>JANFCV010000006.1:997500-3434197 GCA_024500475.1 Phthorimaea operculella | reverse complement strand
AATATTCTATGTTAAGTGTCAAACTTGAAAACCCTTGAAATATTCTATGTTAAGTGTCAAACTTGAAAACCCTTGAAATATTCTATGTTAAGTGTCAAACTTGAAAACCCTTGGAACCTAAGCTAAATAACTAGGTTGTAATATCACACAAAGGGAAATCACTCAAAAGTAAAATCTAAGTAGAACACTTTAGTTTCTCAAACTTAAATATCACAACACTACACTTGCACGATATCTCCAGCTCAACGTTAGGTTCGGGAACCGTTGCTCCTGCGGAATATGACACGAAAACCAAAGGGTTCACAGGACGTTACACGTACAATAATAAATTAACACAACGTTACACTCGTGGTATGTCACTCGCACAATAATAAATTCACAAAACATTACACACGCAGAATGTCACTCGCACAATAATAATTTCGCAAAACGTTAGACACACGGGATGTCACTCGCGCAATAATAAATTCGCAAAATGTTGCACACGCGGATTGTCACTCGCACAATAATAATTTCGCAAAACGTTAGACACACGGGATGTCACTCGCGCAATAATAAATTCGCAAAATGTTGCACACGCGGATTGTCACTCGCACAATAATAAATCGCAAAACGATAGATTCGCGTAACACATAACTTTACGATCACTTTGCCTAAGCATTAATTTTGGAATTTCCTTCACGCCTATTTGATACAAATGATAGGTAAACACTTACGTCTGCAGGTTTGGATCTCAAACCTGGCATTCTCAAAGTAGTTGCCCCATCATAATCCAGTTCTATATACAGGATGATTTTTCATTGTTACAAGACATTTTTTTTTTCTTCTTCCTTTACTCTGAAAAATACGAACAATATTAGTATTTCTTATATAATATAGATAAAAACATAATTCTAGAAAGTTACAATAAACAATTTTTTTGTCAAATTCACGTATTCCAATTTCATACCACCCTTTGTTCGATCTCCGCCCTACAAATCCAAATGAGATTGGTCACTTTATAGGAGCACCCTAGCAGCGATCTGCAATAGAAGATATTACTCCATTCTATCTTTCCTAGATATAAAAAAATACTTATCTTTAAAATAGAATTTCACAATGCTCCCGGACTTTCGGGCATCCTTTGTTTGGTAGTTTTCAATATTTCTTTGACTTTTCCGAGCACTCAAAATCCCCTTTTGTAGCTGCCATTTTTGCTCCTCCCTTCAACACTCCAAAAATTTGACTGATTTTTTTGTTCTAAAACTGTCAGAAACCTTTTCAAAAACAAAAACGTCACACGATTTCAAATTTTTTATCCCGCCTACAACATTTGTCACCTTTGACATAAAGTTCTTATAAAGAAGTTTCTTACTCCAACACAGAATATAAAATCAAAATTAGGGTTCGATCGGTCAAATGGGTCAAATATTTAATATTTTAGCAAGATAAACATTTTCAATTTTTTTTTTGTCGAACGACGAGGTTCTCTACAATCCTCCCCCAGATTTTGGTTCTATACCTATAGAATTAAAATCTTATACCTCAAAGAGAGCTAGTCGTCTACCATAAAAATAAAAGAAGAGAAAAAAAATTTTTAAAACTTTAATTATAATCGGAAAATTAACAAATATTAAATATTTATCTCAATCATTGATAATGCTAAATGGATTTCTCTAAACATAATATCGAGATAAATGTATCGCATTATAAATTCCTCGAACTGTTAATCTATCTGGATCAACTAAAACATAAATATTTCCAGGCTTCCTAATTAAAACTCTATAGGGACCTTCGAATCTAAGTTTAAACTTTTTGAATAAAGATTTCCTAGTATCTGATTTATTTAATTTTCGAATTTTCACTAAATCTCCCACTTGAAATTCTATCAATCGGTGTGTCTTATTATAAAATTCCCTTCTAATTTGTCCTGCCTGCCTTAAATTTTCCTTAACCTCTTCTCTAATAGTCTCAACATCCCTAGTATTTTCAAAATGAGGCAAAACCCGATCAATGGTTAACCTGGCCGAACTCCCGAAAACTATTTCCTTTGGAGAATATTTTGTCGAATTGTGATAAGTGTTGTTATATAGCTCTTCAACATCTCCCAAAATCTTGTACCATCCTTTATGATTATGATGACAAAAAATACGAAAGTATTTGGATAACTCCTTATTCACCCTTTCTGTAGTATTGGGTCTCGGATTCCTAATCGAAGTATAAAGTGCACGAATTCCCAATTCTCTTAATCCAGTTCTCCATATCATACTAATAAATTGTCTTCCATTATCTGTCATAACTATTTTGGGCTTGATGATTCTAACAAACTCTTTTAATTTCTTTAAAACCGCTCTAGAAGTAGCCCTGCTTAAACCATACAATTTAATGTATTTGCTAAATGAGTCTTGTAATACAAAAATATAAGAATATCTTGATTGAGCTCTAGGTAGTGGTCCGTACAGGTCTCCCATTACAAGATCTCCTATCCCTTCTGTAATAATCGAATTACAAGGTCCAACATATTTAATAGGATCATCCTTCGATAATTGGCAAACTCTGCATTTCCGAATAACAGATCTAACTGTTGTTTTCATCCCAATCCAATAAAACCGTTGCCGAATGTAATGATAAGTTTTATAGACTCCCAAATGTCCCATCTCAATATGTACTTGTCTACAGGTTTCCTCCCATAAAATTTCCGGTAAGAAAATCACTTGACGATCAACATTAGGTGGGTCATAGTATAGAATTCCATCAATCAAAGAGCATCTGGATGCGATTCTACCCAATCGGTCCTCCCCCAAACCATTCAATTCTAAAACTCGTTGTCTAATATTCATAATAATATTATCCATCATTTGATATTCATTCAAGCGTTCTAATTTCTCATTTAAAGACCGGCTTGAAGAAACTCCCATATACATAATATTTGGGCATTTCACCTTTTCTTCCTGAATAACTCCCCCAACAGGATACCTCGAAAGTATATCCGGTACTATATTTTCCGTCCCTTTAATATGTTCGATTTTATAATTGAATTGTTCTAAAAACAAGATCCATCTAGTTACACGGGCATTAAACAATTTAACATTTTTAATAAATATTAATGGTTTATGATCGGTCTTAATAATTATCGGTACTCCTTAAATATGTCTCAAACTTTTTCAAATTGTAAATTATAGCCCACAGTTCCTGTTCAGTAACAGTCCACCTCAACTCCGGTCCACGTAAAGCTCTACTACAAAACCCAAGGATCTTCATATTTCCCTCATCATCAATTTGATATAGCACTCCTCCAATCCCTATTCCCGAACTATCCACTTGTAAATAATATTCTCTGTTTTGATCTGGATGGTGTAGTAAAATAGTTGACAAGAATTCCTTCTTCAACTCATCCATTGCCGATTGTTCCTCTTGACCCCATTTCCATCTTTGTTCCTTACGTAAAAGATTATTAAGAGGAATCGTCAAAAGGCTATAGTTAGGAATAAACCTCCGATAGTAATTACATAACCCCAAAAAGGCTCTTAGTTGTTTAACTTTCTTAGGTTCTGGGAACTCTTGGATCGCTTCGACTTTAGCCGGGTCAGTCCTAATCCCATCTATTGAGACTATATGTCCTAACATTTTAACTTCTTCACAAACAAATTTACATTTTTCTATGTTACAGGTCATACCAGCCATTTCTAACCGATTTAAAACCTCGTCTATATGATGAAGGTGTTCAACCCAAGTCCCTGCTGTCAGAATAGCCAGATCATCAAGATAATTTACGCAAAATTCTCTAACTCCTATCCCTAGAATTTTATCCATGGCCCTGCTAAAACTTCCAACCGAAGTTTTCAAACCTTGGGTAATACGTTATAAACATAAGATTTCCCATTTACTGTAAATCCTGTGTACTTCTTACTATTTTCCGAAATGGGAATTTGAAAATACGCGTTATTTAAATCTAAAATCGTAATAAATTTCACCCCATGGAAAGCATTCAAAACATCTATCTGAAGTGGTGGTGCTTCCGACTCTGCAACCATGAATTTATTTATTTCCCTTGCATCTAGAAGAATACGAACTGAACCATCAGGTTTTATAGCAAAGGTTAGCGGACTACAATAAGGAGTTGATGCTCTTGAAATAATTCCCATTTCAATCATTTCGTTAATTTTATCCTCGACCTTTGATCTATAAGCATAAGGAATTGGATAAGTTCTATTAATCTTTGGTGTTGTTGTTTCCATTTTAATCTCATGAACGTAACAATTCGCCCTTCCTAATTTTTGTGAAAACACCGCTTTGTGTTTCTCCAAAAGTTTAAACAAAGAAAGTTTTTGTTTAGACGAGATTTCCATTCCCAATTTAACTTTCTTTCTATAGCTATTTGACTCAATTGTTTTAGTTTCCTTTTGAAGTACTTCTTTCTGAAGATTCACTCCTGGAGAATCCTCGTACACCTTCTCTAAAAATGGTACAACAACCTTGTTACCTCCCCCTGTGTTTAAGATTAGCGCCTTCGGATCACCTAAATCAATCTTAGCCTCATTTGCTATTAACCAATCAAACCCAAGGATCATATTTTTAGCCAATTTGGGAATAACTAATAATCCGATCTCAAATTCACAACCCTTAATCTCCAAAGTTATACTAGTTAAGAAATTTATTTTTAAGCTTTTCTGTCCTACTGCCCCTTTTATAAATAAAGGCTTTATTGGGAGCTTGGCCAAGTTTTGGATTGAATTCAGTTTGAAAAAGAAATCCTCAGCTATACAAGTTATTTCGCTACCCGTGTCTACTAACACCACAAAGACCTCCCCCAGAAATTCCACCTCTATTTCGGCTGTAATCCTAATATTCTCTTGTGTAATAAAACTTTGATCTACCTCTAATTCATCTGTAAATAACGAGTAATTTATATTGAAAACACTTAGATAATTATTATCATTTCCCTTTATGAAATTTTTTAACTCAATATAAGGTCTTATTATCTCATTTAATTCTAAATATCCAAGGCCACGCCTATCATTTCCTACCCTATAATTTTTATTTTCAACAGGGTGACGCCTTCCTTGTCTTGATCTTCTCAATCCGTCTCCAGGTTTCCATCCATTCTTAATGAGATAATTTACTGCAAAGTATTCTTTATTGCCTCCCCCAATTCCAGCTGACTCCGAGGCCAAAGATCCAGCCGCATCTTGTTTAAATCTATACAATCAGGTTCGGGTTCCATCTCCAGCTCACCCTCATTCTGAGTCATAATATGATTCAATGTTTTCGTTCTCTTGACTCCTGGTTGAGTCTTGTTTTGAACTGTACTTGCAACACGCTTTAATCCTCCTTGGGGATGATTCGAAACCTCCACATGGGTCTTGCATTGACGTCCCACATCATCAAGTTCTCTAAGAAACTCAGCTGCTTGTATAATTTTCCCTGACTTCTTCTGTCTCCAGACATATTGTACCTCTATCGGGAAATGATTCATTAGATCAGCCACCAATTGATCCTCAGGGATATTCCTTGCCAACATTTTTGCTTGACTCGCCAGATTTATGAAATAACTCATCATTGAAGGTTCTCTCTTCTCACTCCAAGTGCCACAGACTATTGACCGGCGAAGTTGATTTTGTTCTGTTTCAGACCAAAATGACTCAAGAAAATCCCATTTGAAGTCATCTTCATTCATCCACCTGTCCTTATAAATCCTTGCCCATTTACGGACTTCCCCTTCCAGACAAGCTATAATCTCTTCAATCACCTGGTCTTTTCTTGAAATTCTATTCAAATAGGCAAAGAGGTCTTCGATGAACGTTACCGGATGCATATTCACTTTTCCGGGGTATTTCGGTCTTTCTAGTTTTGCTTCAGCCGCGTGATAAACAGTTACAGGTTCCACGGTGCTCCTGGAAGTTTCTTGGTTTTCTTTCTCCTCATTAATCTTGCGTTCGAGCTCGTTTATCTTGTGCGACAAACGACCAATAGTAGTCCGCATCAATTGGAATAAATTCCTCCCTCTATTGGTTTTCACGACAGCACGTTGAGAAGTTTCTGTCCGTCCTTGGAGAATGCCCTCCTGGGATAATCCATCAGTTTGTTGTGACCCGCCTGTCTGTCCTTGAGGTCCCTCTACTTGGTGTTCAATCATTTGTTGAGAACCCTCTGCCTGTTCATCTTGAATCTCTGGTTGTTGTGGAAGGTCTACCATTTCAATCTGATCTTCTTGCTCACGTTGTCCCTCTCCCCGTCTACCGACGACATTCCTTGTAATTCTTTTTGGCATGCCTATGATTTCTTTTATCGAATTGACTGCAACAAAATTAAAAAAATTTCAACCTTCCATATTAAAATCTAATATTTTCTTTAGGATCTTCCAATGTTTCTAAAATCTTGAAAAAATCTTTTAGAACTTCAGTTTCATTTTGATTCCCATCTATTATTTCTACTTCTGTATTATTGATTTCTCCATTCATTCTTCCTTCTAGTAACCATGCTTCATGACTTTCGTGTATTTGTTTTAGATAAGACAAGGTTAGTGAATTTTCGCCTTCTCTTTTCCTTGAGGAGATTCTCTGTAAAGCTATTTTTGGAGTGGTTCTAAGATAGACTATCAAGTCTTCTTGAACCCAAGCCTTTTCACATATAAAGTCATACCAATAGTCTAACATTGTTTTCTCAACAACGTTCAAATATCCTTCTTGAATGAGTGTTTTAATGAAACAATTCTTCGCAGAAAAAATACTCCGCTCCATGATCCTATATTTAGTAGTTATAGGTTCCTGGTGGTTCTCTAATAATGTTAGGAACACATAATTTTGGAAAGTATAACTCCATCGCTCTCTATCTTCCGAAAATGCTTTAAATAGATTGACCACTCCAACATCTTGCCATTTTTCAATAGGCTCTTTCAAAACAGTAATATCCTTTTGTAATGCTAGGCCATCTAATAATGAAGATTTCCCAGAAGCAATATTTCCTTCTAATAGGATTTTATATTTCCTCATGGATATAAATTTTATCAAATTTATATCAAAATATTTAATATTTGTTCTGTAACAAACAAAAAGCTAGCATCAAGACCTATACACTATAACTAACTGATTTTTCTTATTGTTTTCTCACAACATCTCAAAAATACACCGCTCACTTGCGACTCCGATATCCTGGTCACGGCACCATTGAAAGAAACCTGTCCTCTGGAGGTCCTTATAAGTTTAGTAAAACAGTTAGACTGTTTACTTAGAATTGAAGATGGCCAATATTAAGTGTGATCGTCTATTGGGTTAGGAATACATTGCGTTAAAGTAGTGACTTGTTAGTTCTTACGAAGTGGAGCAGTGTTTTGCTTGAGATGTATAGAGAGGAAACATTTAAGTTTAAATACAAAAACTACAAGAATACGGGCTCCCATCCATCCTACACACCCGTCCGAAAGGGCCAAGACGCACTCATTCGACTTTCCTAAACGACCGAAGAATTTTGAATTACACGACGCTCTGTATATTGAAGAAGAAAGCCAAAAGATCAAATACTCCTAATATTATGGGAACTAACGAAGTTAATTGTGCTCCACTAGGAAGCAAGTTAAAAGGGGTCTAGGTTGGGGACCAGGTCAGGAACGACCCAGTCTAAGGTAACTCCGGGGATAATCCCCGTGACCAACCAACCCGGAATCCTACCTATCTAATCCTACCTAGCTAGCTCAAAGTCCGTTGACTGAGCATCCGCGTAACCTAAGGCCAAAAGTAAATTTTGGAGACAGTCTTTCACAAGAAACCCAGAAGGTGAACTGTAGAATAATGGATGGGTGGCCATTCCCTTCGTGTTGTATGTGTTTGTTGAGGTATGGAAGCTTTCCTTCTAAGGCACCAGGGCCGGGAAAGCTACGCACCTCAACGCGGTGCAGTCTGAACTAGACCATGTAGAGTAAATTATGCTTGCAATACCAACCCAGGAACTCAGAAGTAGATCTTGTAATACTAGATATTGTGACTTCTAGTATTACCACATACCCTCAGTCCGAGAACAGGTATAGAGTGTAGCGCTTACTCTACAGTTCAAATCAACCTCTGTACGCGCGGTGGCACTTCACAGCATACATACACAGGTTAATAAAATTTAATATTTAAATTAAATTAGAAAATTCGACAGTCCCACTTTTAAAATTTGTTAAAATAATTTTTATTATAATTTGGAAGATTAATCTGATTTAAGATATATTAGTGTTATAAAAAAAAGTTGTAACGTTTGGAATAATTAACTCATTAATTTACAAAGGCATTCCTAGCTGAAGAGTAAGAAGATCTAGGCATTGAAGTAAGTATGTTGTGACTGTCCTTCATCCATATCCATTCACAGAAAACGTTCATATATCAGCATCCATGAGTCTCCTAGACAAAAGATATAAGGTTGAAAACGTTCACTTCTTTCCTTTCTTTCCGATTTTATCCAAATATTCCCAGTTCCAATTTAGAAAAAGGACTCGTGCACTCACTTTCAAAGAATGATATAATCGATTGTTGTCAAAAGACCGAGTTGACGCAAATTTTCAAATTTGAAATAAAAGAATTATAAATAAAACTAGACATCTGAATGTCAAAGTGTCAAAGATAGTTTATTAAAGAAAGAATAAAATGTCAAAACTTGAAATATCTCTAAATATTTTATGTTAAATGTCAAACTTGAATACCCTTGAAATATTCTATGTTACGTGTCAAACTTGAAAACCCCTTGAAATATTCTATGTTAAGTGTCAAACTTGAGAACCCTTGAAATATTCTATGTTAAGTGTCAAACTTGAAAACCCTTGAAATATTCTATGTTAAGTGTCAAACTTGAAAACCCTTGAAATATTCTATGTTAAGTGTCAAACTTGAAACCCTTGAAATATTCTATGTTAAGTGTCAAACTTGAAAACTCTTGAAATATTCTATGTTAAGTGTCAAACTTGAAAACCCTTGAAATATTCTATGTTAAGTGTCAAACTTGAAAACCCTTGAAATATTCTATGTTAAGTGTCAAACTTGAAAACCCTTGAAATATTCTATGTTAAGTGTCAAACTTGAAAACCCTTGAAATATTCTATGTTAAGTGTCAAACTTGAAAACCCTTGAAATATTCTATGTTAAGTGTCAACTTGAAAACCCTTGAAATATCCTATGTTAAGTGTCAAACTTGAAAACCCTTGAAATATTCTATGTTAAGTGTCAAACTTGAAAACCCTTGAAATATTCTATGTTAAGTGTCAAACTTGAAAACCCTTGAAATATTCTATGTTAAGTGTCAAACTTGAAAACCCTTGGAACCTAAGCTAAATAACTAGGTTGTAATATCACACAAAGGAAATCACTCAAAAGTAAAATCTAAGTAGAACACTTTAGTTTCTCAAACTTAAATATCACAACACTACACTTGCACGATATCTCCAGCTCAACGTTAGGTTCGGGAACCGTTGCTCCTGCGGAATATGACACGAAAACCAAAGGGTTCACAGGACGTTACACGTACAATAATAAATTAACACAACGTTACACTCGTGGTATGTCACTCGCACAATAATAAATTCACAAAACATTACACACGCAGAATGTCACTCGCACAATAATAATTTCGCAAAACGTTAGACACACGGGATGTCACTCGCGCAATAATAAATTCGCAAAATGTTGCACACGCGGATTGTCACTCGCACAATAATAATTTCGCAAAACGTTAGACACACGGGATGTCACTCGCGCAATAATAAATTCGCAAAATGTTGCACACGCGGATTGTCACTCGCACAATAATAAATCGCAAAACGATAGATTCGCGTAACACATAACTTTACGATCACTTTGCCTAAGCATTAATTTTGGAATTTCCTTCACGCCTATTTGATACAAATGATAGGTAAACACTTACGTCTGCAGGTTTGGATCTCAAACCTGGCATTCTCAAAGTAGTTGCCCCATCATAATCCAGTTCTATATACAGGATGATTTTTCATTGTTACAAGACATTTTTTTTCTTCTTCCTTTACTCTGAAAAATACGAACAATATTAGTATTTCTTATATAATATAGATAAAAACATAATTCTAGAAAGTTACAATAAACAATTTTTTGTCAAATTCACGTATTCCAATTTCATACCACCCTTTGTTCGATCTCCGCCCTACAAATCCAAATGAGATTGGTCACTTTATAGGAGCACCCTAGCAGCGATCTGCAATAGAAGATATTACTCCATTCTATCTTTCCTAGATATAAAAAAATACTTATCTTTAAAATAGAATTTCACAATGCTCCCGGACTTTCGGGCATCCTTTGTTTGGTAGTTTTCAATATTTCTTTGACTTTTCCGAGCACTCAAAATCCCTTTTTGTAGCTGCCATTTTTGCTCCTCCCTTCAACACTCCAAAAATTTGACTGATTTTTTTGTTCTAAAACTGTCAGAAACCTTTTCAAAAACAAAAACGTCACACGATTTCAAATTTTTTATCCCGCCTACAACATTTGTCACCTTATACTTTGACATAAAGTTCTTATAAAGAAGTTTCTTACTCCAACACGGAATATAAAATCAAAATTAGGGTTCGATCGGTCAAATGGGTCAAATATTTAATATTTTAGCAAGATAAACATTTTCAATTTTTTTTTTGTCGAACGACGAGGTTCTCTACAGTACTTACTACAAATAATATGAAGCAAGTGTTTTACAAAAGTTACTATTTCTATAAATTACCTATAATAAGTCGTAGGTATTTTTTCACATCTAGGTAGGTAGAATGTACGTGAAATTATAATTTAGAATAGATTATTCAGAATACCTGCAGACTCAAACTCACCTGATTTAAAATTCTTAAAGGGAAATGTAAAGCGTCTTTCCATGTTATCAATATGAATATTGATGAAGTGCTGTAATTTAGTATGTAGCGTGGCGTTAACAAAGTTACTTCATCAGCGCTACATGAATACATTAATACGTTCACTAAGTATTCATGTCATTAGTCACATGTATTTGAGCTTCGGTAAAGGAAGTGAATGAAAAATATTAACCTGAAAATGTGTAACGACCAATGTTCCTTGGGGAAAGTTATTCAGTTTCATGGGTTGGTTTAGTCCTTAAAATATTTGCAGATTAATTTTTACACGTTATATGATGTGTGTAATGAATGACTGTCAAGCTTTTGTCAGATGTGGTTCAAATGGCCGTTTCTTTCAGCCGCTTACGCTCTGCCTACCCCGCAAGTGATATAGGCATGATGTATGTACGTTTGTATGTAAAATTGTAATAAATTGCATGTTTTGCGAATGATTACCTACTTACTTTTAATTTTTTTTTATTAATGAATAAAATAAATAATATTAAGTCAAACCTACTTAAGTATTCCCTACTTGGGAATATTTTTTGTCAAATTGGAAACGCATTTCGTTTGTTTGCAGACACATCAAAAGCATGTCAAGTTTACCGATTTCCCTAGGGGGAATAAGTAAGAACACATTATTACATTACGTTTTGTAAATTTTTCTTCCTTTGAACTCAGTGCATTGGCAGAGGAGGGCAGGAAATTGTACTTTTAAAATTGTTTGAAGTAGGAGTTTTGTAAGTAGGCACCATTTCTCCATGGTTTTCAAAAACATTAAGTACGCTTCCGTACAAATAGATACGTTTACATACGATACAAATAATTATATAAGTGAATTGCTCTTAAATAAATACCTACTACGTTCTGATATAGATAGAGAGATACCTATAGCAAACATTTATTTCAGAGCACTCATTTTCGTTTTTATGAATACTAGTTTCCTAGTGATTTTCATCTTTGATTCATACGCTTATATAACTTTTATTGAGCATTCAGAATTTGCAAATGTTAGTATAAGAAGTGCACAAGTTTCAGTGGAAGCTGTCGGATACACAGAAATGGATTCAGGTAGGTAAATATTAAAATTGTAGGTACCTAGGACCGTCATAAAAATAATTATTTGTATGACAAACTTAGATTTTATTACTTACTGCCAATATTTTCAGTGGAATCGCTAAACTTCAGAACCCAGATTCCACCAGTTTTTTTAGTGGATCGTCAAGTTTGAGGCTTACAACTTAGTGGCTACTTTAGTGGCGTAATTCTTGATGGAATGAGTTTTTAAATATGAGCAGGCCTGGCGCACTCCGCGGCGTAGGTATAGAGTTGCAAGTACATGCGGCGACCCCCCCGGGAAGGTTAGTCAGTTGGTTGCCGCGCGCCGCAAGCGACGCGCGCGCTCCGATGCAGTTCGCATTTCTTCACGAGATTTATTTTATTTTATCAATTCTGCATTAAGTAACTCACATTCCTGCCTCAATCGTAAATTTTGTATGATAATGCAATGTTCATGTTTTTCTAGTAATTTGTGCTTTGATTTTCTCTCAATATCCTACGTTTAACAAAACATTATATTTATGTTTTACTTGGGTGTAGAAATGTACTCCAGTACACTTTTCGTTGGTACCTACTTTCATATAAATCTCGAAATTCGCATCCCTACAAAGCGTGCCGGCTGTGACCTTCAGAGATGATCTGCGGCAGATGAACTTTCGCGCACAGCCATTCGGCTCATTTTTGCTTGCGCGGGCGATCAGTAGGCTAATATCAAAGTAGGTATCCAAAGCCGGCGCGAAGGAAATTGTACTTTATTATCGCGCATAAAGATTTAGATATATTTGTTGAATTGCTATGGCAGAGTGCGTCTTCTGTATCTGTATTATTATGTATTCTGTGATATGAGACAGGGAAGCCTTAGCCAGTATAATAAAGTAATGATACCTACAGCCTGTGATGTAGCGTGCTCGGCTTGTTAATCGTAGTTAGATATACTTAGGTAGGTCATTACCAATTTATAACTGAGTTCCTCCAACTAATGCAAGTCGGATGTGCATTTGTACGCCCCGGGCCGCATATTGCGGTGCAGTAGACGCATACTAATGTTGCATGTTTTGTCCATATTGATATCCACTGTGACTTGGCTACTTAGTGAAAAAAGACATAATTACAACAACACGCTAGGTAAGACCCAGACCCAGTTCTGTGTCTCACTTTTTCTTGTCGCGTGTAGTACTTATCGAGTGGACGAACGATCCATTGAGGAGGTAGAGTATTTAAACTGCCTCCAATGAGTCAAAGAGAGACTTCGATCGATTCGATGCGTGTAGGTCAAATGCGAAAAATGCGATGGAATTCTCTTCCTGCGTTTTTAATCTGGGCTTCTATGGCGGATGCGAATAAGTATTTTCTAGATAAGCGAAGGAGTGGAATTCTCTTCCTGCGTTTTTAATCTGGGCTTCTTTGGCGAATGCGAATAAGTATTTTCTAGAAAAGCGAAGTTACAACATTGTCTGTATTATAATTATTACTTATCTAATACCTATCTTGCCTATAAATATTAAAACGTGTTATTTACGCTAAGTTCGGTATGAACCCCAAAATACTTGTAGCTTCAGCACACTACTGTTCCAGTTTCGGTACAAACTGGGACATGTCCGATGAGGTTTTGCAATCCGACTAATTTATGTGCGAACTTGTGCAGCTGCTGGAACTACGTCCACAATGGCTACTTGACCGGATCACGATGAAGTTTATGCTGTACTGGTCAAACAAGTCACGCGTAAATCCCTTGAGGGGTCGAAAAAAATAAAAAAAATATTTTATTAGAGTTAATTAAAAAATAAATTAAAAATAAATTTATTGAAAAATTTAAAAGAAAATTTAAATTCGGGCGTCCCCGCAGTCTCCAAGCGAGTTCCCTCTCTGATCAGTTGAACCGAAAGGTACGAGTAGGGTTTCTAAGCAGCGCCTCGACTATCTTTTCTTTCCCCCACAAAAACTCTTAAAACATGAAAAAGCTAAAAAAGAAGAAAAAGTTTGACCAACGGCAACACTTCCTCCCACTCAAAGTGCACCTCACGAACATCCGAGGTCTACACACAAACCTAGACCCGGTCCATCACCACCTGGAGACCGAGAAGCCGCACTTATTCTTCTTAACGGAGACGCAGATAGCAACACCGTTGGATGTGGCATACCTCAACTACCCTGGTTACACTCTTGAGCACAAGTTTAAGAAGCGTGCAGGGGTCTGTGTGTATGTTCGCGATGACGTTTGCTGTAAGCGTCTCCGTGGCTTTGAGAATTCAGGGTTTCCCGTGCTGTGGCTTTTGGTTGACACTGGAGTAGAAAACTCTCTACGCCAGTGTTTATCGTTCGCACAGCGGAGATCAGGAGACGACTAGACTCATGGAGTACCTCTCTGAGACGGCAGATACAGCAATTCAGCGATATCCAACAGCAGAGCTTGTTTTTCTGGGGACTTCAATGCTCACCATAAAGAGTGGCTGTTCCCATACCAGAAAACTGACCATGCTGGGCGAGGCGCGTAAACTAGCATTGGCGCTAGATCTCACCCAGCTGGTGGAACAAGCGACGCGAATACCAGATATCACAGACCACACACCCAATTGCCTGGACCTTCTGCTGACAACTGATCCGCACAGACATTCGGTTTCGGTCTCGGCTCCGCTGGGATCATCCGACCACTGTGTGGTGAAATCCGTGTCCATCTGCTCTCCTCCGGATTACACCCTAGGGGCACGAGGAGAGTATGGCGATACGAGTCAGCAGACTGGGACGAGATGCGTGCTTTCTTTGCTTCATACCCGTGGCGGCAAATGTGTTTCTCTTCGGAAGACCCTCATACGTCGCTGATGCGATCACAGCTGTAATCCGGCAGGGAATGGAATATTTCATTCCTTTCTCCGATATCCCGCTCGGTTATAAAGCCCAACCTTGGTTCAATGCGGACTGTGCTCGAGCTGAGGCTCGTAAACAGTCCGCTTGCTGGGTAAAAGCTCGTGATCGAAAAGTGCGAGCGAAAAGAGTGCGAGCAAAGAAGAGAGCATATAATGCCGCCGCCAGGTATTGCAAACGGGTGCTACGAAAAGCTAGGTTCGACCATATTAGCCGTATTGGGGCAAAGCTTGCATCATACCCACCGGGTAGTAAGCAGTTCTGGTCCCTTTCGAAATCAGTCGAATCCAACTTCTGCCGTCCCTCACTACCTCCAATGCAGAAACCTGATGGGTCGCTTGCCCACACCGCGGCAGAGAAAGCAAATTTATTTGCCGATCTGTTTGCGAGCAACTCTCGTATAGACGCTGGCTCGAAATATCCACCCACCTTACCTCACTGTGATTCTTTGATGTCTGAGGTCACAGTGCACAATAAAGAGGTCCGTAGAGCCCTTCGCAGTCTGGACGTGAACAAGGCCAGTGGTCCTGATGGCATACCAGCAAGATTGTTGAGGTATTGTGCGCCTGAGTTGTCTCCTGTACTGACACGCTTGTACCGCCTCTCTCTCGTGTCAAAATTGTACCAAAATCTTGGAAGCTTGCCAATGTGCAACCTGTGCCCAAGAAGGGTAGCCGTGCCGACCCTAGCAACTATCGACCGATCGCCATCACTTCCGTACTCTGTAAGGTTATGGAAAGAGTTCTGAACTGCAAACTGCTTTCGTACCTCGAAGACAATGATCTTCTCAGTGATTGTCAATATGGCTTCCGCCGAGGGCGTTCCACGGGAGATCTTCTAGTGTACGTAACGCATTGCTGGGGCGAGGCCATTGAAAACCACGGCGAAGCAATAGCAGTGTCGCTGGACATTTCAAAGGCCTTCGATAGGGTGTGGCATGCGAGTCTGTTGAGCAAGCTTCCAGCGTACGGCATACCCACTGGCTTCTGTAGCTGGGTGGCTGACTTCCTGAGTGAACGGTCGATCCGAGTGGTCATAGACGGCTGCTCCTCTGACCTCAAGGCTATTGACGCCGGAGTTCCTCAGGGTCTGTACTCTCCGCGACGCTTTTCCTGCTGCACATCAATGACCTTCTATCTTCAGGAATTGTTGGGTACGCAGATGACAGTACTGTCACCGAGAAATATCTGTCCGGCGCAGGAGCCAGTGGTGATGAAATCCAAAGATTGAGAAAGGCTATGATTGAGCGTACGAGCCTGACGTTAAGTAACGTCTCCCAGTGGGGCGATGACAATCTCGTCAGCTTCAATGCTTCAAAAACGCAGGCGTGTCTTTTCTCCGCAAAAGGAGTCCTTTCACCTTTTCTCCTACTTTTCGGGGTACATCTGTTCCAGTGACCAACACTCTTCAACTCCTTGGCATGGAGCTTTCCTCTGACCTCAACTTCGGCACCACCATCGAGTCCAAGGCTCAAATTGCAGCTAGAAAGTTGGGCGTCCTGAATAAAGTCAAGCGGTACTTCACGCCTGAACAGCTTCTAACTCTTTATAAAGCTCAAGTCCGATCTTGCATGGAGTACTGCTGTCACCTTTGGGATGGCTCGGCTAAATACCAACTTGCTGCACTGGATTCGGTGGAACGCAGAGCCAAGAGATTAATAGGTGATAAAAAACTGGTGGCGACCAAGCTTCACAGCCTGGCTCACCGCCGCAAGGTTGCTTGCCTATCGGTCTTCTACAGATTGTACTTCGGAGAGTGTGCGCGTGAGCTGCATGAGCTCATACCACCGTCTCCTTTCTTCCATCGGACATCCAGACGCACGGCCGGCTACCATCCGTTCTTAGTTGATATACCCACATTACGCACTAAGCGCTTCAAATCATCTTTCATTATGCGCACAGCTAAAGAATGGAATTCCCTGCCTGCGTCTGTATTTCCGAGTGCATATAACCTGAATCTCTTTAAGTCTAGAGTGAATAGGCATCTTCTGGGCAAGCTCGCTCCACCGTAGATCCCATCTCTGCTCTAGGGTAAGATTGGGGTCAAGAGTAAGCCCATCATAGATAAAAAAAAAAAAAAAAGATTAACGACAACATTACAAAGAAAATACGTTACAAGGATTACAAAAAAACACTCTCGCCAAACTACGACAGTAGGTAGTTTATCAGCGATTAGTAAACAAATGAAAATCTTTCTTAATTTTGTAAAAATTAAGCTGATTCCAACCATAACGCATAAGTGCCTATTTGATGAGTACTTAGTTATCCTGTACCCATCTTGAATACTACAGGAGTAATTTATGGTGAATATGGACAATACTCTTCCATCGAGGTAGGGGTAGGCCTTGGGGGTAGGCCCATGGAGATTTTTTGAAGAACTATACAATTTTAGGTAAATTGGCGTCAATCGTTTTCTGAATCCTCACTTTTCATCAGATGAGGTCGAATAAGGATTCGACAATTTCGGCATGAACTGCAAAGTACTTGTAGCTTCAGCACTGTTCCAGTTTGGGTACAAACTGGGACATGTCCGATGAGGTCTTGCAATCCGACTAATTTATGTGCGAACTTGTGCGGCTGCTGGAACAACGTCCACAATCGCTACTTGACCGGATCACGATGAAGTTTATTCTGTACTGGTCAACCAAGTCACGCTTAAATCCCTTATGGAGTCAAAAGACTAACAACGACATTACCAAGAAAATAACTACGTTACAAGGATTACAAAATAACACTCTCGCCAAACTCATGGCCAAACTATGATGACCGTATCACGATAAAGTTTATTCTGTACTGGTCAACTAAGTCACGCTTAAATCCCTTATGGAGTCGAAAGACTAACAACGACATTACCAAGAAAATACCTACGTTACAAGGATTACAAAATAACACTCTCGCCAAACTCATGGCCAAACTATGATGACCGTATCACGATAAAGTTTATTCTGTACTGGTCAACTAAGTCACGCTTAAATCCCTTATAGAGTCGAAAGACTAACAACGACATTACCAAGAAAATACCTACGTTACAAGGATTACAAAAAAACACTCTCGCCAAACTATGATAGTATCGGCGTCCGGCGATAAGCAAACAAACGAAAATGGTGCTTAATTATGGAAAAATTAAATTGATTCCTGATTGATGATTGAGCATACACATACCTAAGTAAGTATTTATTTTATTAGTACCTAGTTATCCTGTACTCAAGAGATCAATTAAAAATAAAACATACATAGCAAACTATTTCATCTCTCAATGGTGTACTATACTTAAGTACTAGGCAAAGGTATTTGGTTAATCTGTGCTACAAAGTTGGATCGATGTACTGTACTAAGATGAGAAACACACGTAACGACTGCATGCGTTTAGGAAAATGCGATTTTCCACCTTATTTTCCGCGTTGTGCGGTGCGCAGCGCTAGCGGATGCGTCTGTCAAATCTTTTGACATAAACCGTATTTGTACAAGAATAAGGTAGGAATTCGTATTGCGCAAAAATAACGCTCAAACGGTCGTTACATGTGTTTCTAGCTTAACGATAAGCCCATAGGCAGATAGAAATGCACTCATTAGGAAACAATAGTATCAGTGCACTATCCTCACTGTGTAGGCGAGCTTAAATAGGATAGAGAGACCGTGATTCTTGCGTACACCTTTTTAGGCCGATTTCTTAGATATTCGAAAGTGGCAAAGTAAACAAAAAATCTATTGAGATTCTAATGCACTTACAGGTTTACAGAAGGTTCACTCGGCCCTATTTCGGATTTTCGCGATTGGCACAATGTTACATAACCAGGGTTGCTACTGTCCAAAGTATAAAAATATCAAAACAGCAAAATCTGGTAAAGTATGTCATAACATAATATGAAAATTGGCTCCAATTTTGAATGATGGATTGGAGCCAATTTTAAATACAACAAATATGACGTTCGTGTCAACCACATTCTTAGATACCTTGACTTTCCCTGAGATTCCGGTTATTTCTAGTTAAAGTTGGTAAGCGTCAAAATCGTCGCCAGTACTGAGTGAGCCTAGGTATGTCCCGTTAGAATTGAGTTCACTATTGACTTTATTAGCAGAAATTGGTAGGATTATTGTGAGAATTAAACTGAGGAGAGCTGTAACAATTAAATTGAATCGGTTTTTAGTGGTGGAGTGATAAAATTAGATGACGTCGTTTACGGTAATAAAGTTTACCATGTGTACGATACATAAGTCATGTAGGTACTCAAAGGAACTTATTTGTGGTGTAGGTAGGTACAGTATATGAACTTAAGAGAGTATCAACTATAATAGAGTTAATTATAAAATGCTTCAATTGCTATGCGTTCTGTTTTTTTCTAATTCCTACAATCCAAATAAGTTCAAAACCGTAAGCGGACGGGCATCTTCTGAATCAGTTCGCTTCTTTCGCTTCGCTCTTAGCTCAGAGTTATAGTAGAGCCAAGAGTGTACCTAATCCATCTATTACTACTACATCCATAACACAAGAGCGCAGTGCAAGGTGTTGAAGACATTTACAAGGAACGCTGCTGCCCATTCCCTGGATCCATTCCTAAGACTTAAAACGACTAAAAATTTCGTACTATTCTGGTACAAAATGTCATTGGTCTGGCTGAACTGAAGTGAAGTGCCTGCGCTGAAGTTTTCAGTTCAGAAGGAGAACCCTTTCAGGCATTTAAAGCTAGACCCGGTATTCAAAATACGTAGGTCACAAACAGAAATGTGATTGAGAGGCTTTGTACTCGAGTATGCTTTGCTTCACACCGGGAGCCCCCAGCTCGTTAGTCCACATGTTTGTAGTCAGTCGGCCTTCTCATACGTCTACACTAATACTATGAAGAGGAAAGACTCGATTGTTGGTTTGTACGTAAGGAATTGACATACTCCGAAACATGAATTCAAAATACGTGGGTCACAAACAGAAATGTGATTGAGAGGCTTCGTACTAGAGTATGCTTTGCTTGACACCGGCAGCCCCTAGCTCGTTAGTCCACATGTTTGTAGTCAGTCGGCCTTCTCATACGTCTACACTAATACTAAGAAGAGAAAAGATTTAATTGTTTGTTTGTAAGTAAGCAAGTTACATACTCCGAAACACTTAGGTATTCAAAATACGTGGGTCACAAACAGAAATGTGATTGAGAGGCTTCGTACTAGAGTATGCTTTGCTTCACACCGGCAGCCCCTAGCTCGTTAGTCCACGTGTTTGTAGTCAGTCGGCCTTCTCATACGTCTACACTAATACTATGAAGAGAAAAGACTTGATTGTTTGTTTGTACGTAGGTAAGCAAGCGATAAACTCCGAAACATGTAGGTAGGTATTCAAAATACGTAGGTCACAAACAGAAATGTGATTGAGAGGCTTTGTACTCGAGTATGCTTTGCTTCACACCGGCAGCCCCTAGCTCGTTAGTCCACATGTTTGTAGTCAGTCGGCCTTCTCATACGTCTACACTAATACTATGAAAAGGAAAGACTTGATTGTTGGTTTGTACGTAAGCAAGTTATATACTCCGAAACATGTAATCAAAATACGTGGATCACAAACAGAAATGTGATTGAGAGGCTTTGTACTCGAGTATGCTTTGCTTCACACCGGCAGTCTCTAGCTCGTTAGTCCACGTGTTTGTAGTCAGTCGGCCTTCTCATACGTCTAAACTAATACTATGAAGAGAAAAGATTTGATTGTTGGTTTGTACGTAAACAAGCTATATACTCCGAAACATGTAATCAAAATACGTGGGCCACAAACAGAAATGTGATTGAGAGGCTTTGTACTCGAGTATGCTTTGCTTCACACCGGCAGCCCCTAGCTCGTTAGTCCACGTGTTTGTAGTCAGTCGGCCTTCTCATACGTCTAAACTAATACTATCAAGAGGAAAGATTTAGGTATGTAGTTTGTTTGAGTGTTCGTTTCGTTTCAACGTTAGCAACAAACTCCAAACGTTCTAGTCCAATTTCAAAAATTCTTTTCGTTAAGAAACAATAACATGTCCGATTTTGAATACTCTTTTGGATTTTTGAGAGTTCGAACCATTGGGATTGGAAAAGGAACTTAACTTGAAATTATTTTATTATGGTAATTAAGCAACAAAGACTATAATTTTTACCTCAAGAAACTATTTTATTTCCACGGGAAAATGGTTTAGCAGTGAGTGAAGCGGCGTGGCTGTTCTCTAGTCTTTTACACATTCTTGCAAGAGGGCTGCGGGTGGAATGGCCTCGCTTTGTCCGCTAAATGACAGCAATCTGCGGCATCCGTTTGTATGTAAGGATGCCACTGTAAAGCCCTGTAAGGACCTTTAAATATCGCGCCAGGAGGTATATATGAAAGGGCGGTTATACAACGTCGCTATTTTTGCAAAATCACTGTGATGGTAGGCTTAAAAACCAAGCGACGTTGTCGCTGTCAAAGATTTCATTGTGATTATAATTCAATCACAACAAAATAATTTACAAAGGCTATAGTTTTTACTTGAAGGAACCATTTTTATTTCCACGTTAAAATGGTTTAGCAGCGAGTGAAATCGCGTGCCTGGTCTCTAGTCTTTACACATTCTTCCAAGAGGGCTGCGGGTGGAATGGCCTCGCTTTGTCCGCTAAATGACAGCAATCTGCGGCATCCGTTTGTATGTAAGGATGCCTGTTAGAAAACTACAACTTCATGCCAGATTTCGAATTCTCTTTTGGATTTTTGAGAATTCGACTAGTTGGAATTGGATAATAACCATAATTAAATTTTGACCCATTTAAATTAATTATTGTGATCATTTATAAAAAAACTATAATTATTACTTCAGAAAACTATTTTATCTTCACGGGAAAATGGTTTAGCACCGGGTAAAACCGCGTGGCTAGTCTCTAGTGTTTTACACATTCTTGCAAGAGGGCTGCGGGTGGAATGGCCTCGCTTTGTCCGCTAAATGACAGCAATCTGCGGCATCCGTTTGTATGTAAGGATGCCACTGTAAAGCCCTGTAAGGCCCTTTAAATATGGCGCAGGAGGTATAAATGAATGGGATGTTATAATGACTACGTAGCTGGTTTTGCCAAATCATATGATGTTAGAAATTTGACAATTAATCATCCTATGACAGCTTTTGAGATAGGCTCCGCAAAGGAACGCATGAAATTGACATTGAAGTATAAATTAAAATACATGATAGAATGTTGTCAAAAACATTGAACTGTTATTTAAAAGTTAAGTTATGTTATGAACATCGCAGTCTTCCGCGACCACGGGCACAAAAAAGTCTCTAAAACGTTGGATAAAAATCTAAAAATCCAAATAAATACAACTTAAATCCGTTAAAATGATTTTATTGTGACGAGTAATGGATGTGCAAACAAAAGTATTATGTTATGTACATGTTGAGAGAAATAGCAGTGCGTTTCGTGATTATTCACATTATAAGAATTTTGCTTGAGCCACACTATACATAAGTTTTTACTAGCACAAGAGTTTCGCTGAGCTCAGCACCATATGCCAGCAGCAAAAAGCGGATTAAACAAAATCTTCCTTAAGAATATCGGAACAAAAGCTTAATTATGAATATTTACCTAAATATTATCGCGATAGACCCGGTTCAATACTTAAAAGTAATAATAGTAGTATTTCGTGATTATTCAAATCAAGGTTTTTGCTTAAGCCACACTATACATAAGTATTTACTAGCACACGAGTTTCGCTGAGCTCAGCACTATATGCCAACAGCAAATGGCGGATTAAACAAAATCTTCATTAAGAACATCGGAACAAAAGCTTCACTTGCACGCGGGAGGATTTCACCTCATAATTCAGGTGTAGCTACCATTGGAACAAGTCGGTTGAAACTCGTCCGCTTGGAATGGAACACAGGGATATTTAAAAAGATAAATGATAATACAAAGTACTAGCTGCATAAAATAAAAATAAAGTCACGATCAGTAAAACGAGGCCAAATGAAGACATACAAAACTAATTACGTATTTTATAATTTATGATATTTAGTAGAAACCAACGTAAGAGAGTTTTGAATGTTGAACGTTATTTAACCCTAAATATTCTGCTTTTTTTGTTGTGGCGGGGGTCATAAGCCGCCATTATTTTACCATTAAATATTTTGTCTTAAAACAAAACGTAACTGAAATAATTTTTATCAACAATTCTCAGATTATTCTAAACTTCAGATCGAATGGATACCATAGTAGGGCACAATGCGACGAGCGGGCGTCGACAGCAAACCCGAGTTGGAGCCGCGCTAATAAAGACATGCTTGTGTTGCTGATGGTACAGTAAACGGCATGCTAGTACTGCCAACGGTACAGTAAACGGCGTGAACGGAGAGTGATCACGAATGTGAGTGTTTGAGAATTCTTGCTAGAGGAAGTAGTACGCAATACTATACATTACTTAGAGAAATAACATTCTCGCTTAATAAACGTAGAAGTGGACTCTGGAGAAACGGAGGCCACACCTGAGCAAGCATAGATAGCGTTAGACATCCACCGGCCAGATTGACCGATGACATTGGCTGCTGGTAGAAACTGGATGGCAAGAATGAGAGATCGTGCGTATTGGTGTACCCTGAGGGACTAGGAATGCTTACATTCAGGACTGGGTTGCCTCTTTTATTGTCAAGAGCATACATAGAAAGATGAAATGCTGTTATATCTAGGTATAGCTACTTACATACCACCTTTAATATGCTTAGGTATGTCCCCCTATTCAGTCCCACCTTGTTCAAAGCAGGAGGGAGCAAATAACTTATGGTGCTTACATACCGCATATCTCGGCAGTAAGTCTGCGCAAATCTCGTGCAACTAACGACTCGGCCCATTGTGTCTCCATCTATTGTGTAGCTGATGTTTCATCAAATGGGAAACACCCTGATTAAAGATCCAGGTAGACGGAGCGCTGCGAACAGCTTTGGTGTTTCAGCCTAGCGTCACGTAAGCTCTAAGTCACAAATTGGCCTGCCCTGACGAAATTATTATTAGTAAGTATTAAACTGTGTGATACCGGCTTAGAATAGCATCATCTCATTTCTATCCGTGGATGTCGTAAAAGGCGATTAAGGGATTGATCCAAAGAAAGGGCAGCAGCTTTCCTGTGAATATCTTCAACGCCTTGCAAGCGTGGTGAGTATGGCAATACCCCCCAATTGGGGGAGGCCCATGTTCAGCAGTGGACTGTTGTGGCTGTAATACTAAGTTTGTCATTATCACCATGATTGGTGTGTAAATAAGCGATCTCAGCACTTAGCTAAAAGATGTTATGTTCACAAGCACAGTGACTGCCCAATCTCGTTTCGTGTGTTAGTCTTTTATGCAGACATGAGATGATGGTATTGGTTAGTAGGCTATTGGCGGTTAGCTTACCAAATTTTCTCAATGAATAAAAAACTTGTTAAGATCAGTATTCTGTGAGTATACCCATATTTCAAGGCTTCACTTTGTATCTTGCAGTGCTTAATCTGCTTTATTTGATCTAAAGTAACTATGTTTACGAGTACGAGGGGAAATATTCAATTTGTGCTACGAGAACGCGTAACCGGGACAAGTATGATTTGTTAATAGTTAGTTGTGTGTGTGTATAGTGGAGGTTCCATTGTGGAGGTGGCTTGGACAAATCTAGGGAAGATTATTTTGATATTGAGAGTCTTTGATGATCAGTCAAACGTATATTTACTACTTTGTCGTTGCCAATAGGTACTTTTAATACTTTAAACTATAACAATATGATATTCGTGAAAATTACGGGAAACTTCTCAAACTTTTCACGTGGCGCTCCAGCGAAAATACAAATCAAATATTACTATTTGAAACAGGCACTTATTAAGTTAAATAAATTACAGCAACACGTACTGAAAAATATATACTATTGTTTCCTTCTACATATTTTTGGACAAAGGAATATAAACTTTACAACGATTGAATTCTTCTGAAATATTTTAGCCCGAGTCAAGTTCAGTCAGATTTTTGCTACAAAGGTAAACTTGCAAAGAGGAACAATTGAATATCTCTTAAGTAAAGTTGCCCCGTTCCGTTTCACAAAAAGCATTTTGCATTTTGAAACAAAATTCCAAAGCGACCGTTCTGAAACGGAGCGTATTTACAAACCCTCGATAAAACTTCCGCATGTGACAGTATGTTTAAAACTTTCCACAGGAAATATTTAATCTGTACGTAGTTGAAATTTACACTGCAAGTTGGAACATTGAACGAGTAAAGTGGAATTTATTCAGAAAACAAAAGCCATTTTGTTGGCGTCAGGTACCGAGCGCAGGATTTCGTACGGAGTTGTTTCCATTGTTGTTTGGAACTATGCAGCTCAGAGACGTGATATGTGAAATGGTGAAACGTGATAGTGCGACGCTGAGTGTACTAGAGTTTGTAAATACATAGGTTTTCAGTTCATCGTCGGCGCAGAGCAAAGCATAGGAATCGAGATGGAGTATTGTGAAACAGACAGACAGACTTGACGAAATTAGACTATAAAAACCTTACAAGATCCCCTCATAAGACACAAAAATATTTCGTTGGAACAGTACAAATAGAGAATACCTATTTGAATATTTGATCATGTAAAATAACCTAACATTTACGTGTGTGCATGTCAGTGGATACATACTTGAAGGGTAGGTAGGTACTGACTGGTGAGCTAAGCTTCGCTAAAGTTCTGGCTTCAATTTGTTTACGGACAAAGACTGTCTCTAGATAGTGACATTATTTATTGATTTATTGTACACAGAACAGTAATAGGACAAACACAAAAAGAAAGAAGACACAACAGGTACTGAAAGAAGAAATTTCTTACAGCAGACCTAAGGAAGTGAGATGTTTTGATGATGACTTGTATTGACTGACTTGTATTGTAATGCAATTTTGATGTATAACTAATATATTATTGTCTGTCAACTAGAAAAATAATGTCGCATATAATGTGACAGCACTATAAATTTTTAATCTAAGCGCCATTGAACCCTATAAATATAAACACCGTTTATAATCATCAACGTAAAAGTTCAAATTATTTTCAATCATTAGATCGTTGTTTGAGTGTGACGTCAAAGATTTTCCGCGCGAGTTGTCGTACCAACTTATAAGAGGTAGAGTTGTCATACCTACTGTATACTATACGGCTGTATTACTTGGATTGGACTAGATTGGTATACGCCAGTGATACAAGTACTGGCTGTTAAAGGTTGAAATGATTTTTAACGACCTACAAATTTTATGAAACGTAAACAAAACGTTTTCTCTATAAGAATCTAAGAAATATTCAAATGCTACCAGCGGTTACCCGCCGAATGTTCCTGACATCCAACTTAGGTGTCTTATCTGTCTTCGCTCACTTGACTAATTCCGCACTAAAGTAGCAGTTTCGCTGTTCCGTAGTTCCGCAGTTCTGCGCGGAAGTCAGGGGACGACTTATTCGGTGAAACGACTGGCGAATGGCGAATCCACAAATTGCCGCCCGACACCTTCTGTAACAGGCATTATCTCTCTTGCTACGTGCATGTTTAAGATACCCTGTATTACTTGCGTGTCTTCACTCAGGGTTTACGTTTATTTTGACTAGCGATATATAATTGTAATAAATGTAAAACGGTGGCGGTTACAGTGCATGATTGAAATCGTGGTAGCGTCGATACCCAGCCCACCAGCCAGTTTAAATGCAGTAAATGAAATCTTAAGCTGCACGTGAAACATTAGGGAGTAAGTAAGTAAGTAAGTAAAAACACTTTATTGCACATTTAAAAAAAAACATAAACACATAACAGGAAAACTTAAACTACGGGAGGTGTTTGCCTTATTTACAACAGAATGAGACTTAGCGAACGTTAGGTACATTCACGAGAATAACGATGACGCTCATTTCCTAAATGGATATTATCTACCTACTGATTTTCTTTTTGATGCCTATGACAAAATTAATTAAGTAAATGTCTCATTAGAAGTGTATATCGCCGTGTGGAGAGTTTTTGACCTCAGCTGAATATCTATCGACTGTGGTCCGCATGGTGGCGGTGATATCACATACAATAGCATTCCCAAAGAGAGTTGACGTCAAGCAGGCAGCCGGTCATCTGGCGATTGCCAAATCCTTTTGCTACAGGGTTTTGTGCTCTCACAAAATATGTTGTGCTGACCCAAACTTATTTGGGATAAGGGCAAGCAGATGATGAAGTCACATTACAAGAGGAATCGAACGGTGCTCCTCAAGGGGCCTACCAGCGTCGCCAAGTAGGCGTTATTCGGCATATCAATACGAACAAAACATGCAACATTAGTATGCAACCGGCGCACCGCAATATGCGGCCCGGGGCGTACAAATGCACATCCGACTTGCATTAGTTCTAGTAACTCAGCGCCGGAGTTAGGCAACTTGGTACGCTCATAAATTGGTAATGTATTATGTGAAACGCGAGCCACCGCTTTAGCAACTTAGCTTGTCTGGTAGTGACCTGGGATTCGTAAGACTTATATGCAAATCGATATTCTTCAGGGTAAGCTTACGTTCAGTTAGACACTTGGACCGCCTATGTAGAGGTACATAGGCATTAGGTATGCGTGCGGCGTACGTCCGGTCAAAAGTCCAAACTGTCTAAATAAGCCTGAGCTTGACTGTAGGTACCTAATTCAGCAAATCTATTTTCATAGTAATACTTCGTTATTTTTTAGCCAGTTTATTTTGTAGGGTGATTCAGGGAAGCCATCGATGAAATTGCAAGCTACTGGAAAAAAATATACGCTGATAGTTTTATTTACGAGATTTTGCTGCCAGTTTTGTGCGTTTCTACCTTTGTATTCATATCGATCTAAACCTAGCACAATCTGCTTAGTGCTGCACTTTGCATGGTCAAAAATAAAAATACTAGTATTTTCTTCTATGGGTACCTAAAAAAATTGCAAGATTACACGGTGTTGTCATCTGAATCCTCCCCTGCATAGTCGGCAGCTCCCACGGAAACTTGTGCACTTCTTATGCTAACATTTGCATACTCCAAATGCCCAATAAAAGTTTTATACGTGAATGAATAAGACAGCATAAGTCAAGGAAAATGGTGGCTGCTTTTTCAGAAGTCAAAAGTTTGGTTTCTTTTGAAATTAGGCGACTTTGATAACTAGCAAATGAAAACTCACTGGCTTTTTGCTTTCCCATGGGAATTACATATTTCTTTGGTTTCTTTCGAAATCAGGTAACTTTGATAACTACTAGCAAATAAAAACCCACTGGCTTTTTGATTTCCCATGGGAATCACATATCTCTCTGTTTTTATCATTTACAGATACAAAATTCGGAAAGTATAATTAATTCTACCTGTAGGTGTTATAAATAACACAAGCGACAAAGAGGCAATAACTCGGGGAATGGCTGTTCCCTGTAAATGTAACATCTTGCACTGCACTCGCCAATCCGCCTGCCAAGCGTGGTGAGTATGGGAAATCCCCTTGAAGGGTATTTGTGGCTGTTTGAGTTTGAGGATAGTATAAATATGACATTCAAGCGAGTTGTCATACCGGGCTAGATAAAACTTACTTCCCGTTTGTATTGAAGCACTGGCTGATATTAGGTATTGTAGTGCTTTTATATTGTTCGCATATATTAAATTTACCATTTCACTTCAATAACAGATAAAGCTGACGTCCCTAAGTCCCTGTGCACTGCCTACCCCAACCGCAGTTCAAATGAACAAAAGGGAAAAATATGAACAAAATATAATACAATAATGTTTCTATTCCCCCTTCACAATAAGCCTGACATGTCTTTGATCCACAACAGCACATAATGCGCTTGCTACTGACAAACAATTAATGCTTTGTAGGTTGGGATGGAGGGTCGCAATACTTGACCAAGTTAAATAGACCTACAGTTCAATATTCTTGCAAGAAGGCTGATGATCTGCCTAGGTGATAACACGTAACTGCTCAGACGACTAAAGAGCGAGCTATAGAAAGCTTAGTCAGGAGCCTAAAGGGCTCCGACGATCCAACATAAGAACGACACCTAGCAAGATAGATATTTGCAAGACTGAAGAAAAATATTTTTTTTGAGTCGGCAGGTAGGTATAACTTGTCCAGATAAAGAATGGATCCCGAATCGGCAATATTATTGTTTCCCTATCTTTCAGGATGTCAACAATAATGTTATTAATTCGGCGATACTATGTGCTCGACCTCAAGATTCATAGTACGTAGATTTGAAATACTTCGTAGCATTATTACTACGACGCGTAGTATAAGGCTACGAATGCTACGGCAGCGCATCGGCCTTTTGCTCGTTAAAATTCATACAAAATTAAAATTAATTTAACTCCATATTCATTGCAAATTCTTACAAAAACAAATGCATTTTAAACAGGAATTTCCGTGCGAAATTAAGCGTTCACTTATTCGTCGCAATTGTAGGGCGGGCCAAGAAACGCTGGTCGTTGATACCAAGCTAAATGCAGCTTACGGGATCTTGGGGGGCCATATCTCCAGAATAAGCCACAGTAAAAAAAGAGCAGCATTAGTGCTATTTATTGAAAGAAACGACGGGGATACAAAATACGACTTTGTCATATTGGTTTAATGATCCTATGTTTTCTTTTTATACCGATTTTATTTTATTTCTGTGACTGCGACTTTCGATTTTGAATTTTTTTAATTCTGACATTTGTAATTTGATTTTATTGACACTGACGATTTGATTGATAATTTTATTACCCACATTATTATTTTTATCTAATAAACTAATTACATAACAGTATTGGCGTAACACACAGCACTTTGAAAATTATTGTAACACTTTTATCACCTGTGTACCATAGTAAAGATATTTCATTTGATTTTGATATGATTTGTTTTATAAAGGATGTGACTTATAAGCTATTTCTAAATCTAGTGTTAATTGTTTAATATTTTGACAGCACAGTAGAGGAACGATGAAAACTGACCCCACATTAGCGGAAACTAATATTTTCACATGTAATATGGCATCTATCATCATAATTTTAAGTTTAACTACTCTCACCTGATGGATGAGTATAGAATAGACTTCTTTTCTACTGGACCAAACCTGAACTACCTTTAAAGTTGGCGTCGGAAATTCGAGTCTGCCCACAGGCATGTCTGTACTCCGCTATTAAAACTGCTGTTGAAAAATTATTTAAAGATAAAGGCGGTTGGAGGATTTAGATTCAGTTTAGCGGCGCCAATTTGTAGTGTTAGTCTCATCCAGTACGATAGATCATTCATACCAGATATCGTCGCAGTATAAGAAAATATGGTTTACCCACCTTTTCACTATAGTCACTGAAACTCTTGCTGTACTGTTAATTGCTCCTACTGTGCATCGAGGGCGATGTCTCGAGATAAAGGTGCCTCCAGGATTTAGACGGAGCCGCCGCGCCAATTTGTAGCGCGGTTACGCTTTCAATTTGCTCACTTTTATTCCGGTTCGTGGAATGAGCAACTTATGTGTTCTAGTAAAATATTATACCTATTCAAATCTTGGAAATGCATTAAATATTTTTTTTTATTTGCAATAGTCTGATATAGATAGGGATAGATGGTGATATGTGTAACGTGAAAGGATATTAATTTGGTATCTATTTTCGGGAGTTATCGATTACTATAGAAGTGTTTTAAAACTTTATGTTACGGCCAACATGCTTACTTATTCCCAAGTTCTTGAATATAAATATGACACCATAGACAATTTTATTTCAGTATTTTATTGGGTCCGGGTCTTGGGGAGCTAAACGAGTGTAATATTTACCTATTATTTTCATCACTGCTCTTTGTTCCAAAAAATGAAGCCCTCCCTTTCGCATCGCATTTAACATAAAATCCTAAATCCGTGGCTTTTCTTGGTAACAAGGTTTTTTCCAAAGCATGGGGTTTTGCAAAATCCATACATTTTACAACGTTTCTTTCCCTTCCTTCCCAACAGATCTCTGTTTAATGAATGATGGACGTGGGAGTGCAAAATCTAGCTTAAAGGAATCTTGTGTGATACTGTGTAGGTATCTATTTATGTACCTTATAACTTAAAATCCGATAATATGTGTAGGTAGTCACGCTCTTTAATACCTGCTCAACATAATCAAAACTCGTGTCGCCTACATGCGTATACAACTATACAACACCTACTTAGTGTCTAGGGATCTATTAATTCATTATCTACATTCTTAGGAACACGAAAATCACTTTCACATAACATCACATCAGCCTAAAGCAGTTGACTGCTAGACGTAGGCCTGCTATTCTTCGTTTTACTAAGCTTTACTACTACTACTATAACAGCCACAATAAAGTCCTAAGCTTTAATATTCTGTAAAAAGCGTGACTACTGTGTTTGAGCTCTTTTGTAAGCAAGAAGCTAGTCCAAAAGCCTCCTTTCAAAAGGAGTTGGCATTCTATACATCAAAAGGAGTCTCCCGTCGACGTCGCCGGCTCAACCAGCATGTCGTGTGTACATTTTTAGACGCACAATTAGCCTTCTGGTTTTGACGGAGCCCCTACCATACGTTACACAGAGTTTTTATTCACAAAAATCTGTGCTGTATGATAGAACAAAGGTACAATACAATGTCTACACCAGGGTTCGACTTTGGAACGCTATTTCAAATTGGTATGACACCTAATATATTAACCCAATTAGTGATATTTCATAGAAATTGATAATTAGTTCATATGACAACTGTGACAACTGGCTCGGATTTTGTCTGATGTCATATTAATTTAATATTCACAGTACGATAGTTTACGACGCAAGTCACATTAGCAGGCATACGTAAAGATGCAAGTTCTTATTCTGCGGCCGATGCGTTTATAGTCGTAGTATGAAAGTGTATGACGCACGAACGCACGCGTCTGTCGCACCCCTCGAAAGTTTCACCATACACTTTCATACAACAAATATAGCCGCAGCCACACGCATCGGCCGCAAGTGACGAACTTGCACCTTTAACATTGATATTGTAACAATAAGCCTAGATAGCACAATGGTAAGGGAGGTTTAACGTTTCCTGAGGGTGAACTATCTTGTACGGGCTTACAGTACACTGTCCCATGAACCTTATGTTGTATAAGTTTACGTCTACACAGTGTGTCGACTAACAGTGTGTAACAGTAACTCAAGTCATCTAGGTATATTTTAACTAGGTGTATATGTAAACTACCTTTGAATGTCCTTAGAGATAAATAGTGTAGCTTAGAGCAGTTTATAAGTATTTTTAGGTTTTGTTTTCACAAGTTTTAGATTTAATTTATCCTTCCAAAGTCTCAAAATGAAATCACGACGCTGACAGTTGAAAATATCTTCACAGGCGAAATCGCAAAATAATCAAACTTTTAACTTAATTTAATTTCCGTGAACGCCTTTGTTGCCTCCCTCTTTTACGCGTTGGCGTAAGATAATTTAGTACATACTCTTTATAGAAAGAAATGGGAATTTTTATTGGAAATATTATTTTATTATGAACCACGAAATTGGCGATCGCTTATTTTTGACTGGCAACAAGTGCCAATGACCTAGGTAGTAGGTAATAAATAAACTTAGATTATTATAAACTTAGAGTTTTAAACATCCACCGTTTTTAGGTAGGTAACTAGATTAAGGCAGTATTAAGGACAGCGCTACTACTTGTAGTAAGCAAGGACCGATTTTTACCAGCAGGAGGTTTAGTCCTAATCCTACCGTGTGGTAGTGGCTAAGAATACTGCAACCCCTAGTCCAGTCAGGCTGTTTCGTAAAAAGCGACGTAGTGTTTTCACCTCGGCCATGGACCTCGGCTGAATATCTATCGACTATTTTCATTCACAAAGAGGGTTGATGTCAGGCAGGCGGTCATAAAACATAGCCAGATCATTTTGCTCCATAATTTTGTGTTTTGACAAAACATGTTACGCCGACCCCAACTGATTCGATTTAAAACAAGGGCAGAAAGATGATGACGGGGTTCAGTTCTAATCAAACTGGGAATAACAAATAATTCAACAAATATCAGCTATGCGTGCTGTTGGGTGGGACGACCTACGAATATTCTACAAAAGTTGCACTGCTAGACAAATATCTTACAATTACCTTTATTTTAAGACAACCATGTTTTTCTATTCTATCATCCAGCTTCCGAAAGCCTGGCTACACCATTCATTACAAAAGCAAAAGAATATGAGTCCCGGGTAAGCCTCTTATTTGTTGTTGTGGCGGGACGTATGGCGGCCGGCGCGCCAAGGGGACATAGAAAAATTTAATGAAAACGTTTAAGTACCTTCTGATCTCCCTTTCTTTGTGAGGCGAGTTTTAAAAAGCTTTTTTATGGCGCTTTGGAATTTCGCTAATTCGTTAATCTTGCTAAATTGAAGCGCTGTTGTTTCGTACCGTGGTTATGCCCGTACAATATTTGAATACTTTTTTCAGTGTTTTTTTCAAGATATTGCGTATTTAAAAAACTGTGCATCCGTAACCATTTCTCAAGATTTCAACCGTATTTTTACGTTAACGCTCAGCCTGCCCCGTAATGGAAAAAGTCGTGATTGTGCTGCGTGTTTGGCGTAATTCTGAATTATCCCGCTTTCGCCTGCAAGTAGGACGTTAATTATTTACCAGTGTACACGGTTCCTAATTCACTCTTTATTAATAGCTCTGTTGTGTTGATACATGTGGGTGGAAATTGTGAAATATAAGCCAATTCGTTTGTGCACGTGAAAAATCGCGGTAAACAACAACAGCCAAGTTGTGTGGGTCGAACTCGGTCAAGATACGGTATCTTTTCTTTTCGTAAGTAACTTTTTGTGCCAAATAAGCTTACAAGCACTATTTACTTACTTGTTTTATCTTGTTTGTTGGAAAGTACCTACCTATCACGTTGATTGCATTTGCGAGACACAGTACTTTCAAATTAATATTGGCACAAATCATCTACTTATTGACGGGATCATTTTTCTCATTAATGTTAGTAATCACTGAAGAATAACTAATCAGTCATTATTGATAACCTGTAAGTACGACGCTTCCTCGCACAAACTGAGAACTGGCGTCAACCTGTTTTACATTTCAGCAACAGCGCTTCAAACAAAAACAGTAGCGTCATTTCAAGCAATTCCGGAAGCTGTAACATAGTAAGGAAGGATTACATCCCAGATTGGACTCACGATCAGAATCGAGAGACACGTCCGATATTGGATAAACGTCAAAGCTGACGTATGGCGCGCCGCCGGCTCTCGTCGTGTCTAGAAAGAATAACCGCAAGCTGTTTATTGTGTTAGCGTATCTTTTACTAATATTCGCGCCGTGAAATATTGCTGGCATATTGGCGAGTGATTTACTTCTGAAGGAAATGTGTAATCGTAGGCGGTTGGATGTCGGGCCTGTTTCGCAGAATCTGTAGATTTGTGTGTTGGAGCACAAAGTAATGATCCTGAGTAGTATTCTTAGGCTCGTAGCAAACAAGCTACGCTTGGCTACGGCGTAGTACGTAGCAGCTATTGCAAACGCCTACTCCAAAACTCTACGCAGAGCCTCTTGCGCTTTTCTCTCAAATTCTTTACATCACATGGAATTGACAAAGATAAAACGATTCGCCACGCCTCGTGCACACATAAATTTTTCGCAGGCCACATTTGGCTCACCAAATATTTGTAAAATTACCAGTCGATTCCTTCGCGTGGGTTTGACAGGGGACTATTTTATGGCATTCTCGAAAGAGAGAACCAGTGTAAATCATGGACAGATTTTTGGCGCGCTCGCGTAGTTGGGTAGGAGCTGAATAAATGCGAGGAAGCTTGTCGGCGGGAGGTCGGCTGAGTGGAATAAAACATAACAAACGTGTTGTTTGGTTTCCAACTTGATCTGTGATTGCCCTTCTGTTGCGTTATAGTTTTTGGAAATGGTCTAAACTAGGCGTTAAACGAGATAAATAAGAACTTAAAAAAATATATCTTCGCTTTTAGGTCACGCGCCAACAAAAAGCCACTCAATAAACTCCTTGTTTTTGCAACAAAATACGCTCTAGAAGAAGTGTAGCGTACAAAAAAGCTGCGCAGTTTTTTTTACGGTAAGGCAGCTTTATGTAAAGGACAGCGCGTCTAAAGGACGGTGCACGGCCGAGTGGACACGGGCCTAATCGCGTTACACATGGTTAATTATGCACGTCCTTTTATACTTGGCAGCGTAGTAAGTCATGGGTGAAAGATGCGTTTCGATATCTATTTGACTGACAGCGTCAAAACATAAACAAAATAATTTTACAAATTATTACCTATTATTTATTTGGATATTTTGATAAAAATGGAATGTTTTAGTGGTTTTCAGTGTATTTTTGGAATGCTTTAGTGGTTTCCAGTGTTTTTCCAGCGGTAAAGGTGGTGGGACGAAAAATGAAGAGTGAACATGGATACTAACGACAACAACCCACCTCGGATACCATGCCCGCTTTGTCCTCCCAACTCGCTGAAAACTTATGTTGGAAACCATGGCCTGGCTACCCATATAGGACGTAAGCACCGCCCCCCTGATGACAGCCAAACACACAATAGGAGTGGCACTTTACCTTCTACAACCGACGCACAGCCCCACTCCGATGCAGCACCCTCTCGCGCACCTCCTCCTCTCCTAGACGACTTGGCACGTCTCAAAGCCAACGTCCCCGTGCTAAAGCAGATACCAAAAGGCGCTAGGCGCCTGGCGGCTGAGAAACTGTGCACTATAATTGAGAAATGCATATGCACAAACGAAGTCGCAGACTGGCATAGTTTACTTTCTTTTGCATACACGGCCCTCAGAGTCCCAGACCACAATCAAAGGGGCAATCTAACCACCAAAGTAAAGCGTAACGTTGAAAGTGCCTCCCTGCTCGGACTCCCCATAGACACAGCTCCTTTGAAGCCCATTTCAGTGTACAAGAGTATAGAAAGAAAGATATACGACGGAGATTTAAGAGGGGCAGTCAGGATCCTCACGTCTGACTGCGGGGTAGCTCCAGCAGATTCTAACACTCTCCATGGACTTCAAGATAAACACCCACCTCCTTCCAGACCAGTTGTGATCCCCGACAAGCCCGACCCAACTTCGCCTCACCTCACTGTGTCTCCTGATGACGTGTACTCTGCCTTAAGCTCTTTTCACTCCAGCTCCGCAGCTGGCCTTGACGGCCTACGCCCCCGGCACCTCCAAGAGCTCACTTCGTCTTCGGCCGGGGACAACGGACCACGAATGCTCGATTCTCTAACACGACTGTGCAACTTCCTACTGGAGGGTAAACTAAACGAAGAGGTATCTCCCTTCTTGTACGGTGCGTCTCTGTGCGCTCTGAATAAAAAAGACGGGGGAATCAGACCCATCGCCGTGGGTAGTTCCATACGCCGCCTAGTGGCCAAATTGGGATGCCGGGCTGTCAAAAATGATATGGCTGATGCCCTACAGCCTCACCAACTCGGTTTCGGTACCCCTCTAGGCTGTGAAGCTGCTATTCACGCCACCCGCCTTTTCGTCAAGGACGCCGCACACGCAGGCGACGTTATTGTTAAGGTCGACTTAAAAAACGCCTTTAACTCGGTTGAGAGGGACGTGATGCTGTCGGAGGCTAGGGATAATATCCCTTTATTATACCCTTTCCTCTGGCAGTGTTACGCCGCCCCTAGCAACCTTTACTATAGGGAAAATTTAATGGCATCGCAGGTGGGAGCCCAGCAGGGGGACCCCTTAGGGCCACTTATTTTCAGCCTGGCTATCCATAAACTAATAAAGGCGATTGGAACCCCTCTTAACCTATGGTACCTCGATGATGGCACCATAGGCGGCCCTCCAGATGTCGTTGCCAAAAGCATCGCGGAACTGTTTCCCAAGCTGAAAGAAGTGGGCTTAGTAGTGAACAGAGCGAAGTGCGAGCTCTTTCCCTGTAGCGCTTCAGTTTCAAACCATACAAAAGAGCTAGAAGATTTAATTCCTGGAATAAAAATTATAGACAAAACAAAATTATACCTTTTGGGATCTCCGATTTTTGAAGATGCTGTCGCTGAAGCACTACAGGCCAAGCGTGAGCTCCTCTTACAGGCTAGTCAACACCTGCGCCAACTGCCGGCTCACGCAGCACTTACTCTATTCAGGAGCTGCCTGTCCTTGCCTAAGCTGGTGTATACAATGAGAACGTCCCCTACCTGGTTGTTCCCCAACGAGGTCAAAATGTTAGACGACAGCCTCAAACTCATTTTAAGCGACGTTCTCAATGTAGACCTCAGCGAGGGACAGTGGCTACAGGCCTCTCTGCCCGTGCGCCACGGCGGTCTGGGTATCAGGAGAATGGCTGATGTGGGCGTCCCAGCCTTCTTGGCATCGTCCTACGGAGTGATTAAACTTGCCACTAGTATCTTGAATAACCAAGGTGGCAGCTTAATCACTTTTACAGGCGAGGCTCTGACGGCTTGGACACAGAGATGCCCCAACACCGCCCACCCTGACAATCCAACCGTGCAGCGCCTTTGGGACGAGCCGGTTTGTAAAGCCGCCTTCGCCAGTCTGATGGAGGCAGCATCAGGTGTTGACGTAGCACGCTTAAAGGCCGCCTCCTGCCCCGAGTCTGGAGCCTGGCTCCAGGCTCTTCCTTCTCCCCAGCTCGGTACGCTCCTGGACAATGACTCATTACGGATTGCCGCTGCTCTGCGTCTGGGCTGCAGAGTCTGCGAAGCACACAGCTGCCGTTGTGGTGCTTCGGTTGACTCTGCAGGCCACCACGGTCTCAGCTGCGTGAAATGTGCAGGTAGATTCCCGAGACACCACGCATTGAACGAGATAATTCGCCGAGCTCTAGTGTCCGCGAACGTACCCTGCGCCCTAGAGCCTCCAGGCCTCTGCCGGACGGACGGGAAACGCCCTGACGGCCTAACTCTCGTCCCCTGGGACAAGGGGCGAAGCCTGCTCTGGGACGCCACTTGCGTAAGTACGTTTGCGGCATCACACTTGGCGAAGACAATGCGTGAGGCGGGATCCGCCGCTGAAACCGCAGCTGGACAGAAACACCTAAAATACGCAGAGCTCAAACGGCAGTACCTTTTTGTCCCTTTTGCGGTCGAAACCGGGGGACCATGGGGCAAGGAGGCCAAAATCTTCATCCGGGAGCTAGGCCGACGCCTGCGGGAGCGCGGGTGTGATCCCCGCTCCGGAGCGTACCTGGTACAGCACATCTCGCTCGCCATCCAACGCGGCAACGCCGCGGGCGTGATGGGCACCTTCGAACCAGGTACGCTTCGGGGTGGACTTTTTGATTAGGATTAGTTAGTTTTTAAGTTTAGGTGCGTAGGTATTTATTAGAACTAGTTACCTCAGATTTTAATTTTACAATAAACACATTTATCTCTTACTTACTTACTCCTGTGGCTCAGGGACCCGAAGTGGGTCTTGGCTTCCGAAACGAGCTTCCGCCACTTTTTTCGATCGGCCCCTTCACGCCACTCTTTCACTTGAAGTTCGCGCAAGTCGGACTTCAATTATAGTAGAGCTTACTTATTCTTGCCCAAACGGAGAGGTGTTTTTACAGAGTTCAAGTTTATTCTTTGGCTCACTGATAGGTCTGAAAGTGTTATTTATTAGAGTATTGGTACTCTAATAAATAACACTTTCAGACCTATCAGTGAAGAATCCCAAGAAATCCCAAGATTTTGCTGGATATGCCGTTATACAAGAAATAGGAGTATTTTTCTAATAAGAGGTTATGTTACGTGTATAACTGACAGTCCAATTGTTTAATAAAGCCATTAAAGATTTCCCGAGTAACTTTTTGTAAAATTTATACAGTCTTAACTTCCACGACCTAACTAGGTATTTGGGATTACATTCAACAAGTCTTTAACACTACAAAAACAATCTTACAAAAACCGCTACCGTTTACATCTTTAAACCTGGATTATAAACGGCACAGGACATAGAGATTATCAAGGGATACGGCGAATCGTGGAATTAATTATGAGAAAAACGTTAAGTAGATTATATGGGATAGCCGGTGTTTGGCCGGTGGAGTGGTCAGGCTGATTCGGCATCCAGACTGATTAAAGGTTTGCTCAAAGTGGGACAGTAAATTATCTTTGTTTATTTGTTTGGGAGGATACTTAAGCGATTCCTAGTGTATCCTCTATCTCTCTCTTCGTGTGGAACACCAAGTCGTTCAACGGCCCGATGAACCCTGGTGTCAGAGTCCTCTATCGTTTAAAATATAGTGGGGCAAGTGAGAAGTGTGAGCTCTTGTCAATCAATGAAGCACATACAGGAAGGTACAATGTTACTAGCACAGCCATAGAAACTCACCAAACCCTGTCAGTGCGATCGAAATAAGCTGCTGTTGTTTCGCTAATCTGTACTTGTATGATCCACAGTAAAAAGAAAATCAGTAATAGGTAAGGTAGTAATAGTAATAGCTTGAATTGTTGCTGATAGTACGTCAAAATAGGACGCAAAAAGCTTTTGAATTCCCGATTGATTCGAAAAGTTGATCCAACAGCGATTTCCATTCCCCAACACAAAGAGAGCAAAACTTCGCCAGAACTAAATCACGTTTTCTGAGTCTAATTGAAATTCACAAACAATTCGTTAGTTTGCGAACAATCGCGTTGAATACCAACAAAATTAATAGGCAAAATAACAATTTTCAATTGAAGTGAAAAGTTGATGGTTATACTTGTAGGGATTGAGTAATTTGATTTTGTTTGGGAGTCGTTGGGCCGTTTAGTATTTTTAAGGTCAAAATAAAGACCGAGCGTGGCGGCGTCGTAGTACGCCGTCAACGTGACAGTGTCGTACATAGTGTGACTGGTTTGTATGGGGATGCCAGAAAGACTGGGCGGCACGCCGCAGCGCGCCCACCATAATTACTATGAACGACGCTGTTTCGTTGACGGCGCATATGACGCCACCACGCTGGGTCTATATTTTGACCTTAAAAGTGAATCGTACGTACACATACTGGGCTATATAGCGGTCCGTGACATTCGTCGTCCGCCATCCGCAATTTGATGCGGTGACGCATGCCAATCATGATAGTAGTTTAGTATCGGCTTTCATAAAAAATCTTTTGGAAAAATCACGTTGTGCAAAGAGTCGCCTTATAAACGATGGCATAGCAAGGTTCTTACAACGTAGCTACTTAGTAGATTTACGGCGTAGTAATTTTGTAGTACCTATCTGTGCCTAGCTAGATGTAAGAGGCATCATAAACACGAATACCTACACTCGCCTACACTCCATTTAGGTTGATTAGTGGTCTGTTTTACTAATCAGATCATTGGTTGGTTTATTTTCTTGTACCTGGCGTGGAATGTTTTAATTATTACAACACATTGTAGGTATCTAAGTAAGTACTATCAACAGCACGTAGAGTTATTTCTCTAGAGGGATCCACTTCTTAGTCTTCTTCTTTGTACCAAGAACCCAACCGGTGTTTTTGCCAAACATTGGTCCAAAGCTATATAAAGTTGCCAGTCAATTTAACAAATAAGAAAATTCTAGGTACCTACGTAACAAAATTCAGACGATCGATGCCGATTATGTAAAGCCCGTTACACAAACTTCTCCATTGCCCGCGGCCGTCGACACCCGTCAACCCACCAATAACATAACGTCATAGCAGCACGTCACAGCACGTCAGCGGCAGTGTTTACGCTCATCATTACTACGGCAGCAGCCAGAATGTTCAATGTATTACGTGACGTCACTGCCAAGCGTGGCACGTCAACCAATAATGCATGTTATTATTGATAGGGCCGATGGGAGCCGATAAAATGTTCACGCGTTAATTCACTTCATGGCCTGTAAGCTGAATATAAATGAACTAATACTTTTTCATTTTACCTTTCATTGTATCATGTCACAAAATGTAGGTAGGTATAACGAATAGTTTGAGGACCATGGATTGGAAGAAACAAAACTAATTGGCCTGCCAACCTACTATCTGATCTCTATCGGATTCCAGCGCGAAAATTGTGCTGCTCATTTTTAAAACGATCACGCAGTAAAACTTTTTTGAATGCTTCGTGATAGTCGCACGCTCTATCTTCTATTTCTAACCTTGGATAAAGTCAAGAGCAAACCTTTCGCAAAAAACGCCTTTTTACTCCATTTCTACAAAAAAAATTCTTGTCGCTTTCGCCATTTGTAAAACTAATCTAATTTGAAGCGAATTCCGATGTCGAAATGAATCTCGTATGCAGACTGCGAATAAAACAGCAATCAGTCTGATTACTTGCTATCCGCCATCGGGTAATCAAGAAGATTTATTTGTTACATTAGTGGTCTGAATATTGATCTGCGAACAAATTTGGTATGATTTTATTGGGAGGTTTTCCAATTCTTTTTCTTCGGTTCTCGTTGCAATTACAAACCAAATCGTCCTATATTAGGTATATTTTATAGGTGCCTTCTTGTTAACATAGTAAAGCATTGTTGTTACTAACTAGGCACCTAAATCATTCAAAAGGCAAACTTGGACAGCAACAGTGGATATGGCCAAGAGTTCTCAACAAAGGCTCTTTATTTACCCAACAACCCCTACTCGCTTTTACGTCTCTTCTTCTGAACTTCATAAATCGCCTATCTCAACTCGCTCCAAGTTGGTAGTTACTCCAAATAGGCAATCCGTTGATCCAATCACTCTCGACCCATATTAATGGACATCATCAGTCTTGCTGGATCTGATTAGATAGGTCGGTGCAGCTTTTAACCCTTTAGAAGCAAAAACGACGTAACTCAACTCAAGGCTGTTTATGTTACGACTGTTTGCCACTGTAATTGAACGTATTGGAAAATAAAAATGAAACGTGTTTTTTTATCTGGAGAAAGTAAAGGAGATAGTACGTTTTGGTATTGGAAGAGGAACTTATTAATGATCGTGCTACAACTCCTTGGCAACTCGTTACGGTAGCAATAAATAACGAACGAACTGGTTTTCGAACTCTTTCAATCTTAACCCTGATTTTGCTATTAATACTTTTTTTGAGGAAATGAGCGGTAGTTATAGAAAATCGTGCTTTTTGGAGTGCGCACTTATAAAATGTCAATGTCCGTCGGATGTAAGTCGGTGTATGAAATTGACAAGCGTGGATGTGACACTGCCAGTCGCGAGTAGATACTGTATGGCGACTTTTGCAAATACCAATATCACTCAGCTATACCAAGAGTCGTCAAAATGCAGAAAATCAGCATACGACTACTAAAGTTTAGTAGCTGTATGCCAAATGGTTTCATATCTACAACATTCTAATCTTTAGCACATTGTCAAGGCTTGGTCATATATTCACCACCAACATGGTTATAATAAAAACTTCCCCTACAAACATGAGAAGTACATCAGAGGGCCCGTTTTATAGACCACGTAAAATCGTGGTATTAAAATAAAACAGAAAGCCACATTATATTAATGGGCGTTTTAATGTTGCCTCTGCGGCAACAATATTTTTATTTTGTCGTCCCCCAGCCTATGATTATGAAGAGTAGGTAAGTATAGTGTAGTATGGTACGTTTGCATGAATTGATAGTACTTAGTATGACACATTCAAAGCACTACTATACAAACTACTATAATAGAGAAAACTGTACAGGTAAAACGATGAGTAGGTGGTTAGGTACTGCTTTTACTATTGCATTGGGTAATTTTAATACTTATTTTTACTTTGCCACGTCGTCTTCTATAAACCAACATACCAACTAACAAACGAGTTAGAGACTTACAACATAAACTGTAATGTCCTTAACTTTAAAAATCAACTGTACTTAGAAACACTGAATTATATGACTTTACAAAAAATAAAATAAAATATGACGTTATTAGAACCCCGTGTATTCATAATTGATATTGAGTACTTCAGACGACAAATTTTATTAACGTGGCCTTAATAATGTCCCCTAGGTGACGTTAAATGCCCTTTGGGTAACGTAGTACTGCCGAATTAATTGATATGGAAAGAGGGCCCGTACTGGCAATCTAGTAAATGATTGATCACGTGAAAACCCGTGTTCAGCATGAAAGGGGCTTAATTAAACATTGTAAAGCCAATTTTAAGAGCTATTCTATATTTTTGTTTGTTATTCATCAAATCCATTTTGCAGTTATTGCTTAGTGAGCCGTGTTATTTACCAGACAACAGACATCAACACAGCCATTCACATATTCCCACAAGTGCTCTGCCACAAACTTACGAGTTTTCAGGCGGTTTTTACTTGGACTTAAGTATCAGTAAAGAAAAGGAGCAGTACAGTGTCTTGATCCTTCATTATTACCTATTTGCGAATTGAACATCTTCGTTACGTCGACTTGGTGTCCTACATACAAAAGAAAAATGTATGCGAATTTCAAACCAAGCAACGGGGACTGAGACTGCTCGCATAAAATTAAGGAGGAATCTTGGATGAGTGCAATCATTAATGTGTAAATAAATACAATAGCAATAGTCACCCAAGGTCTGGATGCCAGGCTACGGAGGCAACTTTTGCGAAAGGTTATAAAAAGCCGAAAGTAGGTCAAGGTACTCATGAAACTGAACTACTTTCCCCATGGAACATGGGTCGAAATGTGAAAAAAATATTTGGGCCTCCCATACAAAATTGCCGATCAGCTAATTGATTTACTATGAGAGGTCCAATTTTTTTTTCATATTTCGATCCATGTTCCAGGGGGCAAGTGGTTCAGTTTCATGAGTACCTTGACCTCCTTTTGGCTTGTTATACACTTTCCGTTACTCCCTGTAGTTAATATACTGCATAGCGTAATACTGTTTGTCACTTTTACTGCGCTTAAGCGTTGTCCTGGCATTAGGCATGTTAACAAAAGTCGCGTTTTACGGCTGCGAGAGTGCAAAACCTTGTCGAGGACGTGAGCCAGGCACAGTAAGCCCCTTGAGGACTATGTGATGAGTTTTGTTTTTTGCACTGAATGGTTATTGGGTTCGGATGAGGGTTGAATGACAGAGACGTGGCTGCGCCATGTTTATGTGACAAACGGATGGATACGTGCAATATAGGCACGTTTAGGTAATGGACCGAACGAAATGAAACTGACGGGTCGAACAGATGCGTTCAATCATGATTTCAAGTGAGTCTACGTCAAAGTTGATACTGTGTCGGTCAACTGTATGTAATGATTAAAACAATAAAGCTATCTAACGTAAAACTTAAAAATTACATTGTAGGTAAAAGCATTGCAATTATGGGAATGTTTTGTTATAAAATATGTTATAAAAATAACTCCAAAGAAAATATGCAAAAACGTTCATAAATATCATTATTTAAAGCTGTTTTCACCCGCTGAGGACGGGAAATTGGCTGGCGCGGTGTTTGTTCAAATTTACGACTCAATATAAAGTCGCGTTCGGGGAAAATTCCTTACGTGATCCTATCCGCTTTATCGGTCGCGATATGATGTATGGTTTTTACAGCACATTGAATTGCTTTTTATAAGCAGACTTTATTAGCGTTATTTTGAAATTGAAGGCGACTTTTATTTGTAAACAAATGTTTCGTTAGTTTCGTACAGACGTAAATAAAGGTAGTAATTTTTTTATAATATTAACTATAAGTCTGTCATAAAAAGGGGAAAAGGAGGCAATAGAAACGTTCTTCAAAATAGGATATTCTGCTGGCTTAATCAAAATTACAATTTATAATATGCATTGCCTACTTGCTTAAGGTTCACAAAGCAAAATTTTTAATGGATCCAGTTAATGCCTTGTTGGAACCAACTTTCGCACCTGCAGAGTTACTGTATGTACAGAGTCTATACCTAAAAGTACTAAACAAATTTAAATCCGACGTTTAAACGCGCTTGAATGAGATTAAGAAATTGGGAAATAAATCTAGTCGGTGTAATTTATCGGGACGCGAAAGAATTCCTTCGCTGCCGAAGGAAAATCTTCCAAATTGATGGATTCCGCGCATTCCGCGCTGGAAAACCACTGAGCCAAGAACGGGACTGATTTTTTACTCGCATTCCGTTCGATTTTTAAACTTTCCGTCCTTAATTGCTGTAGAGAAAACTGTTTATTTTGCGAATGAAATGATCGAGAAGGAATAAGACCCGGATGGGAAGGGAAATAAATACTCTACACTCTTACCATTAGTAGGTTCTTACATAGTTCAATTTCAATTCTCTATAGCTGCAATATCAGGTGTTCAGAAAGGTATGTCAAAAATAATGATTAAGGGTGTCGAATTTAACCTGCCGCGCATTCTCAGTTTGTTTAACTATGACGTCAAAGATATAGTGATTGAATTACTCGGTAATTTTCACTCAAATCTCTCTATCCCTTCCGATCTGAAGCCTCCAATATAGGACCCCTAATGTATGATTAACACTGATTTGACAACTGTCATCGCTATAAGGTTTACGAAATATGACGTCTCGTCATATAGAATAAACTCGAGTGTCTTGGGATTTGGGATGATATGATGATGATGATCACCGAGATTTACACTTGTTGAATATTACAAAAGAACAAAGTAAAGATCTTTCCAACTTTCTTTCAAGTAAACCTATTTTGTGTACCGAAGTCAAAGTAAATATCTGTCCGGACCGATTTCGACTACAACGACTGTTGGACATGCAGGTAGACTCTCGTTGGTCCGCGCGATCGTATGCCCACATGTGGTTGCAGTAGCCAAGGTCCTTGAGCACTAAAGTGACTAAGCCGTGTAGTTGTATATTTCTGTTGCTATTTAGTTACGTATGTAAGTACAAAATTATATAAACACGGCGCAATTCTTGTATTCTCGCTGTGAGTCTGACGCGTCGGCACTGGCGCGGGGTGCCGCTATGAGGCTGTATCTTAATTAATTACATTTAGTTGTCAGCGCCGCGCTGTCTTCACGAGTGTCCTCATAAATTTAGTTCAAGCAGAATTACGAACTTGTAAATACGAAACTATTCGATTTAGCTTTCTCTGTTTTGTTGTTGTATAAGTGTAGAAAGTACTACCAATAGACACTGTCGTAACGGAAAATAATAAATGTTAAATTTCCTTGTACAATTCCGTTCTCTGAAGATGGAGGTTGATAATTTGGATCATTTTTGTCATTGATCATTTGACCAGAACTTTAATTTTTAAGAGAGAACTTTTCGTTCATAACCAGATCACATACTTAGGTTTTGCTGGAAGTTCGTGAGCTGTCAGTTGATAAAAATATTTCTATCTCATTTATGCAACCCACCCGTCCCGCAGCCGTAAAAGAGACAGTTATAGCTCGCTACCGGAAAATTTGCGTTCTGGGTTTACCAGGTTCCCCGTTCGAAATCGCCACCAAATTTGTTGATAGTGGCATTATTTTGCTGCCAATAAAATATTCTATGCCCGTATCATTTGTTTTGCTGAAATTATTGTCATATTTAGAAGATACCAAGGTGTAAACTTGGTGATAATTTTAGAGCATTTTGCCACGGCCATATCTTTTTTTAAATGCATTATTACAACCAGAAAAAGAATATGGAGCATAGATCTAGTCCAGAAGAGTTACCGTGCCAAAAATTGAGTCGATCGGTTGCGAATTGGCAGAGGGATACGTTGAAAGCGTTTGTATGGAAAATAATGACTAAAATAAGAAATAAGCCTTCAGTTAATACTTGAAGTTGATATTGTCTGAGCTGAGGTACATACGAAGCGGCGTACTCGAATACCAGAATTACTTTGTTTTGTTACCTATAGAAGTTTTACAGGACATATTTTCGTAACACCAAGCTAGGAAGAAGCTAATATTTTGACTCGCCACAAATGAGCCAGAATAGCTCGTAGGACTGCGAGCTCCACCGGGCGAGAAAATATGAGGCAATAGGAATGGCGCCGTCGCATCAAGCGCGAAAATGAACCGTTTCTATTCGAGACCGATCGGAACCTCGGATATATCTATACGAATAAAATGGTCTGAAACGGTCGCCGAGGAAAACTGTTTCCGCGGCACCATATGTATCTTTCCTTGTTTTGGCAGTTTATAAAATTTTATGGTGCACAATTTTCACCTTCTACTCCAAAATTAAGGTGGAATGTTTCTCTGTTAATAAAATCAAAGAATGTTAGCCTCGATAGGGTATTTGTATTTGATCGTTTGTGAGCAGCCCTAAATGCAGACACTCTTTCATGACTCATGAGTGTAGCGAGACGCAAGCATATGTACCTACCTATAAACCTACTTACTGAAAAGCTTACTTCTATGGCTAGTGCTGCGAAGCCGTAAAAATCATAATTCTATAATGTCGCAGAAAAAAGTAGAATTTAGTGGTTTTAGAAAAATCCTGAAAGATGTCATATTCTTGTTTAATACATCAATAAAAAATGTACAATTGATACTTATTTGAAAAAAGTAAAACTATTTTGATTAAAACTATTAACTAAAACTATTAACTAACTATTTTGAATAAAACGTCATGATCAGTCGTTATATGAAATTTTTATTTGATGAAATGAAGAATATAAAGAATGATTTAGGCTGTTTATAAACTGTGTTTGCTGCAGCTGCCAAAACATGATATGTGTATAAAAAAAGCGGCCAAGAGCGTGTCAGACACGCTCACAAATAGGGTTTCGTAGTCAACGTTTAAATATCAGGTTATCAGCACGACTCGGTGTCCCACACGAAAAGAAGAAGAAGAAGCATTACAAAGTTAATTTTGTTGCTGGTTTATTTGCAGCTGTATGATTACCAACCGCAAATAGAAAAACTATATTTATTTTGAAATCTTTAGTGGTACAGTATTCGTTATAGTTTTCATGGTAATTTCAGATTGAGAAGTATATTCCATATTTGTTTCTAATTTTTAGCGTTTATACTTTAGGAGTTACAGCTGGAACAAATTATGGCTCATTTAGATAGACACATTTTAGTGATTTTGTTTTAAAGAAACCTCCCCTTAGTTTTAAAAGACCTATTCAACGATATCCTATTCAATATTACAGGAGAAAACCCCCCCCCCCCTTTCACTTGTATGGGAGGGGGTCCAAAAAATAATTAAAATATTTTTCTCAACATTTCTAAATTTGGGTTAAGACGATCTATCTTCACACCAAATTTGATGTCGATAGCTCTAAAACTGACGGAGTTATGAGGGCGCGGCATACAGACAGATAGACAGGCAGACAGACAGACTTGACGAAACTATAAGGGTTTCTAGTAGACTACGAAACCCTAAAAAAACAGAGTAAAATTTCTTTTAGTTCGTAAAATTATATTTTTAATATTTTGTAGAAATTATACTTAGATTAACAGTAAAAATAAGAAAAGTAACGTAGACTTTGCGTAATGCACACGTTGACGCTTTAAAATATAACACATTTTTTATCACCAAACCTTATCAAAGCATACACTGGTAAGGTCTGGCACGGATGGCGGAAAACGTGATGTAAGTATTTATTTATTTTTATATTTATGTTACAAGTTCTTTCAAAATTGTATTTCCTTTGGTTGATCTTTTTTTCTTTTCTGCAATGCTGCTTTTGCTCTTTTTCCAGAGTTACAACCTTTGCTCTCTTCCTCAATGATCCGATGTATCCAGTTTATATACGGACTCAGAGCGGTGTAAGCGGTACCTACTACACCGATGTCCTTTCTGTAGAGTGGTGGCAACGCGCCATATCTCTGTCTCTGACCCTCAGATCCCGAATAAACCATAGTTGCAATACCAACAATTTTCTCTTTGTACAAGAGTGGAGCACCTCCGTCGGCTGCGATAAGGCTCTTATGTGAGTTCACGCATGGAGCTTGCACACAAATTCCTGCTAGTATCGCATTAAATGGGTTGTTTCCTTTACATTTGATTATCACAGCGGTTCCAAATTGAAGAGACCGTGATTGGTCCAACTTTTCCGTCCTGGCGCGATGTCCTGTTTCGGCATTGAAAAAATCTGAAAACGAGTATGTTCCGCCAACGCCTAAATACGTCACAGGATAGCCGACGAGTGCTCTATAGTCCACCGCTGATATTTTGCCTTCCTCTACGTCGTCTAATGGTGGATCTATCAAAATAAGACCAATATTATCTTTTAGTAAGGCTGGATCCATTTGCAGGATACCACCATCCATGTGACTCTTAATCTTGTTTGCCCTGAAACCAAAATGTGGAATCGCTTTTTTTATGTCCCTATGATACTTCGACGTGTTAGATGGAATTGTTAAGTCACCGTAGACAATTTTAAATGATTGCTTCTTGTACACCTTTACGTGAGTCAAACAATGTGCCGCGATCAACACCCATTCAGGTTTAATGAGGCTACATGTGCATATTCTTTTTGTTATAATCTGAGATCTTTTCCTAGCATCATGTGACGGATTAATAGTATCCATCTTGATTAACGCCATGACGAATGGATAATCTTTATAGGAGACGTCCTTTCCTTTGTAAACTCTCATAATGGGTTTGTTGCGGTAACCACTACTGACCAAAGATGATTGGAATGAAAAGCATACTAATATAACTGAAAACAAAAACATTTATAAATATTTAGTAATAGCTCAGTATTTTATTTAAAGCTTCTTATTATTCATTGATTAAATACGTTTTCCATTTATCTTCATCAAGTGAACAATGTTGCTGATATTTTGTTAGTTTTAGTTCTTTCAAGAAAATTTTAAAATTATTACCTAGAAGTTGAATTTTTAAACAAACGTACCCAATGCTACAAAAGGTTTATTTTGAAAAGTCATCATAATATTTCCTTCAATATTAATATAAATAATTTAATATTTTGATGGAAAATAGTTGACTAGTTCTTACAAAACTACGAATGTTTGCTGTTTTGTAAAATCAAAATCGATATTCGCATATGAAATATTTTACGAGCTATAAAAAAAGGCGAAATACATAATAATGTGTGATAACATCAAGGGTTATTTCTTGTAATAAATTTTAGGTACCACTTATTAATATCCAGAAAACAAAAACTAAATTGGTAGAGGGCAGATAAATCAATCCTAATCATAGCATAGATCGCAAGTAGGTACCTGTATCTAAGTCACACCTGTGTCTAAATCTTTAAAAATATACCAATTTCTTCATGCCTCATCGAGGCAACGGGGGACCCCAGAGCCGGCAGCTACTTCGCGCAGAGGATTTCCCTGGCAGTACAACGTGGCAATGCTGCCAGCATCCTGGGGACGTTGCCTCGATGCGGCGCACTTGAAGAATTTTTCTACATATAAGTTCATTTGTTCTGTTGTGTTTTTGTGTTATTCTTTATTATTACCTATTAAATAACACACATGTTTAAACTCAGAGTAGTTCACTGCTTATAATACTATCGAAGATAACCATTGAATATCCAAAAAATATGTAAATTTTATTTAATGTACATCAATACAATTCAGTAAAACTACATACTTAAAATTAGCATTTTGTTTTATAAAAGACTAGCTGGTGCCCGCGAACTTCGTTTCGCCAAGGGAAGTTTATGAGCCGACAGAAGCAGCACATCATGCAAAACAACTTTTCAATACAGAAATTTTCTTATCTCTTGAAGTTTTGCCGAGCTCTATGCGTTCCGTCAGATAGGCAGACAGACAGGCTCTCCAGGGCTGATAAAGGTTCTCACTAATCATAAAATATGATCAAGACGTTTATCTCCCACCATACCACACATCAAAAAATATCGCAATCTTTTTGCGTGATTCATGCACATTTAGGTTTACCACACAGACTTCTTCATCTTCCTTGCATCTTCTTACTATGGGTAGTGTTTGCTCTTCTAATTTTTCGGCGCCATAAGATTGTTTCTGGGGTTGTCGGGTCAGGTAGGTCTTCTTTTTTCGTGAGGTCGGTCATACTCACTAATAGATTACATTTCCAAATGTAGGAAGTGTGATATTCATATTGATTGTTAGCTGGTCCCCGCAAACTTCGTGTCGTTTCGTTCCTTATACCTATATTGAAAAATACAAATTTCCACACCAGCGTCTTAAAAATTGTATCCATCACGCTAATGATGTATTAATTGTTAGAACCATACTTCTAAAACCGTAGATCCATTGCCAGCAGTTGCGTTCCGTCAAGCTGAACAACTTTTGCTTTGGAGCCATTTCAATATCTCTTATAGTTTAGCTGAGCTTCTAGTGGGTGTTCCTGGTGGTCTACATCAGCTACTCCAAACTTTCGATGTCTATTTGCCAGAAAAAGCGTCCTATCAAGCTGAACAACTTTTGCTTCGGAGTCTGTATCTCCTACCGTTTACATGTGCTCCTGTTGGTGAACCTGTTGGTCTACATCAGGTACTCCAACTTTCGATGTCTATATGCCAACAAAAGCTTCCCATCAAGCTTAACAACTTTTACTTTGGAGTCATATATCTATATCCTGTAGTTTAGCCGGGCTCCTAATGGTGCTTCTTGTGGTCTACATCAGGTACTCCAAACCTTCGATGTCTATTCGCCAGCAGAAGTTTCCCATTAAGCTGAACAATTTTTGTCTTGGAGTCATATCTGTATCTCCTATAGTTTATCTGGGCTGCTGTTGGTGCACCTGGTGGTCTACATAAGGTACTCCAAACCTTTGATGTCTATTTGCCAGCAAAAGCGTCCCATCAAGCTGAACAACTATTGCTTTGGAGTCATATCTGTACCTCCTATAGATTACCTGGGCCCCTATTAGTGCGCCTGGTGGTCTACATCAGGTACTCCAAATCTTCGATGTCTATTTGCCAGCAGAAGCGTCCTATCAAGCTGAACAACTTTTGCTTTGGAGTCATATCTCTATCTCCTATAGTTTACCTGGGCTCCTGTTGGTGCACCTGGTGGTCTACATCAAGTACTCCAAACTTTGGATGTCTATTCGCCAGCAGAAGCGTCCTATCAAGCCGAACAACTTTTGTTTTGAAGTCATATATCTATATCCTATAGTTTAGCCGGGTTCCTAATGGTGCTTCTGGTGGTCTACATTTGGTACTCCAGACCCTAGAGTTGTAAAATGTATCCTAGATGTTGACCCGACTAATAAGGTATTACGACACAAAATTTGGTTCAAATCCGTCCAGTAGTTTATCCGTGAAAGATGGACAAACAAACAGACAGACAAACAGACAGATAAACAGACAGACAAACAGACAAAATTTTTTTTATCGATTGTTCTGAGATCTGTATCCCGAGCACAATTGAAAGTAAAAATCCTTTTTTTAAACTCTCCCATGTACAGAATTGGTTTCGTTTCTGTTTTATTATATGTATATGTTACAGGCAAAACCCTTAACCAGTCAATAACGTTATTGCCTGGAAAAACCAGTCAATAACGATATTGCCTAAGGGCCTCAGTCAAAACCCTTATTGACTGGTTTTATCTATTAAAAGCAGTCAATAACGATATTGACTGACGTGCCCAGTCAAAACCCTTAATAGGTACTTCTGCCCCGGTAGCAGAACCTAGACTGGCTGGCTGACTGTCTCGATCGCCGGTTGTTATTCCTGAGGACATGCCCAAGTCGCAGACGGCTCTTCACTATCTAATGCTCACATGCTGTAGGCTTTCTTCTAGCTGCGACCATCTAACGGTCCTGATGGTGATATCAGACCAGCCAGGCAGTCTAGGTTGCTACCACCGGGTCGGACGTACCTATTAAGGGTTTTGAAAAAAAATCTAACGGTCCTGATGGTTACTATGCAGTAACCATTGCGTTGCAGTGAGTTTATGTGCGATGCGGCGGGTAGCACTGAGTTGCGGTGAGTTTATGTGCAGTGCGGCGGAAATCAGTGCGGTGCGGAGAGTATCGGTGCGCGATGCGGCGGGTATTACTGGGTTGCGGTGTGTTTATGTGCTATGCGGCGGAAAGCAGTTCGGTGCGGAGAGTTTCGGTGTGCGATGCGGCGGGTAGCACTGGGTTGCGGTGTGTTTATGTGCTATGCGGCGGAAAGCAGTTCGGTGCGGAGAGTTCCGGTGTGCGATGCGGCGGGTAGCACTGAATTGCGGTGAGTTTATGTGCTATGCGGCGGAAAGCAGTGCGGTGCGGGAAGTTTTGGTGTGTGATGCGGCGGGTAGCACTGAATTTCGGTGAGTTTATGTGCTATGCGGCGGAAAGCAGTGCGGTGCGGGAAGTTTTGGTGTGTGATGCGGCGGGTAGCACTGAATTGCGGTGAGTTTATGTGCTATGCGGCGGAAAGCAGTGCGGTGCGCGAAGTTTTGGTGTATGATGCGGCTGGTAGCACAGAATTGCGGTGAGTTTATCTGCTTTGCGGCGAAAAACAGTGCGGTGCGGGAAGTTTTGGTGTATGATGCGGCTGGTAGCACTGAATTGCGGTAAGTTTATCTGCTTTGCGGCGAAAAACAGTGCGGTTCAGAGAGTTTCAGTATGCGATGCGGCGAGTAGCACTGATTTGCTGTGAGATTTATGTGCTATGCGGCGGAAAGCAGTGCGGTGCGGGAAGTTCTGGTGTGTGATGCGGCGGGTAGCACTGAATTGCGGTGAGTTTATGTGCTATGCGGCGGAAAGCAGTGCGGTGCGGGAAGTTTTGGTGTATGATGCGGCTGGTAGCACTGAATTGCGGTGAGTTTATCTGCTTCGCGGCGAAAAACAGTGCGGTGCGGGAAGTTTTGGTGTATGATGCGGCTGGTAGCACTGAATTGCGGTAAGTTTATCTGCTTTGCGGCGAAAAACAGTGCGGTTCAGAGAGTTTCAGTGTGCGATGCGGCGAGTAGCACTGATTTGCGGTGAGATTATGAGCGATGCGGTGGGTAGCAGTGCGGTGCGGTTAGTTTAGATGCGATGCGGCGGGTAGCAGTACGGTGCGGTGAGCTACGGTGCGATGCGGCGGGTAGGAGTGGTTACTGCATAGTAACCGTCAGGATCGATATATATTTTTTAAAATAAGATAGGCTCGCATTTGTCTGCTATCTCACCAGCTGATAAAGGTGTAATCCTAGTCAGCGACGCGATCCCGGAGGTGGAATGGGGATAATCAGGTCGTGGGGCAATTGTGCACGCTCAGTGAAATGCATCTTATAGAAGTTAGAAGATGGAGGCAGTCAGAGTGAAAGTCTACTGTTTCGCTCGCCGGTGGCACTGAGCCCGAGTCCTCGAGTAACCACCGGGTGGTCTATGACTTCTGGGAGGGGAGGCCACGTATTTGCTGCCGTCAACATAAGTGAAGAGCCGTCAGCGACTTGGGCATGTCCTTATGGAATAACAACCGGCGAGCGAGACAGTAGACTTCCACTCTGGCAGCGACCATCTAACGGTCCTGATGGTGATCTAAGACCAACCAGGACATATTTATTAAGGGTTTTGACTAGGCACGTCAGTCAATATCGTTATTGACTGATTTTATTACACAAAATCAGTCAATAAGGGTTTTGACTGAGTACCTTAGGCAATAACGTTATTGACTGGTTTTGCCAGTCATTAACGTTATTGACTGGTTAAGGGTTTTGACTGTAACATATAGATGAACTTCGATTAACCGGACACTTCTCCAGAGCGAAGGAATCCGTATTGACCACTTCAGAACTACGGACGGACAGTATGACAAGGAAGCACACATTTCGGATGGTCATGAACTCACGCACGAAAGATGCTCTGCTGTGTGCGGTACCATGCGCATTTTCTATACAAATTGAGTTTTTTCTACCTCCCAAAACGTAGAAGGTTGCAGTATGAGGGTGTTTGTGGTAGTAGTCAATTTCGAATTCAATGAATTTTCACATAAAACTTCAAGCTTTCGTAGTTTTCTGAAAAATTATGCATGTGTCAGCGTTTTTATTTTTTTGTTTGTTTCAATATAGCGGTTGTGTAAAGAAAGAACAATTCATCGTACTGCCTGCAAAGTTTTACAACCGAAAAGCAAAGCAGGCAAGGCAAATATTTAAGCAAAACACAAGGGTTATGTTTATTTCTCAATAAAGAAAGGGTAGGGGCAGACTTCTTGCAATTAACCCCTAGTTTTATTTCTTTGATGATGTGCGGTAACAGGCGCCTTGTTGAAGGGTTGTTCCGGGCAAATAGGGGGTCGATTTCATTATAAGTTTTGCCAAAAGAGGAAATCTTAGGAAGTATTGTAGAAAAGGAATTTTAAGGGTTCCAATTCCAATGTTTACCCAGGTTTACCCTCCCTAAAAATAAAGATTAATAAACAAGTCATTTTGTTACTGTTCAGCAGTTTCAGGAAAACTGTACCTTAATGCCATAGACAACATGTTCCAGCAGTAAGACGGTACTACCTGGTTAGGTACTTTCTGAAATTAGTCAAATTATTTATTTCTCCACGTAATAAAGTTTCAGAAGTCGCACAAATACTTTCTTCCCAAAACACAATTTGCAGTCTTTTTCGCAAGTCACGTACTTTAATGGCGTTTACACCACTTAATAATTAAAACGTTTCTAAACGCCTACTACGATTCAAATTCTCGGTACGAAACTCCATTTAATTTCCATACAAGAGCAGTTAAAGTGAAACAATGACGTAATTACACTGACTCATCGGGCGCTATGAAATATTCAGGGCGCGTTGCCCTTCAAATTTTCAACAAAGGCATAAAATTGTTTTTGCCAAACATTTTTACCGCTTTGTGAGAGTTTTGTTCTACGCTCATTGTGTTGTTTGATTACCTCATTTTGGTCTGAGGATTAGTTAATTCTTTTAACAAACTATGTCACCTATGCATGCCAAGAGTTTAGCACCATGGCTACTGTTGCAAAAAATCGGAGCGACAAAAAATTAAACGCTTGACGCATGCATGTCTAACTTTTTTGTGGCAAAACCCACGCCAAATAGCTCCTGTGGCTGCTAAGCTGGATTGCCTACCTACTTGGCGTTTAAACTACTTGTAATGAATGGTATGTTAAAGTGTATCGAAATAAAAACGTAAATAACAATCAAAAGGCGCGATTCCGCACAATCAGTTCGGAAAATAATATAGCTTTGCTTTTTCCCAAATCACTAATACTGCAAATTGCTTGTTAAAACCACTGAAAAATATAATACGATTTCATCATTAGTTAAACTTTCCATCCTTAGCCGGACTGACGGTAACCAACAGCTAACTAATCTCTTCTGCGTTCCTCTTTGTCTCCCAAGTAATATTTTAATTAAGGTTGAGTCGTAAAGGCAATTAAAACTTACTCCGACCACTGACTTTTGTTTTTGGCAACTTTATAAGTAGGTAGGTAGGTACTTAATTCGTCGCAGATGCAGGGCTTTAATGAAAGAAGTTCATGACGATTTTCATAAATTACTTTATTTTCAATTCATAGGTAATGAACAACAGACTGCTTACAAGTAATTTAAAAATAACGACCCGTCACAACTTACTAGTATCGTCATCAGACAGAACAGATACTGTACACTGTAGCTTTGTCAGAACATGCTATTCTGCTATATTTTGCGCTGTTTCCCATCCAGTACATTCTCTTACAAAATTATATACCGGGAGTAAGGGCCGCCGCCGACAGAGTGGCCACTTTTCCGCGCGCCGTCGCGCGACTCTAACAGAGAAATCGGAAAATGAACCGTACGCAACTGACGTAACGGCGATAATGGCCGGCGGCGGAAAAAGTCCGAGCGCCATTTGTTCGCGCGGCGCCGCGCGAATTCGCGCGACGCCGCGCGGCGCCTCTTGAGTGCGCTTGCGTCCGCCGGGCGGCCCAAGGCCGCAAGCGGACATTCTCCCGGTGTTGCCATCACAATAGAAATAAAAAGATAATGTTTCTCAAAGAAAAGTGTCGATTACTAAAATAAATCAAAATAAAAAATATCTAAACATTGTTTTGAATAAATATTTATAATATAAGTACCTACAACCTTGGTGTTTGTTGGGTCGTTAGGGTTTATTACGTGGGTCGTTGGTGTTTGTTGGGTCGTAAGGGTTTATTACGTGGGTCGTTCATGTTTGATGGGTCGTCAGGGTTTATTACGTGGGTCGTTCATGTTTGATGGGTCGTCAGGGTTTATTACGTGGGTCGTTGGTGTTTATTGGGGCGTAAGGGTTTATTACGTGGGTCGTTGGTGTTTGTTGGGTCGTAAGGGTTTATTACGTGGGTCGTTGATGTTTGATGGGTCGTAAGGGTTTATTACGTGGGTCGTTGATGTTTGATGGGTCGTTAGGTTTTATTACGTGGGTCGTTAATGTTTGATGGGTCGTAAGGGTTAATTACGTGGGTCGTTGGTGTTTGATGGGTCGTAAGGGTTAATTACTTGGCCCGTTGGTGTTTGTTGGGTCGTAAGGGTTAATTACGTGGGTCGTTGATGTTTGATGGGTCGTAAGGGTTAATTACGTGGGTCGTTGGTGTATTTTGTGCCGTAAGGGTTTATAACGTGGGTCGTTGGTGTTTGTTGGGTCGTAAGGGTTTATTACGTGGGTCGTTGATGTTTGTTGGGTCGTAAGGGTTTCTTACGTGGGTCGTTGGTGTTTGATGGGTCGTAAGGGTATCTTACGTGGGTCGTTGATGTTTGATGGGTCGTAAGGGTTTATTACGTGTGTCATTGATGTTTGATGGGTCGTTAGGTTTTATTACGTGGGTCGTTGATGTTTGATGGGTCGTAAGGGTTAATTACGTGAGTCGTTGGTGTATTTTGTGCCGTAAGGGTTTATAACGTGGGTCGTTGGTGTTAGTTGGGTCGTCAGGGTTAATTACGTGGGTCGTTGATGTTTGTTGGGTCGTAAGGGTTTCTTACGTGGGTCGTTGGTGTTTGATGGGTCGTAAGGGTTTATTACGTGGGTCGTTGATGTTTGATGGGTCGTATGAGTTTATTTTGTGGGTCGTTGATGTTTATAGGGTTGTAAGGGTTTATTACGTGGGTCGTTGGTTTTTGATGGGTCGTAAGGTTCTATTACGTGGGTCGTTGATGTTTGATGGGTCGTAAGGGTTTATTACGTGGGTCGTTGATGTTTGATGGGTCGTAATGGTTTATTACGTGGGTCGTTGATGTTTGATGGGTCGTTAGGGTTTATTACGTGGGTCGTTGGTGTTTGTTGGGTCGTAAGGGTTTATTACGTGGGTCGTTCATGTTTGATGGGTCGTCAGGGTTTATAACGTGGGTCGTTCATGTTTGATGGGTCGTCAGGGTTTATTACGTGGGTCGTTGGTGTTTATTGGGGCGTAAAAGTTTATTACGTGGGTCGTTGGTGTTTGTTGGGTCGTAAGGGTTTATTACGTGGGTCGTTGATGTTTGATGGGTCGTAAGGGTTTATTACGTGGGTCGTTGATGTTTGATGGGTCGTTAGAATTTATTACGTGGGTCGTTAATGTTTGATGGGTCGTAAGGGTTAATTACGTGGGTCGTTGGTGTTTGATGGGTCGTAAGGGTTAATTACTTGGCCCGTTGGTGTTTGTTGGGTCGTAAGGGTTAATTACGTGGGTCGTTGATGTTTGATTGGTCGTAAGGGTTAATTACGTGGGTCGTTGGTGTATTTTGTGCCGTAAGGGTTTATAACGTGGGTCGTTGGTGTTTGTTGGGTCGTAAGGGTTTATTACGTGGGTCGTTGATGTTTGTTGGGTCGTAAGGGTTTCTTACGTGGGTCGTTGGTGTTTGATGGGTCGTAAGGGTATCTTACGTGGGTCGTTGATGTTTGATGGGTCGTAAGGGTTTATTACGTGTGTCATTGATGTTTGATGGGTCGTTAGGTTTTATTACGTGGGTCGTTGATGTTTGATGGGTCGTAAGGTTAATTACGTGAGTCGTTGGTGTATTTTGTGCCGTAAGGGTTTATAACGTGGGTCGTTGGTGTTAGTTGGGTCGTAAGGGTTAATTACGTGGGTCGTTGATGTTTGTTGGGTCGTAAGGGTTTCTTACGTGGGTCGTTGGTGTTTGATGGGTCGTAAGGGTTTATTACGTGGGTCGTTGATGTTTGATGGGTCGTATGAGTTTATTTTGTGGGTCGTTGAGGTATATAGGGGTGTAGGGTTTATTACGTGGGTCGTTGGTTTTTGATGGGTCGTAAGGTTCTATTACGTGGGTCGTTGATGTTTGATGGGTCGTAAGGGTTTATTACGTGGGTCGTTGATGTTTGATGGGTCGTAAGGGTTTCTTATGTGGCTCGTTACGTAATAAACCCTAACGACCCATCAAACACCAACGACCCACGTAATAAACCCTTACGACCTATCAAACATCAACGACCCACATAGGAAACCCTTACGACCCATTAAACATCAACGACACATGTAATAAACCATTACGACCCATCAAACATCAATGACCCACGTAAGAAACCCTTACGACCTATCAAACACCAACGGTCCACTTAATTAATCCTTACGACCCATCAAACATCAACGGCTCACGTAATAAACCCTTACGACCCATCAAACATCAACGACCCACGTAATAAGCCCTTATGACCCATCAAACATCAACGACCCACGTAAGATATCCTTACGACCCATTAAACATCAACGACCCACGTAAGATACCCTTACGACCCATCAAGCATCAACGACCCACGTAATAAACCCATACGACCCATCAAACACCAACGACCCACGTTATAAACCCTTAAGACCCAAAATACACCAACGACCCACGTAATAAACCCTTACGACCCATCAAACATTAACGACCCACGTAATAAGCCCTTACGACCCATCAAACATCAACGACCCACGTAATAAGCCCTTACAACCCATCAAACACCAACGACCCACGTTATAAACCCTTACAACCCAAAATACACCAACGACCCACGTAATAAACCCTTACAACCCAATAAACATCAACGACCCACAAAATATACTCATACGACCCATCAAACACCAACGACCCACGGAAGAAACCCTTACAACCCAACAAACATCAGCGACCCACGTAATAAACCCTTACGACCCAACAAACACCAACGACCCACGTAATAAACCCTTACGACCCAACAAACACAAACGATCTACGTAAGATACCCTTACGACCCATCAAACACCAACGACCCACGTATGTAACCCTTACGACCCAACAAACATCAACGACCCACGTAATAAGCCCTTACGACCCGTCAAACATCAACGACCCACGTAATAAGCCCTTACGACCCATCAAACATCAACGACCCATGTAAGATATCCTTACGACCCATTAAACATCAACGACCCACGTAAGATACCCTTACGACCCATCAAACATCAACGACCCACGTAATAAACCCATACGACCCATCAAACACCAACGACCCACGTTATAAACCCTTAAGACCCCAAATACACCAATGACCCACGTAATAAACCCTTACGACCCATCAAACATTAACGACCCCCGTAATAAGCCCTTACGACCCATCAAACATCAACGACCCACGTAATAAACCCATACGACCCATCAAACACCAACGACCCACGTTATAAACCCTTAAGACCCCAAATACACCAATGACCCACGTAATAAACCCTTACGACCCATCAAACATTAACGACCCACGTAATAAGCCCTTACGACCCATCAAACATCAACGACCCACGTAATAAGCCCTTACGACCCATCAAACACCAACGACCAAATAAACCAATACAACCGAAAATACACCAACGCCCACGTAATAAACCCTTACAACCCAATAAACATCAACGACCCACAAAATAAACTCATACGACCCATCAAACACCAACGACCCACGTAAGAAACCCTTACGACCCAACAAACATCAACGACCCACGTACGGTACCCTAACGACCCATCAAACATCAACGACCCACGTAATAAACCCTTACGACCCAACAAACACCAACGACCCACGTAATAAGCCCTCACGACCCATCAAACATCACCGACCCACGTAATAAACCCTTACGACCCAACAAACACCAACGACCCACGTATTAAACTCTTACGCCCCAACAAACACCAACGACCCACGTATTAAACTCTTACGCCCCATTAAACACCAACGACCCACATAAATAACCCTTACGACCCAACAAACACCAACGACCCACGTAATAAACCCTAACGACCCAATAAACACCAAGGTTGTAGGTACTTATATTATAAATATTTATTCAAAACAATGTTTAGATATTTTTTATTTTGATTTATTTTAGTAATCGACACTATTCTTTGAGAAACATTATCTTTTTTATTTCTATTGTGATGGCAACACCGGGAGAATGTCCGCTTGCGGCCTTGGGCCGCCCGGCGGACGCAAGCGCACTCAAGAGGCGCCGCGCGGAGTCGCGCGAATTCGCGCGGCGCCGCGCGAACAAATGGCGCTCGGACTTTTTCCGCCGCCGGCCATTATCGCCGTTACGTCAGTTGCGTACGGTTCATTTTCCGATTTCTCTGTTAGAGTCGCGCGACGGCGCGCGGAAAAGTGTCCACTCTGTCGGCGGCGGCCCTAATAAACCCTTACGACCTAACAAATACCAACGACCCATACAAATAACCCATACGATCCATCAAACACCAACGAGCCACACAAATGACCATTTTTTTTTTCAAACGTGGCAAAAATTAGTTCAGTGACAATCGTAACGTAATGTTCTTTAATTTTTAATAGGTTGGATTCATCTGAACCACCCAATTTATATTTAATAAGATTAGCGGGCAACACTGTCTAGCGAACCGGCGGACGCACGCGCCACGTGGCGACCCCGCGCGGAAGAATGCCGCTTGGTGTGCTCCGCGACCAAGAGGCGTCGCGCGAAAAGTGTCGCCGGCGTCCGGTCTATGTGCGCCGGCCCTAACGGCTTGTTATACCCTTTCTGTTACTCCCTGTATAACGTATAATAATATTCTTAGACTTTATTATGTTATGGGTTTTGCACTCTAAATTGCGCTTTGATTATCCACGCGTATCACTGCGCTTGGATAATCCAATTTACCCTTTTTAAAATAACTCTTCTCCTGAGGAAGTCAGGTAACGAACTACCTTTTAACTCGATTAATTTGATAACATGCAAATTTATAGGAATAGGTGTTCATTATCATCTTCCTGCCCTTATCCCAAATCAGTTGGGGCGACATGGAATATTAGAAAACAAAATTATAAGGTACTTTATCTACCAAAAAACCTGATAGATTTATAATAAGGTCTTTGCTTAGCGTACTTAACTAAGTACAGGTAGTCCTATCGACAGCACATCAACCTATATTTAAGGGGCCAACTTTATACTGGTTTTTGATATTAATATGAAGATAACCAGTACAAGTTAATCCCTAAAATGCGTGGGCTGAAATGCTGGCGATATACCCATATAAATAGATTTTCTCTGCCTTTCATTTGATTGAAATATTATGTTCCTTTATTCGTATCTTTGTGGTTTTCCGCTGTGGGTATTGAATACGTATTACCGTCCTTTCCCATTATCGAACAATCGGTTTAGGCCCGGAAATAGTGTATCGGTAAATAATAATAGCACCGCAATGCGAACAGAAACAAGATTAATATTGGTTTTATTTACTTGCGCCTCACCATCCTTTGAGAGTTTATTCTTCAATACTAGGTTCCTATAAAATTAAGTCGCCTTTTGCGTTTCTCTGTTTGCCTATGCACTGCTAACTCTTCCTGTTCCGAAACGAATTTGATTTAGTTTTAATAGCACCTATAATAGATTCTAGAGGAAAACTTTACCTATAATACATGCTGGGAAAACGCATTTTCAAACACATTCTTCTTCATCTGCACCTCATTTCATCTCCGCCTCACTTCATCGTCATCTTCGCTTTTTTCACTTGTTCTCATCTTTACCTCATTTTGCGTCTCAGTAAGCACGTTTTACAAATGCGGACTTGCAATATCAGGATTCATTCAATACTGCATAGCATTGGTGCACCAAAAAAGTTGCTTAAATTGGGTAATAAATTTTATCTCAACAGTAATTTGACCACGCAGTAAGGAGCTAGCAACAGTAGGGCTGGATGCGTGCCAGACTTCTTAACCACCCCTGTAGCCACTTTGACTCTAATAGCATACGAGTTGTTTGTGAAACAAGCAAGTGCATCTAATATTTACTGCTAGGACATTAAAGAAACATTTCAGTTGTAATTAGATCTCTTTATTGGTAGTAAAGAAACTAGCTGAAAACCTGGTTTTTGCATTTGCAAATGTACATAATGATTACTTTAACGGGTTTTATCGCGATAGTTTTTTAGGTAAATAAGCGATTTACCTGGAAACTCGACGTTTCGACTGGGTTTCACCAGTCGTGGTCGCGAGCAGACTGAAAAATACTGAGCAGGTAAATCGCTTATTTACCTAAAAAACTATCGCGATAAAACCCGTTAAAGTAATCATTATGTGTGAAAGTAATCGCGAGTGCTTTAAAAGTTATATTTGCAAATGTAGATACCCGGGAGTAAATAAAATGGGTACAACAAGCCGAAAGGAGGTCAAGGTACTCATGATACTGAACAACTTTCTTCATGGAACATTGGTCAAAATATGAAAAAATATTTGGAGGGAAATATACAAAATCGCCGATAAGCTGATTAGGTAATTTTTTAGAATCGTATTTCGATTCGACCCATGTTCCATGCGAAAAGTTGTTAAAAAAGTTTTATGATTACTTTGACCGCCTTTCGGCTTGTATAAATTATCTCTAATAGCGATATTTAGGAAACATTAAAATGTCTAGGGGTTTAGAACGCGCCGAGCTTTACCTGAGAAAATATCAGTTGCAAATTGATCATTCAATTTGTTTTAAATACGACATTGCATTACATATATTGTTATTTGATGTCATATTTGAATAACATTAATTTACTGCAAGTGGCGGGGTTGATTTTGGATTGCTTGAATATGATATCAAAGATATTCTACTCAAGTTGTTATGATTTACGATTAAATTACTTATGTACGAATAAAACCAACAAAAGTGTGATGACTAGCTACATGCCAACACGCTTTAGTCACTTCCTGCAGTAAAAATTGTGCAGACGAAAGGAAACTACATTCGTGTGATAGTAGAGAGTAATACGAAGAGGGACTGCACCTATTTTATACTCAACCTAGAGGTAGTTTGAATATTAAAGATTGCGCTGATTGACTGAATTTTTACATAGGATGCTTACACTAAGAGACAAACAGCTTGTACATGCTACTTTTTATCAGTCTAAACAGTTGCCTGGTGTCATAAATCTCTGCGTGGAGCAATTTGCCCACATTGGCAGTAAGCGGCAGACAGCAGGCGCGGCTGGCCTCACGCCAGACTCCAACCACCAACCGTTACTTTGTTTCTAATTGCACGCGAGCTGTTTGCAAATACAGGCTTTACAGTATAAGTGTATGCATAGAAAAACAGCACAGATTATGTTACTATTAGTCTAAACTATGATGTGAATCTCTATGAGAAATAATTTGCCTATATTGCCAGCAAGCGGCACGCCGTATGCCAGGCTGGTCCCACGCCAGACTCCAATCACCAACTGGACACTTTGTTTGTAATTGGTAGCTATCAACACGAGCAGCAACATTTTATGTTGTACCAGTCTAAACTGCTTGCATTTTCCTACATAGGCAGTAAATGGTAGACAGCGGGCCCGACTGGCTCCACGCCAGACTCTAACCACCAACCGGACACTTTGCTTCTAATTTGGTAGGAAACAATCGACATGAATTACTCATGCTAAGACACGCAGCAATATTCTATGTTTTACCAGTCTAAATCATCCCATGAATATAAGTACCATGAAATTGCTTGAATTTTCCCACATTGGCAGTGGCAGTAAGCGGCACACAGAAGGCCCAACTGGCTCCACGCCAGACTCAAACCACCAAACGAACACTTTGCTTCTAATTTGGCAGGAAGCAATCAACATGAGAGTCTCTACATTACTCATGCTAAGACACGCAGCAATATTCTATGCTTTACCAGTCTAAACTATGCTATACATGAAATTGCTTGCGATTTCCTACATAGGCTGTGAAAGTAAACGGTAGACAGTAGGCCTGACTGGCTACATGCCAGACTCTAACCACAAACCGAACACTTGCTTCTAATTTTGTAGGACGCAATCGACATGAATTACTCATGCTAAGACACGCAGCAATATTCTATGTTTTACCATGCTAAACTATACCATGAATCTAGGTGGGTACCTACATGAAATTGCTTGAATTTTCCCACATTGGCAGTGGCTGTAAGCGGCAGACAGCAGGCCCGACTGGCTCCACGCCAGGCTCCAACCACCAACCGAACATTTTGCTTATAATTTGGTAGGAAGCAATCAACATGAGAGTCTCTACACAGCAACATTTTTAGTTTTATCAGTTTAAACCATGCCATTAATCTTGGTACCTATATGAAATTGCTTGAATTTTCCCACATTGGCAGTGGCAGTAAGCGGCAGACAGCAGGCCCGACTGGCTCCACGCCAGACTCCAACCACCAACCGGACACTTTGCTTCTAATTTGGTAGGAAACAATCAACATGAGAGTCTCTACATTACTCATGCTGCAATATTCTGTGTTTTACCAGTCTAAACCATACCATGAATCTAGGTAGGTGCATGAAATTGCTTGAATTTTCCCACATTGGCAGTGGCAGTAAGCGGCAGACAGCAGGCCCGACTGGCTACATGCCAGACTCTAACCACAAACCGAACACTTTGCTTCTAATTTGGTAGGACGCAATGAACATAAGAGTCTCTACATTACTCATGCTAGGATACGATGCAATCTTCTATGTTTTACCAGTCTAAACCATACCATGAATATAGGTACATGAAATTGCTTGAATTTTCCCACATTGGCAGTGGCAGACAGCAGACCCGACTGGCTCCACGCCAGACTCCAACCACCAACTGGACACTTTGTTTCTAATTGAACGCGAGCTGCTTGCAAAACACAAAATACTTACAAGCCTCTACTTTGTTTTGACGCTGACACAGATTTTACGATGACATAAAAATACCGAGTAATCAACACTTTACGTATCTTTGTTGCAAGTGGAACAAACCGATATGTTTTGTTTTCTTCAGTGATTCACATTTGTATCATATTCCACCTTATGGCTGCTTACCTCGTTTGCATCAAGCACAGATGACAGTATCCGGAATGCGTAAGTACTTTCGAGTAGTAAGGTTTTCCGTCCCGTTCCGAGGCCGTGTTACTCTACGGTAAGTACGAGACTACGAGTCAAAACGCATGAATTTGTGACAGCCTAATGGGGACCTATGGAATCAATAGGTGATCTATCAATAGCATAACACTTAGATAAAATAAATTCAGTTTAGAATTCTCATATCCCATTGTAATTTTTACGCTTAGACTGGCACCTTTGCCGACTTCTATTAAAAACTTAATCCAAGCCGTAACCCGAGATAAGCCGAGCGTGAAGTTAGGTTTAAGCCGCGTAATGGTACAGTATGTAGTAATTTTACTACTAGAGGGTTATCTTGCCTGCCACGCACGATTTTAGTGCTAGAGCTGCCTTATTTGAACTAGAAATGGGAATATTAGACCTTTTAGATACAAATTAGTTACAAACGCACCAACAAAACACGTTGCCTACGAATAGCCAAACATATAAAGAGAAACTAGGAATTGGCGCTGCTACACCAATTTATACAATACAACTAATTTATGTTTTTTATACCTAACTAAATCCACAGTACCTAGTCAATTCACCAAGATTGAACTTATTTAATTTGTCCGGCTAATTGCAGCTAGGGAACTGTATCTTGTTTTGTCTACCCACTGAAACTAATATTGCCGCTTGTAAAGAAGTCACTTACCTTAGCGTTTTCAGAAAAAGCCATTTTCACGGCATGTGTTATACAAATAAGCCTCCCTCTGAATTATTTTATTACAAAAAACCGCATCTAAATCGTTGCGTAGTTTAGGTGGAGTTAGTGAATTTCACAATATACAAACAAACAGAGAAACGAAAAAAACGACTTCATTTTATACTATTCAGCATTATCCATGCATGGGGTGAGCGGTGTCTTAGTACGAGCACTGAAATCCTTATACAAGGATACCAGTGCCTGTGTCAGGATAAACGGGGCCTTCACAGAACTGTTTAACATCGAGAAGGGTGTTAGACAGGGATGTGTTGCATCTCCATGGCTGTTTAACCTATTCATGGATAGTTGTTTGACAGATCTGAAAGAGTGTGAGTATGGTTTAAAAATGAATGGGTTACTCGTCAAATGTCTACTCTATGCTGATGACCAAGTTATCCTTGCGTCGTCGGCTGAAGAGTTGCAGGAGATGGTAAAAATTATGAATGAGGCTTTAAACGGAAAGGAATGAAAGTCAATGTAGGTAAGACAAAAGCAATGGTTTTCGAAAAAGAGGAAGGCATGACAGAGTGTAACATTATGATAGAAGAAGAGAGGGTGGAGCAAGTGAAAGAGTTTGTTTATTTGGGATCGAAGTTTACATCGGATGGAAAGTGTGAAAGTGATATTGAGAGGAGGGTGAATGCTGGTAACATGGTGAATGGAGCGTTGCATGCCTTTATGAATAGCCAGAAAGTGTCTAATAAGGCCCGTCTGGCTGTCCATAGAGGAGTGTTAGTTCCAACACTTATGTATGGATGTGAAAGTTGGGTATGGCAGAAAAAGCATGAAAGTAGGATAAATGCGGTAGAAATGAGAGCGTTAAGAAGTATGATAGGAGTGAAATTAAGTGACAAGATAAGGAATAGCGTGATAAGAGAACGTTGCGGTATAAAAGAAGACGTAGTGACTGGTATAGAAAAAGGTATGCTTAGATGGTTTGGTCATGTTGAGAGGATGAATGAAAGAAGATTGACGAAACAAGTATATATGGCAAACGTGGATGGGAATGTTGGAAGGGGAAGGCCTCGACGAACGTACCTCGATCAAATCGGGGACGTCTTAAAGAAAGGTCAGGTCAAGAGCACCTTAAACCGACGAGCATGTATGAAAAGATTAATGAATGTGGAGGAAGCGAAACAGGTGTGTCAGGATCGTAGCAAATGGAAGGAAGTAGTCTCTGCCTACCCCTATGGGAAAGAGGCGTGATTGTATGTATGTATGTATGTATGTATTTTATACTAGGTATTGATATAGGTGTGTACAGCACTAGGTAGAATTTTGCTTTTATAATAATTTTGCGACTCTTATTCAAGAGAACTTGTGTAGCTCTACCGAAAATCCGAAATTGAATTTGTTTTCTTATTTTCGGGTTTTATTGAGCAAGTTTTCAGAGAGAACCAATCTCACTCCAAATTGAAACGTTTTTTCATACATACCTAGGTATAGGTACATGTAGGAAAGTTTTGTGCATTTACGAGCTTCAAACTGATAGATCATTCCTTATAATTATGTTTAACATATATTGGTTTCAAGCTGTATACTGGTTGGTTCGTAAAGCTAAAACATTTCTTTGCTTTGCGATCTTCAGTGAGGCAAACATAGTCAGGCAGGTATGTTCAGTAAATGCCCGTTATTCGCAGACCTACCGATTTGCCCGCCCCGGGCGTCCGATATTGCTGCAACGATTTGGTCTCGGAACACCCAAATTGCTATACAGGTATGCTACGTAGAATCTATGATTAAATAGTTTTTATCTTCTACTTACAGAGTTTGTAAATTGAGTTTTTAAAGCATACTTCCTTAAAATTTAATTGATTTTTGAAGTCTTTAATAGGACAGTTTCGGATTGTAGTGATGTGAACTAATGTAACACTAATATAAAGAAAGTACTTCCAATTTATTTCTTTACTCACCTCATACAAAACGTACACAAGCGGAGAAAATATTTCGATAGATTGTCGTGTATCCTTATCGAACGAAAACATTTTTCTACACATAAGCTTGATACAACAAACCATAAAGAATACAAATAAGCCCACTATTTCCTTAGCATTACAGAGTTAGGAAATATCGCAAATAGTATTTTCTACGAGAAGGTTTTCAGCATAAGAAATGTACATATTAAAAAGCTCTCAGCATAATCTTGCTGAGCCCTATCGGGCGGGCTTACTATGGCAACAGGAAAAATAAGACGTTTTAGGAGAAATATCTTATGGAGAGCGTGTTGATCAAATATTCACGGCAGAATCCCCCGGTTTGGAGGATTTTAGGGGAAAGCTCGTGAAATCGACTAAATGTAAGTCCGGCCCTGCAAACCGGAGTGCATGCTGGGTTATAGAATGAATAACGTATATCTACTTGTACAGACAGTAGTTATAACACAAATTTGGGAGACAGCGTGCGGGGCGCCTGTTTATCCCTTAGGGATTCTTTGCCTGTCCCTAATTAGGTATACGGGGTGTTAGGGACGGTGTAACCAAAACTTTACAGGCGTGCTCAGACCATGAAACTGAACAACTTTTACTATGGAGCCAATGGAGGGAAACGAAAAAAATTTTCGACCTCCCATACAAAGTCGATCAACTGATCATGAATTTTGTATGGGAGGTCGGAATTTTTTTTTCGTTTTCCACCATTGGCTCCATAGGAAAAGTTGTTCAGTTTGATGGTCTGATCATGCCTGCAAAGTTTTCGGTACACCGTCTCTAACACCCTGTATATGGAAATTTTGAAGTATATTGACAAGTTTGGTACAGGTAGGTAATGGAATATAGCATGAACTATTGCACAACTGAACAAGTAACTTCTGTTTCTTGACCATACATGAAATTAAAAAGCAGAGTTGCCATTTTCTCCTTGTGAGCGGCATGTAGATGGTAACGGTAAAATTCAAAGAATTAAACTGGATATAATTTTGACGGTAGGTATAGTATAAAATAAATATTACTGTCTCCTCTCTAATGCTTACTTCGAGAAGGTATTTAATCTAGGTGCTATTGTACTGGTTTAACCTAAAAAGACATCATAATAGTTAAAATAAAGAATTTGTTAAGCATCATAAAACTCGCTTACTAATTTAAGACAAAATTAGGTTTGCAAAGCAACACTTGCTCCATTTTTCTAGAGAACAAAGCAAAATATGTTTATCAAGATCCCAACACTAATTAATCAAAACAAAAGGAGTTAATTAGCTCAACTTTTTAATAAATAAACTTAAGATCTCTGTGTAAAATTCGTTGGGGTAATCCTACGCAGGATATTACCGGAGAGATTTGAAAATCCGTCAGGGATAGCACAACAAACCAGAATTATTACTTTGTTTTAGGTAACTGTGAGCAACCTTTTTGGACATCCGGTATATAAAATGAAATATGTACTTTAATAATTTAGTTATCTGATCGATTCACCCTGCCAAGTTCGGTTCGGTTGCGTGCAAGTTCGTCAGTTGCAATCGCCCAAGCTACTGCCGTGATTTTTTATGAGTTTGCTTCTTCACTGGGCTTGATTTTAGAGCCAGACAAGGTTTTCTTTCTTTTTCGTGTTGGACACCGAGTCGTTCAACGACCCGATATACCCTGGTGTCAGAGTTTTTCAACCGCCTACTGCAAGTAGCAGGCCTCTGATATGATTGTGTAACGACCGCCATCATAGACAGCAACCGGGACCGACGGCTTAACGTGCCCATCCGAAGCACTGAACCATCTTACTTGCGGACAATCAGGTGGTTCAGCCTGCAATGTCCTAACCAGACTGGGGACAAATTCACAAAGTGATAAATATCAACTTTGTGAGTGACCCCACCGGGAATTGAACCCGGAACCTTTGCGTGGCAGGCAGGCATACTAATCAATGCGCCACATCGGCCAGACAAGGTGAAAATAGAATCGAAGATGAAGATCAAGCTCTCTTAAGACCGAGGACACTAGCTTCTAATACAACGAAAGAACACAGCATAACAGGGTACGTCAGACTACGATTGGAAAGTCACATGCCGGGTGGCCCTTTGCGGAGTCTGAGATTTTTTCACCCAATTTTAAAGATTATCATCTTGTAATGTTTACTGTATGAAGGGAGGCTGGATCATGGAAGTACATTATAATGTGCAACGACACTTTGCTCTGTGGTAAATTCTATACTAGTTCAAGAATACCTTTAATGTCTTCTTACTTAACCTACGTCATCTCACTGCTGGGCAAGGGATATCAAATTCCAAAAGATCGTCGCGTTACTTTCTGAAGGTGAATTCCTTCCAATCTCAACCCTTAGAGGGAGGTAGGTACCTAGTTAGATAAAGTGTGAAAAAATGAACCTTGAGGCTACTGAAGAAATTTAATTAAATGTTTAACCGCGTTGATTAAACCCACCCCGCCTTAATAAATAAACAAATAAACAGTAAATCCCCTGTTTTATGTCTTAGTCCAGTTTCCATCGTTTACTTTTAACTTTCTGGTTTACAACTCGAGTTGTGTTTTATGTTAAGAGACCTAGTAAAATTAAAAAGGAGTTAGGTATGAAAATTATTTGTTGTTGTTGCTATATTTTATCAAAATCATTTGTGTGTATGCCGAGTGGTAGCAGCTAAGTAGAATACTGTCACCCTTAGGTCCACTCGTGTGTTTCGGAAAAGGTATAGTAGATATGACCCCAGCTGAATATCTGTCGACTTTGGTCAACCACCAACAATAGCATTCCCGAAGAGGGTTGACGTCAGGCAGTCGGCCGGTCAAAAAACCAAATTCTTTTGCTATATGATTTTGTGCTCTTACAAAGCATGTTGCGCCGAACCCAACTAATTTGGGATAAGGACAGACAATTGATGATTTAGAATTTTAGTATAGTGAATTGAATTTTAGAATAGTGTTACAAAGTCCCATAGATAAACCGCATAGCATGGCATACGTCGCCGGATCAAGCAACTGCACCGGCAAAATGCCGCAAATTCATACGGTGCGTGTGAGCGCCATAGAATTTGGAATATGTATCTAAAATAGTAGTAAAATAGTTTACTACATTCAATGGGAGATCACAGAGTGCATGGGGGTTCCAGCGACGACGGGTTATTATTAATGAAATAATATCATAGATACCAAACGAAAGGTCACACGAAAATAGAAAGTTAGAAGGCACGTATAAAATGAAAAATCATCTTTTAGTTGAAATACTGTAAATGAGATTGCTTGTCATCTAAAGAAAAAAATTACTTGGGTTCGCAATACAGTGTGTTACCGGCCAGCGGCCATTAAGCGGGTGATTATAGGGCATCTGTATAAATATCTTTTTCTATGGTGCTAGAAAAAATACTCATAACCACTCAAGAAAAATGTATGGAATAAGTAAGTAGCTGTTTTTGTAAAAGATGCTTGTTTACATGCCTAGAAACACTAGTTTGAATAAATGCCGTAACACCCTGTATAAGTATACGCTTTCCCTCGACTCGTGTCGCGCAAGTTTAAAGTGCACCATAAAAGACATTTTACAAAATTAATTGGAGCACGTTAAGTTACGTAATAAAATTCTGTGCGAATGAAATCCAGAGCTAAGATTAGATCGTAAAACGTTTCTCGTAAAAGGTTTTTACACCTTGATCCAGTGGTTTCCAATGTTACATAAAACTGTCCACACTAGATGATGAGTCAAAGTACACAAAAGTATATCGACGATGAAGAACGATAACTTCATGGGAATTACATGTAAGATAGGAGGTTATAGTTCTTCATCAACTTTGCGCTTAGTCTCAGTCAAGTATGTAGTATTACCTATCATAAAAATACTTGACTTATCTACTAACTGATCATTTATCTTCAAATAATAATATATCTACTAACACTGAGATAACTTGTCAGTTGGTTTCAGAGTGGCGTTGGTTGTCTCCACAGGTATTCATTCATAGCAAAAGTCACATTTTGAATCCTGCCTGGGGCAAAAAAATTTGGAAAGATAAAAAAAATTGTTTTGCTTTTTCAATCGGCTGACATCGTCGCTGTCAAACTGTTGCGGATCCTAGGGGTCTGATCAAACTTTGGGAAATACTACTTTGATGCAGGTTTCTTATAATACTGATTGCAGTTAACATTTTGAAAATGGCTTTAGCTCAATAAGTCCCAGCATAAAATTTGTATAAATCATGCAAATACTTATTTGAGTAAACGGTTCTTTGTAAGTGCTGATGTCTTGACCATTATACTATATTTTACCCTATTTCTTTGATGGTGAGTATTTGACTGATTAGGCATATTCAAGATAAATTATTGTCAAATAGCTATAGAACGTTTGATTTTGTAATTTTAAGTTATTTTATTTTTTTCATATAGAAACTCTTTGAAATACCTACCGAGATCAAAATTTAAACATAATATTCTATTTTTTTTTACATCTACACGTAAAGTACCTACTACAGCATTGCTTCAGCAGTCTTCTTGTGTAGCGCCTAGTTCCTTGTTTTGGAAAGTTATAATTATTATATAGGGTTACATTTAATTAAGTACAAATCTCTTCAGGGTGTGGTCTACTCACAAAGCTGAACAAGTTTTCTTCGAAATATGGAAAAAGACACGCCCAAGAGATTTGTACTTAATTAAATGTAACCTTATATATGCCCAGTAAATATATATTTATACTAAAGATACTTTAAGTGTTCCAAATACTTACAGAGATATCACGAGAATACACCTCGTATAAAATTGTGATGGAATTTAGAGAATTGATCGGTTATGCTAAGGGGAGGTATTGAATGAAAACGTGAATATACGTACGACAGCTTCCCTTGCCTCCCCAAGGTAATATAAATATACGCACCTTCTGTAATAATCCTTTCGAAGTGTGTCAATACAATTCACTGGATCGAAATGTCGATTTTTGATAACATTTTCTATCGCAATACGTTTCTGTAAATCTTTTGTAGAGAGCGATAAATAAGGTAATAGAAAAGCTTTTTACTCTTCTTGAAATATTAAAAGGTTGCCCAGATCGTATAAAGCCTATTCATCCGCACAAAAAAATTATAACCGCGAAAATATTTCGAGAGCTACACGGGGTTGTGGGCATTTGTCGAATGTGATTCGATGTTCATTTGTCAGCTTACTGCTGCGTGATTGTCATCTGTCCGGCTAATTTACGTCCATCTCTTGTTACGAGCTTTGTAATCGAAATGTTTTCTTTTGCGATCTCTGAATTCTACGAAAACTTCGAGCCTTTTTAAGTTAAGGACTATCGTAAATACCCGTAAGTATGCCGTGTAGTGGCGGCTAAGAATAGTCCAATCAGGGTGTTTAGTAAAAGGCTACGTAGAGTTTTTGACCTCGGCTGAACATCTGTCGACTATGGTCCACCGCATGGTGGCTGGCGGTGATACCACCTACAATAGTATTCCCAAAGAGGGTTGACGTCAGGCTGGCGGCCGGTCATAAAACATAGCCAAATCCTTTTGCAATATGATTTTGTGTTCAAACAAAACGTTTTGCGCCGACCCCAAGTAATTGGGATAAGGGCAGGAAGATGATGATGACCAATATAAGTACTTATAGACTATCGCATATTTTAGAACAAAACTGGATATAGGTACTGTATATAGTCTGCGGCTTGCTATAGTATAATTTGGTTGGTTTGCAATAATTAGGTGCTACAAATTAAACGAACCGACAGTTCACTCACGGGATTGTTTGAATATGACATCAAAGTTTTTCCGCCTTAGTTCTTATAGTTTACACAATTTGATCTCTCAATGAATTAATCAAATGTAATTAAATTATATTTGTATAAAAAACAGCCCCAGATCAGTAAATAAAATAAATATTTCCAATTTATGTATTTTGTAGGTACCAAGGGGTTTTGTTTTAAGGGCGAAGAAAGCCTCATGAAAAACAATTAAAAATTTGAATGTCTGAGTGGATTTCCTTTTTAATTGCGACTTGAAACCGTCAATTAATTCGTGTCTCGTCAACGGCACATTTGTAATTTAAAATAGGAGATGACTGAAATGTTAAGCTACGCACCTTTAATAGATATAATGTCCTGCCGATCAGAATGTAAGTACTTATTTGAATTGAATAGATGCACACAAAATTTATCATGGTGACCACTCCACGATTCCTGAGATGGCACTATTTAATTTGAAGGTGTATGTAGGGTACTCTTTTGTTTTATTTCCAAACTTTTATAGCTAAGCACAAACATCTACTTATTTTTGTTACGCAGAAAATGGCAACACTGTACCTACATGTGACGCGTTCACATCACTAAGCCCATTTTGAGAGATGAAAAGTGCCATTTTCTCCAAAAGTGGTATCATTAAGGCCGTTATGAAGTTATTGCTTGAGGTATTTAAGAGTAATGAAAAATCATGTAACGAGGGGAGAATAGTTGTAAAATACGATAAATTGTTTGCCGAGCGCTCTTTGTTTAGGGAACAAGTTACAAAAGCGAGGGTCCCTATAATAGATAACAATATTATAAATCCACTTCACCACACACCACAATCGATTCGCTAAATCATTATTTGACTAAGAAGTAAAATGCAGCACTTAACAATAAATTCCGTTTTTTTTTCAGACTGTAAATTTTTACAGAAATAATTTTGTAGATGCAGCAAAATTTATTGAATAACTATTACATAATAGCTTTTGTACTGCTCGTCGGTATCAATCACAAGAAAATCGAAACCTTAAAAATGAAATTGTTCATGAGTTAGCGTGAGAGACTGTACCTATGAAATCCGCGGTTATTCCCAACAGCCCCCGCGGATCAGCCCCCGAGGGGCCCGTTAGGAATTTTTCTTCCCAACGGCCCTCGAATTCAAACTTATAGAGATTCGGGGGCCGTTGGGAAGAAAAATGGGAATAACGGGAAATCCGCCAGTTCTCCTTACTTAAGCTGTCCAACATATGCTCGGTTACCAGGAGCACTCGCCACCACGATATATGGGATCGTAAACCACCACCACGTACCCACCCCGTATTATTGCTCCGGCAAAAACAAACGCCCAATGTTGCCAACATATTCATTAGGTGCTCGTTTCAATTTTATTGGGGGAAATTAGGGTAAAAAATATGTCAGCATTCGCGCGAGGCTGTATTACAGACACATTATTTATTTTCCTATAAACGCTGTTATCATAAGTAATTTGGCTCCACACTTTTCTGCTGACGGGACTCCCCCAGGGTAAGCCTCCAACTTTTCTTCGGTATAATCTTCAACACCTACAGAACACACAAAACTTCGTTGATGGTTAGGTATATTACGGATATGCTCGATATTGTCTTCTATTCTTCTATTTTTAAATCTCTTACCATTGTTACTACATAAACTGAAAATCTAAGCCATGAAGCTTTTAAGAGCGAGTTTAATGACTTTACTACACTTTCTGAGCTTCCTCACTGTGCATATCATCTTACACACACCCTGTCTCATGTTATCGGCATCTCAAAGTTTTGTTTGAACAATTAAGTGTAACATTAACCGTTTGTAAAGTTTCTTAGTAAACGCTTAGTGTAGACAAGCGCCATTTTACATATATTTTGAAGCCAAGTCTTGGCTTTTACGCAGTTTAGTGAAAAAATAATAGCGAACTCTTTGGCTCTTACGCAGCTCTGAGCGGATCAAATCAGTAATCCTACTATCCTACTTCCTACTAATATTATAAAGGCGGATGTTTGTGTGTGTGTTTGTTACGACATCACGCAAAAACGGCTGATTAGATTGACATGAAACTTTGCAGAAATATAAAAGGGCATCTGGAATAACACATAGGATACTTTTTACCACGGAAAAATGTCTCATTCCCACGGGATCACGCATTTTCCAATATTTTTGAAATAGGTGGCGTGACTGAGCCGATTCGCGTTTAAACGTTTTCGCCGAAAACTAACAGCGACATCTCTTGGCGAATAATGCTACTTTCCCGCGGAATAATAGGTTGCAGCGGGTGAAACCGCTGACGGGCAGCTAGTAGTAATATATTTATAAAAATGAGCTTAATCGGGTTTTGAGAATGGGTTGGCCTTGTGATGCCAGCTTAGAATAGCATCACCAAAATTTTACCCGTGAGTGATGTAAAAAGCGTAAAATTATCCAGGGGCACAGAATACATAAGGGCAGCGCTCGCCAATACGTCTGCCAAGTGCGGTGACTATGGCAATACCCTCCGATAGGGAAGGCCCATGTCTAGCGGACTGTTTTGGCTATTATGGTATGGTTATGGTAATCGGGTTTGCTGGGTTGAGTCATTCGCCAACTCGATTTTCAATACGATGTGAAGAAATCTAGAGATCAATCACACATAAACTACGTGCTAGTCTACCTAAAATATTACTTTCCTACACTACATACCTGACAGAATAAATTCCAAATTCTAATGGGAAAGATGGATCCGGAAGTAACACTGATTCAACTAATCCTTAGACCCATCACTATGCAAGTATTTTTTAATACTTGTCACATTTTTTATATACCTAATAGTCGAATATGAGGGGATTATATAGACACTAACACCAATAACACTTGCTCAGTGTAGGCTCTGCTTTACCGTCTACATGAATATAGGGTTGTAGATATTTAGAAAGCACAACATTGTTCAACACTTGCAAGTTTTACAACCGTCGGTTATGGCTTACTTGCCACGATTTAATGGCCTGGAATATCGAAAATGTAGGTAATATTACGCGAGGTTTCAGTGAATTTACAGTTTTAAGATTTATGTATGTCCTCCTTCATCGTGATACAGCACTCCATGTAGGCAACATATCTTTTACAATATATTTTAAATTATTATTTCATTAATTTGCACTTATTATATTTTATTTGGGCTCCGTACCTCAAAAGGTAAAAAACTGTAGGTACCCTTATAGGATCACTTTGTTGTCCGTCAGTCTATCTGTCTGTCTGTCGGTTTGTCAAGACCCTTTATCTCAGAAATGCGTAAAGATATCGAGTTGAAATTAAAACCATATACTCACTATGGTCGCTAGTAGTTGTAAAAAAAATCAAGCTCCTTACTTCAAGTAAAAAATAATATATAGCCGGTTACAACAAACGCGTGATTTTACCCTCTCAAGGGAATCTAAATTCAGGGGGTACTCCCCGTAGACTTAGAACAATGAAATTGTACAAGAAGCTTCGTTTTGAAGTTCGAATTTAGGAAAATCTCAAAAAACATTTATTTTAATTTTTTTAATTTTATGGGGGCCGAAAAATAACAAAATTAAAGAAAATTGGCTAGTTGTCCAATTGGAGTATCGTAACCCTCGCTGGGCGAGTCCAGCCGACCAGCACTGGCCACTAAGACAAGCAAGTAGAACATTCTCTCATATTTTAATTTGATAATTATGATTATGACACGTTGTTCTTGTCATGTAGCAGTTGTTCGTTGGCACCTGGGTCGTCAAGACTAGGTTTCTTGAAAATTTTAAATATATCAGCATGACTAGATCTCTCTAGCTCAGTCGCATTATCTGAGGATTTTTTTTATTATTAAAGGACGTAAAACTTTTCAAAAATTCAACGAAAGTCGGCAAAACTAAACTCAACACGCTGGTGTCAGTCCATGAGTTTTGAAAGAATCTTATTTACACTCATAGGAATACCTATCTTATGGTAACAATATAACATCAGGTAACAATAATTCGGTTAGCAAAAAAGGATAAAAATTTTGAGACAATAACTAAGTAATGGCCTAAGAAAAGAGCAATGCAATCAAGGGTTCTTAAGAAACTTCAACTGAATACTGTTTTGCGAACAATTACTTTAGGACACTAAAAGCTAGTCTAGAGTGTAGATTCTGTCTGAGACAAGTCACAGACATTCAATCCAGTCTGGGTGAACAACCCAATTATCTTCGCTTTCATCACTCATACAGTAATTCTCAGCCACTTTATGGTACTGCATAAAATCTTAACTAAGTTTTACCTTAATTTTGTAAAGTACTTTATTTCGTGTAAGGCAGACGAAATATTTTAAGCTGTATTAACATATTTTATTTACTGGATATTAGTGATATAAATTACAAATTCTGTAAGAAATATCGTGACATAAAATAATAGGTACTACAGTCTTACCTGTGCCGCAAAAAAACGAGAAGTAGGTTTGTGAAACGACAGCGGGGGTAATGACGTGAAATATCAAACATTCACGTGTGAAGTAAATCGACGGCTCCAAGATATATGACAAACAAATGACGTCAATATAGTCAATGTAGACACTTACTCGTATCTGTTTATTTGAAAAAATTCTTGATATGTACAATTTTGATATGATTATTGATTATATAATCATTATCTCCCTGCTTTTACTTATCACAACTTATCTGGAATCGCTGCTAGTTTAAGAATGATAAAATATCATTACGTAAACATCAATCTAAACTAAATATTTTAATAATATACAGATTTGTCGTGCATTATTCTATGTTTATTTAGTTTCTTAATCTCTCTCACTAATACGTTACACTAGCCTACAAAAAAATTAGGCAAGAAGTCTTTATTACCATAGCTGTAAGAGAAAGTTGCAGCATCAAACGCTGGTTTCCAAAAACTGACTTTGTAATTTGTACCCAACATTATGAAGTGTTTATTTTTTTATTTTACTTCAGTTTTACCAGCACTGATACCCCCAAGACCCTGTATCAGGCGTTACAAGAACTGTTTGTTATCCTTTTGGCGCACGGCAAACGGCATACAAATAACCGTTAAATAAAATGAAAATGCGTGTAAGAGATAAAGCGGTTTTATGACTCTTTATGAGAGACACATGTCTTTGAAATTTTTCGTTGTCTTTTTACCTGACTGCCTTAGAAGGAGGCTTATGTTTTTTGAGAGTATGTATGTAAGTATGTAAATATGTGGCCAAGAAAATTCTTTGTCACGGGCTACAGCCCAAACGGATAGTTGAATTTTGACATATGAGGTGTCGTTAGATTCGTCTCAGCAGCGCGAGTTATATTAAAAAAATATAGATTAAATGATTTTATACTTGCGATTGTCGGCACTCGGCGGAACTCCATATTAGAAGTTATAAATTTATTTACATACATTATAAAATAATTGATTTATAGATCCAAGATGGCAGATATTTTTACAGCAAAATACTACTTTAAAATTACCGCAGTCGCGTTTTTGTTTTTTAACACATTTACTGGTTTACATATTGTCATGATCTTCGTTATGTTTTATTATACTTTTTATCATAACCTCTGCACCGTAGGTACTATACTGCATATAAGATGGACCAAACAGTGACGGCGGAAGACAAAATATAATCCTTATACTAAGGTGAATCCCGGGTACGTAATCCGAATTCCACGTAGTAATCTTAGTTTATAAACTTTTAAAGTTGTATAGAAAAAATACAATAGGCAGGTTCTTTTTTATTTTTTGGTACTTCTGTAATAAAAATAACAATACCTAGGGAATAAAAAATATCTTACACTGCGTTCGCCAATCCACCTGCCAAGCGTGGTGAGTATGACAATACTCCCCCGAGAAGGTGAGTTTCATGTACACCACTGGACTGCAGTTGTGGTTGTAAATGTTAAGGTATGGTTCACCCTGTGTACTATCTTAAATGATGTTTATTAGGGGAGAGGGGGGCAGCTTTGTACAGAATTTACAAAACAGGTTGTAACTTTCAAAATTGACAACTTTCTTAATATTTTTGTGCATGGTGTAATAGGTAGCTTATCTGGGAAGATAAAAACTATATTGATGTCAAAATAGCTTTACACGAAAATGTGCTGCGCCGGTTTTTCTACAAGCGCGGAAAGCGTTAAAAGCTGCCCCACCCCGGGGCAGATTTGAACAAGCCTGGGGCACTTTTGAATAATTAGTTTATTTCTGTTTCTATTTAATATTTATTACAACGAAATATGCATATTTCTTGCATTTTCATTGTGTTTCAATTTAGTTTTTGTTCTAACTTACTTACGTGAAAAATGTTTGAGATTTTTTCAGTATAATTTTTGACCACATAAGACTCAGTATTTTACGATCTAATAAAGATTTTTGAACTATATTACTAAAAAACAAAACAATGATACGTAGCTAAACGATTATGAATATAATCAATGCCTTATTTAAACTTAATTTTTTTTAAATATTTTCCTGTGCCACTTTGTATGTTCAAATGTGCCCCTCAAAATTTATTCAAAGCTGCCCCAAGCACACCTCATGGCTTTCTTCATCAAAATTTATAATAAAGCATTTACTCTGGGATTTAAATAATACATGAAATAGACATATAATTATACACAAATTAGGATAAATATACGTGTAAATCCACCAAAAGTAAGAATAACCAGAAAAACTCTTACAACTTTTGAAAAAAATGTACATCGAACTCATCCAAAAACAAAAACAGCCAATAACATCCGCGTTTTTTGTTGACTTTGAAAAATTATCGATGACAGGGATGCGGACTGTTGTAAACATTCAACTAAGCTGTTTCCATCGTTATTGCATAAGACACGCAGACAGTATTTAGCTTGTTCATAGCTGCCCCTGTACAAAGCCGCCCCCTCTCCCCTACACCTTGGTGTGAACGTCAATTCATTATCATGGTAAATAAGAACTTTGATCCAAACAAATATGTAGATAGGTCTTACACGAGTAGTGCATTCTTATCAGTAATATTAACGCACATTTTGTTTTTGTTTCACACAGTACGTAGTACGTACACTAAGTCCAAAAAACCTTATCTGAAGATGACTAGGAGTATTTTAAGAGTGATAATCGTATCATTCGTAATAGCTATAACAGTTTTGTTATTTAATAGTATTATTCACGCCATCAGAGCGATTGCATGTTATTAGTATTTAAAAAAATAAAATAAAATGGCTCAAAACGACAGTAACTTTCCTTTTGAAATAAAGGACGTGGAGCCCACCGTCAATAAGGAATTGATAAAATATTTCACTGGTAAGTTTTTAGTAAGTGTTTACAATAAAATACCTACAGCTTATCCCCATATTTATATCTAAGCTGTTCTCAACATTGAATTGAATAATATAGCTGTGCATTAAAATCCCAATACTTACAACTCTGAGATCGATCTTTAGAGCGATTTTGAGATGCCTTTTGTGCGCTGACATTTTTCAATATCTCAGAGTTTACAGTATTTTATAAATACCTAACCATGTTTGTTTTAATACGTTCAGCCACTAAAACCAATCACAAAACACTATTCGCTAAAATGGTTTGTCAACAGAATGTCCGTATTTTAGGTCAATTCAGCGGATTTGTCAAAGTGGGTCCAAAGGGATACTGCCTGCCTCAAAATTTCAGGAACAAAGCTGCCAAGATATACAATATGCCGGTCAGACCTGACGATGTATTTGTTGTAAGCTACCCGCGGACAGGTAAGTTGTTTAATCGGTCTGGAATCAGTTCGCCGACTTGCTCGTTTCGCAAACCGGTGCGATTCGCTAACTCGCTCTGAGCCTACTTGCGTGTTAGGCGTACTTACTCCATTCGCCGACTGCGCGGTTAGCAAACTGTAATGATATACAGTGATTATATTAATAGTTAATGGATCATCATTATTATAATCACACGAGACTCAAATTACCGAAAATAGGCGTTATAAAAATCAGTTTTTAAGTTAAACTGTACGGTAAAGAAATAAAATATCTTATACATCGAGTGAAACACACCTTTATCTAAAAAATGTATTATGAACATTTTAACATTTTAATTTATTACTTATAGTAAAACAGCGAAAACTAAAACAAGTTACTGAAAATGTAGGAGAAGACCTCAAATTAGGCCTGAGTTTTAGATCTATGGTACACTGTAACAAAATACCAATTTTACATATGCATAGAAGATATCTTTGAGAACAAACTTTATTTTGTACATTTTTCAATTTCATTCCACAACCTAGCTAAAAATTACGTTTTCGCATTCGAATTTCGGCAAAATATTTCTCTATTTTAATGGCTTCTGTATGAAAAACTACCAACAGGATAAATTCGAAAAAAATATATGTGTTAGAAGAAAATGTATTTAGTTAAATTGCAAAAGAAATGAATTTTTATTCATTAAAATGTTATTGTTAAAAATATTCAAAAACACCTTTAAGGGTCAGTTCCCACAGAAGGCGACGAGACGAGACGCGACGCGACGCTGCAATGTCATTTTCAAGCGGCATCAAGATGCAACGCGCGGCGCCGCTCGATGCATCTTGAAGCCGCTTCAAACCCAGACGAGACGAGATGCGACGCGACGCGACGATGCAATGTCAGTTCAGGTGACGTCACTTTCGGCCGCTTGTCAGTCAAATTCCCACGCTCAGTGTTGCCGCGATGGGAAAAAAATCCTACAACTTTTGAAAACTCGATACGAAAAAAAAGCAAAGTAACTTGGTTCTACTTGGTACCTATGAAGGGTAGGTAGTTGTTATTGAACTAAAAAAAGACCAATCATTCGCAGTAGTTCAATTAAGTATAGTTACATGGAACTACTGCGAAGTTTTTTCGCACTTGTTCCATTGGGCCAGGTCAGACAATGGAACTATCGCAAATCTTAGTTTACGATCATTCGCAGTAGTTCCGTTGAGTAGTTGTCAGTGATCCACCTTCTCACGAAATAGTGTATGCTAGACTATCAGATTGTTTGAGAAAATGGTAGGTCTTGAAGTGATCTTTCAGATGACAGCTGTCGAAAATAAGATCCGTTTATCTCGGAAACCATAAATCTTAGACTATCAATTTCTTTAAGGAAATGGTAAGCCTTGACGAGTTTTATCAAACGACAGCTGTCAAACTAAAATCACATTTATCTCGGCAATCATTCATGCCAGTCTATCAGTTCGTTTGAGAAAGTTGTAGGCCTTGAAGAGACCTTTATTTTATGTGACAGCTGTCAACCTAAAAACTAGTTTATCTCAGCAATCGTTCATGCTAGACTATCAGTTTGTTTGGGAAAGTTGTAGACCTTGAAGAGACCTTGATTTTATGTGACAGCTGTCAAACTTAAAACTCGTTTATCTTGTCAATCGTTCATGCTAGACTGTCAATTTGTTTGGGAAAGTCGTTGGTTTTCATGAGACCTTTATTTTTAGTGACAGCTGTCAAACTTCAAACTCGTTTATCTCGTTAATTGTGCATGCTACGCTACTAGTTTCTTCAGAAAAGTTGTAGGTCTTGCCAATATCTACATTTTATGTGACAGCTGTCAAACTTCAAACTCGTTTATCTCGTTAACTGTGTATCCTTCACTACAAGTTTCTTCAGAAAAAAGTTAAATGAGTTTAAAGTTTGACAGTTGTCACTAAAAATGTAGATATCGTCCAGAACTTTAACTTTTCTGAAGAAACTAGTAGTGAAGCATGCACAGTAAACGAGCTAAACGAGTTTGAAGTTTGACAGCTGTCACTTAAAATGTAGATCTCGTCCAGACCTACAACTTTTCTCAAGAAACTAGTAGTGTAGCATACACAGTTAACGAGACAAACGAGTTTTTAGTTTGACAGCTGTCACATAAAATGTAGATATTGGCAAGACCTACAACTTTTCCAAAGAAACTAGTATTGTAGCAGGCACAGTTAACGAGATAAACGAGTTTGAAGTTTGACAGCTGTCACTTAAAATGTAGATCTCGCCCAGAACTACAACTTTTCTAAAGAAACAAGTAGTGTAGCATACACAGTTAACGAGATAAACGAGTTTTTAGTTTGACAGCTGTCACTTAAAATGTAGATCTCGTCCAGACCTACAACTTTTCTGAAGAAACTTGTAGTGTAGCATACACAGTTAACGAGATAAACGAGTTTTTAGTTTGACAGCTGTCACATAAAATGTAGATATTGGCAAGACCTACAACTTTTTCAAAGAAACTAGTAGTGTAGCATGCACAGTTAACGAGATAAAAGAGTTTGAAGTTTGACAGCTGTCACTTAAAATGTAGATCTCGCCCAGAACTACAACTTTTCTAAAGAAACAAGTAGTGTAGCATGCATAGTTAACGAGATAAACGAGTTTGAAGTTTGACAGCTGTCACTAAAAATAAAGGTCTCATGAAAGCCAAGTACTTTCCCAAAAAACTGATAGTCTAGCATGAACGATTGACAAGATAAACGAGTTTTAAGTTTGACAGCTGTCACAAAAAATAAAGGTCTCTTCAAGGCCTACAACTTTCCCAAACAAAGTGATAGTCTAGCATGAACGATTGCTGAGATAAACTAGTTTTTAGGTTGACAGCTGTCACATAAAATAAAGGTCTCTTCAAGTCCTACAACTTTCCCAAACGAACTGATAGACTGGCATGAATGATTGCCGAGATAAATGTGATTTTAGTTTGACAGCTGTCGTTTGATAAAACTCGTCAAGGCTTACCATTTTCTTAATGAAATGTCTACATCAGGTAATAATTGATAGTCTAAAATTTATGGTTTCCGAGATAAACGGATCTTATTTTCGACAGCTGTCATCTGAAAGATCACTTCAAGACCTACTATTTTCTCAAACAATCTGATAGTCTAGCATACACTATTTCCGAGAAAACTAGTCTAAAGATTGACAGCTTTCACCTGTAAGGTCAAAATAAAGACCGAGCGCGGCGACCTCGTAGTGCGCCGTCAACGTGACAGCGTCGTTCATAGTATTGAGGGCGCGACGCGGCGTGCCACCTTTTTTTCTGGCATCCCCATACTATAAACCCATACAAACCAGTCATACTTTGAACGACGCTGTCACGTTGACGGCGCACTATGAGCCGCCGCGCTTGGTCTTTATTTTGACCTGAAATGTAGATTTTAACCAACATATACCAAAAAAAATTCAATACTATATAGAAAGGAAAGACCAGAGGATTTTACACACAATTCTGTAATAATTAGCTAAAACGGCAACACTCTACTTTGCAATTTACCAAGACTGAAAGCTGCTTCGCGCGGCGTTGCGCGGCGTCGCACTACAACAAGCTGCAACGAGCGACGTAGACGCTACGCCACGCGCTGCATCTTGTTGTAGCGCGACGTCGCGAGGCGTCAAGCGGCATCGGGATGCATTGGGATACAACGAGCTGCAATGTCAAGAGGCCGCATGATGATGACTGACATTGTCCATCAAATACCTGTCACTTTATGGTCTACGAGCCTGAAGTTGGGAAAGTCTTGAAATATTATAGCATATAGCTTTCCGCCCGTGGTTTCACTCACGGTATTGTCTATTTGGTCTAATAAAAAAGTTTTAAATACATTGCAATTGAAATCCAATATTTTGAAACATATTGCATTAAAGATCACGAACGGTGGAGTTCGACTACTCGACAATAGATGGCACCACTACTTAAGGGATTTATGCGCCCTTATATCTTTAAAAATACGCCCTTTAAGTTAAAACGGGAACTTTCTTGTTCGAGGGGAGATAAAGGGCTATTGCACAATATAAGTTCCTTTATCGTACCGGTAATTCTTTTAAAGTTTTATCGGCACGTACATTTTATCAACTTAGTTTTATTATATATAATGATTATGGTGGCCCTGTAGCCCCATACAATAAATCTACATTTATATCTACGCTTCAACACTATCTACATCTACACTTATATTATTATCTAGACTTCTACATTATCTACACTAATCTACACTTATATAATAAAGAGGAAAGATTTGTTTATTTGTATGTATGTCTACCTACACTATCTACACTAATATAATAAAGAGGAAACCTTTGTATGTTTTTGTTTCTTTTGTTTGTTTCTTTGTTTGTTTGTATGTAATCGATAAACTCCGAAACTACTGGGCCGATTTCCAAAATTCTTTCACCATTAGAAAGCTACAACATTCATGAGTAACATAGGTTACTTTTTATCACGGGAAAACGGTTAACAGCAGAAAAAGCGGGAAACAAAGCGGGCATTACCCAAATTAGCCAAAATTATTACTAGCATGTTAAAAACGGACATGGACCACTTTTTGTCAGCCCTCGAGGATCTGGAGTACCTGATGAAGACCACCAGCATCCCATCAAAACTATAAGAGATACGGTCATGTCTTCATGGAAAAAGTTGTTCACCATGACGGGCCGCATCTGCTGGCATATGGTCATTGAGGATCTGAGGAACCTGATGTAGACTACCAGCAACCCATCTAAACTATACGAGATACGGCAATAGCTTCAAAGTAGAAGTTACTCAGCATGGTGGGCCGCTTCTGCTGGCACATAGTCATCCAGGATCTGGAGTACCTGATGTAGACCACCATCATCCCGTATAAACTGTCAGAGATACGGTAATACCTTCAAAGTAAAAGTTATTCAGCATGACGGGCCGCTTTTGCTGGCACATGGTTACGAGGGTCTGGAGTAGGTACCTGATGTAGACCACCAGCATCTCATCTAAACTATAAGGTTTACGGTAATTGCTTTAAAGTTAAAGTTATTCAGCATGACGGGCCGCTTCTGCTGGCACGTGGTGACGAGGGTGTGGAATACCTGATGTAGACCATCAGCATCCCATCTAAGTATAAGAGATACGGTAGTGGCTTCAAAGTAAAATTTATTCAGTATGACGGGAAAAGATCAAAGAAACAGGAAAGTAGCAGCGGGTGAAACCGCTGGGCGGGCCGCTAGTAATCGATAAACTCTGAAACTGCTGAACCGATTTCAAAAATCTATCACTATTGAAAAGGTACAACATTTCTGAGTAACATAAGCTGCTTTTTATCACGAGAAGATATCATTTTCTTATATGAAAACGGTTACCAGTGGTAAAACCGGGAAATTAAGCAGATATTACCCAAACCGCTTAACCGATCTTCACGAGATTTAACACTTACCTACATTGCTAGCATATCGAAGATGGACATGTACTACTTTTTGTCACCTTGAGGATCTGGAGTACCTAATTGAGGGCACCAGGAGCACTGCTAAACTATATGAGATACGAAAAAGGCTTCTATCAAAATTTGCTTAGCATGACGGGCCGCTTCTGCTGGCACATGGTCATACATCGAGGGTCTGGAGTACCTGATGTAGATGACTAGCATCCCATTCAAAGTATAGATAAGAGATATTTGATGGCTTCATTGTAAAAATTGTTCAGCATTACGGTCCGCTTCTGCTGGCATCTATCTAAAAAATGTATTATGAACCACCTTTACACCCTGTCTGTAACCTACGCCTACCTTGCTCTACAAATGCTACTATCAACCATTAAAACTTAACTTATTTAGTCGTCAGGATCCCACTGATCCCACTGCAATGGACAGCTGGTCAATAACATAAGATATGCCGACGACACGGTTCTAATTGCGAGCTCGGAAGCTGGACTACAACATCTCTTGGACGAGGTAGCAGCTGCTGGCGAAGCCATGGGATTGTCCATCAATGCTAATGAAACCAAGACCATGGTTATAGCAAAAACTGAGTTACCCACTCCAAACCAAAAGCTACGTGGAAAGAGCATCGAAGGCGTCGAAAAGTTTAAATATCTAGGCCGATACTTCACGTCAGATTTAGACCACCAGCTGTAGATAAGATGCAGAATTGGACAAGCCAAGGCGGCATTCTTTAAAATGTCTAAAGTGCTATGTGACCCTAAGATTTCGTTTGCCTTAAGACACCGCATTATGAAATGTTACGTCTGGTCCACTTTATTGTACGGTTGTGAAACATGGGTCCTAAGAAAAGACAGCTGCAACAAACTACAAGCTTTTGAAATGTGGCTCCTACGACGAATGTTTAAAATATCTTGGACCAGTTTCACATCAAATGTTAAAGTGTTACAACGTGCAAAATGCAAACGTAAATTGATGTCAACTATTTTAAAAAGGAAAGTTGCCTTCTTTGGCCATATACAGAGAGGAACCCAGTATGAATTTTTAAGACTAATACTCGAAGGCAAGATCCCTGGCAAAAGAGCACAAGGCCGACCCAAGAGGAAGTGGATAGATGACATCCGAGATTGGACCGGACTTCGGTACTACCAGTTAAAAAGGGCGGCGCAAGACCGCGAGGGTTTCTACATGCTGACCTCCGAACTTCAATTTGAAGATGGCACCCTATGATGATGATGATGATCCCACTGCTGGGCAAAGGCCTCCCTCCCCTTCATCACTGGTACCGGCACTAGGGCTCCATTCAGTGATGGTTTTAGCCCATAGTTTCGCTTGGCATGTGGCAGAAATGACCAGCCCAATCCCATTCGAGCTTCGCGGCTGCACGTGCCACATCGGCAATTTGCGTTTTGGGACGCAGTATAGTATTTCTGACCTAATCTACGAGTTTTAGTTTCCGAGTCAGAGTTTTCTAGTATACTGCGCCCCATTGCTCGCTGAGATATTAAAGCTGGTCTTCTGAGCTTTTGTCAAAGGCCACGTCTGTGCCCCATAAGTGAGTATCGGGAGAATGCACATGATTTGGCGATTTCGCCTTTCATTTGTTCCCTCGCTCCTCCAGGTTTTTTCGGTGCATCTCGTAACTTGTTTGTCTTCTCGTGCCTGGAAGGAGACTATTTGGCTCAGATATATATGTATTCATGGACATATGTCATTCTTCCGCCCGCCACGTACAAAGGCTCATATGTTATGAATTATATGATAATTGATAAATTAACAGGCGCTAATTCGTCGGTCCCTTACATGAACGTATAAAAGTCCATGGTCGTTAACTCTGGCACCAGAGATCATCTAGTCGTTGGACGTCTCGGTGTCCTAGACGAAGAGAAAGATGTAGATAACGCTACACTATCTATCTATCTGACAGCATTTTTACTTTAAATTTAGAAACTTAACAGCCACAACAGTACACTGTTTGGACATGAGCTATTTTCTGGCAAACAAGCATATTGGCGAGCGTAGTGCAAGGTGTTGTACACACAGAAAACTGTTGCTTATTCCCAGAAATTTAAACAATACTTAATTTATTTGACTCACAAGCAAACCACAGGTAAAAAAACGACTAAACTACATATGTTGACTTGTACTAAGTGGCTTTTAAAAGTAGTTATCTATAATATTTTGTATCGTAAATGTATCTGTTAAGTTCAAAAATATACCTATTAAAATAAAATAAAAGAATTTTGGGCTCTAAGAGAAACACAGTCTTCCGTTCCGTTCCGATCGAAGCTCATACAAAGCTATCATATCACATTCACATCTCATTGGACATGAGCTATTTTCTGGCAAACAAGCATATTGGCGAGCGTAGTGCAAGGTGTTGTACACACAGAAAACTGTTGCTTATTCCCAGAAATTTAAACAATACTTAATTTATTTGACTCACAAGCAAACCACAGGTAAAAAACGACTAAACTACATATGTTGACTTGTACTAAGTGGCTTTTAAAAGTAGTTATCTATAATATTTTGTATCGTTAATGTATCTGTTAAGTTCAAAAATATACCTATTAAAATAAAATAAAAGAATTTTGGGCTCTAAGAGAAACACAGTCTTCCGTTCCGTTCCGATCGAAGCTCATACAAAGCTATCATATCACATTCACATCTCATTGGACATGAGCTATTTTCTGGCAAACAAGCATATTGGCGAGCGTAGTGCAAGGTGTTGTACACACAGAAAACTGTTGCTTATTCCCAGAAATTTAAACAATACTTAATTTATTTGACTCACAAGCAAACCACAGGTCAAAAAACGACTAAACTACATATGTTGACTTGTACTAAGTGGCTTTTAAAAGTAGTTATCTATAATATTTTGTATCATAAATGTAGCTGTTAAGTTCAAAAATATACCTATTAAAATAAAATAAAAGAATTTTGGGCTCTAAGAGAAACACAGTCTTCCGTTCCGTTCCGATCGAAGCTCATACAAAGCTATCATATCACATAACCTGCACATACATCAAGCTCTTGAACTACTAAAGTGAATTGACAAGCTGACAAGCAGCACCGAGCGACCGGAAGAGACATGAAGATGCATCGAGCGGCGCCGCGCGTTGCATCTTGATGCCACTTGAAAATGACATTGCATCGTCGCGTCGCGTCTCGTCTCGTCGCCTTCTGTGGGAACTGACCCTAAAACGACCTGCTTGAGTCGCGCGTCCGCTACCACGGGAAATTCGACTCAATGCGTATAAGTTTATGCTCAAATTTGAGAGGCGCACATTTTTGTTTTTGAGAAAAACGTGAAAGCCCTCTTTTGTAACGAGCATTCTAATGCTATTTACTTATATGCAGTTGCATATACTATTCTATCTACACTTTACAAATAGCTACCTATCCATACTTACTATATTATTAATTAATATTATAAATTAGAAAGTAACTCTGTCTGTCTGTCAGTCTGTCTGCTACGCTTTCACGCCTAAACCAATGAACAGATTTTGATGAAAGGAGATTGCCCATTTCTGGTCTAAGAAATTGTCTCGCCTCAAAACGAAAATTAAAGCAATATGTAATATCCCTCATTCTTATAAAGAATAGCTACGGCAATTAATGTACAAAACAGGGAAACTGACTTAACTGTTGAAGGTCTTTCTACCGTTAGGTATTTTCCCCAAAGATTTTACTCTGGTGTGAACCATTTTTGCACTGTTTACTTCGGTATAGCTCACGATAACGATTTAAGAACGAAATACTCAATATATAGCCAAACTTCAGAATTTTTGTCTCTTCCGATACCCAACTTTAACATTTAATTACTTCAGAACTCCTGTCATAATTAAATTCTTTTCAGTTACAAAATGTTAAGCAATAATTAGACTTTATAATTATTTAACTTTGGCTTTGATGCGAGGCCTGCAAATAGTGAGGCAAGCAATAGACGAACATCCATACTAGAGTGGGCATGATTCTTTGGCACAAACATAGATAATAACCTGAGAAAGGACATAGGCTACTTTTTATCGCAGGAAATTTCCCTCGGGCAACAGAAAATCAGAATATGATTTTATATACAGGCGCTCAGCACCTAGGAATTGCATCATTCGAGGCTCCGTTGTGGATTTTGCTATGCAAATTATCACAGGCGTTCTTACACTTTTAATACGATCGATTATCTATTGGAGAGTCGATAATTGTTATAGATGGAAAGAATATATAGGTCACTTCTGCTGGCATATAACGTCGAGCATCTGGAGTACTTGACGTAGACCACGAACCTTCTGTTAGGGTTCCAAAGGACGTTTTTGGCTTAATAAGTTGCTTCTGCTGGTATATAAATAAACGACTATGTTTAGGAGTACTTGACGTAAATCCCACGAGCCCAACTTAAATAGAAGATAAATACGAATACAACTTTAAATTAATCAGCGTGATGGATCGCTTCTGCTGTTATATGAACAACGGTGATGAGTAACTGACGTAGACCACCAGGAACCTAGCTTAATTATAGTTTTACAATACATAAATGTCTGTCATCTGAAGTGGAAAAGTAGGAGAACAAAAGTTGTTCAGCGTGCTAGGCCACTTCTGTTGGTAAAGGCTACTCGCCCACGTCCGATAATCGGTGTCCGTTTTTTTGTAGGAGAAAAATGGAACGTATTGATTGCAATGGTGTAACGCCCACGTCCTACAAATAGTAGGTCATAAGTAAAATCGGTGAATCTCGACCGATCCGATTGTCGGCGAAAAATGGAACACTCTGAAATGTATGCGTAAACGCACACTACTCACCGACAGTCGGCCGCATGGACTTGCTAGGGAAGGGCATATCTCGAAAGTCGCATTTCTCGTACATATCAATATGCAACATCAACATATTTCAAATTATTATTTTCTAGTAAAGACTCTTTTGCAAATTCAGATTAGTTTCATAATAAAATCTTTTCAGTATCAAAACTGTAAACTTGACAAGAAGACATGAATTAAAAAGAAGAAAGGATAGGTAAGTTGAAGTGGTTAAAAACAGTTACCCGACTTCGGTAGTTTCAAAATTGTATTTTGCAATGGAAATCCAGTTGAATTACATACCAAAATACATATGTCACCGTAAAATTACAAACAACGCTAGATTATAATCTATCTCGCTAAATTATAATATGTCGGAATATTGTAACCCATTCACACGTATAATTTTTCAGTAGATTACAATATAACGAACCAAAACCGTAAAACTGTGATACGATACGCAGCTTGCGTTCTGATTGGTCAAATTTGAAGTCAAGTCTCAGTCTCATGTTGCCAGCGACGCCATGTTTGTTTAACAGCTAATTGCCATCTCGTTGGTTCTCGAACGTAAACTAACAGTTTTTTCTTCTGTTTTTATAACTCCATGTTGAAAATTGCTCATATGAACTTATGAAATAAGAAAATAATCTCATAAGCACTAGTTGCTTAGGTTCGATACTTGTTAGATACCCATCGATATGGCGATCAGCTGTCAAATAAACATGGCGGCGCGATGTACATGACATTCGACCAATCAGAACGCGAGTTGACAATTTTACCGTTTTACTTCATAATATTATAATCTTTCGAAAATTGATAGGTACGTTAAATGGTGATCCGTGTTTATGTCTTACTATATTTCGGCAGATTGTAATTTAGCGGGAAATATGATAATCTAACGGTGTTTGTAATTTCACGGTGACACATACATGCATACTTTCGAGGCCGGGACGGAAGATGAGTTGCTCGAAGCTTTCGAGGGACGGGATCTCCTTGGGGAAGTCGGGTAAAAGGAAGCGAGATGTTGTGTGGGCGATTTGAACAATGTCAAAAAAAAATTATGTGAATTTTTGTTTTAAAAAACAAAAAAGAGGATGATTGGGGAGAAAGGGTTTTGAGGCAGTCATCTAGCTAGTCTACATATTTAAGTTCACCTGTGCAGTCATCGTGCAGCGGACCTGGTGAGTGCATCTCATATTTTTCAATTTTGCGCTAGAAATATTTTGTCGGTACATTATGCGCGTTATTTACCTATTTCATAGTGAAGATAAATGGGAAGCCTTAGATTATTTATAGGTGTCGCTGCCGCTCCACTAGATACCGTCGGCACACATTTCAATGAAGCAATAAAATATGTGTTTGGATTGACTCATCAGAGTTTCTCCTAAGTCAGTCATAGTGACGGCTCTTTACGAGTCATAGGAGCCGAACATTTTCATAAAAAGTAGACAAAATCCCCCATAAAATGCGGTGATATTGTGTAAAAATAATAGCACAAATAATTGGAAGAGCGATGAACTCACATATCATTGTGTAATTTTGTAAAATCATCGGAAAATATTAGAAAACAAAAATTTATTTGGGTGTTGCCATGTACACCATTAACACCATAATCAAATACCCCATTGTTGTTATTTTTATTATGTGACTTTGTAAATATTTTTACGTGCCAATACAAACCTTTCTAAGGTTCAATGGCACCAAGAATTAAAAAAATATGTTAAATTTTTTAAATAAATAATCATAACAATACCTATCAGCAATTTTTGGCATGTAGTCCTGGGTTACAATAGTATCACTCCATGTATATGTACCCGTGGGTATCGTAAAAGGCAACTTAGGGATAAATCTAGAGACAGGGTACGCCTTGCATTGCACTCGTTAATCCGCCTACCAGCCAAGCGTGGTGTATATGGCAAGTATTCCCTAAAAGGTGAAGAATCTTATGCAGTTATTATTATAATCATCATGTTATATTTGCTTGGTACATATTCCCTGCTGATCCTATATGCGTGACCGTTACACTGATATTATTCGCCTGAGTCGAGATGATAGTTGGTGGAAACCAAAAAAACACACAAAGATATGTTCCGATTATTTCGACGAGAGTGACTTTATCCCAATAAAAGCGGTAGGAAAAGACTGTAAGGGAGCTTTATTAGATTTTTTTCTAAATATGAACTTTTGGCCCTTTAATACAAAAATGACTAAAAATGTATCAGTTTGTAAGGGAGGTAATTTTTTTTCTTATTTCGTGTGTTGATTAATATAATTGAGTTACTAATTATTTTCTTTGCTTAATTAATTAATTACCAGTAAAAAAACATTAGCTCCCAACTTAACCCACAGAGCATACCTACCTACAATATTTTCACATTAACTCGGGGAAGAGTTAAGTATCTGGCAATCCAATTTTTTCGCGCATGCGATCTTTAAAAATTGTCATAGATAATCCTATCATTTTAAATATGCACTTGAAATTGTCAAAATTTATTCACTTTCTAATCCGTGCTTCATACTAATTATGGCAGCCCGCAGTGCACATGTAAATTAATTGGATTATACACACTTCAAAATAAAGTTGCTTCAGTTTTTTGACGGCGTCTTTAGTAAGGGCTGTATCTAGTGGAGCGGCAGCGACACCTATAAATAATCTAAGTGGGAAGCGTTTTACGAAAACACGTAGTTTTGAGCTAGAGTTCTTTTGTAGATACATTATGTACGTTTTCATATAAATCAATTAGGAAAAAGATTATTAGAACAGTATTATTGGACAGAAGGCTAAATAGCTTTTGATCAGATAGTAAAATAATTTCTTGTCATAAAAGTGGAGAAGCACAATATGAAGACATGAATTAAATTCCTTTAGTAATTTTTATTGAGTTCAGTTTATTTCTAAAAATATGAAATAGTTAATTTAGTTATACAAGGTTACTGGTAATTGGTCCCGATCCCGTTAAGGAGTGATAGTATATGTAATTTGCAATCGAAATCACCCCCATGTACAGTCGGAGTCAAAAGAGCATACCTAGGACCGCCTCAAATGGTTCAAAATATCTCTAAAACTACATTACTTTTGTAATTTTTTTCTTTTCTTGTCTATGCAGCTAGTTAAACTCTATTCACAAACAAAAAATAATTTACAAAAGTAATGTAGTTTCAGAGATATTTTGAACCATTTGAGGCGCTCCTAGGTATGCTCTTTTGACCCCGACTGTACATGGGGCAAAAGTGTACCCATTTCTAGATATTTAAGTTTTTTTTTAAGGAATATTGGGTCTCACACACTAAAAAACTTAATAAAAAAGAAAGTACTAAATGTAAGATAACTTCTTTTCGTGTAGGACACCGGGTCGTTCAACGACACGAGGAACCCTGGTGTCAGAATTTTGTAACTCTAGCGTCTAGATAACTGATAAGTTATAGAATAATACTCTTAATCAAAGAATATTAATGGTTTTACGAGTATCACCCAGCCTGCGTCTCAAAGAACCACAAGTAAGAAATGCTCTCTCAGCTTCTATGCAAATAATTTAGAATGTTTTCATAGTTAGGACATATTCATAGGAAATGAACGTCGAGTTTCTTCGCCATTCAGAAGTAAAAAGTTATTATATTTTTTGGCGTGGGCTTTCAATGTGCCGGATCCGCGGATCCGCCTTTTGAAGGTGGGGGTCCCGCAAGGCTAAAAATAGCGCGAGATCCCGCGGGATTGCGGATCCCGCATTGCGGGATTGCAATCCCTAGACGTGCTACTAACAACAGTCAAAAAGACGGACGTGTGCTTTGAGTCGGTCACAAAATCCGACATAAGAATCGGAAGAAAAATCTGAGCGATTATCGGTCCTACAAAAAGTCTGACGTGGGCGAGCAGCCACGCTTAGTTGAACATTGGAAACAAAAGAGTAGCGATGCAGTTTTCGCGGAGCTAATCCGAAAATCGGTAGTACCGGTTTCAACCCTCTTCTACCGATTGTGACACAAATTATTCAAGTTACAAAAAAATATTAAAAAGAGATGTTTGGCATAAAGATTGCATTATCCATGTCTTTACACTTATTTTTATGCAAAAAAAGTAAAAGAATATTTTTCAATTGAATTTTCTAATCTGCGGTGTTTTGAAGTGCAATATTAGATGGACTAAATAACAATTTGGATTTAAACAAGCATATTCTTTAGTGAAAATATGAATCTTCCAAATCTACCGGTTTATTGTGTCAATAAACCGGTACCTACCGATTTACGATTTGGACAACGTTTTTGAACATTTTTGACATAATCATAAGACTCTGTTTCCACTACTCCGATTCGTCACCGGATGTCGGATGTAGCCTTCCGAAAAATATCGAAAATCCGGTCACCGATTTCCCACCTATCCGGTAAAAAACGGACAGTAAAGTTTCATTATCTCGACGGACTCGGACTCGGACGGACGACATGGTAGAATGTACAATTGTTTTAAAGCATGCATAATTTTAGTACAATACCAATTGTTCGAGAAAATACCGTTTTGATAAAATCCGGATACCGGTGTAGTGGAAAAGCGAGTATAGTATTTTATTAGATTTCTAAATCGGATTGGAAATTATCGTGTACCGGATCGGAGTAGTGGAAACAGAGCCTAAAATTGGAATGTGCGGTAGCGATGGCAAAAAAATATTGACTCACTTGAGGGTCTATGAAACTGCAGAAAGTTACATAGATTAATACTACTTTTGGACCCGCTTTGTTCAGATAATAAAAGTATGTTATCGATCGAAAATTTTATTTAAATAAGAATTCTAAACTCTTTTAATTGCTCACGAAACTTGGAAATGAACCAAACCCTTACTTGAAAGTACAAAGAATTTTCATTCTAAGAAATTCATTATTTTAAGTATATTCCGACTTGACAACTGAGACATGCATAGAAATATAGATAGGTACAGCTAGAAGACTTACCTACTCCAAAACAAGAAGTGCGGTCAACAGCCGTAATGAATGCGCCATACATTTTGATAATGTCGATACCTATTGTTAAATACGAGCTCATAAATTGTTCTTCTTCTTATATTTAAGAGCTTAGCTCTTGTCGGTGGAGTAATTGCCATTCTTGTCGTCTCTCGGCCAGTGATTTGACCTCCCGATACGACACCACATTAACTTTTTCTTTTATTTGGTCAAAATAGTTTCGTCTTGGTCGGCCTCGACCTCTGCTCCCTTCTATTTTTCCTTCCACGATGTTCTTCCAGAAATTGTCGTGTCGCATCAGGTGCCCTATCATCTTTCCTCTTCGGTTTTCTATGGTTCTCAACAAACATCTCTTTTCATTTACTCTATGGAGGACTTCATCATTCGTCTTTTTCTCGGTCCAGCTAATTTTCTCCATTCTCCTCCAGCACCACATTTCAAATGCTTCCAGCCTCTCTCTATCCCTCTGGGTCATGGTCCACGTCTCGCTTCCATACAGGGCTATACTCCAGACGTACGTTTTAATTAGTCGCTTCCTTACTTTTTTTGAAATTTTAGATGTAAGTAAATTTTTCTTGTTTTTAAAGGAATTTTTAGCTATAGCGATCCTCGATATTATATCCGCCGTACACCTGGAGTCATGGGTGATAAGACTACCCAAATATCTAAAACTATTGACCTGTTCTATTATTGAATTATTGAGTGATATAGGAGCGTTCGAAGTTTGTGTTTTAGAGGTTGTAAGTGTTTTTGTTTTACCTATGTTAATCTTAAGCCCAAATTCTTTAAAAGTTTCATCCATGTAGGTTAGGAGTTGCTGCAATTGTTCAGAACTTTCAGCTAGCGCTGCTATGTCATCTGCAAATCTCACGAAACAAATCCTCTCCCCATTCATCTTTACCCCACCCTTTTCTGAATCTATAATTTTCTTAATTGCACACTCAATAAATATATTGAATATTCATGGTGATAGCGGACACCCCTGCCGGACTCCCTGTCGAATTTTAGCTGAACCTTTCTCGTCTCCGATTTCTATGATAGTTTCTTGTTCCTTGTAAAGTTGGTAAATTATTCTTCGATCTCGGTAATCAAGGCCAGCGGTTTTCAAGATACTCATCATTTCCTTCCAGTTAACTTTATCGAAGGCTTTTTCCAGGTCGATGAAAGCTATGTGTGTGTTCAGCGACAAATCCATTCTCCTGTCTATTATAAGTCTTAAAGCCAGAATAGCCTCTCTAGTGCCTTTGTTTTGTCTGAACCCATACTGGTCAGGGCCAATAAACTCCTCAGCTTTTGGTCTAATTCTGTTTTGGATGATTTTTAGTAAAATTTTAGAAGCTTGCGATACTAGACTTAAGGTCCTATGCTCTTCACATTTTAATGTGTTTGATTTTTTCGGTATAGTTACAGTTTTACTAATTTGAAAATCTCTTGGTACAGTTCCAGTCATGTACATCTCTTGGATTAAATCAAATATTTCAGTCAGAAATGAATCACAAACAGTATACTTAATCATTTCAATAAAGATCCTATCGTCTCCTGCTGCTTTGCCATTTTGTATACTGTTTAATGCTTTATGAAACTCTTCTTTTAGAATTATTGGTCCTAAGTTATCTTGGTCTACTGCTTCCTCTAGTTCTATATCTTCTTCATCAAGGCCTTGGCCTTCATAAAGCTTTTCTATGTATCTTTTCCACCTTTCCAGTATATCAATATTATTGAGAACTCGATTGAGAAGGATTTGTCCTGTTTCGCCTAAGATTGCTGTACTACTTGTTTTATGTTTTATATTTAACTGTTTAATGGTATTGTATGCTTTGTCTATAAGCCCTTTCTGTATGTATTCTTCAATTTCTTCACATAGTTTTACTACAGCTTCTTCTTTTTCTTCCCTACATCTTAACGTTATTTTATTAGTAAGTTGTTTATATCGATCTATGCTATCCGTATCATTTTTGTTTCTTACTTGCCTACGTTGAATCATGAGATCAATAATATCAGTAGTTAACCAAGGCTTTCTAGGTACTATTTTCTCAGTCTTAAGGCATTCTTCTGCTGTTTCTCTTAAAATATTTCTTAAATTAATCCATTTATCATTTATATTATTAACTTTAAAATTATTGTTATTCTTATATTCTTCTATCTTTTCACCTATTCTATTACTATATTGCACTTTATGACTGTTGCTTTCCTTATTCCTAAGTTTTTGGAGATCAATTTTCTTTGGTTTGTTCTTACGTTTTGACTTTTTAGCGCTTAAGTTATATGAGCTTAGAAGTAGGTTATGGTCTGTGTTCAGATCAGCCCCCGGATATGTCTTGCATGATGTAAGCTGTTGTCGCTTATTCGTTTTCACTAGAATAAAATCTATTTGATATCTTCCTATGTCTCCTGGCATTTTCCACGTGTACAGCCTACGTTTTGGTAATTCAAAATGTGTATTTGTTATTATTAAGTCATTTTCTTTGCAGAATTGTACTAATCTATCTCCCCTTGAATTTCTATTCCCAAGTCCAAATTTTCCCACTATATTCTCTTCTGCTCCTTCTCCCACTACGGCATTAAAATCTCCCATCACTATAAGGTTGTCTTTATCTTTCACTGTATCTAATATGGAATCTATGTCATTATATATTTCTTCTATTTCATCGTCTTTGTGGCTGCCAGTAGGCATATAAACCTGCAAAACTACCGTGTTTTCTGGTTCTGATCTAATTTTAAATTGTTAGTGGAATCAAAAAAGTAGGGCATACAATTTTTGACCTTAATGACATTTGTCAAATGTGAGTATTTTAGAGATGATGTATCTATGTATCTATCGAAGAATTTTAAAAATCAAAGACCTTTTGAGAATTGTCAATAAGGTTTTAAAATCGTTTGCACCACTTTTTTGCTTTGCGATTGCTTTGGTAAGAGTCAATAAACATGGTGCAAGCAATTTTCGACCTTATTGAAATTTGACAAATTTTCATACAGTATAGATAAAGTAACATATTTAACAAAGAATTTCAAAAATCCACGGCATTCTGAAAATTGTCTATAAGGTCGAAAATTACTTGAACCACTTTTTTTACTTTGCAATTGGTAGTAGAGTCAATAAACATGGTGCAAGCAATTTTCGACCTTATTGACATTTGTCAAATTTCCATACAGTATAGATGTATTAACATATTTAATAAAGAATTTCAAAAATCCATGGCATTCTAAAAATTGCCAATACGGTCGAAAATTGCTTGAACCACTTTTTTTGGTTTAAAATCAGTAATAGCTTCACTCGCCCCCATTTTGGATTTTCGCGATTGGCACTTTGTATGTTTTTTTATTTCTACCTATGTTTTTGGAGAAAGTTGTTAAGTTGCATACACTGATTCACCCCTTAAAATATTTGCAGTATTTTTTTACGTACCGTATTGTTACATGGACGAACATGAATAATAATAATGTTAACCATAGTGACATAAATAGTGAACTTTTTTGTTATCCGTACCACATTTTTTGCAATTGACATTTAGTTTGAAGTCCCTGATTTGCTTGTAAGCCTGGTTGGCCTGTACATAGGAATCGAGCATCTTTATGCAAAATATTAAGAGGACTCGGCTAATTTTAATTACATACTCGTAGATGCAGAAATGCTTTCTTTCTATGGAATGGGTCCACGAACGACCTAATCCTACTAATATTATAAAGGCGGATGTTTGTGTGTGTGTTTGTTACGACATCACGCAAAAACGGCTGATTAGATTGACATGAAACTTTGAAGAAATATAAAAGGGCATTTGGAATAACACATAGGATACTTTTTACCACGGAAAAATGTCTCATTCCCACGGGATCACGCATTTTCCAATATTTTTGAAATAGGTGGCGTGACTGAGCCGATTCGCGTTTTAAACGTTTTCGCCGAAAACTAACAGCGACATCTCTTGGCGAATAATGCTTTTTTCCCGCGAAACAATAGATTGCAGCGGGTGAAACCGCTAACGGACAGCTAGTGATTCCGTAAGTAAGAGGCTTTAAGAGCAGAACACACCGCCTCCGTATGCATGACGTGTACGTCATCACGCGCGTAACTCTGACGTTGTAATGCATGGGATCGTAGGACACACGGCACACCGCGGTACACGTGTGATGACGTGCACGCACACGCAGGCAGTGTGCCGCCTCTCATACAATCCCGTACTATACAATCGGCATGCGCGTGATGGCGAACACGCATACGTCCTGCATACGAAGGTGATATTTTCTGCCCTTGAAGCGCGCCACACACGTCCCCCGTCTGTAGAACATAAGCGTGCGCGTGATCACGCGCGTACCGGTTGTGATGTATATATGGGATTATATGAGGAACCGCACCCTGCATGCGTATGCGTGCGCGTAATAATAACGCGCGTGGCGCGGTGTGCGGTGTCTCATACGTTCCCGAAATATACAACGTCATAGCTACGCGCGTGATGACGTGCACGTCACGCATACGGAGGCGGTATCAATGCTGTGACAGCAACAGCTTTTTACCATAATGGACATTGTCTTGCGACCAGAGCATTAAATAATTTGAGGATGTGGTGTGGAAATAGAGATTATACATGTTGACAGTTTGCAGTCGGCGAAGCGAAGTTCGCGGGTACCTGCTAGTAATACATAAACTAAGCAAGAAACAAGGTCCACTTACATTGTGATATTGTACAAAAGAAAAATTTATACGAGAACGTAATATGGCTTGATATGAAATTTTGAATACTAGGGATAAACTTATCAAGGGAACAACTGAACAATTTTTTTAAATGACTTGTTATAGAAATATTTAAAGCGTAAGCTCCACAGAGAAGACGTGCGTCGTAACGCGTGGGATAGCATCTGTCAGAAAAGTGACCGTCAACCGTCATCGATACGACGCGCAACATGACATCTGTCAGACAAGCGATCATAGGCAACGTCATCGTTACACATGCACATGCATAGACTCAAGGATTTAGTATAGGTAGTTAGATTACGCTTTTTAAGTTGAACTCATAAACTTATCTTTATTTCTTTCACGCCTTACGAACCTTTTTCGTGAGAAAAAAAGTGACGACTATGACGTCAGTGACTGACTTGAAACGTCGCGCGCCACCAGCCGGATCAAGGTCAAACTGAGTGTAACCAGATGATTACAAACATTGGATTTTTATTTTTACTATTTTCTGGTGAAAAATTATTATAAATCTTGGGATTTTTTCTAAAGTGAATGGACGCAGCTGTTTTTAAACATGTCGTGTGTGGTTCCTGGCTGCAAGAGCCACGCAAGTGAACCAAATGATGAAAACGGAAAAAAGTCATTTCACCGGTAAGTTTTCTACTGCAAATACTCCGCGATAAATAAACTAATCCTTACTTAAATGCATCCTTTGAAGTCATTGAAACAATACATTTACGTCGCAGGTTCTTATTATGTGAATAATTTAGATTATTTAATACAAATATTATTTACTAATTCCCAGCGCCGGTTTTTGACATGTTACCTACTCATAAATTCTGCAAAAGTGCGTCCAATCGATATCGATAAAATATTTACATTTTGTACTGCATAAGTGTTGTATTGCTATTAATAGGACCCAAATGGAATAAATTTGTATAGTAATTTTGAATAATATATCAATTTAATAAAATTAATATTCATTCCAGATTCCCAGTTGATCCCGATTGGGGGCGATGATTGCTCGCGTCCGCAGGAGTATACCCTTAGCTACCCTGCACGTGTCCCCCGGTTGGTGCTAAAGAGCGATCAACTTCTGGCTGCCGCACTGCTTACATAGCCTCGCGGCAACTCACAGTTCTTACTCGCAATGTTCGGAAATGCAAAAAAAGGCTCTTTTCAGAGCCCTCCGACGAGAGACCTCGGACCATCAGTCCGAATATGTCAGATCAATGTGGAAGGTATTAGCAAATCAAAATGCGAATACATGTCCAAACTTCTCATAGAACATAAGATCGACATCCTGAACATACAGGAAACACACACCAAGGATGATCAGGACATAAATAACCGAGGCCAAATCCCAGGGTTCACCCTCCTAAAGGCGCTGAACCACCCTAAGTACGGTATTGCCACATACAGTAGATCAGGCCTGGAGCAAACGACCGTTATTTCCTCTGACGACACATCCAACAATTTCATCATCGTCGTCCAAGTTGGTGACTTTAAGATAGTCAATGTATATGTTACAGTCAAAACCCTTAACCAGTCAATAACGTTAATGACTGGCAAAACCAGTCAATAACGTTATTGCCTAAGGTACTCAGTCAAAACCCTTATTGCCTGATTTTGTCTAATAAAATCAGTCAATAACGTTATTGACTGACGTGCCTAGTCAAAACCCTTAATAGGTATGTTCTGGTTGGTCTTAGATCACCATCAGGACCGTTAGATGGTCGCTGCCAGTGTGGAAGTCTACTGTCTCGCTCGCCGGTTGTTATTCTATAAGGACATGCCTAAGTCGTAGACGGCTCTTCACTTATGTTGATGGCAGCAAATACGTGGCCTCCCCTCCCAGGAGTCATAGACCACCCGGTAGTTACTCGAGGACTCGGGCTCAGTGCCACCGGCGAGCGAAACAGTAGACTTTCACTCTGACTGCCTCCATTTTCTATCTTCTATAAGATGCATTTCAGTGAGCGTGCACAATCGTCCCACGACCTGATTATCCCCATTCCACCTCCGGGATCGCGTCGCTGACTAGGATTACTCCTTCTATCAGCTGGTGAGATAGCAGACAAATGCGAGCCTCGAGCGAGAGATCTGCGAGATCTTATTTAAAAAAATATATATCGATCCTGACGGTTACTATGCAGTAACCACTCCTACTCGCCGCATCACACCGTAGCTCACCGCACCGTACTGCTACCCGCCGCATCGCTCATAATCTCACCGCAAATCAGTGCTACTCGCCGCATCGCACATCGAAACTCTCCGCACCGCACTGCTTTTCGCCGCATAGCACATAAACTCACCGCAACGCCGTGCTACCCGCCGCATTGCACATAATCTCACCGCAAGTCAGTGCTACTCGCCGCAGCGCACACCGGAACTTTCCGCACCGCACTGTTTTCCGCCGCAAAGCACATAAACTCACCGCAATTCAGCGCTACCCACCGCATCACACAACAAAACTTCCCGCACCGCACTGCTTTCCGCCGCAAAGCACATTAACTCACCGCAATTCAGCGCTACCCGCCGCAACACACAACAAAACTTCCCGCACCGCACTGCTTTTCGCCGCAAAGCACATAAACTCACCGCAAATCAGCGCAACACGCCGCAACACACAACAAAACTTCCCGCACCGCACTGCTTTCCGCCGCATAGCACATAAACTCACCGCAATTCAGCGCTACCCGCCGCAACACACAATAAAACTTCCGCACCGCACTGCTTTCCGCCGCAAAGCACATAAACTCACCGCAATTCAGCGCTACCCGCCGCAACACACAACAATACTTCCCGCACCGCACTGCTTTCCGCCGCAAAGCACATAAACTCACCGCAATTCAGTGCTACCCGCCGCATTGCACACCGAAACTCTCCGCACCGAACTGCTTTCCGCCGCATTGCACATAAACACACCGCAACCCAGTGATACTTACCCGCCGCATCGCGCACCGAAACTCTCCGCACCGCACTGATTTCCGCCGCACTGCACATAAACTCACCGCAACGCAGTGCTACCCGCCGCATCGCACATAAACTCACCGCAACGCAATGGTTACTGCATAGTAACCATCAGGACCGTTAGATTTTTTTTCAAAATCCTTAATAGGCACGTCCGACCCGGTGGTAGCAACCTAGACTGCCTGGCTGGTCTGAGATCACCATCAGGACCGTTAGATGGTCGCAGCTAGAAGAAAGCCTACAGCCTCGCTCGCCGATTGAACTAGGCGGGAGCCTAACAACCACCGTCGTGAGGTCTATGACATCTAAGAGGTGAAGCCACGTATACGCTAATGTCAGCATTAGATAGTGAAGAGCCGTCTGCGACTTGGGCATGTCCTCAGGAATAACAACCGGCGATCGAGACAGTCAGCCAGCCAGTCTAGGTTGCTGCTACCGGGGCAGAAGTACCTATTAAGGGTTTTGACTGGGCACGTCAGTCAATATCGTTATTGACTGCTTTTAATAGATAAAACCAGTCAATAAGGGTTTTGACTGAGGTCCTTAGGCAATAACGTAATTGACTGGTTTTTCCAGTCAATAACGTTATTGACTGGTTAAGGGTTTTGCCTGTAACATATATAAACCACTGCTTGCTACTTGGGCAAACGGCGGACCTCCTGCCCTAGCACATCCATGTATCTATACCGGTGATTTCAACAGCCACCATACATTGTGGCGCTACGCCTCGGACGATACGAACGGACTTGCCTTGGCTCAATGGGCCGAAACACTTAACCTGCACTTAGTGTTTGACGCCAAAGATAGAGGCACGTTTCACTCAGCGCGCTGGAGGAAGGATTACAACCCAGATTTAACCTTCGTCACCATGGATAATGCAGGAAACCCCCTACCCGCCAATCGGGCTGTTCTTAAAAACTTCCCTAACAGCCAACACAGGCCAGTGCTCCTGGAGGTGGGTCTGAAGATACCTCTCGTCAATAGCATGCCTATCCCCCGCTGGAACTTTAACCGCGCTGATTGGCACAAGTTCTCTGCCAAGGTCGACGCGGGCGTTCGCTTTATTCCACCAAAATCGAGTAACTACCACAGATTCTTGGGACTGGTTTTATCTTCAGCAAAATCACACGTATGCAGAGGCTTCAGGAAGGAGTACATCCCAGGCTGGAGCCCAGAAAGCGAAAACCTGTACAAAGAGTACCAGAAGACTGGAGAATGCTCGATCGGTGCTGAACTCTTACAAACGCTAGACGCTAACCGCGCGAACAAATGGCAAGAAACGGTCGACTCGATGGATTTCAAACGCTCAAGCCGCAAAGCATGGAGAGTGCTCAATAAACTTTCAGGCAAGGTCTCTGCTCCCAGACATACTAACGCAGTCCACCCCAACCAGATCGCAAATAGGATAGTATCCGTGTCCCGAGCAAGGGGGGACAAATTGGAAACAAAGAGAATAAAGAAGAAGATAAAACATCTGAAGACCAACTTTGTGCCGAACCCTGGAATCGCCAGACCGTTCACACCCGAGGAGGTACTCTGTGCTATTAAGAGCCTTCATAACGGTAAAGCGGCAGGAGTGGACGGAATGTACAATGAGTTCCTGAAAAAGCTTGGGCCCAACGCCATCAAATGGCTGTCTCTCTTTTTCTCCGACATCCTAACAACAAATAGTCTCCCAAAATTGTTCAAGCAGTCGAAAGTTATTGCCCTGCTGAAGCCGGGAAAGAAAGAAGATGATCCATCCAGCTACCGCCCCATAGCCCTACTTAGCAACTGCTACAAGCTGTTGGAAAGGGTAATCCTGAGACGCATATCGCCTTTTATTGAAAAAGTTGTCCCAGTCGAGCAGGCTGGCTTCAGATGTGGCCGGAGTTGCGCGGACCAGGTTCTTGCCCTGACCACTCACTTGAAGGCGGGCTTTCAGAGGGAGCTCAAATCCGGGGCGATTTTTGTCGACCTCACGGCAGCCTACGACACCGTATGGAGAGAAGGCTTACTCTACAAACTGCTATCTGCAGTCCCTAATATGCAAATAGTACAGCTGATATCGAATATGCTGTCCCAGCGCCATTTCAACGTCCACCTAGGCTCCAGGGTTAGTGATGCTAGGATGCTTAGTAATGGGCTCCCTCAAGGATCCGTACTAGCCCCAACTCTTTTCAACTTGTACATCCATGACCTGCCAATAACACACTCCAGAAAATTCATCTACGCAGACGACATCTGTCTCATCACCCAAGATAAGGCTTTTCCTAATTTGGAACGCACTCTGTCCGATGATATGAGCACACTGGCAAAGTACTTCAAAACTTGGCGACTAACACCTAGTACAAGTAAAACTGAGGTCAGTTGTTTCCATCTACACAACCAGCTTGCTAAGCGTGAGCTGAAAGTATCACTTGAAGGTTCCATATTGAAGCACAATTTCGCTCCGAAATACCTTGGCGTCACACTCGACCGCTCTCTTACGTTCAAAGAACACTTATCTAGCACGGCACGCAAACTTCAGACGCGTAACAACATAGTCCAAAAGCTAACTGGTACTTCTTGGGGGGCAAAAAGTCACGTTCTCCGAACTTCTGCTCTATCACTGGTGTACTCAACCGCAGAATATTGCGCTCCCGTCTGGTTGGGCAGCGTGCACAAAGTGGACGTGGAACTGAATAAGGCAATGCGCTGCATCTCCGGTACCTTGACTTCTACCCCATGCCACTGGCTCCCTGTGCTATGTCAGATCCCACCTCCTGAACTAAGAAGAAAACACGCACTGCTGCGCGAGGCGCGAAAAATCCTCGAGAACCCAGACCTCCCCATGAGCCACGAATTTCAGGACACCTCCAAACATAGGTTGAAATCCAGAAACCCACCCAACAAGATCGCTTCGACACTGTTGCAGCAGGATTTTAATATATTGCAAGAGTGGTCTCAATCGTGGAAATCCACCATGGCAGGAAAACTGGGCTCCGAAATTGTTCCTGGTGCTGCAATAAAAGGTTCTGAGCTTCCAAGGCGTGACTGGTGCAACCTTAACAGGCTCCGCACAGGGCATGGACGTTGCGCTCAATTTAAGTACCGCTGTGGGTGGATAGGCTCCCCCGCCTGTACCTGTGGGGCCGCGGTGCAGGACATCCCGCATCGATTGCCCTGCAACGCGTTATGCCGGAGGCCCTCCTGAAGACCTGATCATCCTAAACGACGAGGCCACCAAGTGGCTCAAATCTCTTAATTTAAGTTTGTAAGAACTGTGTACGCTATACGACTAAATAAATAAAAGTTGATCCCGAACTAAAAAGAAGTGGATAAATAATATAAGAAGAGCCAAACAAGCGAAACAACGAAAAAGGCTGTTATAGTAGTTGAAGTGGATAAATAATATAAGAAGAGCGAAACAACGAAAAAGGCTGTTATAGTAAATAATTGTAAATTCTGTACATTTTTGTAGGTTACATATTGTAAAAACTTCTGCTTTTGTGTATAGCTGTAAATAGGGTATATTCTGTACAATTTTGTAAATAAAACATTGTTTTAAAAACACAAACAAATTGAACAATTGTAAATCAATGGTGAGTATAAACAACATTTCCTATGAGGGCATTTCCCTATCTCGAATGGTTTAGCGACAATTGAGAAATATACGTTTGCGGTTGGTAATCTTATTTTTGCATACAAAATCTATGAATTTGAAGTTTTTCCAGCTACAAACACAACTTTGTAAAAATATTTAGGCTTCTGTAGGCTAGGTATTTTCTAATATTTTCGAAAATAAAATATGGCTTTATAATTCGGGTGAGTATGTCTTTGAGTATGTGTTATTATCTAGTAAATATGTCTCAAAGTCATGAAGAAAACAGCGTTTGAATGAGAACGAAACATATTTTTTTCTTATTTCACTTAATATTTTTATATTTTTGTATGAAATGTACCAAAGAGCGTTCCAGAAATGAATACTCCGTCTTTGATATATTCGAAAATGATACTCAACTTCTCGTGTCACATTTACTTAAGGAGTCAGAAGTCCTCAAGTTCAGCTCGGAAAAAATAAACTTTGCCCCCCTCCCCCCATCCCCACAGGCGTGATTGAAGTGTTGTCTCTGCGGGTTTCCTTTGAAGACTACCTAACTAACAAAAGGCAATAGCAAGTTTGAAAGAATATTCTATCACATGGTAGTTATGGCTAATTCAGAGCTGGAAGTCACTTTCAAAAAAATGATGTGTTTCCCAGAAGCATAACTCGAAAAGTATAAGTTCTATCAACATTGACCCAAAAACAATTTTGTAGACAATTTTATAAGGAATATTTCTTACCTTGACAAATTTCTCCTATCTGTAATCGTTTCCGAGAAAAATAAAGATAACTGAAATTTGGGACATAAAAGGGGGTAAAGGGGAAGCAGGAGGGGTCCAACTTGCTTCCCTTCTTTTCCTGAAGCTTACACATGTAAGCTACACACATGCCAAGTTTCATGATTTCTGCCAGATGGGACCATACTTCCAGCTAAGGACCCGTACTAATACATTACAACTGGTGCCAGGCGTGCACGCACGCACGCATGCTGCATCCGGTCTGCGCTATGTTTCAATCTGCTTCAATAGATGCTTGATTCGGGCAGTTTGATTAGGTACAGAATAATTTTTATTTGAATTTCCCGCGAAAAGTTATCGATATTGCACATTGCACAACACTAGTGCTATATACATAAATAAATGTGTATATATAGACAAAGTGGCGACACTGGAGTATTTGAAGCTGTCAAAGTAGCTATAGCTGCTTCTTTTTTTCTTATGACGTAATACATCTGTGTAAAAAGGATTCATATATCTAAAAAGTTCAACTTTAAAAAGCTCCATCATAGACTTATAATCTCATCTGTCATGTCAGCGCTTAAATGTAGCTTATAAAAACTGAACAACTTTTAAACTAAATAACATTTAAAACTGAATAACTTTAAAAACTAAACAACTATTTTTACAGATGCAAACAAATAAGAAATACCTCCTATACTAAAATTCACTAATTCCAAAATATGCAAAATGTTTAAATAATGTGTACTCGACTGTACACTGTAGCCTATAGTTTACCAATAGCTCAGTCGGCGAATCGCGTAAGTAGGTTGGTAAGTAGGCCTAGCTTGCAAGTAGGCACAGAGCGAGTTGGCGAAGCGCGCCGGTTTGCGAAACGAGCAAGTTGGCTTACCGCTCGTACTCCGTTTAATCATCTGTGTATAAAATTTGGCACCAGTCTGTCTCCGGCAAGTGTCCCACACGAAAAACGTAAATCTGCGTGTCTACAGGTTTGTCACGAAATTCGAAATGAGATTAGACAATTGTGAAGAAACTGGTAACGGTTGATCTAGATTTCAAAAACTGAGTAACGAAATTATTATTTTTTTCTTCGAGTGGGACACCAGTATTGACTGACATGAAATATACAGGGAGTAACGAAAAGGGTATAACAAGCCGAAAGGAGGTCAGGGTACTCATAAAACTGAACAACTTTCTCCATGGAACAAGGGGAGAAATATGAAAAAAAGGTCCTCTCATAGTAAATCAATCAGCTGATCGACGATTTTGTATGGGAGGTCCAAATATTTTTTCACATTTTGACCCATGTTCTATGGGGAAAGTTGTTCAGTTTCATGAGTACCCTGACCGCCTTTCGGCTTGTTATACCCTTTCTGTTACTTCGGGTATATTACTATTATATTTATTTAACTGCTTACGAACGTCTATGTTAAATTACGTGAGTAAATATTTATTAACCTGAAATAATGCTAAACTAAATAGGTAAGTACAATAAATAAATGCTTAACAGCAAGACATACGAAGTTGATATCTTGCACTAATTTTCAGGTACTACGTGGACGCAAGAGCTGGTTTGGATGGTAGATAATGATCTAGACTACGTTACGTCGAATGCCATACCTATCACTCAAAGATATATATTCGTGGAGTAAGTGTGTGGAATCAGTTCGCCGACTTGCTTGTTTCGCAAACCGGCGTGATTCGCCAACACGGTCTGAGCCTACTTGCGCGTTAGGCGTACTTACTCCATTCGCCGACTGCGCGGTTAGCAAACTGTCATGATGTATACAGTGAACATAATACGGTATTATTGTACAAAAGAAAATTTAATACGAGAACGTTATATGGCATGATATGAAATTTTAAATACTAGGGATACACTTATCAAGTAACGCGAGGGATGACATCTGTCAGAAAAGTGACCGTCAACCGTCTTCGATGCGACGTGCGTCTCAAATATGTAGCTTTGTCTCTAGGGGGCAAGCTCCACAGAATAGACGCGTGATGCGACGCGCAACATGACATCTGTCAGGCAAGCGATCATCGGAGACGTCATCGTTACACATGCATAAGCATAGCATAGCATGTTGCTTATAAAACTGAACAACTTTTCAACTAAACAACATTTAAAACTGAGCAACTTTCAAGTTTAAACACCTTTCAAAACTGAATAACTTTTAAAACTAAACAACTTTTTAGAACTGAATAACTTTAAAAACGGTACCACCTTTTTAGGGTTTCGTAGTCTACTAGAAACCCTTATAGTTTCGTCAAGTCTGTCTGTCTGTCTGTCTGTCTGTATAAGGAAAGTACAAGTGAAAGGGGGGCAAAAAATTTTTTTTCCACCTGTAATATTGAGTAGGGTATCGTTGAATAGGTCTTTTAAAACTAAGGGGAGGTTTTTTTTGAAACAAAGTCACTTAAGTGTTTCTGTCTCGAGATATTTGCTTTTCTCTCCTAACTCCTAATTGAAAAAAATATGGAATATACTACTCGATCTGAAGTTACCATGAAAACTATACTGTACTGTACTGTACCACTAAAGATTTCAGAACATACTCATACAGCTGCAAACAAACCAGCAACAAAATTAACTTTGTAACGCTGAATAACCTGAAATTTATACGTTAACGAAACCCTATTTGTGGGCGTGTCTGACACGCTCTTGGCCGGTCTTTTTACAGGTGCAAACAAAAATAAATTTCCTCACATGCTAAAATTCCCTAATCCCAAAATATGCAAAATGTTTAAAAAATGTGTAATTGACTGTACACTGTAGCTATAGTTTACCAATAGCTCAGTCGGCGAATGACGTAATTAGGCCTAGCACGCCAGTCGGCAGGAAGCAAAAATCCGCCGGAAAATGGCAAAAATTCGTTTGACCACCGCCCTAAGCTTATCTAGGATTCCTAAGCATCCAACGCTAGCCCCTGCCCTTATTTAGGGCGTCAAACGCTATATCCCGCCCTCCGGGGTGTCTGACGCTACCCCCCCGTTCTTAAGGGTCCTGCACGCCTTCAGCACCCTGCGCGCCGGGGGTGGGGTGCCGAACGTTCCACTCCACTCCTCTTTCCCTCGAAACGCAATAAAAGCCATATTACTAGACAAATCCTTTATCCTCTGGCGATGGCCGAACGAAGTCTACGTTTTTGCCATTGGACGGCTTTTGGCCAAAATCCTAATTCTGTCATAGAACAACGACATTTAAAATTTATCATTTCTTGCACAAAGATCAATATCATTGATCAAAGGTCTTTTAACCTGAAGATGACTTCAATATTTTGATGGGAAGTAAAACTCATGTCATTTAAACATCTCTTGGTGGTTGAATTTTCAGGATGTCAGCTTTATTTCATCCAAAAATGAAAGAAAGATTTATAGAACTAAACAAAGACAATGAAAAGACTCTGAGAATAATAGAACAAATTGCAGAAAATGAGGTAGACAAACTGGAGAAAACTCCATCGCCACGTTTTATCAAGTCTCACCTACCCATCTCACTTCTGCCTCCGACGATGTTGGACACTGCGAAGGTGGTCTACGTTGCGAGGGACCCTAGAGATACTGCAGTATCGTTCTACCACCACAACAGACTTTTCAGAATGCAAGGATTCATTGGTGATTTTAAAACTTACTGGAACTTCTTCATCAAAGATTTGGGTGAGTGATTTTGATAAAACAGCGATTTCACAGAGACAAAGCTATTTATTTCATAATTAATCAAGCGAAAGAAGCCTTCGTTTTCTTTATTAGTTAAGTAACAAACTTAATTTTCGACAGTAAATTGGACCCCGTTCTTTGAGCACCTGAAAGAGGCCTGGGAGAAGAGACATCACCCTAATATGCTGTTTTTATTTTATGAAGAAATGAACAAGGTATATACTTAACCTTAATTCGTAGAATATGAAAATACGAAAGTGTTACCTAAAATGGTTATATTTTTTACGTTCAGAAATTTACGTTCATAATTCATCTTGAATTTTAGAATCTTCCAGCAGCTGTCCGTAGAGTGTCGAAATTCTTTAACAAAGAACTCACCGACGAGCAAGTATCAAAATTGTGTGATCATCTTAGCATCGAGAATTTCAAAAAGAACAAGTCTGTCAATTATGATGGAGTAAAGGAGATTGTTGGTGCAGTGGTCAAGGGGGAACAACCTTTCATTAGAAAAGGTGAGATTCTGATTCATTGTCCGCACTACCGCGCCCGCTCGCTCACCCGCCCGCGGTAGTGCGAACTTCGCCTGATGCATTATCTTTGCTATTATCTTTGCTTACTAGGTAATTAGGTATAATCAATGATATTGGTATAATATTAAACTTAGAGCAGTCACAGTTTACAGTCCTCAGGATATGTCGTCGTGTCCAGCGTATATAGGCGGCAGACTAGGGTAGATAAAAATATAGTCTGATACTGTAAATTTCGTCCTCTACATTATGACATTTAACTCATAGCGGGGTAATATTTATTCACTTAGTTTTTTCATTGCATAGCATTTTAGCTGTAGCGACCATGAAAATTGGCAGGAGACACAGATATTTACAGACAGGAGATTGCGAAAATAGAGTGGTACTAAAGTTGGTCTATCATAGCTTTAAAATTATTTAGCTTTTAAATTTTCACCTGCCTTATTTTTATTTTATTTTACAGGTAATGTAGGAGGCTGGCGCGATTACTTTGATGATGAGATGATGCAGCAAGCAGACACCTGGATGGAGGAAAACCTGCGTGACACTGACTTCCGCTTCCCGCATTTAGAGAAATCAAACTCTTAGTTTCTACTAGACGAAATTGTATCAATAACCCAAATTGTATACATTATTTTCGGTAGTGTTGTTAGGAAGAAGTGAAGTGCCACTTTTACTCAATACTGCTACTTTACCATATTCTTTGGTAGATACTATCCTTATCATCGTAATTAGCTAGTCAACATAGGAGCTAGTTTAACATCGTCCTTCCGTACAGTATTCATGTTTTTATTATTATAATAGGTAATTCAATGCATAAAGTTTTATTTTTTTAAATAAAAAATCTACACCTATAAAAACAAATGTCCACTCTGACTGACTAACTGATTCATCGCCTAAGCATGAAATTTGGACAGTAGGTTCATTTTACCAAGTAACCATCCACTAAGAAAGGATTTTTAGAACTTCAACTCCTAAAGGGGTAGAAAGAGGAATAAACGTTTGTATAAAACACCGTGGTCTTCGAGGCGATTAGTTTAAAAAAATGTGATTATATTTTCATAAATTTAAGCCCCCAAAGAGGTAAAATAGGGATCAAAATTTTTATGTGACTTTTAAACACAATTAGTTTCAAACTTTGTGATTAGGCTAAGTAAATAAAACAATTAAATACATGTTTCAGCACTTCCTAATTTTGAACCCCTAAACGGCTAAATAAATGGTTAAAGGTTTGTATGAAAGTTCGTGATCTTTGCTGCAATCTGTTTCAAATTAGGCTATAAAAATAAAATAATTGAATACTTGTTAAGGGTTTTTAACCCCTATTATATAGTGGTGATAAGTGGTTGAAACGTTTGTATTACAGTTTTTGAGGTGATTTGTTTCATTTGTGGTAAGATAGAAAAGTTGAAATGATTAAATACGTATTTCAGCATTTTATAAACTTAAGCCCCTAAAGGGGTAAAAAGAGGGTTCAAGGTTTTTATGGAAATTCGTGTTTTTTAAATGCTACCAACTTTAAAATTTGTGGCTAGTATAAACGAATAAGATAACTACTTAATTTTAACCCCACAGAGGTAAAATATATTTTTTTAAATAAAAAGACATTGCTCAAGGTGAACCAAATAGCGACCAGCATTGAGACATAGTGCATAACGTTCCTGATGCTAATACTACTCTGAAACCCAAACCACATCAAAATCCGTCGCTAGAGTCTTGAGAAAAATAACATTATATTTCAGGTTTTCCGTTAACGAAATATCATAGCCAACGGCTTATTTGTTTGGGTTTCAGACTAGTATTAGCCTTAGGAACATTATGCACTATGTCTCAATGCGGGTCGCTATTTGGTTCAACACCCGTATAAAAGAAAAGGGGATAAAACGACACCCTGAGTAACACCGGTGGTAATAGCTGTTCAGAAAGTAATAGACTGATTAAATTGATTGATTGATTCAAAGACTACTGTCTTTCATTTTAGAAATAAGCTGTTAGCTATGTCATTTCTCTCAAGACTCCAGCGACGGTTTTTAATGTGGTTTGGGGTTCAGACTAGTATTAGTCTTAGGAACATTATTCACTATGTCTCAATGCGGGTCGCTATTTGGTTCAACGCCCGTACAAGAGAAAAGGGGATAAAACGACACCCTGAGTAACACCGGTGGTAATAGCTGTTCAGGAGATAATAGACTGATTGAAATGGTTGATTGATTCAATAATTACCGTCTTTAATTTTAGAAATAAGCTGTTGGCTATGATTTTTAGTTAATGGAAATCTTGAAATATCATGTAATTTTTCTCAAGTCTCCAGCGACAGATTTTGATGTGGTTTGGGTTTCAGACTAGTATTAGTCTTAGGAATATTATGCACAATGTCCCTATGCGGGTCTCTGTTTGGTCCAAGGTCCATACAAAAATTCTTGTTTTTCGATATAATCTATTTTAAGTTTTGTAATTTTAAACCATAAAGCTAAAATCGTTAAATATGGATCAGGGTGTTTCGATTTTTAAACCTTTACGTTTGTATGAAAGTGCATGAGCTGCAAAATAGCACTTACCCAATTCTACCCATGTGTGTCTTAAAAAGTGACAAAGGTATTAAAACTCCTTTAAGTAGCTAAAATCACATGTCTCCTCAGCATTTTCAACATTTTGACCCCTAAACGGGTTAGAAGTTTGTATGAAAATGGTTAAATGTGATGTATTTCATTTTTTATTTATTAGACCAAACAGCTAAAATACCGCGAGTGAAACCGCGGGCGGAAAGCTAGTACTTTATAAACATCTAGCTACTATACAGCAGGCGGATAATCTACAAGCCAGGCTGTGTGGGACATTAATAAACTTACGCAAAGAAAAACTTCTGCTCAGTTTCCCCGGTAACTTTCCACTGCGGGAGCCTGTAAAAGCCACTTCAGTTTACTTAACTAGGCAGCTCAGCCGACACCGGCCGTAAAAGACAAACACCCTGGCAAACACCAGCCGAGTCCTAAAGTCGTCACCTCCGCAAACTTTTTTCGTAAACTTGAGTTATTTGTTCAAGGAACTTTGGTGTTCAGGTTTTACCACAGTAAAGAAACAAAGCGTAAAGATGAAATGGCGGTTGCTCGTTCACTGCAAAGCATACCTACCTAGTTATTTGGATACAGATATTACCTACGAATACTTTTAAGTGACTGCCCTTTTACACAAAATGTCTAGTTTGTCTCATTTCGTAAGCGAGAGCTTTCATATTTCGACCTGTGTTACATGTGAAAAGTTATTTTACATAGACTGGCTCCATTAACAACATTTTAAAAATGATTTTCGTTAACGTTTTTTTGTTCTACTGTGGTTTTTATCACAACCCTGGGTGCTCTTTACGATTTTCTGGATCAACCCGATTTGAATCAGATTGAAGAAATTTCACCAGCGACTTTCATTTTATTGCGCACAATGAGAAGAAACTTGAATTGTATTGTTATCGGCGCTCATAAAAGAAATATTCGTCATATATAAATATTTGTTTTGTGGTTGTTATTGACTTAACCTGAACGTTTTTTCTTTTGCTAGTAAAGTAAAGAGTAAGTCAAGCCATCTTGAACTATCGTGATCCACCATATTACTATCTGCAAACTTTCCTGTATTTGTCCTCTTAAGTTGCTATTACTTTATTCTGCTAATAGACAATTTCTGCCTGATTTGGCATACATTGCTGGTTATTTTATAGGTTTCATTATAGTCAATTCAAGATTATAAAGAAAAATTTAAATGAAATTAGTTGCAAAATTATAGTGGTAGATGGAGAGATGCCACGCGTTGGGGCATTAAGATGTACTTGCATTATTTCAGATCAACGATTGAGCCGAATTCGACCCTTAGGTAATTAGCGAAAGTCGCAGGTTCAAATCCTGCTTCTAAAAACTCAAGATAACCAGCAATGTCTACCGAATCCGGTTCAACTTTTATGGCAGTTTAATATCACCTTTATGGTACCCTTATTATCCAAACGTCGCGGCGGCGTCGTTGTCGCTGTCAAATGACTGGTTTGTATGGGGATACAAGAAAGAGAGTCGTTGACGCTGACACGTTGACAGCGCGCTGATACGTTGACAGCGGCGTCGCGGCGGCGTCGTTGTCGCTGTCAAATGACTGGATTGTATGGGGATACAAGAAAGAGAGTCGTTGACGCCGTCACGTTGACAGCGCGCTGAGAATCTCAGGGTTTGTCGGGTTTTTCTACAAGACCGCAGCGACAACGACGCCGTCAAAATTTGACGGCGTCGTTGACGCGCGTCGTTGCCGCGACGCTTGGTTTATAAGCCTACTATTATTCTTCGTACGTGCAACATAACTGGGGAGTTGGGGACAAACAATAGGCGAAGTTTTCCCGATTCTTTGCGAGTCGACTGCATTCCGGCGGACGATCTCTCTTGCGACAGCTTGCGTTTATTGCGAATAAGAGACTGTTTGAATGTTCACTTGAATTACGGACTGAACGGACTTGGCTCAATTTTGCACACAGACTCTCACGTAGTCGATAAAACAGGAAGTTGTTTCTGATGACTACCTACGGATTATTTAAAATTTATAATGCGCTTCAAAATATATTTTTACGATCTTTTTAATATGACTAAAAATAAGCTGACAATCACTACTAGGATTTGCATAAAAAACATTGTGCTTTACAGGCCAAAATAAAGACCGAACGTGGCGGCGTCGTAGTGCGCCGAGAACGTGACAGCGTCGTCTATAGTGCCGCCCGGTCTTTCTGGCATCCCCATACAAATCAGTCATTTTAACGGCGCACCACGTGGCATCAAGCTCAATCTTTAAGGACACCTTAAACGCTGAAAAAGTTGGATAATCGGTAATTAGTTATCACCAAAACATCAAGGACTAAGAGTAACTCTTACTTATAAGAGAAAGGACAGCAAAGTTCAAACATTGGCGTCTTTTAGTTTAGCGTCTGTGGCAAATCCTAAAGTTGAACTCTCGTTAGTAGGTCACTTTTAATCTGAGTTTAGGAGTAGGAACCCCGACTGCCTGTTAAAAGTTGGACAATCCAGTTAAGGAACTAGACATTCTTTTGATTAAACGGCGCTGACATCTACATCGCCCTTTCATCAACGGATTGCAGCTTTAGAAAATTGATTAACGTAATGATATTCAAAGTTTTTATGTGTAGGATCCTAGATTCCGTGGTTTTGTAGAAGTCAACATAATCAAGAAAATGAGAAAGATTGAATGCCGAGTCAAGTTGATCAAAATGCTACGTTTCGGAAATGCGAAAGTCATTGTTGTATACTTTGCCAACCCCCTGTGGGCATAATTAAAGTCTATAGATAAAGTGCTTGTATATTTCCTGAGGAAGGCCGCAATCTTAGCAAACCGCATGGAGGGGTAAAAACCCGTATCATGTTCCCCCTCCGAAGTTATCAGCTAGGTAATTTTACAAAGGGGAAGTGCAATTATTTACAGTTCTACACCGTGTCTCCGGTATCGCAAAGGGTTGCGTGGGTGCAAGTCTCAGTAGGTACTTACTTTGGAAACAGAATCAGAACTTACCTTCGTATCTATACATAGATAGCCACATAGTTTAATCACAGCATTATGTACGTAAATGTGAAATGTATGACTGCGACATCAATAGTCAATTTAACCGCATGAAACAAAAATCCAGCAATCCGTTTATCCGTGGATGAATCTCTTTTAACGTCGTAGATAAAATGAATTAAGTATTAACTAAATTATTTCTACTGATGCTGTAGGTAAACTACCAACAAAGTGACCGTTTGTTTATCAAATTTTGCCTGGTGTTTTGTCAAAAGTTAACAACGTTATTTAAAACTGGTTACAAAGTGCAAGTTCAGCTGTTATAGGTAGCGTAGGGAAGCCCAAACTAACATTGATATTATGTTATTTATTACGTAGGTACTGTAAACTAAACTTACCTTCTGTCAAAACGTCTACTTATTTATGTTTCTCATATTTTTTGATGCTTAGGTAAGTGTGCAATAATTTCAATTGACTGAAGAAAAATAATCATTCTTTTCACGTACTAATATGATAAAATAATAATAATAATTCAAGTTGTTTAGATAGTTATATGATAGAAAAGAGAGTTATCATAATTTACACAAGTGAGTAAGATAACTCTATTTTATATCGTATAACTATCTAGACAACCAGTAACGCATATGGCTATGACCACGATGTAGACACAATCAGAAGACTAAATCTTTCAAATTTTAATACCCAGCACGGAGACTCAAGGACTGATAGGAATTTATATTGGTCTTGGACAAGGAGTTAGCTAAAAAACTGTGACAGGTTTATTCTATGAAGAAAAATAAAATGTGAATAGACAACTCCCCCGATAGGGGGAGGCCCATGTCCAGCAGTGGACTGTTGTGGCTGTTATGTTGTTATGTTATGTTAGACAACTGTAATGCAAGACTTACACTAATTTGACGACTGTCATAACTATATTACCTATAATTAATTATTTATCAAGGTGTGTTTATTTAATCTTTCGGTCACATGTTAGCACGTCAAATATATTGGAACAGATAATTATGTATGATCGATACTTCAGTAGAAAACATTTTTTCCATTCAAACACAACATTTACAATCTTGCGTATTTATGAAATGAGTGTAAAATATCATTACAACAAAAAATAATGTTGAGGTTAATTTGAGTCAATTAGTTTCCCATTAGCTTACACGCAAAAATAAAAAGCAGGTCTGTATCTGCACAAAACCTGATTCTGCCGATTCTAGGTACGATTTTAAATCTTTGCTCCAGCCCCTTCTCTCTTGCGGTCGGAATCTCGAGTCTTCGAAGGAAACCATAACGTAATTTTATGGGGAAACCGAACATTCCTAAAAGAGAGATTTATTGGGTTTTATTATGACCGTAGTATGGAATAGCTTGTTTTATGAACCCATTAAAACGTTTTGTGTTTATAGTTTCCTTTTACTTTCAGGGGCACCGGAATAAGTTGAACAAAAAGTTGAATTTTCCTATTTTTTTTTAAATGTAAATAATGGGTAAGCATTTGTCCGCAATCTCACCTGATGTTAAGTGACGATTTTATATATAACATTTTCAGCGAAAATAGCTCGTACTGCAGAAAACAGAAAAAAGAATAGAAAATTTTCGTTACGAGAATAGTAGACATGCACAATTGTGGTATATTTTAAGGCTGGCTCAATAATTTTCCTATGGTACTTACTTAGGTTTTTAAAAAAGAAAGCTACTCCCCTGCGCAAAATCGACGGTATATTTACCACCGTTATTTTGGTATTACAAAAATATATCTCAAATGAACATACCAGCTTTGCTATTTCATCAACAGATATCGCAAATTGAAAGTTTTGCTGGCAAATAATATTTATTTTGCAATCAAACCACTAACGAGACTAAGCCAGCTTGTCTGTACCTACCTACGCCTACAGTCGAAAAAGCTTCTTTATTTTAATAACTTCTAACTAAACTGACTGCTCATAGTAAGAAACCTAATGAACTCGTGGTGTGCTGAGTACCTAATGGCAATACCTCCTGATAGGGAGAGCCCCATATAATAATGTCGCTATTATATGGGGCTCTCCCAGATTATAGCAGTGGACTGTTGTGGTAGTAAAAAGAAGGAGGATAGAAGAATGAACTCGGTCTACTCACCCGCAAGACGCGTGTTGTTCATTGAGAGTCAAGAATAAGATTGACAAGCTGTGAATTAGATGTATGAAAATGATTCCTGCAATTAAATTCTTTGATGTCATATTCAAACAATAAAAAATTCTGCGACTGAAACCATTGAAACTTCTGTGTTTTAGTTTTCATTTCGACAATGAAATTTCAATATTGGTAATTTCGATAAACAGTTTTTAAATCTACTGAAGAGTCTACGTAAGTGCTTACCTGTCTGTTAAAAGAAAAGACAAGGTTGTGAAAGTTTAATAGAAATATTGTCACTTTAGGTTTTCACATTTTCACACACTTATTGATTTGACCGGAGTTAACCCCAATGATCAAAACGAACGCAAGCAGTTATGCGAGAAAATATGCTTACTCATAAAAGAATGTTGCGACTACCGCCCTCAGATCAAAACATGGGAGAGAAGAAGGATCTTACAAGGGAAAACTAAAAAAATATGAAAAAAACGATTATTTATACTCTGACTGGTAGGTAATTTAATTTATAATAACTGGAGAATATACTGTTTGATGGCTGAATGAGATTAGATCCTTATCACCTACTTAATATTTTGCATGCATGTATGGAAATTAAAAATTCGTTCGTTACTGTTTCTATTCCAATCAGAACTGATTTGAAACAAATTAATAATTAATTTAAACTTCTTCTTATTTAGATCTCCCGCAAAGAGTTTCCCATTTAGGTGACGCGTCACTAAGATAAAGTCGTTATGTGTTGGCGGTCGTTACACAACTAAGTCAGAGGCCTGCTACTTGCAGTAGGCGGTTGAAAAACTCTGACACCAGGGTTCATCGGGTCGTTGAACGACTCGGTGTCCCACACGAAGAGAGAGAGAGGCGGAAATTTCGTCTTCGTTTTTTTGTTTGTGTGTGTAACGTTTTCTGAATTATTTGGTCTGAGTTGCCGGCTTCTTCATTAATGGGGTCCGTGATGAAGGGAGATATTGCCGCAGATACCGGATGGTGCGATGAACTGAGGCAATTCTTCACATTACACGGTATTAAAGGAGCTGGCTACTAATTCCGTAAGTATTTATACAAACTTTTGCTAAAAGCTCCGAAATTGTTTCAAAGTTGGTATTTTCTTTTAACTCGACTGCCTCAGAACTAAGGAAGATAATATTTTTCGAAGGTATTTAGTATTTTCACTGTAGCAGCACGGATTTCTACGAATGAGGTGTCCTTTTTTTCGTCTCAGCAGCGCGAGAAGTGAAATCACGGAAAATTACTTTCAGATAATAGGCTTGTTGTTTTTTGAGTAAGTTGTCGATCGTACATAGGTGTCCGCCTGTTGGATCTGTAATATAGTTGTGTACAAATAATGTAGTGGAGTCACAAAGTAAGTATTGGCTGGTGCCAAGTGGAGTGGTGTGGATATTCCTAAAGAAATACTATCCGGAATTATTGTTAATTGATTTAACAAACACAAAACCCTATTACTAGGTATATGAACTGGAGGCAGATCCCTGCCTACTTTTTTGCAGTAATTAAGTAGGTAATGTGAGGCGGACGCAGAATTTAATTAAAAATGTAATTTATCCGCACCTATCATTTTCAGACAGGAAAGTTATAATTATTTGCTTCAATATTTTTTAATTATTTCAATATTTATAATTAAAATCCTTGAAACTAAAAGAACCTACCAGAAGCGTGTCAGACATTCCAACTAATATGGTTTCGTAGTCAACGTTTAAATATCAGGTTTTAAGCAGTAAGTGATACAGTAGCCTTTATACAAAATTCGCGATCAGCTGACTGACTTTGTAAGGGAAGTCAAATTTCTCGTTTCCCACCATACGTTCCATGGGGAAATTTGTTCAGTTTCATGGTCTGAGCATGCCTGCAAAGTTTTCATTACACCGTCCCTTACACCCCGTATTTTTTAGGAGTTGCAGCTGCAACTGGAACAAATTATGACCAAAACGCTCCGTTAAAAAATAACTCGAGACAGAATAATTATAATGACTTGGTATAAAAAAAACTTTACCTTTAGTTTTCAAAAGACCTATTTAATAATAAAAGAAATCCTCCTTTCAAAAGACCTATTTAATAATAAAAGAAATACTCCTTTTTTATTCTTTTACATAAAACTTCTTTTTGTCTAGATTTTAATTTGGGTCAATACGATCTACCTATCTTCACACCAAATGATGTCAGTCGGTCTCAAATTTAACAAAATTAATGAAGACCATTCATATAGATAGACAGACAGACAAACTTGACGAAATTATAGGGGTTTCTAGCAGACCACGAAACCCTAAAAACTCCAAGATTAAAAAGGAATTCCGTGATCGCGACATTTAAGTTGCAGTCAGCTACATCCGCGATTAAGGTGGCGGTTGTCGGCCGACGTCTGCCGGCGATTAGGCGAAAAATGTGCCGCGAATTAGTACGAGTTTTTGCAGGACGAGGCAATTTAGAATCGTGTGACACGATAATGGCGGACCATTTCTCGCATGTTTCAAATGTCTGAGATCTAATTTCTTTATAGGCAGGAAGATAGAAGTAGTTAAAAAGTTAGATCATTCGTCCAAGGATGAAACTCATCTGTGTAAGTTGACTAGCGTAGATTTTTTTAAATACAATGTCTTTCCTAAAATCAGTTTGATAAAATTTAGTAGGTACGAGTTTTTGCAGGACGAGGCAATTTAGAATCGTGTGACACGATAATGGCGGACCATTTCTCGCATGTTTCAAATGTCTAAGATCTAATTTCTTTATAGGCAGGAAGATAGAAGTAGTTAAAAAGTTAGATCATTCGTCCAAGGATGAAACTCATCTGTGTAAGTTGACTAGCGTAGATTTTTTTAAATACAATGTCTTTCCTAAAATCAGTTTGATAAAATTTAGTAGGTACGAGTTTTTGCAGGACGAGGCAATTTAGAATCGTGTGACACGATAATGGCGGACCATTTCTCGCATGTTTCAAATGTCTAAGATCTAATTTCTTTATAGGCAGGAAGATAGAAGTAGTTAAAAGTTAGAACAGCTCGTCCAAGGATGAAACTCATCTGTGTAAGTTGTAGGATTTTTTTTTTAAATAATTACAATGTCGTTCCTAAAATCAGTGTGATATGTTTGCTTAGTACGAGTTTTTGCAGGACGAGGCAATTTAGAATCGTGTGACATGATAATGGCGGACCATTTCTCACATGTTTCAAATGTCTAAGATCTAATTTCTTTATAGGCAGGAAGATAGTACATAGTAGTTAAAAGCTCAGACAGTTTTTCCAAGGTCTGTATGTAAGTTGAGTCAAAGTCATCTGTGTAAATTAAATCCCACCCAAAACATAAATGTGAAAGGCTGCCAAGTTCGATAATATTGGAATGCTTCGCCTATAAAAGAAGTGAGATCTAAATAAGTACCAAGTTCCATACACAGACCTCAGTTAAAAATAGTTACAGGAATGCACACTTGATTTTCCGCAGTTTGGAAAGTAGATTCTTATTTCCAAACTGCGAAAAATCAAGTGTGCATTCCTGTAACTAGTTACAGGAACATTAGTTACAGGAATGCACACTTGATTTTCCGCAGTTTGGAAAGTAGATTCTTATTTCCAAACTGCGAAAAATCAAGTGTGCATTCCTGTAACTATTTTTAACTGAGGTCTGTGTATGGAACTTGGTACTTATTTAGATCTCACTAATTCTTTTATAGGCGAAGCATTCCAATATTATCGAACTTGGCAGCCTTTCACATTTATGTTTTGGGTTTGATTTCATTTATTTTTGTAAGGTTTATTTTCTTTTTTTCTTATGATTAAGTTAGGTAAGGAAATATCTCATTTATACTTTACTTTGACTAAATACAAACCTTCGTAACGAATTTAGGTCGGTACGACGATTGGAAGATATAGATAAATTTTTTGTTTTAGTTCCTTAGGGGTATGAATTTACACCTTCATTATTTTTAAAACCGACTCACACTTGGCCATTTTCAGATTTTTTCCTTTACCTTTACCTAAAGACCTACCTCCATGCCAAATTTCAAGTCAATACGACCATTGGAAGTGGTCTAGGTTTTTGATGAGTGAGTGAGTGAGTCAGTCATTCAGTCAGTCAGTGAGTGTATAGTAAAAATAGCGATTTTCTGACGTCAATATCTCAAGACCTACAATAGGTACATTAATAAAATTTTGTATTTTAGATAAGTAAGTAGATCTCGACAGATACTAGAAATTTCATATGCGTAGATAAAATAGATTTTGAGTTATAGGTGGGTCGAACTTGGCCCGAAATGGTTCGTGTTATATAACCCACGGCCGGTGTGTCGCTTTTTTTGCTCGAACTTGGCGGACACACTGCCGTGTGTCTAGACCGAAGTATGACGACTTGTGTAAAAATAAATAACAAATCGTTTATATTTCAAAATTTCCAAAATTAAAACTCGTTTTTTTAAATCTTTTTTCTTTTATCAATCGTAATTTGCCTCTCCTAAAATCAGTTTGATATGCATTATATTGATAAGATGTGTGTTTATATAAGTAACAACACTTGAGATCTTGTGCGGAATCACAGATAGCATGAATAAGCTAAATATTTATCAAAATAATGTCCGCGCAAATTATCGCATACAATACAAGTCTATCCTCCCGTGATGTCCAAAGTTTGCTCTCGTATTTCTTTGCTATTAATTTTAGCGTAACATATTTTCTATACTGTAATTTGACTTGTTCAAAATATCCTTCCACCCTTAGCATTAGCCCTTTGCCGGGCTTCGCTGCCGACGCTCCAACTCTCTCGCAACTTTAAGAAATATGGAATAGTTCTGGGATAATTTAATTGGCCCTCCACGAGGCGAGTTAAGATATCCGGAGGTTTCTTGCTTGAGTTCTACAAATTTTTATTAACTCACTTTATTAATTTTGTTGAACCCTCCAGTGCTCTTTAATTACTTTGCAAGTATAGGTACTAACTTTAACTTTATGGTATCTAATGTCGAAGAAATTAAAGTACGGTTGAAGTCAGAATAATGTGACCCTACCCTACTACCCTACAGCGCAATCGGCGACATACTTTACTTATCTATACATTGTCCGCACGCCTGCTAATTTTTTTCCATTGACATACGCCAACACAGCAATGAAAGCAAAGAAAAAACAAGGTTCACGCGCCCTCATATCCCTTACGCATCCATAACATCTGACAAGTCAGTCAAGAGTAAGTGAAACAAAAATAACACAGTCCGAAATGGTCCGAACCTACCCGAGCTTAGCCGACTAAAAGATTCACGCCGACGCGACGTCACCACAAAGTAAGTATTGGCTAGCGCAATTCGTCTCCTGAGTCAATGGCTAGATGGCTAAGGGGTTAAGCAACTGTAGTCAAAAACGTAGAATCGCTGGTTCGGATCTATGATGTGTTCAACTTTTTTTCTATTAAAAGTGCTGTTTATTTATATATCTGTCTATAATTTTCTTTTTTGTTTAAAAGAAGTTTTGTTTGTAGACAAAATTAAGAAGTTTAAAAATTGATAAGACCATCTATTATACTTTAAATGTTACTTTATTTGAATCTTCATAATTCACATAAAATATGTTTGTATCACCTAGGCAAATTTTACAGTAAACTGTGTAATGAACATTTCATACAAACATGAATAAAATACTTAACAATTAAGTTAACTGACTATAATTTAAACAACAATATAGATAGTTCAGGATTTTAAAATTATCTTTTAGTCACTACAAGAGATCAAACATGTTATCTTTGAGTAAAATAACAATTTACGTCTCTCATAATGACCAGCACAAAGAATCTATATTTAACCACAGATCACTTATAAATACATATGTCCTAAGGGTATTTAATTAACCTAGCGATATTCTGCTGCTAGTGCTGAGTATATTTTCTGGATTATAGCGTTCACCTCGTCGTCTACATAGGATATTTCATCCACATTATTCCACATCGTCCTTTGAATTGAAGCACTTTTCGTCAGTGAATATTAATATTTGCCCTTCCCAATCAAAGTTGCAATACTCTGTAACATAAATACATTACTTAATTTAATGAAGATCGTTTATCAACAGTTAGAAAAAACAATAGAACATACACTATACCTATATAAGTAAGTATGTAGGTATAATGTATTTGTATTAGTTCAGCACCAGAAATAATATTTACCTGTAGCAAATCTTATCCTAGCTTGACAATGCTCTTCGGTCAGCGCAATTTTTTTGGCTGGTTTCATAGCTGGTTAATAGTTGTGTATGCCAGCAGCGTGTAAATGTCTTCGCACAGTATACAGAGATATATCGTATAAACTTGATGTTGAACAAGTAGTTTTAAATCAATCCTCGCTGTGAAGGCTAACAGTTTCACGGTGACGTAGATTTTCGTTGGTGTAAGCCTTGGCGCGGCCCTCGATTTTCACAATTCACATCACTAGTTTCCTCATATCTCCTAATCCATCTGCGAACCGTGTTTCTCTGTAAAGTCGTAGTGAAACTTCCTTTTTTCTGTTCCCACAGAACAATTATTTTTGCTTTTAAGAAAACACTATGCACCATGATTTGATTTGACCAGTAACTAAGTAAAAAGCAACGGAAATATCATAACGCACACTATTGAACTGAGTAATTAAATAAAGTTGAATACATTTCTACGATTTAGTATTCAAACTACCTTCTTATTTTATTCATCTGCTAGAAAACATCAAAACGTCTACACGGGTCTCATACGTCACAATGACATCACTAGTTGCACGACAGGTGCTGAATAGCCAAGCGGTTAAGATGCCCGACTACAATGCTTACTATCTAAAAGATTGGAGGTTCAAATCCCGCGGGGGTTGTATTCGTATGTTGACTATTTATTATTTTATTTCTTGTTAATGAAATTTGACTAAAGCAACTTCAAGATAAAATGCAAAGGACTCGACATCGTGCTTGCGAGTTAGTCGTGTGGTAGGGTGAAGCATGAATTGCTCAGGTATATTGCATAGGCGTAATGCTTTGCTTTAAGGTTCATTTCAAAACGTATTTTTCTGTTTAAATGTTTGTAGCCCGGGGGGTCCGGTAACTCTGCACTTGACTGTACGTTTTAATATGTATAAACTTTTTCATTTATGTATGTAAATGTTTAAAATTACAAACATGTGAAATAAGTCTATCGGGTCATTCGTCTACTCAGTGAAACACATTCAGAGAGTCTTGTTTGTTTGTCATTGTGATTTGATAACAATGTTCGACCGTAACTATAAAAATAAACGCTGATTACTTTTGTTGGGTAAAAAAACCATTTGAGTGTAAATTCTCATTCTATATTTTCATTCACAGATGTTTTTAGGTACTGAAAACGAAGCTTATAATAATTAGGATTTCGAAACATATTTCAAGGGACGATAACAGGAGTCTTACTGCTAAATGCCGGGGGTGTCCCGCTTATCTACGAATAGTCGAGGCAGGAGTTGGCAACAAATACAAAGTGCAATCCAAGCTCAGATTATACCTCCGGCCTTACTTGCAGGCGTTAGTGCTAGATCTGTGACTGAAGTAACTGAATGAATGTATACTAGTTAGACGAGACATCATGGTACTCATAATCATAAGTTATCTGCGAATACTCGAAAGCAGAAGTTTGCAACAAATACAAAGTGCAATCCAAGCTCAGATTACAGCCCTCCGGCCTTACTTGCAGGCGTTAGTGCTAGGTCTGTGACTGAAGTAACTGAATGAATATGTACTAGTTAGACCAGACATCATGGTACTCATAAGTTATCTGTAAGTAGTCGAGGCAAGAGTTAACAATAAATACAAAGTGCAATCCAAGCTCAGATTACAGCCCTCCGGCCTTACTTGCAGGCGTTAGTCCTAGGTCTGTGACTGAAGTAACTGAATGTATGTATACTAGTTAGACAAGACATCATGGTACTCATAAGTTATCTGTCAGTAGTCGAGGCAAGAGTTAACAATAAATACAAAGTGCAATCCAAGCTCAGATTACAGCCCTCCGGCCTTACTTGCAGGCGTTAGTCCTAGGTCTGTGACTGAAGTAACTGAATGTATGTATACTAGTTAGACAAGACATCATGGTACTCATAGGTTAACTGTGAGTAGTCGAGGCAAGAGTTAACAATAAATACAAAGTGCAATCCAAGCTCAGATTACAGCCCTCCGGCCTTACTTGCAGGCGTTAGTCCTAGGTCTGTGACTGAAGTAACTGAATGTATGTATACTAGTTATACAAGACATCATGGTATTTATAATGTTATCTACGAATAGTCGAAAGCAGGAGTTGGCAACAAATACAAAGTGCAATCCAAGCCTCCGGCCTTACTTGCAGGCGTTAGTGCTAGATCTGTGACTGAAGTAACTGAATGAATGTATACTAGTTAGACAAGACATCATGGTACTCATAAGTTATCTGTGAGTAGTCGAGGCAGGAGTTTGCAACAAATACTAAGAGCAATCCGAGCTCATAGCCCTTCGGCCTCTCTTGTAAGCGTTAGTGCTAGGGCTGTAATTGAAGTAGGTAACTAATAAGAGCTATATAATATCTTTACATGAATATCGTCGTTGTTACTACCTTCATCTTACACCTATATAACTTTTAGCACCTAATTATAAATTAATTGAGAACCTATTATTGCTATTTCTGTCACAGCACTAGACATCCTACGGACTTATAAGAAGGGGGTAGGTGAAATAACAGTCTCAACTCTATTGGCAACTCAGTCTGCGTCTACAGTACATTTAAGTACGAATAAACACGTTAGGTAACGTTGTTGATTACCTAGTGTCAAAGTTAAAATGTTTCAATGGACGATGCTTGCTCTCGGCCACCTTCAAATACTATACCGATATTTTGACCAATCCTTTCAATGTATCTGTGCGAGAATATTCTTAAAAATGGAAAATGATAAAGGTCCTTTTAAAAATTGTATAATCGTAAAAAAAGACATGGCAATCATTCATAATAATGTACTTACATTTAGAGTGTTTTCCAGTGGGTTTATGTGTGAAGGGCCGGACGGGACCGAAGATAGCATTGCTCGAAATTGCATAGTCATTTAATTGTAATAATAATAATGTTTTGTATATTATTCAGAGGGAGGTATTAACGTATTAGGATATCCATACATTATTTGCAAGCATTTCAAAAATTCACGTTCAATTTGACGTGGCCGGGCTTTTACCACGAACTTGTTAACGGAATCATTAATACGCAACGTACCTATTTGAGCCTGTTTTAAATCCACTAATATTAAAGCAGTATTTAGAAGAGATAGACATTGAAATATTTCAACTGACCTTTTTAGGTTTGAGCAAAGAATACTAAATATATTACATTCTCAGTTTAAATATACTTACATGTGCCTATTTTTATTTTCGAAATCAGCAGGCAATAATCTTAAAGAAAAATAGTTAATGCACACGGTACCTATTCACATTTCGTTGTACCTATACCTTACCCTTACCTGTAGTATACCCTTGTTTACCTTGTCTAATTACTTCAGGAGTCTGCAGTTTGCAAGGACGGGTCCGCAATATCCTGAAGACAAAGGAACAAGTGAAAAGCTCCATTAGCATGTCGGGTTTCGGATTTCGTTTCATTCTAGACGACAGGCGATGTTTAGATTAGTCTCGAAGTGTACACGTCACGCCACTTAGGCTACGGATTAAGCTCCAAAAGCTCTAGCAGTCTATTGTGATCTTGGCGTGAGCAATGGGCAATCGATCTAGAGGTTGTGTGTTATATTTCTGTGGAGGGCGTACAAACAATCACTTGATGTATCAGACACCTTATAGTTATAAGTGGTCAGGGATAATTAAGTTCTTAGGTTTAGTCTTCAGGATGCACTGTTCCACATAATGAGAAGATAAGATCGCTAGCTACTCAATGGAAAAGAGGTTTAAAATCCGTGATTCGACGCTTATGGTTTGATCTTTTTACTATGAGTTAGAGTATGAATATTTTTGTCTTATATCATAATTCAAATAACAGATCATTTTACTTACAACAATACCTTTTACCAACGGCGTTCCCGAAATAAAACGTAGTAGGCTACAAAAAATAAAACCACTGAAAAATATACGAGCCATTACTTGGCACATGAAAAAGCTTCCACGTCTCAATCCCAGTTTTAAGCAGTACGAGCGTGTTATTAAAAATTCCATCATCGGGGAAACGTGAACCATACACGTACCGGATAAATTTGCGGTTCCTGACAGCCCCTTTACAAATACAACATGAGACAGCCAGCAGTGGGTATGCCTTTTTCTCTAATTGGTTGAAAACATTGTTAATATCAAAGTTCATTTACTTTTCACAAGTTTCATGCACATGGTGCCATCTCGATGATGACTTTTTCTGCGATTGGTTGAAAACATGTTAATATCAAAGTTTAGTTACTTCTCATGCACATGGTGCCATATGTAATTTACTTTTACTTTTTCTCCCCATTTGATGTGGTGGGTTACATTACGTGTGCCATACGACAACTAGATTGAATTACTTTTTTCCAAAACCGGATCCGGCAAAACACCGCAAAGTCGTGTGGTTTTTATAAAAACCAGCAAAGCTTGTGTGAGCGCCTGAGCGACCCGTAGGGGATAGGGAGTATGAAAGCGACTGAGCGACCCATGGCGCGGACAAAGGGCTTTCCACCATCATTCATACCTGAATGAACCACATACAGCCTGTATAGCCTCAAGCCCTGAAACATTGTGTACCTACCAACACGGTCTTAGCTTTTTTCACGTTATGTACTTACGTAGTAAATAGGAAAAAAGAACATAAAAGTACTTAGTATATAGGGTTACATTTAATTAAGTACAAATCTCTTAAGGGTGTGATCTTCTCACAAAACTGAAAAAAAAAATGGACCTCCCATACAAAAATGCTGAGAAAATGTGTCACTTAGTATGGGAGGACCAAATTTTTTATTCATATTTTGGAGAAAAGTTTCTAACAAAAGTTGTTCAGTTTTGTGAGTAGATCACACCCTCCAGAGATTTGTACTTAATTATGTATATATGTTGATATCCCTGCGCATAACTTTCGCGGAAATTCTTTTATCCGATCTTATTTTTGTCCATGAAGAGATGTCCTATTAATTTTTTTTTTCGTAGAACTTAGTAAAAACGTCATAAAAAGTTCTTGAACATTGTAAAAACGTCGTAAATGTTGTACTTTGGTGTTACTTTTTCATAAAATTTTGCTACAATTTAAACTTAGCGTAGAGTCAAGGTAGAGAAATTCAGATGATAAGTACCTTCTTAATTTGAGGTCAATTGTAACATACGCTATTATAAAACATAAACCGCCGGTTTACAAGACACCTGCGCTGCGGGAAAATAATACGGAATAGTATATGACATCAGAGATATTTCGTCCTGGCTGTCATATTTCATGCTGAACTCTATTGCGCATAATCTTTCCGCAGCCTTGCTTTTACGTTTTCTTACCGCCAACTATTATTAATATCGGCATAAAAATGTACAGCACTGATGAGCCCCGGTCCGCCAATTCCCAACTCCCAGGTGAATCACGTGCGAGCACAGAACGGACAGCGCGACGCCGTATACTACAAATTGGCTTCCACTGTACCGACATACCTATTGGAATCAATTTATTGCAGACAAGCTAGTTGAACAGAGTAAACGCATCTTAAATGAAAACATGTATGCAGAATTTATTAAATATTGCAGGTTAATGAGTGGTCGTGTGGTAACACATAACGAAAAGCACACCGCAATGCAATGATACGTAAGTATCGACAGAAGATGCAAAGTGACATACATTATGCAATGGTATAAATCACGGAAGACATCTTCTTCTTGTCTTGTGGAATATACAGTCGATGAACGAACAAAATGCTGGTTTGTTTTAATACTAAGCAGCAAGACAAGGGATAATCACAATAAAAATAACTTACGAATTGAACCGTTGAAACCAGACAAACATAACTTCTTGTTAAGCGAAATTTCTTTTCGAGGGAAGGGAGCAGCTGTGCAGGATTCACTTGAGTAAATTAGTAGCATCTGTTTCCTCTGTGGTCTAGCAGTTTGACGCTTTGACTCTGAAATCCGTAATAAGTTATTTATTTGGCAAGAACAATGTAAGTTCAAATTATTTATTGGTCAAGGGATGGCAGTTTCAAATTTACGTATTCAGAGGCTTTGAAGCGTTTTGAAGAATGGGTTCGTTTCACAACAACGAAAAAATGCACTGGAAAATAAAGAACCCTTCAAGTGGACCGCGGGACGACTCGAAAGTCAAGGGTTCTGATACTAATTTGGACAAATTTATAGAAATCTGCCTTAATCAATTACTCTACACCGTATCGAGTTGTAGGTGTGATGTGTAAGTCAATTCGTCGTTGGTCGGCCATCGCGGTAATACTGGTAATCCAGTACAAACTGGATCGGACTCTATCGTGTTAGCTGGTTTAATGGATTATTGTAGGCTAACATGTATTAGCTATTAGTTGTATTAGCCATAATGTTGATTTAGTGGTCTGCACGGTCGAGTAACTTTTCTATCAATCATGTTTAACGCGAAAATAATTTCGCACAAAACAGTGATAATGATAATAATGAATTCATTCACCCAAATCATGTTTGATTCATCTAGGTACCTACTTGTTCCAAATAAACTAATCCAAAAGTTCGAGCATTTGAAACTGGTTATTCATGGACATACTTATATAAATAGATAAGTATTCTAAATACTGTAAGGTTCACATGAAGTATCTATTACATGGCGACAGTTGATGATATTACCAAAATGCGATTATCATTTCTTTTCGTTTTTATATTTTTTTAATTTACCGTATTCTGCTCGAGAATGTCTTCGAAAATGCAGCTGAATATAAGGGGAATAATGGCCGTTATAGCTTCGCGAAACTCGATTACTTTCGCGATGGCTCTAGTTTACGTTACGACTATCGTAAAACATTGCTCTGAATATGACTGTTTGCAAACAGTAATGCGGTATGGAATAATATGAACCATAGAATGAAAACTGGAGCTTTTATTTAAAATGAAATGTTTGGTTGAACGTTGGATAAGTTTTAACTAGTGTGATCAAAAACTCTACGGTCTTTTAGATTTGTATGAAATATGACAATGCGCAAAAAATCTTTGATGTCATATTTTAGACTTTTTATAGTCAAGGTATGTCTCTTACAGATAACTTGTCTTGGTTTCACAGAAGTGAATTAGGTAACTCAACCATCTTCCTGTCACAGAAAATACCGCACCGCACCGCTAGGTAGGTATACAGAAAGTTTGCTTAAATAACCTGAAAATATAGTGATCGGGCCTCATAATTAACAAATACCTAACGAAGTGCATCATCCGTTGGATAGACAGACATACCAGCCTACACTTAGTTAGATTTTCAAAACCACATCACGCGGGTGAAACAGCCCGCGGGCGAATGTGCAAATGAACCGCAACGCGCGTCGGCGGGGTGTCGGGGTGTCGATCAGTCGATATTTTAAAATCCGGCCCCCGGCTTGGCTGCAGCTAAACTTAATTTCAACCCCGATCCAATTTCCTCTGTTCCTGGGCCCCTGAATGCGAACCACTTCGGTTGGCTTAGATACCAATGAGCAGGAAAGATCTTTGTTTGCTTTCAGACTTTCCGTCATAGATATCTTTGTAGGTAATTATAACCTATGTTTACTTAATTCTAAAATTGTACTAATGAACAACAACATGTGTAGACAAGGTCAAGGGGTGCCGATCAGTAGATATTTTAAAATCCAGCCCCCGGCTCGGCTGCAGCTAAACTTAATTTCAACCCCGATCTAATTTCCTCTGTTCCTGGGCTCCTGAATGCGAACCACTTCGGTTGGCTTAGATACCAATGAGCTGGAAAGATCTTCGTTTGCTTCCAGACTTTCCGTCATAGATATATTTGCAGGTACCTTACCTATGTTTTGTTAATTCTAAAATTGTGATAATGACGAAGCGCTTATGGAAATGCTACCACTACTCAGAGCCTCCATACATTTGATATAAGGTAGCTTTTTCGGCAGCCAAACGTGAAATATGTCATCGGAAAACCTACCTGAATTCAGAAAATTGACGCCATTTTGAAATCGCCATGTCACATAGCTAGGACAAAGAAAGTTCTAATTTCAAAATTAATTTCAATTTCAAGCACGTGTATATCTTGTTCAAAGTCGTAAGATGTCAAACAAGTACATAAAACATAATCGTGTATCTATACAATGGCAAATAGGAAGTAGAAGTTTGATTCAAAGATAAAAGATATTATAAAATCTCTAGGATAGCTCCGGTAGATTCATAGCTTTTCCAGCATACAAGAACTACGATGAAGTCATGTTCAAGTATAGAGGTATATTTACTTTAGTGCACGTGAGTTTTTTTTTATTCTTTAGGTTACCATCAGCAGTAGATCAACTACCTATTTAAAGGATCAATTTTTACTAGTTTGCATGTTCCTATGTTAGTAACAGTACTTACTACATAATTTCCTACTATCACCAGCACTTCGTTCTTGTAATTTATTGAATAATCTTATACGACTCTTTTATACAGGTGATACAGTTACCCAGTATTGGCAGGTAAATCAAGGTGCTGCATATAGTACCTACACCACAGAATACATACCTACACAATCACTTTTAAAGCACTCGGGATTTACACATAATAGTGGGGTCTTATCGCGGTAGTTTTTTAGGTAAATAAGCAATTTACCTAGATACCTACCTAGTACCTACACTTCCTATTTACAATGTACAGTCAAGCTCAGATCGGGTACCTGAGCCCATAGTGAACCTATAAGTTAGACTTAGAAAAAGGCTGTTAAAGGTTAGGTTAGAGGTCCGAGTTGGCGCGGAATGCTTGTGCCGTATGATACCGGCTTAGAATAGCATCACCCCAATTCAACCCGTGGGTGTCGTAAAAACCAACTAAGGGATATTCATCCAGAGAATACAAAATCTTACACTGCGCTCGCCAATACGCCTGCCAAGCGTGGTGAGTATGGCAATACCCCCCGATAGGGGGAGGCCCATGTCCAGCAATGGATTTTTGTGGCTGTTGTTATGGTTGGTTGGATATGGCTTGCAGAAACTCGCCTTACCGAGCACAAACCGCGCCTTACCGGGCTTTACTGCGCTTTACCGAGCATAAACGCGCCGTACCGCGCTCTACTGCGCCTTACCGCGCTCTGCCGCGTCTTACCGCTCCTCTCTTTCCCTCTCTTTGTGTGGGATTAGACATTTTGTTTGAGAGTCATTCAGAAGACTGTGTACCTCCATAGTGACAGGTTGTCAGCCTGTCGCCTTAAATTACAATACACATCAACCGTCAAATCCCTTAGTCCTTTCTTGCGACACCCACGGGAACGATATGGGGTGATGCTATTCTATACCGGCATCACTCGGCTATTCCCTATAATTTACAAATCTTAAATAAATAATAAATTCAAATTACCTATAGTTTATTACTTAGATTGTGTGAAAGTAATCGCAAGTGCTTATTAAGTTAACATTCCGTGCCTGCCATTAATGGGAAAAGTCTTCCCTACATCGTCACAAACGCTTTGTATTCGTGGTAACTCTATGTGTCTTATTTTCGATCATAAAATGTTAATAAATTCGTTAATATCCTAAGTCGTATCTTATAAGGATCTGAGTAGCGGTAGGTTAAAAACAGTTCAAATCTGGAATGACACAAAGAAATTGCTACCGCTATTCAGATTGACGGCGATCTGAGTAGCGGTAGGTATTACATAAGCGCAATGACGAACAACGCGTGTCGGCGAGGCCAAGGGGTGCCGATGAGTCAATATTTTAAAATCCTGACGCTGCCGCTGGCTAGGCTGCATCTATACTTAATTCCAACCCCGATCCAATCTTCTCTGTTCTTAGACCCCTGAATGTAGACCACTTCGGTTCGCTTAGAACCACTGGGCAGGAAATGTCTTTGTTTGCTTCAAGAGCAAGAATTATCGTCATAGATATGTCTCTACCCATGTTTAACTAATTTAAAAATTGTGCACATCAACTGTGACCTAAAACTTAATTTCAAACCTGATCAAATTTCCTCTATTCCTATGTTCCGGAGTGTGCACCACTTCGGCTGGCTTCGAAATGTAGTTTCTGTAACTTTCCTTTGTAGAGACCTATGTTGTTATTATAATTATAACTGAATAATACAAAAGTAAACAAAACAACTAAAGTAATGCTCCTGTGTGTATGTCTTGTTATAATTATAACTGACTAATAACAATAACTTGTCAACAAAAGTAATGTTTTTTATGTTTCAAAATCATCACAGCCCCAGAATTTAAACTAAAATTTCAATACCAATGCAAAACTTGTTGTTTAAAAATACACACAGTCCAACTCCAGCTTTCCACTTTACGCATGCATGACTCTACAAACTCGCTAATTATTGGAGATATATCCGTTACCATTTTTCCTTACGTTGCTTTTAGACGTAGGCAATAGCTATGGGTGTGTAGGTAAATAAATATCTATTTTTCTGTATGAATGAAGTTACAGAGGTAAGTATTTTCTTAATTGCAAGTGAAGTACTTTCAAAATTGACACCACTATTAAAACAAACGTAAAGCTTCAATAGACCCGAATGATAATTGAATTTGAAAGGTCTAAAGTTGCTCAAACTTCTGGAAAGAGACACTGAGTATAAACGTCTACTATGATTTTGACAAACAAGACAAACTAGCATGATAGCTCAATAAAATATTTCAAAGACAATTCCAAAAAAAGGTAACAATGTAGTCTTTGTTAACTTATTCTCTGTCACATCTGGCTAGAACAGAGTCAATTTTGAGTCAATGCAAACATACATCATTGACATAAAAGAAATGTTATCCTAACTTTGACGATATACCTAAGGGTCTAAGCAACGAAGTTTCAATCACGAACACAGAGATTACGAATGATAATGATCCAAGAAAACTTTTAATAAGGAGACGAGTAGCTGAAACTCACTAGAATTTGTCCAGCATCTTTTTCTCCCCTTATTTAGTTGAAAAGTTTTATTCAATGAGCACATTCATGCTGATGCTGAGAAAAAATTCCGCTGCCTAAAAAGGGCTTTTTTATTGTGAAAACGTGGGCGTAGGAAATAAATTTGAAGGGGCCAAAACATGCTATCGCAATTTCTAATAAAATACTTACTATTGTTCGCTATCATAATTATTAAGTCGACAAAGTCGCACTTGGTACTTACTCATAAAACAAATAAACTTTCTACAAAAAATATTGAGAGTTAGGATTTGAAACACTGATAAGACTGATAATAAGTACTGAATAAACTTACAAAGAACTTTGTTTCAGTTTACTCTTATCGCCTTTATATTGAAGGACCATTCATGTAGCTACCTACAGGAGAAGTCAGAAACAGAAAAATAGACGCATAAACATAAAATAATAAAAAATATATTTATCCCGGCAGGCACTATACGCGTGCATAATCCTACTAAATTGGGAATAGGTAATGAAAACACATCTACAGCTAACAGGACCAGATGGTTTATGTTATGTTAACTAAACATCCTCTTGTAGGTGCATACGAAAGTTTCAGGTTTCATAGTAGGTAACTGCAGTCTTCATGACTGTTAATTATGGGTGAGACTGAGACGGCGTACTGCAAAATTTCCTTTACTGTAATCCAGTTGAGCTTCAATTCAAAAGTTTGTTCTCATTGCGTCGCTCAGTTAGTGTTTATGTTTTTTGTTTTCTTTGCTCTTTCGTATTGTGCGCGGTGTTGATTAAAGGATGTCGCTTACTCCTTCATTTGCACGAACAAATTAAGGGCAAACTTTCTGTTGCTCGTTTGCATAAACTGGACGAGTTTGAAAAGGCTTCGAAGTCTATATTTTTTAATATCAACTATTTCTACGAAGTAGTCTAGTAGTTTTACGGAATAAATAAAATCAATTTTTAAAATGTCCGTTACATTTCCGAGATAACCACTTCACTTTGAATACATGTGCTAAATTCTGCTAAAGCTGTAATGTTCATACAAATCCGAAATCACATCAAGAAAAAAAAATGTTATTTTTTGGATCTACACATTGTAGACAGATTTTACCCAAAACGTATATTTGCGTAACCCACTGACTTCAATAAAGACATCCAAATAGGCATTCTTAATTAATTGAACTTATCCAGAACCATCGAGGATCAGCGTTTTTATCTGCTACATCACCTTCCAGCTGCCATTCGATTACAATCTCTACTGATGCGGAGATAAAGTCGAGATCCTTTCTTCCAGCTCCGCCTTTTAATTTGCAATTTTCTGGCTTACTATTACGTTGGGATTAAGTTCTAGCAACGGATAGAATCTTTAATTTCCTCTGGGCTGTCGACTCGGCGATATTTGAATCGGATTTGCGATATATAAAGGATGACGCTTTTTATATCGCTGCCGCTTCATCTTCTCTATTGTTGGATCTCGTTTTATTGCACTGAATAACGAGCACTTCTACAGCTATCTCCGGTTTTATTAAACGTGGTTATGGTATGGGTATCGTTTGCTTTAACAATGATAAATACATTTTGAAAGAACTACTGATCTACTTAGTTTTGAGTATTGATTACTTTGCGATGCACAATCGAAATTGTAGTCTGCTGTCTACTTTTATTATTTTCGTACTTTTTGAACTTCAAAATTACTGGTACCGACATAAATTATTTGTAAGGGCGCGAGAGCTATATTTTGTGGTTAAACTGTGTAAGTAGGTATCTACCTATTCATACTTCAGTGGGAACCTCCAAGGAAGCTACTTATTTTGCGTTTCACGTATCAGTAGCCCCAGGGCACATCAATCAATCTGACAGCTCACAGTGTTGCGTTTGTGTTATTCATACGATTTAGGTACAGTGAACTCCCATTAATTACCCGTGTTCTATTATATTCGTATTCATGTTATTCTTACCACCTTATCTACCAGTAGCCAGAACAGTTTAAAATGTCGTTGTTACCTTTAGGATTGCTGCTATTTTGCGCACAGTTTTCAAGATACAAACTCCACAGGCTAGACGTAAGACATGAGACGAAGACGTGAGTAACAGTTTAGATATAAAATGCCTGAAAGAAAAAAAAAAGACGCCGTCTTCACACGTGAGACGCGCACTGCATCGACGGCTGAGTTGACGATCACTTGACTGACAGATTTCATCGTGCGTCTCGCATCGCATGTCTCATCTGTGAAGAGAGCACCTTACATTATAGGTAGATAACTTGGGCACAAAATCTTTGATGTTATATATTTGAAATTAGAAATTCAACTACCTACTTATACATAAGTACTGAACATCGTGAATGTGAGTTACGTCGTCACTTTTAAAGTTGTGTAGGTATTTATTTGTCCATATTGTTACAATTTTCTATACCTAATTCAATATAGTTTTTTGGGTCTTCCCCATGGGGTAACCATTGCGGAAAGGCTGGGGTTTCCGCGTGAACCGTAAAAAACATCGAAGGGTTATCTGAATACAAACATGTGTAGGTACATGTATGTGTGTGTGTGTGTTTACTGCAATATTATATCTTGAAACACTGCAGGGGTAATCTCTTGGGTACGTTGTTGCCGCATATGCGTAGTTCGCGGGTTTATTGATTTGTATGAAAACTTTACTGAATACAGATGAGACCTGCCTGAACAACATACCTACCTATACAAATTTTAAATATGTCACTTGTTTTATTTCTTGTTGAGTATGATGATACTTCTAATAAGTAAGTTTTTGCTGTTTTGTCTCTAGAAATATAGATATATTATCTTTGATATTGTTTAATTGCTCAATGCAGTATAGGAAGGTTCTTACATTTAAGTAGTGGGTAGGTAAGTAGTGATGAAATTATTAGACGATGGCTCTACTCAACTGAAAGCTTATCTCAGGAACTCTCTCGTTGAAAACTCACTTGTTGTCTTCATTTGCACATAATATGACAACTTGCTCGTGATATCTTTGACGTCACATGTGTTTGAATAACAATCCAAAAGTTATCCGTGGAATCCTAATAAAATACTATTTGACCGAATTTACTAATTATTCTTTTAATCCAAAAATGTCGTATCAGAATCAGGCTACTTAAGACCCGCGTCACCTACGCTTGACACTCTCCGATCAGATACATAGTAATAAGGGTTTTAGTGCCCTCTCGGTGCGATCTTTACGACTCATCGAGCCTGTAAAATGCCGCTGCTGAGTTGCGTTCCATGTTCCACGTAAGTAATAACTTGAATGAAGAAAAGTATGACTTTTTTTTCGCTATATTTCTTTGAACTGAATCGCTGTCTGCTTTGACTTTGAAACTCGATATGTGCTCATGAGTCTTTGGTCATGATCATGAGCGTAGGTTTTCTTTTCAAAATGAGTTCTTTATTTTTATTTGTTTTATTGTGTGGGTACAATAAACCATTTGGTAATTACTGGGTATTATTATCAATATTTAGATATCCAAACATGTTGTAAATGAGTATTTATATATTTTACTTGGGTCATTCTTCAAAGGGTTGAAAATTTCGGTCACAAGGTTGTAAATGCTAAACTATACAAGTTTGGACATATCGATTGATTGGACATGATTTAACACTTCAATACCTATGTGGAATCGATTAAAAAGTCTTATTTTATATTCACTTAGTATTTCAAAACCCAGTCTGAAAGTTGAAAACGGGAGGATTTTTGGTGTTCTCCGCGTGTCACACCTCGCACTAACTTTTTACAAATTATGATTTTACTACTTTCCTTATGTTTTGTACTAGTCTATTGTATATCAAAATAATCGTCATAAAGCAATATATTAGGTGAATGATGAAGAAAATATGTAATGCGTGTAATTTTAAAAATGAACCCGAATATGTATCGGTCACACGATTCCGGACAGTTAGCCCAAGCGTGGTAAAATCGGTCATAACTTCTAAGATTATAACCTTATCCAGCTGAGTTTTTGTTCCTCAAATTATTATGATATGCTTCAATAATCAAGCAGAGTGAATGGGCACCTCAGTGCCCAGAACTAAAAATATTTCCAAAAATAAGGGCTGACACAAGTTTTACTACCCTTGCATGTAAGTTACGTGGATTCAAATTTCTTCTAGAATTAATACTCTTAGGGATTCGTCTTTTACAGGGCTGATTTGTAATATAGTCGGGACTATTGGTCTTTAATTTTATTTAGATTCAATAAAAGATGGCCGAGTTATTATCAAAAATACTCTGTTTTTGTAATCTGCGTGGAGTAATTTGCGTGGCAAAATACCCACGCAGCTTACAATTCTTCCCACGCAGATTACACAATGGTTCTAAAAGTTAAAAAAAGGTTGAAATAACCATTTTAAATACTATTATTTTACCTAATATTCATTAAAAAACACATGAAAAGAATTCTTTTGGCATATATCATCAAGTTTTTGAGTTTTCATATCGTTATACTTGGACATAGAATTTTTACCAATTTTGATGGATTTGAGTGCATGTTTTGTCAAAACATACTGGACGTTGGCTCTATTCAACCACCTAACTATGTCTCGCAGCAATTTTTCGATGCCAGTGATCGTTGTCTCATAGGCTTGATGTGTATTTTGAGGCCAAAAGTCAAAACTGTAAAGTAGATCCGATAATATGCCAGCGACTGTATTGAGACATAGTGCTCCTGATTTATCTCTTGTGCTGACAATCTTGCTAAATTTATCTCCGCTTGCACTACCTATTTCTAAAAGAAGTACAATGCCAAAGCCCCCTTAACTTGCTTATGTAGGTATCATTGGTTCATAAACAGGGCGATAGCGTTAACTCGATTTACTGTTACGTCATGGTGAGGAAGAAGGTCTCCATCAGACGCGTGTCATATAAGTCTAATGTGCAGCAAACACCTGCAGCTGACCTGTCTTTCTTGCGGATCCAGCCAGGGAGGCCGAGAGGGTCGCATAGGGCTTAGGCAACCCTGCGTATTCCATAACCGTATCCTGGGCGACACAATGTCTGTGGAGAGTCAAATCTTCCTGATATTATTTAAATCTACTGCAATTGACGGAGTTAGGCCATGGTGAGTTAACTTGTTAGTTGCCTCTACCAACTGCGGCCGTCAATATGACTTTCACCTAAGACTACTGGGAATCTTTATGCGTAAGCTTGGGCAAACATGGCGAACTTGCCACTTCGCTTGACATTTCGAAGGCTTTTAGCTGGACAAGGTCTGGCAGAAACCTTGACCTGGCACCTCAGCAAGCTTCTGTTTATGACAACCCAGCTGGTTTTTGTAATCAATAACAGCTATCTCTCTGACCTCATGGCCATTAATGCCTGTGGACCTCAAGGTTCTAGTCTCTCGGCGAATTTTTCTTCAGAACAGCTTTTAACTACTTCAGTTTGGTATTCATAGGTATGCAGAAGACAGTACCGTCACAGAGACATTGTCAAGTCCAAATCGGCAGAGCGGAAATTGCGAAAAGAAAGCCCTGGTCTCATTCAATGCTACCACGACATAGGAGCTTTATTGCATCTGAAAGTAGTCCTCTCGACTAGACAACTACTTCTCTGAAGTACACTTATTTCTGTCATTGCGAATAGCTTGACTGGGCAGTGGGCATTGAGTTGTCATCAATCCTGAACTTCGATTTCACTTCGGAGCCTAAAAATCACTACTTTCTTATAAAACTAAGCTTACAAAGTTTAAGTTACAAAACCAAGCTTAAATTTAGTTACAAGGGTGAGCTACCCTTGTAACTAAATTTAAGTATCACCAATTGTTATTTATTATGTTTGCATGAAAGAATTCATATAAAACTCAAGCCTGATCCTGTGTGTAGAAATCCGGCCACCCCTTGGATGACTTAGTCAATAAGTTGCTCTTGATTTGATGGAACTCAATACGACACATATCTGGTCAATACCAATCTACACAGCCTTGCTTTTTGTCGCAAGATGGCCTGACTAGCAGTCTTCATCATATTTTTATTCAAAATTATGCTGAACTAAGCCCTCCACGACCTTATTCCGCCAGCTCCTTTCCACCATAGAACACCTGTAAGTATATTTGACGGGATACCATCCATATTTAGTTGCCAATCCACCAATTCGGACTAAGCACTCTGAATCGTCTTTCATTATGCACACTGAAAGACAGGAACTAATTACCTGCATCTATTGATTCCAAAATCATAAAACCTTATAATCTTTTTATGGTAGTAGTGAATAAAGACTTATTTTCCATGACCTGTCTCCATCTTTGCCTTATAACCTAGACTTAAGTCAAGAATAATCATGTTTCAATTAAAACCTATAGAAAACAAATGGAAATACAAAGATAAAATTGGCTATGTAATCTGCGTTGCTTGATTTGTAATCTGCGTGGCACACAAAATTTTAAAATTAAATTTCTCGAAAAGTAATTGTGCTAGCAAGGAGCACCAAACTGTTCTGTAATCAGAAAAGTATACAGAATCATATTTCATTGTCATCATCTTTAAATTGCTTAAATTAAAATTTGCCACGCAGCTTACGCGGAGAATCGAAATCTGAATAATGACCCACTTACATATGCAAAATTTCCGCAACTTTCAGCCTTTCAAATCAAGTCGACTGGGTCAATCACTAAGTACCTCTTTGCTTTGTGAAAAGACGTTTCTATTACGTCCTGTACAACACCAGTAAGAGTGCCAACAATTAAACAATTGCAACATTTTAGAGTCTGCAATAAAAGACGAAAGTACGTACTTTCAGTTATTGCGCTAGTCGACTGTAATTTGAAAATGTCTCAATTCAAGAAATTGATCTAACGATAACAACACAAAGGCCTCGACGGGTTTGCAGAATTGTTGTTTTTATTACTGGATTTATAGCTAGGTTAGCCTAGTGACCTTAGCAAATGTACCTATTGGGATTGATCCCTCTAGATATTAAAGACAAGTAGGTACACGTTCAAAAATATTGATTATGAAATTGCAACTTTATGAATTTTTATGAAGAAAATATTGACTCTTCACTTTAGTTGTACCTATACAAGGTGTTAATTTAATTGTCTGCCATAAGTATCGATAAAGGATACCGCATAACTTATAAAAAAAAATGTAGTCTATGTTTTTTATATAGCTGAAATTTCATTTAAATGCCTATATCTCAGCCAAGATTCATTCAAACACAAAGACAATTAGACGAACCACAAAAGTGTATGAAATAGTAAAATTATAAAAATGTTGGCTTATGCCAAAGAAATGGTGTCATCATTCGTCGAAGCATACCTAACAAATTACTTTTACTTGCATACTCTGCAACAGTATGTAACATTGTCAAAACTCCAAAACCGCCCAAAGACTACAATATTTCATCCTACCTACATTGCAAAACGAGTCTGTGCTTGGGCAAAAACTGGCAGGTTGCCACACGGTATCGTGTTCCGACAATAACACTCCGTATTCTCGACTTATTTTGACAACTTGCAGGTGCCGCCTTATTTATTGTATCGAATAACTCTCTTTACAGTTGCTTACAGTGTATTTCGGTATGAAATGTAGTTCGCTAACGGAGGAAATATTTCTTTTTTGTTCTATATTTTTTTGCCATGTAAGTTTAAATTAAATAAATTAGAAAAGTAAATTTAGAAAGCAGCGATCCATAGAGGCCTACTCCCATTTGATGCCTATTAAACCGTGCCATCCGCAAGAAAATCTAAGGATTTATAAAAGTTATCTTTAAAAGGAATGTCACTTGCGATTCTTGTGAACCCCTTTCAAGCACCTGGGCGGTATCCGATTGCAGCATGTAACTATAGGAAGGCAATTGTAAAACCCCCTTTGCCTGTATCGGGCGGGTTTAATTCGCAGAGCCGGCCAATTTCCGCACCTCGTCGCCGCACATCCGTTCCGCTGTGGGGGTTTGGCTCAAGTTTCAAGCTGGAATAAAGAAAAAATACGAATCAGTTTGCACCTTTTGTTTCACTGAAGGGATATTATGTTTTTGTATCAAAAATGGTAAGGTTTCAACTCGCAGGGTTGGTTAACTTTCCCATACCGCAGTGCTTTCTTTTGCATTTCAAGTGGTAACTTGTAAGCCCGAAGAAATTCTTTTATTTAATCTATGCTGTCCAGCATCTTCATTTGCTATGCTTCCAAGTAGCAGCTTCATCTATGTCTAAATCATCGCATATCTTAGTATTTAAATGCATCTTCTAAAGCTTTATCTATCAGGCACATTCTCTGCATTGCCCCACGCAGCATAGCTGAGCGAGGCTCAAGAAGAAATTGTAGCGACCTGCCTCCCCGCTCGATGCACGCGATGCTAACTACTTCACAATTTTTACCCGCTTAGCCACTCCTCTGATGCTGTTCCATCGAGATTTTTATACCATCGATTATATTAGTGGTAAGGAAACCACATTCTCTGCCTTGCCCCACACAGCATAGCCGAGCCGGGCTCCGCAAGAAATTGAAGCGACCCGCCTCCTCGCTCGGCGGACGCGATGCTAACTACGCCAGAACTTTTACCCGCTCCATCTGATGCTGTTCCATCGACATTTTTATTACTATCTACTATATCAGTGGTAAGGAAATCCACATTCTCTGCTTAGCTTCGCACAACATAGCCGAGCATTGAGATTTTTATACCATCGGTTGTATCAGTAAAAAGTGAAGCCATTTTCTCTGCCTTGCCCCACACAGCATAGCCGAGCCAGACTCCGCAAGAAATTGAAGCGACCCGCCTCCTCGCTCGGCGGACGCGATGCTAACTACGCCAGAACTTTTACCCGCTCCGTCTGATGTTCTTCCATCGAGATTTTTACACCATCAATTATATCAGTGGTAAGGGAAGCCACATTCTCTGCCTTGCCCCACACAGCATAGCCGAGCCGGGCTCAGCAAGAAATTGAAGCGACCCGCCTCCTCGCTCGGCGGACGCAATGCTAACTACGCCAGAACTTTTACCCGCTCCGTCTGATGCTGTTCCATCGAGATTTTTATACCATCAATCATATCAGTGGTAAGGGAAGCCATCATTAGAGTTCCATCGCAATTTTTATACCATCGGTTATATCAGTAAAAAGTGAAGCCATTTTCTCTGCCTTGCCCCATACAGCATAGCCGAGCCGGGCTCCGCAAGAAATTGAAGCGACCCGCCTCCTCGCTCGACGGACGCGATGCTAACTACGCCAGAACTTTTACCCGCTCCGTCTGATGCTGTTCCACCGAGATTTTTATACCATCGAATATATCAGTGGTAAGGAAAGCCACATTCTCTGCCTTGCCCCACACAGCATAGCCGAGCCAGGCTCCGCAAGAAATTGAAGCGACCCACCTTCTCGCTCGACGGACGCGATGCTAACTACGCCAGAACTTTTACCCGCTCCGTCTGATGCTGTTCCATCGAGATTTTTATACCATCGATTGTATCAGTGGTAAGGGAAGCCATTATTAGAGTTCCATCGAGATTTTTATACCATCGGTTATATCAGTAAAAAGTGAAGCCATTTTCTCTGCCTTGCCCCATACAGCATAGCCGAGCCGGGCTCCGCAAGAAATTGAAGCGACCCGCCTCCTCGCTCGACGGACGCGATGCTAACTACGCCAGAACTTTTACCCGCTCCGTCTGATGTTGTTCCATCGAGATTTTTATAACATGCCAAAGAAAATAGAAACTATGCTTTTAGCTAGTGGAATAACAACACGATCTAGGTTAATGAGCGTCAGGAGAAGTGTCAAAGAAGTAACTGTAGCTTGAAGTTGCTTTGCTGACGTCAAGCATTTTATTTGTGTATTTTTATTTCACAAGACAAAATATTTGAAGTGTATCTAAGTACGCGAACGAGTTCATGACCATGTTTAGGAATGCGGTAGTGCTGTGACTAAATTCATGTTGATGTCGATATCGAGAACTGTTGCCGAACAATTCAGCTCAGACTACTCATAGTTATTGGGTTGTTCCGGGTGAATTCAATTATTTTTGGGTTTTTGTAACACTGATGCAAGCATCATGATGATTGGTTAAGCGTTGGGCTACCAGAGGCAATTATATCTTGGCCGATATTTTAGAAGGCGAACGAAGATTACCAATGTTTGCTTCTGTTTTAATTCTAGTCAATGTCTTTTTAAAAGCCCAGTATAATGGACCGCTCGATCCAAAGCGTTGTTAACTGAAAAAGCATAATAATTATAAGTTTGTTTTCTACACAAAACACAACACAAACGACGACAAAATATCGATAACTTTGTGACGTACTTTTTCTCATCACTCGACTGCGGGCGAATGCGGGTAGGTGGGTAAACGCGGGGCGCGCCGCCCCCGCGCGCCTCCTCATTCCCCGATGGCCAAGAACTCGATCGCGTACTGTACCTCTTGTTTAGAATACCTAGAATGTACTTAACCAAAGTTCAAAATTTTTAGTTTGTCTCACAAAAGCTCAGCAACTCAAAACCATTTTCAAATAAGTACCTACCTAATGGTCTTAAATTCCAATTCAGCAATCAGAGACAAAACTGAACGACTCCTATTCACTATTTCGTGGATAAAACGAGTAACGTACTCACTCTAAACAGCCATTTGAGTTCACTAGACTATGCCTGATTTTCTAAATCCTTACGTTTATATAGCCAGCGATTTGGTTAAATGAATGTGATTCAGAGGTTTTTCGTCTGGAGAGTTGGATGCGAGGGCAATTTCATTTGATGTTTTTGCTAAGCTAGATTTTATGTAAATTTCTGGCTTATTTGCTTTAGGGTTCAGATTCAAGATATAATCGTAAATCATTTGAGCAAAAAATAAGTTGGTATGAAGCAAAACCAAACTTACTAACCTAGCCTCTTTAAATACATATTTATTATTAATGTTTTTAAGTTTGTACTTTCTCCCTTTTTCGGGGGTATCTATTTCAATGACGCGGGTTTTTAACCAAGGGTCATTGCAAAGAAAGTTAAAAGTTAAGTTATACCTAATTCATTATCTGCAGAAAGGAACTTGCGTACTATACGACAAGTATTTAATATTGCTGCTTTCTGCATTGTTATGTATGTGTTCCGTGGTAGATCTAATAGTTTAAGACTGGTGTGAAGGTGTTTAGGGATAACACCTGTTGTGGAAAGGACCAACGGTATTATAAAAACTTTTTCTAAATTCCAAATCCGTAAGACTTCTTCTTTGAGTTCTGTGTATTTATTTATTTTTTCGGTAATAGATTTAAGTAAATTATGAGTATTAGGAACTGTTACGTCAATAAGGTATGCGGTTTTGTTATGTTTTTGAACTAAAATTATATCAGGTCTATTAAAATGAATAGTTTTATCAGTAAGTACGGCGCGGTCGTAGTATAATTTGGTAGTAGAATTCTCTAACACGGGTCTTGGACTGTATTTATAATACGGAGTGCTTTGGTTATTTTCGAGCAGCTTGTACTTCAATGCTAACTTTTGGTGAACGTATTGTGCTATTTGGTTATGGCGATGGGTGTAATCTGTTTGCGCTAGACTTGAACAAGCTCCTGTTATGTGCTGTATAGTTTCGGGTTGTTTGTGGCATTTTCTGCATGTATCTGTAACTAAAGTATCTTTTAATATATGTTTTTTGTAGTTCCTTGTATTTATGACTTGATCTTGTATTGCAATGTTAAACCCTTCTGTTTCCGGAAACAAATATCCTAAATTAAGCCATTTGTTGGATGCATCTTTATCTATGTGACTCTGTTCTATATCTTTTATATGTCTTCCATGCAGCTCCTTTTTCTTCCATGTCTCAATTTTTTCCTTTCTTCGTTCTGATGGTGTTTTATATTCTATCGCACTTGCTTTTAAATTAAGTGGTGTAAAGTTAGTATCAGTATCCGCAACTGCTCGATGAATAACGCTAGATTCTGCTTTTTTATAGAAAAACTGTCTTAGGTTCACTAACTGACTTTCCCACAGAATTTTCAAATCAACTAGTCCCCTTCCGCCTTGTTGTCTTTTTGTACTTAGTCTTTCTATTCCGGATTTGGGGTGATGATAGTTATATTTAGTTAGTGTTGTTCTTGTTTTTATTTCTAAATTATTAATGTCTGTCCTTGACCAATTAAGAATTCCAAAAGAATAAGTCAAAACTGGAATGGCAAATGTGTTAATTGCCTTAATTAAATTTCGTGAATTGAGCCTTCTTTTACAAATTAATTTTACTCTTCTAATGTATTCAATGGTAAGTTTATTCTTGAGTTCTGAGTGATTAACTGTTTTACCTTGCAAAATTCCTAAATATTTATACAATTCTTCTTCTTTCATAGCGGCTATGTGTTCTTCCTCATTTACTTCAAAATCTCCTTCCTTCAACTTTCCTCTGTGAATGTGTAAAGTTTTGCACTTATCTAGACCGAATGTCATTTTAATGTCTTCACTAAATTCTTTTGTCGTCTTTATCAGCTTCTCCATATCTTTATCTGACTTTCCAAATAACTTTATATCATCCATATACATTAGGTGTGTTATGGCTGTGTTACGGGTGAGTTGGTATCCGCAGTTTGGGAGCGATAAAAGGCGTGACAAAGGGTTAAGAGCCAAGCAAAACCATAGTGGACTCAAAGAATCTCCCTGAAAAATGCCATTTCTTATGTGGATTTCACTAGTTTCTATGCTGGACGTACTTGTTCTCAAGTTAAGTGTAGTTTTCCAACTAGCCATGGCACTTTCCAGGAACATTATTATTTTGGGATGAATTTTATAGATTTTTAGAATATGGATCAGCCAGGAATGTGGGACGCTATCAAAAGCTTTTTTATAATCTATATAGGTTAAGTTTAGGTTTCTATTGTTTACACTTGCATGTTTGAGAATGGTTGAATCTATTACTAACTGTTCTTTACATCCCATATGGTTTCGCCGGCAACCCTTTTGCTCTTCAGACAGTATGTTATGCGATTCTAGATGGTAGGATATTTTTTGGGTTAGACAAGAGGTAATTAATTTGTAGACTGTGGGCAAACAAGTGATAGGTCTATATTGTGATGGGTCAGCTGTATTATTGCTCTTCGGTAACATATAAGTTATCCCTTTAGTGACAAAAGCCGGTAATGTCAGATTTCCGTTTATTAGGTCGGTTACTATTTTCGCTAAAATCTCATGAAGGGATGTAAATTTTTTGAGCCAAAAGTTATGTATCTTGTCGGGCCCAGGAGCTTTCCAGTTTTTCATCCTAAGTACTACTTCTTGAATGTCTGTTAGTGATATGTTAGTAAATTCCATCTCTTCTACTCTGTTCCACTGCTGAGCTTCATCGTTAATCCAGTCTGCTGTATCATTATGCTGTGTTCTACTTTCCCAAATATTACCCCAATAGTTTCGAAGATCATTATCACTAGGTATTTCATTCAGGCTATTACTGCAACTTTCATTACTGCTGTTCAAAGACCTATAAAAGGCTTTTTCATTACTATTGAATAATTTGTTGTCTTTCTTTCGCATAAGTGACTTTTTATATCTAGCTAGTCTATGCGACTTTAAGGCAAGTTTTTGTTTTAGCGTATCTAAATAATCTTCTGGTCTTGAGTTAGCATTTTCGTGTGTAGAGTGCACATTTAAATTTTGAAATATTATATCAACTTTTGCCACCAAACGCCTGGATCTGTTCCCATTAATGTACCTAGTCAATCGTCCTATGTCAGCTCTAAGATTTTTTATGTCGTTTTCCAGTCTCGATTGCCACTTCGGTATACTTTCATTAGTCCGTCTATTGTTAACATTTGCGTTATTAGATTCAATTTTGTGTCCTAATTGTTGACTAAGTAATAGTGCACTACAGTAAATGAGTGTATGAATTTGCGTTAAGTCTGAATCTGTTGAACAAAATTTGTGTAGTATCTGGTTATTAAACACATGTATTAACTCGTACAATTTTTTAGTACCTCTTAGTCGTGGTAGTCTAGGTCGTGTAGTTGGATCAGTATCAGAATATTTAGCTATCAATGATTCTAATTGCTGTATCGATTCTTGTACATATGTTTCCGGAGCTGGTAGGTAACCGGTACTTGTGGTACTGGCACGTGTTGTAGTATTTTCGGTTTCAGAAGTTACATTTTCTACAGCTGACATTTGTGATTCTATGCTTAAAGGTGTAGGTGATGTATTTCGAACAACATCGGCATAAGTCAAGTTGTTGATAGATAGGTTTGGGGAGAATTGAGTTTGTGATAGATTTGAAGTGGCCGGTATTGAATAAGATGTTAACAAAAGAGGAGTTTGGTGATTTAAACTTTGGTTAGGTGATGAAATAGGAGAGTTTGAATTGGTTTGTATACTTAAATTAGCTTCATTCTGTAACTGTTCTGCTACCTCATTTCTTATATGTTGCAGTACATTATCTGACAGCAATTTGTTACGAACGATTGCTCTTTTTTGATCTGCGACCCGGTGTTCAGTGACTTCCCAATCAGGGTACTGTATCTTAAATTTCTCGAAGAGTTTTTTGCTATACATGGTCCTGTCCTTTTCTAAATTCGTTGTATAGTAGTAAGTACGCATAATAAACGTATTCATCTCATTAGTCCAGATTTTGCGTACTCTGACTTTTCCAGCTTTGGTGGTCGCAGGCTGTGAAGCACTAGCTGCTCCCTGCGAAACATCCGAAGTGGCGTTAGGTGTTGAACTATGGACCACGTCATTTAACTGTTCTGTTGATTGAACATTCTTTGTTTGTGAAGTTGTACCTACCTGCAAGAGGTGATTTGCTACATCTTTTTTAATTTCGTTTAGTGTAATCTGAGGAAGCAATTTATTGTTAATGATTGCTCTGCGTTGATCACCTAAGCGTTGTTTGGTTGTCTCAAAGTCAGGAAATTCTTTAATAAATTCTCTATATAGTGGTTCTAGGTAACCTTTTCTATTGGTATCTAAATTGGTAACTATTAAATAGGTACGCCAGATGAATTTATTAATTTCTTCGGGCCATCTTTTGCGCGTACTAGTTTTATCAGTGGTGGGCACAGGATGGACGGCAATTGCCTCCTGTGCAACATCCTCTGACATTGGTGAAGTTGTGGATGAACGCGATGTCATTTCCATACGGTATGGAGATGATATTGGGGTTGAATACAGACTATTGGGAGGTGATGGTTCAGGTGATAAATTGTTCTGATTGGAGATTGTTTCGGCTGTCGTAGATTGTTCGGGGGGAACCCGCCTGTTCAGTCCCCCACCGCCAGTGGATCGCATGCTGAAACACCCAGCACCGGCTCCAGGTGTGCCCCGGCGACCCCCGGGAAGCGGCCGCAGACTATATCCATTCTTACCGTTTACTTCCATAGTTAAAAAGGAGGGGGTTTAGGGTTGGGATCGTTAGTTGGGAAGGGTAGTCTAGATGGGCGACAAATTAAACCAGTACCTTTTGAATAGGGAATTGCTTGAGTCGACCTAAGCTTGATATCCTGTACCTTGCTTCCCGTAAGCCCCCCCACCACGACAAGGTGATCCCTTGGGGGGGTTATTATTATTATTATTATAAGCCTGAACTTTCCCACTATTACATATTAATATTACAAAGTTTACTGGCTTCCTAAATGTAATACTTATGTAATGTTTTTACAACATACGATTAATCTATATATCTATCTATCTTTAGCATGTCATTTAAAACGGAACTATCATTTAAAATTACCTCACCAAACTTCCCACGTGAGCGGTTGTCACACTTAACTGCCATTGCTGCGCATTTTTAGAGCATTCGTAAATAAAATTTTAAATTCTCAGACCGACGATGATGCAGAAGCAATGCAAAGCTTGGAAAACTTGCGTTGACATTTGTCACCGTTACACTTGTTACGGTAGATGCAACATACCTATCTCTCTTGCACCGATGGACGTCAGGTGTAGACTCACCATATTCCGCCAAATTGAGATGAAAGACACAGCTTCAAGTGTTCAAAGCATAAAGGTGTACTGTTTGTTTGTACCTGCCCAGAGGGCATTGCATTGGCCTTCATCGTACTAAAACCTTACGTGTGGCTTTTCAATCCATGTAGTCTCCATCACCAAGTTGCTTTGAGAACATCGTAGTGGCATTATAGTAAAAAGGCAATGGATAGCAAAATTTTAGTGCTGGGTTTTCAGTCGTGGTTTTTCTGAGGATAGTACAAGCCATTGTCGTATAGAGGCCGCTGTCGCCTCTGTCCTGCGATTCAAAGTGTTTGCTCCGGCCGCCGGCTTTCAGGCGCTGATGGAATGACTGCTTTGATGTTTGTGAATAGTCGACTCGTGAACACTGGCGAGCAGTTTTCTGGATGACGGGAGTTATGGACACAGAAACGCGTCGAATGAACTCCACTTTTCTGTGATAAAATCTCTCTGAAAGCTGGTTTTGAAATTTTACCCATAGCATCACTAATGGATGTAGGTAATCAAATGGTTTGTGCTATGGGAAAAAAACTTATATACCAAGCTGTTTATTTAAAAAACGATAGACCAAGTACGAGTCGGACTCGCGCACGAAAGGTGCCGTACCATTATGAACAAAAACGGCATAAAAATCACGTTTATTGTATGGAGGCCCTAATAGTTTTTCTTACAGTAACAAAAGTAGTATGTATTATATTCTGTGAAAATTTCAACTGTCTACCTGTTACCATTCGTGAGATACAGCCTCATAGATAAAATCAAGTAAAAAAAAAAAATGTTTTTTGTAAGGGTCTTCTTCAGGTAAGTACGACACCCTAAAAATTAAAAAAAAATCTAGTGGGAATTACTTTGATGAATAATTATGTGCAAATGGTGTAGATTTCTAAGTAACATTTTATATCCATTCTCTGAATTGTTAATTATTGCGAACAGCTAGCGAATTACATTCAACGAATAAGTCGTCCTCTAAAAGTGTCACCTTACTTAAAGTAGATACTTTTCACCCCCTCGAGGGTAATGATTGATGTTTACGAAGTAGTATTGCACAATTTTGGCTTTTAACGAGGTACGCTTAGCTAATACCTATTTTAAAAGTGGGCGCTTGTTTCCTAATCTCATCTCATTTTGAGAAAAGGGAGATAATCTTTTTGATTTGGTTACATTATACCGCGCATGCATTTGAATATAAGAGCTAACAGCTGCATACGTAACCTCGCCGCATACATCACACGACATTCTAAGTTCCTCTCCTCTAGAGGGGCATAGATCGATGTTTGCAAATTAACCCCTATTAAGTAACCCAATACTTCTTCTTGTCTAGTGCGACACCGATTCAACGAATGTCTGGTGCCAGAGCTCATAAACTGCCCATACTTATAACTGCCTTCCTATATACCTACCTACCATTTGCTAGCAGTATTGTTGGTAATGGCACGTCTATGAGCGCACAGTTACGACGCTGTAAATAACTACTCTGTGGTTGCATTACAGAATGCACCAAAATATTCTCATACGCAGCGCCATACATACGTCACTTCACCGAACACATTACACGACACTCCAAGTTCCCCCTCCCCTCGGACAGTGATCGATGTTCACAAATTAGCCCCAACCCGCGACCAAGCTAATATTTTACTATTTATAATTAATATTTAGTATTCAAATGTTCTATAGTTACATAACAACACATATGCATTATGAATATGAACCATAGCAGTGCCATACGTCACCTCACCGAACACATTACACGACACTCCAAGTTCCCTCCCCTCGAGGGGCAGTGATCGATGTTCACAAATTAGCCCCGACCCGCGACCAAGCCGATATTTCACTATTTAAAATCAATATTTAGTATTCAAATGTTCTATGGTTACTTTACAACACATATGCATTTGAATATGAACCATAGCAGCGCTATACGTCACCTCACAGAACACATTGCACGACACTTCAAGTTCCCTCCCCTCGAGGGGCAGTGATCGATGTTCACAAATTAGCCCCGACCCGCGACCAAGCCGATATTTCACTATTTAAAATCAATATTTAGTATTCAAATGTTCTATGGTTACATAACAACACATATGCATTTGAATATGAACCATAGCAGCGCTATACGTCACCTCACCGAACACATTACACGACACTCCAAGTTCCCTCCCCTCGAGGGGCAGTGATCGCTGTTCACAAATTAGCCCCGACCCGCGACCAAGCCGATATTTCACTATTTAAAATAAATATTTAGTATTCAAATGTTCTATGGTTACATAACAACCCAAGCACAATGATATTATATGTCAAGCATTTGAATATGAACCATAGCAGCAGCGATATACGTCACTTCGCCGAACACATTACACGACACTCCAAGTTCCCTTCCCTCGAGGGGCAGTGATCGATGTTCACAAATTAGCCCCGACCCGCGACCAAGCCGATATTTCACTATATAAAATCAATATTTAGTATTCAAATATTCTATGGTTATACCTATAACAACACATACCTATGCATTTGAATATGAACCATAGCAGCGCTATACTTCACCTCACCGAACACATTACACGACACTCCAAGTTCCCTCCCCTCGAGGGGCAGTGATCGATGTTCACAAATTACCCCCGACCCGCGACCAAGCCGATATTTCACTATTTAAAATCAATATTTAGTATTTAAATATTCTATGGTTATGGAACAACACATACTCATTTGAATATGAAGCATAGCAGCGCTGTACGTCACCTCACCGAACACATTACACGACACTCCAAGTCCCCCTCGAGGGGCAGTGATCGATGTTCACAAATTAACCCCGACCCGCGACCAAGCCGATATTTCACCACCAACTTTTAAAAGCTCCTGCGTTTTAAAGCACTTTGTGAGGAATAGTTTTTATGGACCCCATTTGTAATCTCTGCTGTATAAACTTTAGGGTTCCTTTTGGTTTTGCCTAATGATGCGGGTTTTTGTTAAGTGGCCGAAAGTTAAATAGAAGGTTTGTATGTGGAAGAGCGGAACGGGTTTTCCTTCGAAACAAGGTTCGAATCGAAATACAACACAAAGGAAATGCTGTACCTTGATTATCTTATCATAATATAATAGCATTACATGTGCGATGAGATTGTCAATTTTATTGAACAAAGACTTTACTGAAGTATTCCTTTTGTGTTGTTAATATAATTTTCACAAAAAAATGTTATTTCAAATCCCATGTGTCATTTTAGAAATACAAATGAACTGCAAACTGAACGTACAAGAATTCCAGTAATGCATATGACGTTGAACACGTCACGTGCTATAATGCTAACATTTTCACGTCACACAAATTGAGTTCGAGCTTCGTAGAACTTGGCACCACATCCGCCAACCCAGCAAGAGTTAAGAAACTTCCTACATAGCAAACGCTCGATTCACACGTGAAAATGCAATAGGAGTCCTAACTAGATGAACATTATTTGAGATGAATTCTGAAGCTACGAAAATACCAAGAAATGCAGCATATTCGAGTAGCAGCAAATCTATCTCTAAGGCGATCAAGTAAATTCTTAGTATTTTATTATTTTTTTCTCTTTTCATGCTGTCATTAATTCTGTCTGTCAAAGAATAAGACTCCAATGTAGTTGATAGATATGCTTAAATGTAAAAGATTTTAAGAGTTTTTTTTTTGTTTCGGATCACGCACAGATCAGTTCGAAAATCTTTTCATTAATCGTACTGATACTTTCATACTTTTTCTTCCATGAATATGTACCTACTCTTATTCTCAACCTAGAATCGCAAGTGAAATGTACTAACTTATTCAGCTTTACGAGAGTTTAAAATCGCACTAAAATACTAGTACGTGGCGGGAGTTCTTTACGGCCTTTGAAGTTAGAATCCAAGTGTTATTAGGTGTCGTTTTATATGGGTTCGGTATTTTCATTCCTTTTGAAGGGGGTTAGGGTTTCAACGAGTAAGAGCTGTCGTAAGTTTCAGAGTACAATGAACTATTTGCAAGCGTGCCAGGACCTCCATCTCGATTTGTTTACGTAATCTCACTCGTGTGCTAGTATGTATGTACAAATAAACGTTTTACTCTCTCAGTCTACTTCTTATTCTGACAATTTCTGTAGGTAACTACTAAAGTAATGATGATAAAAACATAAAATATGTAGGAACTAACGTGATTTAAATGAGAAGGCTAGAAAGAGGAGCGTCTATAAAGCCGTAGGTAAATATGACCTCTAGCGAAGAGAGCGAATTCCCCTCAACTGAAGGAATAAACAGGCTTTCAAAAAAGACAATCGAACTTTTGCAAGCAAAAGTTTTTTAATATTCTCACCGCTCGTTGTAATCCCAGCCCTCGAATATTCTCAGAGGGCGCCCAAATGTAATTTTGCATGAAAAAAAATGACAAAGTTTTCATTCAAGTTAGTGCCCTTTCAATCTTTGTGTTGTTATCAAACTACGGATATTAAAAGTTTATTACTTTCGAAGCTGTATTGAATATTTAGACCCTCTTTGAATTAAATAGGTGCTTATACTTTAGAATTTTGATACTGTTGCTTTTAAGTACTTTGCGAAAGTTTGAGTTTACTTTCATTTTCTGAGGCTCATTTAAAATTTATGAACGTCAGACCGTTTTATTATATTTTTCGGTCGATTGCTTTCTGAAATATAATGCAAAGTGATATTATACATTTATTATAGTGATATTATGCTTCTAGTTAAAATCATATATATACTTAATTAATGTTCGTGTAATGTTTACATACCTACCTACATAACTTACATATTTGATACTTAATACGCATTTTATCTGTTTTACTTAAATCTTCATTTGTTTTTCGGATAAATTGTGAGTATTAAAAGTTCATCGCATCAAATTTTCTACCTACTTCTTTTTGTTGTACAACACGGGTAAAACTTTTATCTAAAATATGTTTTAGAAAGACCGTAATTCTTTTGTACTCGAAAGGGCTTGAAGCTTAAAGTGAGGGCACGTTTTTAAGGACTCTGAAACTTTTTAATCCGACATTCATCCAAGTCTTATGATCTCGCTTGAGAGCTCATACGAGTCGCTTAAACGATGCTTTGGACAAAAAAGTCATAATTCCACTCATTACGGCTGATTTTGATGTGTTGTGGGGGAGCCTGCATTGACGGAGAAAAATAAATTATAGGAGATGACTTCTTTTTTATTTATCCATTTTCATTTTTTACTCGTTTGCTTTCCATTATGATCGAAGTTATTTAAGTACCTACTATGCTCGAAGCTTCTGTGTAGGTGGTACAAGTTATTCAACTTTAACCAAAAGTGTATATGTCACAGTAAGATAGTTATAGCCGTGATACAATTATATCCCTAGGGATATAGCTATATGCCGGGACATAGTTATACGAAAGCGATTCATTACTATCTCACTAGGGATATAATTATAAAACGGTCGAAGTTTAGTGATATAGTTATATCACTAGATTCAGTTTAGTGAAATAGAAATATTGGTTGAAATACCCGGGTATACCCGGACCCGGGTACCCGGGTAGAAAACCCTAATCTACACCACCACCATCATCATCATCATCATCCATCATCATCATCATCATCATCCATCAACGTCATCATCATCATCATCATAGTGTATTGCTAATGTTTAAAATTTAAATGTTTAAAGATAATTATGATAACTGTAATACGTGTTAATGTCAGAAAAGTATTGTGACTCTCTGCAGGATACATTAAGTTGATTTTCAATAAAAACAAAACCAATATTTCTATTTCACTAAACTGAATCTAGTGATATAACTATATCACTAAACTTCGACTGTTTTATAATTATATCCCTAGTGAGATAGTAATGAATCGCTTTCGTATAACTATGTCCCGGCATATAGCTATATCCCTAGGGATATAATTATATCACGGCTATAACTATCTTACTGCGACATATATATTTGGGAAAAGATCAAACCTAGTCTATCAACGTGATGGCTAGACAGGCAAGCGTTGCATTGAACCATAGAAATACACCTCTCGTGAAAAAATCAACCGCATATAGACAAAGCTGAACACTATAGAGTAGAAAAAATAAATAAAAAGGAAAATACTCCTGAATCCCTAGTCAGCTCCAGGTCGAAGGGAAGGGAGGCATAATCCGACAGACACAATGCCTCGTAAATGAAGGCAGCTCTTCCGTACAAAATTAGGGACGTATGCCCTTCCACCCTTACACACAGCGACGACAAAAAATATATCCGTTTTCTATTGGATCCTGAATTGGGTAGAACAACGCGGGAGTATTTTGTATTGACTCTATCTTCACAACAAGAAAAAAATATAAAAACAGTACATATTGACTTTTCGAAATAAATAAATAATTGGCAAGTGAATTGCTGTCCTAACATTGTTGGTTCTTTGATTTGTTCAACACGAAAAAATTTAATAAACTATTTACTTACCTAGCACATCATACCCCTTTAGATACTGTTTGATTCCGAAGCTGATCTTAGCGCAGTGGAAGCAAATTAAAGTTATCTTAAAATCTAAAACTAAATGGTCGATCAGCCTCGGAACAACATTTGACTACGATTCGTAGTGCTCTTTACTATAGCTAAATAAAATAAATTTAATGAGAGAATTTTGTTCCGGAAAGTTTCCGGCCGAGAAATTCTTGTTTCCAAAATCTACTTAAACAGGGCCCAGCAACGAATTGCTTACCGAGCGAACGATGACGCCGTTTCTTTGTGAGTTTAAGTATGACAGGAATCAGGTATTCAGGATATTGTGAGGAGCACAGGAATAGGGAATAACCTAAACTCACGGCACTGGAACATCCGCTCGTTCTCGAACTCCTTTCCTCCAATCTGCACTATAGTTCACAGTTCGACATCACATAATGTTTTTTAACACAAAATAACTAAAAGATTTCTCTCCGAATGAGAAATCGGCCCCGTTGGCCTCCAATCATTTATAATTAAAATACGTAGCTATCGGCAGCCACGACGCGAGCCAACGAAAAGTGAGGTTATATTTTGCCGGCGGTCGCGTGACTCTCAATCAAAGCGCCGGAACCAAAATCACTTGGTTCACTTCCCCACCGAACAGGGAAGACCACACGAGAAAACCGAAAGCACCAAATTACACCATTTATAATCAAAATTCGCATCAACGATACGGGCGACGGCAGAGGACGTGACAATGACAGAGCAGTGTTGCCAGCACCGCGCGCCCATTTTATACGAAAACTAAACATTCACCCGCCCCGGACCGACCCATCGGTCCGCTCTATGCATGGCAGGCGTGATAATGTAGCTACTGCTCGCTTAAGGACTGAATCCCCCACCTGAACTTCTGCAACTCGAGGAGTGCCATCACTACCCGGAAACAGGTTGAGAATGCGCCCCCGGCGCCAACGCAGTGGCGGTAGGTTGGCATCCTTAACCAGAACGAGATCCCCAATGCAGGGGGGGGTTCAGTCCTGTCCGTCCACTTAAGGCGTTGCTGCAGAATGTGCAATTACTCAAGCGACCAACGCTTCCAAAAGTTTTGAGTCATTTGCTGCAACAACTGATAACGCGACAAACGATTGCTATTCACCTCCGTATAGGGATATTCCGGCAAGGCGTTAAGTGGGCGGCCAATTAAGAAATGCCCTGGCGTCAGGGCCTCTAAATCATTTGGGTCTGAGCTGAGCGGACACAAAGGACGCGAATTGAGTACAGCCTCAATTTTACAAAACACGGTCGCCAGCTCCTCGAAAGTCAAAATTGTTAACCCTACAACGCGCAACAAATGCGTCTTAGCGGACTTTACAACCGCTTCAAAAATACCACCCCAGTGAGGGCACGCTGGTGGATCGAACACCCAGGTAATGCCCTGACGGGAGAGGCCCGTGCTGATGGCTTCTTCGTTCTCCCTTAAGAACGTTACAATTTCCTTCATATACCGATCAGCACCCTTAAAGTTGGTACCACAATCCGACCTGATCAGCGCTGGTCGCCCTCGTCGCGACGTAAATCTCTCCAGCGCTGCCAAAAAGCCTCCGTAGATAGGTCGGCCACGAGCTCCAAGTGGACGGCCTTGGTGGCTAGGCACACGAACACGCACAAGTACGCCTTGATAGACTTTGCGTTCCGTAGGCGTGATGCCTTTACCATGAAAGGGCCTGCAAAATCCGTTCCCACACCTGCAAACGTCCAGGCCTCCGTCACCCGGTCCGGTGGGAGATCTCCCATCTGTGGCTGCATTGTGGCTGCCTTCAAGCGGTAACAAGGCAAGCACCTAAACACAACGCTACGTACCATTCGTCGTCCCGATAAGATCCAGAACTCGCGCTGTAGGATGGCCAATAGCGCATTACAGCCCGCGTGCGAGTTTTTCTCATGACGATCCCTGACTAAGAGCTCAACTAAGGGTCCCCTTTTTGGAAGTAACAGTGGATGCCGAGCCGAAAAGGGCAGGCTAGCGTTCCGAAGTCTGCCTCCAACCCTGAGCATACCTTGCTCATCCAGGAATGGGTTGAGGCGCACAATTCCTCCCTTCAGCTTTCCACGTCCATCCCTGAGCAGCCTGACCTCCTCTTCAAAATGTTCCGCCTGGACGACTCTAACCAATGAGCATAGAGCCGCATTCCGCTCCGCAGGCGAGAGGACAGGTGTAAAGTTCCGTTCTGCTTGAGGCTTCCTGCAGTTGTTCACGAACCGCTTGATCCAACCTGTCACCCCAAGAAGTTTGTCGAGGAGCTATACCGTTCCAGCAAGAAAGCTGGGTTAGGCTTCGGTACGAGTTGCCCCACGTTCACTCGCAAACCTCGATCAGGTGGCCCAAGCGGCGCCCTGCACTCGTTGAATGGCCATTCCTGCGGCGACTCAGTCAGCCATTGAGGTCCCCACCACAGTGGGTGACTCACCAAATCAGGTGCCCTGCACCTGCGCGAAGCGCAGTCCGCTGGGTTCCATTCTCCCGGTACGTGCCTCCACACTAACGGAGTTTCCGACCCCGTAATCTGTGACACCCGATTTGCCACGAAAACCTCAAGTGTATGTACCGACGTCTGCAACCAGCACAGAACTATCCGACTGTCAGTCCACGCGTACACCGTTTCATCCAAGTTGATGGTACCACGCAGATTGCAGGTTACATGATTTAGCAAGCGCGCTAGAAGAGCTGCCCTGCCAATTCCAATTTGGGGATGGTCCATCTAGTTCTGACTGGTGCCACCTTACTTTTGGCCATAACCAGACGCACGTGCACAGTTCCCGTTGAACTTGCTGTCCGAAGGTATACAGCTGCCGCGTACCCTCGCTCCGAGGCGTCACAAAACCCATGTAGGGTAGCCTTACATCCCACCGATGGGACTAACTTGCGGGGTATCGCGATGTGCACAATCCCTGGTAAGGTGGTCACAAACTTGAGCCAATCCTTCAACAACTCTCCGGAGAGTTGGTCGTCCCATCCTAAGTTGGCTAACCACAACCTTTGTAAAAAGCACTTCGCCATGAACGTAACCGGGGCGATCCATCCGTTAGGATCGAACGTTCTAGCGATTGTCGACAGTACCGACCGCTTAGTCCAAGTTTTCTCCAAAGGTCGGGCTCAATCTTGTACGTGAATACGTCATGCGTTGGCCTATATTGCACCCCGAGGATGCCCAACGTGTTTGGATTGTCCGGGTTCTCAAAGAGGTGCGGGTCCTGATGGAACTCGCCTGGCAAACCGACCAGGAGCTCTGGGCAACTGGACAACCATTTCCGCAACTCGTAACCTCCTGAACCCATGATCGCGATCAACTCGTCTCGTAGAATTAGCGCCTGCTCCACGCTATCAGCACCCGTGCAGATATCGTCCACGTAGACGTCGCGATCCAGTACTGCTGCGGCTCGAGGGTATCTTACCCTTTCCTGTGCGGCCAACTCTCGCAGCGTACGTACTGCCAAATACGGACTTGGCTTAAGTCCATACGTCACCGTGTTAAGTTCGTATGTAACCATCGGCTCATCTGGGCTCTCACGCCACAAAATCAGCTGATACCGACGGTCATCCGGATGTATCATGGTTTGGCGAAACATCATTTTGACGTCTGCGACGAACGCTACCTGGTGTAACCGAAAGTCTGTGAGAATGTCCACAATGTCCCGGTTCAATTTAGGACCCGCGTGCAAACATTGGTTCACAGACACACCATTCGAGGTAGGAGCAGAACCGTCAAACACCACCCGTATTTTCGCCTCAGGTGACTTCAAGACAGCCAGGTGTGGAATGTAATAATGCTCGACACACCTCCAATCCAGGCTGGACACCGACATGTGGCCCAATTGAATATATTCCCGCATGAATTCTATATACTTCTGCCGAAGTGCTGGGTCTCGCCTCATCTTCCGCTCCATTCCGAGTAGTCTCCGTTCCGCGAGCTGTCGCGAACTACCTAAAGCGGGGCGGTTTGGGAGAAAAGGTAGCCTGGTCACGAATCTGCCTGACGGGCATCTCGCAGTGTTGTATTGATAGAACAACTCGCACTCGTCATCCTCTGGCTTCCGTCTGTCCGCCGTGGGCGGCTCTTCAGACTCCCAAAACCTCTGCAGCACCTCTGACAGCACACTCCCATAGAGGACCGGATCCCGTCTGGTAGGTCCTGAGGTCTCCAAACTGGGCCGAAAACAACATACCCCTGTGGTATCTACGGCCACCAAACCAGTTTCCTGGAGTACCTTCTTCCTACCGCACCATAATCTCCGAGGACGTCTGACCCGAGAAGTACGTCCACCGTACCAGGAGTATCAAAATCAGGATCAGCTAACTCCAACCCTGTGGTTAACCCTCTTACCGTTGGTGGTAACCTAACCTGAGGAGTTTCCCAACCACTTCATCTAGCACCACGGCTGAGACTTGATAGCTGACCCCTGTACATGTGCTACCTAATGTGAACTCAAAGTTCGTCTGACCCCGAATGTCAGGCACATTTAGGCCCCGATGCCTACAGCTTCATCCTCACTTGGCCGTACATTTAGGCCTAGCCTACTCACCAGCTTACTCGATACAATACATCCCTGAGCCCCTGTATCCAGTAGGGCTCTTACTTGAATGGTCCGGCCACCGTATCCCCATACCCAAATCTTAGCCGTTGGCAAAAGTACCGTGATTGGACGGGAGCCGAAGCTGATGAGTAGGCGGCGATTACCTAGCGGGAATCTAAACGCGGTGAGGCCGCGTCCCGCGGGGTATCCTCGCTACCCAAACCTGTGTATGGGTCCCACTCCTGCTGGTAGGGAGGTCTGCCCATAAAGGCCATGGCTGGAGTTCTATAGTACCCCGACGGCAAACGTCCGTACCGAGGTTGCGCCTGTAGCCGCGGGTACTCAGGCATAGGCGGAGGCATGCGTGGGTCTTGAGACCCAACCAGGTGGCTCAAGCCCGCAGAATACTGCATGTACCCTGGTGGCTGCCTAGTGCTCCCCTGACACCCGCCCGTTAAATCCCGTACCTGGGATGGGTGTCCTGGCCACGTTCCTGTGCCGCTCTTCCCCAATCCGGCACCTGCTGCCGTGGTGGGGATCGTCCCCACGTCCTTGGGTAAGTGGGCTCCGTCTGTTGACGTCCCCCTGCCTGTCCCTGTGACCGATGCGGAGGTGGGCTCCTCCTTGGAGGGGGTGGGGAGCGTTGCTCCCTCCCTTGGTGGGCAGGCTCCCTTCGCTGATCCGATCCAGCGCTGCCCCGGCGCCTCCGGAGCGATTCATGCAGAGCAGCGGATGGTGTGCACCCTGGCAGTACCTACAGTTGGTGCTTGAAGGGCACTCGCACCTGATGCGGCCCCAGGCACCGAAAACACCAACGCCTCTGCTGTGCCACACCCCGTCTCCTCTGAACCCGCTGCGCAGCAAACTCCTGACACGCTGCCACCCCGTGGCCTGTCTCCCTGCAGTAGGCACACCCTGATTCCAATGCGGTGTTGTACCGCCTGGGTTGCCCACTGTTGCCTCCTCGCGCCGGTGCACCCGGCCGTTCCGGGTGGCGAGGGCAGAGGTCTCCTTGCGAGGGGCTTCACCAGCCTGGACGTCCACTCGCCTGCTTTCGGCCTCGAGGAACGACTTCAGATCCTCGTAGGTCGGGAGGTGGTCCGAGGACTTGCCCCATGTAGCTGCTCGAATCGAGCGACCATTTCGCTCGGCAGGCGGCGAAGCACTGTGTGGACCAAGATATAACCGTAGCCCGCCACTGGCAAACCCTGTCGCTCTAGTGCGCTGACCGCGACACTGACTGGGTGGAAGATTTTCTCGCGGAGGTCCGTACCTCGCGTTATGGTTGGTATTGACAGCCACTGGTCTAACAGCCTGTCTACAATCAGGCGCTTGTTTCGATACCGGTCGGTAAGGATCTTCCACGCCACCTCATAATTGCTATCCGAGACAGCCAAATGCGTCAGCAATTCATGAGGCTCTCCGTGTAGCCTGGACATCAGCTGAGCCATCTTGTACGCCGGCGTTATGTCCGTCCGTGTGTGGACCACACTGCTATACAGGTCCTCAAACGCCGGCCAGTCGGCGTAATCGCCTGCAAAGACTGGAACCGTAACAGGCGGAAGAGGCACCTGTAATCCTTGTCCCACTTTACCACGGAATGGCTCTTCCTTTCCGTCACGTCGCCTAGATATGTCCGCAGCTGCCTGCGCAATGTCCTGTGCCAGCTCAAGCACTGGCTTACATCGCCCTCAACCAGCTCCTTATCTTCAGGGTTAGGAGCTTCCTCAAGGAGCATGAGGCACTCTGTGAGGTGTTCCGACACAACCCGAACCCGTTCATCTGCCTGTAGTGCACTTTTCAAGAGCGCGTCCTCCCGGTCCTCGCGGCCGATCATTGCCGCTGTGGTAGTAAACCACCTTAATTCTGTCTTTATAGCAGCCTTATACCTGGCGATCGAGGAGCCATGGTACCAACTTTTACACACTCGACTTAATAAAACGAAAACCAATAAACAAATACCACAAAATAAATGTTAGTTGACTGGCCTAGACCTTACCGATAAGGTACCGTTCACTAGGCAAACAATACAGTCACAAAAAAAAACCGAAACAATATTTTCCAAAATTAATAAAATATGTGGGTAATATAAAAAACACGCTTAATACTAAATTACGGCTAACTATGTTGCAATAAAGCAACCACGCTCTGCTACCAAAAAATGTTTGATTCCGAAGCTGATCTTAGCGCAGTGGAAGCAAATTAAAGTTATCTTAAAATCTAAAACTAAATGGTCGATCAGCCTCGGAACAACATTTGACTACGATTCGTAGTGCTCTTTACTATAGCTAAATAAAATAAATTTAATGAGAGAATTTTGTTCCGGAAAGTTTCCGGCCGAGAAATTCTTGTTTCCAAAATCTACTTTAGTCCCGTAAGTTAGCCGATAAATACTTCGGATTGTCATACCGGTACCAAATTTTAGTATGTTAATAAACATGACATAAACTATAGAAAACCACCGGGAGACAAGCTGATGGGGGCTTGTCTCCCGCAGATATGACGTCATCAAGATGGCGGCCGCCACATTTAGAAAACTGCAAATTATTTAAAAACCATAAGTTGCATTGTCATGTGCATGGTATCAAATGAAAGCTAATTAATTGTTCTACATATTTGTCTTGAACTACGACCAGGTACATAGCATAATTTCGTAATTAAAATACTTTATGTAAAAAAAAAACAGCAAATAATTTATTTGTGTGGCTATAGAATTCAAAATATTAATTTTTAACAAAAGTGACGTAAAAGAAAAGTTATGCCCAATGCAATAGCTAAAAAGTTCTAAAAGCAATTTATTGTTTGAATAAAGAGACCTTAAGTTACACTGATTTGAGTACAACGCTGTCTCTTTCCGCGCCACTACTTTTTGTTGTATATGCACGTGTATGGTGTCAAATGAAAGGTTTTTAATTGTTCTGCATTATTCTTCTGAAGCACAACCAGCTACATGGCATAGTTACAAAAATTTAAAAGCTTTGAAAACTATTTTTTGTCGGGTTATAGAAACTAAAATAATACTTACTTACTCCACTAGCTAAGCGACCCGAAGTGGATCTTGGCCTCCGATACAACTGCACGCCACACTTCCCTGTTCTGTGCAGTTTGCTTCCAATCAGGCTTTTGGAGTGAGTGCAGAAGTCCTTCAGAATTTCGTCAGTCCAGCGATATCTAAGTCATCCGACCGGAACTCCGAAGTCTAAAAATGCATTGAAAAAAAACTGGGAAATTTCCGAATCCGAGACGCATTCTCTCTCTCTTCGTGTGGGACACCTAGTCGTTCAACGACCCGATGAGTGAGACACATTAAAGAGAAGAGACTTAAGATCTTAGGGAGAAAGAAACGACACTGAAAGAGAAAATGGTGGACACAATGATGCGATATAGATATAGAAGAAAGGAGAAATTACAAAATCTTAGCGGAATAAGATAAAGAGTGCTACGATAAAGTACACACAAGAAGCAAGATTACTATAAGAAATGCGAAAAGACACCACCTAGAACGCAAAGTTGGGGAAATAAAGACACTAATTAGATCAAGTGAAATTCGCAAATTTTATCAGGAAATAAGATGTCGTCAGTCCAGCGTTATCCAGGTTGTCCGACAGAACGCTTGCCCGTCGGCCGACCCCTTCCATCTGCTCGACGTGGCCAAGCCAGCTAGTGCAGTCTTATGGGCTTCACTCTCCCCGATGATGTTGGGCTCATAGACTATTTCCTCTATCTCCCTGTTTTTCTATTTCTAAAAGTTCCATGCTCATTCTGAGTTGGTCCTAGGATTTTCCGTAGTGTTTTCCTTTATTAAGAGCTTTTCTTCCTCCGTCAAGAATAACGTCCATGTTTTGCATCCATACATTATTAGGCCTTAAGGTAAGGTCTTATGACGGTCTTGTAAATACGAACCTTGTTATCCTACAAGTTTCGATGTCAACATATTGTGCAGGGCTGCTGAGTACCTTTGGGCATTCTGGACGCGGATGTGGATTTCGTCCTACCTCTGATTTGTGTCAGTTACTGTGCGTGCAACCAAGGTAGGTACTTAAATTTGTTCACCCCTTTGTAGGAGGTGTCATTGGCTATAAGGTTTTTTCTCTTAGTCTTGGCGCTCTTGAATCTTCTTATGTGGAGGTACTCTGTCTTGTCATGGGTTACCGTGGGACTTTCTTTTCTTCCTTCTTCCTCCAGTGTACTGGCCATTGCTCTCATGTCTGCAGCACTTCTACCTATTAGGGCGAGGTCGTCGGCATAACCTATTATTTTATGCGTTTCGTTTAACTCCATTCCATCAACTAACTTTTTGGACCACGTGTTTGAGCATCAAGTTAAACAACATAGGTGATAGCGCTCCACTCTTTTGGCAGTTTTTCTTCCCCTAGCGTAACAATATTCTTATTTGCGACTGTAGTGCTCCTCTGCCATACTTCCACAGTTCTCCCGGAATGTCGTCAATCCCTGGACATTTGTTGTTCTTTAGATGCATATTAGCTTTCCGCACTTCCTCACAGGTAGGCGTTTTTCTACATCGGCTTCACATAATATCTCGCTGATTTAGACCGAAAACTACCTGCGAGAAATTTAGCAGGGCTTTAATTACTTGTACCATTCATTTTTCTGCTTCTCCGGGTCAGAAACAAGGTTTCCTTCGTCATTTTCAAGAAAATGAGCGACGGGCTGGTATCATTTCTTGACAAATCCTATTTCCTGATAAAATTTGCGAATTTCACTTGATCTAATTGGTGTCTATTTCTCCAACTTTGCGTTCTAGGTGGTGTCTTTTTGCATTTCTTAATGTATTCTTGCATCTTTTGTGCACTTTATCGTACCACCTTTATCTTGTTCCGCTAGGGTTTTGTGATTTCTCCTTCCTTCTACATCTAGGTCGCAACATTGTGTCCACCATTTTCTCTTTCAGTGTCGTTTCTTTCTCTCTAAGATCTTAAGTCTCACATCTTTAATGTGTCTCATCGGGTCGTTGAACGACTCGGTGTCCCACACGAAGAGAGAGAGAATGTGTCTCGGGTTCGGGAATTTCCCAGGTATTTTCAATGCATTTTTAGACCTCCAAACCCTCAAACCTGTTTCGGAGTTCCTGTCGGACGACTTAGATATCGCTGGACTGATGAAATTCTGAAGAACCTGCACTCACTCCAAAAGCCTGATTGGAAGCAAACTGCGCATAACAGGGAAGTGTGGCGTGCAGTTATATCGGAGGCCAAGATCTACTTCGGATCGCTGAGTCAGTGGAGTAAGTAAGTATTATTTTAGTTTCTATAACCCGACAAAAAATAGTTTTCAAAGTTTTTAAATTTTTGTAACTATGCTATGTAGCTGGTTGTGGTTCAGAAGAATAATGCAGAACAATTAAAAACCTTTCATTTGACACCATACACGTGCATATACAACAAAAAGTAGTGGCGCGGAAAGAGACAGCGTTGTACTCAAATCAGTGTAACTTAAGGTCTCTTTATTCAAACAATAAATTACTTTTAGAACTTTTTAGCTATAGCATTGAGCGTTTTTTTTCTCCTACGTCACTTTTGCAAAAAAATAATATTTTGGTTTCTTTAGCCACACAAATAAATAATTTGCTGATTTTATTTTACATAAAGTCTTTTAATTACGAAATTATGCTATGGACCTGGTCGTAGTTCAAGACAAATATGTAGAACAGATAATTAGCTTTCATTTGATACCATGCACATGACAATGCAACTTATGGTTTTCAAATAATTTGCAGTTTTCTAAATGTGGCGGCCGCCATCTTGATGACGTCATTTCTGCGGGAGACAAGCCCCCATCAGCTTGTCTCCCGGTGGTTTTCTTTAGTTTATGTCATGTTTAATAACATACTAAAATTTGGTACCGGTATGACAATCCGAAGTATTTTGACTAAATTCGGGATTAACTCACGCCGCTACTTAAACAGGGCCCAGCAACGAATTGCTTACCGAGCGAACGATGACGCCGTTTCTTTGTGAGTTTAAGTATGACAGGAATCAGGTATTCAGGATATTGTGAGGAGCACAGGAATAGGGAATAACCTAAACTCACGGCACTGGAACATCCGCTCGTTCTCGAACTCCTTTCCTCCAATCTGCACTATAGTTCACAGTTCGACATCACATAATGTTTTTTAACACAAAATAACTAAAAGATTTCTCTCCGAATGAGAAATCGGCCCCGTTAACCTCAATCATTTATAATTAAAATACGTAGCTATCGGCAGCCACGACGCGAGCCAACGAAAAGTGAGGTTATATTTTGCCGGCGGTCGCGTGACTCTCAATCAAAGCGCCGGAACCAAAATCACTTGGTTCACTTCCCCACCGAACAGGGAAGACCACACGAGAAAACCGAAAGCACCAAATTACACCATTTATAATCAAAATTCGCATCAACGATACGGGCGACGGCAGAGGACGTGACAATGACAGAGCAGTGTTGCCAGCACCGCGCGCCCATTTTATACGAAAACTAAACAGATACAGTTTTAACATACACAGGTTTGTCATACAGTCTTTAAAAATAAGTATAGGTTGATTTCAGTATGTTGATGTGCTACATGCAACTGCAAATTAAAACTCCATAAATTATGCTGACAATGCAATGACCGAGCAGCCATTTTGCGCACATCCATTAAACTTCACTTATTATGCAGCCCACTAGGTTCCAGCAGACAGTTAATTAGGATCGCATCATAACACTGAATCCCGACGCGTCGCCCTAAATTCCAAATGTCACTGAAATGCAGCTGTGGTCTAGGTCTGAGTTAACGATCCTAGAAAATAGTGGGCTTATTCGCTGGGGACATAAAAACAATTATTGTAACTATCGGCAAGGGATGATATCGAACTGGATTATACGCGACCTAAAGTTTACAGCTTCTTATTTTTCTTTGTCTGGTGGTTTTTCTACTGCGTAAAACACCCTGTCAAAGACTAACCTAGAATATTTGAGGTCACGATTTCTCAGGTGGATTTCAGTACTAAACTTAGTAGCATAAAAACTGTCAGCAAATCTATCGCATACAATAGGTCCATACAATAGGTGCATCAAATTGCTTCTGTCACAGGTTGTCATTTATTTTAAAGGTGACTGTCATGACTTGAACCGCAATATCGTCCGGTGCGATAAGCGATGATTCCCAGAAACCAATGAGATTGGCCACCGTCGGTCGCCAGCCATTATTATCCAACGATGTCTGTGCATGCAAACAGCATCGCATGGGATGCTAACCGCATGCAATGAATGCTAATGTGGCCAGTTATGTCTCAGAGGAAATTAGCCGAAATCTGCACACTACTGGTCAAATATGCTGTTTGCTTAGTTGAAGCTCTTTAAACGCTTATGGTGAAATTGTAAATAAAAGATTGTTGGTTCGAAACGGATTTCCCGCAAGATAGGTATGTGGCCAAACAAACTCGTAGATTCGAGCTTTTGTATCTACCTATAAAGATTTAAAAAAAAAGTTATGCATAGATAAAAAAATGCATAAAATATAACCCTGTTTTAACCACGCAGATTATCTTTAATCCTCAAAACAAAATTATTATTTAATGGAAGGTCTATTTGCACAACAACATTTTAGGCATATTTATGTTTGCAGTATTGTATTTTTGCAAAATCCTCGCGACGTTAAATAATAGATAGGTTTAGACTTAATTTCAGCAGTTAATAGTGCGTGATAAATAATTTCAGCAGTTAATAGTGCATCAAATAGAGGTGCGATTTTTAGCTCGCAATTTATTATAACTCTGTAACTGTCAGTGTCAAATTAGCCCATAGATCATATCATAGTCATCAACACATGCATGCACCGGCACGCAATTTTTTTTGTAGCAAAAAAATGGTCTACGATTGTGATCATCTCGATCTTGGCTTTGACTCGAGGAAAAGGCTTCGGCGGTGTCCAAGCCCAGACATACCAATGTGCGCTAGCCCTAAGGGTTTTAGGTTTATTAAATTGTGAACATCATATGTAAGCTGATAAGATTTACCCGAGCGGACCCACTTTAAATCTAGGAGCTCCTCTAGCAGAAATCCGTAAATTGCGAGGGGTCAGGGGAGGGGTCCCGGTGTCCACCCCGGGGCTGTAAAACCAAACTGCGGTGACCAACATCAATAAACCTTTCAAGTAAATGTTTACGCGTGGTTGCTCGCCGGAACTTTGTTCCATCTTTAAATAAAACCGGCCGCCCCTAAAAAGATGAGGGTGGCGCTTTTGTACGACAGAACGAGGTAGCTGATATTTCATTCAACTACTTACACAAAGTTAGTCTATTTATTTCGCATCATAAATTCTAAACTAGGTATGCACATTCCACGATCCAATGACAGCCACATGTATGACATGTAGGTATTGTCTTTGCTTTCGAATGCTATCAAATCGGGCGCGATTTTTTTGCATGACTCATTCCGTACATAACCTAGCTTTCAGAGTTATCTAAAAATAAAATATCAAATTCGAATAAATTCGTATCATACTAATTATAAGACGGTAAAAGTATGATCGTTGTATTGCTGTAGAGCTTCGTAACATATCTCAGCACTACTAACTTTTGTGTTATATTTATTTCCTTTCAGTTCTTATGTGGATCTAGTTAATACAAATTAATTAGAACTTTAAAATTAAACAAAATATAAAATAAACTCTAAACGCTCTTCAAAATTTACCTACTCTTAATCTACGTACTAAGGTATATTATTAAATTACACTCAGCTGTAAAGTGATGTCTGAAACTTGGTCTAAATTAACTTAAATTAATAAGGTAAAGTCGTAAACTCTACGCTTCCCAACATTTGAATGAGTAACAAGTTACACCTAAGGGTTTTAGATTTAGCTGAGTTGTTATTTGTGAATTCAAGTATAATTACCAACCCAGCAGATTAGTCCGGTTTTGTATAGGTACGAGTGTGTAGGATTTGGCAAGTACTGTGGACTGTTTCATAATTATATTATAATTTGTGATTAAGTGTGGATAGATTTAGAGGCACTTACTATATAGCGAATGGATTTATATTAAAGTAGTAATTTTACGTTATACTTATATTACTTTTGAAGCTTTTTAGTTAGGCCTTTCTCATAGCAGTTAATAGCACTGCTTACGTAATTTTCATGTTCTCTAAATATAAAAACAAAGTTAATATTTTGACTGATATCTAAATCAGTTACCAGTTTCTTCATCGCATCAAATGGCTCAAAGACATAGTAGTATAAAGAGCAGTCAAACTTTGTCAGGCACCATTTTTGTCGTACAACAAACCGCCCTGAGGGTGCCTTGCCTACTGCACGAGTGATTTTTATGATGAAAAATGACCGTCTCTCCTACAGTGATTGTATGGTGAAAACATTTGTTCATTAAACGCTAGACTGGCTTCTCTCCTTACTATTTTTATTTGGGCTATGTTATTAAGGGGACCTTTTTGAGCTCTTTTAACAAGAGGTTGTTTGTTAAGGGTCGTGTACGGTTCTCATTACGTATACGCTGAGATTTACTTTTGGTTTTGTCAATGAAAATGTATTTTTTGGGTTCGGAGACTGTAAGGGTTTTTATGTTATTTGTAATTGAACTACTTTTCCTCAATAACTAGTTATTTTTTTATTTCTGGCATTTTTTACTAGTATAGATTTGTTATACGATGAAAAATATTCAATTTTATTAATCTAGTGGACGGTAGGCTAAACTTAATTTCCTCATCAGCGGTTCACCCTGGCACATAATTACATAATAGCTCGAGGCTGAATAAACGTTAGCCCTTCGGAATTAAACCCGAGCCGTAACAATAACAAAGAATGTTATAATAAAACCTTCCTAATTAGTGACTAGCTATAACGCGAATAATTTTCATCACAATTTTGTGTCAAGTAGAATCTAGACCCTACTTTACTTAAAAGACAGTTTGAATATTTGTTAACGTGTATTTTTAGCGGAATAACGAATTATCTATTGGAATAACTCTATTTTTGAAATGAGCTGATAGACTATTATAGAAATGTTGCGCAAAAGCTTTTGATGATTTGTTTACCATATTTCATTTTATTTGGAAATAAATTACTTATCTAGTTTAGTGCCCTACATAAAGCCTACGATTATTGCACCACAGAATGTAGTTAAAGGCCACTTTTCGCCAAGTAAAGATGGTAACAAATGGAAGTAAGCTCTTACTGTCGCCGTTAGGTACCCGTGAAAATAATGGTTAGAATGGTAGTGAAATTTCATGTCCCGGCAGGCAGGGCTTTTTGTTCGCGTTTTACGACTATCTAGTAAGTGTATAATTTTATGTTACGGTCACCTTCTCATGGAGGGTCGCTTTATTAGTATTCTTTGTAGCAGTAAAATGACATAACTTAATTATTATACGAGCCCAAATTATATTTTTATATCGTAATTACTTAGTTAACTTTAATTACCTAATTATGACGTGACAAAGCAGAGTATGACTATAAAATAAAATTCTTTATTTGAAATTTTTTACGGAAAATATGTGGAATTATATAAAAGTATTTTTTTCTGCTTGGTACCCAGTTCAACTTTACGATAAAGGGTATGGGGTCTAACGTCTTCTACATCGACATACCGGATAACCCCGATTCGATTAATAGTGCATTACGTTGAAAAGTCAACAAATTATTATTCTCCCAGCGAAACGTCCTCCCTGTAGATTTGAAATCCAATTTTAAATTCTTATTTAAATAGTCTCCGCTAGAGGAAGCTCTCTTGTTGGATATTTTGCGAGTGGAGCCGCGATCAGGAAAATGTGAGTTGAGTTTATCGCGCACAGAGCTGAGCTTAGATATGCTACGTCTTTGAAGGCAAATATTCAGCTTAGTAGCAATGCTTTTTAGAGATATTTGTACATGAATAACTGCTGAAATTTTAGGTACGCTACCAGTACTATATGTTTACATACATATTATATATGTATAACCAACGATTAGGTAACCAATTCATTTACCTTATATACAGAAAAAAAACATACCATTTTTTCGTCCGACAGTCCATTTTAAAATCCTTGCATAGCAGGACTAGTTAAGTTTGTATAGCATAGCGAAACCAACTGGGAAAATCATGCACAGCTTGACAAAAAGTAAATAGAATTTTCGAGCTATCTAATTAAAATATTTAAACGAGTAGGTGTAGTACCTCTAACGTAAGAATGTAGGCACGTATAAATTGAATCATTCGGCTCCTGAGTCACTTTTAAATGAATCACATCACTTCCCTAATAAGTCGCTCAAACTCTCATCCCTTATCTCAGGAGGGCTTACAGAAATTAGACACGACAAGACATTTGCACATTTTCCTCCAGTATGCTTAAATGCGTAGGCAAATGTAATTACATTTGGATGGGAGGAACTTACTCCCCTCGATGAATACACTTGATTATCTTCACAGACTTTTTGGTACTTAGGTACTTGCTTTTTGAATGCGCAGGAAAGAATTTCTGTACACTTGTAAGAAGTGTTTGACTGCGTACGTAGGAAATTTATATATTTCATTTCATCAGTGTGTAATTTTTTTTACAATAATTTTTTACTGTGGTACTTTAATGGCTACTGGAAATATAGGCGCAAGAATAACGGATGTTACTATAGGTACTACTTCCTGTCCTATTGATAATCTGTTACGAGCTATGATTATTATTATTATCTTCGATTATAAATCTCTCTCTCTCTTCGTGTAGGACACTGAGTCGTTCAACCACCCGATGAACCCTGGTGTCAGAGTTTTTCAACCGCTTACAGCAACCGCCTTTATAAAAACAAACATTAGTTACTAAATAAATGGCAGCAATGGTGACGTGAAAAAGTTGGATTGATTCAATTTTGAGTTGAAAATTAGTCTGTGGTTCGAACCGACTTCGTTTTACATTATTGAATGTTATTTAGAGATTGAGAGAAGATACCATTTACTCCCTACTTCCTTGATTTAATCAGTCAAATTGGGATTTACCTGCCGGAGACATCTAAAAGCATAATTAGGTAACGTCCTTAACATTTTCACAATAAAGTAGATGAAATATTTCAACGTGGGGGAGATTCATCGCAAATTCCATTTAACGAACGTTATTTGAACCCTCAAATTTTACTTTTGTCATTGATACCCACGAGTCCAGTGCCAGAACAAATTTTATGTCGTCATGTATTTAGTTTACAGAGAGAATTTTACTCGTCTTTTTGCGATGCCATAGTATTTAGTTCATAGCTTTTATCGAAAGAGGTATTTTGTTTCCGTATTATATTAAGCACCTAAACAAACGAAGTGCTTTTTGAGCAATATAGATTATAGAGAGATTGTTCTAAAAGCACTTCGCTTTGACTATGACTTTCATGTTTCCGCCACGAAATAGAGAATTCACAGAAAGATAGCTCGCCCCCTTTTCCGATAATTTATACCTACACCCTAGGGTTGCTGCTATATTTTTAAGTGTGTTACCCTCTATATTTTCTTTAGGTACCTACATATACACACTTACACTATTAGACTATTTTGCCGTTCGCCCACACCGAACGCTGTAGACACTAACTACTTGCCGGTTTGAGACAGTTTGGTTTCGCGCGTACTTAAACGACGACGTGAAGATGTGTGTGTGAGTATAGTGACATTACCCTGTAGTCGTCTCTCTGTATTGAGCGCCCACTAATTCTTACTTTGTGTTTCCACCAAACTCTGTTCTACAGCTTACGTGGTTCATTAACTATCAAAGAGAATCTCTGTCCATGACTATACGTACGTAGTTTATGGCTATACGTAGATTGATATGGTTATAGCAACATCGCTTCGGATATCAAAGTTTTTCCGCAAGATTAATTTCCGCTCTTGTTCCTTGTAAGCTGTACCTTGTCTATCGTACCTACAGCTTATACAGTAAGTACCTACGTATTAATAAGTACCCAAGTGAGAAATAAGTAATGAGAAACGAAGATATCTTACTATCTCTTTACTATGAGATCCTCAATCAGTATACTGTTGCTTTTTCATCATAGATATAGTGAATTTATAACGTTTAACAATGAGTCGCATTAAAATTCGCGGTAATACAGATAGGGGTATCTTTTTCACCTATATCATAAAAATCTTTTGCTATTTTCTTCCGTTTATTTGTCAAAGTAATGTATATAATTTAATTTAAATAAATTTTATTAACTAATTTTACATAATGCACATGGACTAGACTAGAAGCATTTCTTTTATACAAATGTTTCATTAAGATATACTATGATAACAGAACTGGAATCACATAGGTAGGTATATGGCATGTTCAAAGCCCACAATCTATTAAGCGAGCTCAATAAACCCGCTCAAGTGTTAAGATAACGAACCTCTGGAAGGTTCTGGAAAATATATTACAGTTAATTATTATCTGTGAGATATGCTGCAGCCACATCAGCGGGGGCGAGATATCGAGCGGATGAATTAATGGACCATGAGCATGTACCTCTTTACATAGGTACCTACTTGTATACAGGGTGTTAATTTAAATGCGTGCCATAGCTTCAGGGTAGGTTTAGTATCGATAAATGAAGACCCAATTTTTTTTTTAAATCCAATTCAAAATATTTTTTTTTACTTGGCTCACATCTGATTCAAATGCCTATATCTCAGCCGGAATTCGTTCAAACTCAAAGTTGTTTAAACGAAAATACTTGTATGGACACTCTCTAAACAACAACAGTTTCAAAAATTGATTTAAAAAAAAAATAAAAGCTTTGACTAAAACGTTTTTTTTTTTGTGTAGATTTTTTTTTAAATTTTTTTGGCATCCTTAATCGATACTTAACCTACCCTGAAGCTATGGCACGCATTGAAATTAACACCCTGTATTATTATCGTCAACCCAACAACCTACCCTTTAAAGGATTAACTGATACTGGTTTTTCCAAGGTTTTTCCTAGTCTACAATTAGTAACAGACAGTATACTTATAGGTACAATCTTCAATGGGCGTATCCCATATAGGATAAATATAGTAGAAATAATACTACATAAATTGATCTCTTAGGTATGTTGGTTGCCGTGTGATGCCGGCTTAGAATAACATCACCCTAATTCTACCCTTTGGTATCGGAAAAAGCGACAGGGATAATCATCCAGGGAATGGGCAGCAGTGTCCCCTGTACAACATCTTGCACTGCACTCGCTAATCCGCCTGCCAAGCGTACGTGCCGCATCATATTGCGATTTTCGCTAAACAATAAGCTTATGATATGATATAACATCCAGTGATAACATGGCGATGTGACGTTTTGTGTCAAGTTTTGCGGTTTTGAGATTTCATAGAAATCCTTTCGTCAATAAAACCGGACCGGCAAGATCGAAAGAATTTAGCAAGTTTCTTTTAATTTAAATTTAATTTCTACTTAATCTAAACACGATCATGCACCTATTTAAAACATCGAATTCATTGCATACCTATGCCTCATGTAAACGCACTTAGCTGATTGCGGGCCCGAGTGTAAAATTCAGGAACTACATTTTCCCTACAAATGCGGGCTAATTTCATAAAAGCCTGCTTAGGACGCGAGGGTGCATCTCTAATGTAGCACATATAGAACCGTCGTCGTAGGGACAAAGAGCCAAGAAAAGACGAAGATTACGTCTGTGAATTTAGAATGGTTATAAGGCAGGTGCCGTGTGGTGCTGGCGTAGAATACAGAGCGATGTCTATATCTTTACCGTGGGTGTCGTAAGAAGCTACTAAGGCATTTGAGAGTTGATGAGTACCTACTGCAATTTTGGGCGACAGACTGACAACCTGTATCATATATAACTATGGTGATACACAGTTTTCTAAATGGCTTTCAAGCGTTTGTCAGACGTGGTTCATCGGGTCGTTGAACAACTCGGTGTCCCACACGAAAAGAAGAAGACATGGTGTAAATGGCCAATAACGTTTACGATTTGCCTACCTAGCAAGGGATGTAGGCGTGATAGGGATGTATACCTATCTATAAAACAGTTCTCACTAGCTAGCATGCATCGCATGATTTTCGGGATTTCCAGAGCTGTTTTTTGACGAATGGAGTAAACGAAATCCCATACCAGCATCATACATGGCACACGACGCCACGTCACAATTGTGGGTGTCACAGATTGTTATTTGTACAGGTTGAAAGCATCCGATTAAACAACGGAAAATCCGATAAAACTGCGTTAGGAGCCAGGCAGGGTCATAAAGGAGGGTTCATTGGACCATTTGTCGACTCTGTGTCACACTACAAAAGATCGTCAAAGAATAATAAATACACAGAAGTTAAAATCACCTACAAGATTGAATTTTGTATTAATGATACCAACTCCACTTCTTTCTTCTTTGTCGAAGGAAATCAGGAGTCACGCGCTGTTTCGAGAAAAGCGCCCTAAAACAGGTAGAGGAGCTCGGGAATAAAAATTAATAATTGAATCCAGAGGCCCCTCTTAACATCAAAGCAACTCAAGAAGATTTTAGGCAGATTTTTACTTCTACTTACTCCCAATTTAATAAGCTTACTTCGCAGTAAATCTTCTAGTACCTAAATGTGAGATGACGAAAATATTATCTTGTTTATTAAATAGTTTTAGTTTATGCTATCTGAAGCATAAAATATCGAGAAATTATAAGGGACAATTTGTGTGTAAAATTTAAGATTTTCATGAATCTTTATAGTCATTAAAATTATCAAAGTCTGTCTAGCCTAAAATAATATTCAAGTGAATGCTGTTTAATTGAATAAAACCTACTTATTTTTATCTACAGTAAAGATTATTAGTATAACATCTCAGTGAAACTTTTTCTAGTTTTTAAGTGCTGAAAGCTTTGCTTTATTTAAGTAGGTACTTGATTTAAGTGCTGTGTGCATCGTGCTTGAATATACATTTTCTTCCAAACAACAGCTATAATCTAACAGACGATGAAATTAATGCAGAAAATACTATGTGTTCATTTTATAAATTGTCCTTACTACAGTCTTCCCACACTCAGTAAATAACAGCCCTTAGGTATTTACCTACCTAAACTACAACATGCTTTATCAACTCTTCTATATACGTCTACATACATATTTGTATATAGAAGAGACCGATAACCCACAGGTTCACTTTCATAGTCCAAATGGACAACCTATCTATCCTGAAAAAGCTTAAATGCTGACTAAGTGTATACATAAGACGTTATCATTTACCAAACAAGTTCTACCTACAGCCTTCTTTCACAATGTCTACGGCCTTTCCTCATTCAGTACATAACAGCTCTTAATTACCATCCTAAAGTGCAACAAGACTCTGGCCCATTTTTAAACAGTACTCTCTTCAAAATCCGTCATTGCATCATAACCACCACCTCATGTGGTTGGTCACCAGACCAACCACATGAGGTTGTTCACAGTCCTAGTGTTCGACACGACAAGAAACATACAGTCCCGATATCAATACAGAAAGTCCTATTATAACCACACCTTATCTACTAACTACGTATAGTATGGCAAGAAACACACGTAACGTCCTTTTCGACGTTATTTCTGCGTAACGGATTGTCCCACAATACGAATTTCGACCTTATTTAACCATTTATTGTACACAAAAACAAATACAGGACAAGTACAAAAATAAAAATGACACAACAGGCACTACTTATTTCTAACAAGAAATTTCTTACAGCAGGCCTACAGAAGTGAGATAGCATTAACGATACGCGGATAAGACGTGCACAATATTACTAAATTACTTAAATTTAACCAATTGATAGGTACATAAGAGGGTAATAAAAAAAATAAAAACAGTACTAATATACTAAATAAATATTTGTCTAACATTATAAAATAATAAAATACTTGTATATATAAATACAGTAATATATATATTTATATTATAAATACATATAAATATGGATTACTTAACAAGAGAAAGGTAGTGTTCTTTCACTCGCTTTTTGAAGATAGCGATAGAGGAACTTTCCCGAACAGTGTACGGGAGAGAATTCCATAGTCTGACCGCATGAATCCTGAATGAATAGGAAAAAAAGTCAGTCTTAGGAGGAGTCATAGATAGAAGAGTCCTAACATTAGGACGACAGGGTTTATCTTGTGGTCGTGAGAACACGAAATGCTCACGAAGATAAGAGGGAGAGTTGGGGTTGTTGAGTACATTGCAGAGAGTAGAAAGAATATGAGTGTTCCTGCGAAGTCGAATTGGGAGCCACTTGAGTTGAGACCGAAAATGAGATACATGATCGTATTTGCGCAATCCAAAGATGAATCGGATGCAGAGGTTTTGAAGTCGCTCAAGTTTATTTAACAGCTCCTCAGTGACGTCCAAATAGCAAGAGTCGGCGTAATCGAGAATAGGTAACAGAAGTGACTGAGCTAAAGTTATTTTCGTGCTTAGGGGTAAGAAATATTGAAAACGCTTGAGGGAATGAAATGAGTAGTGCATTTTCTTACTAACCTCATTCACATGAGGAGCCCAAGAGAGGTTTGTGTCAATGATAACTCCAAGGTTTTTGGCACTTTTCGTAAAGCTGATGGGAATATCGTTGTAAATTACAGGTGAAATAGCACTGTAATCTAACTGTTTGTTCATGTAGGAACTACCAATGATCAATGCCTTTGATTTACTCGGATTAACCAGCAGCCCGTAAGATTTAGCCCAAACAGATAGTTTTTCAAGGTCTTCGTTTATCATGCCAATAGCGCTATCAATATCGGCAACATTAATATGACGATAAAGCTGTAGGTCGTCTGCATAGAGATGGAAGTTAGAAGAAATGCCAGATGAGACGGTGTTGATAAAGATAGAGAAAAGAAGAGGGGATAGGACGCCACCCTGCGGTACGCCAGCAGACAGATCACACCGATCCGAGGAAGCCTCATCAGAGCGGATCCGCTGCGAGCGCCCGCGAAGGTAAGAATCAAACCACATGATTGCTGAGGTAGACATATTAAGAGAGCGAAGAATTGCGAGGAGTACATCGAAGTCTACAGAGTTGAAAGCACTGCTGAAATCGAGCAATATTAAGATGGTAACTAGTTTATTTTCCATAGCGAAACGTATGTCGTCTGTCACTTTCAGCAGCGCAGTGACCGTGCTATGGCCAGGGCGAAAGCCTGATTGAAAAGGAGAGAGTAGACTGTTAGACGTAATAAAATCAGCGAGTTGTTGGTGGACAATGTGTTCAAGGACTTTAGAAAGGAAGGGAAGGATGGAAATTGGACGGAAGTCAGACAAAGCTGAAGGATTGGACGTCTTAGGAAGGGGAATGACATCAGCTTGTTTCCAAGCTGACGGGAAGGAGTTCGTTACCAAGGAGTGATTGAAAATGTGAGTGAGAATTGGTAAGAGCTCAGGGAGAATGAGAGTAATCATTCGGGAACACAGGTTGTCATTGCCCACAGCTGATGAAGTTATAGAGAGAATGTGCTTCTTAACATCGTCCTCAGCAATCGGGGTGAAGAAGAAAGAAGAGCACGTTGGTAAGACTTGGCTGTTTATACAGGAGATTGTGTGAGCTTTAACACCAACGTTCAGAGTCACAGGTGGAGAAGAAAAGTGTGTGTTAAGTACATTGAGATCTATTGGACTATTAGACGGTGGTGACATTTTCCCAATACCTAACGTCTTGAGAAACTGCCAGATCTGTGTCGGGTTACAATTTTGAATAGAAGAATGGATGTGGCGCCTTTTGGCATCTCTACACAGACGACTACAGTGGTTTCTTAAAAGTTTATATCGAGTCAGGTTATGGTCAGATGGACACTTTCTAAATTTTAATTTAGCCTTGTCGCGTTTAGCCATGAAGAGTTTAATCTCATCAGTGAGCCAAGGAGCAGGAGAGTGTTTAACTTTTACCCTTTTGATTGGTGCATGCTTGTCAAATAGCGCAAGTACTGCATATTGCAAGGCTTGGACCTTCAAATCAATGTCCTCAGCAGAGACAACTGGAGTCCAGTCTATACTACTCGCATCCGCCCTCAAGGCCTCCAAATTAATACCCCTAAAACTACGACGAAGAAGAAATTTAGGTTTACGCCTGGGAGGTCGGATTTTATACGAAAGATAAATTAGATCGTGGTGAGAGAAACTAGCGGGGAATTGACCATGAATGGCTACTTTGTCTGGTGATGAGGTAATAATGAGATCGAGAAGGGACGGAACGCAATTAGGTTGAAAATGAGTAGCAGAAAGCGGAAGTATATGAAGATTAACAGAAGAGAGGAGAGATTGAAGCTTATGTGTGCGAGCATCATTTTTGATGAGACATGTGTTAAAGTCTCCCAGAAGAAGAACTTCATCATAGTTAGGACAGTGAGCACACAAAAGACTTTCAAGGGAGTCAAAGTAGTCTATCTGTAGAGATGGACTGTAGACCAGGGCCAGCAGGATCTTTTTGTGGTGCAGTGTTATCTCGATAAATAGATGTTCAGCTGAACGAGAATATTTAGCTGGAGATACACTTACAACGGAGTGAACTATGTCAGCTCGTAAGTAAATCGCAACACCACCTCCACCCTTGCCTGTGCGGTCGTTACGTATGAGTTTATAACCCGGAAGCGAAAATTGGACAGAAGAAAGAGAGGGTTTGAGATAAGATTCAGAGATAAGAATAGCATCAACAGGGGAATTGCTAAAGGACGCCAGAAGATCGGGATAGTGGCCCGGAACACTCTGCGCATTAATATGCACAACATTGAAGTTGTTAGAAAATTTTGAAAAGATAGTTTTCAATTGGTCGTGTATGGAAAACGTAATGGTTTCAGCACTATCACTGTCAGCACTAAGAAAATCATCAGACGAGGAAGAACAAGAAAAAAAACTATCATTTAAATCTGTAAGATTATCCATAGAATATAAATAAACATATACTTATGATATATATGTATAAAAATAATAAAATATTAACTAAAAATAAAAATCAATATAACTAACTATCGCAATACTATTCTGTAAGAAAATGGATTTAACAACATTTTAACAACAAAGAAAACAAAAATACATCCAGAAAAAAAAGATAAACAAATCAATAAATATTTCAACTGTCACATACACTGCGCTTAACATTTCACTGACACTGGCTGAATTGGCAAAAGCCATAATCAAAAGAAGAAGAAGTGACTAACAGCTACAAGAACAGTAGGGTAAAACGCACTTCCATACCGGATAAAAAAAAAAAGTGACAATAGCTGTCCGTTCTGACATTACATCAGTCAGTATCACACAGAGTAAAGAAATAACCTCAAAATTAAAAATATTTTTGGGAATCAAGTGCAGTTTACCCGATAATACAAATTGTAAAAAGAGAATTTTTGAAAACATAGTACAACACGGCTAATTTGAGATGGTACAGCGCGAGCCACACAAGAAGACCGATACAAAACAAAGAAAAACAAACATTAAGTTTGACGTCCTCTCAGGATCCTGCCGCTGCCAGATGTTGCTTGATCTGCGGATGTTTTTAGCGGCACCTTGCTATTGCCCTGCTGCTGTGCTGCTTTTTTCTCCGGTTGCTTGGCTGCGGCACTTTGCTTGGAGTCAACAACGGGTGGATACTTAGCCGTCAAGGACTGCAGTTCATTGGGAGTTTCCACTTTCCTGCGTGACTTATCCGGGAGCAAAATAGTGATTCTCCCGTCCGAGGACCAACAGTTCCTTACACCGAAATGCTTGCGAGCCGCCATAAACACGTCGTGCCTTGATTTCGTAAGGAACTCCGAGATGACAATGCCAGAATCCTTCAGGGAAGTCTTAGTGTCCCATACGAGGCGACGATGATGCAAGTCTCGAAACCGAACCAGTACAGGACGTGGCTTAGATGAGGCAGCTCCTAATCGATGGCAGGATTGCAAGTCAGAGCAGGTAAAATCAGACAATTGCATTTGGTTGGTTAATATGTCTAATATTGTTTTTTCAACCTTCTCATTCTTTGTTTCAGCGATCCCATGAAGCAGGAGTACCTTGCGCTGCAGAAGGGTTTCATGTCGATCCTGTCCGAGTGCAAGCAGCTCCGTCTGGGTTTTAAGTTTGGCCAGAACCTGCCAAACTAAGGTCTTGAACTCGCTGAACTCACGGGACAGAGCTGGCAGGTCTTCGTGAACAGCAGATTGTGATGCTGTTGCTTTCTTCAAGCGCTCTTCAAAGCTCTCCAAGCGCTCAAACAAAGTGTTGATGTCTCCTGATGTTGATGAAATTTTGGATGACAGCTCCATGATGATGTTGTGTTTTTGTTTAATTATTTAAAACTTTTGGAAGCGTTGGTCGCTTGAGTACTTGCACATTCTGCAGCAACGCCTTAAGTGGACGGACAGGACTGAACCCCCCTGCATCGGGGATCTCGTTCTGGTTAAGGATGCCAACCTACCGCCACTGCGTTGGCGCCGGGGGCGCATTCTCAACCAGTTTCCGGGTAGTGATGGCACTCCTCGAGTTGCAGAAGTTCAAGTGGGGGATTCAGTTCTTAAGCGAGCAGTAGCTACATTATCACGCCTACCATGCATAGAGCGGACCGATGGGTCGGTCCGGGGCGGGTGAATGTTTAGTTTCGTATCATATGGGCGCGCGAATGCGATTTGAATTTCGCGCCAGGTTTTCTGACAGACCGCGGTCTTCTGAAAGACCGCGGTGTCTGTGACGTTGGCGGTTCGGCCGGCGCCATCTTGACGTACTCTCGTTCCCCTGTGCGCCGCGCGGCTGATGATAGCCACATGTTTAATGTAATTTTGGTGTTTTTTCTTATTCGTGTGTGCAATTTCCACCAGGGAAGAGTTCCCTGTTCGGTGTGGAAGTGAAACCTAGACAATTTCGGATTTTGCGCTTTGAGAAATCCGTTGTTATTCGCGTTTTGAGAGCAGCGAACGTTTAAATGCTATCCATTTGCTGTCGCGAACTATGAACAATAGTGGTTGTGATAATTGAGGCAAAATTGTTGGAAGGACGGAGTACCACACGAGCTGGTGTCCGGATGTCGTGAGTTTAGATTTAAGTTCCTCTCCTCTGTGTTCCTAAATCCAGATACCTGTTTCCTTTCATATCTAGACTCACAAAGGAACGGCGTCATACTTACCACACGGTGAGCAGTTTGCTGTTAGTTTTGTATAAGTACTTTATTTGTAGTGATTTAGCAACATAACGTTGATGTCATCCACTTGATGACCTTTGGTACAACCGGAACTTTGGTACATTTATTTTAGATATGAGCTGTGGTAGTACAGTGAAATATTAGTCATCTTGTAGGAGATTAAGGGCCGTCGCAGACATTGGAATCAAAAATTTCTCGACCGGAAATTTTCCGGAACAGAAAATTTTCTCATTAAATTCATTTTATTTAGCTATAGTAAAGAGCACTACGAATCGTAGTCAAATGTTGTTCCGAGGCTGATCGACCATTTAGTTTTAGATTTTAAGATAACTTTAATTTGCTTCCACTGCGCTAAGATCAGCTTCGGAATCAAACACCAAGTGAAAGTTTTAGTGAAAGTGGATTACTGCAGGCAACTGGTGATGGTTATACTATTTAAATAAAACTGTGCATATATGATTTAACACTATGTAAGTATTTTATATAAATAAAAATCTAAGAGTAGCACTAAGAGCTGTTTTTTGGGCGACGCCTACCCGCAAAAAAAAGACCTTATTCTTATACAAATATGTGCTAACAGATGCGTCGAAAATACGGTGTAAAATAGTGTTTTTCAAAAGAGCAAAATAACGCACCAACGGAATTTATGTGTGTGTACCTAGCGCCTAAGTACTTACTGTGTAGGTACGTACCTACTTATAGTGCAACGCGACTCTTTCAACAGTCCCCTCTATAAAATCCGACACTGCATCATAAAAGCACTAACTGGCAAATAAAACGTCGGTGCCGGGTCTCTCTGGGCCCAATTAGGGAACTGAGCCCGTATTTGTCTTAAAAAGATGGGAAATATAAATGTGCATTTTAATAATAGCTACCTAAATATTGCTAGGCAACGATGCTTTGACAAAAAAAGAACATTTTTGTCCAATACTTACTAGATCAAGGCCTGCCCCTATGGGGGTAGTGTCTTACTTGGCAGTTGGATTGGCGAGCACAGTGCAAAATGATCTGAATCTTCTTCTTCGAGTGGGACACCAAGTAGTCCAACGACCCGATGAACCCTGTCATGAAATCTTAATCATGGACCATTTAGTCTTGGCATTTCATCAGATCTCACGACTATTTACGTTCATTCCTATGGGAGTCGAGTGGAGGCTCGACTCATTATACCTACATTTAAATTTTTTGGTGGGATTAATACTGTATCGAATAAAAAAGTCCGTCCTAAATACCGTAAAAGAGGGCAGGACCCTCTTAATCGCGCGTGAGAGGTCGAGGGTATTAAGAGGCTCTCAAAACTGTAATCCTCATGATCACGGAGAATTGGTTTTTGTGGTACCAGTATGATGTACGATAGGTATATAATTCACGTTCAATTACAAATTAGATACTAATCAATTAGGGTGCCATTCAGAATTATTTGACGCGACCAATATCTAGTAGGTAAGTAAGTAAGTATCCACTTACATAAATAATATTTAAATATATAGGTAGGCATTCTGTCAGGAGTGCATTTGTGTGTTGCAGCAGCACTATAACAAACTGTAGCTACCTGGTTAATTGCTGCAAGAAATATTCATCCTAAATTTACTTTAAAAAAAAAACTATATTTTTGCAAAAGGAAAGATTTTATTAGTTAGGTACATTGTGTAGGTAACTGTTTAAAAACGTGTAAACAATTGTTTCTAAAGACGAATGCCCATTTGTGGTCTAAGATTTTCCATTGCCTCAAGATGATACTAATATTAAAATTATTTTTACATTTGATCTTTGCTGTTTGCTACATGAAAGTATTGAAAGAACGGGGAATATCATTTTATTTATTAATAAATCTTGTATTGATTGGTCATGAAACTAGGAAATCAACCTAACACGAGCTAGAAAGTACAAGGAGTTTTAAATCAGTAATATTCTAATTTGATTCTAATGCACCTACTTGAACAGATTATTTTTAGAAGATTTTTGATTACAATTTGACAGAGTTTGACACAAAAATGATAGGAAACGTGAATTTGATCTTTGTGATTGACGTTTTAGAGGTTTTGTTTTTGAACCTACTGAAAATTATTTCACGAGTCTTTCTCAGTCATTATTATCAAATTGATTTGATTAAAAATAAAACTACAAAAATGGCCAATGTGGCCTTACCAAATACATTCGATTGGCGGAATCGATGCATCCATTGCGCCTACCGCATACCGCCAAATCAGAATCCAAACATTATCGGTGCTGTAACGACACCAGCAATGGTGAACCTCTTGCGTTCATGGATATTTCCAACACAGGTATTTAATTATGTTGAAACAGCGAGAACTATTATAATAGAGATCAAATCAAGGAATGCGGAGAATCGTTCCCTGTGAATACAACAACATGCGCTGCGCTCGCCAATCCGCCTGTCAAGCATGGTTTCGCGAGTTTAGCAAAAGTACTAGACTGTTTTGGCTGTGGAAGTTGATGTATGGCTATGGGAACTCTATTTGCCGACTGGTGCCGTCTTCCATAGTAACAGCCCATTTCTACCCGAGAGGGTGTCGTAAAAGGCGAGTAAGAGATGGATCCAGGGAATGGGCAGCAGCATTATCTGTGAATATGTACAACATCTAGCACTGCGCTCGTCAATCCGGCCGCCAAGCGAGGTAAGTATGGGAAAATCCCTTATTGGGGGAGGTCCATGTCGTTGCTTTAATAGTAGTATAATATGGGAGCGTTATTTTTAATATAATTCAATCGCCCTTTATACCCATACCTACCTTTATATTTATACCTAATAATACCTACTTACTACCTGCTTACTAGCAATCATGGGCTGCTAGGCATGCCGCATCAACGAGTCACCGGCATGGCTTATATTAGACTATTTGTTGCTTTAAGTTCTGGTGATTTCGAACTCTTTGCCCGCAAGTAGAAGCATATCCGCCAGCAGCACGACAGACAGCTTATCTGATGGATCTCTCTGATTTCATGACCGATCTTAAACTATCTTTATTTTTCCTTCCTATTTACATAGGTATCTAATGTAAATACATTGTTATATGATAAAAATGTGATGTACTAACTTATAATATGTTTTTTGAGCTATTAATTTAAATCTCTTCTTATTGCAGCTATCTCTAGGTTGCACCATATGCGACGAGTGTTTAACACTACTGCAGAATCTGCCTGCATTGCCTGCTTTTGGCCACAGGAGTGTGTGCTTACCATGCGGAGATTCTATTTTGCGAGCAAGAACATATCCTGTACCAGCAGATGGTCCAAGAAGGACCCACTTACAGCAACTGGTACCAGTTCACCTAGTAAGTATTTATATTGTGATATGACACTCAAATTCTATCTATAATCTAACCGTTGCGTGGTTTAGAAGGAGTCAGTGGTGTCCATAAAAGCGACCTCATTTAATATCTTCTGTCTTTTGTCTGGTCGGACACCGAATCAACAAACACTGCATGTATCTTAGTATCGAAAGTTTTCAAACAGCTTGATAGTATACGTCCGTTAGGTGGCCTTGTGCGGCAGCTTGGTCTAGGTATGTAAAATAAACGGTCCAATCACTCATTGCACTTTCGTCAGTTTTTTTTTGTAAAATTGTACTCTGGGCCAATATGTAAGTAAGTAGATCACAGAGGCAGTCGATAACTTCCGATCAAATATTATAACATTAGTCGGACTACACACACGAAACCCTCGATTCGAATCCCTTAGTCGCCTCTTAGAGTTCTTTTGCAAAAGTGTTTTTCCGGCGATTTTCTTAACCAAGCGTGATCACGAGAATTTAGGTAGCAGCTTGCTGCGTGCACACAGCGATATCACCGCGATACTGCCGTGTGAATTAATTGTCATGATCAGTCAAACAATTTATTTATTTATTCATTTTAGGACTCAAGAATGGAACGTGTATGCAGCTCTTGCTCTAGAGCCGCAAGAAGGCACCATCAACAGGATTTAATGCTCGCATCAGGGCCTACAAGGTGTCTGAGCCTTCAGGGTGTCCGACGCTACCCCGCACTCTCCAGGGCAATCGAGCCTCACAGATGTTTGATGCCTCCAGGGTGTGCGATTATTGCCTTTACGCTCTATCTAGAGCTACATCACTGTAGGGCGTCCCTCCAGTGCGTCCGCGCCTTCAGGATACCTGATGCTACACCCCACCCTCTAGGGTGTTCGAGCCTCCAGGGTGTCCGATGTCTCCAGGATGTCCGACGTTACCCTATACCCTCTAGAGCTCCGTGACTATAGCCTTAATCATTTTTAACTAAGCCAAACCAGTTTATCCTGAAGCGTATATTATTAATTTTAGGCTCATCTAGTTCTGCCTAGGATTAACTAGTTTCTTCTATCGGCCATCGGACGGACCGGTTTAGCCTAGTCTATACCGGTTTATCCAATCGCATGTAGGATAAACTACTTTGGCCTAAAATCGGGTTTGGCCGGTAACATATATAGGTCTGTAGATACTTCGCTTTTCGTTTTTTGTAATTTTGTGTACCTGCAGTGTACCTTAGTACATAAAAATCATCGTACCAGTAAAAAACGTGTACATTATTACAACATATTGATGATTATTTTATATTTTTTTGTACAGGTACGCTGTAGGTACACAATATTACAAAAAACGAAAAGTGAAATAAGTATCTACAAACCGAAATAAAATGAACACCCGCCATCCTAACGTTAGAATGGCGGGTGTGCATATTTCATCAATTAACTTTTTATTAAAAGAGGCACACTGAATTTCATTGCAAGTCCACTAAGGTACTCGTACACTGTAGGTACACAAAATTACAAGAAACGAAAGTGAAATAAGTATCTACAGACCAAAATAAAAATGAATACCTGCCATCCTAACGTTAGAATGGTACCACAACCATGCAGAAAGTAGCTCAATCCTATCATGAACACTCGTGGACATCGTGGTCCTGACGCACACCCTTCTAGGTACCTATACCTATACAATGGTGGATAGTACTTCTATTTTATCCGATAAAAAAGTAGTTAGGTACTTTTGACTCTATTATTGCATAATATTGTCATAGAATGATAATAGAATGGAGTATACCAGCTATTGCTTTATTTATTAATTATCTAGGTGTAAGGAAAATAGCATAAGTAATCTAAGAAACCTTAATTGAATGATAATTTTAATTAAAAATATCTTTTGCACTACTTGCTGAACTTATTTATTATCCACCTCTTTGGATATACCTAAATCATACTTACTTAAAATCACACCTCTTTCCCGGAGGGTAGGCAAAGACTACATGCTTCCACTTGCTGATACACCTCTTTCGCTTCCTCAACATTCATGAACCTTTACATACCTACTCGTCGGTTTAGGGTACTTACTCTTGACCTGACCTTTCCTGACATCCCCAATTTGATCCAGGTTCACGTAGGTCTTCTTTTGATTAGGATTGGCAAGCGCATTGCAAGGTGTTGTATTAACAGAGAACGCTGCTGCTTATTCCCTGGATTCATCCCTTAGTCGGTTTTTACGACACCCACGGGTAGATATGGTATGATGCTATTCTAAGCTGGCAGCACACAGCCTAAATGGTATTATTCATGTGTTAAATGACCTACAGGCACGGTGTGGTCTGGCCAAACTTCAGTAAGATACTCTGCTGTGAGCTGATTCCACAGAGCACCAAAATGTCATTAAGGATTCATTTATCTAAGGCTGTTTCTAAGGAAATGTAACAAAACTTACTCTCAGGTATTAAATACCATACAAAATACTCGTATTATCGGTATTATCAATCAGTAACGTGGGATCACCATCACGATTACCTACCTACATGTTGATCTTTAGATGTCAAAGTAATGACTAATGAGTCAAAAAGTGAGATTTGAAATATTGTGTTTTTTTAGGTTATGTATTATTTTTATAAATAACTTTGAACTTCGGGTTTTAAAAGAAAAATAAAAACTAGAGGTAAATAAATGGTTGCTAATAAACCGTTTAGAACCACTTTGGCTTTGAGGCAATTTAGACGGTAGTCCTTTGTCACATGGGCAATCTTCTTTGACTAATTAATTTTGTTAATCAAATCATTTTGTTGGATATTTAATGAATGCCAAAAACACTGGTATTCTACGAAAAAAGGTGTTCGTCAAGTCTCATAATTGCTGGCGTAGCCGAGGGCATCTAGAGAGTACTCAGAGAATTATTAAACCTTTATGACTTTTGGCGTTCGAATTGTAGAACTCAACTCTCCTCGAAGTAAAATGTAGAGTACTTCTCGGCTATGTTCTTTTAATGGATAGCAAAAATTTACATTTTGTATAGTTTTACCTATTAGTAATTATGTTTATTTAATAAAGAATTTTGATTGAAAAAAAAAAAACTATTTTCTAAGATTTGTTTATTCACCTTTTGCGTCTGGAATCACTTTGATGTGTGCCGTTTAGGGATACGTCGCGTCGTTTCCCTATGAACTTGTGTATAACCTATTGGTATCGGTACTAACTTTTCAGTCGCGGAAAATCAAAAAGTAGGAGACCTATCACAAATTGCTCAAATATACTTGATGTCAAATTCATACAATTTGACATTCCGCGATTTAACGACGTATTTTTTCAATGGTTACGTATCGACTAGATCTTCCCATCTATGCTAAATCTATGCTATGGTGAGGCTTGCAGTAATAGTGCGTACTTGTTATTAGTGTATGTGCTTGGATAATAGTACACAGAAAACTTTTTAGACACCATGAACAATTGAACATACAGACATAATGTCTCTGTCCTAAACGTACCACATTTCAACGTCTGCTCCACATGTGATTGAGAATAAGCCATAATAGATAGATAGAAATAAGTGTGGCAGGGAGAACTTACACGTCAAATTACTTTGACTCTGAAAAAGATTTTCATATATTGATTCTTAATCAAATCGAAGGTAATACGTAGGTATATCTTGTAGGGTACTTATTGTAAAAATCAACCCCTAGTTACACATATTTAGGTATTGAAGTCCAAAATAACTCTCATAAAGCTACAGCTTTATTGCCAGGTAAACTAATTGAGGAACTTTTCCTATATTCCCGAGTATTACGATGTACCTAGCCGCTGATCCAGTCTCTCCCAAAATCGACACAAATTAATCGTTTCATGGTACAATTTCAAAAGCACAAGTAAAGAGATTGTTCAAATTAGTTATCAAGTCTCATAACATAGGTAATAACAAACAATTTTTCCCTACATATTAGATAGCCCTCTCTCTTGTTCATTTGAGATTACCTTGTAGGATTTGATGACAACTATAGTTCGATATTTTGACCGGAATTAACTTAGTATGTAAATGTTTCTTTATAAATTATCACATTTTAAAAATAAATACCAATAGTAGAGTAGTACGCAATATTTATGAAGGGCAGTTTAATTTTATTTTTTAAGAACAACTGACGAAAAAAACAGTTTGAGAATCATTCTTGTTGCTGCTTAGTACCGTTTAACTCTCGAATAGTCTAGGTGGGGAATTAGGTTTACCTTCGAAGAAAATTATCTTCCAAATAGGATGTCTGAAAGTATTAAAAGTAAGCCGGCTCTTATGCGTGGGTAATATTACATTGCGAAACATAATAACCTGTGAAGTTGGCCTGATACTTAGGTACCGTACTAGATTATATCTAAGCCCAGTAAAACTCCGTTCCAAAATTAGGTGTTTTGTGACGTGAAGGCGGATGTATGAAACAATTTCGCTTGCAAACGTTTTCACGAATTTGTTCTAGTCAATCTAAGGTTAAGTATTTATAAATGAAATGTGTCAATGTTACAAGTAACATGTGTTACAAGTGTAACGTGGACAACCGGCTAGAAGATCCGTGACAGAATTTCGTTGCGAAAGTACGCCTACAGTCCAGAATACTTGCCAACGTAAAAACATGGAAATTCGTATCTAAATTTATAGTCCCGTCCTATTCAAAGGCCTCGTGCCGTGCTGAATTGATTACAAGCAATTAATTAAGGTTCTCTCACCCCCAAAATATAAACCCTAGTACAAAGGAATCCATTTATTCCACTGTGATTTTGAATTTTAAATCCGAGCTTCATGTTTTTCATGATCTGTTGACAGATTTCACGGATTCCCGAAGCAATTAATTTACTGCTGAATGGAGTGGAAGTGGAGCTGTCCTAATTCACTTCATCATAGAAATAGGTGTATGTAGGTAGGTAAGGTAGGTATATCATTCGCTTCTCTGCTCTAGTTTACCCATTTTAAGGATCACAAATTTCGGGTTATTCTTCACAATTGTATGAAGAACCAGTGTATTATTATGATCGATCATTTATAAATAATAGGGTAAAGTACGGATAGATGCGCCGTTGGGATAGTTGCGCAGGTTTCGAAAACACTATGTTCTAGTGAATTTCAGCACTATTGCTTATTAAAACATAGTAGTCTTCCTCCTGAAACCCCAAGTACCACGTTAATTATTGGAGTAATTACACAATTCACGCCAGTTTAAGCAAAAATCTTCGGTAGTGTGGTCAAACCGGGCGTCGAAATTATTTTAGCACATTTTGTTTTTCGGGTATCTTTTCTCACGATTGTAGAATCGCTCATATTTTTATTTCCTCATATGCACTACTTTATAAAGTATGTGCCCATTTATTAATTATTCCAAAATATCAAATCATTATTTTTTTAATTAAATGCGCAACTATCCGTACCAAAAAGGATATTTGCGCAGGTTTTTTGGACGGATAGTTGCGCAGATTGATATTTTTGTTTATTTTAGTATGTTGCAGATGGATAAAATGCTTCTAAATTACAGTCTAGATATGGACGTTGTTCAAAATACATTTTTATGCTACCTACGCGTCGATACAATTTTTTTACTGAAATAATGACTTAGCACTCAATAACTTTAGAAATAGTAATATTACTAGCTGGTACCCGCGAACTTCGTTTCGTTTCATTCCTTACACCTTTGCAAAATTCTTATTTCCACACCAGCATCCTAAAAATTATACTCTGGATATTCACCACGCTAATATTGTTGGTACTACATTTCTCATACCATAATCGCATTGCCAACAGATGCCAGCAGATGCGTTCCATCATACTTGACAACTTTTGCTTTAGGGCCATTTCAATATCTCCTATAGTTTAGCTGGGCTCCTGTTGGTGCACCTGGTTGGTCTACATCAGGTACCACAAACCTTCGATGTTTATTCACCAGCTGAAGTGTCCCTTCAAGCTGAACAACTTTTGCTTTGAAATAATATCTGTATCTCCTATTGTTCATCTGGGCTTCTATTGGTGCACCTGATGGTTTACATCAGGTACTCCAAACCTTCGATGTCTTTCCGCCCAGAATCGTCCCATCAGGCTGAATAACTTTTGTTTTGGAGTCATATCTGAATCTCCTATGGTTAATCTGGGCTCCTGTTGGTGCACCTGGAGGTCCACATCAGGTACTCCAAACCTTCAATGATTATTCGCCAGCAGAAGCACCCCATCAAGCCGAACCACTTTTGCTTTGAAGTTATATCTGTATCTCCTATAGTTTACCTGGGCTCCTGTTGGTGCACCTGGTGGTCTACAGCAGATACTCCAAACCTTCGTTGTCTATTCGCCAGAAGAAGCGTCCCATCGAGCAAAACAACTTTTGCTTTGGAGTCATATCTGTATCTCCTGTAGTTTAGCTGGGCTGCTGGTGGTGATTGATACATCAGGTACTCCAGACCCTCAAGTGGAAGCAAAAGTAGCCTATGTCCGTTCTCGATGTATGAGCAATTTCTGTGCCAAATTTCATCAAAATCGGTTCAGTGGTTTAGGCGTGAAAGCGTAGCAGACAGACAGACAGAGTTACTTTCGAATTTATAATATTATAGTATGGAAGTATGGATATGGATTAAGGTTCGGAGGCCTATTCGATTTTTAAAATAAGTATTTAATCAAATTAATTTCAAATTGGTTTGATTTAAATAAAGTACAAATTTCATAGTAAGTCACCAAGGTAATCTTCAAAGCGCAAGTATCCCCCCATGATTTTTGAGAGCTGCGCAACTATCCGTGCGGGTGCGCGACTATCCCTTTTTCAAGAGGTCAAATAAAACTGGATTTACAACAAAACAATAAAAATTAAATTCATGAATTAGGGCTGTAATGAAAGATTAAAGATCAATCCTTTAATCTGTAAATAAATTCTTAATTATTGAGTTATCGTGCATTTTCCAAAAGGTGCGCATCTATCCGTACTTTACCCTACGAGTATCCTAAGATTCTGCCGATTACACCCGAGCGTAAACAGGCAGGTTCGTGAAATACCTAGTGGGCAGCTGATGTTTAAGTTGTAAGGTTCATAGCTATTCTTATCCACGCATACACACTTAAATCACGCTCCACTTGCTTCTATAAGTTGCAAGTGGAGCGTAACAACGGTCGTTATCTCTACTTCAAGTCTGACCAAATATATGATGATAATTTCAGTAAATGTCTTAGGTACCTATCTAACTTGGTAGGTATATTAATCAACAATGTGTGATTAATTTACCCTTTGATGGAACCACAAGGTTATATAAGTCGTAAAGAACAAGGCTAGTGGATAATACATTAGCTATTTCGACGAATCATCGTAAAAGTAAACAGATCAGTAAGTAGGTATGGTTTTTCTTCCAACCGCGTCCGAACGCGCTCTATTTTTGAAAGCTGTGAATACTTTGATATATTGTTTTTATTATACCAACGGCAAAAACTGCTATCTCAATCGGCAGTTCCTTAAAACCTGGGTAAAGTTTGATTATTGACTGAGTCGGACAGGAATTAGGGACCTCCAAATCCTGAGACCAAATTTAAACCACTAGACTACACTGCCGTGTCAAAACAACATACTGTAAAGTCCAATACAGTGTTTTGTTTCTATAAAGCCAATTCGCTATCTCTTCCCCTCCTACATGTTCCCCTAGAACATTGTTTTATGTTAAATACTATAGTTATCAAGATATTGGTATGGAAAAAACACTGTATGTCTAAAAACTTAAAGTTTATAATTGCGTAACACTGTACTCGCCGTTGCAGTATTTTGATTTGACAAAGCCACGCGCTAGCCGCAAAACTAATTTTCAAAGTCAAGGTCTATAATTGCGACTATACTCGCCGTTACAGTGTTTTGATTTGACTAACTCGCGCATGCGCCGCGGAGGATATCACGCTCTCTCCTAAGTGTTTAGTTATATCAGGTGTAAAAAAAATCAACTGCAAATATTTTAAGGGATGAATCAGCCCATGAAACTGAACAACTTTCCCCAAGGAACATAGGTTGAAATATGAAAAAAATGGGTCTCCCTTACAAAATGTACCAGCCGGCCGACTTTATTTGTATGGGAGGCCCAAATTTTTTTCATATTTCGACCTATTTCCTTGGGGAAAGTTGTTCAGTTTCATGGGCTGATTCACCTCTTAAAATATTTGCAGTTGATTTTTTTACATCCTGTATAGCAAGACCGTTGAACTAGACAATCAGTTTGTTTGGGAAAGTTGTAGGCCTTGATGAGACCTTTATTTTATGTGACAGCTGTCAAACTAAAAACAAGTTTATCTCGGCAATCATTCACGCTAGAAAATCAGTTTGTTTCGGAAAGTTGTAGGCCTTGATGAGACCTTTACTTTATGTGACAGTTGTCAAACTCGTTTATCTCGGCAATCGTTCAAGCTAGACTATCAGATTGTTTGGGAAAGTTGTACTTGTTGAGACCTTTATTTTATGTGATAGCTGTTAAACTAAAAACTCGTTTATCTCGGCAATTATTCATGCTAGATAATCAGTTTCTTTGGGTAAGTTGCAGGCCTTGATGAGACCATTACTTTATGTGACAGCTGTCAAACTCGTTTATCTCGGCAATCATTCATGCTAGACTATCAGTTTGTTCGGGAAAGTTGCCTTGATGAGACCTTTACTTTATGTGACAGTTGTCAAACTCGTTTATCTCGGCAATCATTCATGCTAGACTATCAGTTTTTTCGGGAAAGTTGCCTTGATGAGACCTTTACTTTATGTGACACCTGTCAAACTCGTTTATCTCGGCAATCATTCATGTATCAGTTTGTTCGGGAAAGTTGCCTTGATGAGACCTTTACTTTATGTGACAGTTGTCAAACTCGTTTATCTCGGCAATCATTCATGCTAGACTATCAGTTTGTTCAGGAAAGTTGCCTTGATGAGACCTTTACTTTATGTGACACCTGTCAAACTCGTCTATCTCGGCAATCATTCAAGCTGGACTATCAGTTTTTTCGGGAAAGTTGTAGACCTTGATAAGACCTTTATTTTATGTGACAGCTGTCAAACTAAAATTCGTTTGTCTCGGTAATCATTCAAGCTAGACTATCAGATTGTGTGGGAAAGTTGTAGGCCTTGTTGAGATCTTTATTTTATGTGACAGCTGTCAAACTAAAAACTCGTTTATCTCGGTAATTATTCATGCTAGAATAATTTTGTTTGGGAAAGTTGTAGGTTTTGATGAGACCTTTATTTTATGTGAACAATCAGAAAAAAATCTTATAATGTACAACTTGTGTATAGGTCCAAACACAGTTTGAACCAGTGTTTCATTACCACAAATACAACCGCAGTTGGGTCAAGTCAAGTCAATAAATACACTGCAATGTACAGTACAGTGTTTTGCCGTGACAAATCGCAATGATTTTTCTAGCTGTTGTTAAGACAAAACAGTTTTATTTAAGTATCTCTGTATGTCTTATGATTTTAGTATAATTTTTTTTAATGGCTATAAAGATCTTGAAACGTAAAATCTATATAATTTTATTTTATTTCCAATATTTTCGAAAATCATATAGAAACCATACAAAAACCAAAAAAAAATGTTTTTGTGTCCGTTCTCAAAACTTAAAATTTGAAGTTACAGTCTAATGTTTTGACACGGCAGTACAAAGACAGTTAAAGCGTAACAATTTAGAGATGAAGATTTTTATTTAATTGTCATTCAGTGACTAATTGAATCATTTTTCACTCAGTGACTTTTAAAAATCATTCATATGACCGTAATTTTACGATCTATTATGAGCTCTATTTCCTTTGCTATGTTTTTAATTAGTCGCATCATATATTTCGTTCCGGCAAAGATAGAGAAACCTATTCATACGATAAGTACATGTTACCTACCATGAATGATATAGAGGATTCAGCATAAATAAGATTGACTATGATAAGTATAACTAATTTCCTCAATGCTTGTGAATATAGTTGGCCCTAATACATAAATAGGTATCTCAAACGTACCTACTCACTTTTAATTAACCTTTCTAATTCTTTACTCATAAAGTACTTAAACGTATCTCCGTAAAGTTATCTATACATGCATTATTAGGTATTCAAACTCATTCAATCGAAGTTTCGATAACATTTGAGGATTATGAGCGAGTGAGGGGCAGGTAAAGATTTGCTCATAATATATTCATTATTTCTACCATCCGTTGCCACCCTCCTGCTCCCCTCCCCCTCCTTTCCCCTAATATTCATGCAAGCCTATTTATCACTTTCGGATAAATGAGCATTTGGCGCTCCGTTGCTCTGTTGGTTTCCCGTCTACGATCATAGGCCAGGATCTGTCTATAAGTCGTCTCGTTGTAAGTAATCATTTTACTCGCTATATTTATTTACCCTCTTTCTTTTCAGGTCAATTACAAAAAACTTTGTTCTTTATACATCTGATAAAGGAAATAAAATAAATCTTAAAAAAAGCAGTCCACATATCTTAAAGCACAGCATAAAATTCTGCTGCAGGTATGTACTCGTAGGTTGCTACTTTTTATGTCAAAATCCTGAAAATCTCTTCATTTTGTGACTACAAGCGTTGAATACACGATGCACAAGGCAGCGTCACGTTGAAAGACGCTTTATCTGCATCGTACCCTATTTTATGCATGACCTATTTGGTTTATTATGATCTAGCTCTAGCTCCTGTACTACGCCATGTATCTGTCTGCGGCTTCCGCGCTCTCACTCAGGGCAACGTCACGTTGATAGACGCTATTATAGAACCTAGTACCCTGGTTTATGAATGACCTGTTTGTTTATTACATGCTAGCTCCTGTACTATCCCATGTATCTGTCTGTGGCTCCCTAGCTATCACTCAGAGCCTGATTCCACTACACGATGCACGAGGCGGCATCACGCTGATAGACGCTATTATAAGGTAGAACCTAGTACCCTGGTTTATGAATGACCTGTTTGTTTATTACATGCTAGCTCCTGTACTATCCCATGTATCTGTCTGCGGCTCCCTAGCTATCACTCAGAGCCTGATTCCACTACACGATGCACGAGGCGGCATCACGTTGATAGACGCTATTATAGAACCTACCCCGGTTTATGCATGACCTGTTTCTCTATTAACTAGAATTGTTTGCTTTAGTACTGACATGAAATTGTTTAATGTACTCAATGTATTTATTTGTATGACAAAAAAAATATGCAAATGGATATGTTCCACATCTTGTGCCTTTAAATCCCTGAACAAAGAACTTTTAAAACATAATCTAGAGTCATTCAAAAAGCTCAAAACGTAAGGAGTTCATAAATATGACATCAAATGCTTCCCGCGCAAGCTGTCACGTCCCATGGGTACTGGCTAGGTATCTAAATTCCGCTACAGATCTTTTACGCAGGTGTATTGTGGCTGGGTACTCCGACAAAACATGAGCATAGGGTAAACCATACAGTAATCCATTAGCAAACACTCCAATCGGCCATATTGTTTCGGCTTTGTTTCAGTCGATATCGCAGCCAATGGGAGTGCAATGATTTACAGCGTGGCGCGATGGCGAACGGCCGGAACCCACACCAAGCTTGATTTGTGGCTTTGATGCTTGTAGATCGACAGCAGCAGCAGATATACTTTTCAAGAGAAAGCAGTATATTGATCCCAGATTAACTACGCAACATTCCATTAACAAACAGTCCAATCGGCCATATTGTTCCAGCGTTGTTTCAGTCGATATCGCCGCGAATGGGAGTGCAATGATTTACAGCGTGGTGCGATGGCAAACGGCCGGAACCCACATCGAGCTTGATTTGTGGCTTCGATGCTTGTAGATTGGCAGATATACCTACTCTTTGTACATTGCTATTAAAAATTTAGAATAAACATCCTTTCTTCTTCTTTTCGGGTCGTCCAACATCCCTTAATATATGGATTAATCCTACTATTTCCATACTTATGTAGTACTTACTTAATGGTTTGTTCGTTAAAGCAAAGTTTAGATACTCTATTTGTGCTGGACAGCGAATCGACACTTGCGCGCAAAACGAGTGACAAATAAAACTTTCACACCTCCTAATCCACGGAAAAAATTATTACACTTAGAACGTTGACTAAAAATTAACCAATCTAAAGAACATTGTACAAAAAGGGACAATCACATCTAATTTCTAAGTTTCAACTACAAAAATAAAATCACTCTATCTTAAATTTCGAGAACTTATGTATACCCAATCCTCATTACGGCACCGTCTCCAAATCCTCACAGACAACGTAACACAAATGACAGCAGTACATAGACGGTAATAGGTGCAGGTGCACTGATCAATAAACTCCACCAGCCTTCGAATTGCGAGAGCTCACTGCTCACCGTGACGGTTATTAAGCAATTCAGTTAGTTGGTATAGAGATGCCCTAAAATACATTGAAGTATCGATTGATCAAAGAGCATTTTGTAGGACACAGACGGCTATTTCATATCCAGCTGTAATTTGGTACGAAATGATACGATACTATCTCTATTGTAAGTTATTGATATAAGCTGGTGTGGACATCTCTACAACATTTGCCACCGGAGTACCAACGCGCTCATTAACCACGCTGCGAGTTGCACCACGACAAAGCCGTTCCTTGTCGTTCCTACTACGATATAAACACTTGTTGTAAGTTATCGATAGGAGCTGGTGTGGTCATCTCTACAACATTTGCCACCGGAGTAACAACGCGCTCATTAACCGCGCTGCGAGTTGCACCGCGACACGGGCGTTCCTTGTCTCCTTCTGCTGCGATACCTGCTCTCTTGTTGTAAGTTATCTATATAAATTAGCTGGTGCGGTCATCTCTACAACATTTTCCACCGGAGTAACAACGCGCTCAGTAACCGCGCTGCGAGTTGCACCGCGACACGGGCGTTCCTTGTCGCCCCTCGGCTCTCAGCTACGAACGATACGATTCTTGCGCTCTTGTTGTAAGTTATCGATAGGAGCTGGTGTGGTCATCTCTACAACATTTGCCACCGGAGTAACAACGCGCTCATTAACCGCGCTGCAAGTTGCACCGCGACACGGGCGTTCCTTGTCGCCCCCCGGCTCCCGGATACGTACGATACTTGCGCTCTTGTTGTAAGTTATCGATATAAACTGGTGTTGTCATCTCTACAACATTTGCCACTGGAATAACAACGCGCTCATTAACCGCGCTGCGAGTTGCACCGCGACACGGGCGTTCCTTGTCGCCCCCCGGCTCCCGGCTACGTACGATACGATACTTGCGCTCTTGTTGCAAGTTATCGATAGAAGCTGGTGCGGTCAACTCTACAACATTTGCCACCGGAGTTACAACGCGCTCATTAACCGCGCTGCGAGTTGCACCGCGACACGGGCGTTCCTTGTCGCCCCCCGGCTCCCGGCTACGTACGATACTATACTTGCGCTCTTGTTGCAAGTTATCGATAGAAGCTGGTGCGGTCAACTCTACAACATTTGCCACCGGAGTAACAACGCGCTCATTAACCGCGCTGCGAGTTGCACCACGACAAAGCCGTTCCTTGTCGTTCCTACTACGATATAAACACTTGTTGTAAGTTATCGATAGGAGCTGGTGTGGTCATCTCTACAACATTTGCCACCGGAGTAACAACGCGCTCATTAACCGCGCTGCGAGTTGCACCGCGACACGGGCGTTCCTTGTCGCCCCCCGGCCTCCGGCTACGTACGATACGATACTTGCGCTCTTGTTGCGGTTCGACGGTGAATTCGGTAATTAAGTAAATCTGGCGGGGAACGCTTTTGCTGTTGGGTGGGTAATTAATTCCTTATTTCGCAGCCATTTTTTCGTAGGTATATTTTTCGTTTCACATATCAAGAGTCGAGTCAAAGTGCTGTATAAATTGAGGTGCATTTAGCTACACGCGAGGTGTGGGAGCAATATGGTAGCAAATTGCATACCTATAATTTCAAACACTTTAAGGAGAATATAAGTGTAAAGATACCTACCTACTAGTTAAAACTCCTATAGGTAAATCATTGAATTAACTTTCTTGAACTATCTTCTTCACTGGAACTCACACAAAATCCACAGGTGGTTTTTTAATTACACGCAGAAAAAAATCTGGTTGCATGTACGAGAAAAAAAGTAAATCAAACTAGAACTTCTGATAGAATCCGTGACAGCTGGACTTGCTGTTGCCCTTGCAAAACCATTCCGTAAGAAATTTGAACTATTAATTTATTTAGGACAACAAAACTACTCATATAATTATAACAATACATCTTGTACCCATCACTAGACCAATTGTGGGAACTTACATACTATTTGGTAAATATAACCAAACCTTTGCTTCTGGTTCCTAATCACATTGCTGGACCTACTTTAATTCTTGTAACCGTTACTAGACCAATTGTAAGAACTAATACACTATGTAGTTAATATAACCAAACTTTAGTTTCTGTTTCCTAATTACTTTGCTGGACCTACTTAAAGTCTTGTGACCGTAACTAAACTAATTTTAACGATTAATACAATACTTAGTAAATATAACCAAACTTTTATTTCTGTTTCCTAAATACTTTGCTGGATCTACTTTAAGTCTTGTTATCATGACTAGACCAATTGTAAGGACTAATAGACTATTTAATAAATATAACTTAACTTTTATTTCTGGTTCCTAAATATGTTGCTGGACCTACTAGTGTATTATTTTAATAACTGGGTATGAATTATAATATAGTAACTTTAAATAAATGTACTGTAATGCTAACATTGTCTGTATTGTGACAGGAACATTAAGTATTGTAATGCTAGTATTGTGTTTTGTAGTAGTAACTCTGCAGTTTGTTATTCGTGAATACTAGTGCAGGTGGAAGCTGGAACTTCGTTTGCATAATATGAGGACCGGATTCGGACTTCTGATATGTGCTTTGGTAAACCCTGTGTTTAATATCACAAATGTTGCCAGGGTATCGTGGTCCAATCAAAGATGTCGACCTTTTTTCTGTATTAATCGTGTGGTATGTCAAATGAAAGGGATAAGTGTTACAAGATAATAAAAATATATCGCACTTGAATTTAGCCACATTATGCAAAAAAAATAGTTAATGTAATTAAGCATGGTTTTCTATTGTATCTCCTTTATATTAATTTTATTTTTTAAATTTAGCTTAAATATAATTATATTAGTGCGGTATATTTTTGTAATTGTCAAGTCCTTTCATTTAATATCTCACATGATAGGTTTCCGAAAAAACATCTGCTATCTTTGAGTGCCCATCTTTGGACCACAATGCAACCTGGCAACATATGCGATATTTTGAAAACAAGGGTTACCAAAACATATATCAGAAGTCTGAATCCGGTCCTCATATCATGCAAACGAAGTTCCGCCTCCCACCTGCACTAGTATTCACGAATAACAAACATTTTTTAACGTCGCTTACGCTATGTCTCCCACATATCATGAATGTATTTAAATAAAAAATAAAATTGCTTTCATGAAAATAGTATCAATTTAATGTTTATATGGTAAACATCACACCAGATTTGGCACCGATTTTCACTTAAGTATTGTTAATTATCCTTATCCTAATATTAATAACTAATAATCAGTCAAGGTTTTGTATAGTTCAGTCGCATAACAGTCTCGATTCCAGGTTACAAATTGTATTTTAAATATTTCTAACGGTGTTTTGCAATAACGTCCTGCAGGTCCATAGGTCTCAGGCTCAGCACATTTGTAATGAAACCATCCTGTACTTCAGCTTTGGAAGTCCTCCAAACTTGATTTTTGATTTCCCAGCAGTAGCAGTACTAGCATAAATGCAAGGATTGATTCCTTTTCTTCAAAACTTTCGTCATCTAAAAACAAGAGTAAATAAATATGAGTAGTAGTAGACGAAGTAGGAACGTGGACTAAGAAGGGCAGTTGACGAAGTAGGAACGTGTACTACGTAGGGCGGTTGACGAAGTAGGAACGTGGACTAAGAAGGGCAGTTGACGAAGTAGGAACGTGTACCAAGTAGGGCGGTTGACAAAGTAGGAACGTAGACCAAGTAGGGCGGTTGACAAAGTAGGAATGTGGACCAAGTAGGGCGGTTGACAAAGTAGGAACGTGGACCAAGTAGGGCGGTTGACAAAGTAGGAACGTGTACCAAGTAGGGCGGTTGACAAAGTAGGAACGTGGACCAAGTAGGGCGGTTGACAAAGTAGGAAAGTGGACTAAGTAGGGCGGTTGACGAAGTAGGAACGTGGACTAAGTAGGGCAGTTGACGGAGTAGGAACGTGGACTAAGTAGGGCGGTTGACGAAGTAGGAACGTGGACTAAGTAGGGCACCATAATTTTTTTTTAACGGTTTTATCTACCATAATCAGTAATAAAAGTAATAAAAATTGTCAGGCCCGTTTAAGGGATAATAGTGTAAGTAGTGTAGATCAATTTACCAAAGAACGTGGCGAGGCTTCATCATCTGTAATCTGTACTGGCCGTTTCTGTTTCTGCCAAGACCGTTATCATGATCTTGATGGGCAGGCACAATGATCACGTCTGTATTTTCAGTGATGCTGACACATTTTGATGTTGAGGGAGTCTCATCTATGCTGGTGGTGATTGTATCACTTGTAGGTTTAATTGGTGTCAATAATTCACTTAAACTTTTCACTTTCTTGTGTGAAGGGTTCAGCATTTCCACAAATTCAATCTGCAATATAAATTTAGCATTAGTTAATTGGACTGATATGATTTAATTAATACGACCACCAATATCCAAACAACTAAAGAACTTCAAACATTTTGTAAGACTGGCAAGTCATTAGGTCAATGCTAATGGTCATTGTGAACTTACTGGGCTGCTTGTATCTACTTCTTGTTCATCACTTTTTGTTATTTTCTGCAAATTTTCTAGATTTCTTAAAAGTCTAGCCCTGTCTTCTTCTGGTGCTATCAATTCCTTCACTAGGTAACTCTCTAGCATCGACAACGTAGGCAGAGTTATGTTGTTTGCTGAAACACAAATTATATGATTAATAATTTATTACATTATGTAGGTACGCAAATAGTAGGTAACTTTACTTCATTATCCATCTCACCAAATAACCAGCCTCATTGAAAGTCCGAAAAATTACATGGCTCACTCGAGGCCACGTTTGCTCGTGCTCAGGAGAAAGCGCGCGGGCCGAGCCAAAATCAACGCGCCTCAAAAATTTGTCTATTAATTTATTAGGCGTCCAAATTGGGCCGAGCGTATGCCGCGCGAGGCAGCGAGCAGGCGAGCAGCCTCGGGCAGTGTGGACGCGCCTAATTCCGTGCTCTATATTTGCATGTTTAATTCTTTGTAATGTGTTATTATGTATATCCAAGGCCTACCCTACCTACCCTAGTGGGGGCTATGAGTGTGATCATGTAAGCGGATTCCCCTTTAACTCAGAACAGACTCAACAGACAGACTGCATCAGCTGCAAAGCTCTGATGTTTGTCAACCCAAAGCTACTAAACACATAAGACAGACTATAGACAGACAGAAATATTGACAATAAGATTTAGGTACTATGGATTTACCTACCTTCAAATGTGCTGATATATTGCGTTAGGCCCCATTCTCCCAGTAAACGGGGAATATCTTTGTCGACTTCAGTCTCCATGGGGTCTCCTTCATCCATCGTAGCGACAGAACACTCACATCACAGAACACTTCCTGCCTTTGCAAGAAAACAAGACACAAGACACTTGTAAATATTAAAAACGACAATTTCGAAAAACGCGGGCGCAAAATGAGGAACCGTAACGTAACAAATAACAAAACAATATGGCGCGCGCTGCCGCCAGCAGCGCCATCGCGCGGGAGGGGGGCGAACGCACTGTGCGTCTTGTTGCTACAAGTTTTTCAATAATAAAGAGAACAATACATTTATATAAGTTAACTTCCGCAATGTGTTTCAAAAACAAAATATGTTTAGTAGTTCTAGGAAACTATCAGGATGGTAAAGGTGGTATATAAATGGTTATGTAAACTGTTGCAGAGTATTGTTTACTATACCATTCTTGTAGTAACAACACCTGGTTTAGGTTTTTAGATCAGACTAAACGAACAGTTGTCAGCACAACAAACAATTAGTTCTTGCTAACCTAATATTAGTTACGAATTAAGAACATTTTGTTAATGGTACTGACATCTTCTTAGCTTTTATTTACATCGCGCATCATTATAGGAACACGACAATTATGTAAATTGTACATCCTCGAAAAGTAGTCTGTGCAAATGCCTTCGTTAATGAAGCAAGTCATTTGGTTTGTAACACATGAATAATTGTACTATTATTTTATAATATTTTTATAGTCTGGTTTATTAATCGAACACTACACTGAATTATACATTTAGTAGGTATAAAAATAATAACATACAGATTACAAAGGAAACGTGTTTGAGACTAAACTTATTGTTAAAATAATTTACAACATGGTTTTGTAGTTCTGGCTGTCACCAATTTCTCTCCGTGTACAAGCTACTTAGAGTTAATAACATTTGCTTTACCAACTTCGAAATAGCTGTATCTGTGAGAAGTGCTGCAATTTGCATCTTCAGTATTGAAAAAAACCCGGCACCGTAAGTTACTCTTTAATAGTTCAGCTTACTCATCTGGTTCCTGGTAGTTATATAAAACCAGTTTGAGTTGATCCTTTAAAACGTTATAAATATGTGCCGGCAGAAGGCCGTGTGGTGACGGTAGAGTAGAATAGCACCACCCCCTCTCTTCCCGTGGGGATCGTAAGAGGCGACCGAGGGTTAATCCCGACCCAAACAGCCAGGGCCAACCGTATAGTGGCGGTTAATCCACCACAAAAGCATTCCCAAGAAGTCTCGTAGGAGGCCGGTCGTAAAATTCAGCCAAATCCTTTTGCAACACGATTTTGTGTTCAACGAAACGTGTTGCGCCGACCCCAAGTAATTGGGATAAGGGCAGGAAGATGATGATGACTTGATATGCTTCTGATAGTACTTACGTAATCTTTCATCACTCTACATTTTGCCGTGTTACCCCTTGCATTGTGCTCAGTGGCGCTACCATTCATCATAATTATAATTTATTATTCTGAGCCCCGTGATATTAATTAAGAATTAATTATGATTTAGAGGGCCTACAGTGTGTAAATTATTCTCCTTAAATTCTCGTCAACTAGACGAGAAACTTAAGTAAGTATATTTAGAAATTTAACACATTATCTATGAGTTTCGTAAACTCTTAAGGCCTTAAAAAGTCTTTGTTTAAATTAGTCATCTCATCCATATTTTTACTGTAGATATTTACTTATTCATCTACATAATTTTAAATTACAGTAAATTATAATCTTTCTTCTCCTCCTTTAATTTTATAAAAAATTACACACATCTTCTTACTTGTTAATACCTACAGAGAGATAAATTTATTAATGCTATTAAATAATATGATTTAAGGAGAGCTCTCTAAGAAAAGACTGAAAGCTTTGAGATAAGATTAGGGCACTTTAGAACGAACCTACACGCATATTAAAAGGTATTATTCCAGAACTTTTATCACACTAGGAGCATAATAGAAATTCACCTCTATTGTCATTCAGATAAGGTTAATAAACGTCCCTGTGTACGTGGAAATGATAATGAAGTTCTTTCATACCCGAATCTGTATGGACCCTGAGCTCTTTTAATATGCGTCTGAATGGAAAAGACCCTCAATTAGTGGAGTTTGTTAAATATCCTGGGTCTTGTTAATTTGCTACTGATACCTTTACCTGTTTTACGTATTTTAATTCAACAGCCACAGGTAAAATGATTCTTTGACTGACCTACCGTTTTCCAACGACGTAATTTAAATCGTAATCTTTTAGAATGGTCGTCAAAATGGATTTATTTAGGTACCTTTTAGTATAACAACCCAGTAAAAACAAACAAAAGAACAACCACAAATATTTCCATTTGTATTAAAGCGATGTTCACACCGTGACCTAAATGGGCCATTCTTCAAACGGTCGAAAATTTCGGTCACAGGGTTGTAAATGCTAAACTATACAAGTTTGGACATATCGATCGATTGGACATGATTTAACACTTCAATACCAATGTGGAATCGATTAAAAAGTCCTAGTTTATATTCACTTAGTATTTCAAAACCCAGCCTGAATGTTGAAAACGGGAGGATTTTTGGTGTTCTCCGCGTGTCACACCTCGCACTAACTTTTTACAAATTATGATTTTACTACTTTTCTTATGTTTTGTACGTATCTATTGTATATCAAAATAATCGTCATAAAACAATATATTAGGTGAATGATGAAGAAAATATGTAATGCGTGTAATTTTAAAAATAAACCCGAATATGTATCGGTCACACGATTTCGGACAGTTAGCCCAAGCGTGGTAAAATCGGTCATAACTTCTAAGTTTATAACCGTATCCAGCTGAGATTTTGTTCCTCAAATTATTATGATATGCTTCAGTAATCAAGCAGAGTGAATGGGCACCTCAGTGCCCAGAACTAAAAATATTTCCAAAAATAAGGGCTGACACAAGTTTTACTACCCTTGCATGTAAGTTACGTGGATTCAAATTTCTTCTAGAATTAATACTCTTAGAGATTCGTCTTTTACAGGGCTGATTTGTAATATAGTCGGGACTATTTGTCTATAATTTTATTTAGATTCAATAAAAGTTGGCCGAGTTATTATCAAAAATACTCTGTTTTTGTAATCTGCGTGGAGTAATTTGCGTGGCAAAATACCCACGCAGCTTACAATTCTTCCCACGCAGATTACACAATGGTTCTAAGAGTTAAAAAAAGGCTGAAATAACCATTTTAAATACTATTATTTTACCTAATATTCATTAAAAAAACACATGAAAACAATTCTTTTGGAAAATATCATCAAGTTTTTGAGTTTTCATATCGTTATACTTGGACATAGAATTTTTACCAATTTTGATGGATTTTAGTGCATGTTTTGTCCAAACATCCTGGCCGTTGGCTCTATTCAACCACCTAACTATGTCTCGCAGCAATTTTTCGATGCCAGTGATCGTTGTCTGATAGGCTTGATGTACTGGGTGTTACAAAACAACCAATAAAGCTGAAAGGAGGTCAAGGTACTCGTAAATCTGAACAACTTACCCTATGGAACATGGGTCGAAATATGAAAAAAAAAATTGGACCTCCCATACAGAATGAACTCCATTTGTATGGGAGTTTTTATGGGTTGTTTTGTAACACGTTGTATATTTTGAGGCCAAAAGTCAAAACTGTAAGGTATATCCGATAATATGCCAGCGACTGTATTGAGACATAGTGCTCCTGATTTATCTCTTGTGCTGACAATCATGCTAAATTTATCTCCGCTTGCACTACCTATTTCTAAAAGAAGTACAATGCCAAAGCCCACTTAACTTGCTTATGTAGGTATCATTGGTTCATAAACAGGGCGATAGCGTTAACTCGATTTACTGTTACGTCATGGTGAGGAAGAAGGTCTCCATCAGACGCGTGTCATATAAGTCTAATGTGCAGCAAACACCTGCAGCTGACCTGTCTTTTTTGTGGATCCAGCCAGGGAGGCCGAGAGGGTCGCATAGGGCTTAGGAAACCCTGCGTATTCCATAACCGTGTCCTGGGCGACACAATGTCTGTGGAGAGTCAAATCTTCCTGATATTATTTAAATCGACTGCAATTGACGGAGTAAGGCCATGGTGAGTTAACTTGTTAGTTGCCCCTACCAACTGCGGCCGTCAATATGACTTTCACCTAAGACTACTGGGAATCTTTTTGCGTAAGCTTGGGCAAACGTGGCGAACTTGCCACTTCGCTTGACATTTTGAAGGCTTTTAGCTAGACAAGGTCTGGCAGAAACCTTGACCTGGCTCCTCAGCAAGCTTCCTGTTTATGATAACCCAGCTGGTTTTTGTAATCAATAACAGCTATCTCTCTGACCTCATGGCCATTGATGCCTGTGGTCCTCAAGGTTCTAGTCTCTCGGCGATTTTTCCTTCAGAACAGCTTTTAACTACTTCAGTTTGGTATTCATAGGTATGCAGAAGACAGTACCGTCACAGAGACATTGTCAAGTCCAAATCGATAGGGCGAAAATTGCGTTCTATAGAGAAAGCCCTGGTCTCATTCAATGCTACCACGACACAGGAGCTTTATTGCATCTGAAAGTAGTCCTCTCGACTAGACAACTACTTTTCTAGAGTACACTTATTTCTGTCATTGCGAATAGCTTGACTGGACATTGAGTTGTCATCAATCCTGAACTTCAATTTCACTTCGGAGCCTAAAAATCACTATCTACACTAATATAATAAAGAGGAAAACTTTGTACGTTTTTTTGTTTGTTTGTTTGTTTGTTTGTATGTAATCGATAAACTCCGAAACTACTGGACCGATTTCCAAAATTCTTTCACTATTAGAAAGCTACAACATCCCTGAGTAACATAGGCTACTTTTTACCACGGGAAAATTCCTCATTCCTACGGGAAAACGGTTAGCAGCAGGAAAACGGGGAAATAAAGCAGATATTACCCAAATTAGCCAAACCGCTTTACCGATCCTCGCGAATTTTGGCACTGATATTACTATCATATAAAAGACGGACATGGTCAGCCCTCGAGGATCTGGAGTACCTGATGAAGACCACCAGCATCCCATATAAACTATAAGAGATACGGTCATGGCTTCATAGAAAAAGTTGTTCACCATGACGGGCCGCTTCTGCTGGCACATGGTCATCGAGGATCTGGAGTACCTGATGTAGACCACAAGCATCCCATCTAAACTATAAGAGATAGGGTAATGGTTTCAAAGTAAAAGTTATTCAGCACGACAGGCTGCTTCTGCTGGCACATGGTCACGAGGGTCTGGAGTACCTGATGTAGACAACCAGCATCTCATCTAAACTATAAAAGATTCGGTAATGGCTTCAAAGTTAAAGTTATTCAGCATGACGGGCCGCTTCTGCTCGCACATGGTCACGAGGGTCTGAAGTATCTGATGTAGACCACCAGCACCCCATCTAAACTTTATTAGACTCGGTAATGGCTTCAAAGTTAAAGTTATTCAGCATGACGGGCCACTTCTACTGGCACATGGTCACGAGAGTCTGGAGTGCCTGATGTAGACCACCAGCATCCCATCAAAATTATAAGAGATACGGTAATGGCTTCAAAGTTAAAGTTATTCGCCATGACAGGCCGCCTCTGCTGGCACATGGTCATGATGAGTAACTTCTGCTAGAATGGATTAATGGACTTTTTACTACGGGCAAAGATCCCATTTCTACGGGAAAACAGGTAAGTAGCAGCGAGTGAAACCGCTGGGCGGGCCGCTAGTTTCTTATAAAACTAAGCTTACAAGCTCATTCTTGTAACTAAATTCAAGTATCACCAATTGTTATTTATTATGTTTGCATTAAAGAATTCATATAAAACTCAAGCCTGATCCTGTGTGTAGAAATCCGGCCACCCCTTGGATGACTTAGTCAATAAGTTGCTCTTGATTTGATGGAACTCAATACGACACATATCTGGTCAATACCAATCTACACAGCCTTGCTTTTTGTCGCAAGATGGCCTGCCTAGCAGTCTTCATCATATTTTTATTCAAAATTATGCTGAACCAAGACCTCCCACGACCTTATTCCGCCAGCTCCTTTCCACCATAGAATACCTGTAAATATATTTGGCGGAATACCATCCATTTTTAGTTGCCAATCCACCAATTCTGACTAAGCACTCTGAATCGTCTTTCATTATGCACACTGAACTAATAACCTGCATCTGTTGATTCCAAAATCATAAAACCTTATAATTTTTTTATGTTAGTAGTGAATAAAGAGTTATTTGTCATGATCTGTCTCCATCACAGACTCCATCTTTGCCTTATAACCTCGACTTAAGTCAAGAATAATCATGTTTTAAGTAAAACTCATAGAAAACTAATGGAAATACAAAGACAAAACTGGCTATGTAATCTGCGTGGCTTGATTTGTAATCTGCATGGCACACAAAATTTTGAAATTAAATTTCTCGAGATGTAATTGTGCTAGCAAGGAGCACCAAACTGTTCTATAATCGTGAAAGTATGCAGAATCATATTTCATTGTTATCATCTTCAAATTGCTTAAATTAAAATTTGCCACGCAGCTTACGCGGAGAATCGAAATCTGAATAATGACCCAAATACACTAATCCTAAAACATGAAAAACGCTTAAGAGCTTTTACTCTGGCCACAGTAAAAGTAAAACAAGCAGTATGAAGATAACGCTTTGTACGCATGACAGGAATGTGCTTTGAAAGAATTTTAACTGATACCCTACAAAAATTACAATTCAACACTTGACCCTTGACAACACTGCCCTGCGGTCGCAATATGGTTTATTGTGCAAAAAGTCAAGTTGCTGTTTATTTTGAAGTATTTTCGTTTATCAGCTTCCACTCGAATATAATCTTTCATATCAAGCAAGACATGTAAGCATCTTAAAATTAAACGAACAATCGTATGTGTGAAGCGCACAAATTCTGAACTGGAAAAGCGTTCCTAGGCTCTTAGGTAACATTTATTTGCAGTACTTTACTGATACATATAGTTTTAGTTTCATAACATTTCTACGCACTACACAGCCTACGTACTGCAGCTCTTTCCATCTACTATAATCTGCAGGCTCGCAGATATTTCCATACAAAGTAGAGGAGCGCGGAGTTTTGTTCAGTTTACGCAGGAAACATAAATCTTGTCGGCTGACAGACCTCCAGGTGCACCTCTGTAGCGTTGAATACAAATGATAATGAACACGACGGATCCACGCTTTCAAGCACAGTTTTATAACGCAGGCTTTATTTGCAAGCCCGTGTTTAGTGCTAGGCGAAAGCTGGGCATTTGACATAATTTTCATTTAAGACAAGAATATCGAAAAGTTTATCTTCTTCTTATATCTACTTACTTACTTATTATTATGACGTGCATGATATAAGTTAAGTTTTATACGTCCTGCAGAGAGCAAAGTTGAACATCGCAATCTTTTATCACCAAATTCACTACTATACAAAAAGCGATTTGACTGAACGAAAAACACAAGATTGATATCATAACATATTACGACTTGCACTACTGCAAGTGACATACGACAGATGAATTACACACTCGATTTTGTAACACGAACGCTTACATAAAAATAATAATACCATTCCTTCACATTCAACAACACTGTTCCCGCATAAAATCGATGCCACAAATCAACTTTTAAAGCCTATACAGTCGCTGAGACAATAAGTCGATAAACTACAATATGACGGAACAACATAAAGACAACTTGTAATATTTACACTGAAACCGGTCAAGGGAACCACTTTATAAATGTGCTTTGATCAAAATCTGCCAGACGATAGTGCACTGTAAGTTTGTAACCGTAAAGTTCATGAAAACTGCAGCCTTGAATTTCAAAAATGTAAAATGTTTTGATATCATATTTGACTAAAAAATATAGACACATTGTATCTTGAGTTTCTATGGTTTTATTTTTTATTGTAACTCTCTCATTTATACATTAGTTGACCGTTTATACAATACATAGGTTGGTACGTCTATAATATATAATATGTAGGTATTATGTTTTGTAAATGAAGTTGACGTATTCAACCTTGAAATATACAATTGCATGCTAAATTGTTTCGTAACGATACTGAAATTCCCTAGACAGAGTGCTTTTATAGTCGGGTAGCAAACTTGATCAAGTATTGACATATCTCTTGGCTTAGTTGCATCAAAGCGAGGGAAGCCTCTTTTGATTTGTGGCGGCGCGAAAGACAACATGCTTTATGGTTTCCTGAAGAATATAAAAGAATAATGTTCCCGCGGCGCGAAATATCCAGAACAGGAAACAAGAGAAGATATGAAACATGGAGGTGAATTCACAGGTGTTCGCGTCGTAAAGAGCTTAGGTTGCAGAGATGTCAAGGAGATTACATAATGTTACATGTATGTAGCGACTGGGGAAATGAAATTCTTTACTTATACACGCTCAATGTGACATAGGAAAGAATAAAATTTAACAATCTACCTACAGCACGCCCAAAAGTTCATGATTACCCTGAAATATGTTCACAATGGTTATAACCTCGCGCGCGTTCTTAGATCATTTCATTCACCTAAGGCGTGATCCAAACGTAAAATCTGTTGCAGCGCTATTTTAGCACAGCGCTAACTCATACAAATTTCAAATTCCCCATTTTCAAAACCGACGTAAAATAACGCAATGCGGAAACATGTCGGATTTTAGTAGGTATCTGTAGGGAGTTCAAAATTTGTATGCATCTGACCGAAGCATGCGTCATCATAGCGCAGCAATGAAAGTTATGTCAGGACCCCGGCTAATTGAAAAAAAATACAAACCGCTTATGTTTCCTTTCAAAATGAGATCCTTACTTTACGTATTTGGTGTGATCGGCTAAGCCACCCTATTCTCGTTAAGTATGTCTCAGTCAAGAACTCATCTTGTCAACTCTTAATGATGTACCCTGTAAATTGCGAGCTTGTAGCTTGTTTATCGAAATAAATTGAAATATCGGCAGCCCACATTCCCTCCCACGCGGTCGGGCCGGACAGTTCTCGAGTGAACACAATCGAATTAAATCGATTCGAAATAACAATCGAGCAATTAACTGTTACAAGCGAGATAGCGACGGACGGACTCGCTAATTAGTCCTCGTGTTAGTTGAGACTGTAATGTGGATAATGAGAACCATGTCGTGTGTTTGGGAAAGGTAGAGCCGTTTATTTGGAGCGTTGGACACAGAATAAAATTTTCTGCAACAGACGCATCGGCCCAGTCTTTATTTGGAGAGCCACTCACTTCATACGGACACTTTTTTATGAAATTCTGAAGCTGACCAATATGTTTCTGGCATTCCTCCCTCTCGCATACACACCGCATGATTTTTCGGAGCTTTTCACGATAGGGGTTTATGAAAACTTGTACAAAGACTAGATACTGTGACGTTGTGGCATTCACTGCCACATCAAAAAGCGAATATCACAGGATGTCATTCATTCACATCTGTCATAAACCGCAGAATAGTGCGATGGGTAGATAAACGATTCGCTTGTATGATAAGGCGCCTAATCACACTAGATATATTCCTGCTAAATTTTGTAAGAGATACTACGTATTTGTAAATAGCGAGTTGTATCAAAGCAGCGGGTAACCAATAACGATCCATTATAGCGACCTGCATCAGACAGTTCTGTTGGGGACGTTTTCAGAAGGGTTCGCTTTCACTTACTAATATCATTTCAATAAGCTACCTACTGCTTACCTAATTCAGAATATCAGAGAGACCCCTAATGCCAAAACCTGGTAAGTTTGCTCCTGACGTCCCAAGGAAGGGAACCCTTTCTGAGGGATACTACAATGTAAGATTAGCTCGCTAACGTTGGCGGCTGATTAATCCCACGCATAGACCTGTTACTCAGGGACGTCACTTTTCTTACTTCTTTTGAATGTGATGTCACTCTTGGTAAAACTTTTTGTCGTTTTTCTTGTGTTTTGTCAAGTGTGGTATAAATAAGCTATGACTTAAAAGTTCAGTGAAATTGAAATATCCATTAAGGATATAAACTAAGGATTAAACACTAATATTAAGCGCATACATGTGTGAAATTGCCTAAACTCTGAAACCATTGGGCTAATTTAAATTTTCTTTACCGTTAACGTAATGATTCGCTGGGTGAATTGAAAAAAGATTGTTGAAACATTACAAACCTACGGTGAACCATCGCCATTTGCCCATTTATTGTACTGACAAGACCAAGTCTATGACTAATAGATCTTTGATCCCAACCCTTTAAGATAGCGGGGAAGGAAATCATAATATTAGGATTTCCTTACTATTGTATAAACTGTTTGCGTGGAATTGAAATTGTGTTTAGATTAGTTTGAATAGAAGGTTGTGTAGCTACTGCTGGAGTAAATAACGCTATTATGTGATAGGTATTTGCTAGGTAGGCAACTAAGTACTATTTTCATTTAACAAAGAGGTAGGTAAGAGTTTTCTACGAGTAGGTTTGTCCAAGTTTCTGTTTTCTTTTTATTTGCAGAATGATAAGATTTGATACAAAATAAACGTGTTCACTTTCATCCATCATCCGTAATCCTACGGGATAAAGTTTATATATAGGTATTTACGTATTGCGATATTAAATTTTCCCACCTTATTACTATTCAATATTGTAAAGCTCACAAAATAATAATAATTCATATCCTACCTTCCTTCAGATAAAGCTTATAAACCAAGCGTCGCGACAACGATGCGCGTCGTTGTCGCTGCGGTCTTGTAGAAAAACCCGACCGCATCCCATACAAACCCTGAGCTTCTCAGCGCGCTGTCAACGTGACGGCGTCGTTGACGCTGACGCCCGGTCTTTCCGGTATCCCCATACAAACCAGTCATTTGACAGCGACAACGACGCCGCCGCGACGCCGCGACGCTTAAAAAAAAAGGGTACCATAAGTCTCCGATCACAGGATGAGAAAGATGGAGTCTTATTTAGATGAAATTTATTAGCTTCTTTATCTTTTTGCTTTTTATTAGACCTATCTTGATGTACGGATGTGAAGCTTGGACACTGACCCAGAAGGAAGAGAATAAACTCTTGGTGGCAGAAAGAAAGATCTACCGGAAGATGCTGGGACCAACTAGACGAGACGACGGGAGCTGGCGAGTTCGGAAGAACCGGGAGCTTGAAGAGCTGGTGGCCGAACCGAATATTATAGGCGAAATTAAGTCAGCCCGAATCCGCTGGCTCGGACACCTAGAAAGGATGAGGGAAGATCGCGCCGTGAAGAGAGCATATCTGGGGAAACCAAACGGCAAACGCCCGGTTGGACGCCCTAGATATCGCTGGGCCGACGAAGCAGAAAAAGACCTCCTGCAGCTTCAGCACCCTGACTGGCGAACGACAGCTCAAGATAGAGATAGCTGGCGACTTCTGGTGTCGGAGGCCAAGATCCACTTTGGGTCATTGAGCCACCTTAGTAAGTAAGTAAGTTTATCTTTTCGAGTGGGCAACAGTCGCCCAACGATCCGATGAACCCTGTCAAAATTTATCTACACCATAATAATTCTGCAAGATATCACACACACTCGCTCATGAAGCAACAAAAAACCCAAGGGTTTATGTTTTGCTGATAAAGAATACAGCAAATGATAATTTAATAACAAAAAGAGCTGATATTTTATTATGTGTGTAGCAAGATTCGTAGGTATCTGTAAATAATTGAAGCAGCAAAATATGGCATGATAACTTGCGTTGTTCATTTTGTGCTACTTTTCTATATTATTTGGACTGGCTAGACTGTAGGTACAGACCCCTTCTTAAATTGCGCGCGAGTAATACGTTTTGTCTGGTACCTACGAGTACATCTCTTCAGTAAGCAGTTTTGCATTTCTGATGCAGTTGAGGCGAGATTTGAGAACTTGGCGGAACGGTGAAAAGATTTATGGAAATCGGTGACAGAAGGCTGAGATAGCTCGACAAACTTTGTTACTGTAACGGCTTCACGGTTTAAGTCTTCAGGTTTTGATCTCGAATTCACGGTTTTTTGGAAAGAAAAATGCCTTTTTGAGTATTTCTCCAGAACATGCAAATTCACGTGATTTCTCTGGCGAATTTGAATTTTGAGTTAATTGAAATATTACCAATGGATATTGAAAACATATCTCAAAAGATAAAAAATGATACCTTTGGCCCTCGTTTCTCACTTATAGTTCCAGAGAAAAACAAGTTTAAAAAAATCTCGCCAGAGAAATCAATCAAATAGGACAGAGAAATCAAACTCGTAACTTTAATTTCGTTATTTGTATCATTTACTAATGTCAGTCATTCATTATTTATCGTGGCTGTTGTCTGCTCGCAGGCTTGCCACAGACCTAGCCACCGGGCAGGCTAGCGTGGCTGTTGTCTGCTCGCAAGCTCGCCGCAGACCTAGCCACTGGGCAGGCTAGCGTGGCTGTTGCCTGCTTGAAGCGCTGCGAGTAGAAGCGGCTACAAACCTAGCCACCTAGCAGGCTAGCGTGGCTGTTGTCTGCTCGCAGCGCTGTGAGCAGAAGCGGCCACAGACCCAGCCACCGGGCAGGCTAGGGTAGATGTTGTCTGCTCGCAGCGCTGTGAGTAGAAGCGGCAACAGACCTAGTCACCGGGCAGGCTAGCGTAGCTGTTGTCTGCTCGCAGCGCTGCGGGTAGAAGTGGCCACAGACCCAGCCACCTAGCAGGCTAGCGTGGCTGTTGTCTGCTCGCAGCAATGTGAGCAGAAGCGGCAACAGACCTAGCCACCAAGCAGGCTAACGTGGCTGTTGTCTGCTCGCAGCGCTGCGAGTAGAAGCGGCCACACACCTAGCTACCTAGCAGGCTAGCGTGGCTGTTGTCTGCTCGTAGCGCTGTTAGCAGAAGCGGCCATAGACCTAGCCACCGAGCAAGCTAGCGTGGCTGTTGTCTGCACGTAGGCTCGACGCAGACCTAGCCACTGGGCAGGATAGCGTAGCTGTTGTCTGCTCACAACGCTATGAGCAGAAGCGGCCACAGACCCACCCAACGGGCAAGCTAGCGTGGCTGTTGTCTGTTTGCAGGATCGCCACAGACCTAGCCACCGGGCAGGCTAGCGTTGCTGTTGTCTTCTAGCAGTGCTGTGAGCAGAAGCGGCCACAGACCTAGCCACCGAGCAAGCTAGCATGGCTGTTGTCTGCTCGCAGGCTCGTCAAAGACTTAGCCCCCAGGCAGGCTAGCGTGGCTGTTGTCTGCTCGCAGCGCTGCGTGTAGAAGAGGCCACAGATCTAGCAACCTAGCAGGCTAGCGTGGCTGTTGTCTGCTCGCAGCGCTGTGAGCAGAAGCGGCCACAGACCTAGCCACGGGGCAGGCTAGCGTGGCTGTTGTATGCTCGCAGGCTCGACACAGATCACAATTGTACAACTACACCACATGTGGTAATTTTGTTGAATAAATTGAATTGAATTGACCTAGCCACTGGGCAGGATAGCGTGACTGTTGTCTGCCCGCAGGCTCGTCACAGACCTGATTGATTTTTCGGGCAACTTTTTTGAATTCTCTGGCATTTTCGCCAGAGAAATCAATGCCAGAGAAAGCAAAAAGTAGTGATTATTTAGAATAACCCTTAAACCGTAAAAGCGAATATAATCGTTATTACACAACCAGCTCACCACCCAAAAAGCTCCGTTTCTTTAACAAAATCTCAACATTATGACTGGTCAATTAATTATTAACTTTACCAGAGAACTCAAATGTATAGGTGTACCAAAGCCAGAATAACACTTGATTACCTCGATAAATCCAAAATGTAACATCGAGTCACGAGTGCACACACCTCCGCTGCTGCGGCGTTACTGACTCTTTTGAGCGGCCGGGATGCCGACAGCGTACCTACAAAGACTAGTGATGTGTGCGATGTTTTTTACGCGCCAGAGAATCCCAGGATTTTACGCGGACAGAGACATTTTATTCTGTAACTCGCTAAACTGTTATAAGTATGGTTAAATATTAATTGTAGTTAAACTAGAACATATAAAAGGTCTGTGAACATCGTCACAAATTCGTATCATAAATAGTTATCGAAATATAAACCCATGAATGTAGCAAGTCAGCTTTCGGACACGCCAGAGAGCGTCAATTTGGGGGGCATATGTATTTTTTATAAAAAAAGCGTATTATCCCTATAATTTTTTATTGCTTCTCTAATCGCAGTAATAGCCGTACTAACCATATAAAAAATACTGTTCCTCTATAATAGCAGGATGTGCAAATTTTGGGCCAAGGCAGTGATTTCTCTGGTGCTGAAGAAAGACCCTTTTGTTTTAAGTAGGTATTACTTGATTTGTCCAACTACACCACCAACTATTGATCGCTTTATAGCATCTAGGTATTTCTGCAAAATCTGGAAGCTTCAAATTGCCCGTTAGGAGGTTTAGATACCTACCGTTTGGAGGCCTACATACCAAATATTCGGTATCATAATCCAGAATTTATAATGACTTTACTTTATGCTTTGTTACAGGAAGGTTATGATACGAATAAGAAATAATCAAAATTATTTCACAATGCAAAAAGTAAGCCATGGCCCACACATTCCCCCGTCCATTTCTCAGAAGTTTCGTCAGTGTCCCGTCCCGACGACGCCGGAAGTTTTCACTCGTGCGCTCAGACTATGAATAATGTTCGATCGGCACCGGAAGTCGCTTCCTGCGGCGGTTCGACGCCCGCACCGTTTGAACGCCCCCTTATCTTTTTGTAGCCTCAGGACTCAGGAACTGTGGTCGTTCGGTTTTTAAACTTTTTTCGCACAAACGATTTGTTGGCCGTTTGCAGTCTTCCTCTATAAAGGGTGTTTTGACAGATTTATTTGCATATGGCTTCGCCAATATCCGGAGGGGTGCAAAAGGCTAAAAAAGTGCCCCATTGAAGCCCAAGTTTAGTTTACTAAAAGGGATCCCAAGCGAAAGTAGCGTCCCGCTAACTATAACTTTGAAAAAATGACTGTTTATTAACACAATCAGAAATATTTGTATTTCATTAAACTGTTTGTTCTGCTATATTTTTTCCTTTTATGTTACTTTAATGTTGATCTACTAAGTACATATAGATTTTTGATAAATTGTGTTAAAATCGAGTAGGATTCTTATGAGGCCGCCATCTATCGTTAGGGAGTCCCTTTATGCGGTTTGATACGGCAAAAACTATTACTTATTTAGAAACATTCTACCTATTTGTACCTGTTTATCAGCTAGCTATGAAAAGATGGTTTGAAACCAATACGCAAAATGAACAAAACGTAGAATAAAAAGATTTTTCATCCCCTCTATTCAAAAAACTACGCTTTGGTCGCACATAAGTGGGATTAAAGTAGGTCATTTAATCCCAAGGGATTAAAATTCATTTGAATTTGGAACACAAATATTTGCAGCCAATCTTTACTAAATTTACTACAGATGGATACTGCAACACTACCTGTTATCTGCTATTTTATTGAGTATTTTACGCCTAGTATGTAGCTTATAAAAGACCTAATTCCTAGCAAAATTTGAAATTAAAAAGTAATGTGTCAATTTTTTTTTCTTTTGGCGCGATAACTGGCCGGCAATGGGCAACAACAATATAACCTCAATTATATTGCAATTTATTATGAAATGAAATGTGTGATAATGATTTTGTAAATATTGGATATTTATAACGCAATTTAGGGTAAAGTACGGATAGATGCGCCGTTGGGATAGTTGCGCAGGTTTCGAAAACACTATGTTCTAGTGAATTTCAGCACTATTACTTAATAAAACATAGTAGTCTTCTTCCTGAAAGCCCAAGTACCACGTTAATTATTGGAGTAATTGCACAATTTACGCCAGTTTAAGCAAAAATCTTCGGTAGCGTGGTCAAACCGGGCGTCGAAATTATTTAAGCACATTTTGTTTTTCAGGTATCTTTTCTCAAGATTGTAGAATCGCTCACATTTTTATTTCCTCATATGTGCACTACTTTATAAAGTATGTGCCCATTTATTAATTATTCCAAAATATAAAATCATTATTTTTTTAATTAAATGCGCAACTATCCGTACCAAAAAGGATATTTGCGCAGGTTTTTTTGGACGGATAGTTGCGCTTTGGGGGATAGTTGCGCAGATTGATATTTTTGTTTATTTTAGTATGTTGCAGATGGATAAAATGCTTCTAAATTACAGTCTAGATATGGACGTTGTTCAACATACATTTTTATGATACCTACGCGTTGATACAATTTTTTTACTGAAATAATGACTTAGCACTCAATAACTTTAGAAATAGTAATAATATTAAGGTTTGGAGGCCTATTCGATTTTTAAAATAAGTATTTAATCAAATTAATTTCAAATTGGTTTGATTTAAATAAAGTACAAATTTCATAGTAAGTCACCTAGGTAATCTTCAAAGCGCAAGTATCCCCCCATGATTTTTTAGTTCTGCGCAACTATCCGTGCGGCTGCGCGACTATCCCTTTTTCAAGAGGTCAAATAAAACTGGATTTACAACAAAACAATAAAAATTTAATTCATGAATTAGGGCTTTAATGAAAGATTAAAGATAAATCCTTTAATCTGTAAAGATAATTTTGTAAATAAGTTCTTAATTATTGAGTTATAGAGCATTTTCCAAAAGGTGCGCATCTATCCGTACTTTACCCTATAGGATGTATTGTAAAATAATGGATAATAGCAAGCAATATTTAAAGAACTTCGTAGATTAAGTAAGTATTTATTGTTTTTCTCATAGAGGGGGATGAAAAGTAGTATGTATCACTCGGGTATAAAGTTATTTATTCTCGGGCGACTTACATTGAATCCCTCGCTTCACTCACGATTCTACTTTAAAATCCCTCGCTACGCTCGGGATTTTACTCTAGAATCCCTCGTTCCGCTCATGATTCAAAATAGCGCCCTCGCCCTAAATATATCACTTTATTCCCTTGTTATAAAAACTACTATAAATGTACATTAATAATGTACCAAGTTTAAACAGAGAACCGCTAAAACTCATATCGTAACTCATATAATTGCCAAGGAGAGAGAGAGAGAGAGTTCCTCGTCGGGAACAACGGCAGAGTTGTGACTGTTTTATAATTTTTGTACATTTCCAATGCCCTACTTTTCGCAGCTCAGTCGGTCATTACGAATGCTAGTACAAGCGCTAGTCAAAGTTTTTCCAACCATTCAGACGTTAACCACATTTTCAAGTTTTAAACTTAACTCTACGCTCAAGGAATAAATGTGAAAATGGCGTGTGCAGATATTACGGCTATTGCTCGTAACCAGCCAACACGACCAGATTTGACATACGTTGCTGCGCAACTGGAGTTTTTTGCAAAAAAGCTCTTTTAAATAACCAGCAATGTAGGCTAAATCGGACCCTGACGGCAGGTTAATGTAATATCCACTTCCCCTCAAGTTTTGCTCTGTTCAGTACTATGCCAAGAGTTCGTTACGTAGATAGAATCTTTAATTTCCTCACTTTGCGTCAATGTCATTCGTTTATAGAGGCCCATAAAAAATCGGTCCGTTTTGAATTTGATAAAGAGTGAAAATTAACCCTATGTTCTCTGTACAACCTTTTTCATTTTGCAATCTAAATTGCAAAGTCAAAAGACAAGAACGGAATCGAAATTAAAACAATAGTTTATGTACCTACCTATGGGTAAAACCATACAATCGATCAATTCGGCACAAATCACTATTTTCGAAATTTTCGACACCCCTGTTTCTTAGAAACCTCAATCTTGCTAAGCAATTACTTCAAAATCGCTTCCCTAACTCGTTTCAATGTTCGAGAGCTAAACAAATAACAATTTAACTCCTTGATGGCGTTTCAAAAAGAACTCATTCAATTCCAGCAACTCTCATTTCCTCTTAAAAAAACCGTCCCATGTCGTCCGGAACGTAATTATCCGACCCAATTTGTAAGGGCACTTCTACTGTGCTCCAAAATTTTCTAATCCTCCTTACCACGTATTTATTTTTTAGAGTTTCATGGCCCTTAAGAGTAGAATGAATAAAAACTCTACACTAAAAAATTGAGAGTCTGGCTGCTCTTTATTCGTTTTCCTTTATTTTGTGCAATAAAAGTATCGTTATGTGTTGTTCAGGTTTTAGTAGGTACCTTTGTCGCGTCGTTGTGTCTATCTATCTATATCAACCCACATCTACCCAGTATAGGCCTCTTCTTTTTTACGCTAACTCCTCCGGTCCTGTGCCTACCGCAGCCATTCTTTACAGGCAATGGCCACTATATCGTCGTCACAAGCTTACGTGCATACATTTCGACCTTCCTATTTATATCAGTGTGAAAATCATACTTTGTATGTATTTTATTTGTACGTATAGTGAAAATAGTTGAAGCTTGTTGTACGATTTATAAGTAGTGTCGCTGCTTCGCGCAGTTTGTCCGCGCGGACGATTCACGTGCAAAGTTCACTTTACTTTTAGCGGTTATCATAAAAACTTTGCGCAAAGCCCTTAGTTTTCGCGTCCTTACTTTTTAGAAGAATGATTGTTGAGGCTAGGTGAAATAACCCTCTGTAAGCACCTCGGCTCACGACGCTAAATGAAGAAACAGGCCTCCTTAATCCACCGAGTTTTTCAATGACACGCGCTTTAGGACGTTGGATGTTTCATTTATCTTTTTTTCAGCGCGTTTTTATTTTTCCTTTAGACCACGCGTATCAAGCAAACTGTAGGAAGATATCTAGGTAGCTTGGCTTTTTGTACTTTTCTCAAAAACACCTATTTTGTTTGATGGATTCGTAAATCGATTCGGTAATTTGATTGATTCGTAACCGTTCCACGAATGAAAATGATATTCTTTAGTTTCCGGATTTGCGAATTTTCCGTGGTTGTGCCGATTCAATCAAGTAGATACTTCGGATGTCAAATATTTTCCTTGAGACAGATATAAAGTCAAATATTAAATAGCGTTGATGTTGACACGAATTGTTTTGTAGGTACAGAATCCAAGATGTTTGATAGTGTAGGAATTATATTTTTATAGTAATCAATCACCTTAACTCATGGTTTTTGATTGATTGGAATAGAGCTTGTAAAACTTGCAAAAATAAGGAATGGACCCGAATTGGCAACAATGTTGTTGACATCGTGCTCAAATGTTATATAATGTGATAGAGAGGCAAACAAAAAATGTTGTTAATTCGAGTCCATTCTTTAACCGTGCAAGTTGCCTATAGATTGCGCTAGCCAATACTTACTTTGTGCCTATATTATGTAGTTTACTCTGTAATAGAATGATGCAAAATAAAACTCAACTGATACATTATTTGAGATGTTTTATTACCAGAAATGAGAATAATTTACATTGTAAAAAATACACACACTCCGATAATCACACTAGGGTTAACATTTGCAGCTTATTTTCGGCTCTATTTTACAGTTTTTATCTAATATAGCTTCTTTAACTTCTTAGTCTTAGATATTTAATATGCTTATTGACATTTTATTACACGAAAATCTGAAAAATGTGATTTTGACAGTAAGGGAAAACTATTTTCTTTGGTTATTTTTGTGACAAAACATAAATATCTAGACGTAACACTCACTCAACCAGTCTCAAATAAACTGAAGATTCTTCAATGCAGCTTTTAATATTAGTAATAATAAGTAATATTAGAATCACCTAAGTTTTGACATTTCACAGAAGGCTTTTTGACCTAACTAATAGCTCTTATTCAGAGGTTCTTACATACACTTACCTACGATATAAATGTTTTTACATCTTAACAGTATGAAAAATAAAAGCTGTATCTTTGGATTCATTTTCACAGACTACAAACAGTTAGCTATGCTTTATTGAATTACTGTCACAACGTACTTATGTAAGGATATGTATTTTTAAACTATTATTTAGGTAACATGTTTTTTTTTTCCAAATGCTAGTCAGTTGTTCAATGAAAGCTTTGATAACTTTGGCAGAACAACCAGAACATAATCTAATCCTGAAGGAAGAAATTTAACTTTTACCTAGTTATTATGACGGATGAATAATGATTATATTCGTCAGTATTGTCATGATAGAACTAATGAATGCTATGGTTTGAAGAAATGTTGCATTAAATGATGTTACAATACCTATTCATAGTTTGTACTAGATCAGTTGTAATTAAGTATAGAAAAACTGTCTAGCTACATAAACATGTAAAAAATGTTCTATTTTGTCGTTAGAGGTTTTTACGAAAAGAGCAGGTTTGATTGGAGACATTTTGTAAAATACACAGGGTTTACTTATCTTATCTAAATTTTATTTCTTAACACTAACAATAATTGACAAAGAAATAAAAAAGTTTGAAGAAGCTTACATAGGTACAGCTGAAAACAACCAAATTCTATCTATCTCCGATCATCGGCAGTCTCTTACTAATTTATTTTTTACAACAATTTTATTTGATTTATTTTTACTTTACACTCCGAATTTACACCCAAACACAAAGAAGTCGGAATAAAAATGATACCATTGGACGGACAGACACAGATGCTAATGAATATTACACGTAAGTATAATAAAAGTGAAAAGAAAAGTGTGTGAATGCAGGAATTTGTTCGTCAAAGAACGCGAGTTCCCGGCCACTCAGAATTCAAGTGTTACTTTCGATCCATTTGTAAGTGATCACTGAATTACGTGAGATTGTTCCGCCAGTCTTCGACGACTGGTTGGCTGGTGCAGTTGGTAGCGCACCACCGGGACTGCGTGGTCGGCGGGCAGGGGCTGCCGCCGGGCCGCTGCCGGCGGATGATGCGGCGCGTGCGCAGCGCCGACCCTACGCAGCCGCCGTCGCTGCGGCACGGGCTCCACTCACCCCAGTCCGACACCCGGCAGTCTAGCAGCTCTACGAATGAAAGGAACAAGGTCAGTAAAAGTGTCGTCTGATAATATCGAATTCTTAAGTACATTCTCTAAGGTACATTCTAATAATTGAACAAATCCTTTAGCAGGATCTTTGCGCCAATAAGCAATGTGCTCACTATAAACAATGTGTTAGTGCAGCTAGCGGCGTTGCCTCGCGCGGTACCGGTACAGGCCGCGTAGAGTTTGCTCGCTGGCAATGGGACCTGACATACTTACTTGTTCTTTTCCGCTTCCTCCTTTCAGCGGGGTCGGTGTTGCCGGCACGCAGCTTGCGACGACGCCTCGCCCGGTACCGACGCGCCAGGCTGCGTAGAGTTCGCTCGCTGGCAGTGGGACCTGGCATACTCACTTGCTCTTTTCCGCTTCCTCCTTTCAGCGGGGTCAGTGTTGTCGGCGCGCAGCTTGCGGCGTCGCCTCGCCCGGTACCGACGCGCCAGGCTGCGTAGAGTTCGCTCACTGGCATTAAAACCTGACATACTCACTTGCTCTTTTCCGCTTCCTCCTTTCAGCGGGGTCGGTGTTGTCAGCACGCAGCTTGCGGCGACGCCTCGCCCGGTACCGACGCGCCAGGCTGCGCAGAGCGGACCGCTCGCTCGCAGTCGGACCTGACGTGGGAAGCTCGTTGGCTGAACGAGGCTCCTCTGTTGTGCTGCCTGTTGTGTTTGTCCTGTGAAATTGATGTTTGTCTTTAGTTCATGAACGCACACTATGGTTTGTTATACAATGTAACAAGTGACTTACAAAGAGTAATATGAGTACAATCCGTTGGGAGTTGTGAGCGACCCTTGTGCGTAGATCCTGGGCGCTTGCTCGGCTCTCTCTGCTTCCTCGGCGATGGAGAGCGCGCGGTTGCCGTCTAGTACGTCGATGCTGTTGTGGCTGAGCTTGTCAAGTTGCAGCACGTCGTATCTGCGGTCGTCGCTGCCGCGGTGGAACACTTCTGACAGCTCGTATTCTCTGAGCTGTGTAGAAGAATGAAGTCATTTTAGAAAACTTGCAAGTTCCGCAGGCAGGATTTCAACCTGTGTCTTACGCATTACTACTGGCGAAACAATTTCAGCTAAGGAACAGGTTGTTTAAATCAAAGACTTTCGTGGCAAAAATAAAGATGCAAACTCATATCCAAAGAACTTTTGCGATGGCTAGTAAAATAATAAGACCTAGTTTTATACTGCTTCAGTTTCAGTGTACCAAGCCTAGACAATAATAAACAGAACAGAACACGGGTATTTTAGAAAACAAACATGTTTTAGATACTGTTTTTGTCTTGTTACACCAACTTTAATAAACTGAAAAGTAGCTATCAGCGGCAACCTCCAGCATTGCCGTTACATCATCTACCTACACTTACCTTAATAAACTGGAAAGTAGCGATCGGTGGCAGCCTCCTCAAGTGCGGGTAGAAAAAGGATCCAGCAGGGTGGGAGGGGTACTTCGAAGTGATGCGGTACGCTATCCCTTGCGGTGCTGTAGGCCAGTTCAGCACCATGAACTATAGCTTACACTTGTTGGTATCATCTACACTAACCTTAATAAACTGGAAAGTAGCGATCGGCGGCAGCCTCCTCAAGTGCGGGTAGAAGAAAGATCCGGCGGGGTGGGAGGGATATTTTGACGTGATGCGGTAAGCGACCCCTTGCGGTGCCGTGGGCCAGTTCGGGGCGGTAAACGTGAAACCGTTGTCAGTACCAGCGTCCAGGGGGTCCACCTAGGGAAAAAATGTTATGATTACGGTGAGATAAGTCAATAGCTAAAATGTAAAAGTAACTTTAAAATTAAATTTATGGTATGAAAATTTAATTTAAAGAATAAGAAACAAGACTCTAGAATAATTTGGAAAACCTGCAAGCAGAATTTGAACCTGCGACCTTCGCCATCTGTATTTTCTGGCGACGCCCCAACTAACAAGTTTTGGTCGTATAATGGTCGGGACAACGTTATCGCTACGTCTTGAAGTCGGATAGTTTTGGTCGTATAGTGGTTATATAAACGATTATACGACGCGATTTGGGCACAAATTATATGACTTTTGTCCGTATAAAGATCGTATTAAGGTCGTATTAATGGGCTTAAGTCTGGTAAAAGTCATATACAAGTCTGATTCGCGACGTATGGTCGAATAACAGTAACTTATACGACTGTTATTCGACCATTTAGCCGTGTAGTGGTCGTATTATTGTCTTTAAACCGATCAAAAGTCGTGTAGTGGTCGTATTACTGACATTTACACGACCTGAAATCGTGTAGTGGTCATCGGTGTTACTTTAACGTGCACGGACTTCAGTGTGCTATCAAACGAGTGAAAGTGAGGTTAAAGACAAACAAATCATTCAAAATAATTAATGTCTGCCATGTTTGTTATCGAATATAATCTGAAAAGTTGTGAATGGTGTTAGAAACTGTTTAGTGTTGAGTTTTCAAGTGGGAAATTGTTTTGTCGACTATTTTGTGTTATTATTCAAACAAAATTTTAATGCCCCCTACAAATAATAACGATTTGAATTATTTTATTTATGTTATTAATTCATTATTTATTTATATAACGTTTATACAACTTTACGTAGTGATCGCGACTGTTAAAGGACACTTTACGACTAAAAGTCGGGTTATATGACTAGAAACCATTTTCTGTCCGCCATTTTCAGGGTACCGTTTAGAAAGTGAAAACCTTGAAAGACATTGTATTGTACAGCATAATACTGGCCGACAGTATAATGTACACCACACCAGAGGAACACAATACAACATTATGGATGGAATCAAAACAATGTCGCCATCCTTCACCCCTTACCAAAAATGTACGGGGGTGTAATGCTCGACATTGTGATCGGAGACATCACGTGAGTAGTAGCGTAGTAATGTGAATTGATTGATAATTTTACATACATTCCTAACAAAATCCATATCGTTTTTATTTAAAATAATATAATTATATAATATTCTTTATTGAGCTTAGTCGCTCAATGTGTTCGCTCCAACTCTAACCTTACCTAGCCTACTGTTTAGGAATTGTGTTAAAGGTGGTCTTTTATTGTGGGGGCTGCACCCCCCAAACCACCGTCCCGCCGCCCTGGGTTGCCTTGTATGTTAGGTTCGAATAATGAATCAACAGGGAGTCAGGAAAAGTAGTCTGTCCCATCGTATAATAAAGTATGTTAAGGGTGTTCAAATGATTTTTTAAAAATATTTGAAGATAAAAATATTTTTAAAATCTTTTAATCAAATAGTTCAACTCTACAATACAGAGCGCTTCACAATGTACTGTCAATTAGCACTCCAATAACTATGCACTGTTCCTTCACAGCGCGTAATAAGATCTACAACGGTGCAACCGCAGGTGAACGTGACTATTTCAATATAACGTCGAATATTTCAATATATTTTTTTAAATAATGTTTTATACAAAATATTTTTAATTTATTTTTTAAACGTGGTCAAGACACTATGTTATACCTACGTAACAGAACTTGTGGTTTAAAGAATCGTATTACTTTTATTAACACCCTATATAAGTCGATTACAGCTAACACTGTCACATCACTTCATCCGCTATGACGTAACTTGTTTTGATTCTATTTGCAGCACTCTACATTATTAGTCTGGGCCCGTATTTCAAGCCTATCCATAATGCCGTACATTATTCTGTAGTACAATACGTTATCGGGCATTATCGTGTTGTGCATTGAGTATATCGTGCATAGTATGTACTCCACGGAGGAAACGTGGTAAGACGTAAGATAACATCTGTCAGACAAGTGATAGTCAGCTGTTATTGATGCGACGATTCCCTATGATGTACGACATTGTATTGTACAGCATAACTATTGCTGACAGAGTAATGTACGACATAATGAAGTACGACATAATGAATGGAATCAGGACCAACTATAGCCCCGTACAAAAAATGTACGGGGGTGTACTACACAACATGATGAACTATTCTTAAGGCTGGCAGTAGTAATCTGATTTAATCGTTAATTTCACATACCTACTTATCAATGCCATCTTCCTGCCCTCATCCCAATTACCTGGGGTCGACGCAACACGTTTTTTTTTAACACAAAATCGTGTTGCAAAGGATTTGGCTTAATTTTACGACTGTTTGTCCATCTGTCTCTCCATTCGTCCATCCGTCCGTCCGTCCGTCCATCCATTCGTTAATTCATCCATACATACATCCAGTCTGTCCGTCCGTTCGAACATAAATATTTCCTATTTTATTACCTACAGAACCATGGCCACAACAATTCACACCACAGCGAGGTCAAGTAGTTGTGAAGAAGTATTATGTACGACTACTAAACAATTAAAAGGTTTTTAAGAGTCATATAAATAGCGTTTTTAGGACTTTTAGTCGTTTAATAGTTATGTTACACCACGTTTATACGACATTGCGTTGTGTTTTAGGTAATAATATGATCATAATATAACTAATGATCAAATTACAGTTGTAGGCTTGACTAAAAGTCATATAAAGGTCGCAATGACGATTTTGATACGACTTTGCGGATTATTAAAGGTAATAATATGACCATTATATACCTAATGGTCAGGTAACAGTCGGTGGCATGACAAAAAGTCATAAAAATGTCGAAACAGCGACGTTTTTATTAGAATGCGGTAAGACCTTTATACGACCGTTATATAACTAATGGTCCGGTAACAGTCGCTAGCAGACTTCAAGTCGTATAAAAATCACCATGGTGACTTTAATACAACTATGTGGTTGATTAAAGCAAATTATAAGACCTTTATATACCTAATGGTCTGGTAACAGTCGGTGGCCTGACTAAGAATCATCTTACGGTCGCAATAGCGACTTTTATATGACTTCGATGTTTATTACAAGTAATATGACCTTTATATACCTAATGGTCTGGTAACAGTCGGTTGCATACCTTAAAGTCATATAACAGTCGCAAAGGCGACTTTTATGCGACATTTAGACAAGAAATTTATTCGACTTTTATACGACCTTTATACAACTTATGGTCTGGTAACAGTCGCTGAATTGAATTAAAGTCATATAACGGTCGCACTAGCGACTTGTATACGACTATACGTTTTATAAAAGATAATGATACGACCTTTATATACCTTATGATCTAGAGACAGTCGGTGGCCTGACTGAAGGTTATATAATGGTCCCAACAGCGACGATTAGTCCTATAATTTAATCGTATAACGATCATTTATACGACCTTTATACGACGGTCGTATAATTAAGTCGTATAAAAGTTTACTCGACCAAATTATACGACTTTAGACGTTTGCGACTAAAAGGTCGAATAAGACACCACTACACAACTCAGTGAGATTCTGCTTACCACTATACGACCTTTATATAACCAAAAGTCGTTTAGTCTGTTTTTTATAGGACCAAGTTGTTAGTTGGGGCCTCTACCATTTGAGCTACTGCTCGTATATCTAACACGGAAAATGTTTTTAAAGCTTGGTGTTCACTCACTCTATAAACTAGAGTTACAGCCTTTCTTGCACCGTATCTACTTAGTTCAAACAAGGCTCAAAAGAAATTCTGTCTAGGAGTTGACAACAATACACCGTCATGACGCTAGTCCAAAACTTCACGAAATCTAATGTTGGACATTATTCAATGTGTTAAAAGTTCAACGAACCTCTATCGTGATGCTGTCCAGCCAGTTGCCATCGACGCACAGATCGAAACTGTCGACTCCGATGAACCAATCCGGTGACGGTATCATCCGCGCCATCACAGATACCTAGAACAAACCATTTGTACGATAGTAATGTTTTCTTCCACTTGTAGTCAGATGAACTAAAAAGTTAGAACGGGTAGCAGTCGTAAAAACATAACCTCTCTCTCTGTCCATCAGTAGCAAAATGCCAGTGACAACAGTATCTATGGAACAACTGCTACGTTTGACAGTACAGCGCAAGGCGATACGAGCACTCTATAAGGTATTACCTCTCTATCGGTCAGAGGGTCAAATCAATCTACCTATGTGCTATATTACTTAGGAGGGCCAGCATCGAAATGTACCCCGGCGCCGCACTAATAATTGGAATCATCAAGCTTCGACACGGCGGCGCTTTGTTCCGTGTGATTAATCTCCAAGCCGTAAAATCTCCCAGTTCTAATACCACTACAATATTGCACATTCATTTGTGGGCTTTTGCTAATGGATAGAAATGTTGTTAAGCCTTTGTTGTTTTAAAAACTGTGTTAAACCAACACCGGACCAAAAACCGCTACAACAACTCTTCCATTTTACAGATTATTCAGAAGTTGGAGAGTCAATTCGTTCCCGTTGTGATGTAGAGTGCGTAGTATGAAAGCCCGCAATCCGACTCAACCTTTCTATCCATTTTCCGCAAACAATTTGGACGTTTTAGATGAAATTTTGATTGAATTTCTTGTGAGGCGAAGGGGAACAAATGTTTCCTTGTCAGCGACAGTCGCGTTCGGACAGTCCGGTAATTACCACGTCCGCTGCAGACTAATCGGACGTCACGGAAGATTCAGAACTGATAGTAAAACATAGATACCTCTACTTGGAAATCGTTCTAAGAAAAGTGAAATGTCTGTATCAAAAAATCTTCAAGAGTAATTTTCTTTCTACGAACAACTATTGATACTACCTATCGTTACGTATAGGTAGAGTCTTCTCGCTGATAGATAACTTGGCTACGATTCTGTTTTAACTTAGTACTAAAAACACATCCCAATTCAACCAGTTAGATCAAAATTATTCGGTTTTCAAAAATCTGAAAAGACCGGCTTACCTACCTTTACAGTGTGGTAGATATTAGACATCAAACTTCGGGTTACATTTTCCCACATACTCTGCGACACTATGAAATGTTAAAGACGGGTTTGTGTGCTGCGCTCTGGACTAGCAAAGCTTTACCTGTTCCAGATACGTATCGATTTTGAGTTGGTCGACCTAATACATTCACTATTTGAATACATATTTTACTGTCCTGTCTGGCTCAATCTGTGACCCCAATTATAAATAACTTTTATCATAAGTAGGATTGACTCAAGCGGTACATACCTTTGTCTACCCATTAAAAAAGAATAAAACACAAAATACACTCAATTATGTGAAATTATGGAACCAATTACTCAAAACAATTAATTTGTAAAACTCGAAATCGATTCACAACATAAGTAATTAATGCAAATGGGAAAAGCGCTCTCCTAAATTATGATAACCAAAATGTTATTGCATTGAAACCGGCGGCGGATGCAAATAAATTGCCAAACAAAAACTAATATACCTACTTACCAGTTTATACGAGATCGTTATCATAAATGAAAATCCGATCGCAATAAATTGGTTGTTCGCAAACGTTGTAATGATTTCGCAATTAAATTTCGTATCGATAGTTGGCATAAAAGCTCTTGAAATGCTGCCGTGGCGCTCCCTGCGCAAACAATTTCCGAAAATATCGTATCGTATTTCATCACTAATGAATGCCCGAGAGAGCAAACAACAATTACGATACGTCAGCCGGTGTACGGACAAATAAAAAATGAGTCGATTCCAATCGAGTCCTGTAATAAAACGGGAGTTTTATCGTATCGAGTGGTGCGCTTGTATTTTATTGGCAGTTGAGCCTAATTTCTGTTTACTGTTTTGCTCGCGATCATGTCGCTTAAATGCCTGTATTGTACCGTTGTAGAGTATGTTATCGATGATGTCATTTTTATTGCTGAAGTTCAGACGGAAAATCGCGAGATACACTCATTTGTCATACATAAATGATTAACAAAATTCGTAAAGACATATTCGGGAACAAAAATAATTATATAGCGTTTAAAGCTAAGTATATGGTGAATAGTGAACGACTATGACTTAGATAACTAAGCAACAAGTATAAAACGTCGTAAATTATATTACAGCTTTTTAGTGCTTGTTGTCTCGCACAGTTACTTCTATATATTTTTATAGTATAAGTTTGTAGAAACGGCTTTGAATACAAAGCGAAACATTTATATAGAGTTCTTTCTTGCGTACAAACATTTCACAAACACAAAACAGTTTCGTAGGCAAAATGCGAAAACTAAACAAAGTAGGAGAACAAAACATTTACGTACATAAACAAAACTAAAGTTGTTTGGTGAAATATGGCTCAAACAACAATGTGAGGTAAGTCAGTCCAAAGTTATCAGAAGGTGTACAAAACAAACACCACAGAGGGAATACACTAGGTAGTAGGTACTTATAGATATTAGGCGAAAATCACATGTAACGTCCGTTTCTGTTGCTGGCGCTTTTCTGTGCTCTTTTAGCGCTATGTAACGCATGCGTTGGTAGGACAATGAGGAATTCTTTTGCAGATCAAAAAAAGTTACGCTTTCTAACGCCAATAGATGGCGTTAAACCAAACGTACGTTGAATCAAAGGATAGTATTGTGATTTATGATTTATTAACTTTTTTAAAACTTTTCTACTCTACGATCCTGCGCGTATAACGGACCTTACGCGTGATTCCCGCCTTAGATAATACACTACCTATATGTTTGTTTGTAACTTCTTATCAGCTGAAAATGTTGTTGACCTGATACCAACTGATTAACCGGACTTGGCAAACATCCGGGAAAATCATTAGATGGTCCATTCTGAGAAAAGAAACGGGATGTTTTGTCAAACTGGCGTTAAGTTACTGTAGCGCGTACAAACCCAATTCCATGACACGGGCTTAAGATGTAAGTTTGTCAGGTGCGGCCGATCGCAGCTGCACGCATCTGTCGCATCCTTTGATCGCGGCGCCATACACTTTCATACTACGACTACAGCCACACGCGTCAGTCGCATGACCGCAGCCACGTTCACTTTAATATAATAACTTGCACATTAAATTCAGTATAGTTTGCAACTTACTCTAATAAGTAGTCCAAAGTTGCGGGCGCCGAACCGAGCGCGTCCGTCTGCCTGGACTCCGCGAACTGCCAGACCAGTGCTGAGACACAGCATAATTTCAACTCACTCTCGAATGGTTTCCATCGACGAAGAACTCCGCTTCAGCCCGTCCAGCTCCTTGTCCAATCGCAGGGGCGCCAAACACGTCCATGGTGCCAGGCGCTGAACCCAGCGCGTCCGACCGCCCGGACTCCGCAAACTGCCGGACCAGCGGCGACACGCGGCGACCCAGCCGGAACAGAACATACGACCGGTCGTGCGACACACCTGCCGATGAAAAATGCGAATGAGTTTTCCGATAAATTTCCAACTTCAGCCAGCGCTCTTTCAATATTCAATATGAATGTATTTTCAATAAATAGTTCTGCCTTGTTCAATATTGCGCTGTGGCTGGTTTCTGGGAATCGGAAATGGACTGTTAATGGTATGAAAGCATAAACCTTTATGGTCAGAATATTGTAATAGTTTTAATGTTATTTATACAAAATATTCATCGAACTCGTAACTATTTTCCACCATCCATCTGAATTATGGATTGAAAATAATCTAAATTAACCTACTGTAGGTATATTAGGTACGTGTTACTAATTGTACCTATGGCAATCGCACAAGATTTTATTTTTCAACGCTTTTACACAATCTCTCGTCTTCAATAATCTTGGTAAAAAATATGTTTTTAATAAATCTGTGATGGAACGTTAATAGATCGTTGAAGGGCTAACAAACAAAATACTTTGTAAACTTAATACTGGAAAAATTGCAAACTTGTCCAAAGTTGGGAAAGTTATTAATCGAGAATGCTGTAATTTCAAAACTCTGTTTCTTGCTGATAATGAATATTGCTACACAAGAACAAAATATATAAAAGATTTTTGTTTGATACACATAGAAACAGATACCTATGATGTTTTGCATGCCCAGAATGGGTTAAATATATGATACCGACAAATCGTAAGACCTTTTTAACCACATTTACTGCAAATAAATTATTTTCTTTCTTTCTTTCTAAAGATAGACAAATATCGGCAGTACTATCGCCAGCAAATCAGGATTAAGAGATCAATATACACTGGTATGATTAGTATTTGTAAGAAATCCCAGTTAAGCTTGGTCCCTTAAATGGGTAGGTGCATTAGCTGGCTCTAGCACACGTAGGCAAGTCATTGTAAACGTTCATTGCTTCGTAGTAATGTAGGGAAATAATCTTCAGAGGTCGTATCGTATCTTTTTCTTGTATCAATGCTTAGTTCATTGCTTCGTAGTAATGTAGGGAAATAATCTTCAGAGGTCGTATCGTATCTTTTTCTTGTATCAATGCTTAGCCGTGCGAATGCATCATCCGTGGTTTCGTACAGAGAGACCCTCCATCGATTTCTTATCAGGACAACTACGCACGATGCGATGCGTGGGTTGCTTTGTGTATCAGAGACACGTACAAATCCACTTATTTATTTGCATATGTAGCTCAAACAGATTGCACATTCAACTTACAATGAAATACAAAAAGGTCAGTCAATTGTTATCCCAATCACCGCGCTTTCATTCGGTGTGAGTTTGTTTACATAACGCTTACAAAGGATGATTCATGCCGTATCACAGGGTGGAGTGAACTCTCTGGCTGCCAACTGGCAATGTTACAAAACTCTGATAAACACTAGGGTTGAGTTGCAGTGAAGCATCAACATAAGAGCGCTGTAGTTTCCAGGTGGCTCGATTTTATGGCTAACCGTAAATCTTGAGTTTTAAGGTTTAAAAGTAGTTTTCTAGTATCTCATACGTGATTCAGAAGTTATCTATCACAGAATTAATTGGGTCATTATTCAGATTTCGATTCTCCGCGTAAGCTGCGTGGCAAATTTTAATTTAAGCAATTTGAAGATGATGACAATGAAATATGATTCTGTATACTTTCACGATTATAGAACAGTTTGGTGCTCCTTGCTAGCACAATTACTTTTCGAGAAATTTAATTTTAAAATTTTGTGTGCCACGCAGATTACAAATCAAGCCACGCAGATTACATAGCCAATTTAATCTTTGTATTTCCATTAGTTTTCTATAAGTTTTACTTGAAACATGATTATTCTTGACTTAAGTCTAGGTTATAAGGCAAAGTTGTAGTCTGTGATGGAGACAGGTCATGGAAAATAAGTCTTTATTCACTACTACCTTAAAAAGATTATAAGGTTTTATGATTTTGAATCAACAGATGCAGGTAATTACCTTAGTTTCTGTCTTTCAGTGTGCATAATGAAAGACAATTCAGAGTGCTTAGTCCGAATTCGTGGATTGGCAACTAAATATAGATGGGATGGTATCCCGCCAAATATACTTACAGGTGTTCTATGGTGGAAAGGAGCTGGCAGAATAAAGTCGTGGAGGTCTTGGTTCAGCATAATTTTGAATAATAATATGATGAAGACTGCTAGGCAGGCCATCTTGCGACAAAAAGCAAGGCTGTGTAGATTGGTATTGACCAGATATGTGTCGTATTGAGTTCCATCAAATCAAGAGCAACTTATTGACTAAGTTATCCAAGGGGTGGCTGGATTTCTACAAACAGGATCAGGCTTGAGTTTTATATGAATTCTTTAATGCATACATAATAAATAACAATTTGTGATACTTAAATTTAGTTAGAAGGGTGGTTGATGACAACTCAATGCCCAGTCAAGCTATTCGCAATGACAGAAATAAGTGTACTTCGGAAAAGTAGTTGTCTAGTCGAGGGACTACTTTCAGATGCAATAAAGCTCCTGTGTCGTGGTAGCATTGAATGAGACCAGGGCTTTCTCTATAGAACGCAATTTCTGCTTTTCCGATTTGGACTTGACAATGTCTCTGTGACGGCACTGTCTTCGGCATACCTATGAATACCAAACTTAAGTAGTTGAACGCTGTTGTGAAGGGAAAAATCACCGAGAGACTAGAACCTTGAGGACCACAGGCATCAATGGCCATGAGGTCAGAGAGATAGCTGTTATTGATTAAAAACCAGCTGGATTGTCATAAACAGGAAGCTTGCTGAGGTGCCAGGTCAAGGTTTCTGCCAGACCTAGTCCAGCTAAAAGCCTTCGAAATGTCAAGCGAAGTGGCAAGTTCGCCACGTTTGCCCAAGCTTACGCAAATGATTCCCAGTAGTCTTAGGTGAAAGTCATATTGACGGCCGCAGTTGGTAGGGGCAACTAACAAGTTAACTCACCATGGCCTAACTCCGTCAATTGCAGTAGATTTAAATAATATCAGGAAGATTTGACTCTCCACAGATATTGTGTCGCCCAGGACACGGTTATGGCATACGCAGGGTTGCCTAAGCCTTATGCGCCCCTCTCGGCCTCCCTGGCTGGATCCGCAAGAAAGACAGGTCAGCTGCAGGTGTTTGCTGCACATTAGACTTATATGACACGCGTCTGATGGAGATCTTCTTCCTCACCATGACGTAACAGTAAATCGAGTTAACGCTATCGCCCTGTTTATGAACCAATGATACCTACATAAGCAAGTTAAGGGAGCTTTGGCATTGTACTTCTTTTAGAAATAGGTAGTGCAAGCGAGGATAAATTTAGCAAGATTGTCAGCACAAGAGATTGATCAGAGCACTATGTCTCAATACATATTATCTGATCTACCTTACAATTTTGACTTTTGGCCTCAAAATACACATCAAGCCTATGAGACAACGATCACTGGCATCGAAAAATTGCTGCGAGACATAGTTAAATGGTTGAATAGAGCCAACGTCCAGTATGTTTTGACAAAACATGCACTCAAATCCATCCAAATTGGTAAAAAGTCTATGTCCAAATATAACTATATGAAAACTCAAAAACTTGATGATATTTGCCAAAAGAATTCTTTTCATGTGTTTTTTAATGAATATTAGGTAAAATAATAGTATTTAAAATGGTTATTTCAACCTTTTTTTAACTATTAGAATCATTGTGTAATCTGCGTGGGAAGAATTGTAAGCTGCGTGGGTATTTTGCCACGCAAATTACTCCACGCAGATTACAAAAACAGAGTATTTTTGATAATAACTCGGCTATCTTTTATTGAATCTAAATAAAATTATAGACCAATAGTCCCGACTATATTACAAATCAGCCCTGTAAAAGACGAATCTCTAAGAGTATTAATTCTAGAAGACATTTGAATCCACGTAACTTACATGCAAGGGTAGTAAAACTTGTGTCAGCCCTTATTTTTGGAAATATTTTTAGTTCTGGGCACTGAGGTGCCCATTCAGTCTGCTTGATTATTGAAGCATATCATAATAATTTGAGGAACAAAAACTCAGCTGGATACGGTAATAATCTTAGAAGTTATGACCGATTTTACCACGCTTGGGCTAACTGTCCGAAATCGTGTGACCGATACATATTCGGGTTTATTTTTAAAATTACACGCATTACATATTTTCTTCATCATTCACCTAATATACTGCTTTATGACGATTATTTTGATATACAATAGATGCGTACAAAACATAAGAAAAGTAGTAAAATCATAATTTGTAAAAAGTTAGTGCGAGGTGTGACATGCGGAGAACACCAAAAATCCTCCCGTTTTCAACTTTCAGGCTGGGTTTTGAAATACTAAGTGAATATAAAATAAGACTATTTAATCGATTCCACATAGGTATTGAAGTGTTAAATCATGTCCAATCGATCGATATGTCCAAACTTGTATAGTTTAGCATTTACAACCCTGTGACCGAAATTTTCGACCGTTTGAAGAATGACCCAATTGAACTCTCCTTACTGTCGAGCGTCAGTTTTTATGAAACGTCAATCATATTTTTATGATATTCTCTTTATCCCTCTTCAAATAGGACACTGAGTCATAACGACCTGATGAAACCTGGCCATAGTTTCAAGTAGGAAATTTCAATAAATCAGTCTTGATTCTTTATATCTTTTTGCGTTTCAGCTCTTAGTAATGGTAAGTATTTACCACCCCTAGTAATGATGACCAATTCATACGCTGAATCGTTTTATTTCAAGACATGTCGCACATCTCGAAGCTTGTAATAATATTTATTGCACTATTCAAATCCGCATTTATCTTCGCAAAATTTGCTCTGTCACATTTAAAACATTAAATAATTTGACGTTTCCCTTCTAAGTAATAGCAGTTTAAAAACATTTAAAGAGACAGTGAGGTAATTCATGTGTTGAGCATCATATCATCATCATATTTATCTTTTTTTATATTGCGGTTTTGAATAACATGACATTCATACGTAACTTTTATGAATAACGTAACTTTTTAACAAGTTTTGGACTGAAGGAACAAAATAAATTCATAAACTCAATAAACAGTCAGTGGGCTAATTCATACATTCAACATCAATATACTTTATATTGGGATTGTTTCATCCTTTTTTTCGTATTATGCAGCATTCATTAACAAGATACAAAAAAAAAGTGGTTTCGGGTTCACCGGTGAGAAAAACAAAAATAAATTCTGATAGCTGACCTTACCAAAGTAAAGCACTGAATTACGTTACGGGGTCATTTTCTCCTCGGGGACTACAAAATTTGCCTCCGATAAATTACCTTTCTTCCTTGTTTCCAAGATTAGTGCCTCTGTAGAACAAAAAGGCCTCTATATTTACATACACATACCTTCAATATATCTAGCTAACGATAGCAATTAAGAACAGGCGCACCTCCAACTAATGGGCTTGTTTTTCGTATTTTTCCTACGAACCTCTCTACCTAATTTCTTTTTTCTCGAAGAATACAGTCTATGTTGTAGCGGCAACATTAATTTAGCTCTGTGTATATTATGGACATAAATAAGAGCCTTAGTGGAGAATGCTGTTAGTTTGGCAACATCATGTGTTTGTGACATCGTTTTGGGGCAGATTTATCCCTTACGGTTTTTTATTAAGCTTCTTGTTGACTCACCGTGGCTCAGCAGTTATCTTTATATTCTTTTGGTAAAGAAATATAAATCTGCTTCCACTATAGATTGTTAGATAACTATTTTACTAAGCTTTCAGCTAATTAATGGGTTAAATTCAATTTTACTACGTATTTTAGTCAATTCGTTATCAGAGTAGCTGTTTAATGCTGGCATACAATTTTATCACTCAATTTCTACACTTGGGTGTCGTAAAAGACACCTGAGGGAATAGGGAACAGTGAATGAAGCAACGGCGTTCACTATCACTTTACAAATCCGCTCGCCAAAACGCATGGCAAGCGACGTGAGTTGGTGACAGATGCGATTTTTAATATTGAGTTGAATAAACAAACCCAGTCCATTGTGAACGATTCATATTACCTTGAAGAAAACCACACAGATAAGGCAACAACCAAACGTGGAATAAATAAAGTATCATTTTACGCTGAAAATGTCACCGACCGCTCGAAGACTTCATGAATAACCCGCCTTCACACCTCACCTGCTCTGAAACATTGCCAAGTGAACCAGCGAGATAATATTACGTCTTCGGATGTGGCTATTCATAGCGTCTCGTCTATTATATTGAAGGATGTATAGGAACCACGTCGGTCGGTATAAAGGGTATATAGGATCTTAATAAGACCGTCGTGTTTTACGTTTTGGTCTATACTTATGGCGGGATCCAGGCGTAACATCAGGCAAACGCATGCGTCTTTCAGCTTATGCCTCATACTTAAAATCGACGTTAAAACAACGCAACGCAGGAACTTGCGTTGACGGATGCGTCTGTCAAGCTACGCCGTGAAAATTATGAAAAACACTGTCAAAATGGTAAGCCATAAATAACCTACATCAAATGCTATCTACCTACTATCGTAGCATAACGCAACAAATTAGGGAAGGCGCGCGATGGTAGCACTATCTTTCTATGACATACCAACATATCTTTGGGGATAGAAGCGCGTTGACTCTTGAGAATTGCAATATTCTGATTATGTGTACTGTGACACCCAGTATTACTACTCTGAATGTGTCTATTCAAAGCTCGGTCTAGTCTATTGATAAGGGAATATACCCGTACCTCCTAGCTAGCTCAAGGTATTGGTTCACAGACAGGTTTGAAATGGCTAGGACTGAATAGCTAAATTAAACACGAATACTAACATAGGTACCTAAAACCACATTCAAACCGTCTGGCTGTTTTAGGTTTAGAAAGCCAACAAAGCCTTCAGCTCTATTGTATTTAGATACACTTGAGAAAATTACGCCTTGATCGCACAGTTTCTACAGAATTGAAACAGACAGGCAGTGGCCGGATAAAGAAAACGGGACCTCGCACACTTAAGATTAGAACTAACTATCCTATGTCAATATATGGAGGCACCCTGCGATATGGTGGAATGTGAAGGAATGTTCGAAAGGCAGTGTTGCATTACCTAAGAGGGTTTGGAAATTGGCAGGAACGATTGAGTCTTTTCAATGAATTTGCTTACTACACTATACTACACGCGCACGCGCCCACTGCTTCGGTCCGTTGTCGCTTGAACAAAACAAAACCAATCTTTATACGGAACAAAACGGTATGACATCAAATCTCTCCATCTTCTCATCAAGATATCGTGTTGCGTCGAAATTATCGCCTTCCGATTCCGAGTAATGTGTCCAATTTAGACGTCGGGATCGAGTGACAAAATGCTGCCAATTTGGCTCCGGGAGGGTGAGGGGGTAGGGGTACCGGGAACTTGGGGTGTCGAGTATCACATACGTACTTTCACCACCACATATCTAAGTACGAGACAGAGTATTTGGAGGCGTATTTATGAAATTATTTCACTCACGAAATTCTGCCACGTATCATCTAACCGCTGCTCGTATCACACGTTCTACCATTCAACACAGATCCATTCAACATACCTCGATGCACTAACATATACCTCGCCTTGTTATGTACAAATTCAAGAAATAAAACGAGCAGTTGCAGACTTTTGAATACAGAGCGGATTTAAAAATACGCTTCGAATAGTTTAGAGCATAATAATCTAAATTTTTGTTCTTTTTTTCGAGTGAAACCCCGAAATATTTTGTAGGAAATTATGGTCAAAACGTGCCACCCAATTAGACAAATTTTCCTGGTTGCTGCTGGGATCCCTTGTAAATCTGAGTAAGCTACGACAGGTAAAATTAGGTATGTAGGTCGCATGCCCATGCGAACTCTAGGGGATAGAGACGGGATATGCCACAGATTGTTACTGAGATGAACTTTTTCCTGTTTAGCCGTGTAATTTTGACGTAGGTAAGGTTAACGCACTGTGAAATAAGTACTCAAAACTTTGGTGAATAGGGATTGCAATCCTGCATCGCGGGATCCGCAATCCCGCGGGATCCCGCGCTAATTTTGGCCTTGCGGGATCCCGCACCTTCCTAACGCGGATCCGCGGATCCCGCACATTGAAAATTCGCACCAAAATCACGTCAACTTTTGCTTCCGAGTGGGGAAAACTCGACGTTCGTTTCCTAAAAATATGTCTTAACTATCTAAACATTCTATCTATAGCGTAGAAGCTGACAGAGCATTTCTAACTTGTTCTTCGCTAAGCTGCAGGCTGGGTGATACTCGCAAAACCATTAATACTCATTCTCCTATAACTTATCAGTTATCTTGACACCAGAGTTAAAAAACACTGACACCGGAGTTCAGAGGTAGTCCCAGTAATTTTTAGTAAATTGAAAATAAAATATTTGATAAGTCTAATGAAAGTTGTGATCTAAAGAGACTAATACGCCCCTTGATTCTGGCCTTTAGTCAATACAATCTTAAAGTTCATTCATATTGTTTAGAAAAACTGGCCAATAGCGTGTCAGATACACCCACATTAAGGGTTTAGTAGTTTAAATATCAAGTTTTTCAGCGTTAAGAAGTTAATTTGGTTGCTGGTTTGTTTTGTTACAAACCGCAGATAGAAAATCTTTTATTTTTCTTAAAACTTGATTAGTACAGTATCCGTTAAACTTTTCATAACTTCAGATTGATACCTACATGACATTCTTTTTTATTTTTGCTTTAGAACTTAGGTACAGCTGGAACAATTTATGGCTCAAAAACGCCCCTTTTAAAAGGAAATATCTTAAGACAGAAACATTTTTGCCCGTAGTTTTAAAATACCAATTTAACAATACCCTACTCAATATTGCTGACAATAAAAACATTTCTTGCCCCCCCCCCCCTTTCCCAAGCATGGGAGAGGAATAAAAGAAATATAAGCAGTAGTAAGAATAAAGGGTAAAATTGAACACGGCTCTTAATACGAAATAAATGTAATTTGTTTACACTAATTTAATTTTTTATTCAGTTTAATACAAATATTTTTGCTCCGCATGACAGGCGTGATAATGTTTATTGAACTAAAGTCGATTTTTAAAGAACAACCCGTATTTTTTAACTAGATTTTTAACATTATTACAAAGATGCGGGATCCCGCGGGATCCGCGCGGGATTGGACCAATCCCGCAAATGAATCCCGCGGGATTGAATGAGGTGCGGGATTGCAATCCCTATTGGTGAACCAGTCTGATGGTGGGTATAATAGATTAGCATTGTCCTGTCCACATCAAACAACTTTTCACCTATACTTCGTCGCATCGACAAAAATCAAAATAGGCGATACGCAAGTACCGCGTGAGCCAATCCGCCTGAATGCGAGAAAAGCAAAACCTCTCCATAAAGCCACTTACTTATTTATGAAGCATCTGTCTCGTATGATAACTAATACCAAATTAAGCCTATTTACCAAACAAACTGAAGCTTTTAAGCCTCGCAAGCCACGTGCTGAGGCAACATTATTGTAGATACATAGAAACCCCGTTTCGTATGAGCTGGGGCTCCAAAATACGCTTCCCGAAACACAATAGTGTTGTCTATGAGTGTTGTTTCCTGTCGCTATCGATAAGTGTCTATTTTAACGCCCGCTTCTGGCACCCTGCCAGTCGACACGTGGGGTGACTGAGGCCATAGGCTAAGTCGGGTAAATAAACCAGTATGTGTTTATAAATTGTTGTGGGTGGGCTTCGAAAAAAACCATACCAAAATATAAAATCTTGTGAGAAAAGTCGTTAGTCTTAAGGTCTGTGTAAAGGCCATTTTAAAAACCTCTTTTTTTAGAATAATAGTAACTTTCTTTATTTACAAAAATTATATTTTACTGTCGTATTTCAAAATGAGGTTTTTCGGATCAGATTTGAAACTTTTTAACATTTGATTATCGTAGCAAAATCAAGAGTTAAAAACTTAGGTACTTGCATGATACATTAGACAAAACACATGTTTTAATTTACATTGTATCACTAAATGTAAGCTGACCTACCGTTTTTACTACACTGTGATACAGTGCGAGTGAAATTAATAGCGCATTATAAAACTTTTTCGTCGGCTTTGAAGCCGTTTATTAATGACCCGTATTTATCATTCCCGTTTGTTTCAGACGATAATACGATAACGACGATTTTTTCGTGATAGCCCAGCAGCTGCTTTTTGAATGCTTTGTTTTTGGTTTTAATTGCTGTAATTTATATTTCGGGATGTGCTAAATTATAACAAATGGATGGTGATATCTATGGTGGATCGTATACAGGGTGTAAGGGACGGTGTAACAAAAACTTTGCAGGCGTACTCAAACCATGAAATTGACAACTTTCCCCAAGTAAACAAGAAAAAAGAAATTGCTTTCCATGCAAAGACAGTCAGCTGATCATGAATTTGTAGGGGAGGTAGGATCTTTTTTGTTTACCTACATATTTTTTTGGGAATAGGTGTTCAGTTTCATGGTCTAAACACGACTGCAAAGTTTTCGTTACACCGTCCATTACACCCTGTATACGCTACACACCACCGCGCGATTTTGTGGTGACAGCTACTATAATGAAAACATTTGTGACTGACACAATTCGATACGGTGACGTAAGCGGTGGTGATATAATTTTTAAACCTTATAAAATTCGGTGCGGTAAACCATCGGAAAATAGTGCGGTCTTGAAACCTGCTATACTTACCAGCAAAAAAGATACATGATAAGGTGCAGAATTGTTGAAATGTTGTCTACATTTTAAATTAGATACCGTTGTTGTCTCATTCTTATTATACTACTCAAATACATCCCATGATTCATTCTATGTTACTTAGACAGTAGCATCTATTCTTGGTCGCATTGTCTGCAACACGGTAGTTCGTCGGGCTTGTTCTAAAATACTTTTAAAACAAATGAATAAGAGTAGGTAATTCAATTCATCATCAATCATAATAAATTGGCAATCGAATAACAAAAATGAATCATTATTCCTTACTAGCCTTCCGCCCGCAGTTTCACTCGCGGTATTTATCTGTTTGGTCTAATAAAAATGTTTTAAATACATTGCATTTAAAATCCAAAATTTCGAAACAGATTGCATCAAAAATCACGAACTGGAAGTGGATTTCGACTACTCGACAACAGATGGCGCCACTGCTTTAGGGATTGTAAAAGCCCTCACCTAATATCTTTAAAAATACGCCCTTTAAATTAAAACGGGAACTTTCTTGTTCGAGGGGAGATAAAGGGCTATTGCACAGTATAAGTCCTTTTATCGTACCGGGAATCCTTTTTAAGTTTTATCGGCACGTACATTTTATCAACTTAGTTTTATTATATATAATGATTATTACAAATTACTGAGTCAACGATTCATATTATCTACCTACTTTTCGCGTAGTTTGTTTGATCTTATTTATAAAAGTTATAAAGTAAGTAGTCTTTGCTTTGTTAAGTACGAGAAGTTTGTATAAAACCCTGATACTCTGCTAATCGTAACTTTTTCTACACATCAAGGATAAGTGAATGCTTTTCTACAACTTTCTTTTACCTACTCATTACGTGCGAGACAAAATATAGTTCTACGTAAATTAAATGTCTAACAAGGTAACAAAAAGACAATGTCAGCAATTTTATCTATTTCACAGTTGAATTCAGTCTTTCAAATAAAATAGAGATGTACCTAAGTACATAAAACACGTTCACATTTTGAAAGTTTGTTTTGTACCCAGCGACTCTCAGTCCAAGTTCCACAAACTTTTGCCACAAAACTAGATGTTGAGAATGTAAATTTATAGCGAAATAATTTATTCATTGTTGGTTATTGCGAAGAAATTTTCGCTGGAGAATTCATGCAATTTATTCCAAAGGCGCGAAGTTCTAAGTGTTCGGATGTTGTGGCCAGAGTGAGGAATTTAGCAATTGTAATTTTTTTAGCGGCGAAAGTCGAGTGTTATTCTTTTCACAAATTTTGTTTTTATTTTTGTGACAGCGAAATTTTCAGTTCGGTTGTGATTTTTATGCAGCACAACAGATAGCGTACCTAGCTATCAACTATTGGGTTCACCTTGCTATCATCATCTTCCTGCCCTTATCCCAATTACTTAGGGTCGGCGCAACACGTTGCTATATTAGTTTAAAATATCGACTTAGCAAACAGTCTGTATAAACATGTCCAGAACTTATTGTCTTCGGTTAGGTAGACAAAATGACACCTTCAACTCACCGTATACCCGTGACCACTGCGCAGGCGGCCGCCAATCCGGGTAATGCTTCGGGAACTTCTCCCTCGTCCAGTACGTGTGTAGCACCATCCGGTACACGGTCATCTTGTCCGGGTTGCAGCCGTCCGGGTCAGCCACGACCGCCGCCGCGGCGACGGCGAGTACTGCCACTACCAACCGCAACATATCGACAATTCTTTCCCGCACTGTCACAGCACTAAGTAACCAACATAGTGAAGTATCCGTGAGCCGTCACATTCTTCCTTTGTACCTGAAACAAAAAAGGCGCTTTGTAAGTTTTGGATCTGTCTGTTTGGGACTACGAACCTTATTGCTTTGTTGACGTACATGAAAGAGACAGCAAAATAGGATTTTGGAAATAAAGGGATAAAATATAACAATAAAGACTAGTCCAACTAGTCTTATTTTAAAAAAGAACATCAAACCGAAATAAAATGGGTGCTCTATCTTAAATTATACCTAATGAGTTTTCAGCAGACTTCTTTACAAGTGAGTTATTTCTTCAAAAAGTTTTCTTTGTATACCACTTTGTACTTTTTCAGTCAGAACTTAATTCATTTACTCATAGAGTTATCCTATTGTAAGTATACGCGTAAATTATTAAGAACATTTTCTAAATTAATACTCAGAAATAACAATCTAATGATTTAGTTTAGACTCATAGCAATAATAACTGTATTATTTTCTAGCTACATTATCTCGCTGTCTGAATATTATCTAGCTTTTAAACATTTTCAAAATTAGAGTCCAGCAAAAACCGTCCCTCGTCTCATGTTAAAAATAAACTATTCTAAAAGGTAAGTACTTCTAATATTTAAGTAGTAGGTATGGCACCAACACATCATCCTACCCATTTAAAGATTCAATATAAAAGTTTTGTGGTATTTGTATAAATAGCAGTATAAGTAGGTCCCTTAAATGGATGGCAATGTGCTGGCGATGTACCTTCCTACAAATCATTCATAAATAAGCTCGGGTAACGATCCCGTCTGCCACATCACTAGGTAGTTAATAATAATGAATAGTCCAATTTGATACTTGGACATGAATCAACAATGCGACGGATTCTTAATAGTCTTTTGAGATACAATTTTGACATTCACGGATTCAAATATCATCACATCACACTTAAATCTTATGTTATACTAAAATCTTATATTCTGAAGATTGGGATAACAGGAGGAGGAACCTAGAGTTTATTTATCTTTAACCCTAGATTGGTCGCGTGGGGTCTTTGAAAGCCCTTCGAATAGAAAAATGCGTATTTTTCTTATAACAGATTATGTGAGTAGCTTGAAACTTTGTGTACCTTCCTGAATAGCATGTAGATTAGTATGAAATTATACAGGGTTATTTTTTAGTCAGTGCGGCAGGATGTTTCTACTCGTGATTCTGAACAACTTTTACTATGGGGCCACTTGCGAAATCTAAAAATTTTTGGTTGTTCCATACATTTTTGCCGAGTAGGTATGAATTTTTCTATGGAACATCCAAAATTTTTTTTGCGAATTCGCAGATGGTCCCATAATAAAAGTTGTTCAGAATCACGAGTAGAAACACCCTGCAAAATTTGCGCACTGAATAAAAAATAACCCAGTATTTCATCAATATCCATTCACGCGTTTACGACATATGGGCGTCGTTTTCGTAAAAAGGCTTTTAAAGACCCCACGCGACTGGAAGATTTTATAAACTTTTCATACATATTTTTACAAAATTTTATTTTTCGTTAGATTAATTCGTGAAAAACAGAAAACAAGAACAGAAATATTTTTAAAGTTAATAAATAAAAATATTCACGGAGTTTTTCAATTTAGGCTTCAAATTACGTTTATGATCTACCGTCCGTTAAATTTGATATTTTTCTTAAAAAATATGCATTGTTTTTCTTGCCAATTATTAGTTTATCTGTTCAGATCATATTTATTGTTAGTAAAACACAAATAATTAATCAAATTTTATCATTCAATGACACCTAAACTTTGGGGTTCACAAAGACCCCACGCGTCCGATCGCGTATTTTTTTTGGCGCGACTAATCTAGGGTTAATAAAAAAAAATATTTTTTAAAGTAGGTATGATCACAAAATAGAGTTTACAGAAAGTTCACTTGGCAGCACTCGACCCTATTCAGGATTTTTGTGATTGACACTTGTTACTGTCAAAAATCTCAAAGTACCTACAAGAATATCAAATCAGCAAAATCTGATACAAGAACGTCATAAGATTCTGCGCAAATTTTAATCCAAGAAATATGACGTTCGTGCCAGCCAACCATCTTCTTAGTTTGCCGTTTATACCTAATTTGGAGGGCTCGTCGAGCCATGTTGCTGTTTTAAACCTACACATTACAAAACACAACTACCAATTCTGAAATTCTTTGATTAGTATCTCACGTGCGATACTTACAAGAAGAGAAAATACTGCGTGTCTACGTCATCACTATGAATAAGAGTAGTCATTAATCATTGTAGGTACTTAACATAACTTCATTCTCAAAGCATGATATAACGCTGTGACACTTTTGAAACAGGTGACTCCACAGATTGATCCCCAGAAGCAATACCGAAGCTCATTTGAAGACCAGAATAGTCAGGTCATCGACCTGTCATCTATCGCACGTGGTTAGAATATTGCCGTCACTCCATTCAGAAAGAGATGGTATTTTTCTTCGGGGTATTTTTAATCAAGAAGGATGGAATTAAACCGGGAGAGAATGAAAATAGACAGCGGGATCTGTTTGATATTCGACGATGGAACGGAAATTTATGTTTTTGTAATAATTTTCTGTAATATGATTTTGTAATAATTTTATTGGTTGTTTAGATTAGATTTTACTTTTTGATAAATATTTTACTTATACTAGACTAGCTAGACGTTACGTAGACTGTTTGAATAAAGCTCCTAATCTAAATAAACGGGGCGCATGGGTGGATAAACACTTTGAAATATGTGTGACTTTTAAAGTTGGAAAGTTCAACGCTCTACTCGATAGGGCATCCATTGTATGTTGTTAGATTTGGTAAATAAAATTATCTCACACTAGCTAGAGAAAACGTAATTTAATTATTCTATTTGAAGGGATTCTAGGTACCCACTGTCTGCCAACCAAAAGATACTAAATTTTATTATACCTAGGTATACCAAATGTAATGGCGCAATTAATGACATTTGTTAGACTTTGATGATGTGCAGTGCAGTGCTCAATAAAGCACACATGAATCCTGACAAATACTTATCTCTCTATTTAATAAGTAACAATTCAGTGGTACCAAACAACTTCTGTAGGGATTAAAACTCGTTAGGATTACTGTGCCACCGTAAATCCAACTGTAGACCAACTGAATGGTTATTCGCGTGAAATATCCACTGCAATATTTGGCTATTCGCTTGAAAAGCTCGTATTTTTGTTTGCAACTTGTCGCAAAGGGAAATATAAAGTAGAGGTTGCCCTTGAAATTCCAAATTGAAGCCAAAAAACACATTTAGATACAACACTAATCTCTCTTCTGTATGCGGACAGGGATGAACCTTCTTGGCTGCCTTTGTGTGCCTATGATTTACACTTGTTAAAATATGTGTGAGCAGGATTTGACGTGCAACTAGCAAATATATTATGATGATGATCTCTCCGGTCGGTTTCGGCCATGGCGACGACTTCTACTCCTGATCACGTCGGCGCTGATACGCCCGCAGGCGGCTATTGTAGCCGATTTTAACAGTAAACTCCCGTGCACAGTGTAGGCACATGATATAGAGATAGTGAGTATACTAGAGTTTTTGACTTCACAAAACGTTATTCGCACGGCTCCTTCTGGTTTACTCTTTGGTCAGTAGCAGCTCGTATGCTGTTGAGCAAAGGCTGAAGTTTGGTGCCGTATATCAATGTCGTCGGTTTATATGCGAGCGTAACTGCCAAGTTCGATGCAGTTTTGCTCGCGCGTTTAATGTATTGAACTATCGTAAAAACCAAAGTTAGTGGAATAGTTACAGTACTATTTTCGAGAATAGAATGGAATAAACGTGAAATATTTGAATAGAGTTTCAATAACAATTCTTATCAAAGCAGGTCATGTAAACAAGGACAAAACTTCAAATACCCTTTTTGAAGTGTTTAGGTTGTCTACGATGAAGATTAATTCGAATAACACTAGCATAGAAAATTGTCTTTTGCAGGCACGCGCCGAAATTTTCATCTTGCTTATAAACATTATTTTTAAAAATAAAGTCTGTCTAAAAAACACAAAGTAAAATCGAGTATGAAAATGTATTACTCTGACCCTCTACAAGGAGCACGCCCCACTGACAAGAGCAGGCCAGGTCAAGACTGCGTGCAATATTTATGATGCATCCTCAAATAAACGGTGACCTGCTTCCTCTTGTTCACATCCTTGAATAAAAATGACAAAACTCTTGAATAAAAGTGCGCTTGTAGGTTACCTGTACGGAAGACTAAAGCGTTGCACGTCTATTTATTATTTACTTTCTAGAAAACTGGATTTCATGTCACTGGCAGACGGTGAATTTGCGAAGGACAATGCATTTAAGTAGGTGTACCTATTTGTGGACTCTTTTGTTCAGAGGCAGACTCAAAACTCCCAGAATAAGGTTCAATTTAGTCAGAAGAGTTATATTTTCACTGTATGATTTTTGGTATTGAGTCGACATGTGTGTTATATTATGTTGAGATCACCGTGTGGTACCTACCTAGAATAGCATAATCATTCTCTCATTCACAATTTTGCAGGCATTGACGTCTTTTACGGCTGTTCACGCTTTACTTATACTAGTAAGTACGTGGTTTTTGGATATCCTTTGTACGAGTATCAGTAATTGATCTTACACGTCTAAATAAAAAATTGCTAATTTAAAAGCACCTGTTTGGGGTTCAGTGAAAAGTTGAAAGCACTTTCGACCGCTTCGTCCGCGGCGAGTTGATGAATGCAAAAACTGTTAGATAAATTGAATTTTCATTTTAACGAATGCAAATTAAATGCGAGATTGTATTACCACGAAATTATTTTATTAGTTAGTTCAGCGAAATTGGGATGATAATTCGATTATTTTAGATTGAGTTAGTGAAGAATTTGTTGTTTTAGGATCTGGGGATTTTAGTAAATACATTTTTGCTAGAAAAGTTAAATATATTATCTTGGAACAATGTTTTAGTATCCGTCTTTATTCAATAAACTTAATCATATAATCAAAACAATGCTAGGCTAGACTATGTAAGTAAAATTAAGATTCAATTAAGCTTTTTTGGAATAAAGTATAGCTTATACCAACATAGTAGCCAAGAGTATGTTTACTGCCAAAGTACCTACACATATTTAAACCTATAATTTCCTGTTTTTTTATGTAAATTAGGTGTATAGACGAAAACGAAATCAATACTAAAACACAAGTTAATTGACATACGCGCCTTAGTAACGAGATGAAATATTGTAAAAGAAAATTGAGATATCATAAATGTATATCATACCTCTTTATCCGAATCTCGAAACACGAGGCGTGCGATATAATCCCAAGACCATAAATATATTTTTTGCCGACTCCCGACCAATATTTTGCCAATATTTCAAACCCGGGAGGTGCCGACGTCATCGAGGGAAGCCGGCACGTTTTAATACCCTCCGTACAATGTGTGGACACTTTACGATGCGCCCCGAATATATTAATTTTGAGTGTCATCGTAAAAATGTGGGCAGGCCACGCGCCGTGCTGCTGACAGGAACGTATTGGACGTATTGTGTTGTGCTGGACTTCGGACATATTGAACGCGACAAGACTATGTAAATTCTCATTTCGGCAACGGATTTCAGCTTCACATTTTCGAAATTGACAGAATGAGGGAAAATGTAGCAACAGCGCCAATCTCATCTCAGCTCCAATTTCTTCACAAAACACACATTGCCATATTATGTCACATAATTATATGTGGTTATGTAAAGCTACGAATAGTGTATTACTGTCTATATTACTGTCACGGTTATAGGTACATGTCAAAGAAATATTATGGGCACATTCTCGACACGATTAAATCTTTGATAAATTAAATGAAAAGCAAATTCATATTTCATTTGTAGGTAGGTAATACTATAAGCCTACTCATACAAAATAGGTACTACCAACTAATGACAAGTTTCTCAGCAGCCAACTCAATATGGTTTTTGATTTAAATTACTGCAGCCGCAAGCAATTTCGTCGCAAGAAGGTGATAATAAACGTTCGAAAAACAAACGTAAAAATACGTAAATATCAATAAAACTCCCACTCTACCCCGAAACGAGCAATAAGCAGCTACCAGCTCTCAATACGTTAGAGTGGAGCCAATTTAAAAAGGAGATCGAAATGAGAGCGCGCGCGTGACAGGAATACGCCTATACGCTCACTCTACACTTTTTGCCTCAATCTTGAAGTTCAGGTACCTACTTATGTTATCTATACATCTTCTTAGGTACACTTGAAATCAAATACTAAACCATTACTTTACCTTAGAGAAATCAGCAAACAAAAAATGTGTATGCTATTTCAGAAGTCTTGAGTGATATATACTTAAGAGCCTTATGTGATATGGCTCTAAGAGAGACAATCGTTATGTATGCTTTGAATTAAGACTCTCCCAGTACAGTAGGTATTCTAAAGTCGCCCTAATATCTTTTTATTAAAGCTAACTGACTATCGTTACCTGTAAAAGCTAACAAATGACCTCAAATTACGGCTAAATTGACAAACCGTGTTCTACTAAATGCGACTGTCTATTTAATGAAGCCAACATTGACATTACATACCTAATTTGTATTAAAAGCATTTTTGTGTTTTCACGGTTTATTTTTTACACGAACAAAATTTTGTTTAATTTAAGATTTGCAAATCAAAAGATTTTGTTACAAGCGATACACGAAATAGCAACAATGTATTAGCTAACACTAAGTATCAATTATAGCTGCGAAAAGGGATTTATGATCATATCCTTCTAACCATAATTAACCACAATTTGAATACTCTGCATGACTACTATAATCGCAACAAATCTGCATCACTCCATGTTTACAAGTAGCCATTCAGTATCCCATACACTGCTTTTTGAAGCGAGACACGTATTAGGTTTTCGCATGTATAAACAGCTATGTACTTGCACTAAAATTCAAGATATTCTGAACGTACTGCGCCTGGTATAGGGGATTCAAGCTCCCCTTTGTTTTCGCAACCTCTGTCTGGGTAATTCGATTACGGCATTACTGGTTTATTGAGATATTGTTTGCAAGCAACATTGCATTTTTACAGACCATGATATAGGGGAAAAGCTAAAGGGTGAATAATTTATATCAACATTCGATCGATCAGAATGAACAGTGTAAGCGATTCTCTCTTCTGTTTTACAGCAGACCAACTAAAATTCATACTAAATGAATACTTTTAAGAAAGTATAGGCTCTAAACTGAAAAAATAAATTCGGGCCTCCCATACAAATTGAGTTGCTTAACTGGTACATTTTGTATGTGAGGTCAATTTTTTTTTTCATCTTTCTATACATGTTCCTTGAACAAAGTTATTTAGTTTCATGAGCAGAAGTATTTAATTAATCTTGACTGTCATGTGATAATTTGAGCTTATGTGGTCGGATAATAAAAAAATTAAAATGCAAGAAGCATCATCATGTATTGAAAAAATTAAAGTGAAAAATAGTAAATGTAAATTTAATTTAGATTCAATAAACTATTTTGATAAGCATTTGAGTAATGTCCTCTTACAAGGGTCAAAGGGACTAATGCAATATAATTTGCTGGATCATTTTCAGAGGTGCTGTAACCTCACTCAACCCAGACGTTGATTGACAAGTACCCCATTTCTGACTTATTAAACTAGTGATATTATAACTCAAAATCTAACTACATGCCTACTACTTTTACGACTTACTACCAAGTTTTTTTTGTTGGATGAAAGTTATAACAATAAGACGTTCCAACGTAAAATTTTATTTATTTTACTGTGCAACCACTTGGTAACTTTATGCACTCATTGTGCTATCTATATTCACTACATTTTTGAAAATAAGAATTTCTATTTTGTGACCGCAGTACCCATTTGAATTGTTACTATTTGGGACTAAATTGTACGAGTTTTTGTATGAGAAACTAGTATAAGTTCGTCCCTTAAATGGGTAGGTGGATTTGCTGACGATAGTGCAGCGTTCTTCTATCGAGTCTACACCGTTGGAAAGGTATTTTACAGTCACCAGTTAACGCCACTTCAAGTTCGGCAGCAGCCGATAATTCTATTTTTTATTTTCGTTCTACTGGTACTTTACACTAAATTGCATTAGTCAATTTAAAACATTTCCGCCGTAGACCTTTTACTACGGCGTAGCGACCGTAGCAGGCCCCTTTTTATTTTAACCTATCATATCAAAACACGATTTAATTTCCGTCTTAAAAGCATCCTATCACAATGTAGAAATATTCTCTTGGAAAGCTTTCCCTCTTTCCGTTAACCGAATACGTAATGCCTATATTTTCCATTTACGTTCGTATACCCTTTTGAATAACGTAGGCGTGTCAAAATACGGGCTGCCTGTGATCGATTCAAGCTGACACAAAAATACACATCAATGTTAGTATAATGCAAAGGGCATCGTAGTAAAGTAATTTATATTTTAAAAGTTAAAAGCTATCTGTAAAACTAGTTTTACTTTATTTCCGTGATACATGGAAATACACGCTAAGTTACACAAGCATTAATAATTTTTATGCTTCGTTTTTCTCTCATCATTGTTACGGAAGACGACATTTCTACAAAAACATTGTTGAAATTGTTCCAGTGATCGGTAAAGGTGTTAAAAGACTAAGAAGCCGAGTTTGAATATTTACGACTATGAATAGACCTTCACGTATATTTACAGAATTTTATTTTCATTTCAATTATTGCAACAATACTACCGACGGCGTATATTTCAGTGAATTGTTTATTGCATTATTAAACTAGCTTAGTAAATTATTTGCGATAAGAACTTTTCTCCAATTTGCCCTGAATAAAATTATTTTATTCATTAAAAAGTATACAGTATGAACTGCGGACTTGCCGTAAGATGCCGATTTAGAATGGTATCACTCCATTTCTACAAGTGAGTGTCGTAAAAAGCAACTATGGGATAATTACAAGAGGTCTATGTCCAGCAGTGGACTGTTGTGGCTGTTGTGGTATGGTATAAGCTGCAAACATTTAAACCTACTTACACCTAATAAGTAACGTACATGTAACGTAAGTTAGGTTTAAAGTTTTGTTTGATTTCTATAATTTTTTGTGTGGAATATACTATGACCACCAAAATATTCAAATACAGACCGTACAATACGAACAATATATAATACAAACACTATTGTACCTATTGATTACCCAGTTGTACTGCGCAAAGCAGCCACATAAGAGCAATCTATTCAAGTAGAAAGTAGTTCAATGAATAAATTATGTAACACGCCTCGAGTTATCGGCTAAGTGAATTGGAACAGAAATTCAGTTTTGTTCCTATAGTATAATTTTATGACATGAAAATCTGTGGGTCTGTGAAACTGAATGCTTTTCAGATTAGAGACTACATTTTAGAGTTATTGAATCTTATTTAACCATTTAATTCTCGTGCCAAGTTTTTTTTTACCCAATATTATTTACATGCGCAAATACATTGCTTATTTACCTCAGATCTGTTAATGACCGAGATTATACGCAGAGATTTTGTGCATGTAAAAAGCGCATCTAACGAATACCATCCTATACTATGAAATGGGTGCTTCTTCGAAATCGCGTTCTTCGGCTGATTCCCGTAGTCGTTTTCATTTTTCAATTTATGATGTAATGTTACACTGTATGTCAAATTATAGAACGAAACAAAGGTATATTTGACATAGGCACTCATTTCAAACTAAAGATTTTCGAAATATTGACATTATAAAATTTACTGCCTACGGGAATCAGATTTAGAAATACGGGAATCAGAAATATGATTATTCAATATGACAAACCATTAACAAACTTAACATATATTTATTTTTCTACTTATTTATTGCAATTTAATGTCACCGCTAGATTACTTAGGTGTTCTGGTTTAGGCACATAATGTCTCCTTCGCAGAATGTCGCTGTAGCAAAATGTTTCTCGGCGTAATGTTCTAATACAAGATAAATGATATTATCAATATAGTAAAGTACGTAGGTAGCTAGGTAATCAGGTAGGCAAGAAAATAGGTTGATAAGTACTTAGATAGGTAGCATTCAGACGCATAATGTCCCTTTTGCAGTACTTTGCAGTCGTAAAATGTCCTTGTCACGTAAAATACCATTTTTATGTAATATTATGATATCAGTAGGTAAATAATGTCATAAAGTAGGTAGTTGAGCAGTAGGCAGGTAGATAGGTAAGTTAGTAGGCAGGTAGGTAACCTGCTAAGTACTTAGGTGAAGGTAAGTAAGTAGGTAGGTAACTTGGAAAATACCTACACATAAAACTACTAGTAGGGCTATGACATGGTTGTGTAACGACCGCCGTGTAAGAAATCATACACAACAACTAAGATTTATGATTTGGCGTGCCCTCTGAGGTACTAATCACTGATTCCCGTGTCAAGAAGTACACGGGAATCAGTGTGACGGAAGTCAGAAAAAATCGAAAAATTGAGATTACCTCGAACCTTTTGCGTCTCACACAATAGTATTAACATATAAGGTAGTAAACCTAAAGAGCTTTAAATTAAGTATAATGGGTCCATTTCGTGACTTATACTTTAATTTAAAATCGACAAACGGGAATCAGTTTTAAGTGAAACCAAATGCACGGGAATCAGATTCTTGGCTTCGTAGTGGGGTGATGCTGCACGAGCGGCACGTTCTGCTTCCCATGGCACTTGGAGCACTCCTAGGGGATAGCTATGGTGGATAGACCACACCTTCAGGGTGGTTTAATAGGAAGTTTTTTGCGGTTTAATGACGTTACACGGGAATCAGTTCTAGGTACCGGACATTTTTAAAATGATTTATAAAACAAAATGGACATTAATTACACGTTTGAAATATTTTGTTCCCGTATCATTGTACATCTGTTAAGTTTAAAAAAAATAGTTTATGTAGATAAATCATACAGTAAAAAACATACAAGCCGTTTTGTATCAAATTTTGGGGCGCGGACACGTTACGGGAATCAGATTTCAGCAGTTTGAATTTTTTTTTAACTGTCTTGTTTAACTAAAATACAAAAGTTTCATTGTGTCCCAGTTAGATACAAGAATGAACTATTAATAAAAAAATAGTCCATACCTAAATTTTTTAAAAAAAGGTGTATTTTGTTCCCGGACAACGAAAATTTAGGCTCCGAAGAAGCACCCAAATACTTGCATTCTTTCCCTGCCTCGCGCTAAAGAATGCGGCCTTGCCACGGTTCGACAAAATAATGTAATGACACACTGACACCGAAAAATATCAGAGTTTGTGCTGTTATTTCAGTGGAATCTCTCGCGAACGTAATTACGAGGTGACGCGGCGGGTGTAGGCGCGAGTACGCTTCAGCGTTTTTTTTATATTTGTTTGGTTTTTGCACGGTTTTGGTGTCGAATATGTTTAGGTCTTTAAATCTTACAAATACTTCCTCTAGGTATTTTCATGTGAGTGTCTATGTGTGACTTCTTTTCCGTTATATATCAAATAAAAAAATCGACTACTTTTAACCATCAGTCGCAGTTTGTAAAAAGTATTTACATAAAATGATTCGTCAAATTAAGGATTACGAAAGCTCCTCTAAACACAAGGCAATTTTATTATTAATCAACTTTAGCTTTTTACTCATCGCAACAATTAATGTCCATTTAGGAGCAGGGAAAGCGTTTATTAATTAATGGACTGAGCTGACAGGTGCCAAATTTGTCTCCGGGCGGCGTCACGGTGCGATGACCTATTTTGTATCTATTCCTGAACTGACGCATCGAGCGGAGAGACTGAAGCGCTCAAACCACGCGATGCTTTTAACTGAAAAATAAAAATCAAAAATATTCTGTTTCGTTCTCCTTTTAAAAGAGGAACATAAAATGCAACAACGGTGATTTGGTAGGTGCGCAGAAATAAATCAAGCTTTACTCAAGTTTAAGAACTAGGTTATGTAAGTACCTACCTATGGTTTAATATCAAAATGTTTTTAGAATCATTAGTAAGAATGTAACATTCAATTATATGTTCCTCTACTGCGAAGTCAGGTTATTAGTCGTATAACCGAAATTATGACTTGTTTGAATCTGTACGTGATTCACGCATTGCGGTTAAGAATGCAATAATAATTTAATTGCCTGTTTAACCACGGTTATAGAGTAAACAAACTCTAAACCAAAGCGGTACGTGTCAAAGATGAACCAGAAATAAATCTTCTGGATCTCTTTGGTGCAAGTCATAAAATGCAGCTAAAAAAATATAGAGTCACAAAATACTCGTGAAACCGGAGTTGTAGGGTTTTGTGTGAAACTATAACGTCTTTATTGTTTTAGTAGCTGACAGACTTCGCTATTTTAGTACTGGAGACTTTCAATCTTGATCAGGATGTCAAGTAGGTATCAACCTAGATGAATACGAATATTTTTAGGTACATTTTTACATAATGTGCCCAGCTTTCACATATCAACCAAACATAATTTGAGAGATTAAATTAATATAGATTTGACATGTGGAGATTTTCTAATGACATCAAATTTCTAGTACGTATACCTACGTACCTCAAGTCAAAGAGCTGATATAGACGCTGTTAGGTACCATATTATTTTGAACTAGGTATAAGCTTCTTTGACATGCACTCAGAATAATTTGAATTCATGATGATGCAGGTATTTGATAGATAGACCCTTCTCCTCTATTGCATTGCCCACAAAATATTATTAACATAGCAATATTACGTTACTGCTTACTTAATTTTTGTTTTTAAACATAAAATTTTATTTCTGTACATTGTTTACTTGTAAGTTTATTACATATCTTACAGGACTTTTTTCAGTTTTTGATATATTCCAAAACATACAAAAAAATATTGACAAAAATAACAGAGACACTGCCTAATGGTATTTTCGTGTTGTTGAATCAGTTTGTAGCAACCACTTTAAAACACTATTTATCAAAGTTTTTAATAGCAAAGCAGTTGATTAAAAGCACAGATATTTAACGAAAAATTTCATGTTTGCTAGATTAACCAACCAAAATCTTCGCCAAATTCTGTTATTGAAAATTGCCAAAGTGGATTCAATAGAGCCACAAGGCCCGTTTTCTCATACTAACAGGGCACTTACAGAAAACGACAGTAGGAAAGTAAACATAAAGACGAGATCGCGAGCGCTGTATCCCAAAATTGATATTTCTTGAAGCGCTTCGAACCATTCGCCGTGTACGTTTTACTACCGAAGTCACTTTCAATTTCAGCCTTTCAGCGCTTTACGCTTTCGGGGTTACTGGCGGCGTGACGTGCATAATCCCTGAACTGGCAGGATAGGCTAAAAGACAGGTGAAGATACTGAGGTGGCAAAAATACGTAAGTTAGTTGGCCTCGATTCGGGAAATAAATGTTTTGAACTTAGGTACCTTAAATTAGTGCTGTCATATTCCAAAATTAGGTTTAGAAAAGGAAAGCGAATGTTTAAAAAGTTAAAGGAGATATCAATGTTCTGGCATGTTTAAATATGTCAAAGAGTTTTTTGACGTTTCTGGTCGATTTTGTCGCTATTGTTTTATTTTGACAGATAACGCGCATTTTGCATCAAATTATATGACATAACTTAAATATCGCTCATTCAGTTCATAAGCTTTTGGCGCAAACTCCACCAAAAAGACGAAGGGCATAGGACATAAGAATGACAGTTGACAGACAAGTAATCGTCAAACATTCTTCTTAATTTTTAACGCTAGCTGTCATAGTTGCGACGCTTTGGCGACGCTTGTGTGTGCCTTTGTCAATACGTTTTCATACATTTTATATGGAAACCGTTTCAAGCGTCGCCAAAGCGTCGCGATATCAAACGTCAAGCGTCGTAGGGCATGTCCTATGTCCTCTGTGTGGAGCTTGGGGCGACAGAAATTGGCAGCGCAAGAGTTTAAGGTAAATAAGAGAATCTATTTTATATATTCTGTATGTCTATTTCCCGAATTGAGTTCAACACTTTTGGAAAATTAGAATGGCTTATATAGATCTCTTTAACATACATACTTTTTTTTACATCACGCCTGTCAAAAGTTTGGGAGTCATTCAGAAGACTGTGTATCACCATAGTAACATGTCTTCAGCATGTCATTGCAATACCCATCATAAACCTCAAATCCCTTATTCGTTTCTTACGACACTCACGGGAGATTTATGGGGTGATGCAATTCTAACACAGCAATATTCTACAATATTTTGTTACTGATTGAAATATGTGGTTGACTGGACAAGAGCAGTTTGACGACCTGTAATTATCGGGCCGGTCGGCTGCAATGGCCATCCCATTCAAAGCCAGCGTGCATGACCGATCATCTGGTGCATATAGTATGGCGTCACACTACTGTAGTACTAACAAAGCTGCTAGTATTTACACCATTTACCAAACCATTAACTGTTCATAGAAATCTGCTCTTTGTGATGTGTTTTATACGCTCAAGTAGATAATGATTATATTTTATTGATTACATAATATCAATTAGGTAGATTATTGTCTTAAATAAGCAATACATAGCATAAAATGAAGTCGCTTTTTGCGTTTGTCTGTCTGTCTGTCGTGGAATGCACTAACTCCTCCTAACGGTACAGTGAGGTTTTTAATAGATAGAGTGATTCAAAAGAAAGGATCAAACGTAAAAACAACCGGGAAAATGCCTTTCTCCCACGGGAAAATCAGTTGTAGCGAGTGAAACCGCTAAAAATAGGCTGAAGCATAAAAATGTAAATGCAACTACTAGCTTACATAAAAACAATTTTGACCACATAAAATCCATCTATAACTAAACAAATACCAAATACCTACCAATGGTTTGCAGGCACCAAGTATTTGATGTAAGCATTTTATTGTTTTTCGAACTTTTCTTGTCTCAAAGAATATAGTAGTTTGGGTTGAATAAAAAATTGGTATTACCGCAGCACATGTAAATTTGGTTTACTTATAGAACTAGGCCGAGTCCCGAAGGAGAACTAGATAGATAACTTACATACGTTTTAGTAAGAAAGGAATATAGAACCAATCTTTAATGTATAAGTACTTGGGTTATAATTCTGAACACATGTAGGAAGAAAGGTGTCCAATATGGTTACTTGTAGTTTTTAATAAGATCAACCCAAAATTTGTTAAAATTCAATTGCAGTTCTTTATTTTAATAAGACACCGATCGTAGTCTCTCCGTGGTAGGTATAAAAAAAATTAAATGCTAATGAAGTAATGAGCACAATTTAAAAACTTCATCATTCTAATAAAAATCTAAACAATTGCCTATTGGTATTATTTTTAAATCCGCTTCTAAATAAACTGGCACCTTCTGAGCATGGCACATCTTAAATTCTCCGCCGAGAACGTCGTGTCATAGCGAAAAAAAAGGAGACAAGATTTTCATCTTTTACGTGTAATTTCTTATTCATTTGTTATCCATTTTTGTATTATCTTAAATTACGAGTCAAGACTTTACTTTTTAATTTCGCAGTGAAAATTTACGTACTACTTTTGTAAAACGTTTACTCTTAAAAATACTTAATATGATATACGTATCGGTGTATATTATATAGGTAACTTATCTATTCTACAAAATATGACTTTGAATATTAAACGCAACTACCACGTCATGACTAATAATATTTTAACGCTATATTCACCCTTTATTCTGTACAATTTCAAAATGAGAGATAGCATTCAGTTTACAAATTGTCTCCCGGCTCAGTATAAAATCCCACAATATTAAATATTAAACTTTCTCCATTAAAGGTTTCCCTCCACATTTACTGATAGCTCAGTCAATTTAGAGATTATTGATCATATTGAATTGATAAATTCGTTTGAACTGTGGAATATCAAAGTCATGATGAAACATCGCTTTTAGACATGACAAAACACTTTAGAACAATTTTGTAAAACTTGTACGTTTGAATAAGCATGCGGTAAGTAGCATTTGGAAAACGAATCGACTAATTGTGTTTTGAAATCAACAGTAATAAAAATCACTTATTATTATCCATTTGAAGTTTCTGTGCTTTGAATGCATCCTGCAAACCTTATTTTTCTGGACTACGAGTAAAATGCAGCACTCAAGCTCCTATCGAACAAAAGGGGAATCCCAACAGAGCAATAATGCAAAAACTGCATTGCGCCACTTTCCACTCCATTTAAAAGTATTACGCATTTAATCTCTATTAAAAACACTTTTATGCATTTTGTACTTTTCACCCCTTGTTTTCACCTCTATTTCACCCTGGATTTTTGGACAAACTTTTCCGGTGAAATTTTATCTTTCCTCGTGCATCAAAAATGACCTGCTTCACCAGACATCAAACAGAGAGACAAACAACATATGAAAGTTTAGATCTCCGATAGTATTTTCAAATATGAAACTTGTGTTTTCTTTGCTAAGTATATAAAAAATTGGTTATAGATTAAGTAAGATTAGTGAATTTTAACGAAATCCACCGACTTTGTTAATTCCTGGATTGAACAAAGTTCCCGTAGGTAAGGTACCATCTAGTTAATAGCATAACTTGAGTTCAGTCCATTTGTTCACTGAAATTACTGGGGTATAACTCAACAGGCATGCCTCTTAAATCACTGCATATGGCAGGAGCTAATGGAAAGTGGAACGCTTAATTTTTTTATCCTCAATTGTAAAAAGTCGTAAATTGTGGGTGAAACGCGGACGGCTTGTTGTGAGAGCACGAGAGAGACAAATGTGATGGTTTTGCATCGAAAAATATTCCAACTTGTACCAATTTTTTGGTATTTGGATGTCTTTTTTACTGGTCATGTTATAAGTATACTGTAATTGATGCAGTCTCGGAAATAACCTACTTGGAATAAATAACAAAGTCAGTGAAAGTTTCACGAACAAGTCGTAACCTGTAATTGCAATATTTTCAGTTATATTTTACTGCTCATGTAACCTAACTGTTTGTCCGAAACACAGGTGAGTGTGATCAAATTACATGTTAAAAACGAGTATCACACGCACTTTTTTGGTGCTTTTCCGGAACCGGTTTTTATAAAAAAGGAATCTCATTTTTACACAAAAGGAGACTCACATTTATGTGTAGTAGCTTTCATGAACCGCAAGATTGTCCGGTGCGACTAGGTAGTCCGAGTTCTTAATTGGCAGTTTGTATGGAGGTATGGTCCCATCTGGCAGAAATCATGAAACTTGGCATGTGTGTAGCTTACATGTGTAAGCTTCAGGAAAAGAAGGGAAGCAAGTTGGACCCCCCCTGCTTCCCCCCTTTACCCCCCCTTTTATGTCCCAAATTTCAGTTATCTTTATTTTTCTCGGAAACGATTAAAGATAGGAGAAATTTGTCAAGGTAAGAAATATTCCTTATAAAATTGTCTACATAATTGTTCTTGGGTAGATGTTGATAGGACTTATACTTTTCGAGTTATGCTTCTGGGAAACCCATCATTTTTTTGAAGGTGACTTCCAGCTCTGAATTAGTCAAACTACCATGTGATAGAATATTTTTTCAAACTTGCTATTGGCTGTTGTTAGTTAGGTAGTCTTCAAAAGAAATCCGCAGAGACAACACGACACACAACAATCACGCCTTTGGGGGTGGGGGGAGGGAGGCAAAGTTTATTTTTTTCGAGCTGAACTTGAGGACTTCTGACTCCTTAAGTAAATGTGACACGAGAAATTGAGTATCATTTTCGAATAAACCAAAGACGGAGTATTCATTTCTCGGACGCTTTTTGGTACATTTCATACAAAAATATAAAAATATTAAGTGAAATAAGAAAAAATATGTTTCGTTCTCATTCAAACTCTTTCTTCATGTCCTGAGACATATTTATTAGATAATAACACATACTCGAAGACATACTCACCCGAATTATAAAACCATATTTTATTTTCGAAAATATAAGAAAATACCTAGCCTACGGAAGCCTAAATATTTTTACAAAGTTATGTTTGTAGCTGGAAAAATTTCAAGTTCATAGATTTTGTATGCAAAAATAAGATTACCAACCGCAAATTTATATTTCTCAATTGTTGCTAAACCATTCCAGATAGAGAAATGCCCTCATAGGGAATGTTGTTTATACTGAAGGGTAGTTTTTGTTGGAATAAATAAATTGAGGATCTGGAGTACTTGATGTTTAAGAAGACATTACAGTATCTCGAATAGTTTAGCTGGGCTGTTGATGTTCCACATCAAGTATTCCAGATCTTCAATTTCTATATATCAGCATGAACAACTCTTCAGTGTAAACAACATTTCCTATGAGGGCATTTCCGTATCTGGTATGGTTTAGCGACAATTGAGAAATATAAGTTTGCGGTTGGTAATCTTATTTTTGCATACAAAATCTATGAACTTGAAATTTTTCTAGCTACAAACATAACTTTGTAAAAATATTTAGGCTTCTGTAGGCTAGGTATTTTCTAATATTTTCGAAAATAAAATATGGCTTTATAATTCAGGTGAGTATGTCTTTGAGTATGTGTTATTATCTAGTAAATATGTCTGAAGGTCATGAAGAAAACAGCGTTTGAATGAGAACGAAACATATTTTTTTCTTATTTCACTTAATATTTTTATATTTTTGTATGAAATGTACCAAAGAGCGTTCCAGAAATGAATACTCCGTCTTTGATATATTCGAAAATGATACTCAATTTCTCGTGTCACATTTACTTAAGGAGTCAGAAGTCCTCAAGTTCAGCTCGGAAAAAATAAACTTTGCCCCCCTCCCCCCATCCCCACAGGCGTGATTGAAGTGTTGTCTCTGCGGGTTTCCTTTGAAGACTACCTAACTAACAAAAGCCAATAGCAAGTTTGAATGAATATTCTATCACATGGTAGTTATGGCTAATTCAGAGCTGGAAGTCACCTTCAAAAAAATGATGGGTTTCCCAGAAGCATAACTCGAAAAGTAGAAGTCCTATCAACATCGACCAAAAAACAATTTTGTAGACAATTTTATAAGGAATATTTCTTACCTTGACAAATTTCTCCTATCTTTAATCGTTTCCGAGAAAAATAAAGATAGCTGAAATTTGGGACATAAAAGGGGGGGTAAAGGGGTCCAACTTGCTTCCCTTCTTTTCCTGAAGCTTACACATGTAAGCTACACACATGCCAAGTTTCATGATTTCTGCCAGATGGGACCATACTTCCAGCTAAGGACCCGTACTATAGGATTCATCAAAACCTTAGAGTACATAGATATAGAGTGCGCATATCACCCCGCCCCGTACTGTCAAAACGTAAGCAATCGTCCTCTAGATACATAAGTCAAATTCATGAGAAGTAATAGAGGTTTGATAGTAACGACACTGGTGTTTTGCTACTGATAGACGGAGACGTTGTGTTCTGACTACTGCCTACCGTTCTAACTTTTTAGGCGCACTCTATAGCTTGCTTATGTATACTCCAAGATCAAAACTCATTTTGTATACAGAACCAATCAACAAAACAAGCTTCTCCGGTTCCTTTGAATATAAACCTGCCAAAGAGATGTCAACGAATTTAATCACCTCCATCAAGGATCGAAAATTTCAATTAATAATTTTAATGAATGTACAAAATAGCTCCCGAGTAATCGAGCACCTAGTTAATCAGAGTGATTCCACTATGGTCGATTCCAATTTGCATAATATTAAAAATAAAAAAAGTCGTATAAACAAATGTGACCCTAGGGTAAAACGGGCCGCTGGTCGACTCCAAAAGAGAAATAGGTGATCTGTTTTTGTTACCGTACTCTAATATAATAGGTCCTACAAAAAGAGTCAAGAGCTTTAAAAAATACGGTACATATTAATGTTGAAACTGTTGTTTGAATATGAAATCAATAAGATTTTACGAGCATGTTGTCATATATCTATCAAAAGGTTCCAACCATTACGGTATGATAAAAAAAACGCGCGTTGAGAACTTGAGATTCCGTTAATATTGTTTTTTTTTTTAATACTAAGTGACGTTGTCAAATGATTTAAACCATGGTCTAACTTTTTTTACAAACACTGCTGATATTTTGAAGTATTATACTTTGTAGACCGTAGAGCTAGATGGATGATTAGATCCCGTTGCAACTTTAATTTTATAAGCCATATGTGAAGTGTGATGCCGGTTTAAAATAGCATCACCCCCATTTTACCCGTTATGGTATGGTGACATTTCAGAGCGCTGTGAAGTAATCTGACAATTACAAGCTTGATGTTGTACCGCGGCTCTGTCTGGAATTTCGCCGAGAGACCTTACAAATTAATTGTTTTCACCTGGAGGAGTTTGCAAGCAAAGTATCGAATAACTGTTGTTTAATAAAACATTTTCAGAGTCAATTGTTAGAGTTGTTTTTACTATTAACAAAATAAAGGCTCAAAATAATCTTATCTGTTTGTTCCTTCCTTCTTCCTTAATATGACGCAATTTTATCCTCCTTACTACAAATGTTATGTTACAAAAAAGAGAAGAAGAATAATCTCAGCAGTTGATAACAGTGGAATGATATCCCACGATCTCGGGTTCAAGTCTCATTTGCAGTCAATATTTTTTGTTTCACAAGGTAAAGAAAAAACTTAGGTACCGATAAAATACATCGGAAGCTAGAAAGCTCGAAAAAACAGCTACAATGAAAACATCACACATTTCTTTATTATTGTTGCGTTCAATGAAAAACCTATTTAACTGAAAGCCAGCCCCTCGTCATAAAAATAAAGTCAATTCCCTTAGAACATTGTATTCAAAGAGTGCAATCTAATCCCATTTGTTCCCAACAAAAGTAGCTAGTATTATACGAGTAAAGTAACAATAGAAGGGGTAAAGGTAATAATAATAATGGAGCCGTAGCGCTACGCTGCTACGCCGTAGACAAACAACTGCTACGGAAATTGGCGGATCTACGAAATTAGGCTCTCGTAGTCGACGCACAGGTGAGGGGGAAATTTTTTTTGTAAAAAGATTAGATTATATTTTATTCAGAGCTTTTTTCAGCTTTCCGTGAGTGATAGAAAGAAGTCTTTGATAGTTTATGTTATGAGATAGGCCAAGAGACAAGATATAATGCAGAAATACTTGCTTTCAATGTTTATTATTGTTTATATAGTTTGGGTTGTCCGAATATGACATAAAATATTTTTTACGCATATTTTTTTTTACATTTTATGCAATAATGCGCATGTGCAATTCGATTTCAAGCGCGGTAAGCCACAAAACAATAACATTTCCTTACAACAACAGTAAGCAACACACGAGAAGTTAGCTGTTTCGCACATAGGGGCTTCCTACTTCACCAATCTAAGTAGACCGACAAGTAGGATTTATTAAGCTATTACAATCTGATGTCGACTGATCTAATAATAGTAGTAATAATTAGCAATCAATCTTAAAAGGTTCTTTGCAGCATGCTGTACTTTTGACAAGCGAAACCTAACATCTCATTACTAGATGTACAAAGAATCCTTACAAGCTTAATTGCAATGGAATCCGAAAAACTTAAATCTTATTTTGAAAAATATTATGGTTAATATGGTTTTGTCTCACGTGTTGCGCCGACCCCAAGTAATTGGGATAAGGGCAGGAAGATGTGACGATGGTTTTATCTCAAACGAACCAACAGTGAAAAAATGTAGAATTATTTTAAACTAGCAGCCCGTCGTCAGCGGTGTTACCCCTTAGCGGTGATAAAAGAAGTTTTCTCGGCACGTGTTATACAAAAACCTTCGTAACTAATCGATCAATTTATTTAAAAACCGCATCAAAATCCGTTGCGTGGTTGAAAAGGAGTAAGCTAGTTTCACGACAGAAAGGCAGACATAAATGTAAAAAGCGACTTCATTTTATACTTTGTTTTTTAGAATTTCATATGAAGACGCAGTTAGAAATATGTTGCAAGTATTGTCTTGTGTTGATTGATACATACCTCCGTAAGAATCAGTCGTGGAGGTCCAGATAGCTTGATATCAAAGATTTTTCGCTTGAGATTCAATATACTTATTTATTTCATAACTATAGGTACGGCATACAGGTAAACAACATTAATTTAAAATCCAACTATAGTTTTTCATACAGGTTTACAATTAATTTGTTAAGTAATTTATTGTGAACATGCAACCAGAATATAAATTAAAAAATGTCTATTTTCAAAAGATAATTAAGTAGTTACAATATTTCTGCCACTGAATTACGTATACACACACGTAAAGTGCCAAACCAGCCATTTAATGTTTTCATTCAGTAAAATAAAAAAAACGATGGGATAACACGCTTCACATCATAATAAAATAAATATTTACATAAAATTGGAAGATGGAAACAGAAAAGAATATTAACAAATATACATAATATCAAAAATTAATAATGTTTACGTACTAACGGATTAATAAACAACTCAAAATAAATATGATTTAAAACCACAACTCTATAGAAATCATGCCTTACTCTATAATAGTAACTTGAAACAAAATATACAGTGAAGAGATAAATATGTATTCAACCAAATGAAGCTACAAAACCGACCGTATCGAATGCCAATTTTCAGACTACACCTGAAATTAGCTATCACTCACCGTGTCTCGAGACAGGAATCACATAGTATTAGTTCCACACAAAAGTTGTCTTTAAAAACACAGTCTCAACGTTCGTTCAACTTGGGTTTTTGTACGTTTTTTCACCAGATTTTCATTGAAAGCCCGGCGAAAATAAAGACACAGTTGCGAGTAAACCGCGCACACGTCCACGCGCCCGGGACCATCGGGCAAAACTAGGAGCTGCGAGCTTCACAGTGTTCCGAACCCGAATCGCGCGGGAACAGGACGCAGCTATATGTGCGAGCAAGTGAGAAGAAGGTGCAGAGGTGCGCAGAAAAGAATTAGATGTTTATATGGGCTACGTGTAATGGGATAACAGAAGCGCGTGAGAACTTTTCACTAGTTTGGAGAGAGTGTGAGGCTGAGGACTTGATGAAAGCCTATACTTGGGGATGAGGGCTCTTCACTCTTCGCGTGAAATACGCTTTACAAAGTATGATCCAAAAGAAACCAGGCGTTTAAGAGTTTAACACGTAGGTAGGTGTGAGGTAAGTTTCGGTACCTACATATTTTTTTCAGTGAGGCAAACCACTGAATTTATTTACAAAAAGTAAGCATAACGTTATGGATAGTAGATACTTTTAAACAAGGTGAAAAGGTGCACTCATTTTACGTGGGTAGATCGCACGTGTAAAATTGCGAATAAATCAAACTCTACACTTTAAAATAAATCGCAAATGACAACCAAAACGTTCAGCCAAACATTAATAAACAAAAACAAAAAGCAATTCAATTCATTGAAACTATGAAATTGAGCTGTTCAACTAAATAAACTTTGATCCTGTGACCCGCAACGCAATTCATAATCGTCAAAAGGAGAGCTCAAAAAGATTTCTCAATGGAGGGGAGTCCGACAAAAACCCGAAAAACGTCGACAGACTCTCAAACTGGAAATTAATAAAGCGATTCTGAGGCTCACGATAAATTTGACAAATTCAATAAAAGAAACCCAATTTTAATACAAAGGATGAGGCCCGAACGAAATTTGCCGAAACCGCATTAATTCGGACAGATAGACAGGAAAACGGCATAACTCCAAATCGAGTAAAATTTTTGTCTCTTTGATATTTTCCGCTGAATTGTACTGTCTTGCAATTTTTTTTATATTATATTTGTATTTTCAATATTTACTAGAATTTCCAATATTCCATCTACTAAACTTGTAATATGAATGTACAGTCGCTCACGCTAACTCATGAACAATTATGTCTTTAAGGTTTCGATTTTCTTGCGACTGATACGGACGAGCCGGACAAAAACTATATTGTTCGATTCAATAAACGTTGCTGCATTTAGAAAAGTAAGAATTGTTGCTGTAAAATGTTACGGTCTGAAAAAAATCTAAACCTTAAATTTTGGATTGTGCATGAGTGAGCGGGAGAGACTGTACATTACAGTGAAATTTTACTAGTCACCGATAGCGAAAACTCAGAACCCGCTAGCAATAAGGAACAACTTTCCCCAAGGAACATAGGTCGAAAAAAGAAAAAAGTATGAACCTCCCATACTAACTGAAATCAGCTGATCGGCAATTTTGTATATTTGGACCTATGTTCCTTGGAGAAAGTTATTCCTTGCCACCAGCCGGATCGAAGTTTTCGCTATCGGTCACTAGTAAAATTTCACCCTATATGTATACATTTTTCATAATTGTTACTTTTGAATGTTTTACGAATTTAGGATTGAGCATACAGGCAGCATCAAAAACGATCTGCAAAATGCATTTGCAGAGATGTGATACTTTGCAGCTACGCCACAACGTTAATAAAATGACCTTTGGCTGCAAATGATAGCTGCATAGAATCCATAGTATCACATTCGCAACGCCAAACTAATCTTATTTGCGATATTGCCGGCCAAACAGAAGCACGGTGACTTGTTACACAGCAATAAACCGGCCAAAAGTGCGGCTCATGCATAAGTATTAGGCAGTCGCACCGCGGCCACCCGACTAATTTATCGCGGGCCCACGGGTCCGGAATTATCACGCTCTTCAGGTACCCAAGCACTAATTTGATTGCCACTAAATCCGCAACACCGCTAATAACTCTTCGAGGAGTCTCGGGCTTATTTTATTTACTTGTATTCCGAGGCGATGTAGCTTTTACGGGTATTTTAACTGCCTACCTGTTCAGTGTCAAAATCAATTACCTAATATGTGACTGTACTCTGCTACCATAATCCCAATCTCAAAAATCGGTGGTGTCTTGAATATCTTTGGCTAATCTAAACTATATCAACTAATTTGGCTTATCAACTTTGGCTAATCTAAACTATATAAATACTTACCTACGCTACTTTTCTTTTTCGACAGAAACGCCGAGTTGTCCAACACTATAGTAAGGTATCTTTTGTAAGTATATATTTCTGATGCAAACATTCTAGGGTGTGGTTGACATTAACGTTGATGATATGCTTTATACTGGGTCTACTGACAAATGGCTCGTCAACCTCCGGAAATAAATACTGCTGTTTCACTCTGACGATAAAGACGTCACGTATTTACAATATACAGTTTTAGGACAATGTTCGTAATCCATCCTAGGATAATGGGGGCATAAATAATTTACAATCCACATTCTGTCGGAGTCGACTCTGTCTCATTTCAATCTCAGATCTAAACCCATTCACATTGTAGAGACAAAAGCAAAATCATAGTTGAAATGGCTTATCCATGACTCTAGAGGACTCTTAGAAGTCTTGTCTTGTCTTGTCTTGTCAATTTTAACACTGTCTTCTATATAAGTTTGTGTCGCGACTTTAAATGTTAGTATCTTCATTTGACTCCACAATTTTATTTGGAAATAGCTATTAAAAAAATACAAGTAAAGCCCAGTTGTAGAATTGACCTACCTCCATGTCGGTCAACATAAAAATCCTCCTAACGCAGCGTTCTGGAAATCATACATATTAATACGGCACCGTCACGTGCCCAGCGTTTTTGTTGGTTGCGTAAAGCGGCGGCCACAATGAAAGCGAAATGGGGCGTGTGATGTCCGCTAGACCTTTCCATGCTAATTTGCACTTCATCCTTTGATCCGTGCTGGGTTCTCCAAGACATTTTCCTTGGTGACTTTTCGTGGCGGTTACATATTGCTACTGAGAAAATAATATTTGCGAGCATTCTTTTCACACATGCAGTAATTGCAGTTAAACAAATTTAATTTGTTCCTTAAAGCACCGGCCACAGTGAAAGCAAAATCAGGTATATGATGTCCACTAGACCTTTCCATGCTAATTTGTTTCTGGGTTCTCCAAGACATTTTTAACCGACGAAAAAACAAAAGAGGAGGAGGTTCTCAATTCGTCCCGAACTTTTATTTTTATTTTTTATGTATGTTTACCGATCATTTAGAGACGCCTGGACCAATTTGAAAAATTCTTTTTTTGTTTGAAAGCGTGCACTGCCCAGGTGGTCCCATTGTCATCAGGTCAGGATCTGATGGGAGGATCCTTAAAAATTCAGTAAATTCTTATATTTTGCGGCACATTTTGAAGCGTAATGTACTTATGTTTACCTACATGCCTACCCGTTGACATCAACTGCATGACAAACATCTGGCAAAGAAGTTTGTGAAAAGAGGTTCGTTTTAAAGGTCGTATATGAATATTAGTCTGTAGGTATTTTATAGTGATTCTTTATTCTCTTTGAACTCTTATACGACTGGACATATTTTGATGAGAGCTATGTCAAAGGAATACTTTCGTCACCCTGAGACACCATTGCTAGTTTTCTTGTAAAATAATTACGTATTGACTTGCAAATGATTGAATTTTATCAAAGGAGAGATAATCGGTCGCGAACGGACCTATTTAACCAAACTTTTTAGGACCATTGACGATAGTGTCATTGACGTCTTACATCACAGTTTGACTTAGCTCAAACTTATCACACAAGCGGTTTTCGAACGGGTGCGGAGCGGAACGGACGGCCGGCAGATGCGCAGCGAATTCGTCACGTACGCGAAGCGATTTGCAAAGTTTTGATAGAAATACCGCCGGTATCCGCCGCATGTCCGAGACGAATTCGCTGCGTATCCACCGCGCATCAGTCGCGCGTTGCGCGTCCTCTGGCCGTTCGTTCCGCATCCGCTAGCAAACCGGTTGTGTGATAAGGCTCTTTTATCTCAAATCAAACCAATCATATTCGTGTTTGTTTACATTTATTTAAAACTTCGACAACAGAAAACTTTTGCAATTAGCAATGTATATTTGATAAATTGAATTCAGCTTTAGGTAGAGCAAATCCTATTTTCCTATATAGGTAAATGTTGACAATAACATTGTTATAAGCAACCAATGATTTTATGAATAGATCCCATGCTCTGTCTGTGCTATGCAAGCGGACATCTTACTGAGAAGGCCTGTGGAGAAGGCTGCCTGGCTTACCCTAAAAAGAACTGCTGGTGTTGCTACAACTACATGGCCGACTAATATGATATATTATATATGTGTATTTAACATGAACTGAACTGAATGAAGTATTTTATTGCATTTAGAAAACCTCATAATAGGTATATTCCAAGTACCTATTCGATAAAGTCTGCGTATCACATTGAATATGAAGAGCAAGCTGGTAGTTGTTGTGAAATATTTGCAAGAAAAACTGAGGTGAAGAATTATCATCATGTGACTGAACATCAGAACGAACTAAAAAAGTATGTTGTAATACCTATTTGTTTATTTTTAATGTTACGTCCGTCCACACCAACTAACTATGAAAGGTTGAGGTTGATAGACATAGTACTTAGTACAAATCATTACATTTAGGGGGTTGAGATGGGACTTCTGCCTCACATAGAAAATAAACAGTCAAATATTGGTCACAAAAAAGTGTAAAATAAAAGCTTTTTAACAAAAAATATCAACCAACGAAAACTGAAAAGCATAAAATAATTAAGCTTTGTTAGTCAGCCTTAATAAAATCATTAGTTTACAAACTATTGGTAGAAGGTACTATAGTAATATTTTCGGAAATGTTTTGAGATAATTGGGCATGTAAAGCTTAACTCGAAGACGTAAAATAAGAAATCCATTTGGAGATATTTTGGTCTTTTATAGTATTTTCATGTTTTTAGTTCTAAAAAGTTAAAGATCACTTAGATTTTTGTAAAAATCTAAATAACCTTTATTTGACCTTTGTGATGTGCATACTGTGCAAAAAACTAAATAAAACTCTTTCGAGATGCCTATAAATAACGAACTTCCTCCCCAATAAAAGTTACCTACTCTTTGCTTCACCCTTGCTTCTGTCATGTCAGTTCGACGTTTGATGTAGTGTTGCAAAACTATCGATAGTACCTACTACTATCGATAACACTGAATTTGCCAAAGACATTAGAAACCTATGGACTGGCTGTACCCTCTGAATGTGCGTGAATACTTAAACAATGTTGGACACATAAAATGGCGGATTTTTGTAGGGTTGTAATCATTTTGGACCCAAAAATCGATATTGATAGTCGGTAACTGCCTACTGCCTAGTTGGGATAAGGTTAGGAAGATGATGATGGTTTTGACGGGCATTATGCCTACGCTGTTGATATGTTTTGTGTACCTTACTTCTGTATTATTCTTATGCTGTTGTGAATTTTCATAATACTTAACTGTTTTTTGTGTGTAGTAAATAAATTGTTAAAAAGAAAAACAAGTTGTAGGGGTAAAATTTATAATAATAATAATCAAACAAAAGCCAAAAATAATAATCTATCATAACTATTCATAACAAAACACAGGTTGAATTTCTTGTGCTATTCCAGAAATTTTCCTTTTCCTTCCACTTTGTTCCTGTTGCTGTTCAGTCAAAACAGATTTATCATTTTCCTTAGGTTTTTACCAAAAAGGGGTTGGCAAGGCAAGGCTTCTTCACATTGGCATAACTTATCCAGAGTTCTGTTATAACACTCGACACCAAAATACAGGAGCATGTCAATATTTGTCCATGACGTGGATTTATATTTTCGGTGCCAATAATATCAAGCCATTTCTTTCTTTTAACTTCATTTTTTGGTTATCTGTAAAAAAATATTTAAATTATTATACAGGTACGTACCTATATACAAAAATTACTTGGTAACTTTGGCACATTACCTATAACTTTCTGAATTGAACTCTCAAGATTCATTATTTCCTTCCATTCTTACGAATTCTGGCAAAATATATCGATACCGTGACTATGTACTACCCCAACCCTAGCCGACGATCAGTTTGTATGAAATCAGTATCGGCAGAAATAAAGAAATTAATGATATATTGGGGAAAAACGTTTATAGTTTGCTGCTTTATAGCGAAAAATAGCTGCCCGTGGCTTTTTATTACATACTAGCAGCCCGCCCAGCGGTTTCACCCGCTGCTACTTACCTGTTTTCCCGTAGAAATTGGATCTTTGCCCGTAGTAAAAAGTCCATTACTCCGATCCAGCAGCCCGTCATGCTGAATAACTTTTACTTTGAAGCCATTACCGTATCTCTTATTGTTTATATGGGATGCTGGTGATCTACATCAGGTACTCTAGACCCTCGTGACCATGTGCCAGCAGAAGTGGCCCGTCATGCTGAATAACTTTTACTTTGAAGCCATTACCGTATCTCTTATTGTTTATATGGGATGCTGGTGATCTACATCAGGTACTCTAGACCCTCGTGACCATGTGCCAGCAGAAGTGGCCCGTCATGCTGAATAACTTTTACTTTGAAGCCATTACCGTATCTCTTATTGTTTATATGGGATGCTGGTGATCTACATCAGGTACTCTAGACCCTCGTGACCATGTGCCAGCAGAAGTGGCCCGTCATGCTGAATAACTTTTACTTTGAGGCTTTTACCGTATCTCTTATAGTTTATATGGGATGCTGGTGGTCTACATCAGGTACTCCAGACTCTCGTGACCATTTACCAGCAGAAGCGGCCCGTCATGCTGAATAACTCTTACTTTGAAGCCATTATCGTATCTCTTATAGTTTATATGGGATGCTGGTGGTCTACATCGGGTACTCCAGATCCTCGATGACCATGTGGCAGCAGAAACGGCCTGCCATGCTGAGTAACTTTTACTTAAAAACCATCACCGTATCTCTTATAGTTTAGATGGGATGCTGGTGATGTTCATCATGCACTCCAGATCCTCGATGACCATGTGCCAGCAGAAGCGGCCCGTCATGATGCACAACTTTTCTATGAAGCCATGGCCGTATCTCTTATAGTTTAGATGGGATGCTGGTGGTCTTCATCAGGTACTCCAGATCCTCGATGACCATGTGCCAGCAGAAGCGGCCCGTCATGGTGAACAACTTTTCTATGAAGCCATGACCGTATCTTTTATAGTTTAGATGGGATGCTGGTGGTCTTCATCAGGTACTCGTACTCCAGATCCTCGAGGGCTGACAAAAAGTAGTCCATGTCCATCTTTACTATGCTAGTAATATCAGTGCCAAATTTTACGAAGATCGGTAAAGCGGTTTGGCTTATTTGGGTAATATCCGCTGTATTTCCCGATTTTCCTGCTGCTAACCGTTTTCCCGTGGAAATGAGGAATTTTCCCGTGGTAAAAAGTAGCCTATGTTACTCAGGAATGTTGTAGCTTTCTAATGGTGAAAGAATTTTCGAAATCGGTCCAGTAGTTTCGGAGTTTATCGATTACATACATACAAAAAAACAAACAAACAAACAAAAAAACAAACAAAGTTTTCCTCTTTATTATATTAGTGTAGATAATCTTATAAAGTTCAAGTAAAATAGCAGATTTGTGTACTTACGTGTGCAAACTAATTTAAGGGCGATTTTTAATAAGACGCACGCCGCACTGTATTAAGGAACAGCCAGGCATGATGTCATTTCCTTAATTTAATCTTTTATCACTAAAAATGCACTGCAAAAATAATATTTCAAGAAAAAACTGATACCTAAATCGCACTTTGTTTACAAGACTTTGACACTTGACGTACCATAAATTGTTGGCACTATAAAATGGCGAAACAGTCGCGTTCGAAAATTAAAGGGATCTGACAGACAATATTTTATCTCAATCTCCTTACAGAAAACCGTTTGAGAGAAAAGGAAATAACATTATTTTTCCGCATTCTATATTGACAGAACTCAGACAATATTATGTCCGTGGGTGGAATTTGCAATATGCATGGTGGTTGTTCGCAAAGAGTATGCAAATAAAGTTGTTCGTTTCATTAGTTGCCCAGTCATGACGTCATCAATGAAAAACTTTTAAACAATTATAAAAAAATAAGGGATAATCAAATAATCAAAAGAACCAAATTAGTTTCGTAAAATTGCATAAAGTTTTAGAAAAAAAGATGAAACCTATACATTTTACATACCCATTATTAACTAAGTTCATAAATTAATCTAAATGTGCCTGTCTAAATGATTTTGAGTCGGCGCCAATCATAATTAAAATAAATAATCATCCATGAACAAACATCTACCTACTACTATCCTGGATGGAACGCGGTCTCCCACTTAGTGTAGAGTTAACAAGCGTGGTGAGTATGAAAATACTCTCCGTCAGGGAGATGATAGTGGACTGTAAAGAGGCGCCTCGCGCGCTGTATCCCAAATTTTTTGTGTAAAGTATGGTAATAAATACGCTTGATTGGCGCCGACTCAAAATCATTTAGACAGGCACATTTAGATTAATTTATGAACTTAGTTAATAAAATTGAATATTATCTCAAAACATTTCCGAAAATATTACTATAGTACCTTCTACCAATAGTTTGTAAACTAATGATTTTATTAAGGCTGACTAACAAAGCTTAATTATTTTATGCTTTTCAGTTTTCGTTGGTTGATATTTTTTGTTAAAAAGCTTTTTCTTGGTGACTTTTTGTAGCAGTTACAGGTTGCTACTGAAAAAATGATAAGTGCGAGCAATGATATTATATGTAGGTTCTAGGTTGTAGATACGCCACCTGCAGTATGGAGATATCGTGTCTATAATAAAATGTCTTTGAGTGCGAGCAATGTTTTGGGTCGCAACGCACATATGCAGAAATTGCAGGTACACAATTTTTATTTTATTCCATATGTCACTGGCCACAATGAAAGCAAAATAGGACATGTCATGTCCGCTAGACTTTTCCCATGCAAATTTTCTTGGTTAGTTGCACTGGCAGTAACGGTTTTTTTCGAGAGATGTGAGGTAGGTGCGATCTTTCGTTTGGGTCGCAACGCACATGCAGAAAATTTCATGGCAGAGGTATTAATCGTGTCGGTTGTATCCTGCCTGCCTGTTTTATTATTATTACAAAGTGTGACGTTAACGTTAAAGGTGAGAGAAAATTTGTTATTACTTACTTATTTACGCGCGTACATAAAATTTTACGGTTCAAGCTGTAAAGCGTGACTTTACAAAATTAATTTATTAAGTACCTTAAAATATTTCGCCAATTTTCATAATTTGACTTTTATGTCTTTATCGATATTAAGCGGGCCTTAAATTTAAATTTACTTGTGAAAAGACTTTAAAATTGAAAGGATCGTTATCGCAACTCGCAGTTAAATTGCGATGTTTCAAAATGGGAGCTTTATGTAGGTATCTAAGAGAAGGTTATATAAGGCACGGTAGTTATTATTTATTCTTATGGTTAAGGTGCAAGTAGATCATGTGCGACCGATCGCAGCCGTAAGCGCCTAGGGCCGATGCGAGCGACTGCGGCTATAGTCGTAGTATGGCACCGCGTTCGAGGGTTGCGACAGGCGCATGCGTGAAGCCATATATTTCATACTACGCCTATAGCCGCATCGGCCGTACGCGTGAGCCGCACATGGCGAACTTGCACTTTAAGGTCGGATTATTAACAGAAATAACGTTGACGTATTGTATTCCTGAATTCCTTCGTCTATCAAAATACGATTATATATAATAGGTAAGGTACTAGTATTTACACAAATTAGGAAAATGGCGCGTGGGGCGCCTATAGTACAGATAGCTTATCAGAACTAGCGACGATTTCGACGATTACTGACTTTTACTGGAAATAACCGGAATTCTCAGGGAAGTCAAGGTAACTAAAAAGTCAAGTAAAGGTAACTAACATATTTCTTAGATTAAAATTGGCTCAGAATCATATGACGTTTTTGTATCAAATACGACTGTTTTGATAATATTCTTATAGGTACTTTGATATTGTTGAAAGTAGCAACCCTATCTTTGTAACAAATGACATCGCAAAAATCCTGGATAGGGTCGAGTGGACCTTCTGTGTGGTAGGTATTTAGTTTAGCCGGTCGTTACACAACCATGTCAGAGTCCTGCTACTTGCAGTAGGCGGAAAAACTCTGACACCAGGTTTCATCGGGTCGTTGAACAACTCGGTGTTCCACACGAAGAGAGAGAGAGTTTAGTCAAGATATTTTTTCTTAAAAACTTACAATCCCAAGTAAAAGGAAGGGAACAGGCAAACGTGAAGAGAGGTGCAATCTGGCGTATGAGCGGACACACCCCGTCCCTCAGGGAAATCTGCAGTCGACTGTACCGGTACACTCAACCAGGATTTCCAGTTTAAAACTGTTCGAGCTAGACTACTTACCAAGATTTTACTCAGGTGACGAATAAAATTCTAAGGGTGGCTTATGGCGCGTACAATGTGCGACAAATATTATGGAAAATAGTGCACTGCGAAATTTAGCAACACGCCATCTGATACGTAATGGGCGATTTTTGATGAAACTAATCCGTAAGATGGTGATGTACACCGCTTGAACACAAATTGGGGAAACGGCGCGCGGGGTGATCAAGCAATAGTCTAGGCCGAAATAACTGCCAAATCTGATATCTAATTCGGAGAAGTTTATGGCAGCGTATATCTTGCGGTTTAATCCCTTAAAAACGTCCCTTGTAACAATTTAAATAAAGTTAAAATTGGATTTGATAAATAACAGTGATAGATTTCATTTAAAGAAAGAATATTTATGTCGCAGTAAGTGCGAAAATGTGATAAATTAGCCGTGTGATGCCGGCAGAGTAGAATAGCACCACCCCGTCTCTTCCTGTGGGGGTCGTAAGAGGCGATCGAGGGATAAACCCGACCCAAACAGCCAGGGCCAACCGTATGGTGGCGGTTAATCCACCACAAAAGCATTCCCAAGGAGGGTTGACGTCTGGTAGGCGGCCGGTCGTAAAATTAAGCCAAATCCTTTGCAACACGATTTTGTGTTCAAAACGTGTTGCGCCGACCCCAAGTAATTGGGATAAGGGCAGGAAGATGATGAGTAAGTAAGTGCGAAAATGCGCAAATCCTCAAACTGACAAAACGAATCAGCTCATAAAATCAATTCAGTTGCTCAGAAACATCGCAATCAAAGTTCCGAAGAAACTCCCCCTCTTTTGTTCATCTACTAATAATGAACGTGATATTTCAAGGCTTTGATTTGGAAACGTGGCCCTCCTACGATTAATAGTCTAATTAATACCTAACCCCTTCCACGGTAATTACTTTAAAGTGTGCTGACAGCAAATATTGCTCAAACTTTGATTTAAAAAGGGGGAGGTACATAGCAAAATAATGGTTGTGATTTGATTCTGACAGGGTAACTTAGCAACTCCTCAGACTATATCGTAAATAAGCAATAGGTAAGAGATAGGATTTTTCATACTTATTTCGTTTGGCTAAAGTGATGTTGCATCTAAGTGAATTGTACCTACTCCTATCTTTTACGCCAATTAATATCAATAGTTATTAATTTTAAGTTGACGTGAAGTTTCAAAGTAGGTACATTCACACCTGTTTTCGTTGCATCTCATTAATTTCACTCGTTCTGTTGTTAGCCTGAACCGTCAGACATAAGTATGAGATGACATCGCCACGAATGAGAATTTGTTCGGCTGGTTATCACAAATAGCTGAGCTATGAAAGCATCTCGTAGGCAAAGAAGTACAGACTTATTATTGTCTGTCTCTCGCACTGTTCTTACCTAATCAAGTTGTCTCTGTTTCGTCCTGAAGCAGCTGGATATATCGTGTAGCAATCACAGACACTGGACCAGATGACGTCCACAGCAATGTCACGAGATTGCACGAATTTGCATACCCACCTCCGCCAGCTGCAAGACAAAGTCCATTCATAAAATTGTACAAATCTACGCTTCAAGAAACACTTGTAAAGAAAAATAACAAAAATAAAATTGAAAAGTAAATTTGTCTGTGCCGTCGCTGATACAGTGCTGGTTTAAAGTAACTTCTCAGTCAGATATTGCACGAATACCGCGAGTAAGCACAATTACTTTTCTATCTATCTTGCGAATGACTATGACTGGAAATAGAATGTATTAGAAACGCGACACATATGCGAGTAACATTAATCGAGTCGCTCGGAGGCGCTCTGAATCGAATTGTGCCGCGCCGCGCCCATCAGTCTTCATCGCACGCTGATCAAATTCAATCTTCGAAACATATTTGCATGTATAAGCACGATGTGCAAAGTAAATGAAAATCACAATTTCAATTTACGTAGTACCTACTCCTACATAACAAAGGTGTTGCATGAAATATGACAACTGAACCCAATATCATTTGTTTTTTGTGTAAATGAAAATGAAAGCATTTTGTCGTATATTCCAGCTTGTAATAGCATCATCCCATTTGTTTGAGTTGTATGAAGCGATTCAAGTACATGGCACTATAGTCATACAGAATTTTCTAAAATGATCCTTGAATATTTGGCAGTCGTAGCGACAACGACCGTTTTTTAGAGCTGTTTACGCGCACTACACACCCCGTAAAGATTATTGGCTCGATTCGTAAATGTATGTGAAGATAAATACGTTGGTGGTCTGACATTGCAAAGTAAAGGAGTCATTACATCCGTCGCGACTCGCGACGCACGCTAAACAAATGAAGACAAAATGCGACGTGCGGGCATGTGTCATTGTTTGCCGCATACAATCACCATTCTCACTGCATTGTGCTCGCGAAATTTTAATGTATTGTATGGTAAATTAAATAAAAGCACTTGCAGCTCTTTATTAAAAAGCCAACTTTCTTGGAGTAAGTATATTCTAGGAAAAGTGTGAATACAGCAGACATAGACGCAGCGCTAAAATCCAAAATGAGTGTCATCGTATCTCTATAAAAAAACCGGCCAAGAGCGTGTCAGACACGCCCACAAATAGGGTTTCGTAGTCAACGTTTAAATATCAGGTTTTTCAGCATTACAAACTTAATTTTATTGCTGGTTTGTTAGCAGCAGTATGATGACCAACCGCAAATAGAAAAACTCAATTTTTTCCGAATCCTTTGAGAGTACAATATCCGTTTTAGTTTTCATTGTAACTTCAGATTGTAAGCTATATTCCATATTTATTTAAAATTTTTAGCGTTTATACTTTAGAAGTTACAGCTGGAACAAATTATGGGTCAAAAACGCCCTTTTTAAAAGCAAATATCTCGTGACAGAAACATTTTAGTGACTTTGTTTCAAACAAACCTCACCTTAGCTTTAAAAGACCTATTCAACGATACCCTACTCAATATTACAGAAGAAAAAAATTTTTTTGCCCCCCTTTCACTTGTATGGGAGGGGGCCCAAAAAACATTTAATATAATTTTTTCTTCACATTTCTATATTTGGGTCAACACGATCTATCTTCTCACCAAATTTCATGTCGATAGCTCTAAAACTGACGAAGATATGAGGGCGCGGCATACAGACAGACAGACAGACAGACATGACGAAACTATAAGGGTTTCTAGTAGACTACGAAACCCAAAAAATTTATACACGGCAGTTTTTTTCGTTTTTGATGGCTCGCACCATAATTGATATGATTTAATGGACACTGAAACTCAAGTTGATCACGAAAGCAATCGCGTTTACGATTACAATCAGTTATGTTTACAGAGACAGAGTGTAGTCTTCATAAATATCGTGTTACTGAATCAGAGAACATAAATACTCTCTAACTGTCAAGACACACCAGCTGCATACCCCGCGACAGAATGTTTCGCCCGAGAGCTGTAATTTTTAGGCTGGATACAGACGGAAGGCACTGTGTAGACGGCGTCAACAAGTCAACGCGGTTGATATATCTCTGTGCCTGTAAATAGTAGCTATGCTTACACAGACGCGGAGAGCCAAATGAAACTGTTACGGCCATCCGTATGTAAGCAGCTTAATTTTGGTCACCTAGTAGGTATTATAAATTACTCGTCAGTTATTTTATTACTTAGTTAAGACAGATCCGTCATGCTTGCTTAATGCTGAAGTAATCTCCAGCCGAGCAGTCCCTAGGTATCACACAACATTTAAACTGAAGAGTGGCGTGCACGGAGGCCGTTTCAGTAAAAGGATGGATGGAGGAATCACGGCATTCGCCTTTTGAAGCGCTCGGTGAAATGTTGCTGAAGTTATGCCTGCTACGCTGCTATGAAAACTTCTACAGAGGGGAGTTATTTTGAAACAAGTCCTAAAAGCACGCCATTCCAAATTGAAATACTAAACTGCAAAGCAGATAATCTGATCAAGTCTAGAAACGGACAATTGCATTGGCAATGGTACTCAATAAAACTCAAAACTTACTCTCTCAACCAAAACAACAATCAAACTGAAGTTACACACCGTGTACGTAGACATTGTATCGAGAGAGACGACGCTATGTTTAAAAACAGATCACCGCTCCGCTCCATCCATAACTTGAATTCCATCGACTGTAAACAAAACAAAGGTAATTAAAAGGTATTCTTCCATAAGACTTTTCTATTATTCCGAGTGGGGTTTGTTGGCGGGACATTTGTATGCGCAGCGAGATATCAGGCGGGACGCGGGTGTGCAAGATTTACGGCCAGAGCGGGACAGTCCCGGCCGGTGGGACAACGGACACGGCTACGACATGTCCCGTAAGATTAATAGTGCCCCCTACTATTCGACCGACGCTGATTTTTAATCCCCAACGGCAAAATTCGAATGGGATCGATAGAGTTATGGGCTAAAATTTTACTTGTGCCTGGTGATAAAAACTTGTAACTGCCTGCTGATATCGAATAACAAGGGAATAACTTCCTCGTGGAACGTAATAAAGACACATTGTTGTTTTATAAACAAACTTTCTGATCTATTACGAGCCAATGTATTCTATTCTAAGTATTTGTGGGCAAAATTGTTGGCGAAAAATTTGCCTATCCCAAATTTGAATTTGGTTGCAAACATTATGCCAGCTACGGTGGCCACACGCCGAAGACGAATCAGAAAAACTAGAGATATTAAAAAACTAATTTATTCTGTGTTAGCATAAACACGGCGACAGCTGATTCTTAAATTCCATTTTGCATGCCTTGTATAAAAATATAGGATGATATTGGATTGGCGAGAAACCACTCGTAACTTAGCCCTAAACTGCTTTAGCTGAATAGCTTTAGGAAAAGACATTTTTACGTACAAAAAAACCTATATGCGTTTTCAAAAGAAATTACTTTTTTAAATACCTTATACCCATCCAGCCAACAAAGTAGGCACTCATAAGAACAGGCGCTAAAAGGAAAATTCTCATTCTACCAGAGCTGTAGACGGCGGCATTGTAATTTTACACATGTAAATGAGACGGGCTAGCTTATACAACTTTGCGTACTAATTCTGTTCTGAATGACTGCCAAATTACCTAGTTTGCAGCAGATAGTACCTAGCTATCTAAACTAAACATGTATACTTAAGAGGATCGTTTAGCTGTAAATTTTCATACAAAAAGCGTTAACGTTATTATCATATTTATCGGTAACCAATGGATTTCATTTTTTGATATTTTATTGAGACCAACAAAAACTAGGTTTATACGTTTTTATTTTTTTGATATTAATAATACTTTCCGAAATAATAAGGTCCCAAAGTACACTTTTTCGGTTATGAAAGTTGTACATGTTTACAACTTTAACATACTTGATTGCTTTCGATTCCTATTAATTGAAAAGAGAGAAGTTGGAATTACAACAAAGTAATATTTAGTGATAAAAAATAATTTAATAAAATATTTCGTAGTCTATACGAAATATTTGAATGTCAAACTTTATTGACATTTACATATAAATTATTTTAATTGTATGCTACTTAGCTTGAAAATACAAACATGAATTTTAGGGCTCTACTACTAGTACAATTAAGGGATCCTACCGAAACGAGAACCTAGACTATACGACAAAATTGTATTAGGTAAGGTATAAAACAAACAGGGTTTGAGTTATCTGTTTCGGTGGGTTTAGGCCAAAACGCTCAAACTGCTAGACGTTATAGTTTTCTGCCGGCTTAGAATAGCATCACCCCAATTCTACCCATGGGTGTCGTAAAAAGCGACTAAGGGATACTTATCCAGGGAATGGGCAGCAGCGTTCCCTGCCAATGCAACATCATGCACTGCGCTCGCCAATCCGCCTGCCAAGCATGGTGAGTTGGCAATACCCCCCATAGGGGGAGGCCCATGTCCAGCAGTGGACTGTTGTGGCTGTTATGGTATAGTTTTCTATACAGTGTTCTATTCTTTTTTAAACGTATAAGAAACACGTCTTGCATTTTATTTCCCCGACGCGCTTGATATAGTCAGGTCAAGACCGCCTCATTTTAATTATCTTAATTAGTTTAGCAGTTAGTCCGACACAAAGACGTCTTTATTTTATTCTTAAATGGGCCTTAACGACTCTCACTTTGCCAGATGTGGGCTAACTTTGGACATTTTGCGTTGAAAAGAGTTCCTTAATAGTGTTTCTTTCTTATTTCAACGACGGTAGGTACAGTTTGAAACAGATAAGGAAACAAATAGTCAGCATCAAAATAAACTAATTTGCAGATAAAAATAGCGTCACAAAGTGTAAAGTAAAATGAAGCTATATTTAAGCTCTTCATACGTCATGATGACACCCTCTCATTTTATAGAGCTCCCCCATTTTAAATTAACCAGAAAAATGCACCACTTAAATCTGAGCCCAAATTATTTATTTGGATCCGCCGTTAGAAGTAACTAGACAAGTAGATAAGTTATGTTTGTTTACAAAAGGTAAGTTTAAATTTTTCTTGCACCTGTCTACTTACCACTTGTGATTTGGTTAAAGGATAGTGTAAAGTAAAATGAAGCTATATTTAAGCTCTTCATACGTCATGATGACACCCTCTCATTTTATAGAGCTCCCCCATTTTAAATTAACCAGAAAAATGCACCACTTAAATCTGAGCCCAAATTATTTATTTGGATCCGCCGTTAGAAGTAACTAGACAAGTAGATAAGTTATGTTTGTTTACAAAAGGTAAGTTTAAATTTTTCTTGCACCTGTCTACTTACCACTTGTGATTTGGTTAAAGGATAGCTAAATACATAACATAACATTAAGGTATATAGGTACATACAAGAAGAATGACATACACAACCGTAATGCCTATAACTACATGTTGTTCTGCTGCTATGTGTGATTCAAGTCATGTGTCATGTCATGACAATAACGACATGTCAACGTGGTCGCTAAATGACGACTATTCTTTTTAATAGGACATCCTAGAGGTGCTTCAAGTTAACCACGTACCTACACATAAAACTACTGCTTGATAAAATAGGTATGTATACCTACTTCTAACAGTATCTTTTAGTTTGTTTGATCAAAGTTGCAAACATTTATTCACGGCTTGGCAAGCTCGCACGTTTGGTGGGGTGCTAAAAAGTGTATTTTTAACGAAAAGGGTTCGTTTTATACAGCTTAATTTGAGTTTGTCTGGTAAATTGTGAGGATTTTGTTTGTTTAAAGTACTCTCTATGTTGTGCAAACAGACCGAAGTGGTCTTTTAGGAGTTGGTAAATACAGCAGTGCCAGCCCTGAGTATTTAGAATATTAAAATGTACCCAATTTTATATTTGATAGAATAAAATACACTTAAGTACTTATCTTAATTTTTTGTGTAAAGAAAATCGTCTTCGAATAAACAAATTTCGCTAAACTCACACAGTAGGTACCTTTTTGTATTCTTACATTATAAACCTATTGACGAAACATGTACAACTATAGTCCGGCTAGTTCGTGCGCGACCTTCCCTAGGGGTGACAGACGTTGGGGGGGGGAGATGTCAGCGGGTAGCGGGAGGTGTAGCGGGGAAGGGTGACGCGCGCATCCGCGCTGCACGTCATATTAAAATGACGTGCTTCCTCGCCCCCCGACCGTCTGTACCCCGCAGGAAGGTCGTGCACGAAGTTGTCAAACTATAATAGCGGCCTACCTTCACCAGAGAGAGATTTCTTACAAATTATATATTATTCTTTACAAATATATATTAAATGGCCCTTTGAACCTTACTATTACCAGAAAATCAAATAAAAAGGGTTGGACCATTTTTCGAAAAGCTCATTTATTATACAATCCGAATTCATTGAGCCTGAAATTTAAAACCTAAGGGCTCTTAGTGGAGGGTAAGGGTCTGGAACAGAACAGCATTGTGTTTCGGGAAAGGGTCTGTTGCGGTCACTGACCTTTGCGTGTGTGAAGTTCATTGAACAAACATTATTTACTTTGGGTCGAAGAAGTCCCTATGTAGTAAGAAATTCGGTTTCATAAGCTTTCCCTTCGGTATATTTGTCACATTCGCAAGAATAATATATGAACTTCTAAATAGCTCTCTAGCAATGCGATGAATATTTACATATTTGTAAAATAAATTTTAAAGGGAAGACCATATTACCTAATATCGTCAAGAGCTATTTGACTACTCAGCCCATGAATTTTGAAAAATAGCTTAAAAACTGGCTTTCACACTTGTATAGCTAAAACACTTTACAGTCCTTGATAGAAATGGAAAAAGAGTTCAGCTATAACATTTTGCACAAAGTAACCATAATCGGATGAATGCTGACCAAGCTTTTACATTAACTGTATTTCATAAAACTCGATTCTGAAATATTAACTGAAAAACCGCATGTAGTGCAATTCGGTGATTGCGGAGTCCATTATTTATTAAAAGTTCCACATAAAACAGAATTATTAATCCGAACAAATTTGAGCACGTAAAGGATTTCACTCGATATATGAGTAGATACGAGAAATACATAATATACGGATATAAATAAAAAGATTCATATTTCAAAATTACTAGGATCCAAAGATGTAATGAAAAAAAACACACGACATTCAAAAATTTGAACCTGTTCATTAATTTTTTACATTTAATCTAAAATCCTTGTTCCTTTTAGCTTGGGCGACCCTTGTCAATAAAGCAATTAATTGAGATGGCAATGATGGCATGCGCTCCATAGCAGCGTAATATCAATCGTCGAAATATCTACATCACCAACACAAAACAAAAACAACATAGGTATTTGTAATAGAAAAGTGTAAAAAAACACAACTAGGTGCCAATATCAAAAGAAACATTTGTAATGTTACCCCAGACCGGATCTTCCGTACATTCAAGTGCAGGACAAATAGCCACCATCCGCCGACTTGAAATGAGGAGATCCGATGGAAAAGAAAAATATAGGGGAGAGTAGGGGAACTAGACAAAGTAATGAATAGTGGACTCCCCATAGACTCTTGTGTGTGGAGTAATTAGTAGTTATTGGGATTTGAGGGACTCTCCAGAGTAACTAATTGCTAGATCTCTTTAGCAAACAGGGAGAAAAGGAAAAATATTTTTCTTATGTGAAGACATTGCTGCCCATTTTTTTTTTTTTTTTGTGTTTCGAATGAAGAATGTCTTCAACAAAATAGCACGAAATTGTTCTTTTCTTAAAACTTTAGTAAATGTTGAAATAGTTCTAACTTTGAAACTAGAAAGGGCAATCCAAACTTACCCGAATCCTAAATTCTCATTTGAAAACAAGACACTTTATAATGTTGATACGAAACAGCAGCTCCATTTCGAAATTGGATTTATAGCGAAAGTCAACTTTAATATTTAAGGCGCTGTCGTCGCAAACAAAAGCCACTTTGCCCCGTCTCCCCTGACCACGAGACGTCTGCAAACATTCACCATCTCTTCCATTAAGTAATTGTTAATTACATCTCCCCTGCCTACCCTCAAATGATGACATCTTGATGGAGAGCAAGGTATTCATACTTTTATACGGTACCCTAAGGGTGCCAAATGGTTTTAATTTTTTAAATGGCCATACTTTTCAGATAACTTTTTCGAGAATTGTTTTGTTTTATAGACCGACTACAAAAGGTAGGAAAATGACGGTGTTTATGTTGCGTATATCAACTTTACGAAAGGTTTGGTATTCAAAAGTTAAATAAAAACAATAACAATCTCTCATAGGTTTTCTTGGTTCATGAAACTGTAAGTACTTTTCCAAAATCACAATCAAATTATTGTCCTGATCCATACTAAATTGTGTATGAAAAGCTATTTATTTTCTGTTCTCCCATAAGCGTAAAAGTAAAAAGGTAAGTTTCATGGGCTAAGTAAAACATCCTATGGTAGGATTATGTGCAATTTCGCTAACATGTGGCTAACTTGTTGAATACGATCACTAGCCACGAACTTTACACAAATTACACTATTCATCAGGTGTAATATGTATTCTCAGGCGTTGCCTAGTCGGAGCCTCTTTGAACACGAATATATTGGTAAAGTTCAAGAAGAACAGACAACTGCGGATAGAGAAAGTTAAATTGGAGATCACTATCTTGAAGATACGAATCCAAGAGCCAAGTTGTCATGGCTACGGTGAGTTTATGCTAGATATTGCATGTTTCTAAAGTGGCTTTACTGGTAAATAGTTCAACGTCTTGTTTACTAGGAAAAAAGAAAGCCCTGAAAGAGGTCAATGTTTTGAAGGTGAATGCTCAAAAAAAAAAGTTCATATGGGTCACTTACTCATTTATGTTACTAATATTCACCATAATAATAAATAAGATTGTCTCTTGATTGTCTCCTAATCACATTTTCAAAAATTCGTAAGTATTATATTTTATTTTATTTTAGGGTCTGGATTGAAACTTTATCAAACTAAAAGCCCTTCAACACTCTCCACAGCGAAGGGACGTATCAAACGTATCTCGAACAAGTGCACAGCAAATACCCTGAACCTTATTGTCCTCGTTTGAATCCTTGGGGACGTCTGGATTAGGGCGGGTGAGCGCAGTGCTTTACAAATGCAGACATAAGTGTGTTATAGAAGGGATTTTGTCTAGGTATTCTTACTATTTTCTCTTTCTTACCATATTTATTTGCACACAGACCAAAAGATGGGTCTGATGCCTGGCGCAATTCTCTACTAGACCACCAGAGGGTGAAGGAAGAGAAAAATACGGATACACGCGGGATTTCTAGTTTTCGTAGACCCTCAAAAGAGCTTGAGACAAGTATCTACCTACATTTGAGTAAAATTCATTCTACATTACACCGAGAAATACCAGTCATCGACAAAGTAAGTACATAATATTTGTTTTGTTTCATTTAACTAGCGAGCAGCTGACCAGCAGTTTATATAAGTTACAGTTCCGACCGCAGCTGCGTCAGCTCAAGGTAAGGGGCTCATTCAATATTTACGATTGTTTTACTATTACTTGCTGCCCGGATTTTAAGAGACAGCGGATATCAGAAATACCGAAGACGAAAGCTCCATGTATCATCTTTATTTCGAAAGACCAGGTGTACTTTATTAGTGTAAAATAAAATTACCTAAACATGAACACCCAAAGTGTCTTGTCACTGTGGTAGTTTCGTTAGCTATATTTTGCTCTCGTGAAGGTTAAAAATTTAAGTGTTTTCTGATTTCCCATTCCTCTGAAAGAGTTACGAAAGAAAAGAAGGTATTATGTTTCAAATCACTTTTTATTGAAATCCTTCTAAATTAAATATATTAAATAATTCTGATAGTTTGGAACAGCGATAGAAAGTAAAAAATACGTATTACCTTATTAAGAAAATCCAGTAAAAAGATCACTTCACACTTGACGCACTTTATACACTTTTTCCGTGAACACGACTTGCCGCTAGAACTCTCCGATGCCGACTGGCTCGAGCATCAACTGATCCCTACCAGCCAAAAGCGAACTCTGGTGGGAATTGTAAAAAACACGTGCTATTCTGCGATTGGTTCCCTTTCCACCAATAGCCGATCTCGGCTAATAGCGGCCCGGTGCAATCGCAGAATAGTGTTGCCATTTTAACCCGGATTCTGCGTAAAATGCAAAATAATCGCCAACAGCTCGGCCATCCTGCATCAGCGAGTCCCTTCGCGTTGTAAAACACTCTTAGGTATTGTTGATATAATTAAGAGATATCGATTAAAACTAAATAAATACTGCGCTAACTACCTACTAAACTTAGGGTAAATTACATTCTACATCAGATCACTTTAGTCAACGCCCAATTAATTTGACATGAAGCATTTTAAGCTTAGCATAAATATTATAAAAGTAATCACTACGTAAGTATTTTACATCTAGGATTTGACTGTTCATTTACTATTCAAATAAATGTATTGTGAAGTAAGATTCTACACTCACGTACCTCTGTACATCTATCTAATTATCTCACACAATTTTTCAGAAGTTATGACCCGGACCCATGACCAGATCCAGAATCATGATCGGATTCAGAGACATGGCCAGACTCCGAGACCTGACCAGATTCAGATTCATTTCCAGATTCTGAATCCGACGAGTCTAAATTCCTAGCGAACGCAAGCCAAGGTTTAAGCTTATCTATCGCTACTATATTCTCATAGCGGCGTTGGCCATGCTTGCGAGTCAATGGCGTGTCTTCGATCAAGAAACGGTCATTTGGCAAAAGTTTAACGATGCGATAAGGACCCTGAAATTTCGTAGCAAGCTTTTTCGACTTCCCGTCACTAGGTACGTCTCGTTTTACACAAACAAGGTCCCCGACCTTGTAAGTTACGTTTGTTATACGTTTGGAGTCGTATAATGCTTTGTCTTTGGCCTGTTGATCGACAATACGTTTACTCGCTTCACAACGTACTTGATCCAGGTCAGCAAGAGATTTAATATCGTCTATCATTTCACTCAAAAAGTTTTCAGAGGTACTATTTATGTTAAACCCAAAAAGTAATTCGGATGGACTTTTTCCTGTAGCTTTATGGACGGTTGTGTTTAAACCAATCTGGATGTCAAGAATGTGGCTATCCCAATTCTTGTCATCTTTATTTTCAGATTTAGCAGCCAATGCACTGAGAATGGTTCTGTTGAACCGTTCGCATTGGCCGTTGGCCCTGGGCGTAGCAACAGCATTTAATATGTGCTTAATACCCATATCTTTCACGAAAGCTCGAAAACTGTTACTAGTGAAAGATGACCCCCTATCAGTTACAAGCCGACATGGTGCTCCAAAACATATTATATGCTCTTTTATAGCTCTTATGGTAGTGGAGCTTTTGGTGTTTCGTACAGGCTTGATATTTATAAATTTCGTAAAGGCATCTACAATGACCAACAGGTAACAGTTCCCATTCTTGCTGCGATTGAATGGCCCTAGATGGTCCGCGTGGACTGTGTGAAACGGAATTTCTGTTTTATGAATGGGGTGTAATTCACCATGACGCTTTCCGGTCGGGTCCTTACTACGCGCACATTCTAAGCAGGATTTGACATATTTTTTGACGAATCGCCTCATTTTGGGGAACCAATAAACTTGTTGTATGCGTGTTAGCGTCTTGTCGAACCCAAAATGACCCAAATCATCATGGTTCATTTTGGCTATTTGCCATCTAACCCCTTTTGGGACGACCCAGCGAATGTCTTGATCTTCCTTTCCTATAATACGATAAACCTTGCCATTCTTCAGTTTATAGTTTTTGACAATGTCAGTAACTTTTCCAGAGTTCGGATCACTTAGTATTTCCTTAATGCGGGAAATTTCATCGTCGCTGCTTTGGACCGTCGAAATCCAATCGTCTGTGCCAACAGTAAGTATATCCAATACATGCGGATCATCTTTAGCCTCATCAACGGGGTTTCTGGATAAGGCATCTGCATGTAACATACTTGATCCTGAGCGGTACTCGATCACGCAGTCGAATTCTTGGAATTGGACCCACCATCGAGCAATTCTAGGGATCAAGTCCCGTTTTGACATTGTGGTCCGTATTGCATTGCAATCGGTTAATATCTTAAAGGGTATGCCTATAAGATATACGCGAAATCTGTTCAGAGCCGATACCACAGCTAAAGTCTCGAGCTCGAAAGAGTGAAACTTCTGTTCGTCGGGTGTGGTTTTCTTGCTGTAGTACGCGATTGGTCTTAGTGATCCAGCATCGTCCTTTTGAAGCAGTATTGCTCCAATTCCCAATTTACTGGCATCTGTGTGCAGTTGCGTTTCCCTTTTTGGATCATAGAGAGCTAGTAAAGGTCTCTCCACCAAAGCGCGCTTAATAGTTTCGAAGGCTTCAGCTTGCTGAGAGTCCCATTTCCAAGCTGAATCCTTTTTTAACAGGTCTGTAAGTGGACGTGCAATAGTGGCGAAACCCTTCACAAATCGCCTAAAGAAGCTGGCTAGACCGATGAACTGTTGCAGTTCCTTTTGAGTTTTGGGGACTGGGAATTTTGACACAGCTTCTATTTTTCTCTCTCCTGGCTTGATACCATCTGCATTAATTTCAAAGCCTAGGAAATCAATGCTATTCATGAAAAACTTACATTTAGAAAGTTTGAGTGTTAGTCCTCCTTGTCTCAAAAGGTTTAATACCTCTTCAAGTCTACACATGCCTTCCTCAAAGGAGCGTGCCGGTATCAAGATGTCATCCATGTATACAAGCGCGTATTTTATTTTCGCCTCAGAAAGAATTTTATTGATTGTCCTTTGAAATACTGCCGGGGCATTGACAAGTCCAAATGGCATGCGTGTGTATTCAAACAATCCGTCAGGCGTAACAAACGCTGTTTTATGTTGGGATTGCTCGGATATGGGAATTTGATAATATCCCGAAGCCAAATCAAGGGATATAAACAGTTTGTTGCCTGCAAGCCGATCGAGTTGGTCATCAATTAAAGGAATAGGGTAATGGTCCTTTTTTGTGCGCTTATTTAAAGCACGATAATCTACGCACAAACGTGTTTCACCCGTCTTTTTGACCAACACTATCGGACTTGCATACTGCGAAGATGACTCACGGACAATCCCTGCATCAATCATTTCTTGTACCATGTCACGTACTAAAGTTCTTTCTCCATAAGAAAGGCGATATGGTCTATACACCACCGGCTCTGCATCTGTGAGCTCGATGACCATTTCTCCAGCTTGAGTGAAACCTATGTCATTCAAACCTGAGGAAAAGCAGTCACCGAACTTCGACAAAAGTTCCTGGAGTTTCAGTTTTTGATGTGGGCTAATCAGCGAGCCACACTGTACTGACTCATCGAAACTATTATTATCAAAAGACACTGGAAATACATTTTTTCCGCTTGGGAGAACATTAACACGAGTTAATAACGTATCCTTTGTGAATTTGATAGGGTTACTGCTCATGTTCTGAACAAGCAAATGCCCTGACCCATCCTTTAATTTGTATTCACCTGGCAGTAGGTAGTGTTCTTTACCTGTGATATTACGTATGGTTCCGTGTACGTAAATTGGTCCCGAATAGTCAAACTTTGTTTGTACAGGTATAGCCTCGAGCTTTTGAGGAAGTATTGTTTTGTCATGTTGAACTAGTAAACCAAATTTCTGATCAGTGATTTTTTCAAATAAAATTTCATCTGAAGTTTTCACTATCATTATATGGGATTTTTCGGTAAATGTATGCCCTAACAGTACTTGATGTTTTATAGCACTGTCATTTACTATGAGAATTTCTATATTCTCTTCTATACCTTGAACTAAAACATCTGCGTTACACTTACCCAATGGCTTGACCAATTGATCACCTAAACCTTTCAACATCGGTAAGTTGTCATTGTTTAATGATAGCTGCAGCTGTTTTGCTACCGACTCTTTCATTAGAGTACACTCACTTCCTTGGTCTACTTGGCAAGTGATCGGAGTTCCATTTATTTGTATTCCGATGACGTATTTTTGATTTGTGTCCTCAGACTGATTTAACAAAGCCACTTGTTTTGATTTTTTCTCCTCAGAATGTTGCTCAGGCGTTTGGACTTTCCCACGCTGCTTAGTCCTGCAATAAGCCTCCAGGTGGCCTAGTTTACTGCAAAATCCGCATTTAGTTGGTGCCTTCGTACACTTGAAACTCTTGTGGCCTTCGTCATTGCAGTTAAAGCATTTTACGTTTACTGCTATTTTTCTGCCATTAGTTTCATAACGTGTCTTTATGTTTCCTGGAGTTTTTCTGTCCTGGCTATTTTTATCCGCTGCATCTTTTCCGTACTTAATTGTTTTAAAGTACTTTAAAACATCTTCAGGTTGACGGAAACTGGCAGCTTGTGCTCCTACTCTCACAGACCGATCCTCTACCCCATGCAGTAAACAGTCAACAGCCTTACGGCCTGTAATGTCGCACCTGTTTAATATATTAATTTTCGTGTAGTAATATTGTTCTAAAGACTCACCATAACGCACTCGCTTGGCCAACATTTCGCTTAACAACTCCGCATAGTCTTGCCGACAGGGAAATGATTCGATAAGCTTTCTTTTCCATTCAGTCCAAGAGTAAAGTACCGAGCTCAACCCCTGATACCAGGTTTTAGCTACGCCAGTTAACTTTGGAAGCGCGAAATGGATGATTTCACGTTCATCCCAGTCGTATATTTCCGCGCACTCCTCTACCTTAGTTAACCACGTCACAATTGTCTGATCTTTCATCATGGGGTCAAACTCGGGGACCACATCTTTATTCGCGGAAAGCTTACCGGATGATTTCCCTTTTACATTCGTTAATATGTCTAAAAATTTATTAAGTATGCCCTCCGTAGAGCTAGGTACATCGCAAGGTATCTGACGATTTGCGTGCCGAGAGGGAGAACGAGACCGTCTTCGTTTTTTCAAAAACCGTGTATTTACTTTATCGTATTCATCGTCACTTACATCACGACTACGATGACGGCGCCGTTCTCCTCTCTGCTCCTGCCTAATTTTGTCGTATTCATCATCACTAAAATCATGACTACGATGACGACACCGTTCGCCTCTCCGCTCCTGGCTAATTTTGTCGTATCCATCATCACTAACATCACGACTACGCAGACGACGCCGTTTTTCTCTCTGCTCCTGCCTATGGTTTCCAGGAGAATCAGAGGGTTGCCTTTTACGAGTTCCGCTCTTTGATTTCTCCCTAAGACGCGGAGAAGTGACACGCTGACGTGGCCGTGATGCCCTGTTCAATGCTTTACTTATTATCGGCGATCTAAGATTATGGAGATCACGTTGCTTTTGCGACACGTTATCCATTTCAGCTGCTCGCAACGGTTCCCTACTTCTTGATCTAGTTACAGAGCGCCTGCGGACTTGCCTAGCACCAGCCAGACTCCCATCCGCACGTATAGGTTCTCTCCTTGAGGCGTAATGGATTTGCCCATCTCTGATCGGACTCCCATCCACTTCCCTTAACACCTCACTTCTAGCTTTATCTAATGAGCGTTTGCGGACTTGCCTGTCGCTGACCAGACTCCCATCCGCTCCCTCGCTGCCTTGGATCTGCCGCAGTGGAGTCTGCCTTGTACGAGCACCCTCGGTACTAGATTGACTAATAGGCTCACCCTCCACAGCATTGCGGCCTTCTGCATCGCCGTCACCAGCTGGCGGCGCTTCCATTATCTAAACAAAACAGCCATGATTAACCATAAGTATTCTCATCAAAGAAGATGACAAGCGAAATATATTAGACAGCTTAAAAAAAGAAACTATGCAAAAAATGTATTATGCCATGTGAGACCCAGTTGCATTATCAATTTTACTATTATTAGAATCTTATAAAATTTCAGATTATGTTCGAAATTTTGCAAATCAATACTTTGTTTATTAAATTAACTATACTTGCCACGATAATATATCGCATGGAGTGGTATTACTATAATTAGTACGGTATTTTTATCGAAATAAATACATATATTACACGAATATATCGGGTGAATTTTTACTAGTGACCGATAGCGAAAACACAGAACCGGCTGGTGATAAGGAACAACTTTCCCCAAGGAACATAGGTCGAAATACGAAAAAATTTTTTGGTCCTCCCATACAAACTTGCCGATCAGCTGATTTCAGTTACTATGGGAGGTCCAAAATTTTTTTTCTTATTTCGACCTATGTTCCTTGGGGAAAGTTGTTCCTTATCACCAGCTGGTTCTGTGTTTTCGCTATCGGTCACTAGTAAAATTTCACCCTATATAATTAAAGCGTTGTTAGGATAGCTACAGATTTTACTGAACAGAATTTCCCACTGGTGATATAATATTCCGCAAATTCTGCTAAACGGTTTAGGTTGTTTCGATTGTCATGAAAAGATGATAAAGTAAACAAACTATCCAAGAACAGTTTGCTTACAATTCCAGGATGTTACAAATCCGCAGAGTACTCCGGCAAAATGCAACGCCTGATACCATAAAACTACAACTAAAATGAGCAGCATATCCCAGGGTGTAGCCCTGGCAAAATATGCCTCCCATTTATTCAGATTATTGCATATCCCAAGAGCATTCAAGGAACATACAACGCCTGATAATGTCAAACTACAACTAAAATGAGCAACATATCCCAGGGTGTAGCCCTGGCAAAATATGCCTCCCATTTATTCAGATTATTGCATATCCCAAGAGCATTCAAGGAACATACAACGCCTGATAGTGTCAAACTACAACTAAAATGAGCAACATAACCCAGGGTGTAGCCCTGGCAAAATATGCCTCTCATTTGTCACAGTTATTGCATATCCGGAGAGTACCCCGGCAAATAAACAATACCATGCCACCGTAAAATTAAGAACTATAAAAATCGAAACAACCGTTTTAATTCTGTTTTCACACGAAGCTATTGTACTTTAAAAATATCACCAGAAGAAAAAGAAACGAAAAATTATATTGTTAAATTAATCTGCCATACCAAACGATTTGAAAGTATAATGCCTTCTTCAAATATTTTATATGCCGAAAAGTGGGTAAAAGTAAATTTTTCCACTTTTGTGGGATAAGGAGTATACTATCGCACTTCTGAAGCTGAAAGAGTTACGAAAGAAAAGAAGGTATTATGTTTCAAATCACTTTTTATTGAAATCCTTCTAAATTAAATATATTAAATAATTCTGATAGTTTGGAACAGCGATAGAAAGTAAAAAATACGTATTACCTTATTAAGAAAATCCAGTAAAAAGATCACTTCACACTTGACGCACTTTATACACTTTTTCCGTGAACACGACTTGCCGCTAGAACTCTCCGATGCCGACTGGCTCGAGCATCAACTGATCCCTACCAGCCAAAAGCGAACTCTGGTGGGAATTGTAAAAAACACGTGCTATTCTGCGATTGGTTCCCTTTCCACCAATAGCCGATCTCGGCCAATAGCGGCCCGGTGCAATCGCAGAATAGTGTTGCCATTTTAACCCGGATTCTGCGTAAAATGCAAAATAATCGCTAACACCTCAATTCTCTAAAAGTGAAGCTAAAACTTGTCCACAGCCACGTGAGTGAATTCATATGTCTAAACTAGAACAGACCACAAATAATCGATGAATCATTCTCATTAATACCGTAGGTAAGCAATTTTATCAAAGATACAGCTGTTAATCTAAAGATTTTTCTTCTATTCTTTCACGTTATTTCCTTTGACTTGGCGCACACGAATATTTGTATGGAATATTCTGCCAGCGCAAGCTTAGGCGTAATGTGCCTATAGCTTCTCACATTACTGCAGTTGTGCTTGCACTGGTATAGAATAGAATATTAGGAGAATCGATTTGCAAAACGGGCCTTAATTTTTCACAGAGATGAAATTCATTTATCCTACTCGAATCAGTGAAAAGCACCTAGTAATTTTTAGTACATCATCATCATCATCATAACAGCCACAATTAAGTCCACTGCTGAACATGGGCCTCCCCCAAGTAGAGGTGTATTTGCCACACTCACCACGCTTGGCAGGCGGGTTGGTGATCGCAATGCAAGATGTTGCAATGTGATTGCGAAATTCATCCAGGGATTGAATCCCTGGATGAATTTATCCCTTAGTCGCCTCTTACGACACCCACGGGAAAGATATGGGGTGATGACATTCTAAGCCGGCATCACACGACATATTTAGTTAATACCAGTGAATCACAAATATTCATGTTTGTAAAAAACCACTTCAAATCTAGAATCAAGGCAAAAGTAGAGTACATTTTGAACAGAACTATAGAGTGGAAAATGGTGCGCGTTCTACAATACCTTTGTCGCTATTAAAACCGGCTTTCAAACTCTTAAATCTCGGACATAGTGCTCGCTTTATGGAGTGAAAAGCCTTACTAGGTCTGTTAGGGTGGTATCATGGCAGCAACGGAAAATCCTCAAAAAACAGAGCTTGAATCTATAAGGTTACATTTAATTAAGTGAAAATCTCGTAAGGTTGTGTTTTACTCACGAAACTGAACAACCTTTTTGGACCTCCTAAGTGACACACTTTTTCAACATTTTTGTATGGGAGGTCCAAATTATTTTTCCTATTTCGAAGAAAAGTTTGTACCATAAGTTGTTCAGTTTCGTGAGTAGACCACACCCTCAAGATATTTGTACTTAATTAAATGTAATATATAGTGATGAAGTTTATCGCTTGTGAAATAATGTCATAATCATTACTAGAACTTTGCGGTTCTCACAATTACCGCATGTTATGCCGGATTCTGTGATTGTCCTGAACGGAAATTACGAAATTCCCAGATACCTTGACAAACGTCGTCACGTCAAAAGCTCTAACAAATTGTCTTTTGCATAGGGTTAACCTGCCGACTTAGGCAATTGGCAACAGTATAAGATAACCGATAGATAACCATTGACTACTACTTTAAATTACCCCGGATTCAGATAGTTTTGACAGCAACCCTACAACCGACTATCCGATATTCTAATCGCTATTCTGGCTACAGTAGAACCACCCTTATAATCTTATGCATACCAGAGTGCAGGCTCAGTAGTAGACGGGCTGAAAGTTTCAGCCGTATTTGCGTTCAATACTCTGCCGTGTCAAAACATTAGACTGTAACTTTACATTTCAAGTTTTGAGAATGGACACAAAAACGTTATTTTTGGTTTTTGTATGGATTTCATATGTTTTTTGAAGATATTGGAAATAAATTTAAATTATACAGATTGTACGTGTCAAGATCTTTATGGCCATTAAAAAAATATTACCAAAATCAAAAGATATACAGAGATACTTAAATAAAATTGTTTAGTCTTAACAACAGCTAGAAAAATGTTTGCGATTTGTTACAACAAAACACTGTACTGTACATTGCAGTGTATTGACTTGACTTGACTTGCCCCAACTGCGGTAGTATTTGTGGTTATGAAACACTGGTTCAAACTGTGTTCAGACCTGTACAAGTTGTACATTATAAGGTCTTTTTCTGATTGTTCACATAACACAAAGGCCCTCATCAAGGCTTACAACTTTCCCAAACAAAATAATTGTCTAGCATGAACAATTGCCAAGATAAACGAGTTTTTAATTTGACAGCTGTCACATAAAATAAAGGTCTCATCAAGACCTACAACTTTCCCGCACAAACTGATAGTCTAGCTTAAATGATTGCCGAGATAAACGAGCTTGACAGCTGTCGCATAAAGTAAAGTTCCCATCAAGGCCTACAACATGGATAATTGCCGAGATAAACGAGTTTTTAGTTTAACAGCTATCACATAAAATAAAGGTCTCAACAAGGCCTACAACTTTCCCAAACAATCTGATAGTCTAGCTTGAATGATTGCCGAGATAAATGAGTTTTAGTTTGATAGCTGCCACATAAAATGAAGGCCTTATTAAGGTCTACAACTTTCCCGAACAAACTGATAGTCTAGCTTGAATAATTGCCGAGATAAACGAGTTTGACAGTTGTCACATAAAGTAAAGGTCTCATCAAGGCCTACAACTTTCCCAAAACGAGTTTTTAGTTTAATACCTATCACATAAAATAAAGGTCTCAACAAGGCCTACAACTTTCCCAAACAATCTGATAGTCTAGCTTGAATTATTGCTGAGTTAAACAAGTTTTAATTTGACGGCTTTCACAGAAATTAAAGGTCTTATTGCAAGGTCTACAACTTTCCCGAACAAACTGATAGTCTAGCTTGAATTATTGCTGAGTAAAACAAGTTTTAATTTGACGGCTTTCACAGAAATTAAAGGTCTTATTGCAAGGTCTACAACTTTCCCGAACAAACTGATAGTCTAGCTTGAAAGATTGCAGAGATAAACGAGTATGACAGCTGTCACATAAAGTAAAGGTCACATCAAGGCCTACAACTTTCCGAAACAATCTGATAGTCTAGCTTGAATGATTGCCGAGATAAACGAGTTTTAGTTTGACAGCTGTCACATTAAGTAAAAGTCTTATCAAGGTTTACAACTTTCCCAAACAAACTGATTGTCTAGCATGAATATTTGCTGAGATAAACGAGTTTTTAATTCGACAGCTGTCACATAAAATAAAGGTCAAAACCTACAACTTTCCTAAACAAACTGATTGTCTAGCTCAACGGTCTATTGTCAAATCAAAACACTGTAACGGCGAGAATATTCGCAATCATTGACCTTGACTTTATAGACATAGAGTGTGAAATGAGTTTCACGGCGCGCGCGTGGCTTTGTCAAATCAAAACACTGCAACGGCGAGTACAGTATTACGCAATTATAAACTTTAAGTTTTTAGACATACAGTGTTTTTTCCATACCAATATCTTGATAACTATAGTATTTAACATAAAACAATGTTCTAGGGGAATATGTATGAGGGGAAGAGATAGCGAATTGGCTTTATAGAAACAAAACACTGTATTGGACTTTACAGTATGTTGTTTTGACACGGCAGTACTGCTGTCACACTTTTTGACACTGTTTTACACTCTTTGAAATTTTTTCGGTTTTGTGAAAATTAAGTAACTAACCGCTATTCTCGCTACAGTAGAACCACCCTTTTAATCTTATGCATACCGGAGTGCAGGCTCAGTAGTAGACGAGCATTCTATTCAGCCTGTAAACAGAGCCGCGGGTTTCAGCCGGTTTTGTGTTCAATACTGCTTTCTGCATTTGTGCCACTCTTTCGCGCTCCTTTGACACTCTTTGACACTGTTTTGAAGAGTTCGTCCGATCTTGTGAAAAGTAGTAGACAAATTCCTAACTATACCGAGATTACACTTTTGCTTGCTTAATGTTCTATCCGCTATTTTTACAGCTATTCTGGCTACAGTAGAACCACCCTCATAATCTTATGCATACCGGAGTGCAGGCTCAGTAGTAGAAGAGCGGTCTATTCAGCCTGTAAACAGAGCCGAGGGTTTTCAGGCGGTTTTGTGTTCAATACTTCTTTCTGCATTTGTGCCACTCTTTCGCGCTCCTTTGACACTCTTTGACACTGTTTTGAAGAGTTCATTCGATCTTGTGAAAGTAGTAGGTAGGTACACGTAGGTACATGACATAATCACAAATTAGGAAAACGGCGCGCCTTTACCAGATGGCTCACTCAGTACTAGCGACAATTTTGACGCTTACTGACGAAAACTGAAATTAAACCGGAATCTCAGGGGAAGTCAAGGTAAATAAGAAGGTGGTTGACACGAATGTCATATTTATTGGATTTAAAATTGACTCAGAATCATACGATGTTTTGACGTTTTTATACCTAGTAAGAGATTTTTGACAGTAGCAACCCTGGCTATTTAACAAATGCCAATCGCGAAAATCCGAAATAGGGCCCAGTGAACCTTCTGTAAACTCTCTATTTTGTGACATAATTCCTAACTAGACCGAGATTATACTTTTGTTTAACATTACCACAAAAATGAATTTAATTTCTAGATTTTGGCCTTGCTTTTATCTATTCAGGAAAATGATCAACTTTTTCATGGCTAGCTGTGACTAGCAGATAAGGATATTGGGTTCTTTTGGTCTATTGTCACTAAACAGTTAATTTACATTTCACTTAGGGAGGCATTAACCACGGCTTGTAGCAACTTTACCGGCAGATTTGAAAATAAGTATCTTACAGGCTTCATCAACAGTCACCAAAGGGCGTATTACTTTTATTTTTTGGCAAATCACACAATGTGTCATACTTTCAGCAACGATTGCCAGTGTGTAAGCACTTTTTAATTTAAACTTGAGTAAAAATGTTTGCATCCTGTAAACTACCCTTGAAATACCGAAATAATTAATTCAGTTTGCAGGCCATAAAGGAAGTGCAAAATAAGTTAGTGGTAAGTAAGATGGCGGTGGTAGGTAAATTATGCCCCTCCGTGGCTCAGAATTTACAGCTTGACCCGGCCACTAGCCACGTGTAAGTTATAAGAGATGGCGTAGATGGCCGTTGCCTTTTTGGGAGGTACAGTCAAACTATCGTCACTGTTAGACACTAACACCAATATCGATTGCCAATAAGAACGATTCACGGTCAAAACTGTCTATCCCAGCCTGAGCTTGACTGTACTTGTAAGTAAGTACATTTTGCATTAAATTAATTAACTTGATTTTTAAGATGGTGCCAAGCGATGATCCGAAAACACATTTATGCTTTGTAACTAAGTGTGTCTCCAAATCTTTGAGGAGCATCATCTTTTTATTTTCAAAATCATACAGCTTTCGTACATTTTAACTCTATCAGATTCTCATGATTGTAGGTGAAAGAAGAGAAAATTGACCCTGCCCTGAAAGTTAGTATTACGTAAGTATTTTTTTGACGTAGGTATAAACGTACTTATCGATTATTATTTTTGTTCACCAGTACAACTTTTACAAAAGCAACTTTCTTCAACTCAATTTCCTGTACTTTAAACCAAACACTCAACTAAGATGTTTAACGTGTTTATAAAGCAACAGTGGACCGCTTAATTATTAAACTTTATTATGTTTTGCACTATCATAGTTTGTGTTTTACATAAATTGCAGAATTTTCGACGTCTGAAACAATGCATTATTGTTCTTATTATGCTATTATGGTCCATGAGAGATGAATAAGAGAGATAAGTATTTTTTGTTATAAAGGCATGATTTTTCGATATATTATAAACATTTGCAATAATCGCCTTGCGTCTTAAATTTTACTTAAAGCTAGACTATTTTCATTACTTCTGAGCTGTCTAGCTTTCTTTTAAAAAATATTATTTTAAGCTATAAAATCCTTGAGATGCGATCCTAACTCATACTGCTATCTAGTCTATAACCGGGACCTAAATTCAATATCCATATTTTTCCCAAATAACCGGGTTTTAACCGGCTGCACGCTTATCCGACCGGGTTTCTAGATTTATGAACGTTTTTAAAACTCGAGCTTGGTATGCATCTTGAAGCTTTTCTGTAAAGACAACAGTTTAGAACGGTACTTATACACTGCTGGCTATGTTAAAGTACCTACAGTATTTTTATGCTTATCGACTGTATTGCCAAACACATCCTTTAGCAGTCTCCACAGCTGGGCATAGGCCTCCCTCAGGGTACACAATATTGCACAATCTCTTGCATTTCGGTTGATAGGCTTTATTTTTTATGAATTTTATTTTACGTGTATAAGTAGGTATAAAACATACCTACATAAGTGACACGTAAAACAAGCAACATGAATTTCAAATCTAATCTCAATAACATCGGCAATGAATAACAAAATCCTTATTTACACGTAGCCTCTTGAAAAGAAGAACAAGTTAACGTATTGTCTCGTATTTTGTAGATACGATGCAGTAAAGCAGATATATACAGGAAGAAACAAAAGGGTATAACAAGCCGAAAGGAGGTCGAAGTAGTCATGAAACTAAACAACTTTCCCCATGGAATATAACCGAAATATGAAACTATATGTACGTAAGTGTGTTTACGTATTACAAATTTACAATATATTTAAGTATTATAGTATAGGTACTGTAGAGAACCTCGTCGTTCGACATAAAAATTGAAAATGTTATCTTGCTAAAACATTAAATATTTGATCCATTTGACCGATCGAACCCTAATTTTGATTTTATATTCCGTGTTGGAGTAAGAAACTTCTTTATAAGAGCTTTATGTCAAAGTATAAGGTGACAAATGTTGTAGGCGGCATAAAAAAATTTGAAATCGTGTGACGTTTTGTTTTTGAAAAGGTTTCTGACAGTTTTAGAACAGGAAAAATGAGTCAAATTTTTGGATGTTCAAGAGAGGAGAAAAAATGGGATCTACTGAAAGGGGATTTTCAGTGCTCAGAAAAGTCAGAGAAATACTGAAAACTACCAAATAAGGGATGTCCAAATGTCCGGGAGTAATGTGAAATTCTATTTTAAAGATAAGTATTGTTTTTTTCTTATATCTAGGAAAGACAGAATAGAGTAATATCTTCTATTGCAGATCGCTGCTAGGGTGCTCTTATAAAGTGACCAATCTCATTAGGATTTGTAGGGCGGAGATCGAACAAAGGGTGGTATGAAATTGGAATACGTGAATTTGACAAAAAAATTGTTTATTGTAACTTTCTAGAATTATGTTTTTATTTGTATTATATAAGAAATACTAATATCGTTCGTATTTTTCAGAGTAAAGGAAGAAGAAGAAAAAAAAAATGTCTTGTAACAATGAAAACCATCCTGTATATAGGGCTGGATTATGATGGGGCAATTACTTTGAGGATGCCAGGTTTGAGACTCAAAACTGCAGACGTAAGTGTTTATCTACCATTTGTATTAAATAGGCATGAAGGAAATTAAAAAATTAATGCTTAGGCAAAGTGATCGTAAAGTTATGTGTTACGCGAATCTATCGTTTTGCGATTTATTATTGCGCGAGTGACATTTCGCGTGTGCAACGTTTTGCGAATTTATTATTGTGCGAGTGACAATCCGCGTGTGCAACGTTTTGAGAATTTATTATTGCGCGAGTGACATCCCGCGTGTCTAACGTTTTGCGAAATTATTATTGTGCGAGTGACATTCCGCGTGTGTAATGTTTTGCGAATTTATTAGTGTGCGAGTGACATACCACGAGTGTAACGTTTTGTTAATTTATTATTGTACGTGTAACGTCCTGTGAACCCTTTGGTTTTCGTGTCATATTTCGCCGGAGCAACGGTTCCCGAACCTAACGTTGAGCTGGAGATATCGTGCAAGTGTAGTGTTGTGATATTTAAGTTTGAGAAACTAAAGTGTTCTACTTAGATTTTACTTTTGAGTGATTTCCCTTTTGTGTGATATTACAACCTAGTTATTTAGCTTAGGTTCCAAGGGTTTTCAAGTTTGACACTTAACATAGAATATTTCAAGGGTTTTCAAGTTTGACACTTAACATAGAATATTTCAAGGGTTTTCAAGTTTGACACTTAACATAGAATATTTCAAGGGTTTTCAAGTTTGACACTTAGCATAGAATACTTCAAGAGTTCACAAGTTTGACACTTAACTTAAAATATTTTGAGATATTTCAAATTTTGACAATTTTATTCTTTCTTTAATAAGACTGATTCTTTCAGTTCGTTCAAATCGGACAGATTTCGAAGAATATTTTTTTTGTCCCCGTTTTGACGTAGTTTATGAATAAGAGTAATCGTATACGTCCTATGAAAATGTTACCGGGAAAGGCGTTCATGGAAAAGCCTTAATTTTCATGGAAAGTGATGGAATGTAATGAGCGCTTGGAAGGTAATGAAATATGGAGAGAGTGTAATGATTGATATTAGGAAGGTAATGAAAAATTGAGAAAGTGTAATGATTGTATTTGGAAAGTAATGAAATATACTGAGATATGATATGGATTTGCTATGAATTTTTAGTATTTGTTAGGATTTTTTGCAAGAGTTTTTTAATTTATGTAGTTTTTAGCCATTTGACAGTGTTCACGCTTAACCAACCAATAAAAAGTGAATTAGGGTCCTGGAGAAGGAAAACTTCACACACAAACCCGGAACGGGGTCTCCATCAGGAGCAAGTGAGTGGTAATAAATCGTGCGGCAGACTCCTGCAGCCGACCTGGCTCCGCACGTATCGACCCATCGTTCCTGTGGAGTCAGCCAGCAAGGCCGAGAGGGTGGCGCAGGTTCTCCATAATTGCGTCCCAGGCAACGCAGTGTCTGTGGAGAGCGTGCAAAATGCCGCTCCCGTATCGGCTTGTACAGCCGTGAGGAGTCTAGCCTGAAACACTGAATGAATCGTCTGACACAGACGTATGAGGCCAATGATGATGATGAATGGTTATAAGGGCTGTTTTCCACAACTAGTTTACATGCGCCTATTTTGCGTGAAGGGTGGGAGCCCACTACTCGAGCCATCATAGTTCCCCGTGGATGATCAGCAACCGTACCAAATCACCGTGTGCCTCGGGGATTGACTCCGGATTTCCGAGGTACTTTTCCGGGTGTGTTGCCACCTCTTTGCAGTGTAGCACCACTTGGGTAGCTGTTTCTTCTTCTTCCATGCATGCTCTGCACAGACGACCGGCAGTAATACATTAGACTGAAAGGTGCTTGATAAAGTGATCGTGACGATGATGCTGGTTGTCATGCGAAGTTGGGTTTTTTTCAGTCTGAGCAACTTCTTGGTGACTGGACAGTGTTGGCATGGCCTCTCTGGCCTGCCTGCAGTCTTCTATCCCGGTCCAGTATGTGATGTGCTCGTTTTAGTGCGTTCTCTCAGCAGGGAGCGGAATTTACCTGCTGGAATGGGTAAAATCGGTCCCGACCCATAGGCTATAGGGGATACCGATGTATCCGATCCCCTTCTGGCTTGTTTATCCGCTGCATCGTTAACTCAAAAGCCGTTGTGTCCTTTGATCTATTGTAGAGTTACGTGGTTGTGTTTACATACCTCCATCAGGCGTTGGTGGCTTTCGTAGATTAGCCCTGATGTAATCGTGTGACTGTTCAGTGCCTGCAGTATCGACGTTCTGTATAAGATGATACGAATGAAGTGTCCCTTTACTTCCCTGGCAGCAATGGCAATAGTAGAGTTTTAAAAATTTAGTCTTACTGCAGCCGCAACTGCCTCCAGCTTGACATACAGGTGAAGCGGCGGTAGCTCCAGCATGGCTTCTAAGGCTGCAGTTGGAGCCTTCCTCATATCTTCCGTGATCGCCATGCAGGCTTACCTTTGGAACTTTTGTAGTTTGTTGATACCTGTCACGATCTTGCACCTTGTCCACCATACGAGTGCACCGTAGCACACCATCGGATGCATTACCATCATGTACAGCCACAGAATATTTTTCAGCGAGAGCCCCCATTTCTTGCCGATCATCCTGCGGCACTGCCAGAAAGCGATGCAAGCTTTGTTCAGTTTGTTTTAATTTGTGGTCAAGGTCCAAGGGTTATCCCTAGATACTTGATCTCGTTTGTAAGCTGTAGTCTCGTCCCGAACAGTTATGGTAGGTAGTAGTAGCCCAAAACCCGCTACAGCGTGAATATAACTGATTCAGTTTTTGTGGGATTGACTGAAAGGGCGTACCTGGTGCAGCAGCGTTCCACTATGCGTAGCGCCGCTTGTGTGAGGTCGTAGACTGTACTGGTAAACTTACCGGTTTACCGATTATAAGTAGTCGTCAGCGTATCCTATAGTGAAGAAATGGTTTGCGTCGAGTTCCGTGATAAGGCTGTTTATTACCATGTTTCACAGTAGTGGTGAGATAACTCCTCCCTATGGGCAGCCTCTTGCCATTATAGCTGTTTGATTTTTACCTGCAAATCTGACACTGCGTTTGCGTTTGATTGTGATCCATTCCATCAGAAAGTTGTTCACCTCGTGGATGTAGAGGGCTACGCCAATGCTGGTGAAGTTCGTTTTGTCGAAGGCCCCTTCACCTATGCCCAAGCACTTCTCAGTCATAGGTGTTAGTTACTGGCATTCCTCTGTGCAGAGCCTGTATGGAAGAAGAAGAAACAGCTGTCCACGTGCTGCTACACTGCAAAGAGGTGGTAACGTACAGCGCAAAGCACCTCGGAAACCCGAGGTCAGTTTCTGAGGCACTCAGTGATTTGGTAGGGTTGCTGAGCTTCCTCGGGGAACTAGGATGGCTGGAGTAGTGAACCCTCACCCTTCATGCAAAATAGGCGCATGTAGACGTCGAGTTGCGGAAAACAGCCCGTTTAACCATTACCAATGGATAAAATGGAATGAGACTATACGCGAAAAGACCAAAGTAACTTACAAAGTCTGAAAGTGCAGCAAATTGAAGTGGCAGTAGGCTGAACACATCTGTCGAAGAACCGAAGTGTGCCCAGCGTGTTCTGACACCTGCACGTTGGCGGACTTGTGGAACGCTTCCGACGAAGCTATCCGCGTCGCCACATACACAAATATCTGCTGTCGACTCGCCAGAAGAAGAAATGGGTTCTCGAGTGGAAGCGACACCTTGGAAAACGTAGCATTGGACGCCCTCCGGCTAGATGGACGGACCAATGACATAAAAATAAGCTACTGGTTGCCACTGGATGGCGAAAACGGCCCACTTCAACACTTGTTACAAAAAAAATCATTACTTTCCAAAACAGCTTCATTCATTTCCACGTAAAATTTTGAGGAAATGGAAGGTAATGAAACGGAGAGGAATGAAGTTTGAGCAGTTTTTCTAAGATATTTCTGTTTCTAGTTAAAAAAAAAGAAGACAACGAATACAACCTAGTATAACATCCCTGTATACTACAAATTAAAGTCAAAACCTTAATTTTATCTCAAACACTTACTTGTCAAATAATTGGAGTATAATGAACACTTACCTGTGACAAACGTCATCTCCGCACGAAAGAACGTAAATTTTTTGCACTTCTAAATTATACACGTCCACTCTCGGCTCGGCAGTGGGGGCGACTGAAGTGCGCGTGAGTAGTGATCGATTTGTTAGGTTGCTAATAAGGGTATGAAACCAATTATTTTTAATTTCAAACTTCGTGGAAATGAATGACGTTTTTCATTTGACAAAACTTTTCAGTCGATTCTTTCTAGGTTGCACGTTATTTAAAAATACTATATTAAATACTGACAATCTACATGTATTTTCAAAGTACTTCACTGCAAAAAAATAATCCTTCTACATAAGAAAATCCAGGAAATAATTAAAAACTTTTTCGTGGTACCGTTTGGACACGGAGGGTAATGAAGATTTGGGAAGTTCTTGTTCAGAACTTTTTTTAATTGTTGTATCTAATCCAAATATAATAAATGCATCATTTAGTTTACTTTATAAGTGAACATATTCAATCAAAATATTTAGCTCAATGTCAATATTAGTACCAAATTATGATCCGGACAGTGATTTGAACGAACTGAAAGAATCACTCATAAACTATCTTTGACACTTTGACATTCAGATGTCTAGTTTTATTTATAATTCTTTTATTTCAAATTTCAAAATTTGCGTCAATTCGGTCTTTTGACAACAATCAATTATATCATTCTTTGAAAGTGAGTGCACGAGTATACTCGAGTTTTATAGAAGTGAATTATAAGTGGTAAAATGTAAGTATAAATTTTTTAATTTATTTTAGAATTATGATTTCAATTTTATTTATATTTAGATTAGATAATAATCTAACGTTGAGATTTCTTTTTTTTTCTAAATTGGAACTGGGAATATTTTGATAAAATCGAAAAGAAAGGGAAGGGGTGAACGTTTTCAACCTTATATCTTTTATCTAGGGGACTCATGGACGCTGTTATATGAACGTTTTCTGTGAATGGATATGGATGAAGGACAGTCACAACATGCTTACTTCAATGCCTAGGTCTTCTAACTCTTTAACTAGGAATGCCTTTGTAAAATTAATGAATTTTTTTATTCCAAACGTTACAATTTTTTTTATAACACTAATAAATTTTAAATCAGATCAATCTTCCAAATTATAATTAAAAGTATTTTAACAAATTTTAAAAAGGGGACAATCTAATTTTCTAGTTTAATTTAAATATTAAATTTTATTAACCTGTGTATGTATGCTGTGAAGTGCTACCGCGCGTACAGAGGTTGATTCGAACTGTAGAGTAAGCGCTACACTCTATACCTGTTCTCGGACTGGGGGTATGTGGTAATACTAGATAACACAATATCTAGTATTACAAGATCTACTTCTAAGTTCCTGGGTTGGTATTGCGAGCATAATTTACTCTACATAGTCTAGTCCAGACTGCCCCGCGTTGAGGTGCGTTGCTTTCCCGGCCCTGGTGTCGTAGAGGGAAAGCTTCCATACCTCAACAAAAACATACAACAAGAAGGGGTTGGCCACCCATCCACTATTCTACAGTTCACCTTCTGGGATTCTTGTGAAAAATTGTCTCCAAAATTTACTTTTGGCCTTAGGTTACGCGGATGCTCAGTTATCGGGCTTTGAGCTAGCTAGGTAGGATTACATAGGTAGGATTCCGGGTTGGTTGGTCACGGGGATTATCCCCGGGGTTACCTTAGACTGGGTCTTTCCTGATCTGGTTCCCCAACCTAGACCCCTTTTAACTTGCTTCCTAGTGGAGCGCAATTAACTTCGTTAGTTTCCATAATATTAGGAGTATTTGATCTTTTGGCTTTCTTCTTCAATATGCAGAGCGTCGTGTAATTCAAAATTCTTCGGTCGTTTAGGAAAGTCGTATGAGTGCGTCTTGGCCCCTTTCGGACGGGTGTGTAGGATGGATGGGAGCCCCGTATTCTTGTAGTTTTTGTATTTAAACTTAAATGTTTCCTCTCTATACATCTCAAGCAAAACACTGCTCCACTTCGTAAGAATTTACAAGTCACTACTTAAACGCAACGTATTCCTAACCCAATAGACGATCACACTTGATATTGGCCATCTTCAATTCTAAGTAAACAGTCTAACTGTTTTACTAAACTTATAAGGACCTCCAGAGGGCAGGTTTCTTTCAGTACCTACCTTGCATTATTTCTTTCTTTAAGTGTAATTTTGAATGATTTGAAAAAAAATATTGACGTAATTAGTAGTTTTAAGCTTAAAACTTTTGTATTTTTGTAGGTACCCTATTAGATTAAATGAAACGTGCTCACAATTTATGATACACTCACGAATGATAAGCTACAAATGGAGAACAATAGAGGAAAGATACTTAAACATGGCAAGACGAATGGTTCGTCAAGGAAGAATCACTTTAGTCGAAAAACACACGAAACAACCGTTTGTGCGTTATTTTTGCGCTGCGTTACGCAAGCGTTAGGACAGTATGAATTCTGACCTTATGTCATACAAATACGGTTTATAACAAACAGTTTGACAGACGCATCCGTTGACACAGCGTTGTGTGATATTTTTGCGCTAACAGAAGGGTCCGTCAAACCGTTTGACTTACGCGTATTTCTATTAAAATGAGGTGGAATATCGTAAATGCGATACTGCTGCGCAAAAATAACGGACAAACGGATGTTAGATGCGTTTTTCCCCTTCCCCCCTGAAGCAATTTTCCGAAGAAAAGTTTTTTGTTCGCGGATATTTGACGGCTAAGCTTCCCGCTACGATGAGCGTGGCGGTCGGCCAGCGAAGTGACGGCGCCAAAAATTGGAGAAGTTTGGTAAGCCCAAGTTCTTTTCAGTCTGGATTAAAATTGCGAAGAACAAGATTACAAACTTGCCTTTTCATGTACAAAGGGTTCAAAGGTCGGATGCATAGAGTCAATACAGAACCTTCACTTGCTTTTGACCTCCTTTGAGTGTCAACACCACCACTATCTTCCTAGGTAACTTTGGTCTGAGGTCAATTTTACATAATATTTTGATAACGAGATAACGAGTATGATATGACCATAACCATAGCAGCCACAACAGTCCACTGCTAGACATGGGCCTCCCCCTATCGGGGGGTATTGCCATACTCACCACGCTTGGCAGGCAGACTGGCGAGCGCAGTGCCAAGATGTTACATTTTACGACGGTAAAGATATAGGGGGATGCCTATTCTAAGCCGGCATCACACATCATGATATGATATCAAAGATTGTTTATTTTATTTACATCACTAATCTAAAATATCTTCACACCAATAAACAATTCTGAAAGTTGAATCTATTTAATCTCCTACTCATACAAAATCATAACTACTTACAATCATCATAATAAGCTTATCAGCATACTCAAATGTACACTTTATTCATTAGTCAATCAAAGCAGTTGTCTATACATAGTTATGTGTATAGAGACCACGAATTAGTAGAGACGTATTAATTAGACATCAATCTGATTGCGGTAAACTAATGGGCCGATATATTTCCTCCACTAACAGTAAACAGTACTATAGTTATGTAGGTATTAGCAACACTAGAGTGCTATTTCACAACGTAGGTAGGTAATACGATTGGTATATGGGTACTAGTCCATTCGCTTAGCTAGCTAGTGCCGCTCTGTTATTTTTTGATAATTTCTTATTTTGTTTGGAAGTGACTTGTCAGTGTGACACCTACCTAAGCGAAAATGGACTACACTTCCCATCAAAAAAATCGAAACAGCTCGGGCCTGTTTCCTGGCTATTGCGGTACCAGTCTACGTTGTTTTAACCTTCTTCTGATTGTAGAACCGCTTTCAGCCACCTTTTGTACATTTGATAGCTTTTGCCGCAGTTGAAAAGCGCTAAGGCGTCGATTTTGCAAAGAACTCGTAACATTCATTCGATCATGTCGGTCAGAACTGACCCGATTTCCGACAGATTCTGAACGTCGCGTAAACAGGCTAGTCTTCTGATAGCGTTTGTAAGCTTTATGAACAGAGGTCAGGCTTAAATGCAAACATACAGCCACAAAACGAAACCCAAGTCCAAAATTTGGCAATGTCACCACTTGGGCGGCTTCTACGGGAAAAATACCCATGATTCAGATAAAATCTAACTTTTTTCAGGCGATCCAAAGTCACAGTAAACAATTAAAAAAACAAAAGTTTTAAGATAAGCTAAGACAAGCTCTAAATTTTAATGTTGAAAATGTTATGAATCGTTAAAAGGCGAAAATTGCAAACGTGTCTCAGTCATTCATCTCATTTACAGATCAAACAGGTGGGGTTCCAAATATGAATTTTGAATTTTTTTATACACACTGAAAAGACAAAACTGCCAGCTACACAGTCATATAATTTTTTCAATGCAAACAATACTTTTTGGTGTTTAATTCGGCCAAAAACAAGAAAAACCGAGCTGTTTCGATTTTTTTGATGGGAAGTGTATATCTAGGTATACGCATGGCAAATCGTGTGTGGACCGGACTTTCTTGCGGTTTGTGACAGCCGCCATACAAACGACAACCTGTAATGACAATCGCAATTTGATACAGAGATGTGTGCCATGCATGATGTTCGATTTTTGTTACCACCTTTCGTAATCAAAGCACCTGAAAAACGAAAAATCTGGCAAATTAACAAAGAAGTTGATAACCAACTGATCTTAGCATCTATCTAGGTAGTCAAACAGTGTGGAGGTAAAATTTTGCTTTAACTATGTTATAAAATTATCTACATTTAAAATAAAGAATATTAAGTTATTGTTGACAGTTTACCTGTCTATTATGGATGGTAACCATTTTATCATTATCCAAAAACAAAATAACCTTCAACGTACCAAATTACCTAACAATAACAAGGATAAACCGGGATAAACATCAGCTTGTTCCTTACAAAGCGGCCTTCAGTTTTTGCGCCAGACTGACAGCCGAAACGGTTCTACTATTATCTTATCGCCGAAGAATGCCACTTGGTTGACACTCCCTTTATCTAGCCTCCACATAAATCATTTTATCCTGTCAGTTTTTATTAGAGCCCTTAGAGGACTTCAAATGTAGAGTGCAAGTGAGACGCGGAAAGCAGATATCTTGGAAAGGTAACTTTTCTACCTATGTGGACAGGTACAAATAAAATGCTAATTGGAAATGATCATTATCATGGCCCCATGGGTGCATAGAGTGCAGAAAGAAGTGGAGCTTTCCGGAAATCCGGTAAGAGAAGGAAGTATAAGAGCCTTACTATCCATGATGATGATCTACACTTCTACACTATTTATATCGCACTTAATGTCGTGCATATTTGCGCTCGGAATCGACTCTGCAACTACAATTAAAAAGCCATCAACGTAGCTAAGCCACGTTTTGCCTTAACAAACTATAAATAATTTGCCGTATCTAATGACCCAATAGCAAAATTCGCTTGGAGATCGTTTCGTGACTGTATTTGACAGTTAGGTTAGGTACCTAGCTAAAAATCAGCCCTCTTACATACAGCAAAATCTCTAATCTAAAAAATAAAGAGGTAGGTTTATAACTTGGACAGTAGTCCTTCAAGGGGTCTTTTGTTCCCTTATCTTAATGCGGTTTGATTAAGCCATTGTGTATCGCGAAGCCATTTGTTACTTAATTAAGGGCAAGCACTCACAACTTTCAGAATGTTTGTAATCTCCGGTAACTTTTGGAACAGTGAGTCGGCATCGGTAGGAAGATGATATTTTTAAATAATATTTATAAAAGGACTGGAATTTTTTGTATCTTTTATGCAGGTATTTTTCATTATTTACATAGATCGAGATAAAGCGTCCCGCAAGCCACCCAATGACTTACACTCCATAGTTTTATACAGATGCTATACACTATCTTTTTTGTCTGCTCAAAAATGTTTAAAAGTGGGTAATCTATTCGCTTTAGCTTAGGTTATGACTTACATGTCATGTTTTCGCGTTAAAACTTTGTCAAAATTATCTATCTCGCACTTGAAATATAGTTCATGTACCTAGATACATTTTATCGTAGCCCTATTTGCTACAGGCTAGAGTAGGTACCTACACCTCACGCGCGCGCACGTTACACATGAGAAGAACGCACTTCAAAATTGTATTAACACAATACAGAAATACTGCAGAAATGTATAACAAACGCAAGTGGGAAGAACACGATACTACAACATACAACAACATACAAGGTTGGTGTCGGGAGGTTTTGCATATAAATTAACGCGACAACCGAGGAATGCGGTATTGAGTTGCCATTGCATTGCATAGTAGTGACATTATTTGTCTGATTGTTCTATTGTTCTTTATATTGTAGCAGATACTTTAAGCGAAGATTTTCAAACCATGTAAATTAAGGGCTGGCTAAACGAAGTCGTCACAAAACTTTAGAGACCTTAGGTAAGGTAAATTTCATACAAAAAAGCTAGACACGCGTTCAAGGTGTGTCTAAATTTTTTATTTTTTGGTATAAGGCTTTAGATAAATATCTGGTGTTTACTTGCAAAAACTCAAATGTAAAAAGCTTATACTTTCAATCAAGTACCTACATAGTTCAGTCGTCTTTGATTTCGTTTTAGGTGAAACTTCCAATGAGCTTTTCTGTCCTCCCATTTCATTTTCTGTTTAGTTATTCAGTTCGGGCAGACCTGATTCAGTGTCGTTAAACTCGTGAGGTCCATCTGCAGTAAAAGGACCAGAGTAGGTAGCGACATAAAAGTGTGACATAAAACGAAACTACTTTATTTTTCTCGTGTTAACCGAATCAAAAAAGGAGTGTGACGATTCGATCCGTACATACGTAACATTCGCAGAATCTGTTAATACTTCAATAGTCTTAGGTTATAACATGTTGATATTTTAAAGGCCTCTAATAGTAATATAATATGTTCAAATTATGAATCATGTTCGTGTCCTTAAACAAAAACTATTGTTCTAAGATACCAAACCTGGCGACGAACCCTGGTGTTAGAGTTTTTCAACCACCTACTACAATTTCATCAGGTGGCTGGACGCCTCGGTGTCCCACACGAATAAAGAGAGTGTAGAAAGCCTCTGATTTTTTATTACTTTGGCATCATCTAAATAAAAGATCACAACAAGGGTATAAAAAATCTTAATCAAAGTATTAGGAGGTACTACAAACATGTGATCAAGGTAAAAAAATAGGTCACTCGGAAACAAAATGGCCACCTCCCAGAAAATAATTAACGTGGAGAAGGTCGCTCAATTTCAGTTCAGTAAAAACACCAACGCCGATGCTCATCCACACGGCACCCCGGGGTCGTGGCGATGCATAAATTATACAATTGTCGGATTTAATTCCACCCCCGGGGTCCATTTCAATATTATGTTTGGGAATTTATTAGTGGGCACGTTATAATTGGGTCGGAATTAAAATTGAGAATTTTTGAAATATTTTCGTTTAGACTTTGGATTCGGATTGGATCGGTTATTAAAACTTAAAAAAGGTACCTAGTATATTATATTCTTCTACTCAATTTTTGTGATATTTTAGGGCATTTCACGTAATTTACCACAAACGAACCTATTTTAGGCAGCAGCTTCAATGACAGTCCATACTTCAATTTCGAAGTTTGAGTACTGAATGAACTACGAAACGCTTTCTTAATTAGCCAATAGTTCACTCAAGCATTCACTTAGCTTGAAACAGCCCGTAGTAAAAAATAAGCACCACTACAAACTTTAGAAACAACTCATCCCTACAGCTGCTGTTTGTAGAGTCACGGAGCATAGCTTATAAATCTTCGTGGATATACCAGACAGAAGCTGCGCGTTTGTCTTCCAAAACAAGTCAATAATTTTTAATGTGGTCATATTTTTCACAGAATAAGTGCATGCTCTATGATGTAGTGTCATACATTGTTGTATGTAAGTAAATAATGTTTTGGTATCATATTGCACATGATACGGACACGCGATAGGAGCACGCAAACGTAATTTTGATGCATGCAATCGTATTAATCAGAATAAAGTAACACATCGAAAAATATATTTTCTTTAATTGAGTGGGCACAATTTATCTCACCTACATGCATGAATGAACGTTTGACAAGTTCTTAGATATCTTAAGTTTAAAGTTTATGATCAATAGTAGGGTACAATTTACCCCCTATTCGAACTTTCCCATATTGAAACTTGTAAATGCCTTCACCCTATCTTCTTACATCGCATCTCTGCTAATTGAGGCATGTCCGGTCATCCTGCCCGAACTACCCCCAACTAAACTTTTCGAGGCTTGTTAAGGGCTAACAAATTCGGAAATCGCGTCCAAATGTTAACGAGAACCAATTTGTGGGCGCAATCGACCTCAAGCTTAGTAGAAATACAGAACAGTATTTTCGTTAACAATATTGGTAGCCTACTCCATGGTCTAAGAATCCAAATTTCTAAGCTTGATATTAGGTATGGCAGCATATAGAGATGAATGATGTATTATTTAGTTAAATGTTTTTGAGAAACGCTCAACGAAATCTCAATCGTCTATTAGATCTTCCTAGGACCAACGCACACAGAACAATGAGAACCCTCAAGACACTATCACCTTGGCGTAAAGGCACAGACGCGAATAACCATAGTTTAAGCAAGCCTAGTACAACTAACACTACTCACTCTTTTTCTACTATGCTTCAGACTCTGGAGGCTAGCTCGAAACATCTTTGTTGTTGACCGGTGGGGCCTGATTAGTTTTTTGTACTCCTCCACCGCCGTGCATAGCAATAAGCCTGGTTGAAATTAGTATTCATAGCAGTAAACACGGAATGTACGAATGTATACGAGACTACTCGTAACTAATTAGAATATTTTACTCATACAGATATACAGATACTTGATTGTAGGTATAAAGTATACGACAGCATGGCATTTACAGTATTTTTCAATATTTAATTAAAGCATGTTATATGCCCGTCTTACCTTAATATGCTTCTTTACGTGCTCAGAACAGAGCAAAAGTCTTTGAGCAGGAAATATTGGATAAAATAGTCAAAAAACTATAACGATGCGGAAAATGATCAAGTAGTATGTCGATGCGTCAATAGAAAAAGCAATGAAGTTTGAAAGGCAAAGACTCTCATATATACAAAACTCTGACAGCAAAAGACCTGAGACCTGCGAAATTGCTGAGGAGATTGCACAAGATATTAAAGCTATAGACCTGTTGCTTCTGCTAATCTGCGTTTACAATTGAATTTGTCGCATAACTTGATATGCAATTTAGGCTGCGCTGCGCCAGCCTCATATCTAGGTAAGTGCTATCTGTCTGCTAAATCTGCCGCCAGTTATAGCGCCCGAGGTTAATTTTCCGGTAATCTATTACTGCGAGATAATACGATTTTGAGGTTATCACGCATAGACTAAGAAACTGTTGACGCAATGTTATCTATCACAAACTAGGGAAACGGCGCGGGGCGCCTAACGAGATGGCTCACTCAGTACTAGCGACGATTTTAACGCTTACTGATTTTAACTGGAAATAACCGGATTCTCAGGGGAAGTCAAGATAATGAAGAAGGTGGTTGACACGAACGTCATATTTCTTGAATTTAAAATTGGCTTAGAATCATATGACGTCGTTCTTTATCAGATTTTATTTTGCTGTTTTGATATTTTTATATTTTGAGATTTTTGACAGTAATCCTGGCTATGTAATAAATGCCAATCGCAAAAATCCGAAATAGGCCTGAGTGAACCTTCTGGTGATGTTATTGCGAGCTGGTCGTGAAGTGCTTTTTAAGGCGACTTAGGGATGAATTCAGGGTATGATCGGCAGCGTTTCTAGCGAATAAATACAATTTCACTGCGTACACCAATCGGCCAAGCTGAAGGAGAAGGCCTGTGTCTGACAGTTGTGGCTAGTAAAGTTTAATTTTGATAAATTGTCTGTAGTACCCTTACTTACCTATCAGTTTTGAAGCTTGAACCACCTTGAACTGCGTGCCCAACTCTTCTTTTTTGAAAGTACGATAGCAACTCACCACAATGTAAAGTCGACAAAGTAAGCCAAAACCAAACGCAAGTTCGCGGTGGATTTATACTTGACAGAATCATCGCAATATTAATCCATATAAAATATATTTTTTTCGGGCTACAGCCAATTTGGCTCCGGGTCCATAAAATATAGTACCTACCTGACTTAACCTGACTATTTATTCGGCAGCGAGTGTTTAAACTGAAATACACCTATTTTACCTGAAAACTTTAGATAAAAGCTTAAAACTTAGAAGACAGTCAGGTCTTTAGTTAAACAGGTCTTAGGTGCGAGATAATGCGATTTTGAGGTTATGACGCCCCGCGGCCAGACACGCCGCCATATTGAATTATACTGGCACGCGTCATCATGACGCTGCCGGATTGCGAATATGCACAAAATTATTAAATTTTCATTGAAAATTGTGCAAATGGCCGTGGCATTGGATATTAATATAATTTTGACAATCTTTTATTATTAGATTACGGTGGAATCATTTCAGCCACTTAATTATTTTTGTACAGGTGTTACCTATTTATACAATCGTAGCGTTATCGTAGCCGTAGCAAAATGCTACGAAATGTAATACATAGTTTTGTATTGTTGGTGAATTTTCTTGTTACCCGACTGCCTCTGAAGGAGGGTTTAATTTTTTCGAGATTAAGTAAGTATGTTTGTATGTGGGTATGTATGTAGACAAGAAATTCGTTTTCACGTATTCTACAAAATTGAATTAGAAGTAATAGAGGTTCAACAGTGTTATCACTGGCGTTTTTTTCACATCTCAACCCGTGTTCCATGGCGAAAGTTGTTCATTTTCATTAGTACCTTACCCTCCTTTACGCTTTATTTGTAGTTTTGTAACACCCAGTATACTCTAAGATTTGACCAGTATCGAAATATCCGGCGCATCTGATGCCCGGGTGTTGTGTGAGGTCGTTGCCTCCCTGGAGGCAGCAAATTTATAGAGGTGAAAAAGTTTCAACCAGCTGCTACGGATGCGGATCTTAACTCATACTTGGCAGCTTTACTAGTTTTTTTGTAGTTTTGTTACGTGCAAGAAGTTTGGCTACGTGATTGGGCATTGTTCTCGAACTTTAAATTCTATGTAGGTATTTCTACAAAAATTCATCACCTCGAACAGCACATCGGATCGGCACAATTTAGGGAAACGCCGCGCGGTACGCCTATACAGATGGTTCACTCAAAATCTAGCGAGGATTTTGATACTACTTAATTTTAACTGGAAATTACCGGATTACCGGTAACTAAGAAGTTCGTTGCCAGGAACGTCATATTTCTTGGATTAAAACTGTCTCAGAATCATATGACGTTTTTGTATCAGATTATACTGTTTTGATATTCATATACCTAGGTACCTACTTTGAGATTGTTAAACCCTGGCTATGTAACAAATAACAATCGCAAAATCCTGAATAAGGTCGAGTGAACCTGTCGTAAACACTCTATTTAGTGACATCGGCCTATAGCACTGCCACAAAATAGGGAGACAGCGAGTGCAGTCTATTACTGGACGTAGGCCTTCATATCTCCCGATCTGTTCAGTATCAACCGTCTGGCCGGAGGGCATTCAACGCTACGCTTTCCGAGGCGTGACCTCCACTCAAGAACCCTTTATCTTCCGCACATAATAATGACTTTAACGGGTCTTATCGCGATAGTTTTTTAGGTAAATAAGCGATTTACCTGGAAACTCGACCTTTATCTTCCGTCCTAGAAATATCGATTGAACATGTAAATCTAATGATCTTACTAAAATGTTTAATATAATCCAATGTTGAATAGTTAAAAAATACGGATAAGCTTTTCCTGGTCTCAATTGCAGTAGTACGTAAGTACCCACTTCAAGTTTGCTTTTTAACTCCGCTCAATCTTCATCGGTATACATCAAAGTAATCTTGATTATATACTCAAGTTTGTTTGCAAGAATATAATGAAATTCCTTTTAACTCTCAACTTTTCCTCGGCCTTAGTCAATGGATCATTTTCACAGTTTAATGCAAGCCAACTGTTGTAGCTTAAGCTGAAAACTTGCATACTATGCTCGTAATTTAGAAAAGGTTAACTTTGAGATTGTTATAACCGGCGACAGTAACCGACTGACTGGACTTTACACTCCATGTCATCTGTTATATCACACTTTTGTTATACAGCATGTTTGGTTGACCACTGTACAAACTTTAAGGGCGTAGTCTAGCCCTGAAACTGTATATATTTTCTTAGTAATTATTACCAATTTAAAAAAAATACATATACATATCATGAATTTAGTCTCTTTTTTCGTGTGGGACACCGAGTCGTTCAACGACCCGATGAACCCTGGTGTCAGAGTTTTTCAACCGCCTACTGCAAGCAGCAGGCCTCTGACATGGTTGTGTAACGACCGCCATCATAGACAGCAACCGGGACCGACGGCTTAACGTGCCCATCCGAAGCACGGAACCATCTTACTTGCGGACAATCAGGTGGTTCAGCCTGCAATGTCCTAACCAGACTAGGAACAAATTCACAAAGTGATAAATATCAACTTTGTGAGTGACCCCACCGGGACTTGAACCCGGAACCTTTGCGTGGCAGGCAGGCATACTAACTACTGCGCCACATCGGCTGTCGTATGCATCCAGTAGCAACCAAAGTTTGGGAGGACCAGTTATGTTTTTGTTTTTAGAAAAAGTTATAATAAATTGAGTTGGTTAGCCTCCAGTTGATCAGTCTCATAATAAGGACACGCTCACAATGGTTGTAAACTACACGACGAAACACACTATAATATGATACTATATGCTCAAACAAAAGACGCAATCATCTGCAAACTTTCGCCACAATGTTGTGTGTCCGTGCGGCCGAGCCCAGGCAGTTAAGTATGCCCAAGTTTAGCCTAAGTGCTAAGTTAACGGGTCCAGCGCTGTAAATCGGTTCTTGCTTAAGTGAGTTTTAATTTAGTTGTAAGTTATAAGTTATGCGGAGCTTAACGGAATTAAATTAAGGAACGTCAAGACTCGGTTACTTTATTTGCTGGGCTGGCGAGCCGCATAGCTTTCAGTTTTTAACATGAAAGTACGTCAACTGAACCACACAGGTACTCTACAAGAGTATCTGTGCAGAACCATAAAAGATATTTTTTTTAATACGGCTAGTCACAGATCTACCTAGAAAAAATATACATAAGTAGGCAAAAATATAATAAGTACAATTATCTGTCTCAGTCTACCTCTGACCTAAATATGATCATTTAATCCAATATTATATAATACAATATCGATATGTCAGTAAGCATGCTTTTCTATATTTTATGACTCATGTGATGCGTGTAAAGCAACCTACGATATTTTATATTGATAGACTTTGTGAATTTGTTCCCAATCTGGTTTGGACATTGCAGGCTGAACCACCTGATTGTCCGAAAAGCAAGATGGTTCCGTGCTTCGGATATGATCATTTAGACGGCGGTCGTTACACAACCATATCAGAGGCCTGCTACTTACAGTAGGCGGTTGAAAAACTCTGATACCTGGGTTCATCGGGTTGTTGGACGACTTGGTGTCCCATTCGAAAAAGAAGAATAGGATTTCGCAGAGAAAAGTTCTTTCTTTTTCATAAACCAGTGACAGTTTCAGTTGACGCGCGCACGCCCAGCATACAGCGTGGCCGCGTTATGGCTCCCCTAATTTATTTACGGAACCCGAATAGAGAGGTGAAATGAGCGGTCGGTCTGTGCATTATTAACAAGCCAGCACCGCGGCCCGCGCTCTAAAAATGGGAAAATTTATTATTTATTTTTCCAACCTTTTGTAACCCAAATTCGGCCATCTATTTTTGGCAACCCGGATTTCCGAAAACATTTTCCGGATTAACCAACATTTTACGGCTTATCAATATTACTCCCACTTTGGTAGATTTTGCATTCCTTTTGCGAGATTATTAAAACACTCACAAAAAATTATGAAATAACGAAAATTCTATACCTACTCGCACAATATCGATTTTCATTATCATAGAAGGTTGGTGGAATGCAAGCAAGGCATGTAAAATTTTGAATGATAAATATACATAGTAGATGTAGCTAATTAATCAATTACTGTGACGACACCGAGTCATCCAACGACCCGATAAACCCTGGTGTCAGATTTTTTAAACCACCTACTATAAGGTTGCTAGCCTCTGATACAGTTGGGGAACAGCCGCCGTCTAAGTAGGTAATCATTGACAGCAACTGACGGTTTAACGTGCCCTCCGAAGCACGGCACCATCTTGCTCTCAGACAATCAGGTGCAGGTCCTAAGCAGACTGGAAACAAATACACAAATTGATAAATATCACCTCTGTAATGTGCAAACCTTCTGCGTCGCAGGCAGTCTCACTACCACTGCCTTACATCGACTGTCAACTGTAGATTGTAGTTAGTAGGTAGTCTTATTTGTCCCACCGTTGGGCAAAGGCCTCCCTTTCCTCTTTCCATCCTGTTCTATTTTGGGCCTCCAGGTGCCAATCTTTACTAAATGCGTCCAGTTCGTCGCACCACCTACGACGGGGTCTTCCGCGGCGTCGTGTCGATGTGGGTGGTTGCCACAGGGTTGCTGTTTTCGCTCACAGATCATCTGGCATACGACAAACATGACCGGCCCAATCCCATTTAAGTTTGTTTTAGTAGGTAGTAGGTATTATATTTTATTTTGATCTCTGTTTGTGATTATCTAATAGTAATAGGACCAATGCGCACCTGCAGTGGTTGCAACGTTTTCCCGTGGGAGTCGGAAAAAAATATTAATTATGCTGGTCAAAATCCCACGCGCTTTATTTACCTCACTGCGTCATGCGGGAGTAACAAATAATTAAAGAGGATATTACGCGCGTTCGCATTATGTGTCCCACGTCATGAATGTTGCGAAACTCTCTTGTGTTGCCAACAATTCACACAAAATGATGATTTTTAAATGCGCTTTTTAAAAAGAGTCCACCGTGTGTTTTCATCAAATTCTGCAATTGCTTGGATTAAAATAAGAAGATTATCCTAACAAGCCCAACTTTACAGCAGTTCATCTGACTGCTAGCTATAGCTAATGATTTGCTAGCTAAAATATCGTAAGTAGGTGCTTAGGGCATAGAGTCTGATACAAATCTTACCTATGTAGCAAATTTAGTTTGAAGGGGTTGGTCCTGAAGCACATAATACTTCGCATTTTAAATGGTCCCAACCTCAGTGTTCAAAAGTACTTACACGCTACTAAGGGCGGATGCGTCGACCAATCCAAAGCACAAAGAGCTCGTATGAACGTTTGTTTCCTTCCTACACACAGAGTCATTTACCTTCCACTTCACTTCCCTCACCCCTGGAGATAAGGTCTGGCTTCAGGTTTTTATGGCTAGGTATTCAAAAGAAGTCAAAATGTAGTGACTAATATGAAAAAGTATAGAAGTAGTAAGGGTCGTAAAAATGCTCTCGTTACACAAACGTTTGTTTTACTAGCTCTCTCATGAATTGTTTTTTAACTTGACTTGATACTCCCAGATTAATCACCGGTAAAGCTTCTGCGACAAGTTCAAATAGTAACAGAACAATACCAGCACAAGAACTTTACCCCTCATTAACCTTCCACTTACCACTATAACACTTTTGTTTTTCTTCTTACTACACGCCATTTCCCTGCCCAAAAACATTTGCGACATCTTTTATATTTTTACCCGACTACAGCAAAGCAAAAAGGAGGGTTATGATTTTGACCTGTATGTATGTATGTTTGTATGTATGTATGTGGAATAAATTTCGTCTGTTCCCTCATAACTCCCGAACTACTTATCCAAATTCGACAAATGAGGTATCAATAGAAGCGTCTTAACAGTCTGGTGGTTATAGGCTATATAATGTCAAAATGAATTTAATATGGCGCCCTCTATACAGTGTTCAGTAACGAAGAAAATATTTATTTTCTTGTACTGGTATCGAGTTTGGTATCAAACGAAAGGGCTGAATTAGCACAATCCAGAAATATATATATTTTATCTCTAAAACGTAGATTTTCTTAGATTATGAAGTCGGAATAAAGATAAGGTATCGCACTAACACAATTGGCAAACATTTTATATTCGAGCTCATTTGACTCGGACTTGTCATATTGTTGATGATAAAATTTATTTGACATGTAAGCACAAGATACATAAAATATCTATAGCAAACCCGTGCATATAAAACAAAGGTGCTTACTAGGTAGTAGGTACGTATACGCAACGAACATGTTAATGTAAAAGATCTTTTATGTATCTATAGTACTAACTGTTGCTACTCAGTTATCTACTACCTAATACGAAGTTGTTTGCAAATGGTGAGATTCAAAATCACCCAGTGCGATCCAAACACGCAAAAAGAAGCGTATACTTTCGTGACATGTAAGAAATGTAGACATCTACTTTAGAAGTGAAACTCGTACCAACCATCGACTCGGGGGGTTGAGGGGGGCTTGCCCCCCTCACAGAAAATAGAATCGTAAACATCTACTTTAGAAGTGAAACTCGCACCAAACATCGACTCGGGGGGTTGAGGGGGGCTTGCAGAAAATAGAATCATAAACATCTACTTTAGAAGTGAAACTCGCACCAACCATCGACTCGGGGGGTTGAGGGGGGCTTGCCCCCCTCACAGAAAATAGAATCGTAAACATCTACTTTAGAAGTGAAACTCGCACTGGCTGCGCCGATCACAGTTTCCTTTGCCTATGAATTTTATAAACATATTATATTTATCTATGCACAACGAAACGAACACATCCTCTTCCTGTCCACCCCCCTCCCCGCCCCTCGACTGTTTTTTCAATATGGCGAAAACTTCGGTGCGATACAACCACCAAAATACGCGTCGCGCGTGTAATTTAACTAAAAACTATGTAAAAAGTTTAAACTAACCGAAAGTGAAAGTGATCTAATCAAAATGTGTGTTAAATCTTGCTGTTGAAGTGCAAAACTGGATTAATCTTTCCACGACTCGCCAGCGCCTGTGTGAACCACCAAAAACGGTATTTTCGCCGCACCACGCACCAACCATCGACTCGGGGGGTTGAGGGGGGCTTGCCCCCCTCACAGGAAATAGAATCGTAAACATCTACTTTAGAAGTGAATCTCGCACCAACCATCGACTCGGGGGGTTGAGGGGGGCTTGCCCCTCACAGAAAAAGGAAACGTGGACTTCTACTTTAGAAGTGAAACTCGTACCAACCATCGACTCGGGGGGTTGAGGGGGGCTTGCCCCCCTCACAGAAAAAAGAATCGTAAACATCTACTTAGAAGTGAAACTCGCACCAAACATCGACTCGGGGGGTTGAAGGCGGTTTGCCTCCCTCACAGAAAATAGAATCGTAAACATCTACTTTAGAAGTGAAACTCGCACCAAACATCGACTCGGGGGCCCCCCTCACAGAAAATAGAATCGTAAACATCTACTTTAGAAGTGAAACTCGCACCAACCATCGACTCGGGGGGTTGCGGGGGGCTTGCCCCCCTCACAGAAAATAGAATCGTAAACATCTACTTTATAAGTGAAACTCGCACCAAACATCGACTCGGGGGGTTGAGGGGCTTGCCCCCCTCACAGAAAAAAGAAACATGGACTTCTACTTTAGAAGTGAAACTCGTACCAACCATCGAATTGCGGGGTTGAGGGGGGCTTGCCCCCCTCACAGAAAAAAGAATCGTAAACATCTACTTTAGAAGTGAAACTCGCACCAAACATCGACTCGGGGGGCTGAGGGGGGCTTGCCCCCTCACAGAAAAAAGAAACATGGACTTCTACTTTAGAAGTGAAACTCGTACCAACCATCGATTCGGGGGGTTGAGAGGGGCTTGCCCCCTCACAGAAAAAAGAATCGTAAACATCTACTTAGAAGTGAAACTCGCACCAAACATCGACTCGGGGGGTTGAAGGCGGTTTGCCTCCCTCACAGAAAATAGAATCGTAAACATCTACTTTAGAAGTGAAACTCGCACCAAACATCGACTCGGGGTTGAGGGGCTTGCCTCACAGAAAATAGAATCGTAAATATCTACTTTAGAAGTGAAACTCGCACCAACCATCGACTCGGGGGGTTGAGGGGGGCTTGTCCCCCCTCACAGAAAATTGAATCGTAAACATCTACTTTAGAAGTGAAACTCGCACCAACCATCGACTCGGGGGGTTGAGGGGGGCTTGCCCCCCTCACAGAAAATAGAATCGTAAACATCTACTTTAGAAGTGAAACTCGCACCAAACATCGACTCGGGGGGTTGAGGGGGGCTTGCCCCCCTCACAGAAATAGAATCGTAAACATCTACTTTATAAGTGAAACTCGCACCAAACATCGACTCGGGGGGTTGAGGGGCTTGCCCCCCTCACAGAAAAAAGAAACATGGACTTCTACTTTAGAAGTGAAACTCGTACCAACCATCGATTTGCGGGGTTGAGGGGGGCTTGCCCCCCTCACAGAAAATATAATCGTAAACATCTACTTTAGAAGTGAAACTCGCACCAAACATCGACTCGGGGGGCTGAGGGGCTTGCCTCACAGAAAAAAGAAACATGGACTTCTACTTTAGAAGTGAAACTCGTTCCAACCATCGATTCGGGGGGTTGAGGGGGGCTTGCCCCCTCACAGAAAAAAGAATCGTAAACATCTACTTAGAAGTGAAACTCGCACCAAACATCGACTCGGGGGGTTGAAGGCGGTTTGCCTCCCTCACAGAAAATAGAATCGTAAACATCTACTTTAGAAGTGAAACTCGCACCAAACATCGACTCGGGGGGTTGAGGGGGGCTTGCCCCCCTCACAGAAAATAGAATCGTAAACATCTACTTTAGAAGTGAAACTCGCACCAAACATCGACTCGGGGGGTTGAGGGGCTTGCCCCCGTCACAGAAAAAAGAAACATGGACTTCTACTTTAGAAGTGAAACTCGTACCAACCATCGATTCGGGGGGTTGAGGGGGTCTTGCCCCCCTCACAGAAAATAGAATCGTAAACATCTACTTTAGAAGTGAAACTCGCACCAAACATCGACTCGGGGGTTGATGAGGGCTTGCCCCCTTCACAGAAAATAGAATCGTAAACATCTACTTTAGAAGTGAAACTCGCACCAACCATCGACTCGGGGGGTTGAGGGGGGCTTGCCTTGCCTTACTTGCTCACAGAAAAAAAATACGTGTACTTCTACTTTAGAAGTGAAACTCGTACCAGCCATCGACTCGGGCCCCCCTTACAGAAAAAAGAAACGTGGACTTCTACTTTAGAAGTGAAACTCGTACCAACCATCGATTCGGGGGGTTGAGGGGGCTTGCCCCCTCACAGAAAATAGAATCGTAAACATCTACTTTAGAAGTGAAACTCGCACCAAACATCGACTCGGGGGGTTGAGTGGGGCTTGCCCCCCTCACAGAAAATAGAATCGTAAACATCTACTTAAGAAGTGAAACTCGCACCAACCATCGACTCGGGGGGTTGAGGGGGGCTTGCCTCCCTCACAGAAAATAGAATCATAAACATCTACTTTAGAAGTGAAACTCGCACCAGCCATCGACTCGGGCCCCCCTCACAGAAAAAAGAAACGTGGACATCTACTTTAGAAGTGAAACTCGTACCAACAATTGACTCGGGGGGTATTGGTCTTCTCGACTATAGTTTTACTTCAGGCGGTTTTAGGTTGGTTTTGTGTTATTGGCTAAGGTGCACTTGCTTAATTTAGCAGGCTTTTCTTCTGTCTCTCACTCTTCTACCTCTATGAGGTAGAAAATTTAGCGATTTTTTAACACTAGAAGTATTTGAAATTCGAGGTTTTGGAGATTTGTGACAAGCATAAATCATTTTTAGGGTGATTTGAAAAAAGACGAGGATCATTATCAAAACTTTCTCGTTTTAACACGTTCTATCTAATAATCATGCCTTCTCATTCTTTTAAGTCAGCTTGTATTTTTCTATAGCGAAACAGCTATCATTTACATTTTGGAGTATGTACAATTTCCACATCTGCTACAGTATTACGAGAGTAGCTATATTGAGTATTCATTGGTATTACAGGCATGTTTGGAACTCCAAAATATTTAAAATAAAAAGAAATTCAAAAACTAAAACCCGACTACTGAGAGATCGCGCTCTAAAAAGCAAGAAACAAGAATATTTAAATATTAACTACACACAATTTAATGCCTCTATCGTCTACAAAAGTGATATAAGCTAACACCTATAATAATTAATTTTTGTGGAAATTTAATATAAATTCATATTGGTTTTGAGGTGATAGCTGTGGTCGTGTGCCACGTATTCCAGTACTTCTTACGTAATAAAAAAATATAGGCAAAGTGGCACGCGACCACAGCTAGAACCTCAAAACCAATATGAATTTTATATTAAATTTCCACAAAAATTAATTATTATAGGTGTTAGCTTATATCACTTTTGTAGACGATAGAGGCATTAAATTGTGTGTAGTTAATATTTAAATATTCTTGTTTCTTGCTTTTTAGAGCGCGATCTCTCAGTAGTCGGGTTTTAGTTTTTGAATTTCTTTTTATCTTTTATGTTTTTTACACCACAATTTTTACTGGCGACAATATCAAAAAGCGGATGCGTAAACGACAGCACCCAGGACAGGAAGGTTCAAAGTTACAAAGGTGACATCCCCAAAATTCCACACGGTCGTTTAAAATACATATAAAAAGGTAAAAACCCGGGTAAAACAACAATGCCCAGTGCCCAGCGTATGTTAACCACAGATATACTTTTTTTCGCAACCAGCGACTTTTTAATTAAAAGGTCTCGTGGAAATAAGTTTCTCTGTTAAAATAAGAGAAATGAGAGGTGTTTATCACTTTTACGAGCGTGTGTTTTGTACGACGGACAGGTGGATTTCGCAAAATATTCGCAAACATTACTTTTATTTTCTAGGACGTCCACAAAAATTATCAGGAATTTCGAATACTGTAATTTTAAGTTCAAAAATCAGTAGGTTTTCGCCCGCAGTTTCACTGGCCCATTACCGACACATATTATGCCGTGTGATGCCGGCTTAGAATAGCATCACCCCATTTCTTTCCTGTGGGTGTCGTAAGAAGCGACTAAAGGACTTAAAGATAAAGATATATTTATTTGTAAGGGTAACTTGAGGGTATCATGTGTATTGCAATTTTAGGCGACAGGCTGACAACCTGTCACTATAGCGATACACGACAATAGCTAAAACGGCCCTCAAATATGTGTCAGACGTGGCGATAACGACCGTACTTTTACGGCCGTTGACGCTCTGCCTAGCCCGCAAGGGATAAAGGCGTGATATAATCTCTTCCTGTGTGAAAAAGCAAAAGCGCGCATTCACCAGCTAGTACCTAAACTTTGTGCCAATGTAAAGTAAAATGTAGGTAAACAATACGCGTTTCATAGAATTTCAAAAACTTTGTTTATAATGTTATGTTCGAATCACTTTGGCTCACCGAGTGAGCAAAAGTGACTTTTCCACATAGTTTTTCGCGGAAGACTGTTCTTTTCAAGCTAGAGTGGTGAAAAAATCTTAATTTATTTACGAGTAATGCAACACTTGCAGTGTGCCTGTCGTATGTGACACTTGTAAGCGGCTTTATTTTGAAGTATTTCATTAGTAGCTTAAAGTATCCTTTTGGCATGCTTTGTTGACATTGTGGTATTTTGTCTCCTCATTTCAGTGTGAATGTAGCGTGGTAGTTGTAAATAATTTGCTGTCGACCCTGCTCAAACAATGTTACCATTTACATGCACACACTAAACTCAGATAAGGTAGGTATTTGGCTAGGGAAGACGCAAGATAAATCTACAGTACAACCTGTCATGCTGACAAAGTGGTACCTTTTGATACTGAGTACCTTGAATACATAACGAGAATACTTACTAACTTATTTAACCATAGATGCTTGCTTATACTTATAAACTCAGAGAAACGTGTCCCAAAACATATGGATGTATTACTTTGTTAGAAAATGATTATATTTAGGTACTGTATTTGTATAAGGCATTTCAAGCTACCTAAATCCTACTAATATTATAAAGGCGGATGTTTGTGTGTGTGTTTGTTACGACATCACGCTAAAACGGCTGATTAGATTGACATGAAATTTTGCACAAATATAGAAGAGTATCTAGAATAACACATAGGCTATTTTTTACCACGGGAAAATGTCTTATTCCTATGGGATCACGCATATTCCAATATTTTTGCATAGGTGGCGTGACTGAGCCGATTCGCGTTTTTAATGTTTTCGCCGAAAACTAACAGCGACATCTCTTGGCGAGTAATGCTTTTTCCCGCGGAATAATAGTTTGCAGCGGGTGAAACCGCTGACGGGCAGCTAGTAAATACTAAAAGCAAAGAAAAATCTTTCTGAAAAAGATTTACCTAACAAACAATGCTCAGCTCTGACGCTCTTATTTGTTTCAGTTGTTTTTATATTCGGACCATTTAGCAAAAAATTGCTTTTCAAATAAATCACTCGTGTTTGAAAATTTGAAGTCTCTCTTTTCGTGTGGGACACCGAGTCGTTCATCGACCCGATGAACCCTGGTGTCAGAGCTTTTCAACCAGCTACTGCAAGTAGCAGGCCTCTGACATGGTAGTGTAACGACCGCCATCATAGACAGCAACCGGGACCGACGGCTTAAAGTGCCCATCCGAAATACGGAACCATCTTGCTTTTCGGACAATCAGGTGGTTCAGCCTGCAATGTCCTAACCAGATGAATGTCCTAATTCACGAAGTGATAAATATCAACTTTGTGAGTGACCCCACCGGGAATTGAACCCGGAACCTTCTGCGTGACAGGCAGTCATACTAACCACTGCGCCACATCGGCTGTCAATTTGAAGTAGAAATAACTTTAGCTAAATATCTTTTTGTCAATGTGCTTCTAACAGTTTTCGTCGTCCCTACTCCACTCGTATTATATCTCTAAACTTCATGTACGCTTGAAGGGTTAACGACACAACTTATAGGTTGGAACTTTCGAGTTTGGTCTCCGGCCTCCAAACTATCTTGTAATGTGGCTGAGGACACTGGAGTAATCTTAGTGGAGTCACAGTACATGTGAGCAACAGTAAAACGTCTTCATTCTTACTCCTTCTTTTTCTTTTCCGACCCGATGAACCCTGGTATAGAGCTTTTCATTCTTACAGGTTTACGAATTAACCTTGAGATCTTTGATCAAAATATTTCTCGAGGTTTTAAAATGAATAACTACAATTCTAGGTCTGCATTGTAGTAAATAAAACCTCATATAGATGCTCCCTCTTTTACTCTTTCCACTTTTACATTTGTAGGTAACACACAAACGAGTCCAAGAGGTTTTATCTCCTACACTGCATACAACTGAGTTTCTTTTAGTACCGACAATCGCTATATAAATCATAATTTAGATTTGAATGGAAATACAGTATTTCAAATACAGACTTATACCTGTTTCCTATTCAAAAATATTAAATTTCATTTCACCGTATCGCCGCGCTGTGCCTTTCGTCGCTATCGTGAGAAGAGCTTTCCAGCATAAACTACTTCACATACCACCAAATTAGTATCGCTTTTCTTTCCTACTGTGGCTTGAGTTGACGCACACCCCAAATTGGTTTACAATGGATTACACAACACACTTGAGTGACGGCCTGATCGCAAATTTGAGAGGATTATAAGTTTTGTTTGGAGCTGGCCTGTTCACAAACTTAATCCTCCGGGCATATGTCAGGGATTTCTGATTCTTTGCCTGCTTCCCTAGATATTCAAAGGAATAAAATGTTAAGCATTGTAGGTACATTTAAAATCTCGAAAATGTTAGGCGGTTGACACCCGCAACGCATGATTTCCCGGTGTTTTTCCGAATCTAGTTTTAGACTAAAGGAATTGTGCGGTTGTTTGTTACTGGTTTTCGTTTGAATCGTGGCTGTCAGTGCCGGGTGCGTGTGTGAAAATAACTAATAGGTAGTTATTTTATTATAAATTATGGTTAAAACCATACGCTATTATTTATTATTTTTATTATAGTCTTTAAAATTTTACTTCAAAAACAGCCGTTTGATTAAATATTATACGTTCCCTTTATAGTAGGTAGGTAGAAAATTTGAATGAAAAGCGTATAAAATCAATATTTTCCACTTGAATGCAAAAATCAGAGCCCGCGGGCTTATCCAAGGGATTCATTATGGGACGAAGCGTTGCGTGTTCATTCCCAATTTATTTATCTAATTATATCCGCGCCGTATCTTCCCTAATCCATCTGTTTAAAATGCCGTAAAAAGAATTTAAAATTATGTAAAATACGACATTCTTAGATCGATGCAGGCTTTTTATTTAATTATCGATTCAATCACAGTATTTCAACTGTAAGTTGCTAGGGCCCTGGGCACCATGATCACGGAACAACTGATAATTAAAAAACAAATAAGTAATTATAAAAAGACATAGGTAGATGGTTCCTTTGTTCCTTCTTATGTGTCTGTACAGTGCGGGCATTAAAGGAAGGACATTTGCCTCTACCATTTTTTTTTATTTACGTGAACTGAACAGATAAAGAGCGTACAAACCACTGAAAATTGTCGTGTGTTAAACAGCGGGGAGTAAAACTACAATTCCCACCAACCTACATAAATAATAATGTGTTGACGAGAACTGTGGCAATATGAATTGCCGGCCCTAACTTTGTACGACCGAAACTTATTTGAGGGTACAAGTACTTTGATGGCGGCCCATTATGTCGAAATAGCACTTTTAATTATTATGATTATCAAGATAGATAGAACATTTCTATAAATAAATTAATTTTTAGGTTGTCATGTGGCGCTGGCTGAGAATAGCATCACCCCTTGTCTATCAGTTCTTGTGGTCAAAAACTAGAAAGATAGCCTCTAGGAAAGAAGTGGCCTCCTTTTGATAAGCAAATTGTTAGATAAGCAAGTCAAGTGCAAACTTTTTTTCAGGTACATAGCTCTATATTATGTCAAAACATGTTGAATTGTATTATCAGCAAGTATAGCCCATCTATTGACTGAATCAATGTTTCTCTATATAACTACTCTCGGGCACCTTTTTGAATAAGATCTTTGATAGGTATCTGGTTCCATGATTAACATCTATGAAGATTATCGGTAGCAAAGAGCCGGTTAGGTGAATGGGACTTTACATAACTTGTGAAACTTGCTTGCTTAGTCATAAAGGGGACGTCGTCGTCTTGAATATGTATTCAAGCCTTGTGACGTTAGATACGTTAATAGGTATTTGAGATATTATTATGTTACCTAGGTGTGAACGTTGTATGTACGATACAGTGCAAGCGTGGGCTGGATATGACTTCAGATATACATTTGTAAAGATCTCACACTACAGTTTGAAATATATTGCCTTTGGGCTCTGCAGAGCCTTTATTAAACTGATAGGCAGCAAAGTATAGTACCTAGCTGCAATAGTATAACACGGCTAGCTACTGGTGTATATTTCAACAGTGAAAAAGTGAACTTACCCAGAGTTTTGTGAACTGCGAGCAATCGCCTACCTGCAATGCAAACAGGATAAATTGGCAATTAAGCGGCTCTTTTGTGGAGCTATTTGCGAATCAGGCAGGTGGGTATTATCGGACCCTTATGGGGTGTTTCCGTATTTAGCCGGATAATAATCACGGGAATGAAAGGATTAATAATTGATATTCTCATTCCGCGGCCGCTGTGCCGTAATGAAGCTGATGTGATGCCGTTGCGGCCTACCACGCAAATTACTGTTCTATAACAGTGTTGTTATTTATTATTGTTAATATCCAAATTAAACCGTTTGGCAAATTACTCACAAAGCGGACGATTTTATCGACTCGTGGCCGGAACGGGACGGAAGATGCTCGAAGACTCGTGACAGCCACCATAAAAATGACAAAACTCATAATAATAATATCATATCCGCGTCTTTATGAGACATGATGTGCGAATCACGGTCCGAATCCGAATGGGATTTCGTAAAAATCATTTGTCATAGAATTGGATCCGGGAAAAATCCCAAATGTTATGCGGTGCGTAATTATCGCTTTATTAGGTGAACACTGGTGAGCATAAATGCCTACTATCAGGAAAACTGTAGCAGATGGTAGTCAAACTATAGTTTGCTATAGCAGCTAACTTTTCATCCTGCAAAGATGACGCTCTTGTGAACTTGCTAACCTATGCGATCACAAGCGACGCTTTCTTTACCCCCATTTAAGGAAGTCCAAAACGCGCTGAAACCTTAAACAAAATGGCGGTAATGGCTAATCCATCTTGGCACAAGGATTAAGATGTAATGGACGCCAAATATTGACACTGGGGGAACGTGCCCATATAGCCGAGTGAAGGATCAAGGAATTTTCTTTTTAACGATCCCTTGCCTTGAAATATGGTCTAAGTGTAGGTTTAGAGGAAACAAATGGTTAAGGTGTTTAGCGGATACAATTTCGCTGGTTCAAGAAATAAATAATCCCACCCAAAACATAAATGTGAAAGGCTGCCAAGTTCGATAATATTGGAATGCTTCGCCTATAAAAGAAGTGAGATCCAAATAAGTACCAAGTTCCATACACAGACCTCAGTTAAAAATAGTTACAGGAATGCACACTTGATTTTTCGCAGTTTGGAAATAAGAATCTACTTTCCAAACTGCGGAAAATCAAGTGTGCATTCCTGTAACTATTTTTAACTAAGGTCTGTGTATGGAACTTGGTACTTATTTGGATCTCACTTCTTTTATAGGCGAAGCATTCCAATATTATCGAACTTGGCTGCCTTTCACATTTATGTTTTGGGTGGGATTTCATTTATTTTTGTAAGGTTTATTTTCTTTTTTCTTATGATTAAGTTAAGTAAGGAAATATCTCATTTATACTTTACTTTGACTAAATACAAACCTTCGTAACGAATTTTAGGTCGGTACGACGATTGGAAGATATAGATAAATTTTTTGTTTTAGTTCCTTAGGGGTATGAATTTACACCTTCATTATTTTTAAAACCGACTCACACTTGGCCATTTTCAGATTTTTCCTTTTACCTTGACCTAAAGACCTACCTCCATGCCAAATTTCAAGTCAATACGACCATTGGAAGTGGTCTAGGTTTTTGATGAGTGAGTGAGTGAGTGAGTCAGTCAGTCAGTCAGTGAGTGTATAGTAAAAATAGCGATTTTCTGACGTCAATATCTCAAGACCTACAATAGGTACATTAATGAAATTTTGTATTTTAGATAAGTAAGTAGATCTCGACAGATACTAGAAATTTCATATGCGTAGATAAAATAGATTTTGAGTTATAGGTGGGTCGAACTTGGCCCGAAATGGTTCGTGTAATATAACCCACGGCCGGTGTGTCGCTTTTTTTGCTCGAACTTGGCGGACACACTGCCGTGTGTCTAGATGTGATCAATGTTAACAATAGTATAAATATCTAGGCAGAACTATCGTGTCCTCTTATCTGAGCTGCTCATATTCTATCCTCAGCTTAGAAAAAATCTTCTTTGCAAAAATCTGTCAGATATCCTACCTTGCACTTATCTTCCTGCCTAAATCTCAACGCTACATATTTCCCGAAAAAGCTGAATGCACTGGGCTGATAAGACAAATGTTAGGCCTGATAAACCTCATTACCCGTGCCCGCCCAGTTAGATTACTGGACTAGTAAGATAGAACATCGAATCGAACAGAGGAACTTATTTGACTTTGATGCGATAATAACGGACTTAGGTTCCAACTTTACGTCTGACTTGCAACATAAACTAAACCGATCTAATATCAGTCTGCTCAGACTAGGCGGGAACTTGAGTAACTGCACTTAGAGAAATATTGAACTGGGAGAAGGAGGTACCTAACCTACTTAGCGTTTGTGTAAAAGGGCGTTTCCATTGTGTAAGTTCCGCTTTCAAGAAGCAAATTGCAGGCTATCTATCAATTGAAAATCATTTTTTATGCATAGCATGTACAATTTAATGACGCCGACCCCAACTGATTTGGGATAAGGGCAGAAAGATGATGATGTGTACAAATGAAAATAGTGTACCAAATACTAAGAAAATACATACTTAATTAAATATACATCATCATCTTTCTCCAACTACCTAACTTAAGTATATGCAGTTGCAATCACGCTCCTCTGTTGTGTGGGTCAACGAGTCGACAAATGTCCCGATGAACCGGCTATCAAAATAGTGAGATGCTACCAACAGGTAGGTATATCTACCAGCCAATATCGACAATCAGCTTGCAGACTTAAACTGGGCATGCTGCCAATTTCCAATTTCTAAATTCGTTCTTAGCATTTTAAAATTCCTTTTTTACCTCCTAGACATAAATCTCACCCTGTAAGTTTAATTTTTCTCAACATTTGCTAAGTTTACGTGCCGGAAAATTCCCTTAAAATTCTTTAAGCTGTACTTCAACAGTCGGTATTACTGTAGATGTTTCTAGAAGCACGTCTCAAGCACTTTTCAGCGCGAAGACATCAGATTGTCTAGACTCCAGCGATAAACGATTCGAAAGAATTGCAGCTTCAAGGTGTCTAACACCTTTCCACGTGGAAAGAATCGGATTTTCTTATAATAAACTTAGTTTGTTCCGTGAAAACTGAACGTTGAACTTTTCAAAATGAACTTCTCAGCGTAAGTGCCAGCATTTTCTTAGTTTAGGTATGCAATGAAAATGAGAATTGGAAGTTAGATTATTAAAACCTGTAAAGTACATAAAAAGCTTATTTTAAGTTTAAATGAATATTTTTTTTTATGTGGCTTCACATCTCGTGGGTTGAGTGAGACGTATTTCGCCATTTATGTAAAGTTAGGTTAGGTCCATAGACATAGAAACGATAGACGAACATAGTGTGCAAAAGAGAAGAAAATAATTTATGGAAACTCAGTAAGATAGAAAAGAATAGCGAACCTTATGTCACTGTAACCTGTTTTGTATGACAGATCGTCCCAATTCAACCCGCTGGATTTTACTTGCACATTATTTTGGTGTTTTTTTTCAGAAATCCTGATTTATTTTTATAATTTGATTAGTGTGCAACGATGGTTATGTATTCAGGATGCGAATTTGATGCGAATCTTCACATTTACCCGGAAACTGCACATTTTACAGGTAAATTCTCAGAAAGTCGTCACTAGGATTACACGTGATTTTTTTGTTTAAATGTGCCTTTTTTTGTAAGTAAAATAATAAAATACGCAAATCCTTATATTTCCTTTCGTATTTTCGATATGTAAAAGTGTATTAGTTAGTAATTTTCATAATATTTGGGGATAAATTAATTTCGCATTTAGGCCAGGGATTGACTGCAATTTATCGACTAAGTTATCGATAGTTACCTAGAGGTACCTTAGTTACCTAGAGGTACCTTACATACTTTTAATGATTTAACAACAAAAAAATATGCAAATTTTAAAGATTCGCTGAATAGTTACTTGAACAATTCAGACATATTTTTTTACAAATACATATAACATTATTTTCAACTACATCCAACAGATACACTTTAGCTCCAGTTATTAGAGAATAACTCGGTGACTCATACGAAATATTTGTTAATATTATTTTCAGGGTCGTATTAATGAGAGATTTGACGTGAGATGTGAGAGACCGCAACGCTCGAAACCGTTTCCATATAAAATATATGAAACAGAAGAGACGCCATCTATACATGTAAGGCGTGCATTGCATCGATGACCACCGGCAATCACTTGTCTGACAGATGTCATTCTATATCTCGTTTCGCACGTCTTATTTGTGAAGATAGCGCCTATTGATTGACCAGGATTCTTACGAACAACCTTCTCAGCAAATTCTATAAAGAAACCTACGTAGGAAATATGCTGACTGCAAAAAAGGAAATGACCCGCCGCAGCAAAGAAAGCATTATGTCAACATTTCAATTGAACAAATAAATAAAGTTGAAATTTTCATACCATTTTTTATTTGAAATTATCGATAACCCTCCGAATTGAATAATGTACATCACTAGCTGGGGTAAGCGCGCCAAAACCAAAATTGGTCACGCGAGATCGAGCTGTCAGTTGGTCTATAAACGCTAGTTTATGTGGTTTATATATATATAAGTCTATGGTTTAGTTTGAAGTCAATGTAAAGTCATTTGGCATTACGCCGAGGGAGAGTCCACAGCACAGAGATCCTAGTCTTTCGACTAGGGACTGTGCTGCGCAGTTTGTGTGGTAACAAAAACGTGATAGTAAAGTTTTTGCACCACGTGGTGATCCGCTCGTCACTATTATACAATGCCAGATTTATGCCATAATTACAATTTTTTATTTAATGTTCACTTTAATAGTTTGTTGCTTAAAACACTATCAGAATTATTCACCAAACACTCAAATAAACAAGAAAAAGAAAATTATAACCAATTCACATCCGCCATTACGGATTGGCAGCGAACGAATCCCCTTCAATGAATATTCTACCTTGGTTCTATATTATATTAGGTTAGGTTACCGAATTTCTTTGAAAAACTGCAGATGACTAAAAATGTGTAATTTTTATTTCAATTTTTTTTTCTTAAGGTGTGATAAAGTTATTCTTTCTTTTTTCATTTCTATATACTTAACTAGTTTAATATTAAATCTGCTTTAGATAGGTACCTACTACCCAAAAATCCAATAGTAATGAAAGATTTAAAAAAGCACTGGGTTCAGATTCAAATGTCACACCCACATCACCAGTCGTATCACCTTTGGCCATCGATCAGTGAATCAAACATTAGACATAATTAAATTAAGCATGTTGCTTACTACCGAATTCAACGCTACGAATCTACACTAGATAAGCTTTTAAGCGCTTTCTATACACATTAGATATGAGTCGTAATATGACAACTGCGACACGCATCTCAATATGTAGACGGCAGCGTCTTTTGTATCTTTTATAGGTCATCATCATCGTCTTCCTGCCCTTATCCCAAATCAGTTGGGTCGGCGCAACATGTTTTATAAGTAGATATAGAAACGAGTGGAGTGTTTTAAATGCTAGTAAGATAGAATTTAACTTATTTATAGTTAACTTGGATACGAGATTGGATACTAATTAATTTTAATACGAAATGATTTAAGATTTATACATTTATGATTAATTCATTATAACTACTGAAGTGAAACTTGATCGCACTTCAAATAACCATTGCAAACAAATAGCCAGTGATTAGTTTGATTACAAATTAAGTTTAGCTTTTTAATTTAAAATTTGAAACCTTCATTATTTATACATTATTTATTGACTCGTACCTACTTAATGACTTTCGTAAGTATCTACTGAGTACCTAGATACTTATCAGCAAGATGAACTTTAAAATAGATATCAAAGATATTAAAGCAATTTAAAAGTCGAAGTAGGTAGGTATATCTCGTGAAAATAAACCAAGTAACAGCAAAGTCATGGCACCATCAATCAATGCGGGGTCTCGCATCAGACCGACATCACACGTCCATGAGAAACCCGTAACGTGACGAAGGACCTTAAAAGGACCCTTGCCATTGGTGCTAGGCTTTGAAAACTTCGCTGTACAAAATTCCATGTACACTGATGAGGCGTTTAGCTATAAAAATACCCATAAATTGAAAATGAGAAAATTGAAAATTCATTAGCGACCAACGGGATTTGAACCCGGGACCGTCCCACCGCTATACTGCCAAGTGAGATACGGGCGCCTGACGGACCCTGTTGAATTTCTCAACCTCTTGATGTTCGTTTCGAAGCGACGATTAAGCGAAATCTATGGTTAGTCCACATTATGAGTGGAATTCAAGCCATATGATAAAGCTTTTTGCTTAATCCATTGTATTGCGATTTTAATGCACTGTCCCAATACAATATAATAATATCGTAATACTGCCGAATGTGCGGTGTGATGCCGGCTTGGAATAGCATCACTTTCTACCCCGTGGATGTCGTAAAAACCGACTAAAGGGTGCTACACACCGGGCGCGTATGCATCACGTGCACGTCACTACGGCGTAGTTACGGCGTGATTACGGCCGTAGACCTCTTCACACTGGGTTACGCGCGTAACCCTACGGATGCGTACTGCGAACGCAACGCAAGGGGTCTGTTGCGTAGACTGCACAGCTCTGGTTTTTTACGTTTCTGATATTCACGATTCTCTGAATTTGACAGTAACTTCGTCAAAGTCACTGTCAAGGTAACTGTCAAAGTCACTGTAAAAGCCCCTGTCAAAGTCACTGTCAAAGTCACTGTCAAAATCACTGTCAAAATCACTGTCAAAGTCACTGTCAAGGTATCTGTCAAAGTCACTGTCAATGTCGCAAAGTCACTGTTACAGTTCCTGTCAAAGTCACTGTCAAAATCACTGTCAAAGTCACTGTCAAGGTAACTGTCAAATTCACTGTCAATGACACAAAGTCACTGTCAATGTCACAAAGTCACTGTCAATGTCACAAAGTTACTGTTAAAGGTACTGTCAAAGTCACTGTCAAAGTCCTTGTCAAAGTCACTGTCAAGGTAACAGTCAAATTCACTGTCAATGACACAAAGTCACTGACAATAACACAAAGTCACTGTCAGTGTCACAAAGACACTGTTAAAGTCACTGTCAAAATCACTGTCAAATTAACTGTCAAGGTAACTGTCAAAGTCACTATCAATGTCACAAAGTCACAGTTAAAGTCATTGTCAAAGACACTGTCAAAGTCACTGCCCAAGCCACTGTCAAGGTAACTGTCACAGTCACTGTCAATGACACAAAGTCACTGTTAAAGTCACTGTCAAAGTCACCGTCAAAGTCACTGGCAACGTAACTGTCAAAGTCACTGTCAAGGTAACTGTCAAAGTCACTGTCAATGACACAAAGTCACTTTCAAAGCCACTGTCAAAATCACTGCCAAATTTACTGTCAAAGTCACTGTCAATATATTTGTCAAAGTCACTGTCAAATCGTCCGTATTGAGAAGGACTGGCAAAACTGCAACTGTCATGTCCGAAGGCACGTGCGTAGAGTTACGCGCAGGACTGTGCTGTGCGTGTTGGACTTGTTCGGTGTGAAGTTCAATAGGGAATCTCATAGGATACAACGTCATCACTGCGTGCAGCTCTGCGTAGAGTACGCAACCCGTTTGTCTCCTGGTGTAAGCTGTGCGTAACCCTACGCATTACGCGTACGTGCACGTCTACGTAACGCAAGCAGTGTGAAGCCTCTCATACAATCCCATATGATACAACGTCATCTCTACGCGCGTGGTTACGTGCACGTGATGCATACGCACCCGGTGTGTAGCGCCCTTTAACCTTCTGCGACTGAGGTGGTAGTCCATCAGACACCGTCAAACAAATAAGACGTTGCTAGATTGCAACAACGCGTGATGCCGCTCTGTCTCGCTCAGTACTTTCCTGAAATGGTTCGCCACAGTGGACAGTCTGGCGAAAGAAGTCGCGCGATAAACACTTTTGGCGTTACGAGCTTTCGGTGTCTCACAGACGTAAGCACAGCATTAAGACCTGATTCTGATAGACGTCACCTCACAAACATTTATTTAAGTTCATAGTGTCTATCAGTCATCATCTCAATAAAAAGTATACCAGCATAGTGTCTATCAGTCATCACCTCAATAAAAAAGTATGCCAGCATAGTGTCTCTTAGACATAACCTCATGAAACGTTTAATTAAATATTTTCATTCCCCTTTTTTACTACATTTTAAGTTTGCAGAAGCAAATATAGGTGCTGCGCTTGCAAGAAGCCAATTCACCTGCAATATTCATCTTCAATTTGTGAAGATTGTAATTTTTCATTGTTAAAATAAGGTCAACTTTGAACCTGATTTGTGCTTAAATTAACAATGAGATTTCAATAAAATACTGATCGTAGACTTAACATATACAGATAATAATAATATTACTTTCATTTTATGGAAGATATTTCACTGGAAAAAAATATGAAAGATTTTAAGTACTGTAGAGAAGAAATGGCAAGAAAGCTATCTCATTAATAAAAATGAAATAAACAATTATCTTTTTAATTTTTCATAAAAACCATTTTGATAATAGATAACAAATATTCCATTAAATAATGTAAAAAATGTAAAACAATAATTTATTTTTGAAATGTTAATAAAAATTGCAAATTAATATGACGTCTGTCAGACTACACGTCAGTCGAATGTTATCAATAAAATCACCTCAGTCGCAGAAGGTTAAGGATAAATTCATCCAGGGAACCGGCAGCAGCGTTCCATGTGAATGCAACATCTTATACACTTCATTGACCAATCCGCCTGCCAAGCGTGGTGAGTACGGAGGGGGGGGGGGGGTTTATTTCCCGTACAATCAGAGGAGGCCCACGTCCAACAGTGGACTGTTGTGGCTGCGCGATGTAAGTTGAATATCACTGAAACTTGCAGACTTATGAAACAGGTCTAAAGATATCAGTAATAAAACGTGTGAGAGGATCAATAGGGCTGGACAAATGCTTAGTCATTCTGAAAAGTAAGATAAAATGTTGCATAATATCTTTTTTATTTCGTCTGACTGCTTCATTTAGAAGAAATGCATCGAATAGGTACTTATTGTTAGCGTTAGTCCGAATGTGTTGCATAAAAAATATGCGAATGCAAAATACAAGACCTTATTTTATTCGACACTAGCTGCCCGTCAGCGGTTTTACCCGCTGCAACCCATTTTTTACACCTTTAGGAGTTAAAAATCGAAAATCCTTGAAACACGTATTTCCTTTTTTTTTAGCTTTTTGATCTAATCGCAAATTTTGAAACAGATCGCATTTTAAAATAAAGATTTTCCATACAAACTTTTAACCCCTTTTTTACCCCTTTAGGGGTTAAAAATCAAAAATCCCTGAAACAAGTGTTTAATAATTTTAGCTCTTTGATCTAATCACAAATTTTGAAACAGATCGCATTTAAAAATAATGATTTTGCATACAAACTTTTGACCCTTTTTTTACCCCTTTGGGGGTTAAAATTTGAGGTTAAAAATATTTAAAAACCTGCCCATTAATTTACTCTATATACTAAAAAAAACCGCATCAAAATCCATTGAGGGGCTTTAAAGATATACGGAAACATACATACAGACACGGGAAGGGACTTTACTTTATACTATGTATTGATTGATGTAGCATGAATATTTTTTCAACTACAGATCAAACATAAAAAACTGTGATATTGTCCAGCAACCTACCTATCTATTCCTCAGACTTCATACCATTCTCAGAAGACGTCCTTATACGAGTATAAGTTGTTTTCAGACAAAAGATTGACTTTCTTTAGGTAGAAGTACCGAGCAAAGCCTAGAGCCTAGGTATACCCGCTATCATACCTACTACATTTAAAGTTGAGTTAGACATGCAAAACTGTTGCTCAACTCTAGATACTTAGTACGTATAGAATCAAGATGTAACAGTTTGGTTTTAATAAACACAACGTCTAAGAAAACGAATATAACAACCTCAAAGAGGTCAAGATAGTCATGGTACTGAGGAACAGAGGTCGGGTCTGCAGCGTGTGAAGTAAATGTCTTCAAAGTTAAAGAAATATTGTGAAAGCCGTAGGAAGATAGACAAACTACTAGAATGCTAAATAAAAACAAGGAAGGGCTTAATTTATAAATGTTACCGGCCAAACCCGATTTTAAGAATAACCAGTATTTCCTAGGCCAAAGTAGTTTATCCTACATGCGATTGGATAAACCGGTATAGACTAAGCTAAACCGGTCCGCCCGATGGCTGATAGGAGAAACTAGTTAATCCTAGGCTGAACACGTCACTGTAGCCTAAACCATTTTTAACTAAGCTAAACCAGTTTATCCTGAAGTGTACTTATTAATTTTAGGCTCAACTAGTTTAACCTAGGTTTAACTAGTTTCTCCTATCGGCCATCGGACGGACCGGTTTAGCCTAGTCTATACCGGTTTATCCAACCACATGTAGGATAAACTACTTTGGCCTAGGAAAAACTAGTTTATCCTAAAATCGGGTTTGGCCGGTAACATCAATATGCCTAAACTTGAAACCAACAGAATTTTCATTTTTTCGTTTCAACATCAATCATATCGGCATGTTGCTGCTTTTAGTATAAAAAGTTTTAATGAAAAGCCTTGTACTATCGCCAGCTCATCAACCTACCCAGTCTACATATAAACAGAACTTGGTCGGGTTATACGTGTCAAAACTGTCATCTGCCAGTCACACATTATCTGTACTGAAATCAATTTACTGCAGCTAAGGTTGACAGTCCATGTGGCGCAATGGTTAGTATGACTGCCTGGGAAACAGAAGGTTCCGGGTTCAATTCCCGTTGGGGTCACTTACAAAATTGATATTTATCACTTTTTGAATATGTTCCCAGTCTGAGTGAGTCATTGCAGACTGAACCACCTGATTTTCCGTAAAGAAAAATGGTTCCGAGCTTCGGAGGGCACGTTAAGCCATCGGTCCCAGTTACAAAACCATGTCAGAGGCCTGCTACTTGTAGTAGGCGGTTGAAAACACCAGGGTTCATCCGGTCGTTGGACAAATCGGTCTCTCTCGAAGAAGAACTGAAGCTAAGGACTTGGAAAATCAGACTGCATCTCTTGCGGGGAAAGCAAAATGATAGCGGCCAATTAAAATCTGTTCAGGCCAAGTTTGACAATAAATAATAGTTGAGAGTTGAAATTATATTTATTACTATAGGCATTTAAGTTAGAATACGAAAAACCTCCCAAAATACAGAAAAGCGGACTTATCCATTAGAGGGTCTGACAGACCAGACTACTATAACTATACTATAAATATACCTTTGTAAATAGCTATAGTAATATATTGTAGCTACAGGTAAGCTTCCTATTCTGGTGTAAGTTGGTGTTGCTCGGTGATCCTTTTCTCATCTATTCCTAATCACAATCATGCACTACTTCCTTTTTTGTAGTGATGAATTAGACCATATTGTCAGCAAAACATAGCTACAGACATAATAAACAAAGTTTATGGAGAAAGATCTCAATTTATTCAACGCAATTATCCTTATGAATAACATACACTATACAACTAGCACTGGTTCTCCTACTTGAAACAATTTGTTATCTATAAGCGACTTGCAAAATATTAACAACTCAACAACCTAAACCCATATGAAAATAAGTATTAATCAGACTTTAATTCTTTATATAAACACAGTTATAAGATATCTTAATAAAACCAGCATCCTCATGCATGACTAGGGTCACACGGTTATATTTCACGATATTTCTTGAATAAAATTCTTCATCACAGTGTTAATATTGCTGTCCTTTCGTCTAACTCAACGGTATGCAGATAAAATTAGTAGCATTTCAGAGCCATACACGAGAGTCAGATCCAATAGACACCGTCTTAATGAACACGAGCATCCTTTACAATTATTTTCTTATTGCGTAATTTAAAGCAAGAATTTTACCATCATTAGTGGCAAATGTATGCACATTCATTACTTTCCGAGTCACCATTTTCTTGGAGGATGTTGCCGGTTTTTCTCGCTATGTGATTGATTATTAGATCCTCCAACATTCTGAGAAGACTCATGAACTTCTTGGTGCGTAGTGCAGTCTCAAAGGCGTCTACCAGCTTTATTGGCCCTCTTATGCGCCTACGTTTTGCCAAAGTTTTTGCATCGTATTACGAGTAACATAATTCAATGAACTTTGAAAGAATAGTTTGGGAAGAATCACAAAATCAACAATTATATTTTGTGTTTCCCAAATAGTCTTCCTTCGTGCGTTGCTACATAAAACAATCACACATTCAGACGTATTAGATCACAGATGAACTTAAATATTATTAGATTTTCTTGAAAACTGTATAAGTATATTATGGCCAAAATTATGACTTCCATCGCCAAAGCGTCAAAGAGCATCAAAGAGTATGTCAATCATGTCAATAAAACCTTTGACAAACCTTTGATTTGAGGTTTGTTTTAAAAAAGCTTGAGTTTTTACGGTGAAGTTTTATTTTCTTTCCATTGATAATATTTTGGTAAAATACTCGACTAGTTTCTGGGCTTCTGGCTAATATTTTTCGAAGCTGCTGACCTTGATGGCCGACCAATCAGAAGGCGGACGATGGCTGCCGAAATAGCCCGAAGCGATCCGAACGCGAACGTGACGAAAACAAAAAAGATTTTCCATAGAAATGAAAAACCAAGTGAAAAACTTACTCTTGGCTTCTAGTTAGGATCGATACATACTCAGACGCAAAGAGACGCGCGCTTTTGAACCTAGCAATAGAATATTGAATTTTATTAAACGCAGAACATAGAATTTTCTATGCTTTTAATAACAATTTACACATGGGTTTCCTGAAAAGTAACTGTTGGATAATTGTCCAGGAAATGGGCTGTTGTGGCTGTTATGGACTTGGATGGATAAACTTCTTCAAGTCGATATGCATCAACATTAGCTGTTATCAGAATATTTGGCTACAGTAATCGCCATTATAATACCTCTATGATTATAATCCTAGACAAATGTAATTTTATTGAGAAAATAAAATCAGTTGAAGCAATTTCAAGATACGTCGTTTGGGTATTCGCTAAATGACCTAGACTGTAGAATATAACTACCTATTGCCCTTCACTTCGCTGCGGTGTGAACTGATCCTGAAAATCGGAAATGACACTTTTGCACTTTTGCTGTTATGTTATGATGATGATGTCCAGAGTCCAGATCAATAGATAGTAAAATGGTTTGTTTGTTTGTCCTTTCTCGTTGCACCGACGATTATAGGCTTTTATGAGTTGTAAGTTGAAAGACTGGAGAGTAGAGTAAAATTTAACTACCTATTTCGCGGGACCATATAATCTTACAGGTGTTAGGACGGGTCGAAAACTTTGCAGGCATGATCAGACCATCAACTGAACAACTTTTACGAGTTATGGTGGAAACGAAAAACTTTCCGGCCTCCCATACAAAATTCACGATCAGCTGACTGACTTTGTATGGGAGGTCAGAATTTTTTTTTCGTTTCCCACCATTGGCTCCATAGTAAAAGTTGTTCAGTTTCATGGTCTGAGCACGCCTGCAAAGTTTTCGTTACACCGTCCCTAACAACCCGTATACGCATAAAAATGAGCGCGAGGAAAAGCGGGCGAAACCAAGGCGTAACGCTAGTTTTTGATAGAGTGGATAGGGCATAGGTTTTGTAAGTCTCTTTAAATTCTAAGCTTCCTGGCTCAGCAGAAAATACGCCAGTTACTTATTTTTTCCGTCAGTCCTTGGTTTCATGGTTTCTCATGCTATCCTCGGATGCTATCACATAAACATTCTGTAATAAACTAGCCAAGTCTCGATGGAGCTGCTTGTTTATCTCTAAAAAATAATGAAATCTAGGCTAAGTCTTAAGTTCCTTGATGCTATTTCAGTATTATTATCTAGATTTCATTTAGAGATAAATAAGCAGCTCCACCGAGACTTGGCTAGTTTATTGTTCATTAAGGTATTAAGTCACATGCCGTGTGGCTAGCCTGGCCTGCCCGAGGCAGTGCCTTTATTTTTTTATTCCATCCGAGCCGCATTTATACTTAACCTTAACAGCCACAACAGTCCACTGCTGCATTTATACTAGGAATAAAAAATTGTTATAAAAAAGAGAATATCTATTTCTGTGTAATGTAATGAATGAGTAATGAATGGCTATAACATAACAAAATTATTAACATCAACAAAATTATTAAATCAAATACGCCACCCCTTATCATTCCCGGAGCAAAGGATCCCAAGATGCTAGCGGCATTACCTCGCTGAACAGCCAAGGATAAACTTTGCGCTAGGAATGAACCTGAGCGGACGTCACCGCCTCTTTCCTAATTCGGCCACCGATCTCCTTTATATAATAAGTTATATTTTATATTATCCTACACTGAATAAAGCATTTTTATTTCATTACAGAACGATTTTGGTGATATTTCACTTGGCTTTGTAGAAGCGTCCCATCAAGCAGAACAACTTTTGCTTTAAAGTCATATCTGTATCTCCTATGGTTTAGCTGGGCTCCACGGTGTGCCTTGTGGTACTTCTAACCTTCGAATATCCTAGTTTTTATAGATTTCACTTTATGCAGCATCATATCTGTATCTCCTATGGTTTAGCTGGCTCCTACGGTGTGCCTTGTGGTACTTCTAACCTTCGAATATCCTAGTTTTTATAGATTTCAATTTATGCAGCATCATATCTGTATCTCCTATGGTTTAGCTGGGCTCCTACGGTGTGCCTGTGGTACTTCTAACCTTCGAATATCCTAGTTTTTATAGTTTTCCTATGTAGCCATCAAACATCAGAGATCTTTCTGAGTTTAGGAAGTACTTGTTCTGTTTCTGTTTTGATGATCATGAGTGAGTGAGTGAGTGTCGGTCTTAAATGCGAAACTTTGCTTTCTAGTAACTTTTTTTTTTTTTTATAAATAATGGGTAAGCATTTGTCCGCAATCTCACCTGATGTTAAGTGACGATGCAGACGATGATGGAACATGCTCGCCCAGATAATGCCTATTCACTCGCCTTGAAAAGGCCTAGGTTATAACGTTCCGGAAAACAGATCCGCAGGCAGGAGTTCCACTCTTAGCAGTTCGCATTAAAAATGTAGAAGCGAAGCGCTTGTGCGAATTTGCGGGATGTCTACGATATAAGGGTGGAATCCCAACCGGCGTCTCGTGCACCGGAGATGGAATGGTGACGGAGGTATCAGGTCATGGAGAGACTGTGCACACTCCCGAAATGTATCCTGTAGAATACCGACAAGCAAGCTACTTTGCGACGGTGTTCGAGGCTCAACTTTGCGTCAATTAGTGCAGCGATGAGTTTCTTGGCACGCTTCTCAATCGAGTCCAGGGCTGTCAGCTGGTATTTGGCAGACCTGTCCCACAGGTAACTTCGTAACTAAATGACCTACAAACTTGAAATTTTGGATTTTAAGTATGTGATTACAGCTTATTAGATGACGAAAATTTCTGCGTTCTGGTCTTATCCTAAGGTGTTCAAATAGGGACTGAAAATGCGGCGTAATGGTTCAAGTAAAGGATGGTATGATACGGCAGTGTTTGCTTGCGCTCGACTTGGCGGGAGCACTGCCGTGCCCCAGATTATTGATTATTCTGTTCGTGTTCTGTTCCCAATGAAATGAGTCCCATATTTAAAAAGTTGTTACTTTGGATTTTCCCCACTTTCTCATTCATGTCATGACGGCTCATTTTGAAAGACAAATTGAAAGATATCATTTCCTTGAATATCTATCAAAAACATTTGAATGTTCTTTGCAATGTCTATCCCGTTCAAAGAGCCTTTTTATGTCCCGTTTCATTTTTTAGTATATAGGTAAGCACTTTGAACAGGATCTTGGATTTTCAAGAAAATGGCTCCACAACTTAGCCAGGCTGACCGTGTTCGCATTGTTGCGATGCACGAAGCTGGCCACAAAATTACACATATTGAAAGAATAACAGGAATAACAGTGTTTTACACATACTTATAATTATCACATTATAGGGAAAATTGTTTTTGGATCCTCCGATCCCAAACCCCAATTTTACTCTTTCGAGTTTAGGGTTGAGGTGGCTCAACTACGTTACGAACACATTGGTCGGACAGATGGCTTTATTAGACACTTTCAATTAAAAATAGGTTGAAAATAGATCAGAGTGTTGATGCAATTAAAATGCGCAACACAAGATATTCGGATTTACAAACAGTCAGTTGTCAGTACAACGCTCATCAGGCTTGAGTCATACATAATACTTAATAACCAGAGATTCATTCAAATTAGGATGATAATATTTAAACTTACAGTTACAGTCATGCAAATTTTAAATGCTGGGATCTATGGTATGGTAATGGTAATAAGTTAATTGAAAATAAAACAATTAGTTGTGAAGATTATATTACTTTATTGCAAATCATAGCCATAAGTAACCATTTTAGCATATGTACTTATATCAAAGCTTATACTTAATTCTTTAATCAGAGCTATAGGTAACCATTTTAGCATATGTACTTATATCAAAGCTTATACTTAATTCTCTAATCCTTACAGAAACTTAACATGTCTTAAAATGGCCCCAAGGTAATGTTTCTATTTTATTTTCCATGATCTGTCGTTTATCATCATTATACGATAGGACCAATTTATTAATTTTTTGTGTGTAAACTTGATGATTTTTAGATCTAATAATATACATATTATCTCGAAAACATTCATTAAAAAATAATGCTTTTTTATACGTTTGAATATTAAGTTTTTTTGTCACGCTTTTTTTTACACCCTTAGCTTTTTTTATCGAAGATTTTTTTGTATCTATGCAATAAAGTTTTGCTCTCAATCCAACATATTCTGTTATCAACCTACCTCCCATTTCATCTTTAAAATATCCAGGAATTTTTGAATTGACCTGGGGAATACCGAATGAGTTTGATTTTTCAAAGTTGCTTGTGTCAAAGTATTGCAAATGTTGTTTTAAATCTGCATAAAAATCTTTTGTGTATATATTATACAAAAGACTGTCAGTATCAGTGTAACAAATGGTTATATTATTTTTATAAATGCCTTTCATAACTAAGTAATGAAAGCGATAAAGATGACTTTTAGCCAATTCCAAAATTGAAAAGCCAATATAAATTGGTCGATCAAGGACAACTTTTGATTTATTCATCTGAATCGCTACTAAGGATTCTGATATAATAGCAACATTTTTAAAATTCGGCGCATTTACATATACTTCTGCGCCTGCAAATTTATTTGTCCTATTTGATTCGTCTTTCCATATGTTGACTAATTTTACATCAACTTGTTTTCTTTCGATAGTTTTGCCGAAGATTGAATTAATCATCTTTTTAAACAAATCCTTTTCAAAATCAGAAGAAGCGTTTTGTCTAAGAGTAGTATTTAATATGATATATGGTTTTAAGAAATTATTCTGCTCAAATTTTAATATTTTATGAACTTTAATCAATATCAATCCGTTTTTTAAGCATTCCTGCAAATGAGCATAATGAATCACATAATTTTGTTTATCATAAAGATTAGCGATCAGCTTCGGAGTTTTACCACCTGGCGGAACAAACTTTTCGGCAGCAAAAGGCAAGTCTGAATGAGCATCATGTATTTCTGGGGGATAATGAAGATCGACTTCAAGAATGTAACCAGTGTTTGACGCATGAGAATATTCGAAAACATCAAAATTTTCAATTTCAGCAGCATTTAAGAACCTGAACTTCCCAGTAGGAAGATTTTGCATCATAGCGTGCCCGTATAGGTTTACACAGTCTAAATAAATTAAAAAGTTGTCTGGTTCATTTTTGTCATAATCATCAAGATATTTATTGTTTGCTTTTACATATCGAAGTGATGTCTGTGAGAGGCCACCTCTTATGCCTTTTTCTATCATTTGGTACATGTCTAAATCAGTTATTAGATCTAACTTAACTTTTGTATGCAACAACATTGCGTTCCAACTAAGCGATGGCGATGAAACAAAATGGGCAGGATCTAAATTGTAATGTTTTAAACATGTACGCCTGAATTTCTGAAATAAATCGCTGAGTAGCAAAACGTCGCATTGTAAATACAAGGTCGTATAAATACCTAAGTTTTTTACATTAAAAGCCTTCCAAACTTCTTGAGCACGATTGTATTCTTCATCAGATATGGACTCCGAAGTAAGGATATTAAAAAATTTTGATTTTTCAGGCAGTTCAGTTTCGTTGTACCTATCCCAAGAATCAATATAATCATAACAATAGACGCCTTTTTTACAAACAAGATCAAAAAGCTTGCCATCACCAAAAAAATCTTTTAAATTTTTAAAGTCATCCCGGTCCATGGTTCGAACTAAATTGTCTAAACTAGAACTTAGAAAATTAAAAGAGTCGATGAATTTTAACTGTGCCACATTTTTTCTATTAATTGGGATGAATTTTGTAAAAGATATATATTTTTCTTTAGTTTTGGGTATGAGATTTATTCTTCCAACAACGGACGCAAGTTCATTTATAAATAAATGACAGTCATATCCAGAAAGGTTATGAAAAATTATGGGAATGAAAGTACAAGCCTTTGCGTTTAAGTTGCAAGCGTTGTGCGCTGGTCCATTGTATTTACCAGTAAAATGATTATGATCTTTGACAATGTTGTCATCACAAGTGAACTCTTCTTTACAAATATGACAGTGCGTACAGTTTTGAAAAGACAAAATTTCATCCTTACTTAATGGAAGCATGGGTCTGTTGATAGATAGTATGTTATGTAATCTAATAACATCTTGCGTTATACATTCTACAAATTTTTTAGAACAGTCTGGTCCTCTATAGGTAACCAAATCGTTTAATTCTGGATTAGATTCACAGCAAATGTAATACGAAAAGCATGTAGCTTCATGAATTTGAATAGTTTCGACACAAGAAGATTTGCTTTTGTCGGAGTACTCGTAACAAGCTTTCAAAGTCGCCGTATATAACTATAGGAATTTGTACAGTCCTTTCAAAGTTAGAAAAATACAATTCAGCATTATTTTCATCTGGCAATATTGTTTGAATTCCTGCACAGCTATGATTTTCTAATTTTTCTTTCGTGTTAAAATATACAAAACATTCATCACATAAGTGTATTTTACACTTATGTTTCGTAAGTTGTTTTCCAACAAGTCTTTCAAAATTTTTTATGAGCACGAAATGACTCTTCTTTCCTTTGAAAACTGCAGCAAGTTTACATGATTTGACTTTCGACATAAACTTTTATACAATGGACCTGTTACCTCGCCTTTTAGTTAAGCCATAAACATTAACACTTATGCGAGGGTTGTCGCGTTCAAAAGATTTGATATCATCTAAACAAGGTGGAAATGACATATTCGTTATGTTGAATACTTTTGAATAATGCGGATATGAGGATATTCTATTCGTATTATTTTCAGCTGGATATAGTTTTGCTAATATAGACCAGAGAAAGCAATGATTATCTGAATTTTTTACGTTAATACAGGACTTTGTATTACGGATATTTGAAGGCAATGGAATAAACGTACCAGACCTCAAGGGATTATATTTAATTATATTGATTTCTAAATGATGAATAGATTCAAAAGTCCATCCGGACCCCAAAGTTTCAAACTCCGAAAATTTTGTTAATATTCTATCAGAGAAATATTTATAAAGCATGTCAAGGTCAGTGTTTTGATGGATCGCTTTATATTTTGTGTTAAAAGATTTAACATCACTTTCATAATTTTTTGGTAAAATAAACTGAGCAAAAAGTTCAAAGTTAACTTTTAATGACTTATGTTTGTTTAATGAGGCTCTAATTAGGTCAGAAACAATATCATAGCTATGAGATAGAAACAATTCAGGAGTGTTGTAAAGTTCTATGGGTGTTATTTGATAACTTACTATTCTATTTTTAAAAGCAGTAGCAATCACTTGAACGTTTTCATATTCAGTTCGAAGTAAACAATTGGACTTGTGAATATTTGATCTTTTGTGTGATGAAAAATTTAATGTATTTAATTTACAGACTTTGCAAAATACCATTTTTGGCAAATATTAATTTCTGAATGTATAATGTCTCAGACTCTTTCAAGTCTCTGTAAGGAAGAAAGAAGGAAATTAGTTATATTAATATTTTTTTATTAAAACATAGAATATAAATCATATGCGATTATAAGTGCATAGATGCAACATAATTAAAGTTAAAACCTGAAAAAGTATAAGTTAACAAAAAATGTTTTCAAAATTAAAGAAAGACAATTAAAAAGTATTAGATGGATATGTAATGGGCTGCACGTTTCGCAACTCTTCCTTTGCGGCTGCGATCAACTGCACAACGCCTTTAAACGTTGGACCGTTTTTATCGAACGCGCATTTAAATGTTGTAGTAGCCAACTTCCAACGCTGTGATGGATCTTTCAAAGCAGGCGGTTCAATCTCGCTGGTATTGTAGAGGCGACACTCGATGTAAAACTCTCCTCGTTTAGTATGATCGGCCTGGAGAACGTAGTCACCGTCTGCAACACGTCTTGATAAAAAACTGCGCAACGCGGATGCACGCAGGGGTGGTGCTTCGGCGATATCGTCTTCGTCCTGCAACAATAAAAACAAAACATATAAATTTTAAATGCTCTGACAAAACGTTCATGCTGACGCCATCCCACTAAACGAGCTATGTTTCCATATCGCGGACGGTCCTGTCTGCTTGTACTATAGAACACACAACTGAAAACCAATTTACAGACAGTAATTGCAAACTATTCAGTATACAGTATAATCACTCTGTCTGTCTGTCTGTCTGTCATGGACATCGCTACCTCCTCATAAACAACTTTATAATCAAAACACGTTTTTTAATTAAATGTTAATCTAACTGAGAATAAAACTCGAAACAAAATACAAAGCAAAATATGACTACAAATTATTCTTACGTACCTAAATTATGAATGGAATACATTTGAATCACTCAAATAAATATCAATAATTTTTTCAAGGTTTTGAGATACAAAACATACATACATTAAAAAAATTAGACCGTAAACAGATCGTTTGATCAATCAAATATCTGCTCCGACTGGCAATCAAACATAGGAGTTCTGCGAGATCTCACATAGGTATATAAAATAAAGTTACGAGTACTTACATCAGCATCTGAATCCGGAAACACTTGCGCTCGCCGCTTTTTGGCTGCCGCAGTGGGAGGCGGCGATGAGACACTCAGAGACGCGAAATCGCCCTCATCCACATCACTATTAAACAACTCGTTGGCGACAGCAAGCTTTTTAGCAGCACTGGTCTTGGAGCCAGCGCCCTTTGCCTTGGTGCCGGATGTCGTCTTGCCTTTTTTACTGTTGCTCGGTTTGATTTCGGTTTCAAATGGGTTTACGTACGACCTGAAAAGAAAAAAATAAACTAAGTCGATTGTCACAAACTCATGTTCACACTGTAAAATGCTAAGTTGAAAGTAAAAAAAAATAATAATATAGGGAAATTAATATGGAAATAGGTACATACATACTTGATTGTAGATCCAACGTAGTACTGAAGAAAACTAATTCTGAAGCTCCCGGCAAAAAACTGATGAGGATCTGACCGATGCAACGCTATTTATCTTGCCGAAAATGATGGGGTATGGTTCCATTACATGTTGATCGATAAATGATGCATGTTTCAGCAGTTTATGTATTTCGTTTTACATAATTTATATCCTTCTTGTGTCAATGCATAAGGACTAGATTTGTTTGCATTGCTTCACTAACACTGGAGCCATACCTTTTGTTTAGCATTTTCGGTATCGATATGCTGACTCTGCATCACGATCGCGCATTTTGGATGACACCTGATATAAATACTGATATTGAGAAACCGTATGTACTTGCCGCTTACCGCAACCTACTCGGAAATTAAAGGTGCTCTCTCACTAAGTGATGAGAACTGTAGTAGTTTGCTGTCAAACACATAATCTAGGAGCGATTTTATTATAACTACCATGAGACCGTCATATATCAGTATATTGCTGAATACCAATGATTACTGCTAACACCCATTGTAGGAGCACCTTTACATAAAAGTGAACAGAATATAGCATATTTCTTAAGAGTTAGCATCAAATACTAATTTAATTTGAACTCTGAAATAAGTTCTTATTTAGGTAGAGTTCAAACAATAATGGTGCTGCAAAGATTTTACTTATAAACCAAATAAAGATTGAACCCTGACCTTTTTTTGTTACTACTTAAGGTACCTACCTACATAAATACTAGAGGGATCATTATATACCAGTTTTTAATACCAAGCTTACCTTCTAAAAACAAACATAATTTAGTCCCTTACATAATTTTTTAAATTTTGTTTTTAAACGGAAATGCAGTTCAAAGAATGTTAGTTCTTTGATATTATATTATTATAAACCGATTAAAGATGAATTCCGACTTTATACTGATGATCTTCTAAAAACAGCTATTTAAAGAGTCGACTTATAATGGATTTCAATATCATCTATACCAAGAGCAAATATAATTTGATCTCTGCTCCTAATTAAGTTGTGTGTGATTTATCATTGCTAATTTGCTGAATCATAAGAAAAAACGCAGATTCAGCAAATCTATAGATATATAAAAGATAAAAGCAGGTTACATTGGTATAAATATTTTAGTATTGTCGCAAATCCATTAGAAAAAGAAGTAAGTTAATGCTGAGATCGGAAACGTTTAAAAATGGTAATTATTTAATTTTAATTATTGATCTACTTCAAAAGTTTGCCTTAATTCCTTGTTTTTATTTTGTAAGATACATAGAGAGGTACTTATTTTATTTATTATTTATTACAGAGTTTATCAAGTTCGCAACCCATCGAAAATCAGAAACATGACTACATGAGTTTCTTCTCTCAACCAAATGATCAATTTTATACCAACCATTATCTCAAGACTTAGATGGTTATTTACAATATCAGAAGGATTTTTCAAACCCTGCTCAAGGCGAACATGAACAAGCTACTACCTCAGAACCATTGAAACGAGCAGCCCCGAAGAAAAAAAACTCTAAAAGAAAACAGAATGAAGATTTTTTTTCCCACATTGTTAAGAAGAATAAAATTGGCAAACGTATTGTGAAAATCAGCATTCAAAATATAGAGACGAACGCAAAACCTGATGATGTGTCTGCGCAATACATTGTTGAAGATTGTAATGACGAAATATTAAATTCTGCTGAAAAATTGGTTCGTCGAATATCTCAGAAGTTAAGCGAGGAATTAAACCAGAAGTAGATATTTTTACTCTGCGGAGATGCAATTTACTTTCGATATTGAACGTTTTGTTAATTAGTTAATACAGATGTTAAATAATGCTTAATAAATATTGTCTTGAAAATACCATAAACTGATAGCGTTTTCTTTTCATCTCACTAGGTCTCACATTGACTAAGTGTTCCATGTAGTCATAGAAGATAAGCAATCTAAACAATATAATTACTTTTGCTCCGCCATGCCTATGCCTTCATGCATGTAATACTACTTCGCAATAAATGCAGTTATTCGGCAGGCGTTTGTGAACGCAGTAATATTCTTGCATGAACAAACACAACATACAATCCTAAGAATAATTCCTACTTTCAGGTTATTTTTTATTCAAATAAGCAGTTACCTAAACATTTTAACTTGAAATTAATCGATGAAGTACTTAATACATCATAAAATATCCGAAGAAGGAGATTGTTTAGGAGGTACAAGTATGAGCGCCTGCTTGTTATAATTACCACTATGTTGTGATTATGAGTCGTAACATAAGTGAACTTTGAATTAGTTTATCAACTCACAGGAGACATTTATACCTATGTATTATAGGCATACTGTCGCGAGCTCTTATTACTTATTAGTTAAGAAAATAATGCTTGTATGTAATATAAGTAATAAATAAATAACACAGTAATGAAAGTACTATTTAAGATGCTATTTTATGATATCGAACGCAGAAAGCAAAATGAAGTTAATCAAACAACCCGTTTCTTTAAAAATTGATAAAATTAAATCTGGCTCATATTATACAAACACATTTAGACATAGCGTTCTTTTACCTAACTCAATTCGCTGTATAATATGTGGTCCTTCAAACTGCGGAAAAACGAACTTAATGATTAGTCTATTACTAAACGAAAATGGGTTGAAATTTCACAATGTTTATTTATTTTCAAAACTGCTTTTCAACCTAAATACCGGTTTTAAAAGAAGTGTTAAGTAAAATATCAGATGTAAAATTATTAATTTTTCAAGACGAAAAGGATTTGATTTCACCTCATGAAGCTATGGAAAATCGGTATTTATTTTTGATGACGTAATTTGCGAAAATCAGAATAACATACGCAATTTGTTTTGTATGGGTCGACATAAACAATTAGATTGTTTTACCTTTCTCAAACTTATTCTAAAGTACCTAAACAACTCATACGCGATAATATAAATTTTCTGGTTATTTTTAAACAAGATGACATAAATTTAAAACATATTTACGATGAACATGTAAATTCTGACATAAGTTGGCTTGATTTTAAATCAATGGCTTTAGATATATGGAAAGATCCCTATGCATGTTTAATTATTAACAAAGATTGTGAGTTAAACAGCGGCAGATATAGGAAGTCATTCGATGTTTTTATAGAATTTGAATAGAATATATACTGTTAGTGCATCAAAATAAGGTCATTATATTATAAACTTTGTGGTTTGTCAGAAGTGTAGGTATCCCTTATCAAACAATCTTCGAATGTCCAATATGGAGTCAGATCATATAAAAAAACAGTTGATTAAATCAGTAAAAAATATTAAAACCAAATTGAAGCAAATGCGAAAGGAGGAAAACGATTTTGAGTTGAATCAAAAAAAGCTATTGAAACCATTAACAACTCCGTTAGAAACCTTGGTCTCACTTAATTCTTGTCCTCAAATTAAAAATAAAAACGATACTGAAAACTTAAGTGATCCTGATCGTACATTGGAATATGATTCGGCTGAAGATGAAGATTCAGATATAAGCTTAGAATGCGAGCCCAAGACTCCTGTAAAAAATGATAATTTAAATCTAATTAGTAATGCTAATGAAGTGCGTACTCCAAACTTACTAAAGAATGAAGCTTTCAATGATTTCAAAAATTTAAATATTTCATATGGCGTAAGAAGTGAAAATGGCAAATTGATGATAGGAAATGCAGCAATATCTTTAAAAACAATTGCTAGCAATTTATCTGAAAACAAAATTTTACTGTAAATGATAGAAGTTATGAATTAACTGATGGATTATTAGAAATATTATTTCAAAATAGACCTAACCTAGATTTAGTAACAGAACAAGATAAACTTACATATAAAGATATTTTGATACATACAAATGCACATAAAAGAGGATTTACTTCCACTGGTCAGATTCAAGGAAATTCCGGAATGAAATATTGTCAGATCATCAAACCGCTCTTTTTCGAAGCAGATTCAAAAAAAACAATACAAGGTGGTAATTTACTGAATTTTAAAAAATATAAACAAAATACAGATTTCGTTTATTGGGATGATCCAAATGAACTTATAGAAAGATTGAAAGTTTTGGTTGCCTCTAAAGACGCTGGTAATACAAACCATGATAACGAAATCATATCCATTATAGAAGAATTAAAGGAAGCGGGTATAATTAAAGAATAAGTACACCATACATAAATTTTTAATATTAGTTGTTGTGTAGAAGTCAACAATGAATGTCGATAAGTTTGGGCGTCATATATTCAAAAGACAGAAAATGGACAGTTATATTGAATTAGCAGAAGGTGGATATCTAGACGCTAAAAATAAGGTTATCAAACATATTGGAAATCCTACTGATCCAAAAGATTGTGTTACAAAGCAGTATGTTGACAAGATCCATAGAGCTTATCTGATAAAATATTTAAAACTCTAAAATCTACAAATCAGACATTAAATCAGTTAGCCATCGAAATAGATAGTCCTAAACAAAGTTTAGATTTAATTTCATATAAAATCAAGAAACAATGAGTAAAAACTATTGTAAATGAAATACATAAGCAAGCACGAAAGAATTTTCTGCGAAGACATGTTATTTTAAAAATACATAGATGACTTATGGCAAGCTGATCTAATTGATATGCAATCTGTATCCAGTAAAAATTCTAACTACAACTATATATTGGCTGTTATTGACGCCTTTTCAAAATACGCATGGTATACCCTTTGAAGCATAAAAATAAGAAAATATAACGCAAGCGTTTGAACACTTATTCAATAAAGGCCGTATTCCTAGAAATTTACAAACAGACTTAGGATCAGAATTTTATAACAGTAAACTTAAAACTTATTAAATAAGCATAAAATAAATCATTATTCTACGTACTCTGTAAAAAGCGTCTATAGTAGAAAGATTTATAAGGACTTTTAAAGGTATTCTCTATAAATATTTTAGTTTACAAGGTAACTGTGTGGTATCGCGATAACATTCTTTCTAAACTAATAGAAAATATAATAATACTAAACATAGAACTATTGGACTAAAACCGAATGAAGTTAATAAAAATAATAAAACGTATTTTAATGAAATATCTACAAATATATTCAAGAACAAAAGCATTCAATAAAAGTAAACTAAAAGTTGGAGACAATGTTCGAATTAGTAAGTATAAAGGAACTTTGAAAAAGGGTATACAACCGAATTGGTCTACTGAAATATTTAAAATAATTAAAGTTCAAGATACATATCCTATTACATACTTAATAAAAGACGCTAGAAATCGCCCCATTTTAGGATCATTTTATGAGCAAGAATTACAAAAACCAATCATCCTGATATTTATCTTATTGAAAGAGTTTTAAGAAGAAAAGGAAATAAAATTCTCGTAAAATGGCTAGGTTTGCCATCAGAAGAAAAAACAGTTGGGTAGATAAATCAAAGCTTTTATAAGCGAGCTCATTTGTGTTTCTCTCATTTTAATTTTGTTGCTGCAATAAGAAAGAACCTTGAAATCTTCTCACATAACTTAAAATATAATCCAATATGAAAAAGGAATAAAAAGTAAAACTGTAAAAAAAACTTGAAAAATAAATGTAAAGCCATATACAGAAAATACAAAGACTGGTACTGGTTTGAAAAACATTCAAAATATAGTTTGCATAACGAAGAAGCATATAAAAAGTTTAAGCCCAAATGCAAAAAGCAGCCATTGACCTAGCTCTTGCTGTTGCAAAGAATTGACATCGGATTCAGCATCATCTGTTAGCATACCACGCATGATACCTGTACCAAAAGTTGGTGGAGTATTACCATTGATACCAATATTTGCAGGATTATCAGCTGCAGGAACTTTAGCAGGTGGAACAGCAGGCATCGCTAGAGCTGTTAATGCTATAAAAAGTGCTAAGGAACGACTGCAAGAACTAAAACGACATAATAAAAAAATTGAGTCTTTGTATTTAGGAATGGACTACGTCTTAGGAACATGGAAAAGGTTTGAATTTATGTTAAAAATAAAAAAACTGAATCAGAGGCTACCTGATAGAGCACTTACTAATTTCTGATATAATCAAATTTTGTAAGAATATCCCATATTTTAGGGAGTGTTTATGAGAGATGAATTACCTAAACAACCGTTTAAAAGAGAATGTGGGATTATTAATCTTGATAGTTCAAAAAATTCTGGAACTCATTGGGTAGCCTATGCTAAACATAATAATTATATAGAATATTTTGATAGTTATGGAAATTTGAAGCCACCTGAGGAACTTTTTGAAATATTTAGGAACAGATATTTTTACAATTATGAAAACAAGCAAAAAGTCATCCATATATATGCGGGCATTTATGTATAAATTTTTAATATCGTTTTGGGACAACATTTCCACATAAATACTTAAACCACTTAGTTTTATATTTAGTGCATCAAAATGTCTTGGCAATAACCATCACTGGTAATGAATCTATTCTTAAAACTGATTTCATTCCTCCTTGATACTAGATGATGTAGTATATGAATGTGGTTTACTGAATTTTTCGACATTTAATTCAATTGCTAATATCAACGATAGTAACAATGTATTTGCGTATGGTGAAATGAGGAAATCAAAATTCCTTGTGGTAGATATATGATATTTACGATTTGAAAGAATATATAAATAATAATTTAAAAGATTGTGTTGTAAATATCTTAGCCAACAACAACACTCTAAAATGTTCTTTGTTTTGCACAGAACGAATAAACTTTACAGTTAAAAACAGTGTTGGTTATGTTAGGTTTTCCAATATTATAATAGAACCAAATAAATGGCATGAATCGACCCATCCAGTCCGCATTCTGTCACCATCTTTAATACGAATCGAATGTGATCTCATACATGGATCATACTAACGGCATACCTTCACATATAATTCATGAATTGCACTAAACATTCCACCAGGACATCAAATAATTGAAGTACCAAATAATGTTATTTACTTCCCAATAAGAAATAAAATAATTCTTCAATTACAATCAAACTTCTGAACTTAGAAGAGAGCTCATTAATTTTAATGCAGAGAATATTCAATTGTGTCTTCATATATGAAAATCAAAATGTTAGTTTTTGATAATATGTATCTTTATAAAAACGAAGTGAGAAAAATTGTAACGCCAGTAATAAATGTGTTCGCAAACAATCTAGACGTAAAGAAGTTAAAATTACAAAAAGTATAAAGAGTTCTCCTGAGCTCTAGGATTTAAACTATGAGTATCCTTCAAATATCTGACCAACCTCAGTTCGATAATTCTATCGAAAGCTATGAAACCATACATATAACCCTACAGTAACAGTTTCCATGAAAATGATGAAATCCGAATACCTATCCATCAGCAAGATGTGTACTTATTACCCTCAGCGAGTGCAATTTATATTGAAGGAATATTTACTGTGAGCGAAAAAATTTAACAACTGGTGAAGTCACAAAAAGAAAATTAATTTAGTGAACAATGCAATTTCTTTCCTTTTTCAAGATATTAGATATGAAATAAATGGGGTAGAGATAGATCGTGTTAGAAATGTTGGTATTACAACAACAATGAAATCTTTAGTATCTATGACGCCAGGAGAAAGCAAAGCAGCAGAAATGTGGAGCTGGAACTTAGATGGAATTAAAGATCATGATGGTGTTTGTATACTTTTGCCATTAAACAAGTTATTGGGTTTTGCAGAAGATTATAAAAATTATGATAAATTGTAAACATGAAATTATACTTAATAGAAGTAGTACAAACCTTATAGCGTTATTGCGGAAAAAATGATAATGTACAAATAGATATTCATAAAGTGCAGTGGCGTATGCCGCATGTTAAAGTTTCCGACTAAAGGCTAACTTTGTTAAAGCATCTAGAAAAGATAAACCTATACAAATTACATTTCGCAATTGGGATCTTTATGAATATCCATTGCTACCGAAAACTATCAAACATTCTTGGTCTATTAAAACGACATCACAACTGGAAAAACCGCGATATGTTATATTTGGATTACAAACTGATAGAAAAATAATAAACAGCTAGACAATGCTGTATTCGACCATTGCAATTTAACTAACGTGACTTTATACTTAAATTCTTACTACTATCCATAACGATGCATTAAATTTAAAATTTGATGAAAATAAATACAGTATATTATATGAAATGTATACAGATTCCAACAGTCATACTACAACCTTCCTGTGGACCCATTGCTTGATTTACAAAACTTTAAAGAAAAGGCTCCACTGTTCGTAATTGATTGCTCAAGACAAAACGAAAATTTAAAAACTGGGCCCGTTGACGTCGTTTGAGATCGAAAGTTCGAAAGATTTTCCAATAATACAAGTGCAATGCTTAATTATAAATGATCATATAGTGGAGTATAAACCGTTAAGTAATATAGTGAAAAATTAATATGAAAGTGCTTGTGGATGTTCAAGGTTTTAAAACAGATGATAATAAATTTATACCTAAAGAAATTGCATTGTGTATAAAGATCAAATTCAAGTTCTTCTGGTTCAACCTCCTTCCATTTCATAATCTGTCGGCTTCAGAAAGAAAGTGTTAAATGGATAGAAAGAAATAGAAAATATTATGGAATGATGGTTTTGTATGTTATGACAATTTTTGATGTATATTTTAGGAATTTAATTGACAAAACTATTTATTGTAAAGGTGTTGAGAAAGTTATTTGGCTTAAGGAAATATTGGATTACAATGATGTTTTTAATTTAGAGGACTTCGGCTGTCCTACTTTGTTAAGTTTGTATAAGGATTATAGGTTTTGTAATGATATTTATAATTGTATTTACCATCCAACAATATGTGCACTTAGAAATGTAACATGTTTAAAGAGGTGGTGTATATCTAGAAAGCTAATATAGTTATTTTTGAAATAATATAATGTGTTTTATTTATTGACTTATTTTTAAACCTATGGCTACTGCTTATCTTGAGCACATACCTGAGTACATACCATGGTGAAGTTAAACAGGAAATATACAATCTGCCTACTATTAAAAATCAAATGATAATGTACAGAAAGATGCTAGTAGTACACAGGTATGTACGTTAGGTAGAGTATACATTAATGTCCAATAAAGCTTCATCTGTCTGAACCAATGAATTTATAACGTAGTAGAACATCACAGCCTTAACACGAAATAGAAATTAATTTTTGGATAACAGGAGGGATCACAAACCCCAATTAATTATCATTCATCATCATTCATCACCGTAAGCAACTTACTCGGCACGCCGTTACTAACTTGGCTTTGTATCTAATTATACCTACTGCTGTTGCTACTAGTACTTATTCTACAGACACAACAGTCTACTGCCGAACATGGGCCAGAGTGTTGCATTCACAGAGAACATTGCTACCCATTCTCTGGTTTCATCCCTTGCTTATTGGATATGAGGTAACGCTATTATCTGCGTTAGATGGCTATGTATCGCGTTGTAATTTTGGACATATACGGAACTGACCTAAACTGGAAACTATTTTAAACATCACCTTTGTTTCGAACCCAACGATCTGATCTCTAGATCGTTTACTCAATGACTTCACTAACCAGACATTTGCGTTTTAGTTAATATCAAAATAATTTATTTTAGAGAAAAACTATACGGTTCTGGATCCGACGTGCCGAAGAAACTGGAGGCGATTTATCTGCGCACCACCGCCAACTGTATCAGCGCGCCACTACGAGGGAGCAGGATGCAGCCATAGTGGAGGCACATAAAGAACGCCCTTTCTTAAACACGGCCACTACTGCCTCACAATACAGCGTGAGTATTATATTGAGGTCAATTCGATAAATAAATTATCTTGGAAACCCACAAGTTTCTGACAGTGCATAGCGAACCTATCTACTTATTCATCTGTCTTATCGGTGGCAAGCCTATCACCTCAGATTTCATTCGGCTAGTATTTCGCCACCCTCATAGCATTTTCAATTGCTAGCAACTTATTTGTTACTTTTTATATTCTACGCTCTTACGGTTTGACCTATTGGTATAGTGGCATATACAGCTTCAGATAATGGAGAAGCTCACAAACCATACTCGTATACGATAGAATAGACTACTATCGGGAAAAAGAGTCACCAAACTGCATTACACCATCACTCACTACACGTATTCAGAGATAAAGAACCCCATTCCGGACGGGGCGTCGTTTTCCCCTTACGTCGAGCCTCTCTGTATCGGGCTTCTTTGCGCCGTGCCTCGTGGCATCGTGCCGCTTAACATCGAGTACAGTTCTCAACAAAATCTATTTTGATTTGATTTGTTTAATACTGTCAGTGTCTTAGAAAAAGTTTAACATCTTGACGAGACCTACAATTTAGGTGACAGCTGTCAAACTAAAACCTCGTTTATCTCGTTAACTGTGAATGCTTCACTATTGGTTCCTTCGGGAAAGTTGTAGTCCTTAACGAGATCTACATGACAGGTGTCAGCTGTCATACTAAAAAGTCGTTTATATCGGAAACTGTGCGTGCTAGACTATTGGTTTCTTCGGGAAAGTAGGCCTTAACGAGATCTACATGACAGGTGTCAGCTGTCATACTAAAAGTCGTTAATATCGGAAACTGTGCGTGCTAGACTATTGTTTCTTCGGGAAAGTTGTACCTTAACGAGATCTACATGACAGGTGTCAGCTTTCATACTAAAAGTCGTTTATATCGGAACTGTGCGTGCTAGACTATTGGTTTCTTCGGGAAAGTTGTAGGCCTTAACGAGATCTACATGACAGGTGTCAGCTGTTCATTAAAAGTCGTTTATATCGGAAACTGTGCATGCTAGACTATTGGTTTTTCGGGAAGTTGTGCCTTAATGAGATCTAAATGACAGGTGTCAGCTGTCACAAAAAGTTTTATATCGGAACTAAACGTGCTAGACTTTTGTTGCTTTGGAAAGTGTAGGCCTTAACGAGATCTATGACATGCAGCTGTCATAAAAGTCGTTTATATCGAACTATGCGTGCAACTTTTGTTGGGAAAGTTGTGGCCTTAACGAGATCTACATGACAGGTGTCAGCTGTCATATTAAAAGTCGTTTATATCGGAAACTATGCTGCTAGACTATTGGTTTCTTCGAAAGTTGTAGGCCTTAACGAGATCTACATGACAGGTGACAGCTGTCAACTTTAAACTCGCTTTTATCTTAACTGTGCATGCTACACTACTAGTTTCTTTAGGTCCGACGACATCTACAGTTTAGTGACAGCTGTCAAACTTTAAACTCGTTTATCTCGTTAACTGTGAATGCTACACTAGTAGCTTTTAAGCTGTCACGTAAAATGTAGATCTTGGCAAGACCTACAACTTTTCCAAAGAAACTAGTAGTGTAGCATGCACAGTTAACAAGATAAACGAGTTTAAAGTTTGACAGCTGTCACCTAAACTGTAGATGTCGTCCGGACCTAAAGAAACTAGTAGTGTAGCATGCACAGTTAAAGAGATAAGCGAGTTTAAAGTTTGACAGCTGTCACCTGTCATGTAGATCTCGTTAAGGCCTACAACTTTCCCGAAGAAACCAATAGTCTAGCAAGCATAGTTTCCGATATAAACGACTTTTTAGTATGACAGCTGACACCTGTCATGTAGATCTCGTTAAGGCCTACAACTTTCCCAAAAAAACCAATAGTCTAGCACGTATAGTTTACGATATAAACGACTTTTTAGTATGACAGCTGACACCTGTCATATAGATCTCGTTAAGGCCTACAACTTTCCCAAAGCAACTAAAAGTCTAGCACGCATAGTTTCCGATTTAAACGACTTTTTAGTATGACAGCTGACACATGTCATGTAGATCTCGTTAAGGCCTACAACTTTCCCAAAGAAACCAGTCTAGCACGTTTAGTTTACGATATAAACGATTTTTTGTATGACAGCTGACACCTGTCATATAGATCTCGTTAAGGCCTACAACTTCCCGAAGAAACCAATAGGCTAGCACGCATAGTTTCCGATATAAACGACTTTTTAGTATGACAGCTGACACCTGTCATGTAGATCTCGTTAAGGCCTACAACTTTCCCAAAGAAACCAATAGTGAAGCATTCACAGTTAACGAGATAAACGAGTTTAAAGTTTGACAGCTGTCACTTAAAATGTAGATCTTGGCAAGACCTACAACTTTTCCAAAGAAACTAGTAGTGTAGCATGCACAGTTGATTAATTTCTTTGGTGCGGGTAAGAGGCTGACAACCTGTCAGTATTACTATACAATGTAGTTATTGCCTAAAAACAATAATTTCTGTAAAATATTTCTGCGGACTGTACTTTCTGATACCCTATCTTAGGCAGGCCCAACGTATAGGGAACAAAGCGGCGGCTCGACGCAATGGAGCTCGAAACAGAGAGGCTCGACGTAAGGGGAAAACGACGCCCGGGTAAAAATTCAAAGAACCTATACTGCACTGCACCGTCACTAAGCGTATTCAGAGCGAATCGATCTCAACATTTCATATTAACATTAAAAGTCGCGAGTGAGGTGTCAAACTACGCCACACCATTACCTACTACACATATTGCGAGCGAAGCGAGCTCGATATAATGGATTTTTAGTTATGAAGCCAACATCGGTCTATTCGGTGTATGTCATCAAGATGAACCAACACAACAGCTTATCGTGAAGCATGAAACCATCTTTGCGGACAATCAGGTGATTCAGCCTGCAACTGTCTTACCAAGCTTACCAATCATCATTATATTTCGGGTGATGGGGGAAAATTTGCCAGTGGCGTATACAGCTTCAGATCGTGGGGGTGGAGGGACTTCTATCGCTAAACTGCACAACTCAGGCAGAATATGCATTACGAGTAAAGTAAGCCTAACATTTTACGTCAACAAAATCAAGAGAGAAGCGACACTAACACTTTACATATTGCGAGCGAAGCAAGCTTAACTTTTCACGTTAGAAAGGCATGCAAGGCAACACAACGTGCCGCCCCATCACTACACGTTTCGCAAGCGAAGCGAGCCCGACATTTAGCGTTAAAGATGCATGTGAAGAGACAAATCGTGCTGCACCATCACTACACGTTTCGCGAGCGAAGCCAACTCGACAATTCACGTTAAAAAAGCAAGCGAGGAGACACACCGTGCTGCACCAGCACTACACGTTTCGTCGTGAGCGAAGCCGGACATTCACGTTAAAAGGCATGCAAGGAGATAAACCGTCCTACTTCAGCACTTTCGTGGGACTCTGAGTCGTTCAACCACTACAAGAATTGCAAGAGAAACGAGCTCGACATTTCGCGTTAAAAATGAATGCGAGGAGACACACCATCCTACATCATCGCTACAACAATTGTGAGCGAAGCGAGCTCGACATTTCGCGTTAAAAAGGCCTGCAGTGAGACATCGCCCTACATGAGAACTACAAGCATTGCGAGCGAAGCGAAATCGACATTTTACATGAGAAATGGATAACCATGATGATAATGATATTATTATCAGCTAGGTATAGTAGTAGAAGAATTCTTAGTGAGTGGGGGGGGGGGGGTCATGACCCCTGCGACCCCCCCCCCCTGTATACGCTACTGATATTTGCTAATCTCACTACGAATGGGAAGCGGGATGGTGAATGTCGCAGCAGTGATGTGATGATAAAGCAGCTGGTATTGCTTCATATTTCCTGTATTTATCGTCGCAGCCTTTTACAACCCACTTTTTATCCGGTATCACATCGGAAAATTTAGATTTAAGAGGGATCTATAGTCATTATTTTTCATACAAAAGCTTTCAACGTATCCCTCTGCCAATTCGCAACCGATCGACTCAATTTTTGGCACGGTAACTCTTCTGGACTAGGTCTATGCTCCATATTCTTTTTCTGGTTGTAATAATTCATTTAAAAAAAGATATGGCTGTGGCAAAATGCTCTAAAATTATCACCAAGTTTACGCCTTGGTATCTTCTAAATATGACAATAATTTCAGCAAAACAAATGATACGGGCATAGAATATTTTATTGGCAGCAAAATAATGCCACTGTCAACAAATTTGGTGGCGATTTTGAACGGGGAACCTGGTAAACCTAGAACGCAAATTTTCCGGTAGCGAGCTATAACTGTCTCTTTTACGGCTGCGGGACGGGTGGGATGCATAAATGAGATAGAAATATTTTTATGAACTGACAGCTCACGAACTTTCAGCTCGGTATAGTAGCCTCTTAAAATTGCATTGCTCACGTTTTACCCGACTGCCTCAGGAGGATTATGTTTTTTTAAGAGTATGTATGTATGTTTGTACTTATTTATTAATGTATGTGTGTATGTATCAAGAAATACTTTTTCACGGGCTACAGCCCAAACGGCTGGGCGGATCTTGACATACGTGTAAGGTGTCGTTAGATTTGTCTCAGCAGCGTGAGTGCCACTGGCTATATAAAACATTCATAAATTCAAGATGGCGGATTTGCATCGTAAAATACAATTTTGAATCAGCAGTCGGATTTTTGTTTTTTAATACATCGGCTTGTTTTCAGGTATCGCAAGACACTATCCGGCGGCGACTTAAGGAGGGTGGACTAAAAAATAGAAAACCAGCGAAAAAAATAGTTTTCACCCAGGCCCACGCCGAAGCAAGAGTAGGTTTTTGCCTACAATATTACAACTTCGACTGGGAAAATAATGTAGTTATTTTCGTAGATGAAAAAACATTCAGGTCAGACAAACACGGCCGTTCGGTATTGTGGAGACCAGACGGCACTCGATACGAGGTGGCGCATGTATTGCCGAACAAAACAAGTGGCCATGTTTCCCTGGGCTTCTGGGGATGGATCAGTTCCGCAGGCCCAGGGGAACTGGTCGAAATCGACGGCCGCATGAATGCCACCGAATACGTCGAGCTGCTACGGGACGTCATGGTGCCGACTGTGCGATTGCACCACCCGGAAGGGACGATTTATCTGGTTCAAGATAACAGTTCGGTACACAATGCTGGGGTTGTGCAGAGCTGGCTGCAGGCCCAGCCGGATATAGAAGTGCTGGCCTGGCCGGCTTACAGCCTCGACCTCAACCCCATTGAAAATATTTGGGGACTTATGGTGCAAAACATAGACACAACCGATGTGCGTTCCAAACGAAACCTATGAGAAGTAGTGGTAAATACTTGGGAGTCGATGGGGGGGATCCACGACAATTTGTCTGATCCTAACCACTGGAGTAAGAAATAGGTTCGATGCATTGCTGGACGCAAGTGGCGGTCCCACTAAATATTAGTGTTCACTGCATCGCCTATTTCTCATTCCAGTTTTTCATAAGGTCATTTTAAATTCAATGCAAATATTTTTAGGGTGAGTTCTACTCGTGAAATGAACAATTTTCGTCAAGGAACATAAGAAGACATATTGAGAAACCTATTTTTAGTGATACATTTTTGAATAGGAGGCCCATTTTTGTTTCTTAATATTTTGAGCTTTGTTCGTTGAATAAGTTTGTGCATTTTACGAGTAGAACTACCATAAAATATTTAAAGTGAATTTAAAATGACCTTATTTATATTCATTCTCAAATATTCACCACTATTTAAGGCTAGGTTTGCGGGAAGCATGTGACATCATTAACATTATCATGACATTTCTCTTTTCATGTGGGACACCGAGGCGTTCAACGACCCGATGAGTGTTCATCAGATAGCGGGTGTAATGTGACGAAATGAGATGTATTATGTATGAATATTTAGTACTGAATTGTTACTATTTGTTACCTACACTGATATAATTATTATCTCCTTATTTAGAAAATTACGCGGCATAGGTAAGTGAGCCGCCATCCTGACGTCAGGATGGCGGGTAAAATCATTAATACGTACTGCAGCTTAATAACACTAAGTATTACCTATTTGTTACCTCCCAAAATGTATGTTAAAATCATTCCAAATAGCGGCAATCATTACATAGGAGTAATATAGGCAGACAAAGGAGGTGAAGGCTATAACCATGGAACATGGGTCGAAATATGAAAAAAAAATTTGGGCCTCCCATAGTAAGTCAGTCAGCTGATCGGCGATTTTGTATGGGGGGTCCAAATTTTTTTTTCATATTTCGACCCATGTTCCATGGGGAAAGTTGTTCAGTTTCATGAGTACCTTGACCTCCTTTCGGCTTGTAATACCCTTTCTGTTACTCCCGGTAGACATGGTATTTAAAGTGAGCCGCCATCCTGACGTCAGGATGGCGGGTAAAATCGTTAATACATCATCATCATCTTCCTGCCCTTATCCCAATTACTTGGGGTCGGCGCAATACGTTTTGTTGAACACAAAATCGTGTTGCAAAGGATTTGGCTTAATTTTACGACCGGCCGCCTACCGCCTAAATAAGGAGTAATAATTATATCAGTGTAGGTAACGAATAGTAACAATTCAGTACTTACCTACTAAAATATTCATACATAATACATCTCATTTCGTCACATTACACCCGCAATCCTGATGAACATCCCGATGAACCCTGGTGTCAAAATTTTTCAACCGCCTACTGCAAGTAGCAGGCCTCCAACATGATAGTGTAACGACCGCCATCATAGACAGCAACCGGGACCGACGGCTTAACGTGCCCATCCGAAGCACGGAACCATCTTGCTTTTCGGACAATCAGGTGGTTCAGCCTGCAATGTCGTAACCAGACTGGGAACAAATTCGCAAAGTGATAATTATCAATATGTGAGTGACCCCACCGGAAATTGAACCTTCTGCGTGGCAGACATCATACTAACCACTGCGCCACATCGGCAGACCGGCATCATGACATGACCGAATATGAAAAATAAATGGGATACCGTCGTTTTGCATATTGTTGAAGTTCCTAATATACTTTGGCATAACACGGTTCGCATAAATTACATTGTCATACTATTTGTTCGGCATAATTTTTTTATGTCATACGCATTTATAGTCATACTATTTGCTTGTCCTATTTTCTTTTAGACTAATTTTGAGTAGCATAATTATTATCTGTCATATTGATCAATGAGAATAATATTTTTATGGAAGACATTAAATTCACACACATTTTTAAGAATAATGTCCATTTACTCTTGCTGTAAATTAGACGCGTAACGCGTACATTAACAGTAGCGGGTGCGAGCGAAGCGAGCACGAGAGTTCGGGGCACCCCGAATCGGTTAGGTTAGGTTCAGTATGCCATGACGGAAGCGAGCACAGCGAGCGTAGCGAGTTGGTTTGCTTCCGTCATGCCTGCGGGTTAGGTTGACATGTATTCATGCCTGCTCGCTCGTGCTTGTTGCTTGCATGCGTGTATGCTTGCTGCTTTATTGCTTGCATGCATGCTGCTCGCTTGCTTGAATGCATGACGGGGAAAAGAGTGCGCAGCCCCCCACAGTAAAAAAAACTATTACCCATTTTCGGTAGGTTAGGTTGTGTTAGGTTGACATGTATGCTTGACATGTATGTATGTATTCCTGTTTTTCGTAGAATGGTATGCGTTTAAATAATATGCGGTATAATTAATATGCGTTTTTAAAATTATGGCAATGAATAATATGCCTATATATCTTTATGCGTATTGACATTATGACTCTGTAATTTATGCCAAAACGATTATGCGTATTGAAGTTATGACTTGAATTCATGTGTCCGTCAGGATGGCGGGTCATGTTGGTATAATAGGTTATATTTGTAATAGGGATTTAGTACTATTTAGGTACTATTTGGTACCTATATGTAAAAAATAGGTACCTCATAGATTACGAGAATATCGCTATATGAAAGTGTGCCCGCCAACCTGATGTCAGAATGGCACGAATGGCGGGTGATGTTGGTATAACAGGTTATATTTCTAATAGGGATTTAGTACTAGTTAGGTACTATTTGGTACCTATATGTAAAAAATAGGTACCTCATAGATTACGAGAATATCGCTACCTATATGAAAGTGTGCCCGCCGACCTATATAGGATGTAAAAAAATCAACTGCAAATATTTGAAGGGGTGAACCAGCCCATGAAATTGAACAACTTTCCCCAAGGAACATAGGTCGAAATATGAAAAAAAAAATTGGCCCTCCCATACAAAATGTACCAGCCGACCGAGTCAATTTGTATGGGAGGTCCAAATTTTCTTCACATATTTTGACCTATGTTCCTTGGAAAAAGTTGTTCAGTTTCATGGGCTATATAAATATTTGCAGTTGATTTTTTTACACCTTATATATAGTCCCAAACATACAGGTCAATGTTATGACTCTCTTTTTGCTTCATCATCATCGGGTAAAAATAGATTATGACTGATTCCAATCATCTTTCGTATAATGGTGTTTCATCGCAGTTACTTTTTAAATATTATTGAATGTATGTATGGTAGTGACACATTTCTCGTAAAAGGTACTAAATAGTACTTAAATATAGCTACTTGATTGCCACTTGTTCGATTCGATTCTATAACATTCGTGCCATTCTGACATCAGGTTGGCGGGCACACTTTTATATAGGTAGCGATATTCTCGTAATCTATGAGGTACCTATTTTTTACATATAGGTACCAAATAGTACCTAAATAGTACTAAATCCCTATTACAAATATAACCTATTATACCAACATCGCCATTCGTGCCATTCTGACATCAGGTTGGCGGGCACACTTTCATAAAGCGATATTCTCGTAATCTATGAGGTACCTATTTTTTACATATAGGTACCAAATAGTACCTAAATAGTACTAAATCCCTATTACAAATATAACCTATTATACCAACATGACCCGCCATCCTGACGGACACTGAATTCATTATGACTAGTGATCGTATGCCTAATAAAAATATGACTTAAAATTTTATGCAACCCGACCCCAATCCAAAATAAATTTGGACCTCCTATACAAAATTGCCGATCAGCTGATTTGAGTTACTATGGGAGATATCATTTTTTTTTATTTCACCTAAATGTTCCTTAGGGAAAGTTGTTCCTTATCAGCAGCTCGTTCTAAGTTTTCGCTATCTGTCACTAGTTAAATTACCCAGTAAATTCTCAAAAATACATCTTATGTAGCGGTATGTAAAAATAGGCAATTATTTGGATTGAATTTATAAATCAACTCCCATAGTCAAAGGTCACAGGCCAGCTATCCTGACTGACACAAAATAATATCTTGTTGCTATAAACAACATTAAATAGTTACTAATCCACTAGTTGACTTATTTTACAAGTTGTGATTAACAATTATACCCGGATTGCTAGACAGTGCTTTTAATGAAATTATTATCTCATCTCATAAAAACGGGTAAAACAACGATTTTGAGAATGACACCTAGGCACCTTAGATCGATTGAATGCCCCCATAAACACCTGTATACGAAATTTTCTGGAACCGTTTTTCAAAATGATTTCCGAACATAGCTGGAAGAATACGTTGGAAAAAAAATTAGATATCTCATAGTAACCTATTTTAAACCATAGTAACCTCTGTTTTCCCTATGGTTGGCCGGTAGAGAAATAAAATAACCAGCCTATCGGCAATTTTGTATGGGAGGTCCAAATATTTTTTCATATTTCGACATATGTTCCTTGGAGAAAGTTGTTCCTTATCAACAGTCGGTTTAGAGTTGTCGTTATCGGTCACTAGTAAAAATTCACCCAATATAACACACAATCCCGGGCCATGAACCAAATGACCAATCTAGATCACTGTGGCAGATATTATTAATATTATTATCTACGTTATTTTCCCAGTCAAGTTGAATATTGTTGGCAACGTTGGCAAATTCTTTTTCTTTCGTGTGGGCATAGAGGAAACAATTACCTATGCTAGAGGATTGTCAATCTAGAACGAAAAAACGTAATTCAAACATTTCTGGTGAAATCCAGGGGGTGGTGTAAATAAAAGTTGCAGTGGAGACAAACTAGCTTAGTTTCATAAGACGTAGCTGAATGTAAATATTAAATAACCGAAATATGCCAACTTCTAGACTTTAGTCAACATAACACACAGTAGAAATCTTACATGTGATAGACTGACGCCATCAGTCTGTTGGTATGGTTTCAAAAGATGGCGTTAGGAAATCAGTTTTCAGCTTTTTATTGTAGGATTATTACTCCTGTGAACAGTTTTATGAAACTAAAAGCTAAAATTTTACATATTTTGATTGGTTTATTTACATACATTTACAACATAAGAAACTAAGCTAGTTTATCTCATAATCCAGATGGCGCGTTATATAGCAGTTGCAGAAATAATTGCAGTAGCAGAAATGGTTTGAATTTTGTTTTTTAGTTCTACATTGACACTCGTCTAGTATATTTTCCCAATGGTGTAGGGCTGGAGTCAACGTTTGACCCGATGAATCTTGAGGTAGTTTATTTTTGTTACTATAGGTAGTCTCAGTAGTCTATCCACTAAATCAACAGATCTCTGAAGCACAACAATATTTTTAGTAACAGGATAAATGCATTTATTTACCTACAATATTTTTAACCAATTTGCGAACTAGTTCCGACCTAAATAACTATCAAAGTAATTAGTGGTTCTGCCCCGAGAATATGAGTCTGGGATTTGCGGAATTTAGCAAACCATTTGGTTAAAATTAGGTCATAATTAGGTATTATAATTTTGCAACTTGAAATAATTAGTTAAGTTAAGAATAAACAATAATCAAAAATGACCGTAAAATACGGTCGTTATCGCCACTTCTGGCATAATGTTGGAGGGCCTACTTATCATCAACCTAAAATAATTATTTCAAGTTGCAAATTATTAAACGGATAAGGATAACTCATATTTTCTGTATAAAATAACTTACCTTGTTGTTTAAAGTCGAGGATTAAACAGTGTAAGGGACAGCTCTCCGAAACTGAAAGGGTGCATTCAGACCATGAAACTAAACAACTTCCCATAGAAAAAATCCAGCAAGCGTAAAAAAATTGACTTCCATAGAAAATGCAAACAGTTGATCGTGATTTGGTATGGGAAGTTGAAAGTTTTTTCGTTTCCTGAAATTTATTTGGCAAGTTGTTCAATTTCATGGTCTGCATGCACCTATCAGTATTCGGGGACCTGTCCTTACTCCCGTAGAGTCACGACGTTTTGATGCAATACGTGCATCATCTTCGGTTCGGCGGGGGCGCTACTACCTAACGCGAGCACTTGTCGGACTCCTGAGATGATGCACGTATTGTATCGAAAGGTCGTTATAAGCCTCGACTTAAAACGACAAGGTAAGTTATTTTAATATACCGGAGTAACGGAAAGGGTATAACAAGCCGAAAGGAGGTCAAGGTATCTTGAAACTGAACAACTTTCCTATGGAACATGGGTCGAAATATAAAAAATTTGGACCTCCATAGTAGGTAAATCAATTAGCTGATCGGCAATTTTATATGGGAGGTCCATTTTTTTCATATTTTGACCTATGTTATGGGGAAAGTTGTTCAGTTTCATGAGTGTCTTGACCTCCTTTCGGCTTGTTATACCTTTCTGTTACTCCTGTAGATAATGTAAGTTATCCTTGTCCGTTTAACAATTTCAGTTTGTTCGCACAATTCAAGAATATAACTTATCTAGGCAATAATTTATTAAATATTTAGAATTATACATTCACTTTCACTAGGGATAGAATTACAGTTACATTTTTGTTTCTGATTATTGCTTATTCTTCACTTTACTAATTATTTGCAGATTTATGAACAGAACATTTAGGAGAATATTGACGATACCATTGCTTTAATTGATATGAATATTTTCTTTGATAACGTGCAAAAAATTTTTGTCAAAATGAGTAGGTAGTTAAGATTTCTTGTGGTTTCGTTTTATACTTTGGGGTAATTAAGTTTTTGTTAATAATTTATTTTTTATATCAAAATAAGAAATTGAAAAAAATGTTATTCGTAGGCTGGGGCTTGAACCAGGGACACAATTATTTCTTATATTCATTTATGAAAATAATAAACCGCAATGTAAGATTTAACATGTTGTTTAGACATGGATAAACAAGTTCTATTCTTAAGAGAGCTTCTTCTGCCTAAAGGCGTGATAGTTATGTGTATGTATCGATGTAACCTGATTGTGAATGTTTATTTATCTTCAATGAAAATAAATATGCTTTTTTCATTTCCGTATTAAAACTTGTTTCATTAATGCAACGTTCATCGCATTCTTTGTATCAAAATACCCTCTAATGTAGTCCACCTATTGGTTAGTTGACCACAGGCAAATATTTTCCCGTAAGGATTTGAAATTTTAACCGATTTTAATTTTGTTGCCTGTGGTCTACTTTTCCAAATATGTCTAGCTGCATTGCGTTGCGTAAAAGTAGTCCTATATGAACCAAAATAACTATGACCATAGAATAAAAGAGAAAGATGGTGTTCTGTCCTGATAATGGAAACACTCATCCCGATCAGCTTGAAAGCTAAAAACAATTAAGTAAATTTTGTCCCGAACAAGAATCAAACCCAGACCACCAGTCAGCTAAACCAGACCAAGGACCATACCAAGGACTATAAACATCCTTGAACCAGTCAAGACAATCTGACTGACATCTCGTCAACAGCACGTTGCTAGGAGACCAAAGGTTACCCGATCAATGCTGCTATACACCAGGACTGGGTAGGTTGATGAGCTGGCGATAGTACATCGGAGAGTTCGTTGATAGGTGGACTGCCAATAATACAGGACCAGCGTCGATCAATCAGATTGAAGTGGGTCGGTTGCAATAAAAACTCAACCCTAAAGGTGCCTGAAGCCTGGAGTAAAATTTTGTGGCCAAGCGCAACCTTAGTTGACGCTTAGGTTCCGCTTCATGTTACTGGAGTTAGGAGGTAGAAACGTTATTTTTAGGGTTTCGTAGTCTACTAGAAACCCTTATAGTTTCGTCATGTCTGTCTGTCTGTCTGTCTGTCTGTCTGTCTGTCCGTCTGTCTGTCTGTCTGTCTGTCTGTCTGTCTGTCTGTCTGTCTGTCTGTATGCCGCGCCCTCATATCTTCGTCAGTTTTAGAGCTATCGACATGAAATTTGGTGAGAAGATAGATCGTGTTGTCCCAAATATAGAAATGTTAAGAAAAAAATATTTAAAATGTTTTTTGGACCCCCTCCCATACAAGTGAAAGGGGGGCAAAAATTTTTTTTTTCTTCTGTAATATTGAGTAGGATATCGTTGAATAGGTCTTTTAAAATTAAGGTAAGGTTTCTTTGAAACAAATTCTCTGAAATGTTTCTGTCACGAGATATTTGCTTTTAAAAAGGGCGTTTTTGACCCATAATTTGTTCCAGCTGTAACTTCTAAAGTATAAACGCTAAAAATTTGAAATAAATATGAAATATAGCTTACAATCTGAAGTTACAATGAAAACTATAACGGATATCGTACCCTTAAAGGTTTCAGGAAAAATTGAGTTTTTCTATTTGCGGTTGGTCATCATACTGCTGCTAACAAACCAGCAACAAAATTAAGTTTGTAATGCTGAAAAACCTGATATTTAAACGTTGACTACGAAACCCTATTTGTGGGCGTGTCTGACACGCTCTTGGCCGGTTTTTTTTAAATACCTCCTCACGCATAAAACAGTATCTTTTACATATCTAATGATTTCATTTGATGATGAGTACCTTTTTGTTGAAAATAAAAAACCTAGTCAAAAAATGAACCTCAAAACAGCGAAGGAAGATTTTTCATTTTAAGGATTTACAAAAGTGTACCGTAAAATAGAACCCTAAAAACTCAGCTGTAGGATAAAATTATCGGTAGTGGCTACACCTGCGCCCACTTGTGAGGGGACGTCGTTACTTTCGAGATTCTGCCGAGATTGACTACGCGTGACCCGAGGGATGAAATTCAATTGGGGACATGTATTTAAAAACATCTACTCCCTTTAAATGGTGTATTGGCTACCTGATAGAGTGGCCGTGTCACACATAAGCTGTGGTAGAGATAATAATGGATTTCAGGTGGAACGTTGAGGAATCCATGGAGGAATCTTTATCGACTTATCGCAATAAATTACAATTTAGTTAAATCGAACCATGTTGAAATAAACCATGCATGGGGATTATTGAGATAGCGACTTTTCCTTTCGGATCTCAATTTGTTTTGTGTTTATTAATTATATATTTTGAGAATCACTAAGTACCTAGGTATCTTTAGAAAATTGTGACCAAATTGCAAATCAAGCCAGATACAGAAACTCATCTCGCAAGTATGAGCCGTCGCCACCGGAATGTTATTTCTGTCGAAAGAGGAGCGTGGACCAAAATAGAAAAGTCCACGACCACACTTCGACGCCGGTGCACGCAGGCGAACTAAACGAAAACAAAATTTTTCTCCGTGTTATTGTGAAAGTTTGAAAATCGAAGCAATAATTACGACCGCTCGCGATGACGTCTCGATATCGAATGACCGCCATATTGATTTTTTCGATCGCGTGGTGTTGTTGCAGTGCTTGTGAAGTGGACGATGTGGCTGTGTACAATGTGAAACTGCATATGATGTGGGATGATGATATCTTTCATAAAGAATTTCCAGGGAAAGCTCAGTGGTCTCAGGTGTTTGGTTAGTTACCTTTTCATTTAATCTTTTTATTTTACTTGTAATAAAAGTATGACCAGTATTACTTACTTACATACTTATTTATACCTAAGTTTCATACTTGTCTTGTCTGTGATAGGTACACAGGTAAGTACGCTATACGGTAAATCTTCTCTGAAAAATATTCAAAGTAATCTGAAATCCAAACATTTAAATTACAATTTTGTTGAAAAAGAAATAATTCTCGACGAAGCTTTTACGAATTTATGACTAAGCCTATCACAAATTCCTCTTGACATTTCTATGCTAAGGACGACAAAAAGGACGAGGTGAAAACGCGCCCTGACATTTTCATCATTTTGCGAACAACGAAGTTAGAAACTTTCTCGTAATTAATGTGAACAACAATGTTGGAGGCCTCGGAAACAAGGGAACTAAAAATAAGGACTTTTCTCTCAGAAGACTGAATAAGTAGAAATGTTAATTAATACATACTTATTACTTCCTATCCTAAATAAATGCAAAACGAAGGGTCGTATTTATAAGAATATTTTTTTTTTATTTAGTTTAGATTTTGACTACCGATATGAAAGAAATCGTGAGAGTTGTATGTATTTTAATTAAGATTTATAAGTGTATCTTAGAGCCACGCTCGCATTAGTCCTTGTAGCACGGCTCAGTAACATGGAAGAATCCGCGTTGCAAGTACTAAGAACAAACTCTCAAGTAGCACTTAAATCTAGACACCTTTTTTTGTTGTCTCATTTTATCGAAACGAAAATCTTACGAATTTGGGGATTCAAATGAGTTTCGATACCTAGTAGACATAGAAATTAATGACACTGCTTCTTCTTCCGCAATTCAGTTTCTGTGCACCTTCCTTTTATCTTGGCACGACTAAGCGACATTTCGCGGCTTCTCCTGCTCAGATAAAATGGTATTTATTTGTCTCCGCGGCTGTCTTTTGTGTAGCGATGCTATCTGACTTTCTATCTACGGATTTGTGGGTGAAGTATTTCGAGGGCTGCTATTTGTTGTGGGACTCGCGTGGCCTCAAACTTATTTCTTACCTTTGGTAAGGACCTTCCGTAGATCATTGTTGTGTTTGGCTTTGTTAACATAATGGAGTGTTTTGTTGTCAAAACTGTTTGTTTTAGTGCCTACTCACGTATTTAATGTTAGATAACGTGCTATGGCTTCATGTTTAGAGACAGGTACCTATAAGTGGACGCCCCATAATTGTCGCAATTTGTAACCAAAAGACTAGGTAACAAATTGTCCTCCTTTTCCGTAATAATCCGTAAATTCTCCATAGAACAAAATCCAAAGTCATTAAAGAGACAGCAGACATCGTTATTATCGATGCCTGCCCGTGACCGGAAAGGACTCCAATAAATGACGAGCGATATTGAATTATCCACTGGATATAAATCCCCACTGGTCCTTGTAAATGGGGTGTCCAGGCGATCTTTTTAAATAGTCAATCTGGAATTGAACAAATTATGGGTCAATAACACTAAATTTTTAAATTTCGCTGTTGTTTACATTATTCATAGATATAATTTAACGGATTTTTACCGACAAATTTGTTTTAGGGGTCAAGAAAAGAATAAACTTGTTAGCCAGTCCAGCATTTCAACTGACGGTCACCCTACCTGAAAACCGTTTTGTCCTTTTCGTCACGAAAAATCTTTTGTCTGTTTTCAATCAAAGGGACAAGTGGATTCCAGCGTTGCCAGTGTTATTGCGAAACTTGATAGGGGTTGTATTGGATAAAATGCAGCAAGGTTTTTTATTGCATCGTGAAAAAAATAGAGCTTTACAGTAGGTACCTATACATGTCCATATTATGTAAGTGATTTTTTGATGGTTCGTCAGTTTAAATTCCGTCTCTCTCTCTCTCTTCGTGTGGGACACCGAGTCGTTCAACGGCACGATGAACCCTGGTGTCAGAGTTTTTAAATCACCCAGACACAATCATTATTTATTTGTTTGTGAATAAATGAACCTCACTAAAACATTGAATGTCCTACTCGAAGAAAAAGAAAAAGAAGAAGACTAAAACATTAAGTGTGAAAAACAAGGTAGATATTGTAGAGCCAAATAAGTTTGTTCTAAATTCTCAATTTTTCTTTAGTATAAAAGTATCACGATTTTTAAAAAAACGTGAAACTTGAGCATTGAAATATTATCTGCCTAACACATTTTCTCCATGCTAACACGTAATTTTTCTCGGATGTTACTTAAAAAGTTATTAGTTCTAGAACAAAATTTATCGTGTCTGGACACAGATTACTTAGTAGTTAGCGTCTGGGTTAACTTTAAAGTTTTTAGCCAGGAGATAAGTAAATTAGCCCGGGGTTTCAACTAAATTTCCCTCGTTTCTAAGATAATTTTCATGAAATGCACCGCTCTCCCTTAAAATATAAGATGTGAAAATCCTCATTATTATGATAGGTTCATGTTATCATTATCACAAATTCAATTAACACTTACTTTACATACAGAATAATAATTATAAACATAACTATAATGTTCATTCTGCGGATTGAAAGCATTAAGAGCATTCAATTTATACATCGTTACAATTTCATTATTAATAGAAGAGTCATTCAACTCTACATCTTAGAGGTATCTATTCTAGAAATAATTTTATAAATACGACATCTTTCTTTAGTTTTTACGTTGAGATCTCTTTCTTTTCTAGCAAAATAAAAATAGACTCACACCTAGACTTTACTATTATATTTGCTAATAGTAAAGTCTATAAACTGATGATAGTAAACGATAATCTCAGCCTAATTTTTGCTACGACTTAGTTCTTTAACGACAATCTCGGTTATAAATTATAATACGAGGTAGAGGAGTCACAGGTGAATACAGAATAGCGAAAAAGACTACTAAAAAAGTTGGTAACAAAGTAATTAACATTTTACCGAAAATAAGGTTACGTTTTGTTGGCTGTGCTACCTGAGGTGATTCGTCGACGTTTCTTACCGTTCGCGTTATCAGAACAGTTTTTGCTGTAATTAAAATAAAGCCCACGTAAAGGGTGCTCGGAAACTGCTGTATTTGCATATCTTGCTGGGTAATTCTGCGGCAAATGGCCTATAAAACGTTCTGATAACAGCTAAGGTGAGAGGGTCTATTCGACGATCCAGTGAAGAGTGAATTTATTGGATCTAATGACAATGGTAATAGGCACAATCTTTACATAATGAATGACAATTAAATCATTAGTATCTGTTTACCGAATTGACAGGTGTGTATCTATCTAGCGGGGTCCCCTGAGGTATATTGATGAAATATATGAAAATGAACAGGCTTTTCAATGTACTTCACGACATTGATAATGAAATCCAATGTGCCTCATTCCTTTTTGGAAAAAACTCAAAAAACTACGTGATCTGGCTAGCGGGCTACTTTTTCATTTCAAAACAAATACAAATTATAATTATACAGTTTGATTCGCCTTTCAATGTACTCACCAAAACAGGTATAAAATCTTTAAAAAGTTTGTTATTTTACGCGAAATACCACAACAAAACATTTCTCTATCCAGCGGGCTACTTTTTATATTTACCACGTACAGACTTGAGAAATATACCATTTGGTTGCATTTTCAATGTACCCCTCAGTTTTGCTAAGTTTTATTTATAAAAGCATTAAATAATTGTAAAATATCTAAAAACAGATCTGTAAGATCAGCAAAAAAACATTCAATGTTTATTTATTCATTTATTATTTTTTAATATCGACTTTTACCCATCTTGGGTAATTCTGCCAGTGTCAGTAATACAACGTATTACAAAACAACCAATGAGGGAGGGAGGTTCATTTTCTTTTTTCATTTTTCCACCCATATTCCATGGGGAATGTTATTCAGTTTTACGAGTACCTTGAGCTACTTTAAGCTTTATTGGTTGTTTTGTAACACGCAGTATAAGATTCCAGCGCTGCTGCGCTGGACGAGTGATGGCTCCAGCAGGGAGATAATAGTGTCTGCTAGGAACATCCTCTTGATCTATCCGGAAATGTCTTGTTAACTCTTCAATTGAAATTCTTAATTCAATGTTTACACTTACAGTCCAGCAAAAAAGAGTAGAAATTAAATAAAATGGAACTACAACATTTTCATACTAAATTGTAAGACCATTGCCAATTCGCAATACCGCCGCGAGTTGCAAGCCAGCCTAGCCTTAGCCGGCCATGTCTCAGCTCCACCCATGCCAGGGTATATGCCATGCCATGCCAAGCCAGCCGAGCCAGCCAAGCCGGAGCTGAAGACAAGCCGCCGTGGTTCACAGAATGAGGCCTCATTCTGTGTGCTAGCCAGCCAGCCGGCCTTCGGGTCTCAAATATTTGAATTTTGTTCGAACAACGCTTGTAAAACAAAAGACAGTAGTTTTCTCTCTTGCGATTGAAGTTTGGTAATAAAAAGTGGTTGTTCCAGCATAAAAGTATTTTATTTAGTATTTAGTGTTTATAAAATTGTTGCTATTCATAGCCAATGTTGCCATTTAATTTTTAAATTTCATACATAGTGGCGCCCTCATTTTTTGTCTACTCTTTTTATGCTGCACTGTAGGGTACTTCACTGCTTATAATACAATTTAAGTTCATCATTGAATATCCGAGCAAAAATAAAATAAATAATTAAATTTGAAAATACGTCTGCCATTGACGGATAAAACAAAATGTTTATAAGAATTAAAAGAAAAATACCAGTGCAATGGTTAGAGTTGCCACTTTTTTTTCATGGTTGTCCATTCAAGACAGGCGAAGATGAAAGACTATACTGCCTAGCTTTACAAAAACTTTTGTTGAACATAAAACGGAAGAAATTATAAAAAAAAAAACTGTAAAAGATGAACGAAGTCTAGATCAAAGCGCAGAGATTAGACTTAGAAATCTGAAACTGAGCATCGACATAGATGTTAGCATTAAAGTAAGGGATAAAATCAAAATACTAGCTTTAACCCATGGCTTCACCCGCGTGCTCGTAGGGGATTAACAAAGTATTGTGTTTGAGCAGCAAGTGTACCAGCTGTATTGTGATGTATTTCTCTCTCCCTCTCCCTACGTCTTATTCCGACGTTATCCCAGGCCGTCCAACGACTCCAGAGTATACGACGCTATCCCGCTCCCTCAAGGTCATCCGTTACCTCCAGGGCGTACGACGCTACACCAGGGCATCCACCTAGTCCCCCCTGCCCCACCTAGCTTTTTTGTTAACTATGTCAGCACATTTATTTATTCGGTTAGTTAGTAGTAGCAGCAGTTTTAGGGTCAACCGACCTAATAATATTTTCGTTTGAACCCTTTTTTAAGCTTGTAACCTCTAACTTGGACATTGGCAAAATTGTCCTTTCCTGACAGAGGCCACTTTTAACAACAACACTGCAACTTTTTTGCAAGCCATGCCGAGATGCCTCAGAGTTTTTTAGTACAGGGGGTTACATCTACAAGCATGATAAAAAATATTGTAAATCAGTTAGGTGATCATTGATATGGTAAATTTGTGTGAAAGTCAACTATGTTCCTCACTTTCATTTCAAATTCCTTGCTAAAGTTGGTTGACATTTGAACACATACATAACCATAATGGAGTTTTACGTTTGTACAGCGTCCTGTATAAGGCATTATCGTTTTTTCAAAATATTTTTGCATAAGGATATTATCTCACATCAAACTTAGTAAAACTGAGGGGTACATTGAAAATGCAACCAAATGGTATACAGGGTGTTAGGGACGGTGTACCGAAAACTTTGCAGGCATGATCAGACCATAAAACTGAACAACTTTTGCTATGGAGCCAAAGGTGGGAAACGAAAAAAATTTTTCGACCTCCCATACAAAATTCACGATCAGCTGACTGACTTTGTATGGGAGGTCGGACATTTTTTTCGTTTCCCACCATTGGCTCCATAGTAAAAGTTGTTCAGTTTCATGGTCTGAGCACGCCTGCAAAGTTTTCGTTACACCGTCCCTAACACCCCGTATTTCTCAAGTCTGTACGTGGTAAATATAAAAAGTAGCCCGCTGGATAGAGAAATATTTTGTTGTGGTATTTCGCGTAAAATAACAAAATTTTTAAAGATTTAATACCTGTTTTGGTGAGTACATTGGAAGGCGAATCGAACTGTATAATTATAATTAATATTTGTTTTGAAATGAAAAAGTACCCCGCTAGCCAGATCACGTAGTTTTTTGGCTTTTTTCCAAAAAGTAATGAGGTACATTGGATTTCATTATCAAAGTCGTGAAGTACATTGAAAAGCCTGTTCATTTTCATATATTTCATTGTTATACCTCTGGGGACCCCGCTAGATAGATACACACAATTGACAGGGTTTGTTTCCAACAAATTTATTTTCAAAGTATAGGTATCTGCATTTTTTATTCTTATAAGTAATTGTAGGTATGAATACATTTTATTATGTTCAATAACTACTGGGTATCTCTTTTTTCATTAATTCCATAATCCAAAAACAACAAAGATTTAGAAGTCCCTAAAGTAATTGACGAAACGATTTCCTCTTTTAAACAAAGTCGTCATTCCACCTAATAAGCTATTTGTAACACTTTATTCAAAATCGACTTCGATTTCTACCTCAGGTCAATCCCACAACCGCTCGTACGCCCTATACCGAGTAGGCGAGGTGTCGAGGCCTTCAGTCCTAGACTTCATCCAGTTCGGCACCCTGGATCCTCTGATGGAGGAGAGTGAGGAGGAGCCTAAAGTCTACGACCAGTTCATAGCACCAGCTGTTGAAAACGGGGAAGGAGAAACTGAAACTGTTGTTTTTGTTGACGGAGAACATAGCATGGTAAAAAAAAAATACATTTGCAAATATTAACTTATGTTTTTCTTTTCGAAAGGGGAGAAATTGAGAGTTTTTTATGTTGAAGATGATACATGAAGATCATACTTTTTCTTAATGTGCTGTCCCCTTAAACTTGTGTTGGAGAACTTAATCACTTCATACTTTCAGGTTTCGTTGATGAGCAAAATCCTGCCATCAGAGGACTGGTTCATTGGAGTCGACAGTCTTGATCTCTGTCTGCGCTCATCTTGGGTGGATCAACTAACTTTAGACGTAAGTCTTATACAGGGTGTACGAGACTGGGTACCGAAAACTAGCAGGCATAATCATAACACGAAACTGAACAACTTTTTTATGGAGGATGTGTCGCTAAAGAAAATAAAATCGACCTGCCATAAGTAAAATCTTATATGCTGACTGGCTTTCTATGAAATCATAAAAAAGTTTTTCAACATTGGCACCATTGTAAAATTTTATCAGTTTCATGCTCTGATCATGCCTGCGAAGTTTTCGATGCACCGTCCGTTTAACCGGTATAGAAAACTTTGATTTCTTTGCTCCAAATAATAAATTAATAGTGATGCAATATTAACTTTTATAACAGCTGGAACCTATGGAAGCCGGTATTGAGGGACAAGACAATAAAAATCCGAAGCCTGTTAAGAAAATACCACACAGTCACTTTGGTAGAAACAGTTTACACAAGTACAACCAGAATTCAAGGCAAAATCACATTGCTAAAGTGGAATTTACGAAGGTAAAATTCAAATAGAATGCATTATTAAAATTAGCCTCGGAATAAATATTTATGTAATTCGTATGTTCTTGCAGGTTAAAGAGTATTCATCAAAAGAATTAAACAATTTGGTTCGCAAAGAAATCCTTCATAAACCTCGTAATTACCATAATAAGGTACCTGAGAGGTTCCAAACTTCGTATGAATATAATGAAGAACTGACTACGCAAAACAACCTTCAAAGACTGAAAGATTTAGAAGAGGAGCCTGTTGGTACCCCTCGGCCTAACAATCCTGACAACAACGTAGTAGTAGTCACCAAAGCTCCTGCATTTGAGTAAGCATGTTTCAGCAAACTTTTCACAGCGCTAAGTTCAGCCATATCTTTTCTTAAATAGACGTGTGGTAATTAGTTAGGTCTGACAATATATTCGGTTCGCCACGACGCGCAAAAAAAAGAATAATGCGCTACCACCCCAATGTTATTCAAAATTACTATATTTCTGATTATTTTCAAATTTACTAAATATCTTTCTCCTTCAGAGACTCACAAAAGGGCATGGATTCTTCAGAACTCGACAATATGGACGAAGTGGTGCTAGCCGTCGCGAATGGAAAGAAACTTGGCCTAGGGAAACATCTACCCAGGCATTTTAGATCGCGGCTGCATCATGCTGTCAACAAAATTCATGGTAAGACTGAAATAGCGTTTAGTTACAAGGCAATTTAGGTAAAACTTCAGAAAATGACATTAAAATATGGAAACTGATACATTACTTTATAGTCTTTTGATGTTGGAATTGAAAACTAAAACTATTTTCACTTTATCCATAGGAAACGACTGTGTGGTCAGCGCATGGTCTGACTGGTCACCGTGCACAGACCCTTGCAGCAAGAAGAAGAGAGTCAGAACCGTTGTCCAGAGAAAGAGGGGCAATGGGAAGGCGTGCCCCCCTCTGATACAGGAACAAGTCTGCGGACGCTGCGTCAGAGGTGATGGGGATTACACGTGGTAAACTACCGTAGGCTTTTGACTTACATTACCTATAGAAAAGGATTAAAAATTCGTAGGCGCATGCCTAAGAGAACGCTACGCGGATGCTACGAGACCAGCTTTGTTGTGAAAAACTATTTTCTATTGTAAATTCGCACACTGCATTCACAAAAGGTGTTGTAGGTTTTGCATTTAATGTTCATATTTCTTATTTCTTATTAAATTTTTGACACTTTATCATGGCCTCTTTTTCCAATGCATGAAATTTTACTACCATAATTAGGTTTTACTAGTACTAACTTCATCTCATGTCTCGTTTTATTCGCAAGGACCCCGCACGATTTGTTCGACAAGGGCCGTCCGGTAAAATTGGCTGAAATTTTGGGAAAAGGTAGTACGTAATGCTCTAACCAAAATGTAAAAAACTCTGCGAGCGGAAATGACCAGTTTTTGAGATTTAGCTATTTTAATGTTGAAGTCACTAAACATACTTTGATATACAAAAGTTACTGATTAAGGCACATGTCATGTTCTTACTTATTTTTTACGTTCATCTGTATAAAACCAACTCACGAGGTAATTATTTCAATTGGAAAAGTGTCTGTTTCGGGTATATTACACGTTGTGAAATATCAGCAAAGCAAGCTAGATCGCTTAAGCTATACGAGATACAGCAATGGCTCCAAAGCAAAAATTGTTTAGCATGATAGGCCGCTTCTGCTGGCACATGGACACCAGGAGTCTAGAGTAGACCACCAGGACCCCATCTAGACCATAAAATATACAGAAATGACTCTATAGCAAAAGCTGTTTAGCATGATGGACGGCTTCTGCTAACAGACTGACGTCAAGGTTTTGGAGTACCTGATGTAGACCGCCAGGATCTCATCTTAACTATAAAAGATACGGAAATGCTTTCATAGCAAAAGTTGTTCAACATGTTAAGCCGTTATGCTGGCACTTTGATATCGAGAGTCAGGAGATCCTGGTGTAGAACGTGCAATGACTATTCCTACGGGAAAGCGTGTAATTAACAGTTCTAGTTATAAATATGTTGCAGCCATCTAGTTAAAAACGCTGTTCAAATGCACAGATTGCTCTTTAATCACGCGGTGCCATTCAACCACACCACTAGACGTTCGTAACCTATGTGGTTGAACACAACGTTCTACAGTTCATTTCATTCCATGAAATGCCCAACTAAAGAATTAGATGTATGGTTGAATAAGGAGCTAGCTGTGATTTGAATGCCTTATTCACCCAGTTGAATTAGCCAAAGTGCTAACATAACTTTTGGTATTGAAGCATTTTCGTATCTCTTATAGTTAAGATGAGATCCTGGCGGTCTACATCAGGTACTCTAAAACCTTGACATCAGTCTGTCAGCAGAAGTGGTCCATCATGCTGAACAGCTTTTGCTATAGAGGCATTTCTGTATATTTTATGGTCTAGATGGGTGTGTCCTAGTGGTCTACTCCAAACTCCTGGTGTCCATGTGCCAGCAGAAGCGGCCTATCATGCTAAACAATTTTTGCTTTGGAGCCATTGCTGTATCTCGTATAGCTTAAGCGATCTAGCTTGCTTTGCTGATATTTTATGACGTGTAATATACCCGAAACAGACACTTTTCCAATTGAAATAATTTCCTCGTGGGTTGGTTTTATACAGATGAACGTAAGAAATAAGTAAGAACATGACATTTGCCTTAATCAGTAACGTTTTTACATCAAAGTATGTTTAGTGACTTCAACATTAAAATAGCTTTATCTCAAAAACTGGTCATTTCCGCTCGCAGATTTTTCTACATATTGGTTAGAGCATTACGTACTACCTTTCCACAAAATTTCAGCCAATTTGACCGGACGGCCCTTGTCGAACAAATCGTGCGGGGTCCTTTGTACATACGTGGAAATAAATAATTTAATCAAAATAATACACCAAGTAGGAACTGCACTGTCGTAAAGGGAGGCAGAAGTTTATGGAGTTCCGCCAAGTGTCAATAAAATGCCATATAGCAGGATTAGTTGGTGAATAATTTAATATGCTGACCGAAGGTTTATGCCTGTAACTTTAGGATTACCTAGAACCTAAAGTCATCTTGTAGCGGAATTTCTGAATGAAGACAAGAATTAATCAAACAGAAGCTACGATTTGTAATCACTCCAGTGCTCATCGTATTAGCCTATAACAGTCCACTGCTGGACGGAGGTCTCCACCAAGGTACACCATAGATAGGGTACGATCTCCAGTTTTCTTCATCAAATCCTACCATCGGAGTCATCGGTCCATCTAGCGGGAGGGCGTCGAAAACTAAGCTTAACAAGGTCTTTTTCTCATTCCAACATACTTAATTGGAAAAGTCGCTAATTAATAAGGAAAAATCTTAACATACAAGGTTATCATCCATATATCATTCACATATTAATACTACCTTGTTTACTATTGAAATTTTTAAGTATCTCTCCCTCTTTGCCACTGCCCGAACCGCAAAAGTAATTTTTTGATTATGCTGAAAGGGAAGGTACAAGTAGTAAAATGTAACAGCGCATCGATCGGAGGACCAGCTCATTCTTATTCTGTCCGCGATCTTCTCAAAATCAAGCAGTATGTGATTCGATTTCTATACACTAGACGACTATCTGGAGGTGTTTTTACCTTTCTCAAGATAAGAAGCTTGCTATAAAATCACATATAACATAGAGAAGGAAATCGATGAGCAGTATTTGTAATACTCATAGGAATAAAGTCGTCAGAGGAAATAAAGGACGAAATTCATTCCACTTTGGCACGACAGTATTAGATTTCCCTATTAAGAGCTTAGGTTGGTTCGCCATAGGCAAATGTACAAAATAGAGTTAGTGTCGCATAGTTATGTTATAATGAATTAAACAAAAGTAGTTCACTGAACGAAAGTAATCGAACAAACACAGTTGTAGTTGATATAGGATAACATCAAACTTTAGTGTCAAAACAAATTTTTCGAGAACCACAGAAATTAATAGTAGTCAGCTCTACGTAAGTTCCTCGTTCACTCAATCGGAAACATCAATTGAGTGTCTCAGCGCGTCTTACATACTAAATACCTGTGACTCTGTCTTGGACGCAGCCGCTACCCTTTACGCCCTTCCAGTGTCAGTTGAAACGAGATGCTGGATATGAAATTTGAAGGGCGAAAAACTCAATACATTAATGGTATTTTCTTATGCATCTCTCGAACTTGGGGTGGATGGTTTTGGGGATTCAAGCGCACCGTGTCCGTGTTTTTCAATTTTCAGAAATGAGTCATTTTCTTTGCATATAAATTGTGCGCGCCTCCACGAACAATTAAACCAAGTTTTTTCTAAGAAAGGCAAAAATGCAACATGTGTTTATTTTAAGACTAGTTCTATTATTCCATTTAATAATCTTGCCCACCTAATCTATAGAACATTTAATTGCTAAAGTTCTAGTATACCGAAGTAAATCCCTATTTTATGCTTCGTCCACGTGACGAAAGGACCTTTCCTAATAAAAATGCAGTCTGAAATATATTCTGGAACCCTTGGAGCTGATAGCATCGAAATAGGGTGCCATAACTTTTTCATATCGACCGAAATCAATTTGTCGGCGGAAATAAAAAAAACTAGCAAAGTCAGCTCGGTCCTCAGATCCAGAAAGGTTAAGATACCATGTTGGAGTTATGATGTCTGGAACGGATTTAGGTTCCAAGGGCAACAACTCATCCAATGCAGGCTGAGTCTTATAAGAAATCTTCAAAGATTTCGAGATGAGCGATCAAGATATTATTTTCATAGAAACAATCGATTTCACAGAAAAGCTACATCAAGGTGTTCTTTATTCTGATTTTATATTTGAAGATATATCTAGACAAGTGGTGTTTGCATTGCAGTATCATGAGGTGATGCATGACATTCGAGATTTGGTTTTCTTCCCCACAACTCATTTTAGTCTAACTAAATCTAAATCCGAGCCTGTCTTGGATCTGATATCTTCACAGCCTTTACGGTCTGGCTGAAAGTAGTCCTGTCACAGTATCCAACTTATTGATATCCCAGCCCTGATATTCAAATATGGACTGCCTTTTTCAGGCCTGCCAGATTTACATCAATACCACTGCTTGCTTAAGTGGAGGACAAAAATGTTTATAGAATAGATAGAAATTGGATTTGATAATCATCAATTTTCTGTTTGCGTGAATCCGACAAATGTATGTGAGGCCAATTGTGAGGCTATTAAAAATGCCTATGACTGCACATTATAAATTCACTTGGCAGAAGTATCTATAGTCAAAGTTATACTTATGATTATGAGTATAATAAAAAATATACTCGATGATTGGACTATATATGTAGGTAAGGCAAATGCATACTTGTTTGTTACGTTTTCAATCCATATTTGATATTTTCACCGTATTTCTACAGCTTTTTCGCAGTACGCACCGCACGCACAACGCAATCTGATTTACGCTAGAACAAAAGAAGCCTGCCTTTCCTTTCAGTCGGTTTCAAATGTTTTTTACAGGAGAAAGAACAAAACCGAGGCCAAGGAAGCTCCCAATTTTCCAATACATTAGCTGGACCGCTCCGGAACCATGCGCTGTGATTGATTCCCGCGGAGTCTGCCTGCTGATTGATTTAGATGCACAAAAACTCGGAGAAATCCAAGAAAGGATTTTTCTCGAACGTAACCGAGAACGAATCGCACATTTTTATATACAGCGGGTAATGTATCGTGAAGTTATCCCGATCGTGAAGGATTTGCAGTTTTAACTTGGTTGCGTTGGTAGGTATGCCTGTGAGTAGGTACATTTGTAGACTTTCGATTTGCTAGGGACAAAAAGGTTTATGTAACAAAAGTTACTTCTGATTTAATTTGAGCTATCCACCTCTATACCTAAAGTAAATAAAATTCAATCAAACTTTAATAGCAGTTATTAGTCTGTGAAATAATGAATCAAAACAACTTTAGTACGTAACTCTGTTAGAGTGAAAGTGATTTAGGTAGAATGAATAGAGAAGATGTAAGTCAATTTTTCGATTTGCGATACTTTGAAAGAATTTCTCCCTTTTTTTCTTTCTACTGTTGTACTACTCGCTGGTTCTACATTTTGCAAGACGCCTTTGATTTAAACCACGCTGGAAAATATTATACACAGAAAAGCCGCCCCCTTCTGCAAAGAACACAATAACTAATTTGAATACACTTCTATTGAATACAAATCAATTCACAAAGCCCGATCGTCGCAAACTTGGTTTGCGATACAAATTCAATCAATTATTTGTCTCGGAATGTGCTGTGATTATAAACTTGTTACATATTTCCTTTTTAACTTTTAAAAACATGGTGTTACGCGATATCTTCACACATGAGAGACCGAAGCGAGACATAAGATGACATTTGTCACACAAACGATCTTCGGCCGTCATCGATGCGACGGGCGTCTAACGTTTATAGGCGGCGTCTCTTCAGCTTCATAAACGGAGGGGAGGAAAGGAACGGAAGGAAGTGATATCTCACGTCTTACGGCCCTTATGGAAACCAACAGAAGAAACAAAAAGTCTCGTGAAGCAACTTACTTCATGCGACTTTTCTTACAGAATGACATATCGGTAGGTAACCAAAAATCTTATGCCTGTCTTCCTGGGTTGTCCGGTTACTATTTATTCTAATCCTAAACAAACGCCTTGAGTCAACACAGGCTGAAGGCTTGCAGACCTTTTTCCTCATACTAGACTACTTTTACTGTCTCCCCATCCCAGCATTTACTTTTATTCTTTCCGGCCGTCCCATCCTGTTTTTATCGCCGATCTTTTTAGAATATATGGGCGTACCAAAACCTTGGCTAAGTATGTTATTTTCATTGGTCAATCAAGTAAGTACCTAACTAAATACCTACTGCAATTAATAATTACCTAATTCTTTCTATAATCTGGAAATTAGGTAGGGTGGTTTAGATAAATACTTATTAATAAAACGTTGCGATTATATTCAAAACTGTTTTCCTGAACAACATTTATAAAAAGTATAAGGGGTCCAAAATTACGAGTTACTTAAAAATGAAATAATAGTCGCCGAAAAAGGTAAGGAATAACAATAATAGAAGTACCTACTTCTATCTACCCAAGTACGTACATAACAATTTTGTGAGACACCGACACGTCACATGGGCAGCACATTAGACACCTTCCATTCCGCTGACGACGCACTTCCAAATCTATCTGCGTCTACGTCTTGAACCATAACTCTTCTGAGAACCTTCATCCCGAAGCCTTTTGCATAAATCGTTAATATCTGAAATGTCTTTCAACAAACAGTTTTCTTCATAACTATTTGGAGACTCTGTGAAGTAAAACAAATCGTAATAGGGTCCAGGTCCAGGGCAATATTTCGGGTTTCTGTCAGTCTCTGACGTACAACAATCAGCAGTGCATGAGTCAGGATCACAATTTCTATTTTCACAAACTCGTTTAGCTCGTGGCATGAGATCACAGCCACACGTTAACTGAACGCTTGAATCTGAGGATTCTTTCAAGGAAACTTTAAGGTGGTCGCACTCCTCACACACACCGCAACATGTAGACTTATTTTTGGGATGTTTTACTTTACCTATAATATGCTGAGACCCAAATTTTAATTTTTCTCTTTGCTCTATATCTTTGACTACACTTTCATCCACCACAATGTACACTTTTCCTGATGGTGTTATCTTCAATGATCCAACATATGGAATCTCATTTTTATCACGATTGAAAAATATAGTTATATCTCCAGAATCTGATATTTGTAGCGGTAATTGTTTTTGACAAGATTGGGCCAAATTAGATTGTAGGCTATTCATTAAACGAATCCTAGATTCTTTATCTAATATTGCCTCATATTGGCCGGACGGAGTTCTTTTAAACTTTGCAGATGTTCTAGCAAGTGAACAACTTTTTTCTAAAGCCTTTTTCTGCATGTTTGAATCGCTGCTAGATTTAGCCTTTGAAATATTAGGAACATTATTTTTTCCGTTCATAGACTCGTCGTTTTTTCTAATTTTACCTTTTTTATCAGACAGGTTTTCAAAAACAGGACCGTTTACAAGAACTTTAATGTTTTCAGATGGAGTTTTAACAAGTACTGCGTTCTTTTTACTATTTTTATCGAAATTTATTGAAATATTTGAACTGTTTTTGTGCAATTCTACAAAACATTCTCCATTCTCATCAAAAGCAGAATCTAAAGAATCTGTTAATTTCTTTTCAAATTCTTTATCAATTACTATCACATAATTAAAGGAAGGTGACGATAAAAGAATAGCTGGAGGAATCATTTCTTTCTCTGACATGCCTTTCAGTTTAATCTTATAAAATTCCTTATTACTCTCACCAGATTGCGCGTCTTCTTCTGTCACAAACTTAGTAATGGGCTCAGTTACAACAACTAATAAGCCATTAAATGGCGTTCTTCTAAGAACTGCATTAGGTGCTTCTTTGTTTGGAGCTTGATGTCCTGCATAGAGCTTATAAGTACCAGAAGCAGACTTACGTAAAAACACAGGATGCTCTTTCTCGGTACTAGAAATATTTTCGATACCATCAATACCGCTCACATCAAGAGCGACATTTCCGGATTTTGTCTTCTGTATAAAACTGTCGATTGTTGTCGAAACTCCACTTTCGTCAGTAAATTCAATGTTTATCATATATTGTTCATCTTCATAATTTAATTTTGATTCATCTTGATTTGTTGTTTGGTATGCGGATCCTGATTTCTGACCGTCACTAATTGGAGTTTTGGGTTCTGTAGAAATAGGTGTATTAATATCCTCACTAGCTTTATTTTTTACGTGATCTGAAGAATCGATTGCAATTGAATATGGTATTTGATTAGGATATTGTACTAATGGAGTCGTAGAATTGTCCATATTGCCAGCAAGATTTATTGAAAGTGAAGGTGATAGTTGCTGGCTTTCATTGCCTTCAGTTCCAAGGTGTTTTGAAATAGTATTTGAAAACTTAAACTCTGTGGTAATGGTATCAGTAACAGCATCACTCTCTTTTTCAGAATCTACCACGATTAAAAATGGGTTTTTATAAGCAACTGATTTAACTGCCTTATTCATAGGATACATGCTATCATTTGTGTCTAAAACATGCCCTTTTTCAGAATTGAGAGATTTTTTGTCCAAGTTACGATCTGGGCTATACTCATATCGTTTACACTTAAAGGAACTATTCTGTATATCCGGGTAATTTTGTTTTCCTGGCATCAGTTGTTTTGCACCTGTAAGTAATTAAAAATAAAATATAGTTAATATTATGTCGGTTTTGAGCGACGTTTTAGTGTAATTACGAAGGAGTACAAAACAACTGAAGGCAGGAGTGAAGCCATAGAAATTATCAAAGCAATTTTTTTTAAGATTGTTATTTTATTTATATCCATCCAAAAACAAAACAATAACATAGAAGTTATACGAAACATTTTGTTATTTTATTAATGGAAAACTCTTTTTAGCATTTCAATTAAGGAGATTCATTTGCACTGTTCCATCCATCTTTACTATGCAACTTTTTTTCATTGTGTCTAAATCACGGTACCTAAAAGTTACAACGAATTTTCAAACTCATTCCAAACATAATCAAATCACTTATTAATTATACATATTCAGGCCGGAAAAATTATTTCGATTTGTGTTTTTTTATATTATAATCTCAATTTATTTTCTTCCCATTGAGCGAATCCATTTTTCTGAATCCATAATCGTTCTTAAATTAGGTTCGACTTCCTGAACGGGTAGCCTTTTTTGATGAAGCGGCACTCAAATATCCAGTGGAAATCCAATTTTCAATCATTGCGTTATCAGAAATCTCATAGTTCAGAGTAAGTCTGGAGGATTTGGAATTAAAAACCTCTGTTTCATATTGATATTCACAACGGCAATACATTACTTGTTTATAATCATTATATTTTCTATCATCAGTGTCATCATAGTTATCTGGCCACATTACTATATAATCATCGCTATCCAAACGAGGACCGCTTTCTACGACTCTGTTATTTGAGAAAGTGTTCATGTTTGGATTTCTTTTGTTTGAACAAACACAACCTTCCTTTTTTCTTTTTGAGCTTTTATTTGAAAGCTGCCCTCCTTCGCAAACGATTGCAACCTATGGCAAAAGCATTACGAGTTTAGCATAGCATAAGAAGCGGTAAAAACATGATCGTTTCAGATTAAATGAGAATTATTATCTAAAATAAATCCACCATGCAATTTTTGTAAAATTTATTTGAACTTTTGATAAGAATGAACGTAGAATTAGAAAGTCGCCCACAATATTAAATACTAGCTTTCTTTATTGATGAGAAAATTATTTGTCTCGTGATGGATATTCACTTACTCTGTCAATAGGCTTCACTTCGCGATATTCCCCCATGACTTCCTCTATTATTTCCTGTCGTGGATACATTCTTTGATCTAAAATGACGAAAACATTTCACGTCACGTAAGAAAAAGTTGCTGAGTACTCCCACGTAATTACAATAATAGATATAGGTACCTACTTTAAACGAGACAGAAATAATGCGTTCACGATTACACTAAGTTGACTTTAGCAAGGTACGAAAACTAACTTATGCATAACGAAAAATTAATAAGGAAATATTACTAAAATAGTAATAGTGAAAGAAAATATTTTAATAAACAACGAAAATATTTGTAGGTAGGTATACGACTAAACAATAAAATAACTTTTTTTTCATTCGTTGATTTTTTTCCAATAATAAGGCAATGTCAGTTCTACTTTTGTAATACCTATAATCGCATTTGGAATTTATCTCCCTACATTATAAGAAGGTAGCATTTTATCGTTAATTTGTCGAACCAATATAGCATGACTTGATCCGATTGTAATTTTAATGGCATAAAAGGTAGGGAAGGAGACTGGGACTAGTTGTTATTATTTTAACAATATTTTCAAATCCGATTATGTATCTATGGAAGTATTTGAGAATTGAATCCAAAATAGGAATTAACAGAACCGTTTGTCCTTTTTCATGTAACATCAATCAAATTAAACATATTACAACTCGCCCCCTGTTAGGGGTAAAATGTAATAGGCTCGGGGCAAATTGATATTGAAAGTTTTAGTAGGTACAGCTGGCATTTGACCAGGATCACATATGGACAGACATACACTCTTGTCCTTGCAGTACGTGGTCTGGTGGTGGGGCAGAAGTCCAGCTTGCGCGACGTAAAAGTTGACGGTAAACTTTAGTTAATAAATGTTTAATTTTTAATCACTGTTACTAGTTAACCCCGTTACAACAAGCCCCAGTCTCCCAGAAATTTATTTATGGGGGATTTATTTACCTTGTTTACAGGGGCACGGTGTAACTGTATGCTTGCCGCAGTAGCATTCCAACTGAAAAAAATGAAAATAGAATTCGCGGCCTGCCATGCTTTTTCAGAAACGTTATACAACTAGTTTTAAAACCCAACAACATCGATGGAGATCTTCTGGACTATACCTGCATTGCACTTGCACATTCGAAAATTTGAATAATGCAGAGAAACTTCCATCCAGCTACGTTAAAACGAAAACAATGAGAATGAGTAAAAATTACCTGGCTATCCAAAGGAGACAGATTGGGCATCTTGGACTTGCTGGGCTTGCTCTTTTCTGGTGGCTTCAGAGACTCCGGTCCGAGCACGCACTGGGCGGCTCTCATGTTCTTTCTAAAGGTGCACACATCCTTAGAGCACGCATCTGGTCTGAATTTGGCTACATCAGCCCCCACGCGGTCCATGTCAAATGTATTGTGTGCACCGCAATCCGGACCGCAGGGCTTATTTTGTTCGGGGCATACCTTTCTCTCGCCCTTAAATATTTGATATTATTAAATTAGTTTTACAACTATTTTCTTAATCTATGCCAGTAATACCTATTTAGATGACATATTATATTATATTAGTAGTAGACATATTGCGCCGACTCCAAATCAGAGGCAGATGATGAGTGATGAGATGACCTACATCTAAAACCATAGATACTTCCTTACAGTAATAAAATGAAGAAAGACCAAACTTTCCTCTTTCCTACATTCAAAAATACAAGAATAAAATATGAGCAATAGTTATTCCTAAGACATACCGGGTCTTCAGGAGGTTCAGGCGGACATGTTTTGGGATCTTTGTCGGGACGGGGTGCTTTTCTGCCGCAGATACAGTGGTCAGGCCCTTTGGGACAGTTACATTCAGTGTGACCGCCCCAATGCTTGCAAGGTTCCTATAGATACACAAACAATTTGTAGTTTAGTATTGTCAAAAATTAAGAAAAAAATTGCTAACTCAAGAAGTATAGTATAGGTAAAGGGTATTAGTATAAGGGTACCTTTTTAACATTGGTGCCCTTTTCTGATTTAGGCGGAGGTTTTGGTTGTACACCTTTCAAACACAGCATCAGTTGTTTGTAAATATCAGAGTCCAGCTGTAACAGAAGAACTTTATAGATTAGTCTAAACCCTGAATAAAATATCAAAGAAAGAACATTGAAGATTGACATTACACGTACCTCACATCTGGTTTTAACAGCACCTCCTACAATGGTCAAATTCAAATTCTGCTTAACGGATTGAAGCACATACTCCTGTAGCATTTTTCTAGTACGATCGTTCAACTTTGCGTTTGTACTCCTCTTCAAACATTTCAATATTTCACCACCCAGAGCTTTTCCTGCGTTGGTCCTAACTGTCTTCTCTAGAACTGTGGACATATTCTCGAACACATTGTCCAAAAATATCCTCTTCACTTTTGAACATACGCATTCCTCTGCTGGATCTAACTTACATTCTTTGTCTGTCACCTTACATACCCTGTACTCTTGGCATCGTGGACAATCAGTACATAGAGTTCTGAAATCCTTACAGTCTACGCATTGAGTGCACTTTCTACATTTAAGATTGAAATTGGCAATTTCAAGATCTGTTTTCTTTATTTCTTCTGCTATAGTATTTTGTTTGTTAGAACATCTATCTTTACAATGGTCACATGACTTTTTAAGTGCTTCTATTTCTTCTATGAGAGCAATTTTCTGAAAATAAAGCATAACCGTAAGTTTCCTGCCGAGAATCTTACATGTAACGTTTCTTCAGTAAGTATGGCAATTACAACACGGATTCTAAAAAAACCTTCATTTCTTACTTCTGCTTTCAGGTCTTCGGCCTCCAGTCTTCTTTTCAGCAAAGTTTTACAAATCTTTTGTAAGTCTGCTCTAGCGTCTGCTATTAAATTTTTCCCCTTTTCTACTAATTGATTTTTATTTTTTGTCTCTTCTTGTATTTTGTTTTGTAGATTGGTAATCTCTTTGTTGATATTTGCGTATCTTTCCTGCAATATTTTAAATCTGTAAGTCGATTATGTATTGCATTAGGTATTGCACTTTCTTATCACCCAAAGGTTGCCAGGTAGAACTTGCTACCGTTTTCCGAACTTGCTACCATAACCATAATCATCATAACGTATATTAGCATAGCAAGGAGGCCGCCTTGTTTCACTGTTTTCATTTTATATTAGGTACATGTTTTGTATTTGATTACTTCAATTTGTGTGCAATATTATTATTATTACTTACCTTCAAATTCCTATTGGAACGACTTACCTACGTTGGTATAACTGAACAACTTACATCGGCACTTTTCTTTCTCTGGTCCATCAACTTTTTTAAAGTTTCAGTTTCTTTTTTGGTGTTTTCAATTCTTTTTTTATATGCAGCAATATCATTGTCTATTGATTTGAGGTCATTAGTTTTTTGATTTATTTTCTCCATCATTTCCGATTGGCACTTATTAAGAATCCCTATTTGTTCTTCTAAATCTTTTTTATTTTTACGCCACTTTGCTGCACTTTGTTCTATATCTTGTAGCTGAAATAATTTATATTTTCAAGAATACGTTTTAGCACATGAGGAACTTTGAGTTAAATATTTGCCTTTCATATTATAAAGAAAGATGAAACATAAGTTTTTACGTTTTCACGGTTGTTCACAACACTAAAATTATTGTTTGAAACAGGATTATTACCGTGATAATATTTTTGTTGATCTCGATATTTCGGGGCGGTTGCACGCTCCACGGTCACGAGTAGACTGGCTTGGCGAGTGATGTCATCTTTCTAAGGGCAAACATATCTGTCTACCCTCTTTCGGATTCGTCGACTGCGTTCTACATGGTTACTCGAATCACTACTATTGTCACTCACTATTTTGTCACGATCACGACACACCACACTAACAGTATCACATGGTATCACTTCGCGAATTTGAAGTCGAGTGTTTTTTGCGATTGTATACGTTTAATACTGGATTCCACGCACTGGACAGCTTGAAACCATCTTCACGTTTAAAGTTTTTATATTTTGTGATTTCGATGGCTTCTCGCACTAAACGAGGTATATAGTGACATTCCGTTGACAGTACTTGCGGGTTATGTAGTTCAATCCAGTGATTAGTTTCCGCTTGGTTTAGGTGTTCCGCTATGGCTGACTTCTGGGCATCGTTGTTTTTTACAGCTCCCCCGAAAAGCCCCGAAATATCGAGATCAACAAAAATATTATCACGGTAATAATCCTGTTTCAAACAATAATTTTAGTGAAAGATGAAACGTCACATTACTCTGATCAGTGATCACAAACATGAACACTGCAATGGTAGGTACCTACCTGAGTGAACCGAACCGAAGAACTCCACACCAAAAAACTTCAAGGTAAATTACCTACCTACCTACTGGAGCACAGATTGTCAAGAGTGAACTAGTCTCACCTGTCTTATCAAACCTTGTTGCCTTTCACTTGATTGAGCAATTTTTTCTTTGTATGAATTTTCCATATTCAGCCACATCTCATCGGCCTGTTCCATCATCTGAAGACCCTGCTTCTCTTTCGCTTCCAGTTTTGAGATTTGTGATTTTAAATACTTCTCAGCGGCTAACAATTCCTTTAATTTTGCTTGGCATTGGCTGTCGAACGTAGCAGCCTGTTGAAAAACGGTAGAACAACTCGTAAGTAAATTAACATTAACTTTAAGAATTTCCAAAATAACTTGGCTGAAAGAATCGATAATCCAATACAATTAAAATAACAACTTACATTGTTCAAATTAGTCAGAACATGCTTTAAAGGCGGCTTCTCCGGCATTATCGGTCTCGATGACGCGGTAGCTGCCGTAGGACTGGACGGGGAAGACGGCGTACTTGCAAATAAGTTGGGATTTTGGTCCTGTTTCTGCCCGGGCGCTCCAACATTCGACTGGTCTCTGAAAGAAAGTTTAAGGTTGGTACCTAGGTATCTATCTTACGATTAGGGCCAGTCAAGCTCACGTTCGGTTAGGTTATGCACGCGGTAGCGTAATAACGGCCCAAACTGTCTAACCCAGCCAGAGTTTGAGTCTGTGTGCCGTACGTGGCAGTTATAAACTTTGGCTCTACCCACTATTAAGTATATAGGGAGGGTTACATTTAATTAAGTACAAATCTCTTGAGGGTGTGATCTACTCACAAAACTGAACAACTTTTGTTAGAAACTTTTCTTCGAAATATGAAAAAACAATTTGGACCTCCCATACAAAAATGCTGAAAAAGTGTGTCACTTAGTATGGGAGGTCCAATTATGTTTTTCATATTTCAAAGAAAAGTTTCTAACAAAAGTTTTTCAGTTTCATGAGTAGATTATACCCTCAAGAGATTTGTACTTAATTAAATGTAACCGTATATATTCTGTGGCTCTACTTGGGGGTTTTGTGTCTTGTGGTAGCCCTCCAGGTGCAAAACCACTTGACTGGGCTCCGAAAGAAAAAACAAGTAAAACCACAATTTGCTTAACATCTGTAGTGTCAACTCTGTCGACTATTCTAAAACAAGCTGTTCCTTTAAAACCTAGAACTTACGGAAGCTGGGCCATGTAACACTGTAGAACTCGCGGACGAAATAAATATGTTGTCTGTTTTGAGTCATATTTCTCGCTACTTGTTATAGAATCTTGAAAATGATTCTGGACTTCTTCCTGAAACCGTTTTGATACTTATTTAGCTACCAAAGAACGTAGATAAGTAGATAGGTGTGCTATGCTTAACGCGATAGTAATTAATCAAGATCGTGGTAAAATCAACTGCGGGTCATAAGGCCCCCTTCAATCGTGACCATTCACAAGCCTTTCTATGATCATAATCCCTATAATAACTACAACAGCCCTGTGTCTTCCCATCCTCGTCCCTTGCTGTAGGTATATGCCGCACCAAGTTGCCTCAATTGGCAACTGGAGCTTGATTGTAGTGACCTTTACCATCACCAACAACCCTGTTACGACCACTGATGGATAAGTACGTGGAGGTTCCAAAAATCACAGCTTTGGGCCAGCTGCATCAAGGGCTGCATACCAAATTTTTAAAACACTTATAATAAAGTTTTTTAATATAATAAAGTTTTTTATAACAGTAAAGAGAAATGCGCCAAGACATCAATTTTGGGCCTTACATTCACCCGATAAATTGAATACCAAATTAAAACACTGCTGGTTCAAATCCAGCCTGCGGTGAAAATTTTGAAGGTTTGCCTAAATTGTATACTTACCTAACACGGGAAGTGTTTTAAAAATTTGGTATTCAATTTATCGCGAGTTTTCATCGCTTTGGCTACATCCAATCTGTAAAGAATGGATTAGTCTCTGAGAATTAGTTGTAAAACTATCCTAGTAGATGGTTCCCTACCACGCGTTAGTGGTCAAGATGCACTTGCTTAATTAGCGGGCTTGGAGTGAGCCGCTGTAGCCCAGTTGGTAGAGGCGTCGACAGTACAGGTGGCGAAGGTCGCTGGTTCACATCCAGCTTGCGGTGAAAATTTCGCATGTTTTCCTAAATTGTATCAAAGACTCTAGAATGGAAATGTTGAAATTACCTGTAAGTTGCAGGTAGGATCGTCCTTCAGAATGTTCCAGAAATTGCACATCAATCTCAGGCCAGGGTGAGTGAGTTCGGATTGTGAATCGCCTGGCATGTCATCACCTATGTTCGTGACTAGTTCGTCCATCATCTTGTAGCGGTTTTGAAGACATTCTTGTAAGTCCGACATTCTTCTAATCTCTCGTGATCTAATGAACAAAAGCAGTGAAAAACGAATACCTACTAACCCAGGAATTGGTATTTCCAATTTACTTAATCTGTGACACAGCCACTACCTCCTAAACTACTTTTGTTCTGATCATATCAAACTTTTCATTGGACTCTCGAGACTATTTACTAAGTGCTACTGTAACAGCCACAATAGTTTAGTGCTAAGCATGGGCCTCCCCGCATTAGAGGGTCCTTTACCATCGCTACTTACACCATGTTTGGCAGATGGATTGGCAAGCGCAATGTAAGGGTGTTGTTTTCAGTTCAGAGAACGCTACTGCCTATTATCTGGATTCAGCCCTTGCAGCCCAAAATCAACCTATGCAAAAATTCATACTTACAACTTATTTCTAAAGGATACTCTTAGTTTATTTTAATTGTAAAAGTTTACTGGAACATCATACACATGGTTTGTAGCGAAACTACTGAATTTTTTTAATTTTTTATCATGAATTTTTAGGTTTTTTGTTCAGTTTTGAAAACATATCTTCACCGACATTTTGACTGTTTTTGACATTTTAATGCTTTTTTCTCTGCTTCTTTCACTCTGACGGCTCTGACTTTCTTTCATAACATTTTTCTAGCCAGATTTATCGTGTCAAGAAAGAACCAAAAAGTTTATATCTAAGGAAAATTTCCTTTATAGTCCGTCAACTTCGTGCGCGACCCTCCCTAGGGGTGACAGACGTTGGGGAGGGAGATGTCAGCGGGTAGCGGGAGGTGTAGCGGGGAAGGGAGAGGCGCGCATACTCGCCGCACGTCATATTAAAATGACGTGCTTCCTCGCCCCCCTACCGTCTGTACCCCGCAGGAAGGTCGCGCACGAAGTTGACGGACTATAGTAGGGGCAGCATGAACTAACATAATGCAGAAGCATATCCAGCGGGAGCCAGGTTCCAGCTCGTAAGTTCCTTGGCTTTTGCAGCTTGCAGTCACAGAACACTGCCTATCGGTAGTCGCAGACAGACTGACATTTTTCACGAGGCGCCGCTGGTTGCTGAGCGAGGGTGATTCCTCTTGAGGCAGGGCGCCACTGCACTGGGCGTGCTGTGCGTATATTATATGAGAGACGTGTGTCACGCACGATAATTTAATTTCGTATATCTTGTGAAAAATTCGCCCATCATAGACAGTGTGCTGTGCCGTGACTGGCCCTCTGGATGCCTCTGGCTCTGCTGAATATGCTTCTGCAGTTGATGCTGTTCCACTAATGTCCGATTTTCTATTAAACCTAAAATTTAAAGAAAATAAATATGTTAATTAAATTAAGCAATTTTATTTCCATAAACGTTATAGAGAAAAACACTTAGGTAGGTTTCATAATTTTGTGAATTTTATAAATGCACGAGTTGTTTTCTATCTCTAATATAGATACAGTATCCAATCTCTTGCTAGCCTTACTATTTATTTGAACAAAAATTTAAAGACAATTATGCAACACTAGGTTGAAAAAGAGTAGATAAACAATGTAGCATAACATAAATGCAAAAGCACCATTTGAAAACTGTTAAATCTAAATGGTTGATATTTTGTTGAAAATATAGATGTTTGAAAAAAAGCCATAGGGTAAATGAGGTGGCTAATTTACACCTTTTCAAACATTCCAACCAAATAAAATAATAATAGACTGGTGTATGGTCATCTCATATTGGCAGACACATGATAAAATTAAGAAAATTAAATACAAAAATAAATTAACTGGATGCTTTAGCTGCTTGGCGTCTCTTCACATCCCAATTGTAAACTCTAGCCATATTCACTTCTGTTGTGGTCCATTGATCCCTGAAAAAACAAACATAAATATGGATTCCACTATTTTTAATAGGTGACTGTATGAGAAGTCACACCCACTTAGCCATCATGTCATTAATGAATTAGCTACAATCTTGGTAATGTGGTGGTGTAATTTTATTTTATTCTTATATAAAACTGCTTGAGTGTTTACTAGCTTTATGTGGTTGCAGCCCTTGGGCCTTGTATGGTTTAGTTATTTTTCTACAATAAAAAGGAGGATTTCTCCCTTTTTGCCACCTTTATTTGTGCCAGATATATTAAAATTATCAGTAAGTAGTTTAAATATGTTTAAATGTAGCAGACAAACTAAAGTTACTTCCAAATATAATCTTAGAGTAGATTACCTTAAAAAGTCAAGATCATGCTCCACACAGTCGAGATTCTTCTTAGCAGTGGCCATGTTCTGGGTAAGGAGCTTCTCAGCATCTTCTAAAGTATACTCCAGCATCACATTGGCTCCTAACCATAAGCAGACTGTTTTTGTTGGTGGTACATTTGCCTGAAAAAGGAAGAACAAAGAATACTATTAGACAGAAGTATCTAATCCAGTGAATTTTGTTTAATTCTGCGACCCTAAGAAAAGCAGCTGTGGGACATTTAAACCATGAACTATCAATTTTCCAATAAAATTATTATTTTTGGGTTGCATTACTAACTTATCACACTACCAATTAAAAGGAGAAAATACAAAGTCAAACAAGTGGAACAGAGAAGATGCATTTGGGGTGAAAGAGAGTTTTTTTATGCAAACCAATGTTACCAATTATTTCCATCTGTCTAGCCACGCATACCAAACTGGCAATTCAATCCCAGAGCTTTTGAGAATGTATGTATTTCAGAATCCAGGAATCGTGTTTCCTGATACAACACATGTGGTTACCTTCACAAACACTTGATCGCTGAGCAAAAACTGGGTTTCCATTTCTTCTTTCTGTGATTTTAGTTTGTCAATCATTTCCAGAGAGCGGGCCAGGTCAGGGATCTGTTGACGCAGGCGCCTCCTCTTCGTGGCGAGGGTATATTCCATGAACTTGTATTTGCCATGCTGCTCATCAAGTCTACGAAGTACTTTGTCGACACCCCCAGTATTTTCAGGTTGGGCCATAAATTCGTCAACATTATCCTGCAAAATTGACGAAAATAATCGGTTACCGTACAGAAACCACGCAGACAAAGTATTATAGCAGGAAGGATCAAATATCTAAGTGTAAAAGCAGATAATCAGAACAGATGTACATAAACGGACATAACCTACAAAGTGAGTTCATGAACAGAACTTGACTCTCCGACCTAATATACGGTTACAATGCGAGTTTGTTCAATAGAATAACAAATATATAAGTGTTTATTACTCAGAACTTACTACAAATTGAGCCTCCGGTATTCCTGAGTATGACTGAGGATTGGCAGCATCACCCTTATCGCCATCCATTATTGCTGTTTATTGGATTTTATTTGTGATGAATTACAAACTTATTGTTTTATTTTGCGAAGCGAAATGGATTCTGTAGTAATAATTATTAATTTTACAACAAATTAGAATCAGAAACGAACGACGGAGCCGAAAATAGATTGTTGTTTTAAAAATTCATCCATCAGGATAGGCAATGGTACTAGCCATACAGCCTAGTCTTTTATTAGTTCTTTCTGTTATCTTTTCAAAAATAAGGCATTAAATGCCAATTCTTCTATAGTTCATTTCTTATTTCCAATAAAAACAAGGCAAAAATGCCATTTCTTCTATATATTCTTGTGTAATTTTCAGGTTCTTAAAATTCCATGTCCGGGTTAAATCCATGTCAAAGCTCTCCAACCGTGGAGTTAATAAAGTCAAATATTGGATTAAAAGTGGCAGGGTTCGATAGAAGTTCTTGAAGCGAAGGCGGGATACTGTCTTTGTAAATATCTTGCAGCTTGTCAATTAATAAAATTCGGTTAATATTTAAAGCGGGACAGTTGAAAAATATGTGTTCCAGCGTTTGATTTTCATTTAGAGAGCAATCTGTACATAAAGGTGAGTTAATAATTTTCATGCGGTGTAGATGGGCTTTAAATTTACAATGACCAAATCGTAACCTGCATATTTGTGTGAAGAATCTTCTTTTAATAAAGGTATTATTCTTAGCGAACCAGGGTTTCTCTCCAAGATTCTTATTGATTGCAGCATACCATGCACCTTTTTCTTGTATTATAATTTGACGTTGATTTATCCAGCTTTGTCTAATTTCCTCTTGAATCAATGGGATTAAATCTCTCCACGGAACCGACATTCTTCTGGGTTGTCCAATTAAGCTATTGTTTATTGTTCTGGCAAGGTAGTCAGCTGTTTCATTACCTGACACACCTTTATGTGCTGGAGACCATAAAAATTCAATTGAAACATTGGCGTTGTATAGTGTTTGCCACAGCTGTTTAATTTTATAAATAATATAATTTGTACTCAGAGTGTTATTCTTTAAAGCTGATAAAACTGACATACTGTCACTAATAATAAGCCATTTAGGGAAAGAGTGATTTAAATTGTTTATATATTCTAAAGCAGCTTGAATTGCTGCAGCTTCTGCCGTAAATATACTGCAGGTTTTTGGTAGTTTATATCCATTTCCTGTCTTCAAGGCACTGTGATAGTATGCAAGAGAGACACCTGTATCAGTTTTTGAGCCATCAGTGTAAATATGCTGGTATTGTGGCCATAATGATAGTTTCTCATATAGCTCTTCTCTAGTTCTAATGGAGTTATCTATAACTATATTCATATTGCAAAATTTGCTTTCAAAAGCTCCTTCGTAACATGCCAACTTGTCAGATTTGTGAATGTTATGCCTTTCATTATAAACTTTTATTTCAGAATAATCAAGCAGAATAAAGAGGAATTTAATTGAAGTAGATGCAGAGGCCAAAGTTTGATTTTCAGCAATTTTCTCTAATAAGGAATGGTGAGTAAAAGAAAATAATTTCAGTAGAAATCTAAATTTGAGAAATAATTTCAGTAGAAATCTAAATTTGAGATATTTAAATCTTAACATCAATGGAGGTATATTGCATTCAACTTGCATAGAAACAATAGGTGTTGTTTTCATTGCACCTGTTATTAAACGTAAATTTTTATTCTGTAAAGTTTCTAACTTTTTAACCAAAATAGGATTGGAAGCATAACAAAGAAAACTATATTCAAAGTGGGAACGTACCACAGACTTATATAACATAAGCAAAACTTTAGGATCAGCCCCCCATGATGTTCTAGCGAGGGATTTAAGAATATTAAAAGCTCTAGAAGCTCTATCTGACACATAACTTACATGCTTATTCCATGATAAATTTCTAGTAAAAATTACTCCAAGAAATTTTGCTTCATCCTCTACTGGCAATAAGCTACCATCATAATATATATGAGATATTAAAAGTCTAGATCTACTAAAGATCACAACTTTAGTTTTCTCTAGACTAACACTTAAATGTAAATAATCAAAGTATGTTTTTAATCTTTCTAATGCTAAATTTAATTTGATTTCTGTTGCTTGCATGTTAGACCCAATACAATATATAGCTAAATCATCAGCAAATTGTAAATTTCTTACTTCGGTACCCAGTATACTATTTAATTTATTAATATACAAGATGAACAGCAAAGGACTTAAAATTCCACCTTGACAAACACCTAAATATGACGATTGTGGTCCATATAAATTATTTTTAAACTTGACATATACTTGCCTACCATTTAAAAAGTTAAATATCCAACTAATTAATTTTCCAGGCAAACCTAACAACTGTAACTCCGCAGCAAGCACATGGTGATTAACATTATTGAAGGCTCCAACAATATCAAAGAAGACACAAACAACAAATTTATTAAATGAGAAGGAATGATGAATGTCAAGAAAGAGATTATTCAAACTTTCGATTGCAGAGTGACCACGTCTAAAACCAAACTGATTTGGAGGTAATAACTTATTAGATTCTATAAAAAATTCCAGTCTTTGTTTTAGTATTTGTTCAAAAACTTTACCTATACAGGATGTTAATGCTATAGGTCGATAAGAATTACAATTATCCGCATCTTTACCAGGTTTCAAAACTGGAATTAAACAATCAACCTTCCATTCAGTGGGAATTATGTCATTAGACCAAAGAAAGTTAAATATGTCCAAAATCATTTTTTACTTGACAATGAAAGATTTTTTAATAACTTATATGGAATATGATCTAAACCAAAAACAGTATCTCTTCTAGAGCTAAGTGCACTAATAAATTCATTTAAAGTAAAAGGTGTAATTAAATAATCATTACCACCAGCGACTGGAGAGTTAACAGTAGTAGTGACAATATTTGGAGAAACGGTTGTGTACTTATTTAAAAATGCTGGTATCCAATCTGTGTTAGAAGACCGTATCACATTACATTCAGAAAAAGATTTATTAAACATGCGCATTGTTTTCCATATTACAGACAGAGGTGTTTGCCGGTTAAATGTTTCACACAAAGCCATCCATGAAGCTTCTCTTTCCCTTTTAATGGTAAGTTTTTTAATAGCTTGTTGTTTTTTAAAATAGATATAATTTTCTAATGTTGGGTCATTTTTAAATTGAATGTAAGCAGCTTTAGAATTATTTACTGCTAAAGTGCAGGCATTATTCCACCAAGGCAAACATGGTCTTTTCCTACGTGTTAAATTTGGCTGCACTGAATTATTTCTGGTTGTGGGATTAGCCTCAAATGCACAATTTAGTAGTAAAGAGCAGAGATTAGAATAGGATTCCTGGGGTTGTTCAAAGTCAAAGTTAAAAGTAGTTAATTTGTCACTAACTATTTCTTGATATTTTTCCAATCGACATTTGAAAAATTTGGACGGATGTAATTTCCTTGATTTAAATTGGAATTGTTAATTCTATTTACAGAACCAAGGATACTAGTAACAGTGGGAAGATGATAACTCCCATTGGATCATCATGAACTGACCAGCTACAACGTAATGATAATGAGGAAGAAACGAGAGTAAGATCCAATGCATTTGGTTTCCACACATGTGAACCCACAGTAGTTGCTTGGCCGTCATTAAGGAGGCATAAATTATTATCATCAATCACATCTTGCAAAATTATACCACGCGCATCAGTTGACGTACAACCCCACGAAGTACTGTGTGCATTGAAATCCCCAGCCATAATAAGAGGCCCCGGTACAGATTTAATCAAACTATCAAGACGAGAATAAGTAAAGTTGGAAGGAGAAGCCAACGTGGGACTATAGAAACTAATTATTGTAATAATTTCATTGTTGAAATGTAACTGAACTGCCAAATTTTGTAATGAGTTATCAGAATATGTGTTTAACAAATTGTAACGCAAATTATTTTGTATTAATATAGCAACACCATTGTGTTTAGTACCTATATCTAATCTTTCGATGTTAAAACCTTTAATTTTAATTTTTTTCCCTGGTTTTAACCAGGTTTCAGAAATAAGTGCTACATGAATATTATTATTATATAAAAAATAAGTAAAAGCATGTAAATTACTAGACAAACTTTGAGCATTCCATTGAACAATATTTAACTGATCCATAAATTAGAATTTACTTAGTTTTATGGTCTGTAGTTTTATTGATACTGAATGAATCAAGTAAAGCGCTTTTTATACTTTGAGTAGAGATTGGGATGGGATTTTCAGCATCTTTACCAGGGGGGTTTCACTCCGCGCTTTAGGTATTACCCGCCCGGCCGCTCCCTGAAGGAGCGAATCTCGGTCGGTTGTCGCGCGCGAGATTCACCGCACGTATGTACGTATTCGGGTTATTTCTTCAGAAGTGTTATTTTGTGTTTCGAAAGTGGATTAAAAACTAAAAAATGGCTAGCCATGGACCTCGCAAATACTGCAGTGTAGATATATGTAAGAACAATATAAAAAAGAACCCGGAAATAAGTTTTTTCGTTATTCCGAAGGAGATGGAAAAATAAGTTCCTTCTAAAATTGTATTTTGATAATTTTCAAATACTTGTTTATTTCTAACATTGGTCAGAGTATAGGTACGAGTCCTAACCAGACTGTGAACAAATTTATATCGTGATAATAGATAGGTAAGTCGGTAGGTAGGTATGAATTTTGCGTAAGCTTCACTTCCTATCATCTCATAAGATTAATAGGTAGGTAGGTAGGTACTTACTATTGTATAATGTTAAGCTAGCTTAATTTAAATTCGATTTAAAAAACTTGCAATACTTGTCTTGTAGTTACCTAGAATACCTATGTACCTACTGAACAGATAAATTAAATACCTACTCGATTATTGTGACAACCCTTTGAGAGCGCGCGCGGCCGGGTCATTGTCCGGCGGCGTCCAGTGGAGATTGAGCCGTTCGTGCGCAGTAATAAGTTTCAATTTTGCTTGCGGGCGGTCGGCTAAGCCGAGAGTAGGTATCTTTTTATACCTAATCACGGCTTTTGTTAGGGAGTGAATTTTCTGTACCCTAGTACTATTATATATTCTGTGTCTTTACTAGCTGAAATAATTTTTATAATTGAAGAAATCAGAAGATTCATGAATTGTTCCGATTTAAACAATTGTTGAACTGGGTCTACTTTACTTTTTAGTGGGGGGAAGTTTTTGTTATTAAAAACTTCAGAATACGAGGCCCTGCGCATCTGAACTTTTATCTCCTCTGCTTTTTGAATTTTCACTGGGCATGATTTGGCAATTGCAACATGTTTTCCTTTGCAGTGGACACAGACTGCTTCTTCTGGCCGTTTTACGCAATCTTTATAATTGTGGGAATCACCGCAGATTGAGCACCTCTGGGCGTTTTTACAGAATTTACCAATGTGCCCAAAGCGCAGGCATCGCAGGCATTGGCTCACAGGAGGCGTGTATGGCCTTACTTCAAAATACCAGCTGTTAATATCCACATAATCAGGAAGTACTGCACTAGCGAAAGTTATCGATACCGCTTGTGTTGGTACCAAGCAGGAGTTACCTTCGTCGTCTTTGGAACGTCGCATGAATCGGCGTACAGATACAACATTTCTGCAACTAGAAATTCCATCATATATTTTTTTGTTGCTCATGTATGTTGGAACGTTTGTTATTACCCCTGTCACTTCCGTTAATCTTGCTGGAATAGTCGCCCTCAACTTTAGCTCTTTTTGAGACTTGACATTATTAAGAGCTGCATTTGCTAACCCTGGTCGCTCAAATATAACCGCTATTTTGTAACGATTGATTCTTTTCAATTGCTTGATACCTTTGTTACTAAGCTTCAATGCGCTTCCCAAGCCCATCAAGTCTCTCTCACCTATCGGCGTCTTGTCGTCCGCGCTCTCGTAAATTACTATATATTCAAACTCACCGCCATCCTCCGGATACTGACAAATGTAGTTTTCAGTTTTATACGGCTTGTATTTGTCTACATCGTCGTCGCCCGCATCATCGCTCATAGCGGGGTCTTCTCCTTCGCTTACCTCTCCGCCATCGTTTCCCTTTTTACGTTTGCTTTTGCGACCCATGGCTGGGCAGCAAAGCTGTGTTGCTTTTTTATTGCACTATTAGAATATAAGTTACTAGTAATTAAATTTACTAAGAAATTCTCAATTTATTCTGCAAAAAGCAATTTTAAAATTTTCTTAGAAAAATTTTCACCCTCTTGATTCAAATTCCCGCCAAAGAATCCCGAAAATAGATTTGACACTTTCACAAGTTTCAGACTGACATTTTACTTTTTTTTACCACAGACTATACAACGATATAAATAAAGTTAAATATTCACCACCTGATTCTATATCGTGTGCAATCAGAGAATTTCATGCGACAAATTGTGGAGTGTAAACTGGCTAAAATTGCTTGTATCCAAACCAATAACCTCCAAAAAAAAACAACTGACAGAAAGTTGCTGACGTTTGACATTTTTGGTAAACGTGAATGTTTTTGTAAAATTGCGAAAACTTTCTTTCATTTATATTGAAAATCATAACAATTTATAAACAAAACTCTACTTACAAACAATAAATTTGTGGCTGCAATAAATACAGTACCTTCACAATGGCTCCGTCTACAGACTGGGATGAAATAAAACGTTTAGCAGCCGACTTTCAGAAAGCTCAGCTCAGTTCGACGGCTCAAAGGTAATTTATTTGGTTTTAGAAAATAATATCTGCTAGCCTCTCTTACTCTTCAAAAAGCACCACAATTGATAATTTGGTCAGAGTATCTATATTTTTCTTTTACTGAACTTTTCTAAAGGTTGCTAATAATGTCACTATTTTTCCAGATTATCAGAAAGAAACTGCGTTGAAATCGTCACAAAACTCATAGAGCTCAAACTCCTTGACGTAATTTTTACAACAGATGGGAAAGAGTACCTCACGCCACAACAACTAGTCAGAGAAATAAAAGATGAGCTGTATGTTCATGGTGGAAGGATCAATACTGTTGATCTTGCTAAGGAGCTGAATGTTGACCTCAACCAAATTAATAACAGTGTTGCTGAAATTATCAGGGGCAAAGAAGTCCAACTGGTTTCAGGTTACTTGATAGCTCATTATTACTTAGAGAAAATTGCAAGAGAGATAAACGAGAAACTGCAGCTTCAAGGACAAATATCTGTTGGCGAACTGACACTACAATATGACTTACCAGCAGAGTTACTTCAGCACAATGTTCTCGAGAAATATTTGGGTAAAATTATACTTGGAAAGCAAGACCCTTCAGAGCCAAGAACATTCTATACTGAGGAGTACATTCAGAGAACTAAAGCTAAGATGCGTGGAGCTCTAATGGGACTACTGAAGCCTACACCTATTACTGTAATAATCAACCACTGCAATATGGCTGAACGCTTGTTCTTAGCTTTGTTTGATCAGTTGAATGCACCAGGAGTATTAACTGGTAGGCAGGCAGGAGCTCTATATGTGCCCTCATGCTACACCAAATCGCAGAATGATTGGGTAATGAGTTTTTACACGCAAAATAACTACCTTGAATATGATGCACTGTCCCGTCTGGGTATATCTGACCCCAAGGGTTATGTAAGGAGAACTTTGCCAAATGAAGATCTTACTTTCTTGAGCAGCTGTGTGATTGGGCCTCAAATCAAAGTACAACTGGAAACTGCATTGGAGGAATGTATAGCTTCAAAGAGTTACTTGGATGTAGTTTCTCTACTGCCATCAATTTTGTCTGATACTGACATTGAAAATGTTCTTGATAGTTTGATGAAGAATAACTCTAAGTCAACTATATTGTTTGATAACACAGGTAATTTGTTTTTATCATTTCTAAGAATGTTATGTTCTGCAAAATTATGAAACTTCAGTTAGCTTTAATGTCTTTGTCTTTTTTACAGTTTTCAGCAACCACTTCCTAGAAAGCTTGAAGGAATCCTGTATGCCCATGACAAAAACCAAAGCTGAGGCATGTGTGAAGTCTGGAAAATATCAGCAGTTTCACATGGAGAAGCAGTTATCCAAAGCTGACAGCATTCAAACTAGCCATGTAGACCATAAAGCAGAAAGAAGAGAGGAGAGAAGAAGGAAAGCTGGCTCTGGAAAAGCTGGTGGAGGGTCTCAAGGAAGAGAGACCAAAACTAAGGCAGTCAAAAAACATACCAGAGGCAAACAAGCTGCAGCTCAAGATTCTGACTCAGATGATGCTTCAACTGTCAACAAGAAGGGCCCAGCAACACTGGAAATAGTTTCAGTGGATGATGTTGAAGCTACTATCAAGGGTGCTCTTGAAAGTGAAGGCCTTGATGATTTGATTTCTCAAGTTGCTGAGTATCTCCAAGGGTAGGATATTGCATTTCAAATTTTATCTTTTTGGAATAAATATCATTGTATTTTTGTGATGTTTTGCACTTTGACAGCAGGGTTCATTGGGTCATTTGACGACTTGAGAGAGAGAGAGAGAGAGTGATGTTTAATTGAAATTTTAATTTATGCTCTTATTTTTACAGTAACCTGAACCAGACTGCTTTGAACATTGCTAAGGAGATAGCTGAAAAACTGCTGCAAGATGCTAGCCAGAACAGAAAACAAACTCATTCTTCCTGCCAAGACAAGATCAATATGTTAGTTAATGACATAAAGCTGTATGAGAAAGGTATCAAGACCTTCCCAGCTGACCAACAGCCACAGTTCATCAAATATCTGCTCAAATCTCTAGGTGGAGATGTATTGTCGGAGTTTTGTAAATATGCAGCTAATCAGTGCAACCTATCAGTACAAGTTGATGTTCTCTCTGTGGAGCAGAGGAACAAGATTATGAATGACTTGACTGACGAGTATATGAAACCATTGCGCGCCTTGAATGCGACACTGGCTGAAACAAGCTTGGACCTATTCTACCAAGCTGTTGATGTAGCTCTATCTGAATGTGGCATGATTTTGAAGAAAATTGATAAGAAGAAAGATAGGTAAGTGTAATATGGAAAGTAAAACTTCGGAAAATATTTATAAATGGCGCCACACGGCTCATGGCCCAAATTCTAGCGTGACCAGACCACCATTCAAAATATATTTTAGCATATATCTAATAGTACTACTGCCAGCAAATCCACCTATCCGTATAAGGGATCAAATTAAGCTGGTTTTTCTAAATATTTGTATCAAAAACCAGTGTAAGTAGGTCTCTTAAATGATAGGTAGATTTGCTGGCGTTAGTACATACACGTTATTTCAGCAGTGAGTGGTTATCTCAAAAACATAAAAATTTATTAGCAATATCAATTTACAAAACATTTTATTTCAATTTTCAGGTTGCTGATTCAAAACCATAGAGAAAAGTTGATATCCGAGCTGGAAGGCTGTGATGACCCAGCTTTGAGTCTACATTTGGCTGTTTTGGCCATCTTTACCATACTAACTCAAAACATGTTACATGCATCTGGCCGACAAGTGCCGGTGATAATTTCTTATCTAAAGGGTCAACTGAAGGATGAGGATTTTGACCAACTGCAAAAATATCACGGTAAATGTCTTTTCTTTACTGCACATCACTCATTGGCAAGGAAATGTTTCAGAGGTATCCCTACTAGTTACCAGAATATCTCCCCGCAACTAGACTTGCTGTAATAATTTTCACTAGATTTGAGACTTCACAGTTTTCATATATTTTATTATTATTATTCATCCTAAAGTGTCCCACTGCTGGGCATGTATTTGTTTTTAAAAAAGAAACATAAATACCTACATAGTTAATTTTTAATTTTTTTAATTAGCTGGATATGGTCAATGTATGGCTGTATCTAGTTAGCTAAACAGAGCAAGCGACACGTCGCACCGAGCGGTCGTAGTGAACGTGGCTCGCCCGAGGCAGTCAGATGCTCAGACGCATGCTTCGGGCGGGCAACTACACCGACAACTGCGCTGTGCAAAGTGGGTCTCATTCTGCTGAGGCTGCTCGCCTGGTCTAAACCCGCCTATTTTTTATTTCATTGGTTGAACATCGCTAAAAGTGTGCATTATTTTCTTTTTGCAGAGCTAGTTTCCAAGTTCTTGACTGCATCGGATGAAGACAAACCGGAAATTGAGGAAACACTCAAGAATGAACTGCCTGCTTTGAAAAAAATTGTGCAGGATGTTAAAAAATATAAGTAGGTATCTTCAAAAACAACCTAACATAAAATGTTATTTTGAATGATAAGTTGACAAAAATAACTATTATTTTATGTAATAAAATTAACTAATATTTTTATGTATGAGTATACAATAAAAGAAAGTAATATTATTTTATGTGACGAGTTTTTCTTGGCATCACTCTGATGGTAGAGTTCTCTATGTTAAGTTATTTGCTCCTCCTATCCTACTCCCAAAGAAGTAGTTCCCTTGGAAGTTCCCGAAGTAGGACGGTTGAGCCTTGGTTGAGAGCCCTTCCCAACAACGAAGAGGTAGATTTTAGAAACTTTCAGAAGTTGTCTCCATTGCCTGCTCTATTTCGTTTTTTTTTTCAGTCTGTGCTGCCAACTAAGCAACTTGCAAGAAATCCGAAAAAACCGTAATAAAAAGTAAAAGCCATTTTAATTAAAAGTTAATCGATGCAAATATGAGTGTTTTAAATTAATATTCATGCATGGCTAACTATGACCACAAAACTAGCCTGTCTATTAAAGAATAAACATACTTTTGATACGTATTAAAATGATAGGAGCTATCGGACCGGTTGCAGCACGCGTGCGTGCATGCAGAAATAGTATGGAGATGACAAGAGATGCGTTGCGTGCGTTCTTCTGTCGTCTGTCATCCATCTCCATACTATTTCTGCACGCACGCACGCGCGCGGCGTCCCGTCTACGTTAGCTTTAAAGAGGAAAGTTATTTATTCTGGTTTTGTCTATGTAAGCGGGAATTTGCGGAACTACTACACAGATAAAAAAAAATATCACGAGAAGGCAAAGGCAAAGTTTTCAAGTAACGACTTTTAATAACAAAAAGCTCTTTTCAAACTGTGTTGGCAACACTTTTTCCAGCTGTCGATAGACGTCACTGTCATCATTTCATTCATTCATTTCTTTCAGTCAAAGTCAGACGAACGTGTAACGAGTGCAATTTTATTTTAAAGAAAATAAATAAACCTCTTAAATTTTGAAATGCGTAATAGCATTGCACATGCCTCGTAGATTCCAAAGTTTATTAAGTATAATTTTCATTCATGTTTTTGCGTGCGACGAAGAATTTAGCAATTATTTTCGAGCCAAAGTTACCATGTGCTATTAGTTGATTTACGCGTTTGATTTCTGAGAGAATTTGTTCTGAAGATGCGTTCGGACCCGGCGGAGAAGGCTGAGATTCTGCCTGAGAGTCAGAAGGTTGTTGTGAGTAATGGGATGGACGCGGCGAGGTCCGAAGTGCCGGCGGTGGCGGACGGCGGAGCGAAGGCGTATGTCGTGGCTTTAGCCTCGTTCCTCGTGAATGGACTCCTCTTCGGGATCATCAACTCCTACAGCGTCATATACACTGTACTGCTGAACCGGCTCCAACTGAAGGGAATTGAAGGTGCTGAAGTTAAAGCATGTGAGTATTTGTTAAACTCATATTTTTTTATTAACCTGTATCTATGTATTGACTGACTAATTTAAGTTGACACTTAGGCTCTAATAGAGACCTAAAGGAAATCCATAAATTACAAGCACAGCTCTCTTATTAAAAAATATTTATTATTTAGTCAAATTTTTATTTTTTCATATATTTCCTAAGTGCCGCCCCTTAAGTGCAACCCAAACAATTTTGTGTGCTTAGCGGGCAGTAAACCTGTAATCATTTTGTTCAATTTATACTGTAAACCTACCAAATAATGTGTCAGCAAATAATTTTGAACATTTCCCATAAGTTTATAAATAACCATTCTTTCGGAAAGTAGGTAATAATTCCTAAATTATTTTTAGTTAACAAACATACAATGCTCTATAAAATTTAAACTATATGATTACCAAATTTATGTTTGGTACCTAGTTGTTTATTAAATTATGTGTTTGTGTTATCTTCTGAATATTATACATACGCTTACAACAAAACAAGTCCTTATCACACAATAACAATGCTTTGGATTGGGAGCAGGCGGCTTCTTATCACCACCAATATGTTAAACAGGCAATTTATTATAGTTAGGTATCATACATATAATTACACTGAAACAAAATAAAAAAAATTACTGCATCCATACTGAAAAGAATTAAACTAAATAAAATGAAAAACATTTATGCTCATACCTACTCCAGATCTTGTCAGGATCTTTATTAATTTTTTTGTGAGGGACACCAAAATGTTATTATTTCATAAAAATATTTCCTATTGAACAAATTTTAGATCTGCCATGATTTTTTAAAATATATCTAATTGATAGCTAGAAATGGGTATGGAACTTACCCACACAAAAACAGTAGGTACAATAAAAATTGGGTGCTACTATTACATTTTTATTTAATTAGTGAAAAAAGCTTTATTTTTTAAATTATTAGTACATTTAATCTGAGCATTTAATACGTAAAATGAACTGTAAACCTAAATATAAAAAATTCAAATCTAGATGAAAACTAAATAGGCATCTAAACATAAATTATTTCCATCTCATATTCCAAGTAGGTAAATTAAAACCTACATATTGGCTAGCTGGTAGGTAATGTTGCCATATCAGCTGAATTCCTTACCCAAATCAATTTCAACCAAGATGATGCAATGTTTACTTTGATTTGAATCATTGAACACTGCATAGTGATATGTTGATTGAATTTAATTATTAGAACAGAAAAACCTGTTAATGATATACTAAATGCTAGTTCCATTGATAGGGTATTATTAATTAGGATAGGAATATTTTTAATCAACGCAGGACTTTTTTCCTTTTTTATGCACACTAAGTCTTCATAACTAAAATCTAGTAACTCTACAAAGCAACTGGGTAGATTGCAGTCAGTGTGAATTTGCCATTTTTTGACTGCAATTCAGAGCTATAGATTAAGGCAATAGGTTTTAGATACAAGTTCACCTTACTTTACCTTAAAACAGCCTCTACCAATTCACATAGGTAAAATGGGTAAATAACATCTTTTTGCTTACGGGCTAGGCAGACCATCAACGACCACAAAAAGTCTGTTTTTGCTATGCCTGAGGTGTAGTTTAGAAAATACGTACCGACAGACTATAACATAGTTGATGGGAGGTGTCTGCCCTAGCCACTGTCCTTTAAAATTGGGATTATTTTAAAATTTTTAGTCTACATGTCGTCCTTTCTTTTATATGTACCATTGGAAATAAAGTAGGTACCTACCTATCGTTTTAACCTTATCAACATGTGCCAAGTTTTATTAATAATGTGGAGCCCAATTGTTAATTTCGTATGCGAAAGTCTGCAACAAGTGGTCTAACTAGATATTTGCATTAAACTTTCTACTACTCGTTTTTGTTCGTGTCAACTAGGTATGTATGATGCCGGCTTAGAATAGCATCTACCCGTGGGTGTCGCAAAAAGTGACTAAGGAATAATTATTATACTGGGAATGGGCAGCAGCGCTCCCTTTAGGTAAATACTGCGCTTGAATAACCCTCTACAAGAGGAGGCCCATGTCCAACAGTGGAGTTTTGTGGCTGTTAAGGCACAGGTTAAGGTAAGGTAAGATTATGTGTGGATGAATGAGTAGCTGACTTTCGCGTGCTAAATTGTAATTAAAAAACGCTTCCAGTTGCCGGTGAATCGACGGGCGCCGATTTACATAATATTTTGGAACCAAATCTTGTCTTTTACACAGTTTAGGAAAAAAAGCCATCTCTTGACTCTTACTCAGTTGAAGGGGTAGCTTATTTTCGGGTCGTTCATAATCAATGTCCCACATGACAAGATGAGTAGGTAGCTTTTAAAGCTCTAAAACTACTTCACCCATTCTTCTTTTCGTGTGGGTCACCGAGTCGTTCAACACCCCAATGAACCCTGTTTTTCAACCGCCTACTACCAAGAAGCAGGCCTCTTACATGCAAACTTACATGATACTGTAAAGGCCGCCGTCTAAGTACCTAGGTAAATAAAGGTAGGACGCGTCGGCTACACGTGCGCTCCGAAGTTCGGAATCATCTTATTTATCGGTACTATTTATAAATTTTATAAATGTATAATTTTTCGTTCCATTTCATAATTCCTTGACTACTCTATCCCGTGTTATACAAAAATATCATGCAACCGGAAAAATCTCATGAATTTTGCATGAAACTGCGGTAGCAGGTGAAACCGTTGGACAATCTTCTAGTTCTAGTTAGGTACCTAGGTACCTACGTATCCCTGAGTAACAAGCGGCTTTATTTACACGATTTATTTCCGGAGGAAAACGAGTAGCAGCAAACTCAACAAGCCGTCAATATTTCTAGGAGCTGTACCTAACTAAGTATTGATCATTCCTAAAACTACTAAATCCATATTGAAAATTCGTAGTACTTTTATCTTCACTGAGTAATTTATGGTTACTTTTTACTATCTATTTGCGAAGCTTAAAATGAAACACTTGGTTTCTTTGATCGTATAAAACTAATTTCAACAAATAAATAATACTAAAACCGGAAGAAACAAAGAGCTTGTAAAGTTAATGCGTAGTAGAGTAAGTATAAATAAGTATTCAGGTATTTACTTACTTTGATGATGTTTTGTATTAAAGACAAAGGACTAGGTAGGTACTTATGTCCGTCAGTCGACTGATGTGGCGCAGTGGTAATACGTCAGTCTACTACCTACATACCTAAAGGAAACGAGTTCGATTCCCGACCGGATCAAATAGGTATCTGATGAATTTTAAGAAAAAGCAGAAGCTAAGCCATTATTTTTTGTCATTCTAAGGCTCCTAACCTTACCAACCGGAAAGAGGAAGATAAACTATTTGTAGAAGTTTAAAAGGTTTAAGTGTTTACCTATTTATCTAATATTTACTATAACTTACCTATAACAATTTTTTCCTTAGAAACCATTTTCATCATTCGCGATTTCTATGAACCACGCAAAAGTTATCATTATCATTTTGTTTTCTTTTTCCATTATCATCGCACGATATTTTCGCGGCATATATTTTTGTTACGGGTTAATTAATTCATGTCGAGTTGATGACCCAATGAACCCTGGTTTCAGAGTTTTAAACGCCTTCTAGAGATAACTACTTATTAAGCGTCTGACGTGGTTATGTAATGATCGCCATTTTTTGTGGGCCAGTCAGTAAGGTTAAGGTCCCCGTAGCCTCGTATCTCATACCTCACAAAACACAGCAAATAAATACTTCACGACCCCTCCAAGGCACAGGCAGGAAATGCTTACTATGTAGGTATAACACATGCCGCGAAAGGCCTTTTTCCCGCTGGAAAATGAGTTTCAGCGGCTAAAACACGAATCATAGACTAGACTGAGAGATAACGCCTTTAGCGTTAAGTCCGCCATTGTACAGTTTGTGCATAAAGTTTAATAAATAAATAAAATAAACCGCTGCTAACAGGCCGCTAGTATGTATTGATTTATGAAGGCGGGTAATATTATGAGTCGTGGTTGCTTCTTTATGTAAAATTAAGTGATTCAATCAAAGTGATAGATTGACTAATTTAAGCTTTGTATGACCCTTTGTATTCCCCGATGTTTTAAGGATCCGGATACTAAACTCAGACCGTTAGATCTCAGAGACAGTTCGCGTTATGAATGAGCGAGGCAAATGAGGCAATAGATCTTTAAACCTTACTGTACATGGCGGTGACGTCAATAGCGATTTGATATATGTACAGCTGCTATGTGTCTGAGATAACCCATGCTCTGACCGGTTCCAAAGTCCGAGTCGAACGGTCCTGCGACCTAAATATTAGCAGTCGTAATCTTTGCTAGATTTCATTTTAATATAACATTACTAGCGGCTCGTTAATGGTTTCACCCACTGCAACTGATTTTCTCGCAGAATATACATTTTTCCGGAATGTGCTGTACACATAAACCTTATTCTTGAATCGATCTATCTAATACAAAAAACCGCATCAAAATCTGTTGCGTGGCTTAGAAGGAGTAAGCTAATTTCACGACACAGACAGCGAAACGCAAAAAGCTACTTTATCTTTTACTATGCAGTAGGTATGTCACAGTATGATGGCAGAATTAGGTTTTTGGGTTGGAAGTAGCATTGGACTTTCTGGAGGGTGGGAGGTAGCGTCGAACACCTTGGAGGGCGTGGGTAGCGTCGCGCTTATGTAATACCTACCGCTACTCAGATCGCTGTCAATCTGAATAGCGGTAGCAATTTCTCTGTGTCATTCCGGATTTGAACTGTTTTTAACCTACCACTACTCAGATCCTTACAAATAAGATACGAATTAGGATATTACGAGTTTATTAACATTTTATAATCGAAAATAAGACACATAGAGACCACGAATAAAGAGCGTTTGTGACGATGTTAAGAATATTTCTCCCATTAATGGCAGGTACCGAATGTTAACTTCATACGCACTTGCGATTACTTTTACACAATCTAAGCATTGATACATTACTATCGCTCTAATATTTAGATACAATACATACATCACGCCTTTATCAGTTGCGGGATAGGCAGAGCGTCAACGGCCGTAAAACTACAGTGTTTTTCGTCACTTCTGACGAATTTTTCAGGGCCGTTTTAGCTGTTGTCGTGTATCGGCTACAGTGACAGGTTGTCAGTCTGTCGCTTAAATTTGCCATACACATCAAACCCTCGAATCCTTTAGTCACTTCTTACGACCGACACCCACAAGAAAGAAATGGAGTGATGCTATTCTTAGCCGTCATCACACGGCATTTGAATAGCTATGTGATAATAGCATCACTCCATATCTTTTGCCGTTGGTGTAGTAAGAAGCGACAAAGGGATTTGAGTGTTGATGAGTTTTGTAATTTTAGGCGACAGACTGAGAACCTGGATACACAGTTTTCTGAATGATTCTCAAACAAGAATCAGGCGCGGTAAGGCGTAGTACGGCGCGGTAAGGCGCGTTAAAGCGCGGTAAGGCGCGTTAAAGCGCGGTATTTGCGCGGTACGTGCGCAGCAGCGAGCTTCTACGAGCACAGACCTCACACCTAACCTTTAACAAACAGTCTTTTTCTAAGTCTTCAGCTCAGATCAGGCAAAACACTATTATCTTACTCAATCTGGCTTGACTGTACCTCTAGATTCTCTCTCTCTCTTCGTGTGGAGCACCGAGTCGTTCAACGACCCGATAAATCCTGGTGTCAGAGTTTTTTCAACCGCCTCCTGCAATTAGCAGGCATCTGGCATGGTTGTGTAACGACCGCCATCATAGAGACGGGACCGACGGCTTAACGTGCCCATCCGAAGCACCTAACCATCTTGCTTTCCGGACAATCAGGTGTTTCAGCCTGCAATGCCCTAACCAGACTGGGAACAAATTCACAAAGTGAATCATCTTTGTGATTGAACCCGGAACCTTCTGCGTGGCAGGCAGTCATACTAACCAAACCACTGCGCCACATCGCGTCTAGATAAAAAGCGTAGGTACCTACTATCTGCAGCACCTTGATATCCTGCTAATACTGGGTAACTTAAGTACCTGTATGAAAAAGTATAAGATTATTGTATAAATTACAAGTAGCAACATACAAACTAGTACAAATTGATCCCTTAGGTTGGTTGATCTTTTAATGATGGTACCGTACCAAATAAAATAAAAAACCGGCCAAGAGCGTGTTAGACACTCCCACGAATAGGGTTTCGTAGTCAACGTCTACATATTATCAGGTTTTTCAGCGTAACAAAGTCAATTTTGTTGCTGGTTTGTTTGCAGCTGTATGATTACCAACCGCAAATAGAAAAACTATTATTTTTCTGAAACCTGTGTTACAATGTCCGTTATAGTTTGCATGCTAACTTCATATTGTACACTACATTCCATATTTTAAAAAAAATTACCATTTATACTTTAGAAGTTACAGCTGGAACAAATTATGGGTCAAAAATGCCCCTTTTAAAAGCAAATATCTCAAGACAGAAACATTTTAGTGACTTTGTTTTAAAGAAAGCTCCTCTTAGTTTTAAAAGACCTATTCAACGACGAGGGCGCGGCATACGGACACACAGACAGACAGACAGACAAACTTGACAAAATGATAAGGGTTTCTTGTAGACTACGAAACCTTAAAAACTCACATGAACTAAAATAAAAATACATAATATTTTGAACATGACTTCATCCTAGTTCTTGTATACCGGAAAAACTATGAATCTACCGAAGCTATCCAAGAGATTTTATACTATCTTTTATCTTTGAATCAAACTTCTTCGTCCTATTTGTCATTGTATAGATACACGATTATGTTTTATGTACTTAATTGACACCTTACAACTTTGAACAAGATATACTCGTACTTGAAATAAAAAGAAATTTTGAAATTAGAATTTTCTTTGTCCTAGCGATGTGACATGGCAATTTCAAAATGGCGTCAATTTTCTGAATTCAGGTAGGTTTTCCAATGACATATTTTGCGTTTGGTTCAGAAAAAGCTACCTTAACTCAAATAATAAAAATTAATAATAATAATAATAACCCCGCAGGGCAGCTTTGGCAAGCTGTTGGTGAATTGGCGCCACCACGTACCCGAAGTACTCCTGGGTTACCCTTTGTGGGAGCCCGCCTCTGTCTTGCCTTAATCGGCCGGGCAGAGTGGAGTCGTAAGAGTTTTTCAACTCGAGGGTGGAAGTGTTAAAGGCATAAAGCCGCGAGTAATGCTGACGGGAGAAATCCCCGAACTTGAAAGTGCAGCACACCTCTCTACACCCTTGCTACCCGTAGGGCAGCTTGTGACGAGCTGTTGGGGAGTAGCGTCCCCACGGACCCCAGAAACCCCCGAGAGTGTAGACTGGCCGTCTCCGGCTCGCCGGAGTGGACCCCAAGGCCAGGACTCTCACCTTTGGCTTGCCTTAGTTGGCCGGCCAGAGTGGGGTCGCTAGAGTTCGAGCCTGAGCTTGGACTCGAGGGGTGGAAGTTGAAATATGCGTAAGTCGCGAGTTGGTGTATGTTCTGGCCCTTGCCCAGGACCTCTGCGCAGAAAGCGGTGTACACCTCTCGACACCCCTCAGTCGCCCGCACCAGTGTTGCGTCCCAGGGCACCACGCACTACGCGTAACAGCCCTTTAGTGGAGGCCCACCTAGCGGGCGGCGAGTCACCGTCTGCCGAGATTATTCAGATTGAGACATTTGATTTGGCAGGCGTCCCGTTGTCTCAATCAATATCCCAGCAACCGGTCCAGCAAGTTCCTCCCCATAGCCCTAGTAATCCGACCCTCACCTGCAATAGTCCTTGCATCAGGCGGGTGCTGGCTCTGGGTGTACTCTGTAGTGCAGACAGAGCGAGTATCCGCTTGGTGTACACATCACAACACATTATTTGGTACAAAAAGCCTCTGTGCTGTTGGCTTCGGCCCCACACATGCTTCAAAGGACCGGGTCCATGTGGGCCCGAGATTCGAAAGAGTACCAACATAATAATAATAATAAAAATTATGGAGGCTCTGAGTAGTGGTAGCTTTTCCATAAGCGCGGTAGCGTCAGACACTTTGAAGGATGAAAGATGCTATATCCCGTCCTCCAGAGCGTACAGTGGTACATCCTGCTCTTATGGTGTCTGGTCTGACGCTCCCCCTACCCTCCAGGGCATCCGAGGCAATCCTGCTGTTCAGGCTGTCTGTTGTTACCCCCTGCCCTTCAGGGTGTCCAACTCTACCATTCAGATCAGAGAGAGGTGCATAACGTACTTCTTCACTCCTTGTTCCCCCAAAATGGAAAAATATTAAACAAATCTAGGATTTCGGCCATCATAATGCTAGGTTTTTATCCAAAATCCTGGATTGGCTTAGGACGATGGCCGAAGAAAGATGCTACGATTTTGCCATATGCCGGCTTTTGGCCAAAAACCTAATTCTGCCATCTAATTGCGATACGACAGGTATATTATCAATTATTATTTATTATTCCTGAAGCGTCCCACTGCAGGGAAAATACCTCCCTCCCCTTCTTCCATTTTTCCATGGCTTGCATGGGCCACCTCCATCCAGATTTGTATCAATTTCAGTTGCTTTTTGCATATCTCTATCTGTCTGTCGTGAAAATGGCTAGCTCCTCCTAAACCACGCAACGTATTTTGATGCAGTTTTTATAATATATATTGACTAATTCAAGAGGAAGGTTTCTTTGTATAACACATGCCGGGAAAAGGCCTTTTCCCTGCAGGATAATGAATTGCAGCTAGTAAAACCGTTAAGGGGCGCTATTGTAGTATGTATTAATATTGAAGGCAGGCAATATGATTCGTGTTTGATTCTCAGCACTGTAGATGGAACTCTACTTATAGGTATTCTGCATAAAATTTATTTTACTTATCTAAATTATAATTAAATGAAATAAACTTGTTTCGCTAAAAATAATTATTACGTTAAACCTGTTTTACAGACAATAATGGGCACCTACGTTATGAGAATACTCCAATCGATCACATGTTTTTAATTAAATGAATCTACAGACAGATAAGCTAAATTGTTTATTACTTATACTTTCGGCAAAACTTAAATACCTAACGTGTTTTTTTCTATCGTATGACATCAAGCTGATGAACAATTTGACGCATGTTGGATTAATGGTTGTTAAATTGCTGTGTGGTGCCGGCAGAGTAGAATAGCACCACCCCCTCTCTTCCCGTGGGGGTCGTAAGAGGCGACCGAGGGATGAACCCTACCCAAACAGCCAGGGCCGGCCGTATGGTGGCGGTTGATCCACCATAAAAGCATTCCCAAGGAGGGTTGACGTCTGGTAGGCGGCCGGTCGTAAAATTAAGCCAAATCCTTTGCAACACGATTTTGTGTTCAACAAAACGTGTTGCGCCGACCCCAAGTAGGTGATTGGGATAAAGGGCAGGAAGATGATGCACACCCAAGTCCTATGGTTTTCCAGATCTAACATCAGCGCATTTTGAAGTCAATTTATCATTTCCTGCTACTAATAGGCTCAAACGTTTACCTAGTTACCCCTAGTTCAGATAATAGACGGTCAACGACACAAATTGCTTTCTTAGAAATTGTAGACAATTACAAAGTACTTAGCTACCTACTAATAAAAAGTTTGCTGAAATGAGCAATTGACAGTAGGCGTATGAAAGGCATCGTGTTACCGCAGCCAGGTCACTCAACTATCCTAAATTGAGCTTAGCCAATATCGCATTATATTTTTTGTCCATTAGTTTTTGAAAAACGATGAATCTGAGTTACCGACTATATAAGCTGACTCTACACGTTTCTTTTTTTCGTTACGTAGAGGAAAAGTATGTTTAGGTATTTTTTGTTTTAAAAATATAATTATCTTTTCCTATTAGAAACTTAGAAAGGGACTATATCCCTAAGAACCAATATTTTTCAACAGGTGCAACATTATACCTTATTTTGACTGATGGGAAAATGTGTAATAGTAGCAGCCCACAAATTAGGAAAACTGCGTGAAACCTATACAGATGGCTCACTTAGTACTAGGGACGATTTTGACGCTTACTGATTTTAACTGGAATCTCAGGGGAACTCAAAGTGACTAAGAAGATGATTGCCAGGAACGATTGATGACGTTCTTGTATCAAATTTTGTTGCTTTGATATTCTTATACTTTGAGATTTTGATAGTAGCAACCCTGGCTTACATAGCCATTATTAGCAAATATCCTAAATAGGGTTGAATTAACCTTCTGTAAACTCTCTGTTAATTGTGACCAGCCGGATTAGTAGAGAATAATAAGCCTAATCAAATAACTTTTTACCTGACTGCCACAGAAGGAGGGTAATGTTTTTCGATAGTATGTATTGTTAGACCGAAGAAAAGGAACACCGGCAATTATGAAGAGTCAGCACTAGTTCGGCAGTCAAGGGGTCCCATCGCAGGGCTCTCTCTCTTGGACGCTATCGGTCGACGCGCGCGGACCATTGTTTATGTTATGAGCGATCCAAAATTATTTAATTAAAAGTATTTATTCCGAAGAACTCTTGTGTTTAATTTAGAGTCAATAGTTCTCAGAAGCGGGATTTGTAAAAACGCGCCTTTCAAAACAGTTTTGTGAGTGATTAAAAGTGATAAAATCTTATTTCGTTATCGCTTGGCAACCGGCTAGCGTAATAGTACTTACCAATGCTCGGTACGGTACTAGGAACTCTTTGTCGAGTCGGATGGTGTCAAATTTCAACCACACGTTCCCGAATCCTTTGTCTTAGCTTAGTACATCAAAAAGTTTCATAATTCGTGAAGTATGGTGATTGGACATTTATTTCAACAGCCAAATATTATTTAAATTAGTATCCTGTACTAATTTACGGTGCACTAAAGTTTTTCATAGTAACTTTTTGGTGTTGTGTTGAGTGCTGCGTTAGTGGTACTTACTCTGAACTTTCGGCTTGGGTGGGCTAGCCTATTCGAGGTTACACGCGTAACGTATCAGGTGATGAAGAGTGGCTGAGCCCCAAGGACAGAGAGTGTACCTACTTGCGCATTCCTTTTAGAACAAAGGACATGAAAATTTGGTACCTATTGGACATTGGTGAGCTGTATCAAATACCTATATCTTTTGAGTGGTTGAATTAAAACAGAAACTAAAGCTGAATGCAGCGAACGGTACCACGGTCTCTTAAAAAAATATTTTATATGAGTTTAAGTTAAAATTTGCCGTGGATTTGTTTACGATTCTATGCACTAGGTATTTTGTTTACGCTATAGCTATGTGCATTTATTGTATTTTACTAAGCTATAGGGTCATTGCGCCCGTTGGCGACCGATTAGTCGACTTCCCAACTTTGCACCATGATATTAATATGAAGGTTTCATATTTGAAGGTTGATTTTTTTTGTGAGCATAGCAGATATAATCAAGATATTCTTTTCGAGAAGTATTAGCGAAATACTGTAACAGTTTATTTTAAAAATAATTTTGAACCGAAAAGTACCCAAAGAGTCAGATAGCGACCGCTTTTTTCAGATAGCGACCACGTGTGCGTCAGATAGCGACCGCCCGTTTTACTATCGTTATTATGGTCATATTAACCATTATTTAATAAAAAGAAATTACTTTTGCACATTTCTCATACATATTGAACAATCCTTTTTAAATCTACACATAAGGTTGTGACCTAGTACCTATCTAGACATGATTAAAAAATTAACAATATTTCATAGTGCCAAACAGGTGTCACAGCAATGACTACTGCTGACGTTGCTACCTCACAACCCTTACCGACGCTGTTTATTACGTTTTGTTGTCTCCGGAGCCTCAGCGTGAACCGAAGAGGCATCAAGACCTCGCTGGTCTTCAGCGCGGATTTGTACGGTACCGATCCTAGCTAGGTTAATGCGTATTTTCTGATACTGGGGAGGATCAACCATTTCTACTTCATTGATGCAACCGCCGAGGACCCAGCCCGGTTCTAGCTCTCAAGGTCACACCGCACCAGAACTGTCCATGCCTCATACCTTGGTGCTCATACACTACCCTTGCCTGTACCAATCACGCCGGCGCGCAATGTTAGGTCTGTTCAGCTCCATCCGCAAACTGGACCAGCAGGATCTGTCTTACACAGCAAATGGGCATGAAATTCCACCCTCAATTGAGGTGGGCTTTAGTGGACAAACATCGAAGGAAGCTCAGGAGACAGGCCTTTAGATATGCGCGGACGCTAGAGCACATAGACCAACGGGCCGGGGACAAGCGAGTAGGAATTCCGCGTGTCGCTACTTCACGGTGCTACAAAGTATCACTCTTGGAACTTCCTGATTCGCTTACACAGTCAGTGCGACCTACGTTGTACCAAGAGCGACCCATAAATATTGCAAAAAAACTCTTGTCGGCCAACAACACACAGCAGAAGTACATAAGATCGTAGTTCTCTATCCCTGGCATTTTATTTTTCATCTTATGGTGGGTCTTCTGTATTCACTTCGCTCTGTTGGAGGTATCTTCGTCAGTCACGTCGCAGGAACTCATCAAACCTCTAGCCTTCTCCCTTTTTTCCAGAACCCTGGTGTTTATAGTGGCCACTGTATTGCCTTTATAGTCTGCAGGTCTAACTGACTATGACTACCCAAAATACTAGGCTACTTGCGCCAGGTAAACTTGTGTGAGTGCACCAAACGCGGATCCTTTTTACCTACCTTTTTTAAACGGGTATTTATAACGTCATGCACTTGTTCAACCACACATGAAATTTGAAGGATGTGAGGGCCGCACAGCCTAATTCAACCACTGCCAGCAAATATGTATGACACAGCTCGAGAATCTGCCAACGCAAGCTACCCTGAAGAATTATAGGCCCAGTTTTACGCTAGCGTGGACGCATGGGTGTGTGGTGAAGAAGTGATAGTTCTGGGCTTTAAGGTAGGCATAGAAATACAGGTGCAATGTAAATTTGATCGTTGTAATCAGGTGGGTTTGCGGCGGTAGCCAGAGTGAAATAAAGTACCCCTGTATCCGAAAACATTGCTTTTACATGGCAGCACTCTTCTCCCTTAAGGCAAGGACTGTGTAAAGGTCAGTAAGAAGTGAGAACTTCCTGCTTTTTCGTTGTCTCCAAAGCCTCAAAGTGAGTGAAAAAGCAGAGAGTATTTGCTTCCCTATTGTGGTAAACTGCTTAAGGTACAAGGCCCAACTCCTGAGAGAGCCCAACAAGGCTTCTATCTATAATTAAACGCTATAAGGAGTCTCTCTGCCAACATATTGCTGCACAATAAAAACTGAGCTGAATTCTCTGGACAATGAGGAATTTTAATGCTCAGCTCAAAGTGCACAGAAGTCACCCAGGCCTGCATCTTCTCCACGCAGCTGACCCGCACGTACTGGAACCTCACCCCAGGCATTTGACAACCGATGTGGCGCAGTGGTTAGTATGCCTGCCTGCCACGCAAAGGTTCCGGGTTCAATTCCCGGTGGGGTCACTCACAAAGTTGATATTTATCACTTTGTGAATTTGTTCCCAGTCTGGTTAGGACATTGCAGGCTGAACCACCTGATTGTCCGCAAGTAAGATGGTTCCGTGCTTCGGATGGGCACGTTAAGCCGTCGGTCCCGGTTGCTGTCTATGATGGCGGTCGTTACACAACCATGTCAGAGGCCTGCTACTTGCAGTAGGCGGTTGTAAAAACTCTGACACCTGAGTTGAATGACTCGGTGTCCCACACGAAAAGAAGAAGAAGACCCCAGGCATCAATGACGAAATAACTCTTATTTCACGGTGTGAAGGATTTTGGGATCGCGTGTATAGACCAGGAAAGTCTAAAGAAACTCTGTCTGTTCTTCTGGCGCAGCTCGAGGAAGGCAAGTGGGTACGGCTGGTGCTCTTTACATATGTCCATTGTGCACGACCCAACAGAAGCGAAAAAGAAGAAGTTGAAACAGGTCCACTACTTCAGAACGCGGAGACTCCATTAAAAGCCAACAGGGTCCATGAGATGCTGTTGACGAGGCGCGCGGCGTCCCGCACTATTTTATTTGTTAGAGGGAGATTCCACAGTTATAGCGCATTCCGAGACAAAGAGCCTAAGAGCAGCAGTATAACAGGCTATTAAAAGACATTCGTAACAAAATTCTATCAAAGGGCCAACAATACAGTGTAAAAGCAAAAGTAGTGGTCGCTAAGTAACATACAAAATTTTTAGAGTCTTATTGCGACCGTCTATTTTTCATTCATTTTTGAGGCGGTCGCTAACTAAACATGGTTTTTAGCATGTACTAGTTAGCGACCACTCAACTAAATAACTGTTCGAAAATCGGTCAAATAATCATAATTTGACGGTCGCAAACTAACTATGGTATAAAAAACGTCTGTTAGAATGAATTAATGTTGTAAGAATCAAACCTTTGTGAAAAAGACAACCAGGAAAATAATAATAAAATTTCAAGCATCGTGTTAGATAGCGACCGGCAGTCGCTACCCGACATTTTTCAAAAAATTGGGTGCCTATTCGCGACCATCTAATAAATCATAAATTTACTTAAAAATAACACGAAATTATCGTTAAATTAGATACCTTACTAAAGTATGAACACCATAAAACCGTTATAGTTACAAAAACTAGACGAAAACCAGAAAATTACCCTTTTGAAGTGGCACGTGCTCGCTATTTTTTGGATAGATTTTCGGTGTTTTTTCGGGGGCAGAGCGACTGGCAAAATAGATGATTTATTTGCGGTACATTGGTGAGGTTTAATGAACAGATTTGAATAGGCGTAGATTCAGCACTTATCCTTGTCTTGTTCAAGCCACACTTTTTTGCAAGGAGTGAAATATAACTCTTATTATTGCAATATTACTGAGGTCAGTCCTGAAAATGGTCGCGAACTGACGCATGGTCGCGAACGGGCACAATGACCCTACCTTGTTACTTCCGCTATCTTTTGTAACTTTATAATTTTGTACGCTGACTATTTGCCATTGCAATTAAAATATGGGTCGCTGTTAGAAGGAACCCATAGTGTTAGCTCAAGTACTAGTTCAAAGTACTCTGCCAAAGAAAGACAAATACGAGAGAAATATCGGAGGCAGTTAAAGGAAAAACAAATCGCTTAAAGGCTTTGGAAGGTTTGGTGAGGCAGTTGAGAAAAACGAGAAATTACCATGAAAATAAACAGACTGCCAATTTTTCTATAGTTCATAACGCCTTACTGTCTGATATAGGGTATCAGCGGAACTCAAAAACAAAAAAAAATCAATTGCTTTAATTGTGGCAAGTTTGGTCATAAAGCTAAATTTTGTACCTCTAAAAAGAACATGACAAAAACTGACAAAATATGTTATTTTTGTAATCGATGTAGGCATAATGAGGAAGAATGTTCTAAGAAGCGAAATGAGAGTAAACTCTGTTAATTTTGCAAGTTTAAAGAATATACTATGATAGAATGCAGACATTTATTTAAATATTGTTTGTACAATAAGCGGAATCATGAACAAAATACGATTTAGATAAAAGTTATGGTTCATTCAGCGGAAATAATGTTAAGAAAAGTATGCATATAGTATTTCCGCAGAGGCAATCAATAAATTACACTTATGTATTCTTTACGATACGACACTCAAGTGTGAGGTGACAAGGAATCACACCTACATGGATGACGTAATCGTTAAAGTGCCCTTAAAGACCGGGCCTGCCGCGCCCGGCGCACTACGCTGCCGCTGTCAGAATACCTGATTTTTTATGCACTGTGACTGATACTATAATTTGTATGAGATATTAGAAAGTCAACGCGGCACGCTTTGCGTATTGGCACGACGACGCTGTCACATTGACGACACACTACGCCGCGTACAGCGCCCGAAGTTTAATTTCACTTAAATGGAAGTCAATGCTGTTAATTGTTGCTGCAAAAACTAAATAGTTCCGATTTTACTCAATTAGAATCGTATAATTTACATACAGTGTATAAATTATGGGCATTGACGAAGTATGAAAAATAGAAAGAGACCGGACTGGACACCTTGATTTAAGTCGGGTTAGCAGATGTGCTGCAGAGAGAACAATCTCGCGCGCGAGAAGACTTCAGATGTGTCAAATCGTATGGTATGGAATACATCAAAACAAGTGAAGACTTTTGACATTAAGAAAACGAGAATGACGTAGAGAATATCTTGAATGACATAGCAGTACGACTGGCCTAAAGCATCGGCGATTGATTTTCAGCATCCTGAAGTTGTAAGGCTGAAGTATTTATTAGTTTCATGTTACTCTAAGTTCTATTATGTTTGTGACCAAATATGGTACATTTAAGTAAAAATGCTACCTATTTTAAGAAAACAATCTTGTATTCCTTCTGAAAACCACTGGCGCCGGTGAATGGTTAATATTGTACGATAATTGATACAAAACATAATTGGATAAAATACTTATTGATAATATTAATATCGTTGAAAAGATATGGCTGACAATACAATCTGTGGTGTGTTGGCACACATTGTTGTTGAACTTTAGGTACTATTAGTTTTGAGTAAACTCAAGATATTATCCATCATGAACCTCTTCAACTTGATGTGAGTGTGTTATGTTATATAATGACAGAAACATTACCGATATTGGGGTTCCCGCCATTTCTAGGTCTGATCAACCTAAAGTGGTGGAAATTCCGAACGACTGACCGACAGCGAAAAAGTGATACAGGCTTATCATCTTAACAAGAGAACTTATGAATTGTTTTTACATGGTGAGAGTAGTATCTACTTATTATAATAATTAATATGCCCATAAAGGGTTCCTTAACGAAGGAGACTATAAATTTTAAGAATTGTATTTAGCTAATTATGTGCATAAAAAAGGTGCATATTATATTATTGAGTAAATTTAGGCAAGCCGATAAAAGAGAGCCTCTTAAGTTTTAAGCTTAGAACATTGGCAGTTGTCTTTAGCATCCAAATGTTCAAAAGCGATGTATTAGCTCTAAATTTTGCATTGTCGCAGATTGTTCTGTGTTAAGATTAGCATGGATATCTAATAACCACAAATAATAATTTCAAATAGTAAAATGGTGGCTTGTGTGATTTATTTTTACGCAGATTGGGAACTGTCCTTGCCATTTACTAAGAAGCAGATGTAAATAATCAATAACTCATTGGTATCCTTAAGTTAGAGATGAAGGGCACAAAAACTGGACTTGGATTGAACATAAATAGAAAATAACAATACGTGTTTATCTTTTATGGCAAATAACTCTAGTAAGACCATATACCAGTGGCGTTATCATGCGCCCCAGCAACATAAGTTCAATTTCTCTATTAGTAAGTCTAAGATGTTGACACTTAATGGGGAAGATATTGGTTAAGTTGTTGAGACTGGCAAAAACAGTAAAATATGCGTACCGTATTATAATTTCATCTCTTATTAATCTCGGGTTAGTACCAGTGCCAGGTTAAGCGCCTCATGTCACATCATGAAGATTTATCACGACGGTCATGGCCATTTCTAGGATTTTAGAAAGATCCAGAGGCAAATAGGCCAATTTAATTGCTCAAGGATGTGTGAACTTGTAGGCAACAATGAAAGCTGTATTATGAGTCCATACGTCCATTACCAAGAAAACTACTAAAACTAAAAATTAAAAACCACCTCTTATACCTCTGCATTCAGTAGAAAAGATGACAGATTAGAGTTAGACAAATTGTGTCACGTGTTTAACTTTTCGGCGAAGTTAATATCCGTTTACTCGACGCTTGACTATTCAATACAATGAATTGTACCTTTTAAGAAATTTAAGTGTGTTCTTAATGCAGCTATTCCTCGAGCAAATGGACTTGTCGAGAGGTTCAATCACATGATTTCAAATTATTCGGTGGCATTTACAAACAAAAGTCTGTGACTGCCTGTGTGTGTGTTGCACGTACGGAAAGCTTGTGTGGCAAGTGAGTTAAGCCTAAGTAACAACTGGGTAAATCCTGTATGTCAGACGATGGACGTAATGATTGAAACTACGCCACTTAAATAATAGTACTAATTATACAGGGCAGTTCATGTATTACTGCATAACACGATTGGGTACTGCGTTCACATGAGGGTATACGAGCGGGCAAACCAGGCTGAGCCCCCGCTCCTGATGCAGCCGGAATCGGCTAAGATAGACATTATAATCAGTACTAGTTTTACTGACGCGACAATATTCACGTGCATAAAAAAAAAGTACAGACTTACGATGCGATAGTCCATTCATAAAAGTCATATAACTTTAATGTTGACAGTTCCACGTCTATTAGTTAAAGCTATAAGCTGTGCGGCTATATACAAGGCAACTCATATGACAACTGATCTTATCGAAAAGGTGTGGCACAAAACACATATTTACTTACATATCACGCCTTAAATCCTTGTGGGAAGGCAGTGCGTTAACAGCCGTAAAACACGGTCGAGCTGCAAACTCATTAGATGTGAGAATTGAGTGATGGTAGAAAACAGATAAATGATAAGTGCAGAACCGTAGTGGGACTAGAACTGTCAAGTGGTAAGTTAAGTACCACATTATGCTATCAGACAAGGTGACGGCAGTTTTGTCGTTTACACGATGCAAACAGAAAGGACAGGCCCGAGAGGGTAAAGAAATATGAATGCATACAATAAAATTTGACTGTGGCAGTCTAGAATGGTGAAATCATCAGATGATCTGGCAAAAACAGATGATGAGTTACAAAATTTGAATTGAGTATCATGCGATACTTGTTTTGAGCTATTAAACATTACATTCTTACATAATTGGGTTTCTATTTTAGCAATAATCTCTTTAGTAGTAATTCACATCAAAGCTTAGATATCTTTCGAGAGGGAAGGGGTCCAAATCAGAAAAAAGCGAACCTGCCGTCAGGGGCTATCACGGTTCGTCAGACCTGCCGAGAGGGGCTATCACGGTCTGGATAGGGACAAATCGGACCTGCCGTCAGGGGCTATCACGGTTCGTCAGACCTGCCGAGAGGGGCTATCACGGTCTGGATAGGGACAAATCGGACCTGCCGTCAGGGGCTATCACGGTTCGTCAGACCTGCCGAGAGGGGCTATCACGGTCTGGATAGGGACAAATCGGACCTGCCGTTTGGGGCTATCACGGTTCGTCAGACCTGCCGAGAGGGGCTATCACGGTCTGGATAGGGACAAATCGGACCTGCCGTCAGGGGCTATCACGGTTCGTCAGACCTGCCGAGAGGGGCTATCAAGGTCTGGATAGGGACAAATCGGACCTGCCGTCAGGGGCTATCACGGTCTGTCAGACCTGCCGTAAGGGGCTATCACGGTCTGGATAGGGACAAATCGGACCTGCCGTCAGGGGCTATCACGGTTCGTCAGACCTGCCGAGAGGGGCTATCACGGTCTGGATAGGGACAAATCGGACCTGCCGTCAGGAGCTATCACGGTTCGTCAGACCTGCCGAGAGGGGCTATCACGGTCTGGATAGGGACAAATCGGACCTGCCGTCAGGGGCTATCACGGTCTGTCAGACCTGCCGTAAGGGGCTATCACGGTCTGGATAGGAACAACTCAGACCGGCCGTCAGGGGCTATCGCGGTGTGTCAGACCTGCCGTAAGGGGCTATCACGGTCTGCCACCGGAGCTTCGCTTCAGAAGACGACGTGCTGGCGTGCTGCGTTATCCAGATGAACCAGACGCAGCTTCAACAATCCTTCGAGGACGAAGGACTGCAGGATGGCCGAACTGTTAGACCGAAGAAAAGGAACACCGGCAATTATGAAGAGTCAGCACTAGTTCGGCAGTCAAGGGGTCCCATCGCAGGGCTCTCTCTCTTGGACGCTATCGGTCGACGCGCGCGGACCATTGTTTATGTTATGAGCGATCCAAAATTATTTAATTAAAAGTATTTATTCCGAAGAACTCTTGTGTTTAATTTAGAGTCAATAGTATGTATGTATGTGGACAAGAAAATTATTTTTCACGGGCTACAGCCCAAACGGATAGTTGGATTTTGACATATGAGGTGTCGTTAGATTCGTCTCAGCAGCGCGATTGACACTGGCTATATAAAAAAAATGTAGATTCACGATGGGGGATTTTTACAGCAAAACACTACTTGAAAATTACGGCAGTCGGGTTTTTGTTTTTAACACGTCTACTTGTTAAAAGATTTGTTGGCTTTGAGCTACGCACGAATAGCAAAATCAACCATGAAAATGCTGACCAGTGAATAGGTCACTATGGTTATCGGTTTACTCGAGTCGTGACATCCACTGACGCAATACACGTATTGTCTGCTCATTGTAGCATGAGACCATCTTGAGACCTGCCAGTATTTTTTCTCTTGTTAATATTGCAATTTTGGTAAAGAGAACGAACGAACATTACCTCGTCCCTTTCTCAAATTACTTAGGTACAGTTATTTGACTAGTAATTCCATAATTATTGACGGTGGTTTTCCTGGTTCTTTAATTACTTATTAATCTTATTATTTTAAACAATACTGATTTTTGACCCTTGAAGTCGCACTTAGGTATACGTGTTACGAAAGTACTACTTTTCGTAACACCCTGTAGATTACCTAATCCAGGTAACTTAAAAAAGTAAATAGAAGTAAGAAATACTTATTACTTTTAACTAGTAAATTAACTAATAGTATCAGGCGTTACTTTGCGGAAGTCCATCATGATGAAAGTGATAGAAATATATTTAGCTTCTACCGCACTTATGATGGTAGGTTATGCTGCTGAGTGAACAACACGTACGACCGCAATCTAATGCAAATGTTCTAGCGGTACAATACAACACACCAACACCGCATCCTATCATATCCTACCATCATAAGTGCGGAAGAAGCTAATGTTTCTATCACTTTCAACTAGCAAATTGACGATAGCAAAATGACGAAGCCGCCTATCGACTAGACTGGGCTTCAGTTGTAATCAATTAATCACGTTACATCGCATCGGCGCCAGTTGAAATCAGATACCGAGGTAGGTACTTGGTACTTGGTGGGTGGCACCAAGTGGTAGTGTTACTGCCTGCTCTCTTTCTTTGCGTCGTTCAACGACCCGATGAACCCTGTTGTCGGAGTTTTTCAACCGCCTATTGCAAGTAGCAGGCCTAGCTCTGACATGGTTGTGTAACGACCGCAATCATAGACAGCAACCGGGACCGACGACTTAACGTGCCCATCCGAAGCACGGAACCATCTTGCTTTTCGGACAATCAGGTGGTTCAGCCTGCAATGTCCTGGAAACAATTCACAAAGTGATAAATATCAACTTTGTGAGTGAACCCACCTGGAATTGAATCCGGAACCTTCTGCGTGGCAGGCAGTCATACTAACCACTGCGCCAAATCGAAAGCCTGCGACGCAGAAGGTTTCGAGTTCGATTCTAGTAAAACCGCGTTAGCTTGGCAATAGCGTACATTGACACGACCGGTACCAAAAACAACATTTTTGGGCGATAATTATCGCTCTCCATACAAACTATCGCTAGAATTCACATCGCTAAAGTATCATAATGCCGGCCAATTCGGGTATTCCCCGGCACAACCCGGCGTCATTCCACAACCATGTATATCCAAAATTTTCAAAAATGAGTGTACTTGTAGCCAATTCGAAAAGATGTTATTTTAACTATTATTTTTATATGTCGATAATTTTGCAAACTTTTGAAATGAGTTCAATTCTATAACATACGTTTTAAAATATTGCCCAAATTTATTCTCTAATAAAGGTATAATACCGTAAAATAAAAAATATTCTGGGTTGCAATTATAATTTTAGCAAATAGGAAGCCAAAAAGCTTTACAAAATACATTTTTACCATAAATAAATATAAAGCAAAATTGTTGACACTAAAACAAAAATTTTTGAGTTACATTGTTTTGTAATGAGCCCCTATCTGGCCAGTGGATGCCAGGGGTGCGGTCCCGTAGGCTCGCATTTGTTTTCATTTTGATCGATCGTCGTCTCATTCCGTTCTGAAGTGCGTTTGCGTTCGTTCACGTTTGGAAGTCTTTCTTGCTGTTTTTCGGTGTTTTGGTTATTGATTGTTTGATAAGTTTATTTTTGTTGCATTACTTGTTAGTCATCGGGGAAATTAAATCTGCCCGACTTCGCTGGTTTGAACATGTCGAGAGAATGGGGAGGATCTTGCGGCCAGGAGTGCATACTGCTGGGTCAACTACATGGACAACGTCCAGTTGGGCGTTCTAAGTATCGCTGGATTGACGAAGTCCAAAAAGACCTGGGAGCGCGTCAAATGGCCGATTGGCGACAAGCAGCTCAGAACAGGGAAGAATAGGTAAACCTAGTGTCGGAGGCCAAGATCCACTTTGTGTCGTTGAGCCAGCGAAGTAAGTATAGTCGAATTTTTAATTCTATTCAGTAAAATGACAGATACCGACAACATAATGATACCAACTGCATATCACTAGTGACGTACTTCAGTTCGATTTTTAAGTTCAGGTGAGCTGATTCATTCAAACCTCATACTCAGGTCACTTACATTCATTTATTGATTTCCTACAAAAAATTTATACTCCTAATATAACTTAAAAAGTGTGTCACTTAGTACGGGAGACCCAATTCATTTATTTTCATATTTTGAAGAAAAGTTTATAATAAATGTTATTCAGTTTTGTGAGAAAATCACGTCCTTAAAAATATTTAACTTATATTGTAACCAAATACACTTATTGATTTAATAACTATGAACTATGTCACTAGATGAGTGATTTAATTTAATCTTTTTAGCACATCACTATTTATTTTTTCCAAAAAAGCGGCCACGCACCAAACGTCAAATCAGTGAATACAATTAGAAATTCGATTACAGTAAGTACTTGTTAGCCAGTCACGTTTTGTTATTTTTATTTGTTAAGTTTTGTTGTGTGGAGTGTAGTGGGGAGCCACCACCTAGTCCTACGACTATACTACGACTGCTGTTAATAAACCTATGGTCAAAATATTTAATTTCTTTTATTTCACTTTATAGACCACACTGAAACATACACTATTAATACCCAGATCTGAAAACAGATATTCAAACTCATCATTCAAATAGCTGCCCCGGCCGGGAATTAAACCCGGACCCGGAGCTGTACAGTGTACCTTAAAACATAATTATCTCATAGAATTAAAATAAAAAACATCAATCAGAATTACGTTATAAATAGGGTTATAACTGAAAATGTATATTACCCCTGCAATAGTCCAGAGTGACCTTGCTATTGTACTACTGTATTCTAGCGATGTTCATATCGCATACATTTACTAAGAAAAACGATATATCGCTATCGCAAATATTGAGTACAGTGGTAGAAAAGACCAACGCCCGCTATTGCCAAGCTAACGCGTTTTTACTATAGGCGGATCACTCGCACTGTTGATATTTATCAGTTTGTGAAATTGTTCCTAGTCTGGTTAGGACATTGCAGGCTGGACCATCTGATTGTTCGATAAGAAAGATGGCCCTTAAGAGGAGGGCAGGTTAAGCAGTCAGTCTCGGTTGCTGTCTACTGTTTACCTGTTTACCTACCTACTTAGACGACAGTCATTACATTACACAACAATGTCAGAGGCCTGCTAGGTACTTGTAGTAGGCGATTGTAAAACTCTGAAACCAGTGGCGGCGTATGCAACGAATCTACAGGCTACATCGAAAAAGGAAATTCAAGCCTAGAAAATGAACCATACGTGGATCTGTTACCCATGCCTTAGCCCAAGCTTAGCCCACTGACTAGAAAAATACCTTGTGCTAAAGAGTACCTAAAAGCAATTCCCATATAGGCATATATATATCCCACCCAAAACATAAATGTGAAAGGCTGCCAAGTTCGATAATCTTGGAATGCTTCGCCTATAAAAGAAGTGAGATCTAAATAAGTACCAAGTTCCATACACAGACCTCAGTTAAAAATAGTTACAGGAATGCACACTTGATTTTTCGCAGTTTGGAAATAAGAATCTACTTTCCAAACTGCGGAAAATCAAGTGTGCATTCCTGTAACTATTTTTAACTGAGGTCTGTGTATGGAACTTGGTACTTATTTAGATCTCACTTCTTTTATAGGCGAAGCATTCCAAGATTATCGAACTTGGCAGCCTTCACATTTATGTTTTGGGTCATTTATTTTTGTAAGGTTTATTTTCTTTTTTTCTTATGATTAAGTTAGGTAAGGAAATATCTCATTTATACTTTACTTTGACTAAATACAAACCTTCGTAACGAATTTTAGGTCGGTACGACGATTGGAAGATATAGATAGATATTTTTTTTGTTTTAGTTCCTTAGGGGTATGAATTTACACCTTCATTATTTTTAAAACCGACTCACACTTGGCCATTTTCAGATTTTTTCCTTTACCTTGACCTAAAGACCTACTTCCATGCCAAATTTCAAGTCAATACGACCATTGGATATTTTTTATCTAAGTTCCTTAGGGGTATGAATTTACACCTTCATTATTTTTAAAGCCGACTCACACTTGGCCATTTTCAGATTTTTTCCTTTACCTTGACCTAAAGACCTACCTCCATGCCAAATTTCAAGTCAATACGACCATTGGAAGTGGTCTAGGTTTTTGATGAGTGAGTCAGTCAGTGAGTGTATAGTAAAAATAGCGATTTTCTGACGTCAATATCTCAAGACCTACAATAGGTACATTAATGAAATTTTGGATTTTAGACAAGTAAGTAGATCTCGACAGATACTAGAAATTTCATATGCGTAGATAAAATAGATTTTGAGTTATAGGTGGGTCGAACTTGGCCCGAAATGGTTCGTGTAATATAACCCACGGCCGGTGTGTCGCTTTTTTTGCTCGAACTTGGCGGACACACTGCCGTGTGTCTAGATATTTTTAACATGCAAAAAAAAACCTGCCTACGCTGCGGTAGAAATTTTTTGCAGGCTTTCCAAAGATGATAAAGTGATTAACACTAAATGATAATACTTGTAATAGTTACAAGTACCTACTTATAGGTATCTAGTCTAGGCAGTATAAGTGTCAATGATCGTGTCTGAGTTATACGAGTACAATCTAGCTAGACTACCTAGGTATAGCTAGGCAGTGAAGTGCCTTGTAGGCACGTGTTGGATGGCGCCAAATGGCCAGCCAGCCTAGTTACATATCGTGCGAACTTTTATCGCATTTATCTACTCGAGTACTCATCCTTCCTTTGGACACTTCTGTTTATTTTTGGTGCTTAGTAGGTATGGGAAATGAAATGAAAATTTAAATGTAGATAAATTAAGGTTGGTTGGCTCTGCAAATAAGATACAAACGATAAATATTATAATGGAGGAAAACCTTCACATAAATTATATAATCTATGTCAGCAACGCCATCTATTTTGCGTAAAAGAAACAAGTAGTTTTCACATTTTCTAAACGTCCCAAACAAAATGTGGCGCTAAAATCGTGTAGGTACGCCGCCGTCGCCGGCGCCCGCGTCGAAGGCCATTTTATTGTCTTCAATTTCATTATCATCCGACTGTTTTGACGCCGCTTATTGCGCAATATGACTCTCGAAATCGATACGAAGTCTAGAACAAATCTAAGTATCTAACAAATTAATACAAACAAATTGCAAAACAGGATCCCAAACTATTGCGTAAACCCTCAAAAATTCAAAATGCTCGCGCGTGTCAGTCGGGCATCTTGAAATCCCGATTTTCGTGATCTCGGTACTTTTACGGTCCCGAGAATCCGAGGTTTTCCAATTCTAGAATTTTTGGGATGATAATATTTATTTATCAGCATTGCAAAACTTTACCAGTTTTATTTAGCTAGATAGGCTATTGAACTTGCTCGGCGTGAACTTGATTACTTTGATTTAATCTGTTTTCTTTCTCTCTGAATTAGGTATGTTTGAGAATACGTAAATCGTTGATATTTTGTACTAAAGTAGATTGACTAGGTATCTGCCTAATGTCCTTAAATTTAGTTTGTATCTCTTTAAAGGCTGCCTGTAGAAACATTTTGGTGTCATTAAGTCATTACAAAACCTTATTTAAAAAAAATGTGTTGATACATTTTTAATAGCAAGTAAACAAATCACTAGAATCTTCTCATACGTAAAGCTTTTTAACCTTACCTTATATACCTTACCTACCGTACAAAATAGATAGTTCGTTTGCGAAAGTGTCTGTCCGCGTGGCGGCTGGCTGATGTCTGATGTTGACTGACCCGATTAGATTACGCGACATTGTACTCTTGTCAACTTTAACTGTGTGTTACAAAATTAGATTTCGGCTGATGCTATAAATTTAAATTTCTACGTGGCGCTTCTTTACTCTTTGTTCAATTGGCTTTACAGTTTAAGTTGTTGACTCTAGTGCGTAGGCGCGTCACGCACAAAAATGTGGAAATAAGCCATGGCATGGTTTTAGGATATTACTCATCCGTCATGTCGTCGATGTGACCTAGTTTCTTTAGACACTTGGTCTCGTCTTCTTTTAGATTTACGTGAATGTACGCAAGTACATTTTACAAACATAAGCTTGCTGCTAATAGGTGCGTAATGTTTATATTTCAGCTCTGGCGGGGAGTCTGACTATTGGGACGACGTTTGCTCTCTCGCCAGTGTCCGGAATCTTAACTGAGTTTCTCGGTCTGCGGAAAACTGCAGTGTTGGGCGGCATCATCGCTACCGCTTCTATGCTGATTTCATCATTCATCGTTGACCACATCGGGGCCTTCTGCTTCACCTACGGCATCTTATTCGGCCTGGGAGCGTCCTTTACCTATACTCCTTCCCTAGCCATCCTCGGCCAATATTTCAAAAGAAAACTAGGAATCGTGAACGGCGTTGTCACCGTAGGTAGTTCTGTTTTTACTGTATTCATACCTATTTTGATGGAGAGTATGATACATAATTATGGTATAGAATGGATGTTACGACTATTATCCCTTTTTACTTTAGGAGTCGTTTTTTGTGGGTTATTGTTTGTGCCGGTTCCTGTATTGGCAATTGAGAAGCCTGAGTGTAAAGATTACAAGAGCGTGCTGAAAGTAATATGCAACAAACCGATGTGGAAAATTCCCAGATACAGAATTTGGGCTTTATCATTACCAATAGCTTTATTCGGATATTTTGTTCCGTATGTACACATACAGAAGTTCATTGAGGAAAAGGAATTTGGTGACGTAAATGTCAATCTTCCTTTACAATGCATTGCAATCACTTCCGCTTTAGGGAGAATAAGTTTTGGACTCCTAGCAGATAGGAAAGGTGTAAATAGAATAATGTTACAACAAGTTTCGTTTTATTTTATAGGGACGCTTACTATAATATTGCCTTTCATAAATATATTTGGAATAGTAGTAGCAATATCATTATGTATGGGATTATTCGACGGTGGGTTTATAGCATTGATAGGACCTATCGCGTTCGAGTTGGTTGGAACTGGTCACGCAGCACAGGCGATAGGATGTATGTTAGGGTTGGCCGCTGTTCCCCTTTCCATCGGGCCCTCGATAGCGGGAGCCATTCACCGTGTCCATAACAGTTATACCCTACCCTTTGTCCTGGCCGGAATATCCCCCATTGCTGGAGCCACAGTGATGTTTTTGGTGCACTGGTCCAAAAGAACACAACCGCCTCATACGAATGGCCACGCCATCAGTCTCAACGAAAGAGACATAGGTAAGTCGAAATCAATAGAATATTTATAAGAATAAATATTTTGCATATTTTAATCTTTGAAACAATTCAATTACATAATACTTTTTGCCACAATAACAAAGTAAGTACGTGGAGACCTAGCAAGTTAATCTCACTTTTCATTGCAGTGTAAATAAGGTTACATTAACATTTTTATTAAGGTTTTAACATTAAGGTTTTAAGGATGTGTTCTACTCACGAATCTGAACAACTTTTCTTATAAATATTTCTACACAACAAAAAATATCTCCTATAAGTGACAAATTTTGGAGGATTTTTTATTCTGAAGTGCAATTTAAGGCAATTTACTTTCATATTTCAAAGAAAAGTTAAATAAAATAAATAAATCAAAGTTTCTATCAAAAGTTGTTCAGTTTTGTGAGTAGGAATTGTAACAATTTAATTTTTTCATACTTTTACTTTATGGCAGTTTTAAAATTCCATTCACGTCCAAAATTTTATCCTATAAATTTACAATCATTTATTTTTAACATTCCAGAAAAATCTCCGGCGCCATTGCTCACACCTAACGGGCAGGCTAATCAGCAGGCAACACATTGAAAACTAGGTGACATATTTTAGTTACACTAACAACGTAAAGATTGGCTTGGTGGGAATCATGTTTAAATTTCAACTTTATTTTAAAGACCGTTAAATTATTCAATAATAATAACCTATAACTAATTAATAATCGACAAAGTAATTTTAGAAATTAAGTTTTGCAAGAATTTTATATAATATACTTCGCGTAAATAACGATAATTTAATATGCTTTATCCATCAGTCACTTCAAAATCAGACAGGTTTCTATCTTGTTGTTTGTAGGAATCCTTCTTAAACATAATATATTTGCTCTTTCATTATCTGAGAAGTGTTTGACCAGTGAATACTAAAAACTCTATGATGTGCTGATAATAACCAAATATGTTTTTTTATGAATTTTTATAAGAGCTTGCAACCCATTATTTCAATCCTATTTCGTAAATTTTCGTGAGGCAGAGCAATGTCAGAATCGAGCTGTTTTAAGCAATTTACAAACTTTCTAATTATTTAGCGATAGAATATTCTATCATTCATACGTAAAAGCATCACACGCATCAAAGATGAGCTAAAATATCATTTTCCTCCCTAGCTATTTTTCCAAGGTCTCTTGAGGCGTACAAACTCATTCACCGCAGACTCATTTCACTTCGCATGCAGTTTCCAAGGAAAAAATTCTTCCAATATTAAAAAATTGTTTTTGATTTACGTGTACACAATTGCATTTTAGTAACCTGAGTTTGCTGCTAATACGTAATGTTTACATTTCAGCTTTGGCGGGGAGTCTTGCGATTGGGATGATGTTCGGTCTCTCTCCGGTGTCCGGCATCATAAGTAAGTTTTTCGGTCTGCGGAAGACTGCAGTGCTAGGCGGCATCTTCGCTACCCTTTCGATGCTGATATCATCCTTCACCGTTGACCACATCGGGGCCTTCTGCTTCATTTACGGTGTCATGTACGGCCTGGGAGCATCCTTGGCGTATACCCCTTCGTTAGCCATCCTCGGCCAATACTTCAAAAGAAAACTAGGCATCGTCAACGGTTTTGTCACCGTAGGTAGTTCTATTTTTACTGTATTCATTCCTACATTAATGGAGACTATGATAAAGAAACATAGTATAGAATGGATGTTACGATTGTTATCTCTATTTACTCTAGGAGTCGTATTTTGTGGGTTCTTGTTTGTGCCTGTTCCTGAATTGGCAAAAGAAAAACCTAAGTGTGATTTCAAGAGCGTGTTGAAAGTTATTGTCAACAAACCGATGTGGCAAATTCTCAGGTACAAGATATGGGCTTTATCTATACCAATAGCTTTGTTCGGATATTTTGTTCCGTACGTACACATAAAGAAATTTATTGTAGAAAAGAAATTTCCAGGCAATATAAAAGTTAATCTTCCTTTGCAATGCATCGCAATCACTTCCGCTATTGGAAGGATAAGTTTTGGGATCCTAGCAGATAGAAAATGTGTAAACAGAGTAATGTTACAACAAGTTTCATTTTATTTTATAGGTACGCTTACTATAATGTTACCGTTCATGAAAAACTTTGGTGCAGTAGTAGCAATAGCATTATTTATGGGAGTATTCGATGGTGGGTTTATAGCATTGATAGGACCCATCGCATTCGAGTTAGTTGGAACAGGTCACGCAGCGCAAGCGATAGGATGTATGTTAGGGTTGTCCGCTGTTCCTCTTTCTATTGGGCCCTCGATAGCGGGAGCCATTCACCGCATCCATAAAAGTTATACCCTACCCTTCGTCCTGGCCGGAATATCCCCCATCGCTGGAGCCACAGTCATGTTTTTGATTCACTGGGCTCAAAAGACACAACCGCACCAAGAAATACAAATGGCCACGCCATCTCTCTAAATGACTATGACAAGGATTAGTGAAAATTAATAGAATCTTTATTAAAAAAAATACTTGATCCACCTTTTTCAGCATTGCGATATGCATTCGTGTCTTTGTGTCCGAGCTTTGTGTTAATAATTTTCACATGTTCAAGCCCATTAAACTATGTCACTTAGTCGGTACTATAGTAAAATTAATGTGCGTATAAGCAACATCACTTAGGATGGCCTTGTTTGTAAGTATCAAAATGCTTAACATTTTGATTTAGTTTATTCTGCAAGTTTTTTTTAGCTCTCTAGAAGTTTGAGCTCTCTATTCTATTTCATATTATGGTCCTAAATTTGAATGTTCTTAACATTAGAGTATCAATAATTGTTCTAATGCTCTTTCATCCTGGTTTTGATGTTTAGTACCAACAAGTGACTCCATTTATAGTTCCAATTCCAACTAACTCAAACGCGATGGGACTTATCTATCAATGTTGTAAGTAATCCCACTATAGAATAATATTTTTCTGACATCCAAATGTTAATTTAAATTATGTAATTTATTACAATGTAAGTAAAGGGTAGGTATAATTAGTTACTATGTTGACTTTCTACCTACTACTAAAATTGTTACTTACTGCTATGAAATAATTTGATAATAAGCGATAGTTTATCACAAAAAAACTTGTTTTTGCAGTGAAGTAGGTCAATTAAATACTTACTCTGTCCTATTGCGTACCTAGCCAAACATTCCTAAACAGTTGAACCTATGTCATAATAATCCCTACATGCGTGCAAGCAAATATCTAAGTTCCTTTAAAAAGTACATTAAAGTGTATTTAGGCTATCGGATGTGCCGTGTCTGTTGTATCTTTTTATTGCATTTCTAAGTACGAAGAGGCTATCCAAAGTTCCTGTTTTGTTAAAACGTTGCGAGTTCTCTAACTTTGCTATGTTCCTTATTAAAAACAATGTAAAATTTGCGTTGATTAAGTTATATTAGAATAAGAAACGTGGATAGATTTAACATGTGCTTGGTATTGTTGATAAAATACTGTCAATTATTAACGTATGTATGAAATGCGCTGTGCGTCTAATCAATGTAATGAAACCGATTGTGATAGATGTTTGTTACGATTGAATGGCTATAGTTATTTACAGATTATATTTAGCACGTGTTTAGTACAATAGAAAATATTTTTATTACAAAAGGAATGTTGTTATAAAAATATTCTAGTTAATAATATTTTATTAGTAGGTGTTCAATAATAGACCGTGACATTATGCATTTTTACTTTTAGATTGTAAGGAGTTTTATTTCGAATAGAACAGACAAATAATAATATTTAAATATGTATTTAAATACCTACGTTAAGTTATAGTTGGTAGGTATGTAATGTCGATACATACTTATTTTTAAGGTGTAGGCAGGCACGTGTAGGTAAGTAAAAAGTACACCGTCATTCATGGGTTACCCGTTTATAGGAAAAATACTTCTTGCCCGAAGTAAACAGAGCCATGAAACTAAACAACTTTATGGCAATAATATGTCTGGCTGGTGACAGGAAAAACCCTTTTGTAAGCAGGCCTTAATACATAGCAAATATTCATCAAACACCAATCTAAGTCGTTTAGTTTCACGGATGTACAGGGTTAGCCAAAACGTTTTGTGTAAGTTAATTTTCTAATTTTATGAATTTTAAAACATATATTACAACATATATATTAATTGATATAGTTATTGAAAATCGACAATAATTAGTACTTTGTTATTATTTGCTACTTCTAATTAGTAAATCCTAATTCTGATGTTAGATACATGAAAATAAACTTATTTAAAGGCCTATATCTAATGAAATAAAGGCACTCAGTTTAAATACCTTCGATAAATTATAGAATATTTATATCTTTAGTGCCAGTACCAGTAGGTAGATCAGTCCAATAGAGTTTAGATGAAATAAAGAATACTTAAAATTAGAGTACGTACAAGAATGTCCAAATATCCAGATAAATAACAGAATTTATTTATTGGACATCGCTGATTAACAAGCAATAAAAGGAATAAAATATTTAGCTTTTAAAATAAATTCTATATTTTTACACTAGTAATTTTGTCTTAAAATGTGCTGTGATATATAAATCATAATCATTAGGTTAGATATCACTTATCTGTATTGTTACTTGTTACAAAATCATATCAAACTATAACAGGTTTTGCTAACGATAGCTTTAAAATAACAAATTAAGTTTGTCAGCTTTTAAATATTGAAACGTTTAAGGACTTACGACAAAAAGTTAAACATGCATTCATCAAGGGTTTAACTTTTTATGGCAAACCTAACAGAGGCTCCACTTTAATTATTATGAAAATTATATAAGTAAAATTATGTATTTATACCTATTTTATTTAACTAAAAACAGAAATGAATTTAAGAGTAACGTCTTTTCATGCTGTTAACGCAAATAATTAAAGACGATAGTGTGTCGACTCTATTATAATAAATTATGATGTTATATTTTTAATGAGGTAAATAATCATCAATATCACGTGAAGTGTATCTGTTTGTCAGAAATGACGAAAAATCTCATTATTCTTTTACGAAATTGTGGTAGTATAAGTACAGATACACAGGTATCAGCTATTCAGTCTGCTCACTGTGCAGTTGAGTAGTTAAGTATGTGATTTAATTAAATCAACTGTGACTTACGAAAATATTTTTACTAGATTTTATAACATAAATATAAATTGTGAAATAGAGGGTTACATAAATATTTTTAATTCTAGAACCAAAATCAAAAGGTACAATGTTTACTATTTTGTAGATTTTTTCCACAATATAGTTATTTCGATTACTTGGTGGTCTAATAAAACACTAGATATTAACTTTTTGGTTGCATAGTTAATAATACACACGAAGAAAGTGAAAAAAAAATTCACGCCACCGATGGAATTAGCGCCACAGAAGACGTGGGTTCGTGGGTGCGCCCCATCGGTGGCGTGATTTGTTTCCGCTTGCTTCGTTTGTTTTGAATTATTTTTTGTAACCAAAAAGTACAAGTTCATGTATTTCACGTGATTATTCTACAGTTACCAAACTGTCAAATTGTGTTCTTACACGTATGTTAAGAATAATTTTAACACTTTACTTAATTAATTAAGATAATTATTACGAGTAGTTTATTATTCTTCATAATTTTGTTGCATTTTTAGGCTCCTTCACATTTCAGGATCTGGCGTTAAAAGTAGTTCAAGCTGTAGCCAACATTTAATCTCAATTAAAGCGCAACAATTTTTTATGTCTCTACGTTTGAAATTGTTAATAATTATTGAACAGAAAGATAAGGCGGGATCAGAAAGTAACGTGAGATCCCGCAATACCGAAATTCCGTAGGGTCAATATTGGAAGCATTGGTTTTATTTATTTTCTATTAGAAATATTTTAGTTATGTTATGATAAATGCTCTATTAAAATGAAAATACAGCTTGCAGAACATTAAAGTTTACTCACTTAGAGTTTTAGTTCCTCAAGAAAAATCGCCTAAATTGAACCAAATCATGACCGGAATGTAAAAGGAGCATTGTATAAATCAATTTCCAAATATTTCTTTGTTATAAATTGTCAACTTCTCTCTTTTTGGGAGTAAAAGACCTACTAAGCAGTGTTAAATATTAAACTGTTGAGGTAGGTATACTTAAGTGAGAAATGACTATAAACTAATTAAATGACTAGTGAGTTAATCCGCATAAAATTTATTTTATAGTGTTAAATATTATTTAAATTTTAATATAAAGTTATTGTGTGCGAATATGTTTAATTTTATTCATTAAGCGTATATAATTTTATAAATTAGACAGATCCAATGCAAATACCTACCTACCTATGTTATGTATTTGGACTTATAAGCAATTGATTTACCAGTTTATATCATTTTGTATTTAAAAGTAATAAAAACTGTTATCAGTAAATAATATATTTTATTTTTCTTTTAAAGTTCATGCTTTGACCATAATATTATCGTAAGGTTTATAGCTATCTGGTTCGTTATTTGCTTATTTTTAATTTAAGTTTCTGGATAAAGTACATTATAAAATACTGTGCCTAAACTAACTATTACACATATACAAAGGGCAGCGTTAAACCTACCTATTTTATTATGAACAATTTCTTTAAAGACACGGGAATCGAGTAGGTAGCAAGATGCTCAAGGCACTATGTCATGCTTGAAAATTTGGTCTTGTGAAAGTATTCCCTTGAAAACCGTCTGTAATGAAAGTTATCACTTGCATCATTTATCGAAGCCACAGTACTTGTATTTGTTATCTCTTCTTGGCTCCAGTTTGTTATTGTAGAAACACGTGTACCTTGCGAGAGCGTGTGATCTTTAGGACTATGGTCAACGTGGTGTCCAGCATTTCGTGTAGGTGATTCAGATTTGAACTTCTTTTGAATGTATGCAATCAGCTTCTGCCAGGGACCGCCAGTTTTAAATACTCTATGGTTAGTCACGGTACTCTGGTCTGCACTCGCTGATGGGAAGGTTCCAAATGAGTATATCCTCATTTCGATTTCCTCTCTAGACGCTGAGCTGCGTTTCTGTGTTGCCCAGCGCAGCGGCTTGGATAACCTGGTCAGGAAGATAATTAAATACCTACGCCTTGTGGTTAAACGTAATGAGTGCAGATCAGTTGAGCTCACCTATACGTTGTACGTACCAGACATTTTATCCCTAACATAGATACATACACTACTACTGAGCATTCAACACGACCTGGGTAGGGATGTCTGTATTTTTGGTTGCTAGTAGTGGTCAGTTGGGTACACATCTTGTATGCATTCAATATAAGCTGTCATTATGTCATATTACTTACTCAGCAAAGTATTCCATATCTTCCATAACATCAGGCAGCTCTCTCCCATCCACATGTGGCAATGCAAAACTCAATATAACAAGAACTATTGACAGACCCAGTTCTACAGCTACAAATGTAATGTCATCCATGGCTTTGTAAATGAATAAGATGTAGCTAATCATGGCTCCAAAATAACCAGAAGCGTGACAGCAACCAAAGAGGGTAGCCCGTATGTTTATGGCGTAATATCTAGGTGTTAAATTGAGTAATAAAGCGTGAACTATCAAGCCGGATGCCAACGCTGTTGATGATAGAAACTCGTGGAAAAAACGCTGAAAGAAATTATTTCAGGTAGAATCAACTTTGCACATTATTGTAAGCTAGACACTGGGTAAATATTTATTACCCCTGTGAAAATTATCCTAGCAATATCTTTTCAATAAGTATTAGTAGGTGCAGTGTAGGGTGGTAGGTGCAGGTACATAATAATATGCAAATTTAAGTTTCCAGTTCTCGCTGAGGAAATTACTTATTAAAAAGTTGCTACAGGTATGTCACATTATTATGCATAGGATCAGATTATTATTAAGTACCTTTTTATTCGAATTAAGAGCGTCATTTTCATTGGCCGAACGATTGTAATCCTAGGCATAGGTAATGCCCTGGTTGGTGTTATACAATACTTATACTTAAAATAATTATGCTTAAGTCGGATACATACCTACCTGAACATACAGTCAAATTTCTAACAACTTACTTGTTTTACAACTAGAGCTCCTCCAGTAACGACAGCAGTGAAAGCAATGTTAATTATTAAAAAACATTGCAGACTCAACACATTTGACAATACAATAGTCACGACTGCCATTCCCACGAGGATACACATGACCTTCAACAATATGTGGGATCCGATGCCTTCGCTGTATATTTTCAAATATAAAAAGCTCCATATAAAGTTGAAAATGGCCCAAAACAGCAGTGTAATAGCGACTACAACCCTCACGTTGTGAACGCTGAGAACTTTAAAACAAGTCATTGTTTCGTCTAAACAGAAATACGCCTGAAAATAACATAAAAACATTATTTCATTTGTCTACATAACGTACTTTTAGGCTTTTATTAATATACCTATGCGTCTTATTTTTGATTTTTTGAATTATTGGTCTTGTATTTTTAGAGTCTGTAATTTATTTTTATTGTGCTACGTTGTGCCATAGTATAAACAGAAACTAATTTAATAAATCTATTCAGAATTTTCTACCGATTGCCTCTAGGTCTATCGTTCTCTTGCTTTAGGACTAGGTACCTTACTGAACTATCCTATAGAATCTGAATTGAAAACACTATTCAATGTGTTAAAATAGACTTACAGACGTACTCTTTGATTAACAGGCCTTATTTTGAATTCGGCGCTAATGGTGATATTGTTCTTGGTTGCTGCCTTTGATAGCAAATTTTCCGCTAAGTGTATCTTTCTATTGTATAGCATCCACTGGGGCGATTCGGGAACCCATCTGAAAAACAATAATATTCTTAATGCGACAAATTACTAAAATTACCCACTACAATACCGAAAGTACCGAGATTCCACAAAGTTAAATTAGTACGGGATCCCGTATTACCGACATTGAGAGCACTAGTAGACTAGATAGTAGAGGCACGATTTTACTGTATTTTTCTGACTGACGTATATTAATAGTACCTACCTATCAATATCATAATGGCACCACCTTGTACGCTTGAAATCTTCGAGCAACTCATCATTAAGTCCTTTCAATAAATAAAAAAACCGGCCAAGAGCGTGTCAGACACGCCCACAAATAGGGTTTCGTAGTCAACGTTTAAATATCAGGTTTTCAGAGTTACTAACTTAATTTTGTTGCTGGTTTTTTTGCAGCAGTATGGTTACCAACCGCAAATTGTAAAGCTTTTATTTATCTTAAAACTTTAGTGATACAGTACCTATCCGTTATAGTTTTTATGGTAACTTCAGATTGAGAAATATATTCCATATTTTATCCAAATTTTTACCGTTTATACTTTAGGAGTTATAGCTGGAACAAATTATGGCTTAAAAACGCCCCTTTTAAAAGCAAATATCTCGAGACAGAAACATTTTAGTGACTTTGTTCCTGAGAAACCTCCCCATATTTTTAAAAGACCTTTTCTGCGATACCCTACTCAATATTACAAGAGAAAAAAATTTTTTTGCCGCCCTTTCACTTGTAGGTATGGGAGGGGGTCCAAAAAACATTTCAAATATTTTTTTTCTCAACATTTCAAAATTTGGGTCAACATGATCTATCTTCACACCAAATTCCATGTCGATAGCTCCAAAACTGACGGAGTTATGAGGGCGCGGGACCTATACAGACAGACAGACAGACAGACAGACTTGACGAAACTATAAGGGTTTCTAGTAGACTACGAAACCCTAAAAAATTGATAGTCGAGCATGGGCAGTTAAGTATCTAATCGCGTAACGAACACTATTTTCGTTTTATCTAGGTACGAATTTAAAAAATGGGTACTCTAACTATGTACCTACGATTAAAATGAGAAAATGTGTAGTTTAACAAGAAGGTACGTACTTCAAAACCAGAATGAAGACAAGTCCGAAGAAACACCCAATCAGGTTGTACGTCTCCGGATTGCCCGCTGCGTTGGCCATATGCACCGTGCTCACCAAAGCAATGAGACGGGGACTCATCACGATCACGTTGAGCCAAGATCTCCAGCCGATACTTGCGATTTCACTTACTAGAAATAAATATCAAAAACATTTGCAATCAGTCATACCAGCTTTTTGGAGGTATCATAACAAACCGGATGGACCCCGGCAAACCTGCTACCCAGGCAAATCCCGACGTCCAGAGTTCAATTCCGGGTGGGGATAGATATTTGAAACATGATCTTTACATATTTTTTTGCTCTTGCGATAGGTATTTGTGCGTGTTTCATCTCCTCCTTCGAGTGGGACACCCCGGACACCAAGTCGTCCAACGACCCGATGAACCCTGGTGTCAAAGGTTTTTAACCGCCTACAACAAGTAGCAGGCCTCTGACATGGTTGTGTAACGACCGTCATCTAAATGATCATTGATCATAGACAGCAACCGCGGGACCGACGGCTTAACGTGCCCATCCGAAAAGAAACCGTCTTGTTTTTCGGACAATTAGGTGGTTCAGCCTGCAATGTCCTAACCAGACTGGGAACAAATTCACAAAGTGATAATGATAAATATCGACTTTATGACTGACCCCACCGCGAATTGAACTCGAAACCTTCTGCGTCGCAGGCAGTTGTACCTACTAACCACTGCGCCACACCAGCTCATGCTACCCGGAATTCTACGAGTGCCATGCGTGACGAAAAGATTCGTGTTACTTTGACGATTATTACGTGACACGCATTCCATCACCCGTAGCTAGATATAATCAATACTTACCTACAAGCTTATCAGCAAATTAAGTTATGGGTGAGCTACCGTATCTGTAACGTTTACGTCAGAAGGTTATAAAAATACGCGTGGTTAACTAACATTCGGGGGCTAACGCTTAGTCAAGGTTACCATTAAGACCTTCACACACAACCACGATAGGCACCTACTTACGTTACGATTAACCACATACGTTCATATCGTACTTAATAAGTACTTAGGTGCCTATATTAAACACTTTTCATTATGAATCTATCCTTTTTCACAGAAAAACGTAGGAACTTACCTAATTTAAATAATCATTGTGTCGAAACTGAGGAGCTATTTGTAATTCTGAAATGTTATTTTATTATCTTTTATAATCGGCTCTATAATTGTAACATTACCCACCAATTATCAAAGCTACAAACGTGGTAGCTGTTCCAAACAAAGCCTCCAAAAACAGAATCAATCGGAACCAAGCTTCAGAATCGCAGAAGGTTGCCGCAGTTCTTAAAAACAACACCGAAAATACATCCACTATCAGTGCAACTTTTCTGCCGAAGCTGAAAAAAATATTCCCACGTTAAATAAGGCACAGCTTTCTAAGAAGTAATGCAATACAATGCCAGGACAGGACTATTAAGAATAGTCAAAACAGTTATAAAACTTTAGTGCTAAATAGCGGTAGTCGTCATCAAGAAACGGGCTATTCTATTGTCTTCAATAGCATGGCGCCACCACTGGTACAGTTTAGTGTTTAGCGCCACTCTTTGTAAACAAAGATATTGAAGATGCTTCTTGAAGATACTTTTTACCTGTCTGCGACTAGACCGAAAATTACGTATCCAAATATCGTTGCTAGTTGAAATATAACTGCAGTTAACAGAAGCTTCATCTTGTCATCGCAAAATAGCAACCACTGTAGGAAAAATAAATTGTTTTTTAAAATGCAGTTCAGGGTAAAGCAAGTAAATCACATAAAATATAGAGCTACTTACAGACTTTTTGATCCAAAACACCCACAGAAGTTTCAGGTGCCACTGCACGCAAACTATTTCAGTGTCATTACTTAGCGTGTACGAACAGAGCGTTTCATTTGCAATATCTTCATGATCATCATCAGGAATGCACTTAACACTGCTGGGATGTAGAAGGAAAATATCTTCGTAATAGCGAAAGAAGCTGCTCGTCATGAGGATCGTGGACACCATGGTGACCAGCCACTGCCAGGAACCAATGTCACCCAGAGCATCTGTCGTCACGTCCTCGTATATCGTACCAATTCTACAATTATAGTGCGAATTTTGTCATTATCTACATTCTTGAAACGTATAAACTTATTGCTGTTCACTTACATAGACATTTTGAAGTATCTTCGTATTTTGTCTCGTACATATTGCATTAAAACTTGCATCGATTGACGAGGAGCCACCTTGATTTTTGAAGCCTACTAAATAAATGATACCGAGGTATGATCAAGGTTAGGATATGTTCAAAAATGCATGTCAGTTGGATTGGTATAGGTAGGTATATTACCTATGCGATTTTAAGTGTGCCTTAGTAGGGCTTCTATTAAAAAACAGATTTGAAATGGCATAAAATAACTTCGTTGCTAGATTTTATCTTCCTTTTATTTGGCGCATGTCTTTTGAATTCAACAGGCAGTTCCTCTAGCCATGGACATCATACTTTTGATGTTTATTCATGAACTTAAGCGCCATAACTCGATAATAATTGCGATTGAATTAATTAGGGATGTTGTTGTAAGCAAAAAAGTACTTTTCCACTTGAGCGAGACAAGTTTCATAGAGTTATAATATAATACAAATCTGATAATAATACATAAACATGATATGAACTAGGGTCATAGCTACACTTCGTGTGGCTCTACGCGATGTAAAAATAGAATATTTTCTTTAATCATTAGTTCCACAGTTTCTTGGAGTTCTTGTATAAATATTGAATATCCTCATTATAATGTTGTCGTATGCGTCGTGAAGACGGTAACGGTTCAATACCGACCTCTTATTGAATTGCATATTCGCTGACCATTGCGTCATTCTGCTGGACACGACTGATTTCTATTATTTTTCAAATAACTGGGACTCTCTCTTTCGCTATTGTTGTCGAGGTCGAAACTAATAAATGCCTATAATTAGTCCTTTAACCTGACCGGATCGAATCCAGTCGGATTTTCCAACCTAATGGCCTCGGACTTGAATTGACGACGACCTTTTGGTATCGGCCAGTTAGAGTTAGCAATAATGCCTATATACAGAAACTTGAAATAATAGCCGCATTGGAGATTAATTATATTTTATATTTAGATCGAGTTCAAGGCTAAGCCATGGTTGGTTTGCCAAAAACTTCGGAGGGACTTTCTTTACGCTAGCCAAATGAATAAATTTCTAAAATGATATTCCACCATGGAATAATTCATTTTAGAAAATTAATTTTCAAATACCGCATCAAAGTAGATTCGTATTTATACCCAACGCAAATAATGGCCAATTAAGTATTTTTTAGTTTATATTTGAAAGAGTTTGATCTCGTGTCAGAGCAAAAACATAGTTTTACAATGCATTAGGTGTAGAACGATGTAGAGCAGGTATGGTATGGATTAATCTTGAAATAAAGTATGATGGTCAAAACTGCGAAAGGTCGGAAAGTATGTCGATTCATGTCATAAACTAAATTTCATGCCTTGTCGCTGTGGTTTCTATCTACCTACCTAAGTATCAAAATTGTGATTCTTAGCTGAATAGAAAAGTAGAGTCTTCATATTGTACCTAATTTCTGCTTTGAACATTGTTAACGCTATCAAAGGTATCAGATGTTTTAATGCAGTGCAAATATAATAAGTAGGTACTGGTAATTTACCGGATGATAATGCGCCAATATTAGCGAAGTGTCAATAACTTCCAGCTTGACATTCCGAGGACGCGAAATCCATTACTAAGATTACCTATAGGCTGCCTGAAGATAGTTCAAGTTGTTGCTAAGTTAGGGCACGAAGTATCGACCTATCATTGCGTCATAATCGCCGGAGAGGTGTGAGTTTTGCACAACGATAAAGTTACAGTGACAGTCATTGTAATTGTTGGAGTGCGAGATAAGGCACTGTTTTTTTTTCGTCAGAATGTGGCAATGGCCACCAGGGTTGGATTCTGTAGTATAATAATACTATTCGTACCATTATTTCATCATGTGTAGTATGTAGTATAGCAATGTCAGTATACTACGCGAAAATACCATAATTTATCATCAGGTCGCTCTAGGTCATTTTGCTTTTTAATATTTACCCCACAATATAGGGAATTGGGCGAAACTGTGCGTTTGGTGTAATAAATGTCCGAAAACCATCCATTCAAAGAAATCGCCTATGCTCTTGATTGCCTGGTTTTGCCTCACGCAAACGCTGATTGTGAGAGAGTATTTAGCAAAGTTAATTTGGCAAAAACAACTCGCTCCCAAGGACGAAATTCCAATTGTCGAATTGGCTGAGATAGACGTCCACTTGCCTGAATTAATTCAAAATTTTTGTTACAAAATAATAAAGCAAAATTTCACTTATAAAATGTAATTTTATTTCAAAACAAATCAAAAATACGAAACGTAGTATAATTTTAGACAAGTAGTATATTTTTAAATTCCGTAGACAATAATTTTCTGAGGGTCTGAATCCAACCCTGATGGCCACGCCGCCGACGCGGTGATAGCCATTCGCTCGCCCGCCGGCACCCACGCCTGGCGTCTCTTTGCCTGGCGTTTGCATTTACACGCCGCGTGTTCCCGCCAACCATCAATGGTGTTTGTGAATCCAATAGTTCCAAAAAAAGTTACAGGGATTATCCAAAATGGACAAGGATCACGCTCTGGAGGAGATGATGGGGAAGCTGGGTGAGTTGAACATATGGTAGAGTTTCGCAAAGTTTTTCGTACCTATGTTGATCGGATATTGAAATCATCGGAATGATTAATTCAAGTTGCTGCTTGAAGAATGTGGAACCGCGACCGTGTAGACGATGTGTGCAAATATGTACCTACATGCTTGTGAGACCTAATTGCTCACAAGTAAAGCTCGAGCTTTCTTGCGCACACGCTCTTCGCCAGTCACCGTGATTAAAAGTACGTCTACATACTTACATGCAGGGCGAACGTACCAGTCGTCGACTATTAGAGAAAAAAACGCATTCACCTAACTGAACTAGGTAAATTGTCATTAAAAATTACATATTAAATTACCTAAGATTAAAAATAATGTTAATGTAGGTAGGTACCTACCAACCTTCTGTAATTTTATGTTCAGTAGGTACTGAGCTTTATTCTGGTATAAAATAGAGTACAAAAGTAATTCCATTTTCCTGTATAAAATACACTAGTAGGTAAGTACTTAATTAACTCATAGTAGGATATCCTCCTCAATCCTCAACAGCCACAAAAGTTCACAAAAATAATCAATAAGTAAGTAAAATACTGGTATTTTCATACTTCCGGCACAAAGTAAGTATTGGCTAGCGCATTCTCTATTTTGTGCTTCCGGTCTGAATTAATAAGCGCATAAGTCTTTGCCTTAAACCGAATGGTTAATTGTACTTATTTGTATTATTTTGCATATGGCAAAAAATATTTTTCATAGCCTTCATAAACGACTCGGTGTCCCACACGAAAAAAGAAAGAAAGAATAGCCTTCATAAATACCAGTCATGACCTACGGAGCCGAGACGTGGAACTTGACAGTAAAACTGGCCCACCGGCTACATGTCACTCAGAGAGCTATGGAAAGGTCTATGCTTGGTATCTCTATAATGGATAAAGTCCGGAATGAGACCATCCGAAAAAAGACCAAAGTGACGGACATAGTCTGGAAGTGTAGCAAGCTGAAGTGGCAGTGGGCTGGCCACATCTGTCGTAGAACCGACGGACGGTGGAGTAAGCGGGTTCTCGAGTGGAGGCCACGCCTCGGCAAGCGTAGCGTTGGACGCCCTCCGGCCAGATGGACCGATGACTTGAAAAAGGCGGCTGGTAGCGACTGGATGGCAAAAACGGGAGATCGTGCCTTATGGCGTTCCCTGGGGGAGGCCTACGTCCAGCAGTGGACTGCAATAGGCTGAAATAGAATAGAATAGATAGATAGCCTTCATAAAATAGAAGCAGTCAGTCATGATAAGTTTTTGTAAGTAAATCCCTAAAAAGTCCCTGTTTCGCGAAAGGTTCATTCACCCTACTTAAGTTTAAACGGCAAACCGGTACCTACTGCTCGCACTCTCCAGTCCAGACACGCTCATATGTGGATGTTGTTGCAAAAAGTACCTACCAGATGCGATTCATAGTAGGTACCTATAAATGGATACTTGTTAGCTTGCGTAGGAACTTACGTTTAAGAAGGCACTTTACTGACATCTACCGCCGATTGACCGAAGGACAGACCAGGCATCTATTTTTTAAATATCGGTTTGTCACATCATCACATCACCCCATAGCAGTCCACTGCTGGACATAGGCCTCCCCCAGGGTACGCTGCAAGGCACGAACTCTCGTTTTCGCAATCCAGTCGCTAGCACCCACTCTCTTTTAGTCATCGGTCCATCTGGCCGTCCAATACCTAACCGTTCTGTAATTTTTAGTGTTTTATTTTGGAATTTATTGACTTCCAAAAGATCATAATTCATTATCATCATCATCATCACTCATCCATCGGTTACTAATCAATCAACATCACGTTTTTTTAATGCAATAATTAGGTAGGTAACTCACACCTAATAAGTAAGGAGTAATATAGTAGGTATTTATATATTTTATCTGCTTATATTGATAACATTTTTTATAAATATTTTCTATTTCGTGGCAATCATCGTCATTTCATTATCAGCTTTTACAATGAATTAATTGATTTATTTAATCTAAACTTACCTAATCAAATCAAATCAGTTATTTCAAGCAGCGTTACGTCCTAGATACTATAATGTAGGTAGGTACTTAGGTACTTGTATTACCTACAACATAATATAATTTTTATTTCATATTTCTGCTATCCGAACCCGTGAAGACCTACGTAAAATTGTGTAGATATTGAAGATAAAAACTTCTCTACTGTCATATATTTTTAACGTACCTATAGCCCAAATTCACATATTTAGAGATACAGCCAACGGTTACAGCTATAGGTATTTATTTGACAAGTCAAGTTTATAATTTTATTCAATAGACATTTTATCTGAATCAACTTGTTTGACATGTAATAATTTAATAAGTAAAACAATAGATAAATTAATATCTAAATCAACTTGTTTCATTGAGGCTCGTCGTCGTTATCACTTAAGTACATACTTACTTACAAAAATCTTTTCAGTTTCATTAGTTTTTTGAGTCTTTATTCAAAACAAAAGAAAAAACAGTTAAGGTGACTGCTTTAATTTTCATTGAAGCTCTCTGAAGGTTGTTTCAGTTGTTTAAATAAAATCTGGCATTATATCATACATACGTCAACTTATTTATTTTGTACAAGGTTAAAAATTTTCAAGAACACTTAGCGCTGTAGTCATAAATGGTTTTCAGACCTGCTTTACATTTGTGTTAAATGAATATAAAATTGTCTGTCGCGCTATTTTTTTCCAAAGAGGATCCATACTTCCTACTCATAATTTCTTTATGGTTTTACCCTTTTAGGAAACATAATTGTGCGTTATTTATTTTATGAGTTAGGATTTAGGATTATAGGTAAGTATATTTTGAAAGAATATAATACGTACCTACTCTACTACAAAATGTAACAAAAAGGTGTAACGACCTGAAAGGAGGTCAAGGTGCTTATTAATAAACATTAGTCCGCAATAGGTAAAAGAAATGTAGGTAGGTAGGTATCTCCCATAGATGGGGCGAATAGTGTGGGACACAAAAACATTCTATTTGTGGCAAATAGTTGGATAAGGATGGTCAAAAATTATATTATATTTACTTAGTCCGACCCGACCCATTTTACTTGAAAAATATATTTCTTTGTGGTTCCCAATGTTTCTAAAAAGCAAGATGGATAGGAACTAGGAAAGTATACCTTTCTACTTTTTCTAAAGAGTGTTTTTCACACCTGAATTCATCCAATTGAATTTCGAATATAACCTACATTACATAGTGTAAAGTTAGGTACAATGGGGACAAAAATGCCGTGCTGAAATAGTGTTTGCAAGTGTAATCACGCAATGCAGTTGTGTTGGTGGCTGGTTGGTGCAACCTGACCATTATGCTTGATCGATTATGGGCAATTTGATGTTGAACCTACCAAGGTCTCATAAAAACTTACTGCCCTTTGCTGCACACGTTGGAATGTCGTTGGTTTTTGAAGGGATTTAAAAAGTCGAGACACTCAAGTAATACTGATTTCCTCATTTTACCGTAGGTTTAACTTTTCCATAAAAGTTTATAATATTGTCTGAGATCTAGAGTCAATGTTAAAGATGGAGCTAGGGCTTGTTTTCAGTAGAGCCATCTATTTGTGATATAAGTATCTTTTACACAGAGCAAGTCATAATTTTACATCAAAGTGTTTTAGGTGGGATGCACTTTTTCGCTCTGTAATAAAATTAGTAACATAATTACGAAGTAAAATAAATAAGTAATTAAGCGATCATCCGCTTATTCTGATAACTCTGACCTAACCTAACAATGATAACGCAATAATATCTGCAATGTTATTTGATTTATTATTATGTCAGTAGATATTGGGTAAGTTGCTGCTTTATCTAATGACAAAGTTACACAAGGCAGATAGTACAAAATTATTGATTTTTAGCTTTTTGATAAAGTATTTTATAATAAGCCTTCTATCTGGCAAAAGTTAAGGAAAATCCAAATGTGCTAATAAATTACATTGAGTATACCCACATTTAGACTGATAGATATATGTTCGGATAAAAGTACGAAGGAGGTTTACAATTATAATGTTTTAGAATGGGCGTGCAAAGTACATTTTGTTTAAAATTCTTCACATTCTAGAGATTCCATTAAAGCATACAACTTACATGACTATCTGCTTTTACATGAATTGAATACAATGTTTTCATTAATGGTTTGCCACATAATAAAAAGTTTCATTTTTATTTCCCTACCAACTTAGTTGACCTTCTCCTGACTCTAAACACAGAATATATAATAGTACTAGGGTACAGAAAATTCACTCCCTAACAAAAGCCATGGTTAGGTATAAAAAGATACCTACTCTCGGCTTAGCCGACCACCCGCGAGCAAAATTGAAACTTATTACTGCGCGCGAACGGCTCAATCTCCACTGGACGCCGCCGGACAATGACCCAGCCGCGCGCGCTCTCAAAGGGTTGTCACAATAATCGAGTAGGTAGGTATTTCATTTATCTGTTCAGTACATAGGTATTCTAAGTAACTATAAGACAAGTACCTATTGCAAGTGTTTTAAAATCGAATTTAAAATAAGCTAGCGTAACATTAACAACAGTAAGTAGCTACCTACCTACCTACTGATCTTATGAGACGATAGAAAGTGAAGCTCACACAAACTTGATACCTACCGGTAGGTATCTTCCTATTTCTCATCATTAAATTTTGTTCAAATTCTGGTTAGGTTAGGACTCGAACGACCTGAAGCAAAATGGTTCCGTACTTTGGAAGGCACGTTAACCTGTCGCTCCCTGTTGTTGTGTATAGTACAATTACCTACCTACCTACTTAGACACAAACAACCAACTCGCAATGCGGGGGCGCGGCGGCGGCGGGCGGCGATGCGCGAGCGCGAGCCCGCTGCTTATTTCCATCGCACTCGCACGTGAGCGCAGCATCAAGGGTTAGAATGAGACACCGCTGTTGTTGGTGTGAAATATCTTCGCAACAAATATATGCGTATTTCGGCTGTAATGTATTTACCTTGGTGAAGGCCTCGGTGTAGGCACATAATAATTACAGTACTAGAGTAGTGTTTCTTACTTACCTAAGTTTTGTATACAGTGCCTAAGTAAGTAGGTAGGTACCTACTAAGAATGTAGGTACATCATCATGGCATCTACGTTGTTTGTTTAAATAGAACCCAGAAGAAGGTACCTATACTCTGACCAAATTTTATAAATAGCAACAAGTAGGTGAAAATACAATTTTAGAAAAACTTCTCCTTTGGAATAACTAACGAAAAAACTTATTTCCGGCTTATTGTTCTTATACATATCTACATTGCAGTATTTGCGAGGCCCATGGCTAGCCATTTTTTAGTTTTTAATCCACTTTCGAAACACAAAACAACACTTCCGAAAATTTTGAAATACCTAATACGAACAAACGCGCGGTGAATCTCGCGCGCGGCAGCCCGCTGAGATTAGCCCCTTCAAGGGGCACCCGGGCGGGTAATACCTAATCCGCGGAGTGAAACCCCCCTGCTCTAAATCAAAACCAATTAAATGTTCTGTTCTGTGTCAAAACGAAAGACTGTCTCCAGTTTAATCGTGTAAAAAATGGGTACTTACCTACGCAAAAATGTTTGCGACAAAATTTCTTGGAGGTGTGTCTGTCTGTGACGTAACACTAAGCAAAACATTACAAAAATAGAGCCAATCGCTGTGAGTACAGCAGCATACCTAGATAAAATAGTAACAATGTATAATCTCATAAATAATGATCTTTTGTAGATAGGTAGGTACTGATAGGTAACGATAATTTTATGTCAATGCAATAACTGGCTAATGCGACTACTAGTACTAGGACGCCTAGGAGGACCGCTAGTAGTCTTTATCCTAAAAACTACATACTACTGGGGTAAAAAATCGCCTACCTACTTTACTTACGGATGCCGTACCTACCTTTAATGCCGAAGGAATTAGGCTTTGTTTTCAGTACCTAGGCTTTCATTAGTTATACAGGAAAGTAGTTTCGTAAGAAATAATAACAATTGTTTTAATAATAATTTTTGGACAGGTATTGGGGGGCTTAGTTGGTATACTTATGAATTTGTGAAATCGGGGTTGGTCGAGACCAACAGCCACTACAACGTAACGTATCTACAACTAATGTAGATCAAAATTTCTTACCTAGATACTAAAGTTCATGGTTTTACTTGAAATGCAACCTTCAGACTGGCTGGCTAGATGGCCAAATACAACCTCCAGACGGGCAGGCGGCCAGGCAGGTTTTGGCGTCTAGGCCATTGGTCTTTTCAAATTTAAATTTACTTACCTACTATATTTTTTGCTATAAATTGTTTTATTATAAGTATTAATTTAAATGAGAATGTGACTTCCTTGAAAAAAATCTTGTAAATTCCTACTAAGAAATTAAGATAGGTCCTATCGAATTTTGTCTAGGCGGATTGACATTTATGATGTCACCAATGGTCCTCCTCAATTTGACATTCATATAGTATCGATTTTAACATGTTTAATTACTTAAGTACTGTCATGGTTATTTTACGTTTTTAGTAAGACATGATTCGTACAACTTGATTATTCCTGCCTGGGTTATGGTTTTGGTTCGATAGTTTCTCACGCAAAAAATATACAATAAGAAGGTACCTAATAGGTAGGCACTTAGATAAATTTCTAATAGTTTCGCCCGTGTCAAAAGGCGGTTAAATTAACTGGTAGGTACTATCGTCAGCTATATCACCTACCTATTAAATTAAAGGATCAACATAATACTGTTTTTTTTTTTGTATGAAAATCCAGTAGAAGTTTGTCCCTTAAATGTGTAAGGTGGATTTGCTAGCAATCATTCACTAGGTATTTCACACGGCGTGTCTTTACTATGAATAATTTATAAGTCATTTGTGCACAATATACCTAACTGCGTCTATTTCACTTTCCTTGTGCCGTGGCCTCATTTTATAACTTAGCCATTCGATGAACCAAGCTAATTATCGGAACATACTTATTATTTTCTAAACTAGCACAATATGAAGCAAGTAAACCTAACCTTACATGCTTAATTATGTGGATAGGTAAGTAAAATTATACAACGAAGTATAGTAAGTATCTACTAAGTTTTTAAGATTTTCACCTACTTATTTGCCTACTTGAGAGAAATGGCATCATAGGTAGGTACATCTCCACAATTTTTCAGTAAATTTATAAGATAATTCTTTGGGTGGCTAAGCACTTCGTATCGAGAAAGACATTCATCATTTACCTCAACGCCTCTGAATGTCTTATGATTTTTCAAACCATTGTGTGACGCGTTATCTTTTACATTTGGCCCTCTATATAGATAATACTTTATACCTACGTTTCAGATAAAGCTCACACATAAATCTGAGAGAGAGGTCTTATACCGGGAGTAACAGAAAGGGTATAACAAGCCGAAAGGAGGTCAAGGTACTCATGAAACTGAACAACTTTCCCCATGAAACATGGGTCGATATATGAAAAAAATATTTGGACCTCCAATACAAAATCGCAGATCAGCTGATTGATTTACTCTGAGAGGTCCAATTTTTTTTTCATATTTCGTTCCATGTTCCATGGGGAAAATTGTTCAGTTTCATGAGTACCTTGACCTCCTTTTGGCTTGTTATACCCTTTCTGTTACTCCCGGTATATTGCTTGAATAAAATATAGCTTACTCCTAAATAACTGCAAACAATGACCGTTAATAATTTGAATAGATTGCTTAGGTACTCGATAGGTTAAAAAAACTTATCATAAAGAATTTTGCACTGTTTTATACAGAATCTTGGTTAGGTGATTGAATAGTAACATCTAGGTAATTATTTAGTCTATACCTACTTGCATACCTAGTTATACCTTGGTGAGTATAGTTATCTTGGTGAGTATAAGTATCTGATAGTTAAACAATGAATACACGCGGGTAAAAAAACTTGGCATAATCGCAGTTACTAATTGACAGCAATGGCGTTTGATGAATAATAAATAATCTAGTAGGTGTATGTATAATGGTATGTGTTTACATCAGATAAATGTTCCACTCTGTGACATTTTCACACCTTAATAATTAACTAAAACAACGAGCCGATTCATTTCTTATCCGTCCGTACAAGATGGAGGACTAATAATGTCATGAAATAATGAAGTGCTGTATGGCTCATTCACCTTTGCATTGAGATAATGTTAATGATGCATGTACGGTCGGTAAAAAAAAACTTTTTATGTAAAAGTTACGACGTGATGATGCCCTTCGAAGCTAGTTATATCTAACATACCTACCTACCTACTCGTAAACAGATCGATGTCGTGGGTGGGTTTGGTAATAAACTGATACTAGCTAAGTAGGTATGCGATATCGAAGCTATTATGTCAAATGGCAAATTAAAAAGTATAATCGAAAGATATCCGATACGAGCGAGCTATTCCCAACACAAGTGTCTATTGACTGCTTACTGGAAAGTCTCAACATATATAAAAACCTTATATTACTTACTTTACTTTTTAAAAGTTGACGTAACCTTGATTTTTTAATCGCACACATTACCTATCTAGCTCAGTAACCTAGCTTACTTGGATAGAAAAGAGGTAGGTACCTATACTTACTAAGTATGTAACGTTACATTCCAACAGCACAACACAAAAATAGGACAAAATGCGTGTAAGGTGAATTACAAGGGCTTCCTTGCCCTTCGGAATCTGAATGAGTGAAAAAATAGTGCGCTACATTTAACAATAATTTGAATGAAGTAGGTAAAGCGGTGTAACAGACAGTTATGCGTATACTATAGCATTCCTACCTTACATACAGGGTGGACCATACAGTGACGTCAAAAGACATTTAAATCCCTCATACTGAGAGGTATCTTTCCGAATCCCTTCATGTGTGTTTCGCGATATTTTGATTAAAGTTTTCGAGTTAGATATTCTACTTTTAAAGTTGTAGGTACCTATGGGAAAAATACTATTTATTTAACTGTTTATTGTACACAGTAAAACACAAAGGACATAACATATTGAACAAAACACAACAGGTCAGCTTATTTCTAAAAAGAAATCTCTTCCAGCAGACCTAGGGTAGTAAGATGGCATAAAGATACCTACTACCTAACACAGGAATTGTTTTAAAGGTTTTCAATTTATGTTTTCTAATAAAAGTAAAATTATTAAAAAATAATTCAAATAACAATAAATAAAAGGTATGTATGTACTTACCTTATCTACTAACTACTACAATCAATATACCTAAATGAACTGACCTACCACAAATACAAATAAGTACCTTTAAAACGATGAAACGTTTTTTTCCTGGCGCTACAAAACCAATTTAGATTAGTACTTACCTAATCTAATTGCTCTACAAATATTATCGTGAGTGATAAATCCTTCGGGCAATTGTTCAAATGGTGTTGTTATTGCAGTTAATAAATTTATAATTATCATGTCAATAGCTGCTTATCGCTGTGATTTTGTTGCGAGGCGAGGTTGCCTAAATCATCGTCGTAATTAAAAGACAAAAAACCCGACTGCGATAATTATAAAGTAGTATTTAGCTGTAAAAATCCGCCATTTTGAATCTATATTTTTTTATATAGCCATTGTCACTCGTGCTGCTGAGACGAATCTAACGACACCTCATATGTCAAAATCCAACTATAGTGCGTTTCATCTTTTAGTTCCTCTGGCGTCATGTTGGTAGCATTGGGAATTTGTATGTAATTTTTTGGCGCCGTATTATTACATACAAATTTCCAATGCTACCAACATGACGCCAGAGGAACTACCTATAAGATGAAACGCACTTTATCCGTTTGGGCTGTAACCCATAAAAATAGTACATTACGTCACAGGCCGAGTATATAGCAATCCTACCCAAAACATAAATGTGTAAGGCTGCCAAGTTCGATAATATTGGAATGCTTCGCCTATAAAAGAAGTGAGATCTACCTAAATAAGTACCAAGTTCCATACACAGACCTCAGTTAAAAATAGTTACAGGAGTGCACACTTGATTTTTCGCAGTTTGGAAATAAGAATCTACTTTCCTTTATTTATTTTTCATTTATTTTTGTAAGGTTTATTTTCTTTTTTTCTTATGATTAAGTTAGGTAAGGAAATATCTCATTTATACTTTACTTTGACTAAATACAAACCTTCGTAACGAATTTTAGGTCGGTACGACGATTGGAAGATATAGATAAATGTTTTAGTTCCTTAGGGGTATGAATTTACACCTTCATTATTTTTAAAACCGACTCACACTTGGCCATTTTCAGATTTTTTCCTTTACCTTGACCTAAAGACCTACCTCCATGCCAAATTTCAAGTCAATACGACCATTGGAAGTGGTCTAGGTTTTTGATGAGTGAGTCAGTCAGTGAGTGTATAGTAAAAATAGCGATTTTCTGACGTCAATATCTCAAGGCCTACAATAGGTACATTAATGAAATTTTGTATTTTAACTAAGTAAGTAGATCTCGACAGATACTAGAAATTTCATATGCGTAGATAAAATAGATTTTGAGTTATAGGTGGGTCGAACTTGGCCCGAAATGGTTCGTGTAATATAACCCACGGCCGGTGTGTCGCTTTTTTTGCTCGAACTTGGCGGACACACTGCCGTGTGTCTAGATTTCTGGTCGAGTGGCATTGGAAGGCCGAGACGAAGTCGAGGCCTTCTAAAGTAAACGAGACCAGAAATTGTTATTTCGGCCGCGGATTGTATAGTGCTTTTCTCCAATTTGCAAGGAAACATAAATAATAAACATTTAAATCGTGACAAAATTGACACTTCACAACTTCTAAAGTTCGCAAAGCGCATGCGCTGGTTTTGCTTACGTTCCGTTTCATAAAGAATGCGCGGGAAATTCACATTCAGCCTTCAAATTTCAAACAAATTGTGATCTATAAAACACCTAATCACGAAAGTGTGAAGTTACCTTTTCTTACCTTTTCTTTACCGGCCTAGTCCGGCAATTTCTATTACAGTCCTCTGCGCCTTGACAACATAAATGAGCCCATTGACGTATTCTTTTTTTAAAGTAATGAAGCCATTTCCGAGCAAATTGGAGAAAAGAATTTTCTTGTCCACATACATACATTCTCACGAAAAACATAAACCTCCTTCTGAGGCAGTCGGGTAAAAAAATGATAGAGCTCTGTGGAATTGGTGATAATATTGGTGACCTTGATACCTACCTTATCAAGTAATAATAATTACGCCTATTTATGACTTTTTGTAGTGCAGCCACTTACCCATTTATAGATATGCGGTAGTCAAGACTGTAGTTGAAGCTTCTTGCTGAAAGTATAATAGGTAGGTACAAGATGTAAATCGAAAATCCACCTACCAACAAAAACTTATTTGACAACAAAACGGTTTAGAAAATCAATGCTCAAGAAAGCTCAGCAGACTTATTCGGAAACTTGATACAGGATAGGGTTACTAGTAGGTAGGTATCGTATTTTTCTTTTTTATTTAAAAGTTGTGTATCTACGTAGGTAGATTATAGAATTTTGTAGTTGGTAGATACCTAAATAAATTGCCTTCCCATGAATTCCCAAGGGGATTTGAAATGATAGTCTATCCTAACACAAGTCTCTCCTAGATTATTGCCGGTGCAGGAGATTATAGCCAGAGAGCTGGCTACATCAGTAGTTGCACGATTTGATGATTTATTAATTGTGTTTTTTATTCTTGTGTCCTTTTGTTGTGAACATGCAAACTACCTATATTTTTATAAAAAAATTACAAGGGAATACCTTATGCAGGTAAATTAATTAAATATATTAAAATCACATTTATGTCAACTTTCCAAAGAGAGAGTTTCCGACTCTGAATAATAAAGACAGATTTTCGATGCGACAAGAATTTGGTGTTGTGGTAAACTGTACGCCGGTGATATGGAAATAACCTCAAAGTCAATGACCTCAGAATTTTGGTTTATTATTAGAATGAAAGCCCCCAGAAGTTTAAAGGAATGAAACCCGATCAAACCTCGTAAATGAATTGTAACAGACGCAGTTACGTTACGTGTGACTCTAAAGCAAGACCGCTTGAAGTAAATGTTCATTAGTTTCATTACGGTCCATAGAATAATTTTAGTATAATGCTGGAGTAATAAAATTAATTACCCGACTGCCTCAGAAGGAGGGTTATGTTTTTCGAGAGTATGTATGTATGTATGTATGTGGACAAGAAAATTCTTTTTCACGGGCTACAGCCCAAACGGATAGATGGATTTTGACATATGAGGTGTCGTTAGTTTCGTCGCAGCAGCGCAAGTGACACTGGTTATATATAAAAAATTATAAATTCAAGATGGCGGATTGTTATAGCAAAAATACTACTTTAAAATTACCGCAGTCGGGTTTTTTGTTTTTTAACACATCTACTTGTTTTATAGACAAATCGAATGCTAACCTGTTAGTATATGAAGGATGAACTCTATGGACAAATCATGCGTTTATGCAATGCCAGGCACCTAATCCAGCAGGTTTTCTGAATGCAACTCGTTGTACCTATTTGCTTATTTACGCTTAGTGAAACAACTACCTGTCTTTCTTTACATAGATTTGGACATAGCTACGAGATGCACAAGTCTCACGTCTTGGCCTGTATTCTGAGATCAACGGTCGTAAAAGTACGCTTATGAATGACCTGGAGCGCTTGATTAAGTAAACGATGCTGATGTGATGATCGTATTGCACCGGCGGCAGTCTCCAAGGCCTAAATAATGCAGGGCGTCATTATTACAAGTGTTTTTTTGCATTTACACATCATACGTTGAGTACATCTGTTCGATACACTTAATACAATAAAGTAGAAAAAAATTGGGTATAAAAATGATTTATTTTATAATGATAAAGAATAACATACATTTAAATCAAATAAGTAATTGGCGTTGATAATTTTCTTTTGAAATAGTGTTATCTCAAGATCGAAACATAATTTACATAAATAATTTCGCTGGCAAGCAAAGTAAGTACTTCGTATCTATGACAACTTGAAGGAAAAAGGGGAACTCGCTTTGGAGACTCAAATTTCTAACTTAATGTACAGGTAGGTACTCATACTCATTGGTTAATTTATTATGAATTGTGTGTGGGCGAAGCGAAAGTAGGTCCATTGGCACATGAAAAATATATTTTTATCGTAGGTAGACAGACAATGCAGTTATGCCTACTTATGTATCTTAAAATTTTTACTATATCCTTGAAAATAAAATTTGTTTTGAAAGTTTTAAAATCACAATTGTAACAGACAAATCCAGTTAAAACTAGAATCCTGGAAAGTTTTCAATACAGTTTTAAACAGCGTGGCGAAAAGTTAATTTAGAATTCTAGCCATAAAACGGAACTAATGTCCGTAAATTCTAAAAAACGTAATTTTGACTACAAAACCTTTTGTTTTTAGGGTTTCGTAGTCAACTATATAACCATATTTTTTCGTCAATTCTGTCTGTATAACTTCCTTGATAACTTCGACAATTTTGGACATTAATTATGGCGTGGAGATAGATAGCCTTGAAAAAAAAATGTTTTTAGGACCTCTTCCCACACATGTGAAATGGCAGCAAATTTGTTACCTATTGTTATTATTATTATATCTAATTGTTATAATTTAAATAATTGAACTTTATGATAATACAAAAACATGAAGAGACAAGAGACAAGTGCGGCTATGCACTCGCTTTAAAAGGGGCATTTTTGGGCCATAATTTGTTACAGCTGTAACTCTCTAAAGTATTATTATTATATTAGCCTAGACTGTCCCACTGTCCTAAAGTATAAAAGCTAAAAAAAATGAAATATAGTTCTCAATTTGAAGTTACCATGAAAACTATAACGAATACTGTAGCACTCAAATTCTACACAATTTTTTTTATAGTTTCGGTTGGTAACCAGCAATACAGCTTGAAACTATCCAACAAAAAAAAAAACATTTTGCGGCGCTGAAAAAGCCAGTAATGTTATGTTGAACACTATTTGTGGGCGTGTCTGACACACTCTTGGTTTTGTAGCAATTAATTTCAAGTTTGGAACATTTGGAGGAATTTGGAAGCCCGGAACCGGGCAACTACCCAAAGCGAATTTGTGTGAAATCTTTAAGACTTCCATATTCAACTGTGGAACACAATTTTAGCCGCTGACATGAAGGTCAGCAAATGCGGCAACTGCAAATGTAGAGCAATAATGTTTATTATTTTTGGCACTTGCTGCGCTTTTGTGCGTTGCATTGCAATGGTCCTTGGTCATTTAACGATTATCGGTAATTTACTACGGTGCATTTCATGTCTCGTATCTGGTTGGCACAAAGATACCACATGTTTTATATTACTATACCTTGGTAATATTTATACATTAGTTACGACTGTTATTCTATTTGTATCTTATGTATCTGGAATAAGGGAACACTGACCGTTTTCGGGGAATAATTTTTCTTGTGTGGATTTAATTTTTATCAATTACCGGTAGTGTTATTATTTATTCTTATGCAATTACCAGCAGATTTTTATAGGAATGTGATAGGTACTTACGATGCGATCTGACTATTATAACATTTTCCTTTGTTACAAAATGAATATTTCATGAGCTTATTAATAACCTTTTTGAGTTTCTTTATACGTTATAAATAATTTTTCAATGATGAACTCTATATAGTGCAGTGGTCCGGACCTTGGACTCTCAATCCGCCAGCCCTGGATTCGATAGCCGATACGAGACAAAGACTGTTGTTATTTTTAGTTTAGTTCATATTGGAGAATGCAGGTTGGTCTCTTAATTGTCAGAAAGAAATCTATATGCTGTCAGACGAAATGTTACCCAGTCGCCTAACTTTTTGTCGGATGATTTTTGGTCACGTCTCGATGACCCACTATGCACTAAAAACAAGTCCTGCGTAGTTTGTTGATCTCAATAAAATTGGCCGCGAGTTGCAATCTCTGAGACAAGAATAGAGCCAAGGGCCTTAAATATTAATTTTATGAATACTACCATATTATCATCATCAACAGCACTAATAATTCCATTGCTGGGTACAGGTTGGTTTCCCCAACACAGACGCCTTCATAGATAGCGATCGATTGCCGTCTGTGTCCAACGATTGTCCGCAATCATATTAAAGAAGTCGTCGTTTCACCTACCTATCAAGAGGCCGTCCCACGCTACGTTTTTCGATAGATACAAACCCATCAATAGACGGTTCTTTGGCCTATTTGCCTCGCCCACTCCCACTTCAGCTTGCGAACCGTTTGCCCTTAACATATTGTTTGTTTGTTACTTCCAGGAGACTTCGGTCGCTACCAGTGTTTCCAATTCATCCTGCACATCTTCGCGGCCATGACGGCGGGCATGCACATGTTGTCTCTAGTCACAGTTGCAGCGGTACCGGACCATAGGTAAGCTATTATCTCCTTTAATCGTTTGAAACTAACCCTAATTGTTTACTATAATATAGTTTTATTAAAGCAAAATATGATTTAAAAGGACGCGTACCTATTTTACTGTAATAACACAGTGACGATCGCGTAAGCATAGAGACCGTTAGAAAAATCAACAATTGACTATTGTCGATGGGGGCAACAACTCAGTATTTTCTCAACTGGCTCAGGCGTTAATCCCTCATTACAAGAAACCACGTACCCTGATCTATCAATTTAAAGTAAGATCCAATTACCGACATAGGTTTCGTTTTTAGTTAAACCATATGCTCTTTGACGTTGCCAACTCCCCGTCTATATGCAATTTGATTTTTCACGCGTCTAAAAAGTTACTGAGTTTAGAATCGCAGCTTTATCTCCTAGACAACCGCTAGGGTACCTACGTACGTGGGTACCGGAAATCCGATGGGTACCTTACCTACCTACATTGCAAAGCAATTGTATACCACTACCCACGTACCCAGCGGATACCGGTATTAAATAGAGCCTAAATGCGGTAAAGGATCTTGGGCTTTTGCGTATTTGGTTTGGGCTTCCAAAATGCATGTGCACGAGAAAAGCTTTAATATTTATATTACTAGCTTTTTAATTAACGATTTAAAAATAAGGAATATGAATTAAAACGATGAATTATTAAGCTTCACTGCGTATAAAAATCGAAGTTATATTAACTTACCTAGGTAGGTACGTACAGTCCAGCAAAAAAAGTAGAAATTAAATAAAATGGAACTAAAAAAAAATCATACTAAATTGTTGCCATTTACTTATAGTCAATAGCTTTTCGCCCGCGGTTTCACTCGCGGTAATTTATCTGTTCGGTCTAATAATTTTTTTTGAAATACATTGTATTTAAAATCTACAATTTTGAAACAGATTGAACGAACACGAACACGAACTGAAGGTGGAGTTCGACTACTCGACAAAAGATGGCGCCACTACTTGAGGGATTGAAAAAGCCCTTATATCTTTAAAAATACGCCCTTTAGGTTAAAACGGGAACTTTCTTGTTCGAGGGAAGATAAAGGGCTATTGCACAATATAAGTCCCTTTATCGTACCGAGAATCCTTTTTAAGTTTTATCGGCACGTACATTTTATCAACTTAGTTTTATTATATATAATGATGTTGCCATTTAATTTTGAAATGATATTGGGACCTTTCTGACCCACCTAGCGAACATTGATGAAACATACGTAAATTATTAGATTTATCTAGGTACTTCCTAAATATGTTGTTTTTTTTCTAAAATTCCATGGGAAAGTCGAAATAATTATATTTTTCTATTTTAAGATTTTCATGGTATATAACGCTACTTTCAATAAAATTCTGTTTGTACTATACTTTTTAAATAAAAATTCAGCTATGACACTATATGGATGTGGACAGGTGATGTCTACGTCAGACTGTGCTCGACAGCACCACCCAGAGCAGCCTATCTGGGTCCCAGAGCCTCCGGTTTATCCCTGGCAGCCATGACCCCGCCGTATGGCTCGAGTCGCTGGAGGCTCTTTCGACGATAAAAGTCGCGTCCGCCCTCGTGATCAGGACCTTTCTGTCCTCTTCTAGGACGGCTGCTCGTGCGCTCTCTTGTCTTGGGGCCGGTTGGTGCTTCGGCTTCTCCCCCTGAGGTGTGCCCTGAGGGGAGCCGACCACATCCAACGGACCCGTGGTTGACGTGGCTGGCCCGGTGCTTTCCCGTCCTGGGGTCGGCGGGGGTGTTGCTCGCCTCCTATGCCTCCTCGGCTTCCGCTTCTTTGTCGTCGAAGTTTCGGAGGGGCCGTTTGGCAGCCACCATAAGGGATCCAGCTGCGTTGGTTTCCCCCTGCGGTGTCGCCTCCGTATTCGTAAGAGGTGCTGTGCCCCCCTCTCTTGTTTCGAACTTCACGGCGCAGTACGGGGCAATCGAGGCTGTTAGCCAGGTGCGATCCGCCACAGTTGGTACATGCGGCCGGTTTTACTCGGGGTCTTCTGCAATCCAGGGCGAGATGTTCGCCGCCCCAGATCACGCATGGCAGCTTACGTTAACAGTGCCTGCTGCTGTGCCGGAATAGCTAGCATCGATGGCATTGTGGAGTGCCCTGTTTTTCCACGCCATCCCTCGATCTTCACGCCGAGCATTCACATTAGCTCTGTGACGTTGTAGATGCCCGGCCGGGGTGAGGTTTAGCGTGCGAATAAGCTGGGCTAAGTTGATACACACTGGGCGTTCTCCGCGAGCCTTGATGGGGCGCATGTAGGCCACCTCGTAGCCCAGGGTGGTCAGCTCCTTCTTGATTTCCTGCGGGTCCGTGTCCACATGGGAGGCTTCTGATCGCGACCTTGGCTGGCTGCTCTTTTGGGGGTGCGTAGACGGACCAGGACATTTCGGTACCGGAGCCCTCCAGCGCGGTTAGGTAGCGCTTGTATACGTGGAATTCCTGTTCGCCTTGCGCCAGGAATCGGAACTCTGTGGGCGCATGAAAAATCTCCTTTTTTACCTCGGCGAAGTGGTGGCTCCAGTTCGGGAGCAGGTCGACTACTATAAGCGGCGGCTTCTTTATGCACCCAGTTATCTTCATGGATGTCTTTGGTGCAGGTGGCGGCGTCTTGATGGCGTCTTTCCTGGGCTTGCTGGGCGCACACTTCGGCGTCGTTAGCGTGGACGCATAGGATATTTGTGATGTCATCGCTGGGCTGTCTCCAGTACCCGAGCTGTTCAGCATGGAACTGGACAGCGGCGGTGTGACCCTCGTATCCGGAACCGTGTGGGTCCTCGGTGGGGTCGGTGAGGTTGATCCATGCGGTCTGCGCTCGCACCTGTACGGCTGTGGCACTCTCCCTGAGAGCGTTCAGGTGCGCTGTAGGGCAAGCAGGTCGAAGTGCTTTTTGTCCCTCGGCTTACGCTGGGACAGCGGAGACGGCGAGGGAGAAGCAGGCAGCGGCGGTAGTGGGGGCGCGGCGGCGAAGGCAGTGGTTATCGGTGCTGCGGCGGCGGTCGGCGGTCTATTGATCCCAGCGTGAATGGCGTCGAGGGATGGCACAAGCCGCGAGTTCGTTCATAACGCGCTGCAAGGCGGCTTGCGGATTCGTGCGGACAAACATTCGCGACCCATTAGCGGGGCGCTGGTGGCATTTGAAGGGCATTTTCGAAGCTGAATATAATAAGAAGCCTAATAATAAGCGTGAAGCGTAGCCTGCCCTCGGGGCGCAAGACTCTGGAGTACCCCAGGTGAGACTCGCTGGCCGGGGTAACTTGTGCTCGACAGAGCCCTACATGACTACCGAAGGTAGGCGGGAACCGTAAACAAAAACTTCCGAACGCGAGAGCGACTAGGCGGCTAATCTGGAGTATAGTGTTAAGATATATATATTATTAAATATCTTAATATTCCCATCCCTCACAATAATGCGCCTTTGCCTGCTATAACTAGGCGGCTTAGGCTTTAAAATAAGACATAATTCATTAATGTTTGCAGTAGTGGGTATTTTGTCCATACTAAAGGTCCCAATGTCCTTTCGGCGCCTTTATTTTTTGTCTACTCTTTTTTGCTAGACTGTATCGACATCGGTAGTTATCGTTTTAATAAATTAGGAGATAAGTTCAGATACTGTATATTTTACATTCCAAACTGCAATTTCGTTTCAGTAAACACCATATAAAACAAAAAATGATCTCATTAAATTACTTATCTACCTATGTGGCATTGTGTTCTTTACTTGAACTTAAAAATTATGCATGAAGTCAGCTTTGTGCAATGTTTGGAAAAATTAACACAGTTACTTACGTAGCTACCTGGAATTTATTTAAGTATACATATAATGATGATTTATAATCCAACTACACTTCCCATCACAAAAATCGAAACACCTCGGTTTTTCTTGTTTTTGGCCGAATTAAACACCAAAAAGTATTGTTTGCATTAAAAAAATTATATGACTGTGTAGCTGGCAGTTTTGTCTTTTCAGTGTGTATAAAAAAATTCAAGATTCAAAATTGGAACTCCAACTGTTTGTTATGTAAATGAGATGAATGACTGAGACACGTTTGTAGTTTGCGCCTTTTAACGATTCATAACATTTTCAGCATTAAAATTTAGAGCTTGTCTTAGCTTATCTTAAAACTTTTGTTTTTTTAATTGTTTACTGTGACTTTGGATCGCCTGAAAAAAGTAAGATTTTATCTGAGTCATGGGTATTTTGCCCGTAGAAGCCGCCCAAGTGGTGACATTGCCAAATTTTGGACTTGGTCATCGTCTTGTGGCTGAATGTTTGCATTTAAGCCTCACCTCTGTTCATAAAGCTTACAAACGCTATCAGAAGACTGGTTTGTTTACGCGACGTTCAGAATCTGTCGGAAATCGGGTCAGTTCTGACCGACATGATCGAATTAATGTTATGAGTTCTTTGCAAAATCGACGCCTTAGCGCTTTTTAACTGCGCCAAAAGCTATCAAATGTACAAAAGGTGGCTAAAAGTGGCTCTACAATCAGAAGAAGGTTAAAGGAACGTAGACTGGTACCGCAATAGCCAGGAAACGGGCTCAATTCAACTGAAGACAACTAAATAGCGCGCCTTAACTTTGCAAGTGAGCACCTAAACTGGTCGTATACCCAGTGGATCAAAATTCCTCTTTTCTGCTAAGTATAGAATTACGCTGAATGGCAACCACGGAAGCTTATGGCTTACAGAAGGGATTAAAAATGCTTTACACTATGCTGCATTGATAAAAATGTCAGTTATGGTGACAGTTCGTGAACGGTCTGGGAAGGAATCAGCGCCGCCGGCATGACAGAGTATGCCTTCGTGTCTGCAGTTGAATTGAGCCCGTTTCCTGGCTATTGCGGTACCATTCTACGTTCCTTTAACCTTCTTCTGATTGTAGAGCCACTTTTAGCCACCTTTTGTATATTTGATAGCTTTTGGCGCAGTTAAAAAGCGCTAAGGAGTCGATTTTGCAAAGAAATCATAACATTAATTCGATCATGTCGGTCAGAACTGACCCGATTTCCGACAGATTCTGAACGTCGCGTAAACAAACCAGTCTTCTGATAGCGTTTGTAAGCTTTATGAACAGAGGTGAGGCTTAAATGCAAACATTCAGCCACAAGACGATGACCAAGTCCAAAATTTGGCAATGTCACCACTTGGGCGGCTTCTACGGGCAAAATACCCATGACTCAGATAAAATCTTACTTTTTTCAGGCGATCCAAAGTCACAGTAAACAATTAAAAAAACAAAAGTTTAAAGATAAGCTAAGACAAGCTTTAAATTTTAATGCTGAAAATGTTATGAATCGTTAAAAGGCGCAAACTGCAAACGTGTCTCAGTCATTCATCTCATTTACAGAACAAACAGTTGGAGTTCCAATTTTGAATCTTGAATTTTTTTATACACACTGAAAAGACAAAATTGCCAGCTACACAGTCATATAACTTTTTTAATGCAAACAATACTTTTTGGTGTTTAATTCGGCCAAAAACAAGAAAAACCGAGGTGTTTCGATTTTTGTGATGGGAAGTGTATTATTGCATGCCCGGATCACTGACCTCTGCTGCATTACCTACGTTACGTGACCTATAGATGATATAGCTAGAACTACAAACATACATAAACCTACATTTTAATTAAACTTCGTTCTCTAGTAGTGGTTATGAATAAGTAGCAAATCCTTCCGTCTAGACTTCTGGACAAATAGGTACAGATCAGGGTTGTTGCGGATGCAGATTTTTTCACATCCGCGGATGCGGATGCGGATGCGGATTTCTGGGGGCACACATCCGCGGATGCGGATGCGGATGCGGATGTGTACAAAAGACTTAAGTTTTGGGAGAAAAAATTAAAAGACAAGTCAAACAATCAAGTCTACAACTTAAATTTACTACATAATTTTACACTGAGATTTATCTCTGCCATTTTCAACAGGTTGAAAATAGGTCCATATTTCAGTTTACGTAGGTGGAGGCATAATTCAGTTCACACAAAACCAACACTCACTGCACTTGACGTAATTGTTACCTACTTAAACAATTACAACGCAAAAATACAATAATTAAAGCAAAAAACTTGATATTAAGAAGAAAACAAACGAGCACGTCATACCTTGTCACTACACAACACAAAAACAAAAGTGAGGCGCGGGGCTTCCCCGGCGAATAACAGACACCGAAATTAAAATGATTGATTTCTTATTGGTCAATTAGCACGAGCGCGCGACACGCGCCAATCGCCGGACCCGCCCCTTTCTTTCTTGTCCCGACCTGCTTCACATCCGCATTCGCATCAGCTCCGCATCGATTTTTGCGGATGCGGATGCGGATGCGGATGTCTAAATTAATGCGGATGTTCCGCGTATGCGGATGCGGATGCGGATATTCGCAACATCCCTGGTACAGATCGACAATATCCTTTTAATGTTTACCTTGAGATACCTTGTAAAGATGGGTGCTGGTATTCTATTCTAACAAGCATCTTCGGACTACCTACCTCACGGAATATATTAGATTTATTATAATTTATTTTGGTCGGGTTGTTGGTGAGCATTATTATACATTTATTATCTTCAAGTGTTATCGGTGTTTTCCACTTTGGGGTGACTGAACATATTGCGTAAGTATATTCTGTACCATATTTCTTACTTGTTAAGGTTATATTTTGAACTATATTTTCTACTTGGTAAGGTTCACATTCTTGCTATAACTAACATCATCACTTCATGACGTGCACGTATTATTTATTCAACTGCTCATTATTGTATTGAACTACAATTGTACACAAGTATTTGTGTCGAAGATTTAATTGTTTTGTATGTAGAGCATATCTATTGTGCTCTACACACTGGTTATATCTAGTAAAGTATCTTACAATGACGCACTTTAAATATATTAAGTAGTTTTAAATGCATGCATTACTAACAAAGTTTCTTTACACTTTCTTTGCTTATACTGGGTGTCCATGAAAAGTATTTGCGGCTGTAATTTTAATATTTACCTAAAATTTTATTTAAGTATAGTTGCGGGATCTGCAAATAGCTCAAAGCAAAGTGTTTGTGACTTAGGATATAGTATTAATTGCTAATTAATTAAATATCGACTAATACTTGTAAATATTCGATCGTTTTTAACTCCTCGTCCAGACTAATCTGTCTGATGCCGTACATTTAACTTAAAAATATTTTATCGTCAAGAATATTTTTAAAATTATCCTTTTAATAGATACCGTAAGCAAATACCTTTCTTGGACAGCATAATAATATGCTATGATTATGATCCTAATTTATAGTTTGCTGTCTGACTATTTTTATTTAATACTTCTTCTACTTTAATGATGTTTGTAAGTAGTAGGATATTTGCATGTCGTTATATCTTGGGATTAATCTAACTAATAAGTATCGGTCACAGTTCAAGTGCCAATTTTTTTTTTACCTAACGACAATACAATAATTCAATACTTACAAATGAAAATATCGAATTAAATTGAAGTTGTTGCTATTCTAATTTAGAGTTAGTGTAGAAACATTTAACTTTCGTTATGGCTTCAGTGTCAATTTGCATTTGATTGATGTAGAGATCACGACCACGACACGCCTAGATGCACAATATTGATGTTCTCATGACGTAGCTATGAAACAACATTAAATGCACGGTTTATCTTTCAATTTACAGATGCGCCGTGCCAGGATTAGACAATGGGACATCTCCGATCGAATGGAACTCATCGCTTCTGATGGATTACATTCCATTGAACGAACATAATAAGCTGGAGTCCTGTAAGGTCTACGGAGAGAACCGTACCCTGGAAGAGTGCACGAGCTGGGTCTACAACGAGCAGTACTTCACGTCGTCCCGTGCCGTCGAGTGGGACTTTGTGTGCAGCAACCGGTGGATGGGCGCGACGGCTCAAACGGCCTACATGTTCGGCGTCGTCGTCGGATCCCTGGTACTCGGCCGACTGTGCGACAAATTCGGAAGGAAATCCGTATTTGTCTGGTCAGGAGTCCTGCAATTACTCTTCGGCGTCAGCGTCGCCTTCGCAACTGACTATTACACATTTGTAGCAATCAGATTCCTATACGGTATATTCGGATCCGGGTCGTACATTGCCGGTTTTGTATTGACCATGGAGTTAGTCGGCCCGAGCAGACGCACGATATGCGGTGTCATGTTTCAAATCATGTTCGCTGTTGGGATCATGCTGTTACCCGCCTGGGGTTATTTCATCGATAACAGATTCCTTTTGCAAATAATTTATGGTCTACACTCGGTCATTTTGCTTCCTCATTGGTTGTTAATGGACGAGTCCCCGAGGTGGCTTTGGTCCCAGGGGCGCGCTCGAGAATCTGTTGCCGTAATAGAGAAGGCATTGAAAATGAACAAATGTAATGAGATAATAGACACCCCTGCGTTAGTATCGCACTGCAAAGCTACTTGTGCGAAGTACACAGATGAGGAATCTGCTGGCACTTCTGATCTCTTCAAGTCACCAAACATGCTGAAGAAATCACTCATTATTTGCGGTTGTTGGTTCGCGAATTCGGTAGTCTATTATGGACTTTCTCTGAACACCGGTAAATTGAACGGCAATCCGTATTTTCTCATATTTCTGATGGGGGTCGTTGAACTGCCGAGTTACGTGATCATAGTGTATTGTTTGGACCGCGTGGGGCACCGAGCGTTGATCAGCGCGATGATGTTGCTGGGCGGGATAGCGTGCTTGGTGGTCGTGGCTCTTCCTCACGGCTCCACGGCGGCGACTGCAGTCGTCATGGTCGGGAAACTGTTCATATCCGGTTCCTACTCGATTATCTACAAATACTCCGCTGAACTTTTCCCGACTGTGGTCCGTAGTTCCGGGGTAGGTCTGGGCAGTATGTGTGCCAGTGTGTCGGGCGCCTTGACACCACTAATCAGTTTGCTCGATACACTGAACCCGAAAATCCCGACTATATTGTTCGCTTTCATGGCTCTGTTGTCTGGGTTCTCGACGTTCTTCTTGCCGGAGACTTTGGGCCGCGAACTGCCGCAGTCTCTGGAAGACGGCGAGAGGTTCGGTGTGGGAGACACTTGCTTCACAAACTGCACCGGCCGAAGAATGAGCGTTAGTTCCGCAGAGATCCCAGAAACTATGATACCATTAGATGGAAACATCGAAAAGAAACAGTAGACATGGCTTTTTTTTTCAACTTGGCGTTTAATAATGAGTATTATACTGCCTATGGTACTAGGTATTAGATAGCTAGCATGATTTGCTAAAAAAAATTATACCTTACGAAACGTCGTAAGTACTTAAATGCAAAAAGTTGGAGTACGATTTCTTTATTAACTCACGATTTTCTTATGTCAAACCGAATTTAATTTAAAGTCTTAATCTGTGCTCTCTAAAGCATTTAATAAAAAACAAGAAACTGTGTTCAACGAAGCATTTTGTAGTTAGTTAAGTTACAGTTAGTTTTACTTTAGATAAGACTTGATAGAGCTTCCATTTTAGATGATAGATCACTCTACCACTTAGTTAAAAAACTTTTTTTATTTTTCTCAATTCCATTAGTGTAAATGTATATCATACATCTGTAATGTAGCGGACACTATAAAATTTATGTACCTATACATATCTAAAGGACTGGGTCCGTTTCCATGGGATCAGTTCTAGTTAGTAGATAGGTACTTACTTACTAGGTACTTATACATGCAGGGAGTAACAAAAAGGGTATGCCAAAAAAAAGCCGAAAGGAGGTCAATGTACTACTTTCTCCAGGGAACATGGATCCAAATATTTAAAAAATTGGACCTCCCAGAGTAAATCAATCAGCTGATCGGCGGTTTTGTACCTATGGGAAGTCAATTTTTTTTTCATATTTCGACCCTTGTTCCATGGGGAAAGTTGTTCAGTTTCATGAGTTCCTTGACCTCTTTTCGGCTTGTTGTAGGTACCCTTTTTGTTGCTCCCAGTATAGTCTTAGTCGTGTGTTGTGAACATATCGTGAAGTTGTGAATCACTTGTGCAAACTTTTTATACAAATCTTTTATACTTATCTATTTCAAAAGCTCACAGACTGTTAGTATAAAGTAATTTTATGATAATTTTGGAAATAACGCATTTTGCAATGCATTTAATAATAAAAATAAGCCCTAAATAGATAAGTTTTGCTAGTCTCCAGACATTTTACATTCTCTGACAAATTTACTGTTAAAATATTTAAATTAAGTATAATAATAGAATAATAACTAGTCTGCGATTTTTCTCAAGTCCTATGTATAAAATACATAAGCCAGTAATCATTAGGTAGATCTAATTTATAACCTCAATTCTAGCAGAAGGCTAACTAAGCTAATTTTCAACTATCACGGCCTTCATAAATAGCAAACAGAAAAGAGAAATTAGAAAACTTTTTCTTATATGAGACAGTGACATAAATAGCAAAGAATTGCCCCACAGAATAGAAAACTATGTCCAGAGTTTCTTGATCTGATAAAATAATTTACTTTCTGATTATTTATCTATATAATAAAATAATTTCAGAAAAATAAGTTATATAGGTACTTGATTTAATCGAATTTACTTTCTTGCCAGATTGTTTTTCTAAATCTAATTTGTCAGTTGAAATATGACCTAACACTTCCTTGTTACAAGCATAAGGATTAGCATTCTATTCGTTTTCACTTACCCACAATTTACCTGTTGCAGTTTTTTACATTTATTTAACTTAATCTATGCCCTAACAATATGTCGCAGGATTTTGATTAACTCGGTGTTTTGATCAATAAACCTAATTTTAGCAAAAACCTGTGACATAGCTAGTTTACCTATAGTTATTATGAGTACTTACCTACTCGTTTTGTGTGCAAACGATTTTTAGTCTTAGATAAAGATTAAATACTTCTATGCATTCATATAAACATATTTTAACCTCTGTTCGATAGATACAAGTACAAGGTTTTTCCTCAGTACTTATCATGCATTTAAAGCTCTGTTTGATCGATTTTATTTTGAACTATGTTAATGTTTGTACAATTTTACATAACTGTAGTACTTATTTTACTTAAAATGTACGCTTAACTTTAACGAAACATTTATTGCTCAGTGCCTCAATAAAGATTTTTTGATATAAACTTCACTATTTCTACGTTTCTTAACCTACCCCTAAAATAAAAAGGTGAGAATTAAAAACTTTTTCTTTGTGCCACATGAATAATTATGTAATACTTAGATAGGCCATTAGCATGTAGTAATCTGGTAATTTTTTCTATTACAGGTGCTGGATTGACGGGGTTGACACGAACGTATCCATAGCTGCTTGGAATTCGTCGGAAATACTAGCAGCGATACCCCAAATAGCTCCAGGGAAAATACACAACTGCCTGATGTACGTCCCAAACAACGAAACCAGTGATAACGGAACCCTAACATATTCAAACGTAAACACAACTTGCTCCAGATGGGTTTTCGACGACACGTACAGGTCGTCCTCGCGAGCCATAGAGTGGGAGCTTGTTTGTGACAAGAGGTGGATGGGGGCCATCGCTCAAACAGTTTACATGCTGGGAGTGTTCACGGGTGCGGTCGTCCTCGGGGGCATGGCTGACAAATACGGAAGAAAAATCATATTCTGCCTGTCAGGTGTCCTGCAACTCATTCTAGGTGTTGTTGTCGCTTTCATACCAGAATACTGGACCTTTTTAGTGATAAGATTTCTGTACGGCATCTTCGGATCTGCTGGGTCTTACATTCCTGGCTTTGTTTTGACCATGGAACTTGTAGGCCCCAGTAAAAGAACAGCCTGCGGAGTCGCTTTTCAAGCCGCATTTGCTGGCGGAATCATTTTAGTAGCAGGTTGGGGTGCCTTAATTGACAATCGTGTACTTCTTCAAGTGATATACGGTTTGCATAGTCTTATTTTGATACCTCATATTTGGGTGATGGATGAATCGCCTCGATGGCTTTGGGCTCAAGGCAGAGCAAAAGAATCAGTGGAAATAGTCGAAAAAGCTTTAAAGTGTAATAAATCAGAGCACAGGTTAGATAAGGCACAGCTGGTGTCACTGGGCCGAGCTGAAGCATCCAAGGGTACTGAGGAACCGGTCGCCTCTGCAGGGCTGACGGACTTATTCAAAACGCCTAACCTAAGAAACAAAACGTTAAATGTGTGTTTATGTTGGTTCGCGAACTCTATAGCATATTATGGTCTAACGTTGAACACCGGGAAACTTGAAGGCAATCCTTACTTGATCACTGCCATTATGGGTGTCGTCGAATTTCCAAGTTATGTAGCAGTTGTATATTTCCTAGATATCTGGGGTCGTCGGTCACTTATCAGTTCAATGATGTTGGTAGGAGGCGCTGCGTGCATCATTGCTACGTTCATGCCATCAGGCAGCGTAATATCGACAGCTATAGTTATTGCTGGCAAATTGTTCATTGCGGGTTCTTTTGCAATCATATACAACTACTCCGCAGAATTGTTTCCCACAGTGGTGCGGAACTCTGCTATGGGTCTCGGGTCGATGTGCGCCAGGCTGTCCGGCGCCTTGACGCCTTTGATTACGTTGTTAGATTCTTTCAATCCAAAGATACCGGCCATTATATTTGGTATAGTCACTCTCGTTTCTGGTTTCCTGTGTATGTTCTTGCCGGAGACGATGAATCAGCCGATGCCCCAGACGATAGCTGACGGCGAAAAGTTTGGTAAAGGAGAGACTTGCTTCACGAGTTGTCTCGGTAAAAAGGGTAAAAAGTATGCTGAAGAAGAAACCGCTGATGCCATGGTGCCTTTAGAAGACTTTAGTAAAAAGCCTTAGGTAGGTATTTTTGTGCCTATTGGATGTATGTTCCTAGGTGGTTAAATGTGTGATAACATTACTTGTACAAAAAGAATTAATCTAAAGTACCTGTAAAACCAAGAGAATTAATTTAAGTGTGATCAAAGTATATTTTTAGGAATTTTGTGATTAATGTGAGAATTGTTTACCTACGTGAAAGAGATGTACATATTATTAAAATATTTTATTAAATAAATACCTATATGAAATTGGTTGTGTTTTATGTGAAAAATATTTAGATAGAGTAAAAGTTCAATTTAAAACTCAATACTTTAATTAAATATATTTACATCAAAATAATAATATTAAAATCACAGTGAGATTTTAAAACATCAATGGATAAGTAGCAAATACACCAACCAACGAATGTAGTTAATTTGCGAGAATATACAGTGAACATCGGATGTGTTAGGTATGCAGGTAATTTAATTATAGATAATTAATAGTAACATACATAAATTAGTTATCTATCTGGTACTTTTAGGAGTACAGGTGTTAGGAAAACAGCTTAAAACTTCTTTAGTTCTTTTTTTTAGTTCTTGCCGAAACTTCAAATTCCAGGCAAGTTTCGAAAGTCCCAAGACATAGAAAAAGTTACAGTTAGGTACATGGGCAGATCCCACGAGAAGTTTTACGTTATTTCTCTAACACTTGTAGAGCTTTCCCATGATTTTTTTTGAACGAATTGTTGACTGGTAGAGAGATCGATATGGATAGATCGATTAGGTACAATCAAACTCTACCAAACATCGACGCAACGAGTAGGTAGTACTATTAAATTTAATGACGAAACATTAATTCATATGATTAAAACTTCATTTAAACCAGATAGTTTGGTAAGTTGCTACTAGGAACATACCTAACGTAAAGTAAAATTGAAAATGACGTTGTATCGTACCCATTTCATATATTTAAGTACTACTTGGTATGGTAACCTACGAGTACGTACTTGTTTAGACTGAGGTGGGCAGATAAGATACCTTCCTATTATGCAAAGATTGTGTTCCTAATTATTCAATTCCAATGTACATTAAAACTAGAAAACTGTTGTCGCGGATTATAGTGTCGATTCAGGGGGACGCTTCTTGTTAGTAGAGGTAGACTATATTTGAAAGAATATTAAGCCACCTTATTGATAAAGCATCCCTAAATGAAAACTGTAGATTTCTAAGCAATCTTAGAAATACGTACGCCAGAATCGACACTAATTAACAGTAAATTCGCGATTTACGTAACTTTTATCAGTGACAGTGACCAAGACATTTTTCCTATGGTAACTATAGATAGATACATGCAATTTAACATTGAATAGACTGGGTAGTGTACAATATACATAGCATAATTAGTTTTTAAACATTGAAACAACATTTAGAGAACCATTGTATATGCATAGAACAACACTAAATGCTGGACCGAAACACATAACAGACTGAATTTGCCGTTGCTGGAGCACCCTGCTGGTTCCAGACCGTTGTGACTACTAGTGATAGTGACGTAGGTAAGTATAAATAATATATATCGCCTAATTCAAATGGGTTTTGCGGCGCCGAAATGGAACGTAACGCCGTCATGTGTTTCAGCCCTAAAGATATCATCATAATTGTATCATAATACCGTAACAGACAGAGATATAATACTTATGTTGATAAAACACACACGAGTATTACAAATTCAATCAATGTTATACACATTAGCCAGATGTCCCCTGTAGAATTTCTATGGTCTAAGATATTTAAAAATTAAAATAATTCTGAAACGATTACATGTGGATCAAATTGCACAACCATCCATAATTATTGGTGTTATAATTCTTTAAATAACAAGGTCTCGTACGTAGGTACCTATGAAGCCTTTTTATATTAATGTAAATTCATATAAAAACTACTATTTATTTAATCTATGAACATACTCATGGGTAGGTAGGTATTTGGTTCCCTGGAGTAGATAGTTACCGTTTGTCTGAACCTATAGTAGGATATCAAGAACATTTAGATAGTTGAGATTTAAGTAAGTATTGAGTGAGACCACTTGAAAAGTTAGTGTGTTAGTTTGAATAAAAAATATGAGGAACTTAACTTTTAAAAACATATTGTAAACGAAATAAAGTTTTAATCTACACTGCTCTCGATTCCTTCGAACGCTTTTCGGACTAGGGTAAATATGCCGAATTCCGGCCCCCCGCCTAATCCCGGCCTTTTTCACAATTTTCGCTTGCATTCCCAAAATACTGGATAAACTTAAAATTTGTTCACTCTATTTACAACCTGATTATATCTGCTTTCCTAAAAAACCATTGGTAATCCTTTACCCACCTCACACTTCGAGCAATAGACGTTAGTTGTGACCGAGGCGCTGGATCGGACAGTTTGTTCGAGAAGAAGTAAGATCGAAGCTCTTCACGTCCATTCTGGGCATTGCATTTATGAAGGGAAGGAAAAGGTTTTGACAATTTTATTGCATCATATCTATTAGAAGATTGTCAAAACTATATTTTACTTGCATTTTAAATTTATTTTATTGCTTAATTACGAATAAATTAGGGGGGCCGGTATTGGGATTGAGATTTCCGTAAATTTTCAAATTTCGGCCGATGGCCGAGTATAAGCTATTTGATTCCATTTTTATAATTTCATTTATTTTAAGGCTATCGTTGTAAAGATGAAATCGTTCATGTCGTATTGTAGATTTACTGTTTATGCATCTTCTATTCAAAAACCGGCCGGGGCTACATGGTCTAGTTTCATAGCAATTCAGATCTTAAAATGCGGCCGACATTAGATATCCCGAACAACGTAAAGCCGGCCGTCTCCAATTACTTGCAGGGCGATGTACAGGATGTTCGAAACTAACATCGAAAGAGTTTCTATTTGTTTTCTTTGTGTTTTATTCATTTTTACATTATTTTCATGTAAGTCATATTATGTACTTACGAAACTAACAAAATAAATTATTTTCAGTCCATTATTCAATAAAACATGGATTTAATCCATTCATTCTGGAGCACCCTTTACACGGCCGGGATTTGACAAAATCGTGGCCGGAAATAGACTGAAAACGGCCGACATTAGAGCTTTTCGCCCTTCCCGAGTTTAAACGCTTCCTTCTTTTTAACGCTCATATTTTACAAAAGTTTAAGCTTTACTTTTGAGAAAAGGTTAAATAAGCTACCTAAAAATGTATCAAACATATTTATGGGACATTATTTGCAGAAGCTAAAGAGAGTCAAAGTTGAAAAATGCATCCGGGGTGCCGGGATTTGGCATATTTACCCTATTCGCTTTCGCCAGCCCTATTAAAGTGGCGGCAATAAGATAGTAAATAATAAGCTACGAAAATGTTCTGCTGAATCGAGGTCATGTCCACAAGCTTTTCTACGCGCGCCTTAAATTGAGCAAGCAAAGGCCAAATTTTACTCTAAATATTTATGTGGTGATGTGTAGGTAATGTAATGTGTATACCTCTGCAAGCAACTGTTATGTGCATTTGGCTTGTACAAAAATGTTTAGCCTTGTTTTGCTCTAATATTATTTATTTGTAAATTAGCAGCCAATATTTTAAAAAGGTAAATTAAATGGCTTTAAAGCATGTTCAATAATTATCTACAGAGTATTGATTTTCTACAATCAAAACAGGCTATTCAAGATCTAGGTGTCTCTTTGTAAAAATAATTTATTTATGTATTTACATATTATAATAAATATTGATTTACACTTTTATAATTATCACAACTTTTCTATGGTTCTTACCTTATCAAAAAAGTTAACAATTTCAAAATAAATACCTAACAAAAGTGTGGACATATATTTTTATCTCCACTTGTTGGACATGCAGTAGAATGAGAAAATCATCATGTCTAAATGGATAGCAATACCTCTTTTGAGCAGTTAAACATAAACTCTTTAACCAAATCATTTTTGACTGAACATGTAACCCTGTTTATTTACAATTGGTAATGTTACTAACTATTGTCTATTTTGCCAGCCAAAAATTAAGGTTTGTTCATAATTCTGTTAAATAAACTATACAATAAGCAACAAAGACAAATACAGTACAGACATTAATTAATGAACTAAAAGATGAATCTGTTAAAAAATAGCACCAATTTAACATTAAGTTGACTAAAACAATGAAAGACAAGCAATTTTTCTATCAGCTTAGTATTAGTAGCTGTGAAATTCTACTGCCCAACTTCCTATCAAAACTTTGGTTTACCAGCACATTCTACATTATATTGGTACTGTTAGAAGTTGTTTGGCATCACAGGTCACTAAAATTGACATGTGAATAAAGCATCCATAATTCTACTCTACTTAATAAATTTTCTATGATTATCTCAAAGGCATATCAATATTCTGGGCAACGAGTGTGGGGTATGGGCATACGGGTACCACAAGGAGTGGTACAGTCTGGTGCAAGAGCTGTGTGTATCACTATAGCAGGTTGTGTCGGGGTTGGGGCGTGGAGCTCGTGCGCTTCGCCAGGCATGAGGTTGGCAAGTGCTGCCAGTAGATCATGGTTCACCAGTGGCTCACACTCTTCCCGCGGTTCCCACCCAACTGGAGGGCTAGAAGGTGGCGATATGAGGAACTGTTTTACCGGCGCTGGGGGCTTCAAATTCACCATCGTGACGGGCGTTACAGGCTGAGCAAAATAGCAGTTGATATTTGCATTGTGAAATTGATACTGATGAAGTTGTACGCGAGCGTTCGCCGCCGCCAGGGGGCTGTCGTAGTTGACTCGCAACCGCCTGAAGCTTCGGAGCCACTGAAACGTTACATTGTCTGAAAACGTACGAAACAGATCCTCAAGATCTTTTTTCAGTTTATCATCGCCAAATACGTCAGTTGGGATGTTAGTGACGATCACAGACTTTGGTATATCATCCAGTTCATCAACTTCATCTAAAGAATCACAATCGTGTTCTAAGTTTGCTATATTAGGGTGAATATTGGGCATTCCATCCTCTTGGTTAATGAAGAGGTCGTCATCTTGGAGAAAACAGTCTTCGTCTTCTTTCTGCGCCATTATTTGAACTAATACACCACTAACACTTCAAAACCCGTAGCCACAAGCAATATTACTATGATATAATCGCCAAAATGTGCAAAATGCAAAAGAATTTGTTATTTTTACTTGACAAAATAATCAAAATCGAGAAAATCGATCTGAACTGTCAAACTCAAAGTTCATTCTGTTATAATAGGGATGTACCTACCTATTACTAAAAAGTATTCCAAATTCGCTTATACTAGGAACGGACACGCTTTTGTCAAGGAAAATTTTTGAATTACAGAAATATATGACTTTCCGTGCAGTGATTTTCTTACAATATAAGTGATGATGATGATGATCTTTCCGGCCGGTTTCGGCCATGGCGACCACTTCTACTCCTAATCAAGTCGGCGCTGATGCGCTCGTAGGTGGCTTTTGTAGTCTATTTTGGCAGTAAACTCCCGTGTACAGTGTGGGCACGTGAGTTTGCCATTGATATAATTGTAGTTAATGGCGGCGGGAGGACGGGCCTTCAGTTCATCGCGTTTAGCGTCAAGGTCTGCTTTACGCTGCTCCTCGAAGTCGCGGATTCGCCTCTTTACAAGACCGCGCCATTCTGGCCGTTGTGCTGCCAAAACCTCAAATTGAGAGGGTTCGATATTGCATCTTTTCATGTGTCTCTTCTGAACATCTTTAAATCGGAGGAGTTGACCGCCATGCTTTCGCTTGCCCTCCTCTAGCTCAGAATAGAAGATGCGCTTCGCCACTCGCTCATCCGCCATCCGGGATACGTGACCGCACCACCGAAGCTGTCGACGCATTAAGTAGGCTTCAATGCCACCAACATTGGGTCGTCTTAGAACTTCGGTGTTTCGCACTCGGTCGGACCATCTGATCTTCATGATGGTGCGAAGGCATTTGAGGTGGAATCGATCCAAAGTGCGTATGTGGTGACGATACACACACCACTCGGAAGAGTACAGAAGGTTTGGCAGTACAATCGCCATATATACAGATATTTTTGTGGCTAGTTTAAGGTCGTGCGAGCAGAAAACCTTGGAACGCAGCTTCCCAAATGCTGCAGCTGCAGCACTGATTCTGCTATTGATCTCAGCATCAAGCAGAAACATCTCATGAAACAGGTTGACAAGTTCCGATAACTGGGGAACACTATAACAGCTAAGTGTGACCTTGATGCTGAGATCAATAGCAGAATCAGTGCTGCAGCTGCAGCATTTGGGAAGCTGCGTTCCAAGGTTTTCTGCTCGCACGACCTTAAACTAGCCACAAAAATATCTGTATATATGGCGATTGTACTGCCAAACCTTCTGTACTCTTCCGAGTGGTGTGTGTATCGTCACCACATACGCACTTTGGATCGATTCCACCTCAAATGCCAGCATTTTGTATTTCCATATCAACAAAAACAAGAACTTGTCTGCCTGCAAAGTTTTTAGGGCGATCGCTGCGTCACTCGCTTTTCGCGCTGATTAGCAGCACTCACTTCGATTCACGACGCAGCGTTCACCCTTAACCACCATTCAATACATTCATTTAATATTAACACAAAAGGGTCGTTGAACGACTCGGTGTCCCACACGAAAAGAAGAAGAACACAAAAACCCAAACAAGAGAAACAAGGCAAATAATAAACACAACTAGAAAAAAAATCACTTTTAAGAAAAAGAAAATTTGGATCTGGAATAGCAATATTGTTCAGTTACATTTTTGAAACTCTGCAACTCTCCATTTTGGTGTCATGGAATCACATAATATGCCAATCTATTTGTATGAAAAGCTTAATATAAGTATCTGACCGTCTCATTCGTTTTGCTATTCGCCTAACATGTCCGAGCTATAGAACGACCGCATTTCGTGGCAGTTCTAGCACGTTCTAGATACGCTGCTACGAAATGCTGGAATAATCTACTGCCGCCAATCAGAAACTCAACATCGTTATATAGCTTTAAGAAACTTTAAAATTATATCTTTTAGAAAATCATAGTCGCTCTAAAGCTTATAATAATAACTAATAACTTTAATTAAATTTGAATTATTGTTGCCGCTCGATAGTGGACTATCGATTATAAAACGATAGACAATCGATAGTTTTCACTATCGTTCAATTGTCGATAGTATTGCACCTTATTGATAGTATTGCTTCATTTTGAAATATCGATAGGCCTTAATGAATGAAAACTATCGATAGTTCGGCAACACTAATTTGAATTTAATTTCGATATCATAATATTCATAACAATTTCATACCTTACATAATTTGCACATAAACAGTATAATATTATATTTACCTACCAAACTGTAATAACTTAACTACCTAAAATGGGAAGAAAAGTCTACTTTTGTTTTATGATAAGAATCTATTATTAAATTGTATATTTTCTGTTTTATGATAAGAGTCTAAAACACAAACAATTCGAAAATAGACTCTTATTTAATAACAGCATACCTCTTTTACATAACATAATTTGTCTCGATCAGTGCAGAAGCACAAATGGGTACCACAGAATAGCATACTGCTGAGTGGTTTCCCTTTTCATTGTACAACTGTTATTATTTAAGATTTTAATTGTATGACACCTACCTTGTATACAGGGTGTTAGGAAAAGTGCTGCGTTCCTTTCGAGGGATGAACCAGCCCATGAAACTGAACAGCTTTCCCCAGGGAACATATGTCGAAATATGAAAAAAAATTTGATCTTCCCATACAAACTGACCCGGCCGGCCGACACACTTAGTATGAGAGGTCCAAAATTTTCTTTCTACATTTCGACCTATGTTTCTTGGGGAAAGTTGTTCAGTTACATAGGCTGGTTCATACCTCAAAAGGAACGCAGTACTTTTCCTAACACCATAAGTATGTGGAATTGTGGATAGTATATATATTTTGTACATTGAAATGAACTTTTTAAATTCTACCTATTCTATTCTAAATATTCTTCGTATGTTTATTTTAACACTTTACATATTTCAATATTACTTTCTTGAAGAGCATTTTTAGAAAAAAATAAGTACATTTTCATTTTGTGTTAATTTTTCTTGGGAGAGTAGACTATTACCAGATGATTCTCTAAGAACATTATCATACCGGTTCGGGAGCGGCTTCGGAGCGAATTTGCTGCGCGCCCGCTCCGCCCCGCAACCGCTCCCAGACCGTTAGTAGGTATGATAAGGTCTTTTAGAGTGGTCGAGTCTAATCTACAAGCAGGACATGCACCTCGCCCCGCGCCGCCCTCTCCTGGCCTACAGCAAATTGCTGGCGAGACGCGGGGAGTAACTTTGAAAAAAAAATGTAGTTTCTAGAGGGACATCTCTAGCCATTAGAGTGGTGAGGCAGGCGGTAGGCGGCAGGCGGCAGGCGGTAGGCGGCAGGCGGCAGGCGGTAGGCGGCAGGCGGCAGGCGGCAAGCGACGGGCGGCTGGTGGCTGACGGTTGCCTCCGCAGCTTTGTAGCCAAGGTTAGGCTTGTCACACAGAGGCATGCACTCGATGCGCAGTCAAACTGAAATATAAGATAATAATACAAATAAGCTGGTTCACAAAACAAGTGGACCCGAAATGTAAAATGTAACACTAAAACTAAAAATTAACACACAAAAAATTGTATGAAATTAGCTTGTTTACTTAAAAATATGTCAGCGGGTAAAACCGCTTGACAGTAAGCTTGTTACTAGTCAGGATACCGCAGCATGGTCTACCTACAATGAGTACAACTTCACTACTTAATTCATACTTCCGAGTTTGTGAGGTTTTATCAAAACCTGCCATGTTGTAAAGATTATGAAAAAGTCATTGAGAGCAAGGTTGTGCAACAAGTTTCGCGTAAAATATGTAGCAAATTGCATAAGTTCCTTCTTACGACTGACAGACAAACAGTACTGTATGTAACACGCTAGAGCAGTGTTTTTCAAACTTTTTGAATACGCGACCCCTTTCAATATATCTTCACCAAGCTTAATTGTCAGTGTCTCACGACCTTGTGTATCCAAGGACATCACTTCCGTCTTTTTGACACTAATCTTAAGGCCGAATTTGCAGCATGCTTGGTGAAAAACGGTCATCAGTTGTTGTAGGCCTTCTGGGGATTCTGCAAGAAAGCACAAGTCATCGGCATACATAATTTCAGTAATAAGTGCATGCGAGACTTTGGTGCGCGCCTTAAGTCTAGCCAAATTGAAAAGACTGCCATCAGTGCGGAAGCGGATGCGGACTCCTTCGGAGACAGTATTTAGGACCTCCTTGACTACTACCGCAAAGTATAAGGCGAACAGTGTGGGCGCTAGAACTTAACCACCATTCAATACATTCATTTAATATTAACACAAAAGGGTCGTTGAACGACTCGGTGTCCCACACGAAAAGAAGAAGAACACAAAAACCCAAACAAGAGAAACAAGGCAAATAATAAACACAACTAGAAAAAAAATCACTTTTAAGAAAAAGAAAATTTGGATCTGGAATAGCAATATTGTTCAGTTACATTTTTGAAACTCTGCAACTCTCCATTTTGGTGTCATGGAATCACATAATATGCCAATCTATTTGTATGAAAAGCTTAATATAAGTATCTGACCGTCTCATTCGTTTTGCTATTCGCCTAACATGTCCGAGCTATAGAACGACCGCATTTCGTGGCAGTTCTAGCACGTTCTAGATACGCTGCTACGAAATGCTGGAATAATCTACTGCCGCCAATCAGAAACTCAACATCGTTATATAGCTTTAAGAAACTTTAAAATTATATCTTTTAGAAAATCATAGTCGCTCTAAAGCTTATAATAATAACTAATAACTTTAATTAAATTTGAATTATTGTTGCCGCTCGATAGTGGACTATCGATTATAAAACGATAGACAATCGATAGTTTTCACTATCGTTCAATTGTCGATAGTATTGCACCTTATTGATAGTATTGCTTCATTTTGAAATATCGATAGGCCTTAATGAATGAAAACTATCGATAGTTCGGCAACACTAATTTGAATTTAATTTCGATATCATAATATTCATAACAATTTCATACCTTACATAATTTGCACATAAACAGTATAATATTATATTTACCTACCAAACTGTAATAACTTAACTACCTAAAATGGGAAGAAAAGTCTACTTTTGTTTTATGATAAGAATCTATTATTAAATTGTATATTTTCTGTTTTATGATAAGAGTCTAAAACACAAACAATTCGAAAATAGACTCTTATTTAATAACAGCATACCTCTTTTACATAACATAATTTGTCTCGATCAGTGCAGAAGCACAAATGGGTACCACAGAATAGCATACTGCTGAGTGGTTTCCCTTTTCATTGTACAACTGTTATTATTTAAGATTTTAATTGTATGACACCTACCTTGTATACAGGGTGTTAGGAAAAGTGCTGCGTTCCTTTCGAGGGATGAACCAGCCCATGAAACTGAACAGCTTTCCCCAGGGAACATATGTCGAAATATGAAAAAATATTTGATCTTCCCATACAAACTGACCCGGCCGGCCGACACACTTAGTATGAGAGGTCCAAAATTTTCTTTCTACATTTCGACCTATGTTTCTTGGGGAAAGTTGTTCAGTTACATGGGCAGGTTCATACCTCAAAAGGAACGCAGTACTTTTCCTAACACCATAAGTATGTGGAATTGTGGATAGTATATATATTTTGTACATTGAAATGAACTTTTTAAATTCTACCTATTCTATTCTAAATATTCTTCGTATGTTTATTTTAACACTTTACATATTTCAATATTACTTTCTTGAAGAGCATTTTTAGAAAAAAATAAGTACATTTTCATTTTGTGTTAATTTTTCTTGGGAAAGTAGACTATTACCAGATGATTCTCTAAGAACATTATCATACCGGTTCGGGAGCGGCTGCGGAGCGAATTTGCTGCGCGCCCGCTCCGCCCCGCAACCGCTCCCAGATCGTTAGTATGATAAGGTCTTTTAGAGTGGTCGAGTCTAATCTACAAGCAGGACATGCACCTCGCCCCGCGCCGCCCTCTCCTGGCCTACAGCAAATTTCTGGCGAGACGCGGGGAGTAACTTTGAAAAAAAAATGTAGTTTCTAGAGGGACATCTCTAGCCATTAGAGTGGTGAGGCAGGCGGTAGGCGGCAGGCGGCAGGCGGTAGGCGGCAGGCGGCAGGCGGTAGGCGGCAGGCGGCAGGCGGCAAGCGACGGGCGGCTGGTGGCTGACGGTTGCCTCCGCAGCTTTGTAGCCAAGGTTAGGCTTGTCACACAGAGGCATGCACTCGATGCGCAGTCAAACTGAAATATAAGATAATAATACAAATAAGCTGGTTCACAAAACAAGTGGACCTGAAATGTAAAATGTAACACTAAAACTAAAAATTAACACACAAAAATTGTATGAAATTAGCTTGTTTACTTAAAAATATGTCAGCGGGTAAAACCGCTTGACAGTAAGCTTGTTACTAGTCAGGATACCGCAGCATGGTCTACCTACAATGAGTACAACTTCACTACTTAATTCATACTTCCGAGTTTGTGAGGTTTTATCAAAACCTGCCATGTTGTAAAGATTATGAAAAGTCATTGAGAGCAAGGTTGTGCAACAAGTTTCGCGTAAAATATGTAGCAAATTGCATAAGTTCCTTCTTACGACTGACAGACAAACAGTACTGTATGTAACACGCTAGAGCAGTGTTTTTCAAACTTTTTGAATACGCGACCCCTTTCAATATATCTTCACCAAGCTTAATTGTCAGTGTCTCACGACCTTGTGTATCCAAGGACATCACTTCCGTCTTTTTGACACTAATCTTAAGGCCGAATTTGCAGCATGCTTGGTGAAAAACGGTCATCAGTTGTTGTAGGCCTTCTGGGGATTCTGCAAGAAAGCACAAGTCATCGGCATACATAATTTCAGTAATAAGTGCATGCGAGACTTTGGTGCGCGCCTTAAGTCTAGCCAAATTGAAAAGACTGCCATCAGTGCGGAAGCGGATGCGGACTCCTTCGGAGACAGTATTTAGGACCTCCTTGACTACTACCGCAAAGTATAAGGCGAACAGTGTGGGCGCTAGAACGCACCCTTGTTTCACCCCACAGGTGACGGGGAAAAAATCAGACTGTTCACCGTCTACAGAGACGCAGCACTGCATATTGTCATGCAGGAGTCTCAGGAGGCGCACAAACTTCTCCGTGCACCCCAGTTTTCCTAGCACCATCCAGTTTTTAACGGCAATACATCCGAGCCGTTCGAAATGCGTAGAGGTGTTCGCCAAGGCTGCGTGTTGGCTCCTACCCTGTTTGGTATTTTCTTCTCATTGCTTTTTAAAGTTGCTTTCGACGATGACCAACAGGGTATACACCTGCACACAAGGGCTGACGGGAAGCTGTACAATATCTCGCTTCTTAAGTCAAAGCGTAACCGCGATGACTTATTCGTCGATAGCCTTTTGTTCGCTGACGATGCAGCCTTCGTTGCTAATTCTCAAAGTGAGCTTCAAGACATTGTTGATAAGTTTTCCCACGCGTGTTCTCTGTTCTCAATGTCCATTAATGCCAAAAAAACAGTAGTGCTAGCTCAAGGTGGAGAAACACCACGTATTTTGCTCGGTGGCGTTCTCTTGAACATAGTTGACAAGTTTTGCTACTTGGGGTCGACTGTGTCGAACAATCTCACCCTCGATGCTGAGATCAATACTCGTATCGGCAAAGCGGCGACCATGTTCGGCAGGCTCAGTACAAGAGTATGGAATAATACACACCTGACCACAAAACCAAGATAATTGTTTACCAAACTTGCGTTCTAAGCATACTCTTGTATGGAGCTGAAACCTGGACTTCGTACGCAAAACAAGAACGTCGACTCAACACATTTCATATGCGCTGCGTAAGAAACATCTTGCATATAACTTGGCAGGACAGAGTCACAAACGAGCGAGTTCTAGAAATTGCACAGCTGCCTAGCTTTACCGCTTTGCTTAAGCAAAGACGATTGCGGTGGCTAGGGCATGTGTACCGCATGGAACCTTCGCGTCTACCGCGGCGTGTCCTGCTTGGCGCCGTAGCTAACGCCAAAAGAGGAGTTGGAAGACCGATGCTACGTTTCAAAGATTGCGCCAAACGGGACATGGCTGCGTTTGACATCGACCATCAAAGCTGGGAGAAGCTTGCTGAGAATAGGGATGTATGGAGAAAGCGTGTGTTTGATGGGCGTAAAGCTCACGATGATGCCTGGTTCGCTGGTCTCGCAAACAAAAGGCAAAAAACGACATCTAAACATGCATGTGCCAGTCTCTAATTCCACCTTCGTTTGTAGAGCGTGCGGAAAGTCATGCCGCTCCCGTATCGGCTTATACAGCCATGAAAAATCTTGCCTCAGACACTGAATAAATCGTCTGTCACAGACGTATGAGGCCAATGATGATGATCCAGAGAGCCTCACGAGGCACACTGTCGAACGCTTTCTCCAGGTCAACAAAGCAGAGGTACAACTGACGACCTTGTTCTCTGCTTTTTTCCTGCAGTTGACGTACCGAGAAAATAGCTTCACATGTGCCTCGGTCAGGTCGGAAGCCAAACTGGGTTTCGGGCAGAATCTTTTCTGATAAGTCCTTCAAGCGGTTTAATAGGACTCTTGCAAAGGCCTTTCCGGGGACCGATAATAACGAAATACCGCGGTACGAGTTGCAGTCAGAACGTCAATATAAGTACACTTGTTGTAAAATGAGCGAAAAAAGGGGCCCGTATAAAAATAGTAGGCAGGTAAGCAGTATGATGAATGGCCAGCTTTATTAACAGATATCAATATAACGGCACATCTCTATGAAGACCGTGTGTGTGGTTACCATTCATTCAATTAATTACTCATTCACAAACAGATCGACTAATCAATCACTCATTCATTCATTTCGGTCAGTCATGACAGTCATCATCACAGATGAACTTAATTAAATATGTAGACCAGGGTGACCATTTGTGGCAGGATCCTGCCATTTGGGCAGATTTGACTCTTAAATTTTGACTGTGGCAGATTATGTTGACGGATCAGAAAAGTGGCAGGTTTTGGCAGATTTTTGGGATTTTAAGAAAAATCCTGTAATTGTAGTACAAATCTTAACTTAAAACAACAAATTAAATGTTTTCAAAGAAATCTGTTAATTATCAAGTTTAGTTGGACTTTATTAGGTACATAATTTTCACTTTTTATGGTAAAAATCGTGTTGTTTTTTTTTTGGTCGAGCTTTGTTGGGTTTAGTTTGGCAGATTTTGGCAGATTTAGTGAGGGAACTTGGCAGGTTTAGGCAGGTTTTGGGAGGGATTGAGTTTGGCAGGTTTTGGCAGGTTTCAGTGTGGGTCTCTGGCAGATTCGCCATATTTGAGATGGTCACCCTGATGTAGACTAGCTAGTCATCATCGATCTTGTGGTTTGCTTTGCTTGGGAGATTTTCTTGGTTATAATTTGGAAAATAAATAAAATTTAAGGGGATTACTATAATTTGATTAAAATGGCTGGTGTTGAATCAATGGTTGTAGAGGAAATTAAACCTGCGGAAAAACCCGTCGACAGAGAAAAGGTAAGCCGGAAGCCGGTCTGACTGGCTTTGCATGGTGTTTTCTTGTTTGTCTTATTTTACATCTTTATTTGTGTAAATTTTTGATTAACTTATCTGTTTTAGACTTGCCCGCTGCTACTCCGCGTGTTTTGCTCAACTGGACGTCACAATTCGCCTGGAGATTACGCCAGAGGCAGTGTACCACAGAATGAACTTCAGATCTATACATGGATGGACGCCACGCTTCGGGAACTCACTGGCTTAGTGAAGGAAGTGAATCCAGAGACCCGGCGTAAAGGCACGTACTTCGACTTTGCTATAGTATTCCCAGACCAACGGTCACCAACTTATCGCATGAGAGAAATTGGTGTCACATGCTCGGGCCAACGGGGAAGTGATGATAACAAAACATTGAATCATGTAAAGTTCCAAATAGGTAATTATTTAGATATTTCTATTACTCCACCAAACAGAATGCCGCCACCAATGAGGCGCCCTCAACCATACATGAATAATCGCCCTTATTAGTTAACTAAGATTTGTAATAACAAATAATAAGATTTGATTGTCTGTATTGTAATTTGTAAGCACCAATGGTTGAAATATGTATGTATGGTAGGCACAATGTTGTGTACTTACCTACATAAATATGTTTCTTATTGTACCTTACTACCTAAATATTAAGAACCAATAAAAAGTCAAAATGTACTTTCCGCACTTTAATTTCACTTCTCCGCAGGGTCAAGACACAATCAAGACCATTTCATTTAGTCATATAAACGTTATATGTTACTAACATAACATTTAAATGACAAGGAAACAAAAACATCTTAACAATTAGATTTTCCTAAAATAAATATTCTAATGTACATAACCTATACTATAATCTAGTGCTGACTGGGTGATCTGAATGGCCTCTTGGACTTCTTTCCCATGGCATTGAGATCAATGGTGATACCATTAGGCAGGACAGCCTTGTTTCCTTCATAGTCTATGAAACCTTTTTCATCTTTCTGTTCCTTGCTTTTGTCACACTCAATACCAGTCTCGTAGTTGTATTCTCTCTTGACGCCGTCAGGGTCTACATACCCGTATTTGCCGCGCGTCACACAGTTAGTTCCGATAGTCTCTTCCTTGAATGAGCCATCGTCATTCTCGAATCCCCAGGTAATGCTACCATCTTCGTGTTCCTCTCTGTACTTCCTAATGATTTGCGCGACTGGTTTCTTTTCCCTGTGCTGAGCTGTAATGTATTTCTGTGGGGAAGCATGTTTGACAGGGGCAGCAGGTCGAACAGGTTCTCGCTCTTGCGGTCTGTTGTACTGTCTGACAGGCTGGATTGGTGCATCCTCTTCTTCCAGGATTGGTCTGGGCTCAGGTCTGAATGATGGCCTCTGTGGCCTGATGCTCAGTGGCTGGATGCGCTGGGGCTTGGGTTGTTCGTTTCTGATCGGCAAGAACGATTGTGGCTGGATAAGTGGTCTGTACTGCGTTGGCCTGATCGGTTCTGGACGTTCTTGACGCTCTGGTTTTGGTGTGGTTTGTTGGAATGGAGTAGGGTTGAATACTATTGGTGGCTTAGGCTGCGACGTTGTCGTTATATCATAAAAATCGTTCTGCGGTTCGGGAGTCGAAAAGTAGTTCGGCGAGAATGCAGTTGGGGTGTTGACTTCTATGTCGTCTTCTGGTTCTTCTGTGACTGGTTTTGCGGGTTCCTCTATGGATTGTAGGCTCGGACGAGGCGTAGCTTCTACTGATTTGAAGGAGGGTCTGCCTTGGCCTGGCCGACGCAGTCTAGGCGCTGGGTTGTGCTGCGGAAGTGGTGCAGCATGCTGGAGTCTTCCTTGTCTGAATCCCCCTTGTCTGATGGGCCCTCCTACTGGAACAGCTCCAGGTATTTGCAGTCTCGGCGGAGCAGGGGAATCGTAGAACTGCGCATAAGCTGTGACCGCGCACAGCGCACATATCTGGAACAGGACAGAATAAGGAGGTTAATTTTCTTGACTGATATTACGTAGGAGCTGTCTTGTAAGTAATGCGATAATCAGAGCAATCAATCGACTGTTGTGTTGCTTCTTGCTTCACCGTTTTTATTGGAATGAAATTACCTACTTTGTAACACTTTCTTCGTTTTTCTATTGAGTGACATGATCGATAATAAACTTAAGCCACTGCCAAGCTGAAGTAACACCTATGTTGTTGATCTAATTGACATTCATCAAACCACCTTTGTAGTAGGTAACATTCGTTGCTTGGGGGTAAAATTTAGTACGAAATGCGCCGCTAGGCTTGCGACTATGCAATAAATGGACTGGCTGGCATACTTTCGAGTGTCGTGGACCTTGCTCGCGTGCCAGCCGGCTCATAACACCTGACTTGACTTATCCAATGTGATACTATCACCACGGTTTCTATTATGAGCGCTAATGGAAAATTGTTAGTGATAATGACTGTATTACCACACCTATTTAGGATATGATGCAACTTTTGTAATACTTATAGATTAGGGCATTTATCCGCGTAATTAGTAGGGGAACTAAAGGAGTGTTACGCTAGTAGTCAGGTTTCTACAATTGGTTGATATCGTTTCGATTCCTCTTTACCTAGCTAGGTATTAAGTAGGTGAGTAGGATTGTAAATCGGAGTTTTATTGTGATATGGTGAAATGTGGTTTACCGGAGTTCTGTACACATTCATAAAGTAAAATTTTACTGGTACGACTGTTTCTATCAACATGGGTACCTAACCTAGTTATTATATCATAAAGGGCCCTAAGTAATATCTATGATAGGTATGACTGCTAAAATTGTACCTAAACGTGCCTGTAATATGAAAATGAACAATAATATTATTCACTTCATTCTTTCATACAAAATTAAAGCTCATCGAGTCTTATTAATATTGGGTATTTATGTGTTTGCTTTACAATTTCAACAGCCTGATTATGCAGCTTTCGTATAAAATACTTATAACCTATAATACCCGACTACTTTTATGACTAAGGACGCCCGGTCAGTAACTGCACTTCCGTGAACCAAGGCTGGTGTAAGTAACTGCAGGGAATGTGTTGATAATTTCGATAAAATATTGATAGGAAGTATGAAACTATCGTACACTATTTTATCAAAAGTTACAGAAGTTAGGCTGCGTATATCCCATCATCTTGGTGTGGTCCGAAAAGGAGTCGGAAACGTCTTTTCACTTAGGCTGAGTCTCTGATCTATAGGTGTGCCGTATCTCATCCATCATCATCATCTCACATCAACAGCCACAACATTCAACAGCTGGTCCTCCACTCCACCTATTGGAAGGATTTTGCCTGGTACTCATCTCATCATGCTTGGTAAGCGGGTTAGCGAGTGCATGTAAGGAGTTTCAGGTATTCATAGGAACTGCTGCCTATACCCTGGGTTCGATTGATTCAACATTAGCATTCCATAGCTAGTCTAATATGCCATTAGGTCCACCAGCGAACTTTAATTAATAAGCCCCCGAATATCCGATCACTGAATATGATTGACTAGACTAGCTACGATTGGGCAATGACGTCTCAGGCACTAAGTAAAAAGCAATTATTTATAAATATTGGAGTTGTTATTCTCAGGTTGCAATCCATTTATACATAGCGTGTCACACTGAAATACTTTACAACCCATAGAAATTTTAAATTATTCCATGGTTGTATATTACGACACGAAACTTTGCGGTGCGGGGTGGCGTAGGCCTAGCACGCGTTGAAGTCTTTTGCAAGACGTGCATTCAATTTGAGAATAGGCACATGCTTCAGCCGCAGATGATGTTTCAATGTTTATTGTTTAAGGAGTGTAGGCGAATTGTCAGGTGTAACCCACACGCATCGTCCGTCGCTGCGTATTTTAGCTCAACAACGCAACGGCAACGGCAACGTTTGACACAAGTTTCTACGCTGCGTTGTTTCAAAGTCGGTTTTTAGTAGGTATGCTAAATTCGATATTTCCTTTCCGTGAATCTGGCAGACGCATGCGTTAGCGATGCGCATTACGTGTGGGATACTCGCCTAAGATATATTATATTCGTAAGCACCTTTTTGAGCATTATTGCTGTCTTACGATGGAGTAATGTAATGTAATCGTCACGCATAATTGATCGCTTACCCACTAGGAGGTAACATCGACTACGCAGAAGTAATTTCTGAAATTACCGTATTATTATGTAGTTAGTAGGTGCAAGCTTTCCACCCCGCAGTTTCATCCGTGACTAATAGAGGGTATCATTGGCAATGAGGTATTATGCGTGTTCCTCCCTCAGAAAAGAATGTTACTTTTCTAGCTCTTCAACTCATCCAGCGCTTCAGTATGATGTGAAAAACAATTATCTCAAAACACACATAGTTGCACGAACGTCAAGGTTATAAACACTCATGCTGCCGGCTTTTTCGTATATCAATATCAGAATGCCGCGCAAAAAGCCGGCGCCATTACTTGTTATGTTTCTGAACTGCTATAGTTGCACTATATTTATACAAGGACAGAATTACTGTCCAGCGGTGTACCTTACTTCCCCTTCCTCGTTAAGAAAGCAACCAACAAGTAAGTACCTAACATTACGATTTACGACCGCTTGCACTTGCAGCTTGCACCCACTTGTATTACACGAGAATTTACTTGCTTTTCTTTATCAACCAGTGGGTTATCGGAACGACGAACGTCGCACCCAATGACCTACACCTTATACCATGTTTTCGAAGCCAGAGGGAAGAACTCTAGCCCCGCTCCCGCACATGTAGCAGATTTTCTCTACTTCACTTTGTACCAATGAAGATTTTTATATCGTAGCCCTGAATTTTTCTTTGGATATGATGCACTTTAAGTTAGACACAAACATTCTTTGCTTTCCGTAATAGAAGTTCCCCTTCGATTAGCATCTGGTCAGTATCTCGAATCCTATGCGATTTCTCCCCCTAGTGGTGGAGATTTGCCGTGCCTATACCTTAGTTGGCAAATGGAGGCCAAATGTCGTCTTTGCAAACACATTTTGGCCCGTATCATAGATAGGGGTCGATTTTTTTCAATCCTGCCATCACTATGAAAAAAGAAAATTAACTGGATCTAGAAGCAATAAAGCAAAATAAACTGGCTTGCTAACCTTAAAGGTTTTCTCACACTCATTAAACAATTTGCTCTTGCGGAATTTCTTGCACTATAACGGCTATCGAGCAAATATCGTAGGCTGGTGCGGTTCCAGTTTTCAAATCGCATAGACATTGGTCAGGTCGATACCTACTTATTAGAACAGCAGATATTTATTTGTGAGGGCTGGCCAAATCAACTGTAGCATTTGGAAACTGGCGGCAAAATCGAATCAAATAGGAGAGTATTGTGGTCTCTACGCCCGCTTAAATTTAAAGATGTACCTATTCTTCCATGAGGAACCATAATTTGCGATCGCTGATTGATTGTCCAATATTTTCACCACGGCGAAGATCGGAGTTTTCCTTAGATTAGTCGGAACGTCTGATGCAGAAAGTGATCTATCGTTAGAAGTAGGCAGCTGTATTTGAAAAGTTTGCTGAAATAGATTGCCTTCGATAACAAAATGTTATTTATCAAAACCATTAGATTTGTCGTGTGTTCATAACAGGTAGCAGCCCTCGCGTCACTGTTGAAATAGAGCAAAATATAGCAAGTTATACGGTATCTACGGCAAGTCCAGTCAGTTGCTAACTTTGTCAGTGTTGTAATATAACCAGAAAACCATTTTGTCCAGCCTTGCGTGTTTTACGTAATTGTCTTGTTAATACGACAATACCAGTAGTCACTACTAGTGCTACTAGATAGCGTTTGGTGTTATTAGTTCCGCTTTATGAGTTAAGAAGGGCAATTTTTTGAGCGACGAAAGGTTAGCCGCATTCCGTGGTTTGAGTAAGTGACTCGGTCTGCGTCAAGGCTGACATGCAACACCGATATCTCGATCGAATTGCACCTATTCTATTATTATCGATACAGTTCGCTCGTATTACAAGCGTTTGGTTTGAATAGACACGCACCCAAGAACTACCTTGTACCGAGTCATTGTAAGACGATTTATGTTCATTTACATATTCGGCCTGCCTTGTTTCACTTTCACAATGTAGGTCTTACTAAAACAGTATTGCACGAAAATAACTTACTTTACTCTACATTAATTTTATATTTGGTTCGCTGTAATGATCACTATTTAAGGCAGGTATGTACGTATGTGGAAACTATGACGAAAGTTAAAACTATAAAATGCTGTACATAGTTTGACACTGCTGGCCCTGATTTGTCCTGATTGCCCTGATATGAAATGTAGAGCTTTTGAGTTATGCTATTGGCAATTATTTCATTAGTAATGTGTCCGTTTTACTAAGTACTTCGATAGGTACTTTTGCAATACAAATCATTAGATATATTTACTTACAAAGAATATATTTCTAAGATAAAGGGTTTAGTCAGAGTTTAATTGAACACAATTTTCACAGAATACATTTTTGTGCTCGACTATCTTTGTAAAGTACCTAACTTCACAGTTCGCAAGAGAGTAGGTAATAAAACATTAACAATATATTGTGATTGATTATCATTGTTAGGCACCTTAAACATCAATTAAATTCAGCACAAGAGCTATTTGATCATAAATTAATAAGATTTTAAAATCATATTGTTTTTCTCATATTGTAGTTACACTTAATAAAAGGGGTATCTAGGTAGGTAAGTATCCAATTTAAGATGCCTAATGAATTTTTTATCGAACTAATTAATCAATGTCACACAACAATTTCTTCTGAAATGCTCTTCCGAAAGCTTCACTCAGACCAAGGGTCGTATCGTAGGTACTCACCAGAAATATCCGCGTCATTTCCTTTCGTCACACGTCACTGTCACGCGGCGCACTACCAACAAATAAAGGAGCCCACTCCTGCGCAAGCTATAAGAGGTCGCCCACTCTCGCCCCGGCGTGCCCGCAGCCCGCGTGCGGACCCGGCAAGACGCGACCACCATACGTTATTGCAAGGTGACCGACTATGAACGCATATTCATACAGAACAGTGTCAAAGAAATGCACTCACCACCCAAATCGGCTGCGCTACCCACTAAAACAGATAGGTACCGCTAAACGAGCTATTAATTAAAATTCGATCGTTTTATTTTGTAAATTCGTCACGTGGTACACCGAAATATTTAACGATTCGGTTTTTAATATAATGATAGTTATTCTTAGTTTAATGACAGTGCCTATTTTGCAAATTGTTCTAAAACGATTTGAAATGTAAATGCCATTACATCAATGAACGTAATATTCTGTATAAGTTGTCGACTGAAGTGTAATGAACGCGAAAAGTGTAAAAATATCGTGGAAATGCGATGAAATTTGTAAACAGAATTGCGTGTTGCATCTCGATCAATAATAGTGCGAACGTCAGATTATACGATCAGCGGCTTTGCCGTCAATATTTCAGGGTTAAATCAACATAACTAACTAATTATGTCTCAGTGCCTTCTTGTATATTCCCATACAGGAAGAGTTTCATAAAATCTTTCAGGGTTTGTTTTGTGCATTTCAAATAGAGTAAGTTTAATTTTACTTGTGATTTCAATGAACGCATACGCACGCACATTCTTTTGTCAAAGTGAGTTAACACAAGCAGAAGAAAAATATAAACGTTCTTTACCGTGGATGACCAAAATCGTCTGTATCTTAAGACGAATATACCGATTTTAATAAAACTTCTCGCAGCTGCTTAGTCAGACCTACCCCACCTAAGCCAATAAAAATATGATCTAAATTGGTCAGTAGGTTTTGAGATATAGGTACCTAATTACGAGGGCTAGCATAACTACTTAAAGTGTACATTTTTCCACAATTCTGAGAAGTCTTAAGAAACCAGCCAGCAAGTGTTAATAATTATGTACCTACCTAATATAATTAGGTACACGACATCGCATCGCTAGAAAAGAAACTGTCCGTTTCCATAAAAATATGAACCGCAAGAGCCAAAGCAACACACGTGAGACGCGCCTCGCATCGATGACGGCGGACGATCACTTGTCTGACAGATGAAGTCATCAAGTCTCACACCTCACGTCGTCTGCTCTATCACAGCTTCGGTATAGGACCGCATGGCTCTATGGAGCTGGTGCCTAAACAGCTAAATGGACACCTACAATTTTTGACACGAGTCAATATACAGCATGGAAAAAATCAACTGCAAACATTTTAAAGGCTGAACTAACTCATGAAACTAAACAAGTTTTACCCAAGGAACATACGTCGAAAAATGAAAAATAAAATGTTGGACCTCCCTTACAAAATGTACCAACCGGCCTAGTCAATTTCTATGGGAATTCCAATTTTTTTTTCGTATTTCGGTCCATGTTCCTTGGGGAAAGTTGTTCAGTTTCATGGGCTGGTTCACCCCTTAAAATATTTCCTGCCGATTTTTTGAAGTCTGTTAAAACAGCAGACTAGATTAGTGATGGTCATGGTCACCAAGTGCAGAAGAATAATTGATTACTATCGTCTAATTTCGCTATTGTCTTAACTTTCTTCCTATTCATTGTTTGTTTGTTTACTACTGAAATTAAGTATTACATGGGAAACTACTATAACGTAAATTATTTTCCTAGTCTAGTAAAAGGCAGTTTAATTAGTAGTTTCGTCTCAGCAGTGCAAGTGACAGTGCAAGTACAACTGGCTATATTAAAATTTATGGTTTGAAGATGGTGGATTTTCATCGCAAAATACAACTTTGAAATTAATTACCTCAGCAGTCGGGTTTTTGTTTTTCAATACATCTGCTTATTTAAGAATGCTCTATATTTATTTCACCCTGCATTTTATATGCAATTGTTTGAGCAGAAAGCAGAACGCTTTCTGCTCTACCATCTTTGGTTACCAGCACCTAATTATTCCAGAGGAGATGTTAAACATATGCGTCGGCAAAGAATCACATAAAATGCATCTAGATAAAGATTTCAAAAGAACAGGCGTGTCAATAGAGTGCAGAAGATTGCCAGAGGGAACTTTATGAACAATGCGCGCACAGTGATGACTTGAAAAACTCTGTACACTCAGATTTTATTCGTGTTCAAACACAAACTAAACTCAAAGTAATAGGAAGTTTATTTCTGAAGAGTTTATTCATCCTCCTATTTTCTAAGGTCTACCTACTATAGTTACCTATAGTTGCTGGTTTAATAACTGAAACTAACCATGGTTCGTCGGACGACTCTGCGTTCCTCACGACTGAAGAAGTAGCTTATGAGAATTAACATCTTCCCCTGAGCACCAAGGACCAGGATAAAAAGCGTAATAATAAGAATTTAATATTTGATCCTTCCATGTAAAATAAATTTAAGCTATATCTGATATCACTCTAGTTTTACTCACTTCGCTCACGTGGACTTCCCTCTCAAATAAATTACTCATCCTATTTTTCTCTGTGTGAGGCGTGACATAACATCGGAACCGAGCGCCTCGTCGCACTATTGTTCTCCTCCAATTTGTAATTCCATCGATGCTCGCAGCGTGCGATATGTCAGCAGGTGTGGCAACAGTCTGACTCGATACTTTTAGAACCTTATCTATCACACAAGCGGTTTATGAGCGGATGCGGAGTGAAGCGGGCGCCCGACGAATGCACAGCAAATTCGCCGCGGACGCGCGGCTCATACGCTACTTTTTCAGTTCAAATACACTGCACAGTTGCACATCCTGCACACTGATATCACTCGTGTTGTACTCACGTCGCTCACGTGGAGTTCCCTCCCAAGTAAATTCTTACCTTTTTTCTCTGTGCGAGGCGTGACATAACACCGGAACCGAGCGCCTCGTCACACTATTGTTCTCCTCCAATTTGTAATTCCATCGATGCTCGCAGCGTGCGATATGTCAGCAGGTGTGGCAACAGTCTGACTCGATACTTTAGAGCCTTGTCTGATCACACAAGCGGTTTGCGACCGGATGCGGAGCGAAGCGGGGTGACGCTATTCTAAGCCGGCACCACTCTACCACTTCGGTTGTAATTTGTAAGCAAGTACTTATGAGGAGTTCTCTCCCAAGTAAATTCTTACCTTTTTTTTCTCTGTGTGAGGCGTGACATAACATCGGAACCGAGTGCCTCGTCACACTAATTGTTCTCCTTCAATTTGTAATTCCATCGATGCTCGCAGCGTGCGATATGTCAGCAGGTGTGGCAACAGTCTGACTCGATACTTTAGAGCCTTGTCTTGTCACACAAGCGGGTTGCGAGCGGATGCGGAGCGAAACGGCGTGATGGTATTCTAAGCCGGCACCACTCTACCACTTCGGTTGTAATTTTTAAGTAAGTACTTATGAGGAGTTCTCGCCCAAATAAATTACTTATCCCTTTTTTCTCTCCGCTCCGCATCCGCTCGCAAACCGCTAGTGTGATAAGACTCTTAACTTTAACGGGTAATAGAGCTTATTATCTGATAGTCGGGAGATTGAACTGTTGAAAATTGCACCGGCTAAGTACTTTACTTTATTCTTCCTTAGTAAAACAAATCGACAAAGTGGCTGACGACATAGCAAAGATAGTTAATTTCTTAGAGACTACAGTTTTAGCACAAATTGGGGAAACGGCGCGCGGGCGCCTTTACCAGATGCCTCATTCAGTACTAGCGACGATTTTGACGCTTACAAAATTTAACTGGAAATAACCGGAATCTTATGGGAAGTCAAGGTAACTAAGAAGCGTCAAATTATTTGGATTTAAAATTGGCTCAGAATCATATAAAGTTCTTTGTCAGATTTTGCTGTCACAGTAGCAACCCTCGCTCTGTATACCCTCTATTTTGTGGTTTAGCCCCGAGTGAGACTATCAAACCTACACTTGTCTTTATGGCGGGGAGCGAGGGCTCTCTCGGCTCGCAAGATATTGTTGAGGAAACCTAGACTGGACAAGGCTGGCTTAGAATAGGGCTTAAGGAGTAGATAAGCACTAATCAAACACAACAGTTTGTAGTGGGTGGATAAAGGCTGAAGTAACGAGTGAAGTAAACTAAACACAAATCATTGTTATTAGGTAACTATTACAACCATTATCCTAAAATTTAATAAATTATCCTTATCAGCATTATAGAGACATTGTCAAATTGATGATTCACCCTTGTATAAGATTTGAACAATTATGTTCGGTGTACGACTGTACGTGTACCTTTTGTGTGTGGAGTTTTCCTTCTCAAGGACCCTGATTCACTTGGGTCGGATTTATCCCTCGGTCGCCTCTTACGACCCCCACGGGAAGAGAAGAGGTGGTGCTATTCTACTCTGCCGGCACCACACGGCATAAACTTCACCCGCGTCACGCGGATAAAAACCTTGCCTTAGACACTGTATAAATCGTCTGTCACAGACGTATGAAGCCGATGATGACGTGTACCTTTCAGGTAAACTTATCAGCACTCATTGATTGCACTGGTTATTGGCAGTTTGACACAATGAGAACGCAACATTTCGTGTTTTTCCGACAGGATAACGCATTTGGGGTAGTTACATCATTTGTTAGCGAGTCGAGTCACGCAGCGCAGCGCCTGCGCACAGGAAAGTAAATCGTTCGACGACAGCATCAGACGATCTATTTTTGAATTTTCGCATGCGAAAATGTGTTATAACCGGTGAAGATAAAGAATATATCCCGAATTCGCAACATTATTTTTGATATCCTACTCAGATGTTATGTATGTTATAGAAATAGAGAGGCAAACAATGATGTTGCCAATAAGGGATACGTTCTTTAACTGCGCCAGTTATATTTTGCTCGTTCGGAGTATCCCACGTTTTATTACCACAAATCCATTCACATTTCACATATACCACGACATTAAAAATAATCGAGTAGAAAGTATCTTCTAACTAAACGGTGTCCCGACAAATCTTTTATTGTGTTTTCGACTGAAAGTCGGCAATTATTCCACATACTCAAAGTCCTAGATTTCTACATTAGAACCACACAAAAATGGTGTGATAAGAGAGATTAGACTAGTCGATACGAACTTCCGTGCACGATTCCAGAAACCGCACTTTCCGAAATCGGGCTCTCGGCCAATCAGAAGTGAGAGTTTGTGGCCATAATAGTTCATTCCCCGCGATCACCGGCATGCAGACTTGATAATTTTCTAGCGGAAACTCGCACTCGCGAGGTGACACACAACGAACGCATGCGAGCTGCTTCTCCTATTATACAGAGAGTAACAGAAAAGGTATTACAAGCCGAAAGGAGGTCAATGTACTCGTGAAACTGAACAACTTTCCCCATGGAACATGGGTCAAATATAAAAAAAAATTTGGATCGTCCATACAAAATCTCCGATCAGGGATCAGCTAATTGATTTACTACGGGAGGTCCAAATTTTTTTTGCATATTTCTACCCATGTTCCATGGGGAAAGATGTTCAGGTTCATGAGTACCTTGACCTCCTTTCGGCTTATTATACCCTTTCCGTTACTCCCGGTAGAACTAAGGGATGGAAGGTAAAAAAGCGAATAAGGGATAATCATCCAGGGTATGGGCAGCAGCGTTTCCTGTTAATACAACATCTTTTGCTGCGCTCGCCAATCCGCCTGCCAAGCGTGGTGAGTACGGCAATACCCCCCGTTTGGGGGAGGCCCATGTCCAGCGGTGGACTGTTGTTGCTGTTATAGGATAGAAGGTAAATAAGTAGTGATTGTTGGGTATTACCTTTTTTTTATAACCTATCGTATCCCACTTCTGGACAGAAGCCTTCTCAAGATCTTCCACTTTTTAAGGTCTAATTCCACAGCAACAACAATTAAACGAAATTGATGTATCGCGATGAAAGATGAAAGCGATGACGACTTATCTACATACTGAATCTCTTTGGTTATTTAAATATATTTCCGTTCTGAAGAATTTTAATAATCTCGAGCATCAAACCGAAACAAGTATTCATAAAATGTTACATATATCACGCCTATATCCCTTGCGGGGTAGGCCGTTGGTAAACGGCTGTATAAAACGGGCATTTACACCACGTCTGACAAAATTTGAGAGTCATTCAGAAGACTATGTATCACCATAGTGACAGGTTGTCAGCCTATCGCCTAAAATTGCAATACACATCAACTCCCAAACCTTAGTCGCCTAAACATCAACTCTCAGATCCCTTACGGTTGTTACGACACCCACGGGAAAGATATGGGGTGATGCTATTCTAAGCCGGCACCACACGATATATAATAAAATGTTAATTTATGCTATGACCACAGTCAAGTCAGGTTGCTTCTGTAAGGTAATTGCAAACACCATTGCGTAGCGGTCAAAGCAGCGCATTCGTATTTAAATGTTCGTCAGTGCAATGTTACACATTTTAATATAGATTGTTCGAAGTATTCCCTGTACCGTGTGGTGCTCTGAATAGCATCACCCTATATGCTTCTCGTCGTAAAAAGCGATTATTGGATTTGAGATTTGATGTGCATTTCAATTTTACGCAAGATGCTGATGGTGATACAGAATCTTCTGAATGGCTCTCAAAATATTGTCAGCTGTTTACGCTCTGCCTACCCTGCAAGGGATATAGGCTTAGGCTTGATATAATAGGTATGTGTGTATGTACGTAACATTTTATAAATACTTGTTTCGGTTCGATGCTAGAGATTAATAAATTCTTCAGAACAGTACCTAATATTTTTAAAGAACCAACGAGATTCAGTAAGTAGATACGTCGTCATCGCTTTCATCGCGATATCAATTTCGGTTTATTGTTGTTGCTGTGGAATTAGACCTTAAAAAGTGGAAGATATGTATGTGTCGCAGGAATGTAGCGAAATCCGGTAATTCGCGAAATCTCTAGGCCCTTCGCGAAGAGCCGGATAATAGCGAAATGCATCAATTTATACGCACATTTCCCGGAAATCTGCGAATTCGTTATTTGCATGGACATAAATCCAGGAAAACTGCGTATAAGGCGACACGCGGCTACGAAGTCGCCTACACACCTGCTACGAAAGGTTTCATATGCTGATCAGGTGGTTCAGCCTGCAATTGCCTACTCATTCATGACCATGACCATGCCTAGACTATGACCATGACCATGACCATGACCATGCCTAGACTATGACCATGACCATGACCATGACCATGACCATGACCATGACCATGACCATGACCATGACCATGACCATGACCATGACCATGACCATGACCATGACCATGACCATGACCATGACCATGACCATGACCATGACCCTGACCATGAATATGACCATGACCATGACCATGACTAGACCATGACCATGACCATGACCATGACCATGACCATGACCATGAACATGACCATGACCATGACCATGACCATGAACATGACCATGACCATTCCCATGACCATTACCATGACCATTACCATGACCATTACCATGACCATTACCATGACCATTACCATGACCATTACCATGACCATTACCATGACCATTACCATGACCATTACCATGACCATTACCATGACCATTACCATGACCATTACCATGACCATTACCATGACCATTACCATGACCATTACCATGACCATTACCATGACCATTGACCATGACCATGACCATGACCATGACCATGACCATGACCATGACCATGACCATGACCATGACCATGACCATGACCATGACCATGACCATGACCATGACCATGACCATGACCATGACCATGACCACGACCATGACCATGAATATGACCATGACCATGACCATGACTAGACCATGACCATGACCATGACCATGACCATGACCATGACCATGACCATGACCATGACCATGACCATGAACATGACCATGACCATGATACATGACCATGACCATTGACCATTGCCATGACCATTACCATGACCATTATGACCATTACCATGACCATTACCATGACCATTACCATGATTGACCATGACCATGACCATGACCATTACCATGACCATTACCATGACCATTACCATGACCATTACCATGACCATTACCATGACCATGACCATGACCATTACCATGACCATTACCATGCACATTATCATTACCATTACCATTACATTACCATGGTCATGGGCATGGGCATGGTAATGGTCACGGTAATGGTCTTGGTAATAGTCAGTCATTGCAATGGTCATGGTAATGGTCATGGTAATGGTCTGGTAATGGTCATGGTAATGGTCATGGTAATGGTCATGGTAATGGTCATGGTAATGGTCATGGTAATGGTCATGGTAATGGTCATGGTAATGGTCATGGTAATGGTCATGGTAATGGTCATGGTAATGGTCATGGTAATGGTCATGGTAATGGTCATGGTAATGGTCATGGTAATGGTCATGGAAAGGTCATGGTAATGGTCATAATGGTCATGGTAATGTTCATGGTAATGGTCATGGTAATGGTCACGGTAATGGTCATGGTAATGGTCATGGTAATGGTCATGGTAATGGTCATGGTAATGGTCATGGTAATGGTCATGGTAATGGTCATGGTAATGGTCATGATAATGGTCATGGTAATGGTAATGGTCATGGTATGGTCATGGTAATGGTCATGGTAATGGTCATGGTAATGGTCATGGTAATGGTCATGGTAATGGTCATGGTAATGGTCATGGTAATGGTCATGGTAATGGTCATGGTAATGGTATGGTAATGGTCATGGTAATGGTCATGGTAATGGTCATGGTAATGGTCATGGTAAATCATGGTAATGGTCATGGTAATGGTCATGGTAATGGTCATGGTAATGGTCATGGTAATGGTCATGGTAATGGTCATGGTAATGGTCATGGTAATGGTAATGGTCATGGTAATGGTCATGGTAATGGTGTAATGGTCATGGTAATGGTCATGGTATGGTCGGTAATGGTCATGGTAATGGTCATGGTAATGGTCATGGTAATGGTCATGGTAATGGTCATGGTAATGGTCATGGTAATGGTCATGGTAATGGTCATGGTAATGGTCATGGTAATGGTCATGGTAATGGTCATGGTAATGGTCATGGTAATGGTCATGGTAATGGTCATGGTAATGGTCATGGTCTAGTCATGGTCATGGTCATGGTCATGGTCTAGTCATGGTCATGGACATGCTCATGGTCATGGTCTAGTCATGGTAATGGTCATGGTCATGGTCATGGTCTAGTCATGGTCATGGTCATGGTCATGGTCATGGTCATGGTCATGGTCATGGTCATGGTCTAGTCATGGTCATGGTCATGGTCATGGTGATGGTCATGGTCTAGTCATGGTCATGGACATGGTCATAGTCTAGGCACGGTCATGGTCATGAATGAGTAGGCAATTGCAGGCTGAACCACCTGATCAGCATATGGAACCTTTCGTAGCAGGTGCGTAGGCGACTTCGTAGCCGCGTGTCGCCTTATACGCAGTTTTCCTGGATTTATGTCTATGCAAATAACGAATTCGCAGATTTCCGGGAAATGTGCGTATAAATCGATGCATTTCGCTATTATCCGGCTCTTCGCGAAGGGCCTAGGGATTTCGCGAATTACCGGATTTCGCTACATTCCTGCGACATATGTAAGTATTCCCAGTACTACTGTCTCAGTTCCCCGGTAGCGAGCACTTCGGCAGTCGGGAACCCGTTAGCTGTCCCGTATCGCCTTTTTCAAACGCACGTTGCCGATTCGACACGTACTCTACATGTCACCACAATAGGACTCGTTTCGGGGTCATATTCATACTTCCTTGGCAACTGTTTATGCATTTGTGTCAGGAGTAGCAAGGGTCGATGACCTAGCATACATATGACGCCTATATCCCTTGGGTAGGCAGAGCGTAAACTGCTGTAAAAACGGACATTTACACCATATATGACAAAAATTTGAGAGTCATTCAGGAGACTGTGCATCACCCACCATAGTGACAAGTTGTCAGCCTGTCGCCTAAAATTCCAGTACCTACAATCAACCTTAAATCACTTAGTCGCTTTTTACGACGCGACAGCAAACGGCATGCCCTAAACCAATTGATGTAGCGATTTCTATGCCTAAACCACGTGAATCCAGCCGGAACTGAAATCTGGACAAGATTTCCTAAAATAAGCAACTCTTTAGCAAGCGAACGACCTTGCCAAGGGATAGAAACTGAACGCAACGCGGCACAAGCATTTACATAAATGTGGCAGTAATTATAATAGTTTGCGATTGCGTAAAAGTGCAAGTGGAAAAGGCATTACATCTATCAGCAATTATCTAGTCTATTAGTTAGCTACTGAACTAACTCGTATTCGTTTTCCCGGATGAGGTGTAATGTAGGCAAACTAGCAATTAGCGTTTTACTCGTCCAGATTATTTATTTTTGGTTGATGAACAATAATAAAAATTCAAAAGTGTTTTTATAGAGTTTTTAGAAGCATTTATAGAATTTTTTTCACGACGTTTTCGCTACGGTTTTTGCTCGTACAAGGCTTTTTGTTAATAAAATAGTTGTTTGATTAGATCTGTCTTTTGACTTCAGTTACATTAAAACTAGTACATAATACTCGATTATACTAAAATTCTATGCGAATTTCAGTATTACATTTAGGTATTGAAATAATTTTGTTGACGACGTTGATGTCTTTTCTATGAGCAGACTCCAAATATTGTTACCTAAATAAAAAGGACTTAAGTACATATTATCAGCAATTATGTAGACTAGTTGACTACTGAACTAACTTGTATTCGTTTTCCTGGCTGAGGTGTAATGTAGGCAAACTAGCAATTAACGTTTTTCTCGCCCAGATTTGGTATATGTGTATATTTTTAGTTAGATAACGCAAGAACTGTTTTGTTTATATGTAATTTAATTATCTTTTAAATTAAGATTAAATTGCTATTTTAAAGTAGAAGTTTAAACTGATAGGTAATTTGGATTTACAGAAAAAATCTTCATTGATTGAGGTGTCCGTAGTGCGTTTCCTCCTACAGTATTTAACTTGTTTCTCATCCGACTGATTTACTCTAGTTACAATGTAATAGGTACCAGCTACTTAATGTACCTACTTCATATCATCTTAGGAGGAATAATTGGTCCATATATTAAAGAAAAGTAGATTGGACACTCCAATCATAGTATGGTTATGGTAATGAACTAGGTAAACTATAATAGGTACTTAAGTAAATTTAGTTCAGCTACTGGCGTAGTAATCAAGAAAAGAAACAGTTGTTTGTACGTAGTTTGGATAATTATAGAAAGTAAATCATTATCACAAGTAAACGAACCTCTACCTCTACCAATACCTCGTTATTGTCAAGTAGAGATTATCTATACATCTATACATATAATAAAACAGAAACGACACCAATTCTGTACATGGGATATTTAAAAAAAAGGATTTTTTCTTTCAATTGTGCTCAAGATACAGATCTCAGAACAATCGATAAAAAATTTTTTGTCTGTTTGTCTGTCTGTTTGTCTGTCTGTTTGTCTGTCTGTTTGTTTGTCCATCTTTCACGGATAAACTACTGGACGGATTTTAACCAAATTTTGTGTCGTAATACCTTATTAGTCGGGTCAACATCTAGGATACATTTTACCACTCTAGGGTCTGGAGTACCAGATGTAGACGACCAGAAGCACCATTAGGAGCCCGGCTAAACTTTAGGATATAGATATATGACTCCAAAGCAAAAGTTGTTAGGCTTAATAGGACGCTTCTGCTGGCGAATAGACATCCAAGGTTTGGAGTACCTGATGTAGACCACCAGGTGCACCAACAGCAGCCCAGGTAAGCTATAGGAGATACGCATATGACTCCAAGACAAAAATTGTTCAGCTTGATGGGACGCTTCTGCTGGCAAATAGACATCGAAGGTTTGGAGTACCTGATGTAGACCACCAGTTGCACGAACAGGAGCCCAGGTAAACTATAGGAGATACAGATATGACTCCAAAGCAAAAGTTGTTAAGCTTGATGGAACGCTTTTGTTGGCAAATAGACATCGAAAGTTGGAGTACCTGATGTAGACTTACAGGTGCACCAACAGGAGTACAGGTAAACTATAGGAGATACGGATATGACTCCAAAGCAAAAGTTGTTTATCTTGATGGGACGCTTCTGCTGGCAGAAAGACATCGAAACTTTAGAGTACCTGATGTAAACCACCAGGTGCACCAACAGGAGTACAGGTAAACTATAGAAGATACAGATATGACTCCAAATCAGTTTTTTAGATTGATGGGACGCTTCTGCTGGCGAAAATACATCGAAGGTTTTTAGTAGCTGATGTAGACTACCAGGAACACCACTAGAAACTCAGCTAAACTAAAAGAGATATTGAAATGGCTCCAAAGCAAAAGTTGTTCAGCTTGACGGAACGCTTCTGCTGGCATCTGCTGGCAATGCATCTACGGTTTTAGAAATATGGTTCCAACAATTATTACATTATTAGCGTGATGGATACAATTTATAAGATGCTGGTGTGGGAATTTGTATTTTTCAATGTAGGTATAAGGAACGAAACTACACGAAGTTCGCGGGGTCCAGCTAACAATCAATATCAATATCACACTTCCTACATTTGAAAATGTAATCTGTTAGTGTGTATGACCGACCTCACGAAAAAAGATGACCTACCTGACCCGCCAACCCCAGAAACACCACCCAAAATAAGAAGGTGCAAGGTAGATGAAGAAGTCTGTGTGGTAAAACTAAATGTGCATGAACCATATTTACATGAACCACGCAAAAAGTTTGCAATATTTTTGATGTGTGGTATGGTCATGGTGGAAGATAAAGGTCTTGATCATATTTTATTATTAGTGAGAACCTTAATCAGCACTGGCGGGCCTGTCTGTCTGCCTTTCTGTCGGAACACATAGACCTCGGCAAAACTTTAAGAGATAAGACAATTTCCATATTGAAATAGTTGTTTTGCATGATGTGCCGCTTCTTTCGGCTCATAAACTTCATTTGGCGAAACGAAGTTCGCGGGCACCAGCTAGTTTTAAATAATGTTTTATTAAGAAATTCAGCATATTGCATATTTGCTCGGCGTCGACCATTGATAATTTTAAGGGCATCATCGCACACGTCGAAGATACTATAATATTTTATCGTGTGATACCTACCCAAATTGATTATAAATAGTAAGTATCATAACTGCTGAGATAGGTATAATATTGTGTTTTAAATTGCTATTTTCTAAGGATTGTCCAAGATAATTATATTAAGATAATGTCCTTATCGCCGTGTGGTGCCAGCTTAGAATAGCAGCACCCCAATTCTACCGAAGGGTGTCGTAAAAGGCGACTTAGGGATGAATCCAGGTAATGGGCAGCAGCGTTCCCTGTGAATGTTTACAACACCTTGCACTGCGCTCGCCAGTCCGCCTGCCAAGCGTGGTGAGTATGGCAAAACCCCCAATCGGGGGACACCCATGTCCAGCAGTGGACTGTTGTGGTTGAAATAGAATAGAATTTTTATTTTTTTTATTAAAAATACATTTGGCAAGTACAGAATAAACAAAGTTCAAAATCTCGCCAAACTAAAAAGTTTGATGGCGAGTATCGCTCGGTTACATTTTTGTATATACCTACCAAAGTACATTCAGGAAAACTTATCTATCATCTAAGTACTGGTACAGCGTGTGTACAAGTGCTGAATGCCCTTATCGCTCAATAACTTAAGATTTTGTTAAATGATTTATTTACTTTCTATTCTGAATAAAATGTAACTGGCGCAGATAAAGAACATATCCCGCGCAGCATTTTTGTTTGCCTCTCTCTATCATATGAATAGAATGTTGTCAATTCGGAATATGTTCTTTATCTGTACCAGTTAAGGGTTCAAGACGACGAGGCACTTCGAAAAGAGGTATCTTCGCCGTCCGTTAGATTCATTTATTTCATATTAGTATCAGTATATAACGATAAATATGGGGTGTAACGAAAACTTTGCAGGCGTGCTCAGACAACAACTGAACAACGTTTCCCATGGAACACTTTACAGGCGTGCTCAGACCATGAAACTGAACAACATTTCCCATGGAACATATACGGTATATGTTCGGTAAACGTTGTTCAGTTGTTGTCTGAGCTCGCCTGCAAAGTTTTAGTTACACCGTCCCTTACACCCTGTATGGCTCTGCTAGCGATATTTATGTTAAGATAACATATTATCTTAGCCGTGTGTGACGCCCTTCACAGAGTCAGACCGTAGTGCGTACAATCACGCTGATCACGCATTTGCGTTGTACCGCCATTGCGTAGTCTGCGCACGCGCTGTGACGTGACGCCGGGCTACCTATGTGCGCCGGCGCCGCCGCCACCGTTACCGACATTCTGTAAGGAATGCACTCTACGCAAGTACCTACCGCCCTACGTGCCAGTGTCAATGTCCCGTGCAATCGTGGAACCCTTCTATTGATTAAGCAAGTAGAAATATGTTTAGAGACTACTTACATGCATACATGTATCACGCCTATATTGCTTGCGGGAAAGGCAGAGCGTAAGCAGCTGTAAAAAACAGTCATTTACGCCACGTCAGTCAGACAAAAAAGTTCAGAGACAAATTTTCTGAATTTGTGCACAAAGAGAGGTTAGCGTCCTCTACATTGTACTTAGAGCTAGAAAGCTGAAACTTGTTGGCCTACTGTCTACTGATCAAAACTTTTGTTTCAACCAACCCCAGTTTCAATCAGTAGGTGCCGCTTTTCAGCTTTATAGCTCGATGTGCATAGTTGCGGCTCTTTTTTGACGCTAACCTCCCCACTAAAAATAAAATGCAAGTGCCACCACAAATTAGACACGGCGCGGCGGTGCGGTGGTATTGTGATGTAGGTGTTTTGACTATGAATGCACAACAAAAATCCTGAAGTTTTTGTGTTCGCATGGACATGGTACTTTACCTACACATTGGGTACATACACATGACCTTCAAGGCATACCTACTTACCTTGGATTTGCTACGAAGTAGTTATTCTCTTTTGAAAAGAAAACATAGAATTATTGTTTTTATAAAACAGTTTAATTGTTCTTTCAGGTTTGACCGTTACAAAAATGCATCGGTAAAGTGTAATGTTTATGTACTAAACCCAACAGATAAACTTACCCATTTAAGAGATCAACTTATACTGATTTTTCTTAGTATTTGTATGATAAACTAGTATAACATGGTCCCTTATATGAGTAGGTGCATGTGCTGGCGATACATCTTAAAAAGTAGGTACAGTGACAATAATGTTGAGACAATAATGCCCCATCGGCATTATTTTTCTATGGCGAGAAACAATATATAAATATATTCTATTACAAATGATTAGCATGCACAATGCCTACCTTACCTACCGTTTGTAGATGAGTAATAGTATACATTTAATAGTGTTAGAAAAGCTTTGCATGTATAGAATTTTTATTCACGACGTTTTCGCTACGATTTTTACCCGCACAAGGCTTTTCGTTACATAAATTGTTGTATATTGACCATAGATTAGATATGTCTTTTAAGTTCAATTGACTTGAGTATATACAAGATTGTATACATACAAACTGGTACATATACGCGATTGTACTCAATTTTAGGCGAATTTTAGTACTACATCTAGGTATTGAAATAATTTTGTTGACGACGTTGATGTCTTTTATATGAGAAGCATCCAAAAAATGGTTAATTGGGTTGTTATAATTATAAGCTTTGAAACTGATTGTTCTCGAACTGGTTGTTCGCATTTGAACATGCAAATTTGAAAATGCTAAAGAATTGACAATGCTGTATTACGTACTATCTTCAGAAAATATTAGTTACTCATACTGATTTTAATACCAAAAACATTAATTAACTCTTTATTAATTAGTTTAGTAATTATGTATTTATTTATGAATATATTTGATTGAATCTCGACTTTTGTACGAAACAGTTTTTATAAGAAAATAAGTACACTTACTTACATCTATTAGACTATTACTATAAGTTTAAATTGGCTACAAATATTGACCAATATAGTAGGTAACTAATTACATTTAAAATATACAAGAATTAGCTTTAGCTACATAGATAACCTATTTAAATTAAAGAATCATTATTGCATGTAAAAATAAATTAAAACTATATTCGGTAACAAAAACAGGTACTTACTCCAGTAGGTTTAATAAGTTAATCGATAATTAATAATATCTTGTACCAGTGCCCTATGTTATCAAATTACATGCTACAAGTTTACAGGTATAGTCCATCCACTATGATAGTGTCATGACCAGTCTAAGCGGGAGGCCAATTTACGATTACGATGGTCGCGTAGTATCTAAGTATTGTGACCAGCGTAACTTGGTCTCCCGCTTAGGCTGGTCATGATTATGTCATAGTGGATGAACCTTGCTACTGAGTACATTGCGTAGCTGGTTTAAAAATGGGTCATAATGGCTAACCGGCTACGTAGAGTCCATCAAATGTTGCCTGTATACTTGTAGCCTGTAGTCTGATAATACCCAGCACTGCTTATGCAGATTACTAACAGACTACTGTTTGAAAAATTAAATAATGGTAACCATAATATAAAAATAACTTAACACTTGGTGTTACAATCTCGAACGTGCATTTAAAAACCTACTTTAGCGTTTTGATATAAACAATAGGTTACATTGCTTAAAATTATATTGCTAACTTATCATATCATCATCACATCACATTCAAAAGTTTTAAATTCGGAAAATATCACTAGCACTTCAGAGTTTTAAAAGTTTTCAATCACTTTTCACTATTAATGTACGATTGTTTCACAGTCATGATAGTTCATTGTAATAAAGGGTGGCAATCATAAAAAATGTTTCTTCTAAACCTACCAAATGTAAGTTTATTTAATTCCAAAATTTAGACAAGAATTTAGAAAATGGTTTTCATCTCAAAAAATCGACAATCTGTATAGAGAGCTGACTTTCTCGCTAGCTAAATCTCTGATTGATTAAGTATCAATAACTGCCACCCCTTTGATCTCCTAGGATCTAGAACCTAGATCAATAACACATTACTTGCGTGGATAAAAAACGAATTCCGAATTGGCACCATTACTATTTGCCTCTATCATATTGTATGACATATGAGGAGGATATCAACAATAATATTGCCAATTCGGAATTTATTATTTATTTGCGCATGTTGTACCTGTGTTGCACTATTTCACTCAATAGATCACTCACTAGTGTCATCTATCGGCAGTATTTGTAAACTTCACACACTAGTGCCCTCTATCGTCAGTCACCGCAAACGTGCCGTTGCAAGGCGAAGCGTTGTCCAGCGAAGGTCTGCGAAGTGAAAGGAAACTTTGTAAGCAAGTATTCTTTTATTCATCGAATTGTAGAGTCATTTGGTAGATGGCGTTGCCGGTAAATTGACAAGATCATGGCAAGACCAAGACGATGAAGCGTGGACTTCATACATACTGTTTCCTAAGATTTGACCCTAGTATTTATTATGATTAGGCTTATACGACCAAAATTCTGGTATGCGAGTAGGTTAGGTATACAACTGCCAAAAATACTAAGGTATTCGACTTGTAGTAGAGAGTATTTGAGGTCAAAGCTATGGTAGAGTTCCTGGCTCGTGAAATCCTCTATCAGAGTAAGAATAATGTACCTTATTCTGAAACTTACTTCTTTTTAGAGTCAGGTTCGCTGCAGGCTGTGGGCTGGGGCTCGCTGCATCCCGTGGTCTCTGGCAAAAGCAACACAGTGGCTCCCCCTATGGCTGTCTGTCATGGCGGCTATCGTCACTTATTGACAGCTACTTACTTCTTCTTAGAGTCAGGTTCGCTGCAGGCTGTGGGCTGGGGCTCGCTGCATCCCGTGGTCTCTGGCAGAAGCAACACAGTGGCGCCCCCTATGACTGTCATGGCCGCTATCGTCACTTATTGACAGCTACTTACTTCTTTTTAGAGTCAGGTTCGCTGCAGGCTGCGGGCTGGGGCTCGCTGCAGCCCGTGGTCTCCGGCAGAAGCAACACAGTGGCGCCACCTATGACTGTCATGGCCGCTATCGTCACTTATTGACAGCTACTTACTTCTTTTTAGAGTCAGGTTCGCTGCAGGCTGTGGGCTGGGGCTCGCTGCACCCCGTGGTCTCCGGCAGAAGCAACACAGTGGCGCCACCTATGGCTGTCATGGCGGCTATCGTCACTTATTGACAGAAACTTACTTCTTTTTAGAGTCAGGTTCGCTGCAGCCCGTGGTCTCTGGCAGAAGCAGCACTGTGGCTCCCCCTATGGCTGTCATGGCGGCTATCGTCACTTATTGACAGCTACTTACTTCTTCTTAGAGTCAGGTTCGCTGCAGCCCGTGGTCTCTGGCAGAAGCAGCACAGTGGCGCCACCTATGGCTGTCATGGCGGCTATCGTCACTTATTGACAGAAACTTACTTCTTTTTAGAGTCAGGTTCGCTGCAGCCCCTGGTCTCTGGCAGAAGCAGCACAGTGGCTCCCCCTATGGCTGTCATGGCCGCTATCGTCACTTATTGACAGCTACTTACTTCTTCTTAGTGTCGGTTACTGGCTGGGGCTCGCTGCAGCCCGTGGTCTCTGGCAGAAGCAGCACAGTGGCTCCACCTATGGCTGTCATGGCGGCTATCGTCACTTATTGACAGCTACTTACTTCTTTTTAGAGTCAGGTTCGCTGCAGGCTGTGGGCTGTGGCTCGCTGCAACCCGTGGTCTCTGGCAGAAGCAGCACTGTGGCTCCCCCTATGGCTGTCATGGCGGCTATCGTCACCATTGGCAGGTGCTCGTTTAGTTGGGCCTGAAAAGAGAAGAGCCATCTATCAATATTATCTTTGTTGACACATGTAGGTAGCGACTTTTTACACTTCATAAAGCACAAAACTGACTTTACAGGATTTCTAATAGGCAGGATATTACGAAGATAATTGTGTTTTACAGTGACTATTGTTACTATAACTAGCTAAGATGTCCCACTGCTGTGCAAATGCCTCCATTTATCACACACTTTGTGATACAAGAACGTTGGCGCAGAGTAAAAAGCGGAAAAGATGTCGAGATGACCTGGTCGACTTTGACCCAAACTGGTCCCCACTAGCCAACTAAGCAGTTGACCCAAACAGCCATGAATCATAATTTTATTATGTTTACACGATTTTATTACAACGTACCAGTTTCCATAAGTACGGTATGCATATCAGCGCTAGACCGGCGGAGACTTGACTGGCGCCGACTCCGAGGTTCCTTATCACTGTGGGATAAAGCTCTGCTGTGAAGATCGGTAGCATCATGTTAGTAGACCCAATGGCAAACTTCCCCACCATCAGACACACTATCATGATCCACTGGTCGTTGAAGGAAATTGAAAACAGCTCGCTTGCAACGCACGCCAGCCCACACACGACCATACTAATAAACACAGGTATCCGTCTACCGGCCTTCAGTAACACAGGAATGCTTATGGCTATCGCAGGAACTTCCACGGCCGCGAGAATCAGAGACGTAACGTGAATATTTCCCATCTTAAAGTTGCCTATGTTCAACAGCAGGCCGTAGTAACCGATCGTCATAGCGAACCAGACGACTGCCAGACAAATCGTTCTTTTCAACAAAGCTCCTCTAAAAAGCATGCCTATGCTTGGCTCTTCGTCTTTTGAGTGATCTGCTTTGTGTAGCATCAATAGTTTGTCCAAATCGTTTGGCAATTCTCGTTTATTGAATTTCGCCGCTCTTTGGAGCACCGCTTTGGCCTCTTGCGTTCTGCCCATGCTCAGCAGCCATCTTGGTGATTCGGGTAAATAAAACCTGAAATGTAAATAAATAAAATAATTCGTGAGTAGGTATGTAAGCGTCAATGTCGTAGGTATAGTTAGTAAATAAATAATTATACTGACAGGTAGGCAGGCATATTAAAATTTAGGTAAAGGTTGCCAAGTTATCAAGAAACCCTAATATAGTAGTCATGAAAACTTGTAAATTGCCGCGATAATAATTACCATAGCAATAGGAGTAGGCATCCAGGCAGCGAGAGCGTGAGTTGTAGGTCTCTCCAGTTGGGTAGGTACATGGATATGACCGATACGATGATGTAGGCGACTGGCAGTGGGAAGAAGTTGCAGACGCCAGCAATGGTCACCCATTTGCCGCCGACGATCTCCACAGACAGCACGAAGGCGGCGTAGACCACGGAGACGGAGACCAGACCCATCACGAGGCGCACTATCACGTACTGGATGTAGGAACGCACTAGTAAAGACAGGATGGCCAAACCACTCTGAGCTATCATCATGCCTATCAAGATCCGTTTTCGGCCAAACCTGAAAATAATGAAAATGTTCAAAGTTAGGATCAAACGCAAATTACATCGATAATATTAGTAGCTAGTTCAGTCGCGTTTTTGATCGTAAGCATGGAAAACTATCTATCTACCTATAATTTTATATTCAAGCAATCTGAAATAAGTACCTACCACAACTGAACTATCATCATATCAGCCATAGGACGTTCACTGCTGAACATAGGCCTTCCTTAAATATTTCCACCTTGTTCGACTGAACTATGCAGGTACTTAAAACTACGCTACGTTTTGTACTTGTACTTGGATGGCATTCCAAAAAGGTCAATCTGAGTGCCATACATAATAAATAAACATAGTTTACGTGAATAATCTAGAGCACTGCCTCGTGACAGGTCCTATAGAAGGCTGACGACATTTTGTATATATTAAGGTTAACCTACCAACTTCGATTGTTCAAAGTACCTCAAATAAGTACCTACTTCGTTATTCTGAGTAGAATGTATCAATGTTTTCTGGCTGATTGTAATACAGGAAGTAAGGAAATACGAAATAAAATGGCCCTCTAATACAAAATCTCTGATCAGCTGATTGATTTACCTACTACCAATAGGAGCCAATATTTTTTCTATATTTCGACTTATGTTCCATGGCGAAAATTGTTCAGTTTTATGAGTACTTTGAACTCCTTCCGGCTTGTTATACCCTTTTTTGTTATCTACTCCCGGTATAAGTAGTAGAAAAAAACGATTTACGCGAATTTACGCGATGCTCAGATTGTGGTTGATAAAAAAAATACAATTTCAACGAATTTTTAACACCTACACACGAAGAAGATCTAAGTAGGTTCCTTGCGGTTAAAACACTTGGCAATGAGAATTTTACGAATTTGAACGCCGTCATTTAACAAAAAAAGAACCTACGCGATGGTATGTTTGTAGTTGTATAAAAAAAAAACAATTTCAACGAATTCTTAGCACTATAGTCTAAACCACCTACTCACGAAGAAGATCTAATCATACCTCTTGTGGTTTTAACACTAAGCAATAAAAATTTCGCGAACCTTATGCGGATATCGATTCCAGCAAGGAGATTGAATTAAATTGAAAAGGATTACTAAATAAAAAGGTCACGTTCATGATCATTGTATTGTTGAGTAGCGGGTATTCTGTGCTTAGGTCATCGTTGTAACCCATCCTATTTCATTCAACGTCCTGCTTGCTTTTTTTGCATTCCGATATTTTATATTCTGGTAATTAATTCCGTAAATCATTTTGAATAGAATATAAAAAAGTTCATACGTAAACGTAAATCCCCTGTTACAATTACAATATGATCAACGTCAAAACGACGACCGTTAGACTTACTACTATCAGAATGATAAGTAGTCATCATAAAAAAAGCGAAAACTTGTTTATACCTATTAGTTGAACATGGCTATGGTAGCAAGATAGAGCTTTTTGAGAATACACAAAAAATAGACCTCTGTTCAAAATTATCTGCATAAGAAGTATAGGTACAACAAGGCCGAAAGGAAGTCAAGGTGCTCATGCAACTAAATAACTTTCCCCATGGAAAATGACTCGGAGTATAAAAAAACAAATTTCCCATATACACCTAATCAATCAGCTGATCGGCGATTATGAATAGGAGATCAAATTATTATTATTTTTATTTCGTAGCTTGACCTCCTTTGGGCTTGTTATACCATTTTTGTTACTCCCTGTATATAGTTCATATAACTAAACATGAAAAAAGAAAAGTGCAGAGAACTTACTTATCAGAAATCCAGCCACCAACGACTCCACCGACGCCGACTCCAATGAGGAAAACGACTTCCACCAGACTGGTCAGATACGCTCTGTCGCAGACCAGTTTCCACTCCGATATCACAGTATCACCCACATCAGTTCTATCAAACTCCCAGTCCGTACATTTCACGAAGGAGTCCACTAAAGGCGCGGTAAAGTTCATGATGCTCTCAGCGGTCACGCCGAAAGGAATATCCCGGACGGTGCACTCGCCGTGGGGCTGGCTGTACTTGATCCAAGCATCTATTGGCACGCTGGTGAAGTTCTCCGGTCTTCTGCACCAGAATTTTGTGTCTTTGGCCTGGAAAGACAAAAAAATAAACTAAGAACATTTTGGTATTAGATATCATTGTGGTTTAAGTCCAGCCTGAGATGAAATGGAATATATTGCAAGTTTATCAAAAATTAGATATCATGTTATTATCAACAGGTTGCAGCTCACTGCTGGACAATTTACACTTCCACTTCCCTTTACGCGTATAGGCGAGCTTAATCTTCTATCTACTTTCTTTGTCTAGCAACTTTACGCTATGTCTGAAAGACTTTGACACTTCACTAGGGATCATCGAGTCATTAAACGACGCGGTGTCCCACACGAGAAGAACATGGGTCAATTTTAGGGTTATAGCAACATAGGGATTTCCTTACCTACCTTATAGAGATAAGTGAAAATAAGAAATAGAAAAAATGTCATAGGTACACACAGCAAAGGAATAAGCTACACAGTGCTGCTCCAAACGAATTGAAATAAGTATTATAATCTCCAATAAAAATACATTTGTTATGAAAATGAAATCTTGCAGAGGGAGTTATTTTGTACTAGAATCAATTTTAAGAATTATAATAATTTTAATTGAAATAAAAATATTTTGATTCGTTTCGACTACCCCTGTGTGGCTTTTTCATAATGTGACTGTACATTGATCGGGGATCGAACCCGGGCCGCATGGGTAATCGCCCCACCGCTCTGCCACTGAGCTATCGATGCACCGGTTGATGGATGCCAAATTTTCTATCTCTTGATGCTCGTCTCCAATCCCAATAGACTAAGATAGAATACTTTAGAGATACTTTAGTGCCGTAAGAGTAAGAGATAATAAAATTATCCGACGTGGAAATGAATTCATTACTTATCTATTGTTGCCTTGTTTATGTCGGAAATGCACCATTCTGCATACGGGCAGTAAATTACATGCTACTTACTTGTTAGCCATTTGTATGGAATGAAGAATAGAATTGTGAAGGAAACGGCAACAACTATGTTGTAAGTGATGCCAGACAGCTTCCCCGATTTCGGATAGTTTTTTCTTTTAAAGGGACGGTTCTATAACTTGTTGGGTAGGCCGTTTCAACTTTAATAAATTGAAAATGGCTCGAATGTATGAAATACCAATTTCTGTACGCAAAATACAGACACGCCGGTAGAGCAGTCGTGAAAAGTCGCTACATTTTCTGGTGCACAATGATCAGTCTGTGATAATTTCTTATCAAAGAGTGTCCAGGTCTACACTATCCATGACGGACGGTGAATGCAAACGGACAAGAAGAGGCGTTCCATCACCAAAAGGGACGAAAATCCGTCCGTTTTGAGTAGAGACGGACTGGCAACGCTACTGTACTTATGTGTGAATAGGAAGTCATCTGCAGGTCTATTAATCGAGTTTTCCAGCAAACACAATAAGGAGTTTTATTTTTTGTGACCTGTTAACTGCCTATTGTGGTTTCCGTAATTCCCGTACCCTAAATCCTAATCTATCTGTCTTAATTACCTAAATTAAGATTAGTAGACTTCATGAGGTAAAACCCGCATATTTTATCTTAGCGGAACACGTAATAAAGGGTAATGTTTTTACTCGTTTCTTCTCATTACTTATGTATTTTGTTTTACTATACTAGCTTTCATCATCATCATTGGCCTCATACGTCTGTGACAGACGATTTATTCAGTGTCTGAGGCAAGATTTTTCATGGCTGTATAAGCCGATACGGGAGCGGCATGACTTTCCGCACGCTCTACAAACGAAGGTGGAATTAGAGACTGGCACATGCATGTTTAGATGTCGTTTTTGCCTTTTGTTTGCGAGACCAGCGAACCAGGCATCGTCGTGAGCTTTACGCCCATCAAACACACGCTTTCTGTCACTAGCTTTAGCTAGTACTAAATAGATTAGTCCTTTAGGTTAATAAGGTAACTTACTTAGTAGTGCTTTTGTTTTAGCTAGATAAGTTAATCTTGTAGTTGGGTAATTAGATCTTTGAGTTAACATCCTGGTTCGTATATTTCGGATACGATTTTGGGATATATCTAATACTTATCCATTCTATCTGCTTGCTTAGGTAAGATATTAAAATACAGTCGGTGAAATTGTTATCTCAGTTCTAGTCTATAGATCGTCCTATTACAAATTAGGGAAACGACGCGCGGGGATGGTCCTATCTCCTATATTTTTTAAATTATTTCGATGTGATGAAGAGGTAGAAGGGCCTTACCATAGTGTAGAGATTCACATACGTATACCTACCTAGATCTAGATATTCCAATTAACATATTTGGTTCAGTCGATGCTTGACGAAATAATTAGTTTAGAAAAACCTGTCTGGATAGCTGGTCATCTAAATAGAAGAGTGACAGTAGGAAGATGATGAGTTCACGTCTGGTTCTTCACCACACCACATTTCTATTCTTCCTCGAAGTTTTCTGGGTAGTTTATATATCGTTATACTCACAGTGAACGTAGGCAGGTATATGTGGAACGTGCAGGGGAATGAGAACAGTGACAGTAGGAAGGTGATGAGCAGCTGCCACCGCCCATAGTCTCCGATAGCTTTTGATACCACGTCCGGTTCTTCGCCACATTTCGACTTTTCTCTCGACGGCTGAGTCGCTGGGATTACTGTAAAAGAAAAAGAGTAAGCTTAGGACATGCATTAAGGAAAAAGGTCATAAAAATAGCGTATTTAATTCAGACAATAGGGGAGCTTTATAGTCTAATTTGTTTTCTCCATAATTGAACTTATGTCTCGTGAGGGAAGTTATTCAGTTTCGTGGGCTGGTAAGGAGTGCTAGTTTTGAATGTACTGTAAATTCACTAAATTCAATAAAGTAGATGCCTGCCGAGGCCGTCCAAGGCTAGCTGATACGATTTCTATGGTGCCTACGTACGAGTAAATGAAAGACAGTTAATTAGGAAATCGTGACCGAACCAGCAGAGTTCGTTGCGAAGCAGGTCGCGTGCGCGATAACACGTGGTGTAGACGCAAGTGCAGAATTTGTGCGCACTCTATATACACAGTAGAAATTAGTAGAAGTACAATGTGATCTCTTCTCGGGCGAATTCTACCAGGACACTAGCGAACACATTCAAAACATATTCAATTTTGTTGCGGTTTCATTAGGAAGACATAGGACACACACACAAGAGATCTTATGACATTGAAAGTAATTTTCGATTTCTAAAACTACTTTTATTAACGAGATAACGAAGGGCTCTTATTTTGTTTATGCGAGCGACAACGCGTCTCTGCAGAGTAAGTGATGACAAAAAATATTTTTAAAGATTTTCTAAATTGTCTGTTCTTTTAGCAACTTTAGCAAAACAAAACTGGAATTGTTTGCACCATAGAGAACAGCATGCTGTTTATAAATTAAAAATAAGAAAATTTAAAATTTCATTAGTGATCGCTTTCACTGCGTTTGTCGACATGTGCCCTGCCTTGGTAATGATCTTCAATGCAACGCAGTCCTACAAATCAATTGAAACAAAACTAAACAAAACAAAACTGAAAATGTTTGCTCCATAGAGCACAGCATGCTGCTTTTCGGTTACTGTGCGTTTGTCGACATGTGCCCTGCCCTGGTAATGATCTTCAATGCAACGCAGTCCTACAAATCAATTGAAACAAAACAAAACAAAACTGGAATTGTTTGCACCATAGAGCACAGCATGCTGCTTTTCCGTTACTGTGCATTTTTGTCCACATGTGCCCTGCCTTGGTAATGATCTTCAATGCAACGCAGTCCTACAAATCAATTGAAACAAAACTAAACTGGAAATGTTTGCGCCATAGAGCACAGCATGCTGTTTTTCTGTTACTGTGCGTTTGTCGACATATGCCCTGCCTTGGTAATGATCTTCAATGCAACGCAGCCCCACAAATCAATTGAAACAAAACAAAACAAAACAAAACAAAACTGGAATGGCTTGCACCATAGAGAACAGCATGCTGCTTTCCCGTTACTGTGCGTTTGTCGACATGTGCGCTGCCTTGGTAATGATCTCCAATGCAACGCAGTCCTGCAAATCAATTGAAACAAAACAAAACAAAACAAAACTGGAAATGTTTGCACCATAGAGCACAGCATGCTGCTTTTCCGTTACTGTGCGTTTGTCGACATGTGCCTGCCTTGGTAATGATCTTCAATGCAACGCAGTCCTACAAATCAATTGAAACAAAACAAAACAAAACTGGAATGGTTTGCACCATAGAGAACTTCATGCTGTTTTTACGTTACTGTGCGTTTGTCGACATGTGCCCTGCCTTGGTAATGATCTGCAATGCAACGCAGTCCTACAAATCAATTGAAACAAAACAAAACTGGAAATGTTTGTACCATAGAGAACTTCATGCTGCTTTTCCGTTACTGTGCGTTTGTCGACATGTGCCCTGCCTTGGTAATGATCTTCAATGCAACGCCGTCCTACAAATCCATTGAAACAAAACAAAACAAAACAAAACTGGAAATGTTTGCACCATAGAGCACAGCATGCTGCTTTTCCGTTACTGTGCGTTTGTCGACATGTGCCCAGCCTTGGTAATGAATAATGATCTTCAATGCAACGCAGTCCTACAAATCAATTGAAACAAAACAAAACAAAACTGGAATGGTTTGCACCATAGAGAACGTCATGCTGCTTTTCCGTTACTGTGCGTTTGTCGACATGTGCCTGCCTTGGTAATGATCTTCAATGCAACGCAGTCCTACAAATCAATTGAAACAAAACAAAACAAAACTGGAATGGTTTGCACCATAGAGAACGTCATGCTGCTTTTCCGTTACTGTGCGTTTGTCGACATAATGATCCCATACCTGCCTTGGTAATGATCTTCAATGCAACGCAGTCCTACAAATCAATTGAAACAAAACAAAACTGGAAATGTTTGCACCATAGAGCACAGCATGCTGCTTTTCCGTTACTGTGCGTTTGTCGACATGTGCGCTGCCTTGGTAATGATCTTCAATGCAACGCAGTCCTACAAATCAATTGAAACAAAACAAAACAAAACTGGAATGCTTTGCACCATAGAGAACGTCATGCTACTTTTCCGTTACTGTGCGTTTGTCGACATGTGCCATGCCTTGGTAGTGAAATGATCTTCAATGCAACGCAGTCACACAAATCAATTGAAACAAAACAAAACAAAACAAAACTGGAATGGTTTGCACCATAGAGCACAGCATGCTGCTTTTCCGTTACTGTGCGTTTGTCGACATGTGCCCTGCCTTGGTAATGATCTTCAATGCAACGCAGTCCTACAAATCAATTGAAACAAAACTAAACAAAACAAAACTGGAAATGTTTGCACCATAGAGCACAGCATGCTACTTTTCCGTTACTGTGCGTTTGTCGACATGTGCCGTGCCTTGGTAATGAATGATCTTCAATGCAACTCAGTCCTACAAATCAATTGAAACAAAACAAAACAAAACTGGAAATGTTTGCACCATAGAACACATCATGCTGCTTTTCCGTTACTGTGCGTTTGTCGACATGTACGCTGCCTTGGTAATGATCTTCAATGCAACGCAGTACTACAAATCAATTGAAACAAAACTAAACAAAACAAAACTGGAAATGTTTGCACCATAGAGCACAGCATGCTACTTTTCCGTTACTGTGCGTTTGTCGACATTTGCCGTGCCTTGGTAATGAATGATCTTCAATGCAACTCAGTCCTACAAATCAATTGAAACAAAACAAAACAAAACTGGAAATGTTTGCACCATAGAACACATCATGCTGCTTTTCCGTTACTGTGCGTTTGTCGACATGTGCGCTGCCTTGGTAATGATCTTCAATGCAACGCAGTACTACAAATCAATTGAAACAAAACTAAACAAAACAAAACTGGAAATGTTTGCACCATAGAGCACAGCATGCTACTTTTCCGTTACTGTGCGTTTGTCGACATTTGCCGTGCCTTGGTAATGAATGATCTTCAATGCAACTCAGTCCTACAAATCAATTGAAACAAAACAAAACAAAACTGGAAATGTTTGCACCATAGAACACATCATGCTGCTTTTCCGTTACTGTGCGTTTGTCGACATGTGCGCTGCCTTGGTAATGATCTTCAATGCAACGCAGTCCTACAAATCAATTGACTCGCTGGTTTCCTCCACTAAACTATTCACGGTAGCACCAGTTCTGATTAAATTGTTCGCGCTTAGGATGTAAACAGGATGTGAATAAAACTACCTGGAAATATTTCAAGGGTAGAACCTGTTTATGATACTGAACAGCTTTCCCCAAAGAACAAAGGTCGAAAGATGAAAAGAAAAAGGATTTCCAATGCAAAACGATTCTAGTTCTGACGTAATTTTACATGGTAGGTAGGCTCTTGAATACAAATTTGTATGGATTTGATTTCCTTATTTCTAGGTAAAACCTATGACGTCGCCTAAATTTTGGGTAGGTAGGCAAACGTTCTTACATTACAACACATCACTTAACCATGATGTGTATTTATGACATTGATTTCACACCTTATTTAGTGGTTTGAAAATATTTATCAAAGCTAAAGCTACCACATTAGTATAATGCCAATATTTGATGTAGGTTAAAATGACATAGGGCATACTGTTTGCTCAAATTCAATTTGAAATATTAACAGGGATTCCCATTTAATATAAACTTACAATTTCCACTCGTCACAGTCACCTTAATTTTACTACCAGCTGGAATAATGTGAGTAAGAGGATGCAGCAATTTTAGGGCTCGTAAACGCGTACGCAGCGAACTGAGCATGCGTCTTACAAAACAAATCAAGATGACGATTGTAGTCAGGTAGATAGTAGATGCTATTGTACGGTCGCGGACACAAATTATTTCCATTTTAGAAAAATACTACTGAAAATAGTAGTATCAACTCCCAAAAACAACCCTTAGACACTAGAAAAAAAGGGACATTCATGCACGAGGTATAAACAGCCGTGTATTTCTCAACGTTTATTCGAGTGTGTCCTTACTCTGCATTAAAAAAATTCTAGTAACTAAGCAAGAAGTTGAGCGTAGGTAGGTACACCCTGTACCTAATGTAACTATTGAGTCCCTTTATGAGTCATTTCCGAAAATGGTCAAAGTCTATGCATGCTATTTACAAAAATAATTATAGACAAGGTGGTAAACGTTTTCTGACCGCGACTATACGTAGAATATGGGCATTACTCTTCATCTCTCGGACAGGCGCACATTTGGGGCCAAGGCCGGGATAGATCGATTACAGTGATCTGCGATTTGCATGGCTGACTTGGCACTACATGAGTATCGACTGTCACAACACAACCCTATACCTATACTTACGTGGCTGAGTTTATAGAATTATTTAGTCGACTGATATTTAACTATTATTTGTCCTCATGAGTTGGTAGAGCGATCAGCATCATACCGTATGGCGATGATCCCTGCTTGGATCAAATGGGAATTGGAATTGAGCAATGGGAATTGGGGGTAGAACTTCCTCCTCGCGGTCCAACCTGGGCAACGGTTTCGGCCGGCTAAACGTTCTTGACTATCACTGGCTTATCGGACTGTTCATCGTGAATCTCCCGGTGCTTTCCCTGCGTTTCCGTCTTGGTAGAGCGATGGAACGGTATGGAGATCCGGTCTTTAGTAGATACAGGGTGTTAGGGACGGTGTACCGAAAACTTTGCAGGCATGATCAGACCATCAAACTGACCAACTTTTACTATGCAGCCAATGGTGGGAAACGAAAAAAATTTTCCGACCTCCCATACAAAATTCACGATCAGCTGACTGACTTTGTATGGGAGGACGGAAAATTTTTTGCGTTTCCCACCATTGGCTCCATAGTAAAAATTTGTTCAGTTTGATGGTCTGATCATGTCTGCAAAGTTTTCGTTACACCGTCCATATTTTTTTGGAGTAACTAATACGTTACTGCTACCTATTTTGAGTGACATACCGACCTAAATATCCTAACACGGATGAAAAAAAAAACTTTTAGCATTCAATGGAATTATCTTTTAAAATAAATATGGATTTATGCAAATTACAATGTCATTCACATAATTTTGTACCGAAATATAACGTTGTACTCTAAAGTTCTAAGTAGTATCTAAGTGCCTATTATTATTTTTGGTGCTCGCATCCACGATTTTATCTTAAAGTTCGTGCAATGCACTTTAATGCACTAATTATGATTAAACTATAGTAGACAGGTACATTAAAATCAACCTGACTTTGACCTGCTTTCTATAACGCCTAGTTCTCAGAGTTGTTGCGAAATCGTATTAACTAAATTTGATAACTACGGTAACAAATAGTTGTAGCAAATCTACTAGGTGTTACAAAATATTGAAGGTCATACGGTCTATACAGAGTCTAAGGGATGCTGTACCGAAAACTTTGAAGGTATGATCGATCGCACCATGAATCTGAACCACTTTTAGGTACTATGGATCCCATAGTGACGAAAAAATCGTATATTAGATCGGAAATTTTGTAGGCATGGCAGGCATTTTATTTTGCTCATTTTCATACAAATCCGGCCGATTCAGAATCCTTTAAAATCCGGCCGGGTTGAGAATCATTCTGGATTGCAATCCTCCAAAGAAAATTATGTTCGGTTTTATGGTCTGATCATGTCTGCAATTTTTCGGTATACCGTGCCTTACACCCTGTATAGGTACTTAGTTAAAATGCAATGTACCTAAATGACAATGAAACACGAACGACTAATAAAATTCTGTCACACATTTTAGTACTTACTTATTTTCTCGTAAAATAAAGAAATAGAGTAGCAGTCACGTAGAGGGTTTTATACCTAGTTTATTTTAATTCTATTTATGTAGGTATTTAGCTTTCGCTCTCTCTTGATTTGCGCGATCCTGAATCTACGAACAACCCGAAGAACCGAAGAAGCTTTATTCCAGAATTTCCTAACGATTTATCCGAGAGCCACCGTATCAGTATTATAATGAAATGACTAAATAAATCATCAACAAACGAGACCGGCGACGACGACATTATGAAACGCGAAACCAAATTGAGAAAAATACCCACTATTGATAAATTTACTTGACAAATATCCAAATAGTGCAGGTACGTACCTACGTCAGGATTCGAAACCAAGGACCTTCGAAAAACGGCAACTTTTTGCATACACACTTTTTGCACTAATCTTCCGTTTTATCTACTCCCTGAAGTCTTCACGCAGTAATATATCCTCAATCAGCTTCACATCCTGGGTAGATACCTACTTGATGAATCTGTTAACAACTTCCTGGTGAAAAGATGACGAAAAAACATGCAATCAACCACGGCTGAGTGCATACAAATACCTACCTACCTACAACAGCCGCCTAACTAGTGACCTGTTAAATTGAGTTTTACGATGTCCACGTATAGGTCTTATGAATAAATGAATGGTGTTCCTATTATGCACCTAGGCAGTAACGCAGAGTTTAGTGTATAAACTATGGAAATACTCTACATTGACAACAGGGTTTAACAGGTAGATCGCCGATTCGGTGTCAGGAAGAAGACCCATTGAACAAGTTGAAATATTAAAAATGAACGTTGAAGTATGTCATGTATCTACCATGGAACTAGGCACACATAGGAAGTAAAAAAAAATATCTACTGTAAATATTTTAAGTGTGAAGCCGCCAATGACACATAGTACAGAATGTGTCTACAAGCCGGCTCCCAAGTCAATTTGTATGGGAGGTCCAATTCCAAAACTGTTTATCATATTTCAGATTTTTTTTCGAAGACCATGGTCTTGTTAACTGCTTAAAATACTTTTTATTCAGTAATATAATATATTTGAAAAATATTAGTATGAAAATCTTACAAAACTTTTCTACCGCAGGCAGGATCTAATCCTGCAACTTTCCCCATTAGTAGGTATTATGAGCATGTCGATGTCGAGTTACCCCTTTAGGGGCTCAAACCTATACTGGTTAGTGGTTATTGTATAACTGTGTCGAAAGCCTATGCACATTAATTCCTTATGAAATGCTGCTGGATAATACGTGGGTAGGTATGTATTCATACCAATAGAACAGTACAGCATTGCAAAGCGTTGGCGAGAGCGCAGTGTGATCGAATCTGGCCGGCTTGCTCGGTTGTTCTACCCCGCCCTATGAAACGTTACACTGACTGAATAATCATCATCATTTGCCTGCCCTTTTCCCAAATCAGTTTGGTCGGCGCAACATGTTTTGTAAGAGCCGCAATGTAAGCGTCTGTTCAAAATTAATTCACAAGCAACCAATCAATAATTTAGTTGTATGTAGGTACGAGACAAGAACGCTTTAACCGCTCCTAATTGTCAGCTATACCGTCAACTGTATCGTCACGTCACAAAGGCAGCCATAAAAAAATACAGCAAAAGGTGTTATGTTATTCAGTACTATTTGCTGCTGTACTATTTTTCCGTGCAGCAATACGGTTTTCGCCAAAATCGAAATACAATTACAGCAATATGCGGCCTTTGTCGTGAAGTCTTAGAAATATATGTCTTTGTCGTGAAGTCTATTCTGTGATCTCAGTAAGGCATTTGACTGCGTGGACCACTCGATTTTGTTACACAAGCTAGAGTATTATGGAATTAGAGGTTTAGCACTAGACTTAATACAGTCGTATCTCACAGACCGCTATCAGTATGTCCAGGTTGCTGATATTGCCGAAGTTGGTAATGAAACAAAATTTGTAAATTCAGAAAAGCGCCTTATTGATTGTGGGGTTCTACAGGGCTCTGTACTGGGGCCACTGTTATTTATAATTTTTATAAACGATTTACCCTTTAATATCTCACATGGCAGTACTTACATTTACGCGGATGATACTAGTATTATTGTTAAAGGTGTAAAGGACCCCGCACGATTTGTTCGACAAGGGCCGTCCGGTCAAATTGGCTGAAATTTTGGGGAAAGGTAGTACGTAATACTCTCACCAAAATGTAAAAATATCTGCGAGCGGAAATGACCAGTTTTTGAGATATAGCTATTTTAATGTTGAAGTCACTAAACATACTTTGATGCAAAAACGTAACTCATTAAGGCAAATGTCATATTCTTACTTATTTTTTATGTTCATCTGTATAAAACCAACCTACGAGGTAACTATTTCAATCGGAAAAGTGTCTGTTTCGGGTACATTGCACATAATATATCAGCAAGGCAAGCTAGATCGCCTAAGCTATACGAGATACAGCAATGGCTCCAAAGCAAAAGTTATTAAGCATGATAGGCCGCTTCTACTGGCACATGGACACCAGGAGTCTGGAGTAGACCACCAGGACCTCATCTAGACCATAAAATATACAGAAACGCCTCTACAGCAAAAGTTGTTCAGCATGATGGACCGTTTCTGCTAACAGACTGACGTCGGGGTTCTGGAATACCTGATGTAGACCACCAGGACCTCATCTTAACTATAAGAGATACTGAAATGCTTCCATACCAAAAGTTATGTTAACACTTTGGCTAATTCAACTGGGTGTATAAGGCATTCAAATCACAGCTAGCTCCTTATTCAACCATAACTCTAATTCTTTAGTTGGGCATTTCATGAAATAGAATGAACTGTAGAACGTTGTGTTCAACCACTTAAGTAACGATCGTTTAGTGGTGTGGCTGATTGGCGCCGCTTGATTAAAGAGCAATATGTGCCTTTGAACATCATTTTTGACTAGTTGGCTGCAACATATTCATAACTAGAACTGTTACTTACCCGCTTTCCCTTAGGAATAGGATCACTGCACATTCTACACCAGGATCTCCAGACTCTCGATAACAAAGTGCCAGCAAAAACGGCTTAACATGTTAAACAACTTTTGCTATGAAAGCATTTCCGTATCTTTTATAGTTAAGATGAGGTCCTGGTGATCTACATCAGGTATTCCAGAATCACGACGTCAATCTGTTAGCAGAAGCATTCCATCGTGCTGAACAGCTTTTGCTGTAGAGGCGTTTCTGTATATTTTATGGTCTAGATGAGGTCCTGGTGGTCTACTCCAGACTCCTGGTGTCCATGTGCCAGTAGAAGCGGCCTATCATGCTTAATAACTTTTGCTTTGGAGCCATTGCTGTATCTCGTATAGCTAAGGCGATCTAGCTTGCCTTGCTGATATATTATGTGCAATGTACCCGAAACAGACACTTTTCCGATTGAAATAGTTACCTCGTAGGTTGGTTTTATACAGATGAACATAAAAAATAAGTAAGAATATGACATTTGCCTTAATGAGTTACGTTTTTGCATCAAAGTATGTTTAGTGACTTCAACATTAAAATAGCTATATCTCAAAAACTGGTCATTTCCGCTCGTAGATTTTTTTACATTTTGGTGAGAGCATTAAGTACTACCTTTCCCCAAAATTTCAGCCAATTTGACCGGACGGCCCTTGTCGAACAAATCGTGCGGGGTCCTTTGGACTATATAAATGAGGCTATCAATGCTATTTGGTCAAATCTCACGCAATGGTTTGAAAGTAATGGACTCAAACTTAACCTAGACAAAACATTTTATATGACTTTTAAAAGACATGCAAATTCTCAGGACTTTAACTTATCTCTTCCTGTGTCAAAAACTGAATGTGTCAGATTTCTGGGAATTGAGTTAGACCCACAGTTAAGATGGCATGCCCACATTGAAGTAGTACAAAAGAGACTGGCAAGTGCATGCTATACTTTAAAAAATCTTTCACAGACTTCTGATATATCCACTTTAAAGTTAATATATTTTTCATATTTTGAAAGCATTTTAAGATACGGCTTGGAGGTAGGGCATGGCGGTATTGGCAATTTTTCAATACCGGTATTTTTTCGGTATTGGAATTTACAAAACCGGTATACCGGTATTTCGGTATTTTTTCGGTATTCTTACTTTACCTTATAAAAAATATCTTTTTCTTCCGGAAATGCATTTTTATAAACATTGAATTTTAATAACATTTTCTAAGTGAATTATATTGAAAGTATTACTCTGTAAAATGGAATGATGAGGTGTGGTAAAAGTGAAAAGTGTTTAGTGTTTTCTTTGTTCTTCACGTCCAAAGGAGTCATGCTGTGTGTATTTAATTAAAAGGTTGGGAGGTGACAAGGTTTACTGTCTACTACATACAGGATAACCTCACAAACAACACAGCCAGAGTGAAATAACGGGGCTAAAAGCATATAATTATAATAATAATAATCATCATCTACCACTGATCAGAATTTCAAATTAAGCTTCCTTCTCAGCAATGGTTGTCATAGATCCTTCTGGCTAATAAGATTGAATTAAGCGTGAGCAAGATGCATCACATGAAAATTCTGCTCTCTATTCAAGTTTCGTGGGATATGAGATTGAGCTGAGACATCTTTTATTTCTAAGGCGGCCGAACCCAGCCTACTACACCTACAATTTGTGTTTTCTTTGCCAATGATTATGTTTGATGCAGTCACGTACGGATGAGTGGCTCAACATTGGTGTACTCTTAGACACGACGACTCGATCATCCTAAGGCTAATTTATAGTAAAACTTTGCGTAGCTACACATTTCTGGTACTAAATCCTGCTCAATTTGAAAATACAAATAGGAAAGGCTCAGAATGTGGCAGTTATATGAATTATGTACCTGAACCGGCGCATGTCATATCTTTTTGATTCCATACATTAGATATTGCCCAAAAAGTAAGAATAAAAAGCATAATCCATATCAGTATCCTGAATTTTAATAAATACCGAAATACCGGTTTTCAGATTTTCAATACCGGTATTGAAAATCGCCAAAATAAGCCGGTATTACCGGTTTTTCGGTATTACCGAATACCGGTATCCATGCCCTACTTGGAGGTGTGGGGCAATAGTGTTGGTATTGACTCCATACTCATAGTTCAAAAAAGGCGGTTAGAATAATTGACGGAGCATATTATTTGGAACATTGCCGACCACTTTTTATAAAACATAAGATATTAACTGTGATTTCTCTTTATATATATTTAGTTAGTATTCAAGTCTACCTACAAAAGGAAAGCCTGAAAAAGACCAAAGACATACAAAATTCATAATTAAAACGACTTCAACGGATTTTAGTTGTATTTTATTTAGGATTGTAATTAACCCGACGTTTCGGACACTTGTGGAATGATGAGTTCTATGTACAAGTCGACGGCGTGGCCATGGGCTCTCCAGTATCCCCCTTGGTAGCTGACATCTTCATGGAGGACTTTGAGGATCGAGCCCTGAGGCACGCTCCGGTCGTGCCGAAGATGTATAAGAGGTACGTAGACGACACCTTTACCATCCTCCCACAAGACAAAGTTACTGCTTTCCAAAATCATCTAAATTCAATCCATCCTAATATAAAATTCACAATAGAAACAGAACAAAACAATCAATTAGCATTCTTAGATATTTTAATAATTAAAAACCCAAATGGTACAATCAGTCACTCCGTATATAGAAAACCAACCCATACAGATAGGTACCTAAATGGTAACTCCCACCATCATCCGAGCCAGTTAGCTGCCGTTGGCACCTCTTTGTTTCAGAGAGCACATGGCATCTGTGACCCCCAACACCTAGATGATGAGCTAAATCATGTGAGACGAGTACTCCATGAAAATGACCTGAAACCACCTCCTCAACGTCACAGAAGCCGTGCCAAACCATCCACAGTCGAGCGTCAACCAGCATACTTACCATACCTAAAGGGAGTAACTGACAAGATTGGCAGAATTCTGCAGCGAGCTTCAATCAAAACCATTTTCAAGCCGCCAAGGAAGATCAGCCAGTACATCAGATCAGTCAAATGCAACATCCCTCTCCAAGATCCTGGTGTTTATAAACTTGACTGTGACTGTGGACTCTCATACATAGGGGAAACAAAGAGGAATGTATCTACACGTCTCAAGGAACATATTGCCGATGTCAGAAACCGTCGTGACAGACAGTCTGCAGTGTGTGAACATGTGATGGATAATCCCACCCATTATATCAGGTTCGACAAGGCTGCAATCCTAGCGAGAGAGAAGAGATTTGTCCCTAGGAAGGTACGGGAAGCCATAGAAATTCAAAAACATCCGAATTTCAACCGAGACACTGGATGGGGCATCTCACCAACTTGGACTCCACTGATTACACAGCGGAAGAACCAAATCCAACATACTGCAAGACCAACTTCACAAGACACGGTGTCTGCATTCTGCGTACAACCGGAACGTTATGCTAGGCAATTAAGAAATAGATGGCGGTAGAACAAAAATAATTTTAAATTCTAAATAATGACATCTAACACCTTAGTCATCCGTGACCACGGACACTGCAAAGTGTCCGAAACGTCGGGTTAATTACAATAATAAATAAAATACAACTAAAATCCGTTGAAGTCGTTTTAATTATGAGTGATAGTTGTACAAACAAAAAAAAATATTACATACAAAATTATAGTTTAAGAAATAATAGTCGTATTATATTACCCAAATCTAAATATGTTAATTTTTTCAATAGTTTTATGTACACTGGAATAAAGATATTTAATCATTTAGATAAGGAAATAAGAAACTGTGATAATATTATAAGCTTTAAAAATGCTCTGAGACTACTGATGTGCCGTTGCCGGCAACTTTGGCAACATTGGGAACTTTGCCGTCAATATTGCCGGAAATATTGCCTCAACTGGAAATTTTAGGGAATATTGCCAAAATATGCTATAAAACTTTACGTAAGTTTTGTTATATGGTACCTCGCAGTGTGCTTTATCGTAAGCGCCAGTCCATAACAACCAAAACATTTTGCATGACCAATATTGCCAAAGTTGCCGGCAATATTGCAAAATTTGTTGGCAATATTCCCGGGAATTTTGGCAACTTTGCTTTTAAGTTCAAAGACTAAAAATACTTTTTGAATATAAAAATATCGAGAAAGTGCGAGTAGGACTCACGCACGAAGGGTATCGTACCATTACGAATAAAAAACCGGCCAAGAGCGTGTCAGACACGCCCACAAATAGGGTTTCGTAGTCAACGATTAAATATCAGGTTTTTCAGCATTACAAACTTAATTTTGTTGCTGGTTTGTTAGCAGCAGTATGATGACCAACCGCAAATAGAAAAACTCAATTTTTTCTGAAACCTTTAATGGTACGATATCCGTTATAGTTTTCATTGTAACTTCAGATTGTAAGCTATATTCCATATTTATTTCAAATTTTTAGCGTTTATACTTTAGAAGTTACAGCTGGAACAAATTATGGGTCAAAAACGCCCTTTTTAAAAGCAAATATCTCGTGACAGAAACATTTTAGTGACTTTGTTTCAAGGAAACCTCACCTTAGTTTTAAAAGACCTATTCAACGATACCCTACTCAATATAACAGAAGAAAAATTTTTTTTTTGCCCCCCTTTCACTTGTATGGGAGGGGGTCCAAAAAACATTTAAAATATTTTTTTCTTAACATTTCTATATTTGGGTCAACACGATCTATCTTCTCACCAAATTTCATGTCGATAGCTCTAAAACTGACGAAGATATGAGGGCGCGGCATACAGACAGACAGACAGACAGACAGACAGACAGACAGACAGACAGACAGACAGACAGACATGACAAAACTATAAGGGTTTCTAGTAGACTACGAAACCCTAAAAATGACATAAAAATCAAGTTTGTTGTATTGGAGCCCCCTTAAATGTTAATAATATTCTGGTTTTAAGTATTCATTGTTACAGTAAAAAGAGTCATACATGTTCTGTGAACATTTCATCTCCCTTACTATAGCCGTTCAAAAGATAGAGCCTTTGGACCGCAAAATCGAGTACGTTAAATACGTTTTTTGTATGGTAGCTCCCCTTATTTAATTTTTATTTACTTTATAGTATTTGTTGTCATAGCGGCAACGAAAATACGGAGCCTGTGAAAATTATTATCTCTCTAACTATCACAGTTCATTAGATAAATAAAGTCTGATGACAGACGGATGGACGGACGGGTGGACAGAGAGACAGACAGCGAAATTACAGTAATAGGGTCCCTTTAGCCTTAAAGCAGCTAAAAACCTCAAAACTTTCTCACTAGCTAGGCCGTTGAACCTTGAAAGTGCCAGAACGAGCTGGTCTGAAACGTCTTTTCGCATCACATCATCATGCTTTTCACGCCTTAATAGCCCTGTCACGAAGGAAGCATCGCCTACCTTGTTGGTGCCCGTCAGATGCTAGTTATAAGACTTATAAGCTTTTATAGTAGGTTAAAACATATGATATAATCCTGGCAATATTGCCAAAGTTGCCGGCAACATTGGAAATTTACCGGCAATATTGCCTTGGCAAAGTTCCCGGCAGCGGCAATATTGCCGCAGGCACATCACTATCTGAGACGCTTTCTGCAAAACAAACCTTATTACACTTTGAACGAATTCTTTTGTAATTTATATTAGTGACATTTATTTTAATTTTATATTCTGTGATCAATAATATTTTGAATTTATAACTAACTAGCAGCCCGCCCAGCGGTTTCACCCGCTGCTACTTACCTGTTTTCCCGTAAAAATTGGATCTTTGCCCGTAGTAAAAAGTCCATTACTCCGATCCAGCAGAGGTAAATGTGCGAGCAGAAGCGGCCCGTCATGCTGAATAACTTTTACTTTGAAGCCAATACCGTATCTCTTATTGTTAATATGGGATGCTGGTGGTCTACATCAGGTACTCCAGACCCTCGTGACCATGTGCCAGCAGAAGCGGCCCGTCATGCTGAATAACTTTTACTTTGAGGCTTTTACCGTATCTCTTATAGTTTATATGGGATGCTGGTGGTCTACATCAGGTACTTCAGACCCTCGTGACCATTTGCCAGCAGAAGCGGCCCGTCATGCTGAATAACTTTTACTTTGAAGCCATTATCGTATCTCTTATAGTTTATATGGGATGCTGGTGGTCTACATCGGGTACTCCAGATCCTCGATGACCATGTGCCAGCAGAAGCGGCCTGCCATGCTGAGTAACTTTACTTAAAACCATTACCGTATCTCTTATAGTTTAGATGGGATGCTGGTGATGTTCATCAGGTACTCCAGATCCTCGATGACCATGTGCCAGCAGAAGCGGCCCGTTATGATGCACAACTTTTTCTATGAAGCCATGGCCGTATCTCTTATAGTTTAGATGGGATGCTGGTGGTCTTCATCAGGTACTCCAGATCCTCGATGACCATGTGCCAGCAGAAGCGGCCCGTCATGGTGAACAACTTTTTCTATGAAGCCATGACCGTATCTTTTATAGTTTAGATGGGATGCTGGTGGTCTTCATCAGGTACTCGTACTCCATATCCTCGAGGGCTGACAAAAAGTAGTCCATGTCCATCTTTACTATGCTAGTAATATCAGTGCCAAACTTCGCGGAGATCGGTAAAGCGGTTTGGCTTATTTGGGTAATATCCGCTGTATTTCCCGCTTTTCCTGCTGCTAACCGTTTTCCCGTAGAAATGAGGAATTTTCCCGTGGTAAAAAGTTGCCTATGTTACTCAGGAATGTTGTAGCTTTCTAATGGGGAAAGAATTTTCGAAATCGGTCCAGTAGTTTCGGAGTTTATCGATTACATACATACAAAAAAACAAACAAAGTTTTCCTCTTTATTATATTAGTGTAGATTTAATTTTTAAACTTATTTAATGAGAATTTAATTTTATGGATTTTATATTGTATATTATTTTTTGCATGGTTGTGAAACTGTAATAATTTGCAAATAAAGTATCTGAATCTGAATCTGAGTGCTAGTGTGGCGCGGTGGAACTGCCCGGCTCGCTTGGGGGACCCTTCCGAACCCCCGCGGCTCAATAAGATTGATCGCGACGATCATCGCTCGGTCACTGTTCTATGAAGACCCGATGGCTATGACGTGACAGGAGCAGTGCTAGTGTGGCGCGGTGGAACTGCCCGGCTCGCTTGGGGGACGCTCCGGAAGCGAGCGGCTCAATGAGATTGATCGCGACGATCATCGCTCGGTCACTGTTCTATGAAAACCCGATGGCTATGACGTCACAGGAGCAGTGCTAGTGTGGCGCGGTGGAACTGCCCGGCTCGCTTGGGGGACGCTCCGGAAGCGAGCGGCTCAATGAGATTGATCGCGACGATCATCGCTCGGTCACTGTTCTATGAACACCCGATGGCTATGACGTCACAGGAGCAGTGCTAGTGTGGCGCGGTGGAACTGCCCGGCTCGCTTGGGGGACGCTCCGGAAGCGAGCGGCTCAATGAGATTGATCGCGACGATCATCGCTCGGTCACTGTTCTATGAAAACCCGATGGCTATGACGTCACAGGAGCAGTGCTAGTGTGGCGCGGTGGAACTGCCCGGCTCGCTTGGGGGACGCTCCGGAAGCGAGCGGCTCAATGAGATTGATCGCGACGATCATCGCTCGGTCACTGTTCTATGAAGACCCGATGGCTATGACGTGACAGGAGCAGTGCTAGTGTGGCGCGGTGGAACTGCCCGGCTCGCTTGGGGGACGCTCCGGAAGCGAGCGGCTCAATGAGATTGATCGCGACGATCATCGCTCGGTCACTGTTCTATGAAAACCCGATGGCTATGACGTCACAGGAGCAGTGCTAGTGTGGCGCGGTGGAACTGCCCGGCTCGCTTGGGGGACGCTCCGGAAGCGAGCGGCTCAATGAGATTGATCGCGACGATCATCGCTCGGTCACTGTTCTATGAAGACCCGATGGCTATGACGTCACAGGAGCAGTGCTAGTATGGCGCGGTGGAACTGCCCGGCTCGCTTGGGGGACGCTCCGGAAGCGAGAGGCTCAATGAGATTGATCGCGACGATCATCGCTCGGTCACTGTTCTGGTTACTCACTATGGTGCTACACGACAACACTTCGCATGTTTTCGCGTTTTTCAACAGTTTACAGTCATTACAAACTGAACTAAAGGTCATAAGTCTCCCCCTGGGAGACTATTTTCCATTCTTATCTCTCTTAGAGAGTGCATTAAAAGATGTTGTATTTCACAGGAAGCACAGCCATGAATTCTTTATCTTTTATCTTTAATCCTATATTCAGCTGGTCATTGTAGGTATCTGTGTCTGTGTATACAGGCAGCCGAGTCCCTATCATAATTCCCCTTTTAGGAAAGACCAAATCCAGCGACGACTGCATCTAAAAGCCAATGCGAGCAAATAGCTAATCTACTGTCCACACTTGATTACCTATGTTCTGATATCGATCAATAGTATTTATTTATCAGTGGAAATTTGCATATACAGGCGATCCGCGCCAATTGTAACAATTGTAGGTAAAAAAATACATAATACTTATTACCTACATTTTATTGCCACACGTTTGTTATTTTATTGATATCATCATACTTATTATTGTTCTTATTTATTGTCAGTTGTCACACTTATTTGCGTGTCCTGAATAACATATTCACAAGTTGCAGGAAAAAACACGATTTATATACCTACCTACCTAATCCGTTCTCGTACGTAGCAACTGATGATTAGGTCCTAATAGTTAGGACCACATGTTAGGACAAACATACATACATTATGTATATGTATAAAAATCACCGTTTTATAACTTGCAAGGTAGGCAGAGCAATGACATAAGTGAAAAAAACTTATGTTACATAGGTACATAGTGTAAAACATTTGCTAAAACCACAAATTAGGAAAACGGCGCTTTACCAGATGGCTCACTAAGTACTAGCGACAATTTTGACGTTTACTGACGAAAACTGGAAAAAACCGGAATCTCAGGGGAATCATCTATAGGACGTTCTTTGTCAAATTTTGCTGTTTTGATGTTTATATAAGGTCCTATTAAATTCACTGCAAATATTTTAAGGGCATGCGTAAATATGTATAAGAAAAACATCTAAGGCATTTTAAAAAAAATCTACACGCTAGATTTTTTTTTTCATTTTCAAACAAACTTTTTAATTAATTATGTGAACATCCTTTGACTGACCCGACTGACGTTTCGCCACTTAGACAGAATTCACTTACACGGGACGCACACTAATAACCAACCAATCACAGCAACTTATTTTCGGCGCGTAATTCAAATTCATCGAAGTGTGTGTTTCTAGGACAAACAGGGTGCACTTTTTTCGTTTTGTGTTTTCTTAGTTAAATGCAATTTTCTCGAAAACTAGCGTGTAGATTTCTTTAAAAATTTGCCAAGTACATGCTTATATTTTATTTGATTTGCCCCTAAAATATTTGCAGTGAATTTAATAGGACCTTATACTGGGTGTTACAAAACAACCAATAAAGCTGAAAGGAGGTCAAGGTACTCATGAAACTGAACAACTTTCCCCATGGAACATGGGTCGAAATATGAAAAAAAAATTGGGCTTCCCATACAAAATGAACTCACTTTGTATGGGAGATTTATTGGTTGTTTTGTAACACGTTGTATACTTAGTGATTTTTGACAGTAGCCACCCTGGCTATGTAACAAATGCCAATCGCGAAAATCCGAAATAGGTCCGTGTGAACCTTCTGTAAACTCTCTATGCTGTGCTAAAACTATGTAGGTATGGGGTTGAACCAGCCCTAAAAACTGTATTTTTTCCCCAAAGAACATATAGGTTAAGCAATAAAATATAGGTATAAAAAATAAAAACTGGCTATAAGAACGCCTTGAGGTAAAACTTTACTCGTAATAATATTAAGTTCCTCAAGTTCAAGATTCTCTGTAGGAAGTGAAAGTAAGTCGCGTGCTCTCGTTATGTAAGTGACCACGTAACACTTACCCAAATCTGACCTTAACCTTAACTTAGTTGACGGAACTGCGGCCAATGACCTTGATCTACCAACTGCATTGAAACATTGGTCTACCACCGGGTGCAGTGAACTTGTAATAACAAACAAAATGCACACAAACCAAAATAACTTACTCTAAGTACCTCTACATACTTACTTTTGGGGAATTTTACAAAATTGTGTACCATTTAGAACAGAATTAATAAATGTCAGACGATTACTCAAATGGTTAGCTTTGTTGTCAGATTCAGTAAAAAAAAACCGTGTGCAAAATAAAAGAAACCGAAACTTACATGCAGAAGTATAGTAGGTATGTGTATTTGAGACAAGCAGGTGTATTAAAAACAAAAACCCGATTGCGATAATTTCAAAGTTGATCTTTGCGTTTAAAATCAGCAATTTTGAATTAATGAAAGGTGATAATCATATGCCCATACAAGGTTAGGCCCCTCGAAAATCGAAATGGCTAGTAATTAAACTCGTAGTAATGTATTTCTTACACTATCTAGATCATGGTGGCATACTTAGTTTTTAATTATCTAACCGTAAACTGATGAAACGACGCAAAATAATTCTTAACCTAAAATGGCATAACCTAACTAAGAATTTTGATACGAGTTATAAGGTGAAAGTATTTATACCCGCACACCCACAACGCACTCGCCGTATTTTGGATTCTTTGTATGAAAATCTGTGGAACCTCGAAAATATTGCCGAGCCGCACGCGCCTAACCGAACGGATTCACCAGCCAGTGCTAATCATAGACTATAATGCTGATGACGTCATCAGCGCACGCGGACAGTGTAACCATTTAAAAAGATTCAGTTTTTGTCAATGCTGCCAGACTGTCCCATTAACATTACCTCCCAGTAAAGTCTGCTGTTCACCGTCCGTGTTCCAGTTTTTCTTTTCGAAAGTTTCGCAGTTTTTGGAGTCTATGTCACTCTTAATTAAGAATAACAAAATGACATTTTCACATTTTGCTTATTTGACATTTTCCACTTTAATTTTAAGCTTTTTTGACACTTTAATATTTGAGATTCCGTCCTTTTAAATTCAATTGACATTCTGTTACCTTTACATTTGGACATTGGGACAAAATGTTTTCTGCTTCTTCTTTGCATTTTGTTACGTTTATATTCTAGCAATTTTACATTTTGCTACTTTGACGTATTGGCATTTTGCCTTTCTGCACATTCTACTTCCTTGAACAATAATATTTTTTAAAAGTTGAAACAGCGGGACCTGTAATATGTTCAAAAGTTTTGTTCCACCGTAGAACAAAGAACGTAGAAAATATTCCGACCTGTTCTATTGTAGAAGTGATCAGTTGGACATATGGGAACAAAGGGAAGCTGTGTGGTGCACGGAGAAAGTTCTGCAGTTACGAAAGTTGGCTGCTTGAACGTGCCTCTGGCGTAAAATGACAGCAATTATTAGTTGAAATAAATTTCCGAAAAATACGCACATACGGCAAAATTACCCATTAAATTGGGAGGAAAGTACTCTCTTGGCAACACCAATTCTATTCGATGCGGCTGTGCTTGCGGTTAGGTGTGCGAGGTCATCCGCATTATTCAGCGCGTACGGCGAGTACGTTGCGGGTGTGCGGGTATACTTCCTTTTGCCAAATGACAATTTGAGGAAAAGAGGAAATGCAGAAGTAAGCGGAAGTTTTATTCTTTTATGAGAGTTTCAAAGAGTATGTAATACTTGCAGGGTAGATGGGGTAAAATGGTACCTACCCCTGATCAGAAGTTTAAAGACATTGCAAAAGAAGTTTCCTAATACGAATTCGTATCACCCTATGCAGTTCCTGTGGCATGGTCTGTTATATTTTTGCCGTTGTAATGCCAGTGGCAGCTTGCCTATTATTATTATTTATTTAATAAAGTCTGCAAGTATATAAATCATTAATCTATCAATTGTTAGCCTCCTAAAATTATGGCCATACTATTATTAATTTTACTGTAAAACTGACGGTCTTAGTCTTAAAATAAGTTGTTGTATTGACTCTATGGTCCAATACTCTTCCGATCACGTCAAAGCCACTCTCATTGGCCGATGTGCGGCTCACTTAACTCGGTAGAGGGAGGGAGTCGTACGTCGCAGTGGGGCTGGCTGGCAGTCTTGGTTGAGCCTTGGTGGCGTTAGGTCGTGTTTCAAAATGTAACATTTGTATAGTCGATACGTGAACTTTGTTCTCATAATCTTAGTTTAATGAAATATATTCTGTAATTGAAATGGAATAAAGTCTTTAAAATGATCTAAATTGGTCTGATTCCAATAGATCAGAAGTGGTACAGCCCACAAGTAGTTCAATCCCAAGATTTTTGTTTTCACGTGACGACTAATTCAAAAGTTATCATTTCATAATCTGTCTTAGTTTATAGTGAACAATTTTATGGTAAGTGCTTACAACAGGAAAAACCACAAGGATTGCAGTGTGCTTGTAAAGGCTTAATAGTGAAATGTTGAAGTGCCGGGAAAATCCACAGAATCCAGTGAGTACTAATCCTTATTTTTTAAAGTCAATTTAGAACCTTTTAATAGTGATCTTCAATATATATTTTTTATCGAAAATACTGTACCTACACACACCTATTAGAGAAACTGCCTATTGTTACACTGTTATGGAAATTATACGCGCAGAAGGCTGTAATCAAGTTATAAACTACTACTACTTTTTATGATCTTTGAAAAGCAAAAATATCGATCTTTGCTTTGTACCTATTCATTTTCTAAACATGCAGCTTCTAGAACGAATAACGATTTAGGGTATACTGCTCTTAATAGACAAATATAAAGACAGGCTACGAATAAATTCGCCAACAAAACTGCTTTGCTTTGCATTCACTACGTTATATTAAGCCTTCTTATATGTGAAGTACTTTACACTACATTACATTAATCATGCCTAGGGGCACATATGGAACTTATTCTAATTGTCTCAAAAGTTGTATAGATCTAGCCAGTACCTAATACTTATTTATAGATAGTTTATTTCATTTCGAGATAACTTTCCGTTCATCATAGTTTTATTTATTTTATCCTTACGATAACAATCATAACACCCCCTAAATCCGTGCCAAATTATAATATCCGTAAGAAGGGATCGATATCGGTACTTTGTTTTCAAGCCAAATAGTAGAACAAGAAATAATTGGCAGTAGGAATAAATACCGACATGTTTTATAATACAATTCAATTTTATCGTATAGTATTTATCCAAGCTTCTGTTTAAACAAATAAGTATTTTTGTTAGTGAGTGTTTCTTTAATAAAAGATACTTACCTAACTAACTATCTAGGCATTCTAGAGAACATTCACACAGGTGTATGGAATACCAGCAATCAGGGAGAGGCTCACTATAGTCCATTTAATAAATTCATTGTTAAACATAAGGGAATATAAAGCTTTTACAGTTGCGAAGTTTTCTTGTAATATGCACTTACTGGCACGACGGTAAATCCTTCCAAAAATTTAGTCTAAACAAATACAAGCGAAAAGAAAGAACATAGCTTGCTCTTGTGTTAAGATTGCGTAGCAAACAGACCCATGGAAAGACGAACATCCTTGTCACATTTAGGTATTTTCATGTTAGGTATAAAACAAAAAACAAAAACTTTATTTTTGTAAGTTGATCTGCAATAATAATACAGTCGTGTTTCTTTCATAATCCCTAATACCTTCTAATAAATTAGCAGTAATTGTTTTAAGTTTACTAGGAAATGCGAATACTTAGTTTTACCTATGCAGTAAAACCCTCACGCCTATATATGCCTACTGTAAATAACTGAACTAGGTTTTCAGATTGCGTTGCAATATCAATCCATGCAACGTAAACAAATTATTTACGTTTATATTATTAGGTACGTTGTTATTAAACAATTGGTAAGTATAGATAATTGTTAAAGAGGTACAACAAAACTCATCAATAAATTAACACTCAATTTTTCGTTTACGACTGTGCAATACTGGATAACCTACATGTAGTATAGACATCAGCAAAGACATATTCTTTTTTTACAATAAACCGAATATAATAATACTTTGTAGGTATAAACTCCCTATTGGTGTAAGTACCTACTTTATTATTCATCATCAAAATTACCTATGATTTTAACACTAGATCTGTCCAAGAATTATATTGCTCTTAATTTGTTTTGATACCGATGATAGTTGTCGTAACAAATATGATTATCCAAGCCAAGTCTCTTATCAAAGTAAATTTATCTTTTAACGTTTCAAAAAATGTAGGTAGGTAAAATCTGACCCTGACTATGAAATGAAGTATCCTGCAATTAAATTTCTGTGCATATTCTGAAGAATATACTTAACGCAAAAGTTAGCTCTTGTCATTTATTCACGTGCGAGTAGATAGGTAGTTAATTAGGTACCTACCTGAATCAATCGACGACTATGACTACGACATCAATGAGGACATAGGTACATACGCGTTACTATATACAATTGGTTTTGTCAAGTGCCAATCATGGTATAATAAGATACTCCTATATATTAGATTATGGTGATAATGATTATGGAGATATTAGACTTTGGTGCCAATGATGTTCAATAGTGTCATTATTTGTAAGTGGGACATATGCTGTAGCGATTACTATTGTAGTGATTACGAAAAGATGAGAATAAAGAACTATAGGTTAATACATCAAGTCAAGAATCTATGTACGTAATATCACTTATCGATTGTAAGATAAATAAATGACAAAAGCAAATTCATTTAGCGAACGCTTTTAAAAAATGTTACCTATACCTGAGAGGTAAATATGTCAAGTTCTGCAGCTATACGATCAATATTGTACGGCCGTAAGTAAACGATATTTTATGTACCTACTAATCCTACTAATATTATAAAGGCGGATGTTTGTGTGTGTGTTTGTTACGACATCACGCAAAAACGGCTGATTAGATTGACATGAAACTTTGCAGAAATATAAAAGGGCATCTGGAATAACACATAGGATACTTTTTACCACGAAAAAATGTCTCATTCCCACGGGATCACGAATTTTCCAATATTTTTGAAATAGGTGGCGTGACTGAGCCGATTCGCGTTTTAAACGTTTTCGCCGAAAACTAACAGCGACATCTCTTGGCGAATAATGCTTTTTTCCCGCGGAATAATAGGTTGCAGCGGGTGAAACCGCTGACTGACGGGCAGCTAGTTAGATATATTAAAACAAAAAACTATTCATAGTAAAGGAAGTTTCGTTGAACTGAAATTAACACATAACTGTAGGTATGTTACTTACTATTGTCCTAAGAAAACAAAATGAAATATTCTAACTGGAAACATACCTAGATCATCATCGACTCACTGCGTGAAACTATGACATAGAAGATATTACAAAAAAAATTATCACTTCACTTCACACACATAAGATTTTTAAAATTACGAAATTGAATATCGCGGACATTACCGCGAACCGAAACAAATGTACAATTATTTTGTGAATACCCCCACTTCGTATTCTCTTGGTCAACTTTGCAATTTAGTTTTATGAAACGTGTTTACTAGCGCACTCTATTGATGACCTAGGATTATCACAACATTTTCAAACAAAGGTTAGTATATTAAATTACACTGACAATTAAAAAGTTTGCTGAAGCTACTGGATCTTGGAACAGATGCATACTTATGTAAGTATTCATAAAAATAAGCGGTCATGAGGGCAATACATACAAATCTCATCAGCTGCCCTTGAATGTCCTAGAGACAGCTACATATCGACGGGCCTATACAACACAGTGAGTGAGTTTGTGAGTATAAACGATCTATGACTATTTGAAGACCTATCACATAATTAATAATAATAATAATAATAATTAAAAGTCTTTATTTCTCATAAACATTTTGGCAACATATCAAGAACCCGCCAAACTGCATAGCAGTTTGTTGGCAGAAACACACTCTCGAATTTAAATTATGCCTACAAAATACAATATAGGTAGCTTATATCAAAAATAAGTATTTAACTAGTACAATTCTTCCTTTTCATATGCTGATAACAACTCCTCTTTAATTTTCTTTTTAAAAACAAACTTTGATACATCTTTCTCATCTACAGACAGCTTGTTATAGACTGTAGGTACTAGATAACATCTTGTCCTCTGGCCATAATAGTTACAAACTCTAGGTACAACATATTTATCATTGCTAACAGATCTGGTGGTATAAGTATGTTCTGCCTCAAATTTGAATTCAGTATTTCTATATTCCTCCAGAGCTATTAACAATTTAACCTTATCATGAACCGGTAGTACTTTACAAATCTGGAACAAAAGGGAATAATCTCTGTTACAATTTTCTTTCACTTGCCTGTCAACTAATAATTTAAGAAACCTCATTTGTATTGCTTTGATCTGATCTAAATAAGACTTAAATGTTCGGCCATAACTACTTAAACCATAACTTAATATAGACTCTACTAAAGTGTAATAAACTGTGTACAAAGTAGCTCTATTCACAATGAACTTAAGGTGGTAAAACTTTTCCAATGTTATTCTTAGCTTTGAACTGACCTTTTCAATATGTGTTTTCCATGAAAAATCCCTATCAATAGTCAAACCTAGATATTTGTAACTACTTACCAACTCAATTGTCATACAATTACAGTTATGTTTTTCTCTATGTAAACAATCATAAGAATGACCCAACAGCACAGGTTTTTCGCAGTACACTCTACTGTGTGGAGAATATATATGCATACATTTTGTTTTGGCCATGTTTACAATTATACCATTATCATGGGACCACTTAATTACACTATCTAAGTCCTCTTGCAATTTTTGTTGTATAATATTTAAATCACTATCTGCATACAATATACAGGTGTCATCTGCATACATGAAAGCTTTACCATGCCTTATTACATTACACATAGAATTGACATGCATGCTATACCCTACTGGACCATAAACTGAACCAGTTGGCACACCATAAGTAATATTGAATTTTTTACCTACTTTTCCATCTATAACAGTTTGTAGTGTTCTATCCTGCAAGTAAGCTTTGAACCACAGGTTCAGAGGACCCTGAATGCCACACTCAGTCATAGCCTGAAGCAGCTGATGGTGCTCTAAAGTTTCAAATGCTTTTTTAAAGTCAATGAATATCACCACCAGCTGCTTCCGACCATCCAGGCTTTCATTAATAAAGTCTGTAAATCCTGCAAGAGCGGTTGAAGTACTACGTCCTCTTCTAAAGCCGTGTTGACAGTTAGATATAACATTGTTATTTTCTAAGAAGTTAGACACCTGTTTCATGATATATTTTTCAACTATTTTATTTAGAACAGATAGTATGGCAATTGGTCTGTAATTAGTGTAATCAATGTGTTTGCCTGCTTTGTACAATGGTCTTATGTTGGCTATCTTTAACTCTGAAGGGTAAACTCCTCTCTGTACACAAAGATTAATAAATTTTGCTATTATTGGACTGAATTTTTCTTTTACATATTTAATATCACAAACCCTTATCCTATCTGAACCAGGTGACTTCTCATCACTCAGGTTGTTTATTATCTTAATTATATCCTTTGCATTAGCCTTTTTAAATCTCATTGAAACTGGGGCTTCAGTTACATAATCAGAACGGTTTAAGAAAAGTTGGTCACATTTATGGTTTTGTTTGATGTTAACTATTTCCTCTGTAAAAACTTTTGAAAAATTATCTGATATATTCTCTAAACTGTCTGTTTTTCCTAAATACTTTATAATTACCTGATCTAAACTTGCTTTGGTACGCCCTAACCAACTATTAATATTTGACCATACTTTTCTCAGGTCATTCTTACATTTTTTTAATTGTTCCTGTCTATATCTATTTTTGGCAGCATTTATGGCTTTATTAACTTTATTCCTAAACTTTGTGTATTCTAAGCGAAAGCTGTTGTTATTTGGACTTGATTTCCATTTTCTAAATAGTTTATCTCTCCTATTTATCATTTCTTTCAGTTGTGTATTAATCCAAGGTTGAGTTTTTCTCTTGTAACCTACTTGTTGAATTACTTTTGCTGACTCATATATGCTACCAAAAACAGAACACAGCTTATTATAGATTTCAAAAGGGCAATTTAACTGTTCAATATCAAACCAACATACCTTATCCAGCTGCTCCAATACAAGTTTATTACTTAACACTGTCCTACATACATTGACATTGCTTGTTGATGGAATATTCACATTTTTCTGAATCCCTATTAAATAATGGTCCGATATTTTGCAACGAAGAACAAAAGAAGCTAGCACACCTGGACGCCACCTTGCCCAGACATGGTCAATACTGGAACGCACCACACATCCATCTAGTATCTCTTCCCGTGTAAAGTCTGTGATCGCACACTGAAAGCCTAGCCCAGAAAGCATGTCTTTGTACCTTTTTATTGCACTGATATACCTTATATTCTCTTCACTAAGGTCCAGGTTCATATCTCCTATAAGCACTGTTTCCGAGCTCGCTGGAATATTATGTAGCACTTTACCTAACTCTTCAATGAAACCTAGCCTGTTGGTCTTCGGAGGCCGGTATACAGCCACAATGTGCATGTCAGTCCCACGTTCACAGGTCAGGCGAGCCAGCACCAACTCCATTGTATTTCCATCTACAGCTTGTGCCTCCAGAGTGTAGCATTTTTTTGTAGTAAATTAGTATTCCACCACCTGTTTGGTTCTTCCTTGTATGTATGAAAGTGTCAAATCCATCTATTCCAAACTTGTACAGCTCATCATCAGATATGTTAATTTCTGACAGTACAATCAGGTCTATATCTTCCTTACTACCTTCAATAGTCACCAAGAATTGGTTAAAGTTTTTCCGCAGCGATCTAATGTTAAGGTGCACAATATTCAAGTTGTTGTTATCAGCTGACAGGTATGTATTCCAATCATCAATATTGTCATATCTAGTGTAGCATACATCTGTATCTATGTGAGTCATAAAATCAGTGAATGTTGTCATTGTTGATAGAAAAAAAGATTATGTATTAGAATGCTAGGTTGCCTATGTGAGGCTAATAGAGAGTAGGTAAACAACATTATAGGTACTACCTGTTTCAACCTCTCTGTTTCATGTTGTTTACATCATCTTCAGAGCGAATGGTGTAAATCTTGTTGTTCACAGGGTCATCTTTACGGATGAGTATTTTTCCATTTTGCACCCAGATGTACCTATAAGCGCTCTTCAATTCAGACTTTGTGTACCAAAGCAACTGACGCACTTGCTTTGTAAGATCTTCGTTAAAGAAGATGGGCGTGCTATCATCATCTCCGTATACGTCGTTGTTCACCAGACGAAGCTTCTTCTTCTTTGTCATCCATTCAGAGCGCGCAGTTACCGAGACAAAGGTTATGACAACAGGGCGCGGCAGCGGCTTGTTTTGTTTGTCCATTTTTTTCTGGTCCCACTCGCATAACCTCTGCAATACAACTTGGGTCCAAATCCAGTTTTTTTGCCAAGTTTTCAACTGTTGTTCTGATGTTTTCGCCGGCTTTGGGTTGCAATCCACTGATCTCGATGTTTCTCTCCCTACACTTGGATTCCAAGAACGAGATTCGTTCCTCGAGCGCTTTGCTTTGTTTGTCGAGATTGACATTCTTTTGTTCTAACGCTACGACTTTCCGATCCATTTTGTCTTGGTTTGCCACCAACTCGTCGTACTTTTTTGCGTAGAAATCCACGGAGGTCGCAAGTTCATCCAGCGTGGTCTTCATTGTCACCAGCAGATTTAGCTTTTTGTTGACTTCCACTAAAACTGCACCAGGCGTTGCAGTCTCCAGATTTATTTTCAACTGCTCTTCAGCTTTCTGTTTTGGCGTCCTCGCGTGTTCCTTAGCGCAATCGGCACAAAAGTCGGCCTCCGACAGTAGCTTGGATTCCGCAGCACATCTTTTATGAAATACAGTACCGCAACTGCCTTTGCACTTTATTTTCTCAGCTTTAGCAATGTATTGCTTGCATTTTTTGCAATTAGTCATTGTTATCGCAGTTATAAACTGTTTGTAGGAACAATAACAATTTTACAAAAAAGTTAGGTTATAACGTCCGCGTGCCGAGAGCTGTCAACGAGTACGATACCTACATGGGTAGCGTTTCTGTCTTATAGAGGTACGTAGTAGGTAATAGAAATAACAAGTCACAGCACGTATGAATGTGGTAAATATGTAATATTGTAAAATTATATGCATAATAACCACAACGTATACTATGTACATATATAGTTAATTTTTAATAGCATCTATGTGTTAATCGTAGAGGTATTTGTACAACATTATATTAATATCGTCAAAGCGGCATCAAATTAATTTTGTATTAGGTATGTACCACCTTCTGAAGACTAGCGAAACACTGATGAGTCATAGTCCCAACATAATACCGAATATGTACTCAAATGATTACACTCGTAAAGGTAAGGTTTTATTGGTTTCAATTCTAAGTTTCATTTTAGTATTTTAGTGTTTCTGAAGGTGTTAAAAGTGGCGATGAGAGTACGTTGCTAAGGGCTAGATAACCGCTGTAAGTTGGAATTTGTTTCGACAATACTAGGCTATTGGACAGTATTCCTTCCTCGTCTTCTAGTAAATAGAATGCCTCTCCAAATAGTGAAGGTCAGAAGTCGGTTCTGTATTCTCTCTTATCTCGAGGCGAAACAGTTCGGTAGCTATCGAGGTCTTGTCTGTGTTTGAAGCCATACCTTCTCCTCTGTTCCTTATTTCATGGATTGTATCAGTTTATATGTTCTTTGCCAACATGGCGCAGGAAATTTTTGTTTGTGATGTTGGGACAGTCTATGATTAGGACATAAAAGATTCGGCGACAGGGTGCAGCTGTTTGCAGAGAAGAGCCTAGTACCTTATTTTGTCTCCCCTGTAATAATCGGTTCATTTTATTGCAATCAAGTAGGTATAAATTATACCTTTCCCCTTGCTATGGTGACTAAGAAGATTCTATGTAGGTGTAGCAAAAGAATAAAGAAATTCAAACGAGAAGACGATATCTAGCAGGGAACGCAGTACGCTCACGATAACTCTGCAAATTGACGATGAAGTGACTTCAGACTGCAATGAAGCGACGATGACGATTTTAATATTTTTATATGATAACAGATTCTGATTTAGAGGCAACTCTGACGATTTGATAATTAAAATTAATCGTTCTTTTTACTTAAGTGCGTAAACTAAATCATAATTTGGGTGGAAACTATAAAACGTTAAGGTAATTTTGATATATTTATAAAAAAACAAATACAGATTCACCATTAAATTATTGCTAGCTATGATGACTAAATTAGTGTTTTACGCTAAACACTTACAAAAATTGTGCTAACATGTAGGTAAGAATCAATTCATAAAATCATAGATACACAAAATATTAATTTTTATATACTTAATTCCATAATTTATATAAAGTAAAATTAATGAAAAATATAGATATAACACACCAGACTTACATAATTTTGACAGACGTTTATTTATTTTTATGGGTTGTTAGATCCTATGCGGATTTGTCGTGAGACGATTCTACCCAATTTTTGATATCTGGCAAATCTTTAATAAAATTCGTGACTCCTTTTCGTGATTATCGTGCTACAGTTTGCCGGTAAGCGAGTTATTTCCCGTGTCTATTCGTATTTTCTGTACAATTTTAGTATTCGCTAGAATTTTATACACAGGTTTCATCGTTTTGACATTATTCGAGTTAGTCTTAATAAATGCAGCGTGAGATTTGATTTTTAAAGGGAATAGCCGATAGGAATCTTGTTATTTGGTTGGACTCTTCACCACTAGGGAGGTAAAGAAATGTATGTGGAGTGCAGTTTTTTTTTAACCTTGGTGTTTCTTTAGAATTTGTAGATACCTAAACTCGCAATGCCAAAAGTGTCGATGGGCAAGTGTATGCTGCGGATGGCTCCAAGACATATCCACGCCATGCTCCAGGCGCGCAATTGGTTCTGTTCTGAGGCTTATGATTTAGCAGCCTGTGAGTAAAAAGGAGGTCGATGTATTGTCACCATTGGGGTGCTTTAAATGATTATAAGAGGCCGTTATCACCATTGGGGTGCTTGAAATGATTATATGAGGCCGTTGTCACCATTGGGGTGCTTGTAATGATTATATGAGGCCGTTGTCACCATTGGGGTGCTTGAAATGATTATATGAGGCCGTTGTCACCATTGGGGTGCTTTGAATGATTATAAGAGGCCGTGGTCACCATTGGGGTGCACGGTAATCCTATTAATGACATAATAATAGGCCAGTGGTCATCATTGGGGTGAGTCACAACTTATTATCATATTACGGCCATGCATTTGTGAACGAGTTGTTGGTACCTGAGGAACACCTACGTATAACGAAGCATTCAAGATGAACGAATCACTGGCCAGAAGAGTGATCAATATTACTTGTTTTAACTTAATTTATTACTACCTAGATTTTATTTTGAAATATGTTTAAAATGACAGGAATAGGCCGAGACGCGAGGCGCGAGGCTAGTAATGTATGATGTAATTTTACAAAAAATTGGTTGATTGTTATGTGTCGTTCAAATATCAATAGAAGTTCAGGAATCACGGGTTCGATTCCCGGTTGATTAGATTTTTAAATCTTTGGATTCTAGAATAGAATGATGGATGACTTATTTTGTTCTTACTCAGTTAACAAATTTTTGTTTGAATATTTACATAATTGAATTTGTTTTGTATTCATATTTTTATTTTATTCTGGTTGATTTCACATTTCTAGAGCTTTTACTTGTTCTTACACAATTAACCCCGATTAGAAGAAGAAGAACCCCGATTCGTCTTTTACGAATTACGTAGATTGACATACTTTATATTACCCTAGTATAGTTTTCTATTTTTTCAACTTAAGTTACAAAATCGATCATGTGATAAAAATCATACCTACCTGAGCGTGAGAGTTAAATTTATTATTAATCCTCTTAGTCACCAGTTAAAATGATTTTCAAATTTGTAAATTCAATATGACCTAAAGTGAAAATTATCATAATTTTCATTGGGTATTAAAATTTAATTAATTATAATTAATTGCTTTGTAATTACTTTATTATAAGAATATTCCCTACAACAACATTAACTTCAATTTAATTTTACTTGATTAATTTATAGGATTGTTTTGTGTCACTAATTGAATATATAGATTTAAAGTAATTAATGTAGTGAAGGTGCACTTTTAAAATTATATGCATTTATTGATGACATAATTTAACGTCCATACTTGCTTTACTTACTGAAAAATGTCTAGCTATTATTATGTTAAAGAATTAATTATTAGAAAGCTATTTAAAGATAATTTTAATGTATTTATGTAAAAAGTAATATAATTAAATGACATAAACGGGGTGAAATTTTTGGGTTTTCTATAAAGTTATTATTGAACAGTTTTTAAGTGATATACCTATAATGAACTAATTTAAGCGATATTATTGTTAAATGAAATATTTAAGTGACAAATGTTATCATTTAAATAATTTAGGCGGTACGATTGTTAAATGAAATATTTAAGTGACAAATTATATCATTGAAATAATTTAAGCGGTACTATTGTTAAATGAAATATTTAAGTGATAATGTAATCTGGGTTAAATTTAAGATAGCTGTTTATTGATTGCTCTCCATTGAATATTTATTGCAATTTAATTGTATAAATGTTTTATGTAAAATGTCGTATGTGGACATACTTTATGGTGAATGGCCGGACTTAGGATTTACTTGGAATGAGGTCATTCCAATCTCAGGACGGCCGACTGTTAGCCTCCTAAAATTATGGCCATACTATTATTAATTTTACTGTAAAACTGACGGTCTTAGTCTTAAAATAAGTTGTTGTATTGACTCTATGGTCCAATACTCTTCCGATCACGTCAAAGCCACTCTCATTGGCCGATGTGCGGCTCACTTAACTCGGTAGAGGGAGGGAGTCGTACGTCGCAGTGGGGCTGGCTGGCAGTCTTGGTTGAGCCTTGGTGGCGTTAGGTCGTGTTTCAAAATGTAACATTTGTATAGTCGATACGTGAACTTTGTTCTCATAATCTTAGTTTAATGAAATATATTCTGTAATTGAAATGGAATAAAGTCTTTAAAATGATCTAAATTGGTCTGATTCCAATACAATATTGTTGCTGTAGTCGCTTTTGTTGCTTGTCTTACGTACGAACCCGGCTATAACATAACATAACATAACATAACATAACATAACATAACACAACATAACATAACATAACATAACATAACATAACATAACATAACAAAACATAACATAACATAACATAACATAACATAACACAACACAACACAACACAACACAACACAACACAACACAACACAACACAACACAACACAACACAACACAACACAACACAACATAACATAACATAACATAACATAACATAACATAACATAACATAACATAACATAACATAACATAACATAACATAACATAACATAACATAACATAACATAACATAACATAACATAACATAACATAACATAACATAACATAACATAACATAACATAACATAACATAACATAACATAACATAACATAACATAACATAACATAACATAACATAACATAACATAACATAACATAACATAACATAACATAACATAACATAACATAACATAACATAACATAACATAACATAACATAACAACATAACAGCCACAACAGTCCACTGCTGGACATGGGCCTCCCCCTATCGGAGGGTATTGCCATACTCACCACGCTTGGCAGGCGGATTGGCGAGCGCAGTGCATGATGGTGCATTAACAGGGAACGCTGCTGCCCATTACCTGGATGAGTATCCCTTAGTCGCTTTTTACGACACCCACGGGTAGAACTGGGGTGATGCTATTCTAAGCCGGCATCACTCGGCATACAAAGGAGATTGTCTGCGCTGTAGTTGTTTTTACGCATCCTGGGTTCTTAAAACTGCTCCATTTTACCCTTATTTCCTCTTAGTTGCTCTTAGTACCTACTTTATGTTTGTGTCACAGATGTCAGCAGAATCAAGGAACCAGAATTTTGACCGGAATAAAACACAAAAATATACTTTTTAACATAAATTGTGATTCCCGTTTCGTCTGAAGATGATAAATATAAGATTTTGATCCAAAAAACGTATCATCATTTTTACATTTCATGAGATTCTTAGCCGTTACCGAGAGGGGGGCCTAGATTTGATTATTTCCTTTTATTATACCAGCCAGTGTTACCTGCGCTGTGGAGACAAATCTAACGACACCTCATAATGTCAAAATCTGCCCAACCGTTTGGGCTGTAGCCCCTGAAAAAGAATTTTTTTCCACATACATAATACACATAGGTAGAGGTACTTATGAAAAACATGACCCTCGTCTGAGGTAGTCAGGTAAAAATAAACGAAAATTACAAGAAAAATATGTGTATTTGAGAAAATAAGACCCATTACGCTATGTAGAATAAGGTCGTCAAGTAATAAGATATTTACTCAAGTAAATAGGCCTGAAAACTACAGAGTAACAAGGTGGTTAAGTTAAATTGTGTTGCAAATCGCACATTATGCTGTTAACCCATGCCTGACCTGGGTCATCCCTGACCAGTGACCACCATAAAACATCGTAAGTATTTAGTCGTAGTAGAGTGTAAGCAAGTAAGTAGGTATATAACGTACCTATTTATGCATGAGGTTATATTAAGTAAATATATTTTCAGTGTGTATTTTACGTACAAAACTGACCAATTTTTCTTAGTAGGTAACTTTTATGCAATATATGAAAAATAAAACATAAGATGCAAAGTAAAACTATATGTAAGTAATTAATTAAGTTTAATCCCATGTACTACTACATATCTACAACAATCATGTTGCATTTATGTTACCTAATAAAAGATTGGATTAGTCTGGGACTAGTCTAGTCCAATGCATTTAAATTGCTCGTAAATTAGACGATTTTGATCACATACCTAACAAAGCGCATTTATTTAGCTAATTCTGTCGCAGCAGAATTTTCGAGAAATTGAAATGTTAAATCTTGGGTGACTCTAACTTGTTATAAAAATACAAGATGCAATATTTATTTAAAAAAAGCTTGCACTCAGGAGTCGTCCACAAATTACGTAACGCAAAATTTACAAATTTATCAAGATAGTTTGTAATTGATTTGCAGGTAGCTCCTATTCTGCTAGGTAATATTCTGTGGCCTTATAGTAAGTACCTAATCTCAAACAGATCATTTTTCCCACCTGCACAAGGAGTTCCCAAATACGAATTAGGGAGTAGCTACAAATGAATGCGGGCGGAAAGAGGTGAAGGCTACGCACGTCTTTTACAGTCAATTTGAGACAACTGGTGTGGACTAACTGGCTAATACAATAAAATCGCATGGCTTCCGTCCACCAATTCGTTTACATGCTAGCTTAAGAGGTAGCGACATGACTGACCCCCGAAAATGTTTTATGAATATAATGAATTATATTTCCAAACTCTGGGCTTAATAAGGACTACTTTTGGTCAAGGCATTGCAGCCAAGAGTCGGTCTTTAGGAGCAGTAAGCCGCTAGAGTTGAAAGAAACTTGCTAAAAAAAAAGTGTATTTGCATCTTCCTTGCAGAATCGGAAGGTTTTAGCCACAACATATGAGTCTGGTAACATTTCTAAGAGATTTCTTATATAAAAAAATCTATTGTTTGGCACATATTTTCGTCTTTACCAATTTTTTTTGCAATTTCACTGCTTCTAAACGCATCGAAGAGCAGGTGCCAGACTTTCAACTAGACAGTCCACATGCCATATTAAGACTAGATTCTGAAAATACAATTGATTGTCTTTATCAAATCACTTTGGTTTTATGTCACTACCTCTTTACCTAATCGGTTTGAGGGTCCGCCAGGAGCCGTAGGGAATCCGAGTAGAGGTGCGTGGGTTAATAGTTTAGAAGTTCCTAACTAGGATTGCCAGACGCCCGGATAAAGCCGGACTAGGACAGGTTTTTTTAAAATATTTATCTAAGAAAATGTGATCAAAATAAGAACTTTGTGATTCTATGTCCATTTTTTGTACGAGGACGAAATCAGTACTAAATAAAGGTTACTATTATAGGTAGGTTAGTACTAAAATTATTTAAGTTTCGACTTTGTTTTTTACTTTTTTGTTTATATAGGGTGTATTTTTATTAGTGGCGGATCCGTTAAGGGTGTGTTCTGTTAATGAAACTGAACAACTTTCCCCAAGGAACATAGGTCGAAATATGAAAAAAAATTGGCCCTCCCATACAAGTTGACCTGGCCGGCCAACACACATAGTATGGGAAGACCAAAATTTTTTTTCGTATTTCGACCTATGTTCCTTGGGGAAAGTTGTTCAGTTTCATTGACAGAACACACCCTTAACGGATCCGCCACTAATAAAAATACACCCTATATACTTTGGCTACAGCAATAAAGTACAATTACAACTAAGCATTCTAACAGAAAAGGTGACCTAATCTTTAAACGATTCTGCAGTTTTGCGACATTTATTTAGCAACAATCACCAACAGAGACCTGAGCTAAATACGCAACATAATTACAAAGCAATGCTCAACACTTTTCAGCACTTGAGTTATAAATTCTGACTTTAGCAAGAATACGAGAATAAGTAGTTTATGTAAAACCCAGGTATATCAGGATAATAGATAATAAATTCTCATAGTGTCTTTGTAAATCTTCTAAGTGAACGGATATGATAATTTGTAGTTTAATGGGTTGATGTGAACTTTATTCCTACCAATTGATCCTTGAAATCAGATTGATTAGCGCTGTTGTAAATATCAGCTATTCTATTCTAATTTTATACGGACACTGTAAAAATTATAAAGTACCTAAGGAATAAGATTAAATAAACACTTTTTACGATTACACAAACGCCCAGAATTAGGTTCAGAAAGTATCTTCTCGAAAATTACTCCCTTGTTCGAAAGATCTTGCCCAAATTTTTATCCTATTCCACCTCTTCTGAAAGGGATGTCTTAATCCTACCTAACATTTTCTGCCTACATTTTCGTAAAGCTAAGTACATTCTCATTACAACGTGCTTTTGTGAATACTAGAACATTAAAAATGGAAGAGGTTTAGTATCCAGTTTTCCCTACAGGACCCTTTAGCTCGTAGCCTAGAGGGTCTACCCCTGTCTACCCACACTGCACGTCTCGTTCGCTAAACCCTTTTGAATTCGTGAGCAGTTTGTGAAAGAGAGCGCCGAGGCCCGTTTACTTATTCACAAGTTCATACTACTACTCCTTTGGGCACAAACACAGCCAAGACGTATTAAGCCAGGCTTTCTTACTCGTAACAACATGCGAGGATTAGGTTAGGTTAAGCGAATGTTGTTGTAAAAGGAAAGCAATTTCTTGTGAAGAGCTTAGCGGGAATATTTTAAGATACAAGATACTTTATTTGCTTAAAGCATTCGGAACTAAGGTGGTAACAGAATAGGTCACATTATAGGTACATTAATGTCTTGCCAACTTATGATTAGCATGCAAATCTTAAATACATGGAAGCTAAGAGAAGCTCAAACAAAATTCCCAGACAAAATAAGTGTGAATTAATTTTAAATAAATATAAAATTAAACAGTGTACCTACCTATTAGGATTTTCAATTATTAACACTTCAGAGTCTATGAAACTGAATTTTCTTCAAGAAATATTTATTTGTATGAGTTCGGAAAATAACGCACAAATGACCATAGAAAACATCTTCATTTGCATGATACAGGATACTTATATACCTAAGACTAACAGAATTGTTAGTCGTAGTATTCTACATTTTCTGATCCTTCAGCCTGAACAACTTTCTATACAACTACTACCAATATTTATATAGACATTCATTCTAGTATAGTATCGATAATAGTGTAGGTATAGGTATAGACTTTAGTCTTCAACGCTGTAGAGCCCGTGAATGAACTTGTGGCTAGACAGATAGATAACAGCTATTTCAATATTAATTTATTATTATCAGTTGAGTTAATAAACTGTAGTGATCAAAATAAACTAGTACAAGTGGCGCTCTACCATTAGTTATAATAATAAGTTTTAATAATTTAATACTAAAACAATAAGGAAGCTCACTAATAAATTGCTGACTAAATATTATGATTAAGTAGCTATTAATAAGTAACTGAGACGAGGTCCAGCTTGATACCTACATAGTAGTGCAATAATATTATTAACTATAGTTTGACAACTTCGTGCACGACCTTCCTGCGGGGTACAGACGGTCGGGGGGCGAGGAAGCACGTCATTTTAATATGACGTGCAGCACGGATGCGCGCGTCACCCTTCCCCACTACACCTCCCGCTACCCGCTGACATCTCGCCCCCCAACGTCTGTCACCCTTAGGGAAGGTCGCGCACGAACTAGCCGGACTATAGCATCCTGTTAGCAATTTCACCCATTGCAAGATTGCAACTGATTTTCACGCGGGAAAAGGGCATTTTCCCGACATGTATTATACATATGAACCTTACTTCAAAATCCGTTGCATGGTGTAGGAGGAGTTAGCGGACTACACGACAGACAGACAGAGAAACGCAAAAAGCCAATTCATTTTTTATAGTATTTATTGATTACCCATATCTACATATTATTTTTATTACTCTTTATTTGTTCCGGCAATCAAGTCCTTAGGTCATTTCCTGCCCTATAGATACCACTAAATAAATAAGTGTTCTAAGGTACAGTAGCATTTTCTATATTATTGCTGTTAAAAAAAGAACCAAAGTCATTCTTGCTTGAACACAACCCAATATAATAGATGTAGGTAAGTAGGTACGTAAATAATTGTATAATGCAAGGCAAGTCTGTTACGAGTGGAAATTGCAACAACAGTTGGGTGAAGGGCGATAGAAATTGCAGTCCTCAGGAGACCGGTGAGCGGATCTTGCAACATTCGTCTATTGGAAACGCATAATCTACGCAAATTTGTACGGTGACACGCTACACGTTTTGATGGTAGATAAACTGCTTTGTGGTCCGGTGGTAGCCTTCAAGAAGGCAGATAACGTATGAGAGTACGTAATCGGACTCCACTCTGGGTAGAGAAGAGTCCGATGATACAATAGATACGTACGTGAGGGTTAGTCGTGGGATAAGTTTAGGTGGAAAACCACGAAGCAGAGATGACAAGCGACTTCACGCGAGTATTGAAGAAGGTCTGTGTAGAAGACAGTATAATAGGTAAGTAGTCTGATAAGATAAAGCAACACTTTTAGAAGTTGTCTTTTTTAAACTACAATATTAATTTATCAGGAGTAAAAGGAAGACCGTTGAGCGGATCTTGCAACATTGGTCTATTGAAAACGCATAATCTACGCAAATGTGTACGGTGACACGCTACATGTTTTGATGATAGATAAACTGCTCTGTGGTCTGTTGGTAGCCTTCAAGAAGGCAGAGAATGTATGTACTCAGCATGGAGCCCGAAGATACGTGATGAGGTTAGTCGTGGGATAAGTTTAGGTAGGAGACCACGGAGCAGAGTCTGACACACTTGCTCTGTGTAGGTTAGGTAGTCTGATAAGACAAGGTTTTTAAAAGTCGTGTTTTTAAACTACGTTATTAAAATTATCAGGATTAAGTACAAAGGACAACGATGAGCAGATCTTGCAACATTCGTCTATTGAAAACGCATAATCTACGCAAATGTGTACGGTGACACGCTATACGTTTTGATGATAGATAAACTGCTTTGTGGTCTGGTGGTAGCCTTCAAGAAAGACTGATATTGCATTCACTGCACAGTACGAACGCATAAGAAGTACGTTACAGATTCTGTGACACGTTGCTTAGGATTAGTTTGAAGACAGTGTGCTATCTTTTCACTCATGAATGTCCAAATCATTTATTTTAGGGGCTTGACCGAAGTTATGAAGAATTCTTTCTTAGGACCCTTAGTATCGTAAGGAAACATAAAAGGTGGTATTTTGGATGGAAGACGGGAAAGTACAGACAGTCCGTTATTATAGTTAGCATAGTTATGACAAAATACGATTGCATTCGTTCTTTTTTAAACTATTTTACAATATAAGGAGTAGACATTCCTTAGGTACATTTATGCTCAAACTAAGTCCATCTAACAATTTAAACTTTTATTTACTTATATAAATCGAACAATTTAAATATTATTATTTACTTAGGAGAAAATAGTCATATCACTCATTAGTGATAAACTGCACCTAAGTATCGCATTGCACTCAATATGTGATGAACTTATGAGATGATTTATAAATATTTATTATTATTTACATACATTATATTATTATTATGTATGGTACGACACATTGCGTCAAATGTGGAAGTTATTTTCTTGGTAGGTAATAAAAAGTAACTGGGTCTTTCGGTAGTGTGATTGAATTTTGAAACCACGATAACTGTTCTACCTACTATTTAATAAGTGGACCTATTTTATTGCTAACCCTAATTCATTAAAACTACTATCATCTACAATTGCAATATAACATGTGGTACCCTGTGGTGCCGGCATAGAATAGCAGCACGACCTATAGGTATCTTTTCCGGTGTGTCGTAAGAAGCGACTAAGGGGTCTGAGAGTTGACGTATATTGCAATTTTAGGTGACAGGCTGACGACCTGTCGCTATGGTGATACAGTCTTCTGAATGTCTCTTAAGTTTATATCGTCTGGCCGTTTTCACAGTTGTTTACGCTCTGCCTACCCGCAAGGGATATAGGCGTGATATATGTATGCATTCATCAAGGATATAAACGATTACTTACACGTATAGATAGTTATACGCGACAATGTTCTGAATTAGCTTTAATTGAAAAAAACCTTGACATTACAAATTCTCCCGGAAGGAAGGAAGTGCTCCACTTCCGCGGCATGTGTCTTGTGCCCTTAGGTTGTTTGCACTGATAAACTGGCCAGTAATCCGGTTAAAGTGTAACAAACATAATTGTTAAAAAACAAAAATCCGACTGCGATAATTTCAAAGTTTTTTTTAATCCAACATTGTGAATTTATGAAAATTTGATATGGCCCGTGTCACTCGCGCTGAGAAAAAGCTAACGACACCTCGTAATAATATGTTACCATCCGCCTGACTGTTTGGGCTGAAGCCCGTGAAAGAGAGTATACTTGTCCACATAAACATATTCTACTCACAGACATGCATACACACATAGGTACATTATATATTCTCAAAAAACTTAACCCTCCTTCAACGGCAGTCGGGTAATAAAACTGGTTTACCTACTCTACTGTACGGCGCCATTGACTTGTCTTCAAATATGAAGTTAATACACTCATTTATTATCGTACATGCTTTGAACAGCAATGAACTTGAGCGAGGACATTTTAAGCGAAAAGAATGGAGGTTCTTACTACATACAAACATTTCAGGCGTTTCAATACAGCAGCAGAAAACTATTTAGATAATGCATATGCTCTAAACATTTTTATACAGTCTAAAAACATTTTTGATGCTTAGATAATATTTTTTTACAATTTTCGTGTAATACCACGAAATAAAAACAGCTTTTGTTTGTGCCGAATAAATTATTTTTTATTAATATAAATTAAAGTGGGCCTAATACACTCCCTTGTTGAACTAACAAAATTTCAATCTGACGAATACACGGTAATAATATATTGGTACAACAGCATAGCAAGTAATTTTATTTTGTTTCAAAGAATTAAAAGTATTTTAACTTGTTTTGTATAGACAAGTACTTGCAGTTGCAAGGAATTTTAATAGGGTATGATTTTATAGCGTTATAATCAAATGAAATGCAAGCTTCTGAGAAGATAAAATTGAGATATCATATCAGTTTAATTGCGAATGAGATTGTGTCATTCGTTAGTTAGCACATTGTCTACCTAATGAAGTCAAAGATATATAAGATTCTGCTTCAGAGTGTCAAACTTCTACTATACTAGGTTATAACTTATAACTTATAGTTATAGTTCAAGAAATACTAAGTTGTATAAGTTTGACTTCGTGAATATTTAGGTAGGTACCTACTTAGTAGGTATTGGAAAAGTAACTTTAATTATTTATTTACTTTAATATTAATTGTAATAACAATACGGCTGGCGTATACATTATGTACAAAAGGCCTTATATAAACACAATTTAAAAAATAGGCCTCCCATAAAAAGACAGTCAGGCGTGTTAATTGTAAATTTTATATGGCAGAATTAGCTATTGTCTCGGCATTGGACCCATAGAGAAAACTGTAATACGATGCACCAAAAAACGTGATCATGATCAGTTTAATGTATTTTCTTCGATTTTCAGTGTATGTGTAACGGAAGCATTTACGCAAACAAAATACCAATAAGCTACAACATAGTATAATATCATAGCATTGAACTAGGTACATCTTAAACGCAAAAACAGCTGTTGCCGGTAGCGGTAGTACGAGACCAAACAAAATAAGTAACACTAGTAGCCGGTAGTAGATTGATCGTATGATAAATTGATATAAATTACAATAAGTTATATATTTTTATTATTCCGATTTTAATTATTCTTTTAAATATCAAAATTTTCCGAGATATGTTTATCTACCCTAAATGATTCTCATGAGTACGATGTGGTAGACTAACGAAGCTTTTTTATAAGGAAATAATGAATATTACAAGGAAGGAGCATTACGCGTATTTTTTAATCATATTAATATTTCAAGGCGTTGTTGTTAAAATTAATATACCACATTGTAAATAATTATTAATATTTTTGTTTATAACATATTTTTTATTCAATTAACGTTTATATACATTGCTCTTATTCAACAACTAGGTAGTTATTAAAGGAATACTAACAAAAGTAAGTAGGTACTTTTGATAATTCTGTAGAACATTAAGTAAGAAGTGAGATTTATTAGTTTTTGGAAAAAATACGTAAATAACTTTACTTTTTCAAATAGACTCGTGTATCACTTTAAGGAGTGAGAAGAGGAACTAAATCGTAATGAGGTTTCTCTTCTAACAATTTATTCTAACAATCTGAAATTCTACGACTGAGTGAGCCGAACAAAATAATTGTTCAAAGGAAAAATGGATTATGAAAATGTGCAAAAACCATCATTTATTCTTTTTTGCCAGAGTATATTGCAGTCGCCGATCGCTTGTTGCACACCCTTACTGTGCACAGAATTTTATGAACAGTTTTCGCCGCGCTTCATGGGCACACTCCAGACAGACGAAATCCAATTCTTTAACAAAAATGCCTATTTGGATATGTATAGTCCAGATGGACTATGAATGCGAATCTGCGAGGCATGTGTAATGTGTAGAAAGTCACAAAAATTGTCGCAAGACACTCGTGAGATCGATGCCTCGCAGATTCGCATTCATAGTCCGGTTGTCGTATGGACACTTCCATACCTGATGATCCGAAATGAAGGTGAAACAACCAGGACCTTTCGCTATCGGTACTTCGGCACTCATCGCTTCAGCTTAAATGCTGACTAAGTAAAAATACCTATTTTTAAAAGTTTAGCCATAGGTAAGGTCAACATAGCCTATGCAATTTTATGCAGCAGTTGTATAAAAGTGTAATTAGTTCGTGGAGTAATTAATTAATGACTTGCAATTGCAAATTAAACGTACACCGTTTCGCGGTCGACAGAGACTCATACAACTTTATATCACACACATTCATACGACACATAATTAGTTAAAATTATACACCACGTAAGAAGGTGTAATGTGATTCAAAAATTAGTCGTATTGTTATTTTTTGTCAATACATTGTCTTTTGTAGTTTAAAATCCTAAATTTAGACAATAAGGTGGAAAATAATGAATCAAGTCTTTTCTCGAACATCAAAGTTATAAGATGTAAAATGTGCACAAGACGCTCGCTCTCAGAATGTCACCCTTAGCCACTGTTAGCTATATTTATATTTAAGTTTTCAATAAGATCTATATTTAAAATTCCAATTAAAAAAAATACATTCATTCAATTATGAATGAAATGTCTTGCTGCTGCAGCTTTCTGTTTTTCTGTGCGAATTTGTTTATGTGCAGAAAAAGCTGCCAAGGTATTTGTAGAAATATTTCATAGCGCTAAAAGTGGTTGATTTAAGAGATGTCCGAAACCTCGAAAATGCTCTTTTAAAACAGTAGGACCTGGCCCCAGTAAAATAAACGTGATAGGTGATAGGTGACAGGCGACAGGTGACAATCCGACAATTTGACAATTTCTTGTTTAATAAAGAATTTGGTCGACAAATTTGTCACGGTGGAAAATCGACAAATATGTCGAATTGTCGTAACAATTTGACATATTTCTGTTTAATAAACAATTTCTCTTGACAGGTGACAGGTGACAATTTGTCCGGAAAAACTTGTCAATTTCGTTTTATTTAACACTAAATTGTAATGACAATTCGACATATTTGTAGAATTGTCGGAGATTTTCGACAGGAACCCATACCCAATGTCAAAGATGGTTTGCGCTTGAGATAGGTATATGGATTAAATCACTCATGTTTTAAAAAGCTACAAATAAAATTTAAATTAAAAAAATAGTAGTACTGAAGATGAACTTTTAGGAGCACATAAGAATACGTCGCCCTTTCACTTATCACTAAAGTTGCCGAACAAAATGTCTTACTAGTTGTAAATCAAGCCCAAAATAGTTAATTTCATATCAATTTTAAAGTAGGAATCTTAACCATGCGAAAAAATTTAATCAAAAATAATATTACTCTCATTTACTCTCTTTGGTGTTGTGCGTTGACAAATAAGTCACAAAACGCGACAATATTGTCAATGACCATGACAAATAAGTCGAGAATATTTTCTTAGGACGCGACAGGTAAAATCTGACAATTATCAGCTTTATTAAACGTGTTTGATAGGTGACAATTATGTCAGTTTTTACCTGTCGCATTTGGACACATTTGTCGTGTTTATTTAACGGCACTTGTCGCGACAATTTGACTTATTTGTCAAAAAGTGACATAATTGTCACCTGTCAGGCTTTATTTAATTGGGGCCTGACATTTTATGTGCGTTTTCTTTTAGATATCAGACCTACTCTACTTGCCAAAGTTTTGTCTGCAGCTTCTCAAGTTATAAAAAATAAAAGGATCAACATAATGCTAGTAATTCACACAAATTATTAATAAATAATATAATATAGGCGATTGCTTAAAATGAGGAAAATAGTTTGAACGCCATGAGTAACATTGCAGTAAGAATCTAAAATATGACAGAATAGGATATAAGTACCAAATGCAAAGCCACATACCAAAACCGGAATTTTAGAAGATTCTACAAAGAATGAGCGCATTTTATGAACACATTATTTTAATATAGCAATCAAATTAAAAGTATTTAAGCATCCATTTAATGGATTTTTATAGACGAGGGAAGATGTCAAGGAGAACTACCACACCACCTACAACTTATACAAAATGAAAAGAATAAACAAAAATAAAGCCTTGTCACTAAAATAGAAGGAGTAAGGTTGACCCCAAATAATAAAGTCAGATTAAAATAAATATGGAAGATTTTTCTGATAGTTATTACATCCTCCTTACATCCCTCCTTACGTCTTCGATTTTACAAACAAGCTATCCCAATTCCTAGTCTAAAATCTACAGGCATGATATTATCCCTTTTGCATAAATGTACAAATGCGCATATTATGCACAAGTGTTCACTGCAGAATCACGATTATGGAGAATTTTGTTTGTTAACTATACAGGGTTAAATTTCATTCACAGGGTATGTTTAAATAGTAACTTTTTTAAAATATGAAATTGGACCTCCTATACAAAAATGTTAAAAATGATTGCCACTTTGAGAGCGGTTGAGAGAAGTCTCTAACAAAAGTTGTTCAGTTTTGTGGGTAGAAAAACCCTGAAAATATTTGTACTTAGTTAAATGTAACCTCATATAATTTACTATCTTAACTTTGCGTAAATTATGTTTTTTGTCATATAGGCCAAAAAGTGGTGTTACATATTAATTTACCTAACTAGGTTGGATGATTAACCGTTGTATTTAATTACCTCGTCCGAATCATTAGTGTTTTCATTTAGGTAACTAGAGTTTAGCATGATGACAATTAACTTTTTACGCCGTAGTATTAGTGCCATTCATATTTACCTAAATTAAGTTGAGCCATTTTATTAGCCCAATCTAAATTTGGCGTATTTCCTTATTGTAATTGAAGGAAGAGCGGATAATCTCTCTAATTTGTTTGCTTTCTGTCTGGGTCTTTATGAGGAAATCATTTCTTTTTCAAGTTTTTACTGTTTGATGTCTCAAGACGCCTCTCATGGCTGCGTGATGAAAAATTCATGAATCGGTAAAAAATTAACTTATCCCAACCTACGGAGTCGTGTTAATCTGAAAGATTGACTGTAGAATGGTAGTTAAGAGGCTATCACCAACAGACTATTGTTCAGGACTTTTATTTGTTCTGTACTATTGTGTGTTAGCACCGATGCGTGCGACTCCGTGATTGCTACGTAGCATTGGCCCTATCTTCACTTGTGTGTTTTTATAACTGTTCGAAATCCATTCCAACTTATTTTTCCTGCTAGTAAAATCACGTCCTGCAAAACCTGCCATGTATAGGAATGGGTGGAAGTCTAGATGTGCAAGGTAAAAGCGCATGAAGCTGGGCAATCTGCGCTGACGAGCCACTCAACCGAACAAATTTTTCTTGTATGGAAGGTCCGATTCTTTTTACTACTTTGACTTTTCATCCTGAGGTAATGTTGTCCACTTTGATCTGTTGAGTTTTGCGTTTTCGCGAAAGTCGGTCGCACGGTGCCTCCCTATTTCGCACGGGTTAAACTTTATTATACGGATGTATAGACTTTGCTTCTGCTTTTTATTCTCTGACTGCAGTGACTAGCCTGAAGATAAAAGAGTATAAAGAGGTATAGAACCTAAAAGTGAATGAATTCTCGTGAAGCCTTTGCCAGATGTGAAAGTAAACAAAGTACCCCGTAAATTATATTATTTTTGTTTTGAACAGAAATATTTGCAACGTTTTGTTTACACACAATAAAAGAATAATTAAGTACATAATTAAATGCTTTGAAGCAATATTACTGTGAAAAATTACAACAAGTTTATGCATTCACGAGACGAGACAGATCACAATGACTTAGCATATTAATTGGAATCGTTGACATTTTATATCAATTATATTTTAAAACATTTGTATTATAACAAATTTTAACATATTTAATTAAATAGGTACATAAAACGCTCTCAGTTGTTAAATTAGAATTACCCTTTATTTTCTGAAGTTGCTATGTCTATTTTGGTATTGAGCAGACTTAAATATTGATAATACCTAATTCAAAATAGTAATTGGAATAAAAAATACTAGATTGAATACTAAGGCACAAAAATACAAACAAATAAATCTAAACATGGCGGTCTTATAGCATAAGTAGCGATTAATTTTAATAATTTGTTACGTTTCTGTTAGCAGTTTTACACGCTAAATAAGTTTGAAATAGGTCTCAAATTAGGACTTGCGTTGTAAGGTATGCGACTGAAATTAAGAAATGGTATAGTATAGAATTTGCATGCGAAATCTCATGTTTCAAGATGATATGGCTATGTTTTTTTGACCGGCCGCCTGCTTGTTTTTAACCTTCTTTGGGAATGCTATTATAGGTGGTATAACCGCCACCATGCGGTTGCACCTAATCAACAGATAGATATTAGTATAGTCTACAGATCTGATATTCAGCCGGGGTCAAAAATTCTACGTCGCGTTTTACGAAACACCCTGAGTGGATAGGGGTGGCAGTATTCTTAGCCGCTACAACACGGTATGTTTAGGTTAGCTAGTGAGGAAAAACAGTGGTTATGAATGAATGAATGAAATGATCGTGCCCAAGTGGGACTGTTCTGCCGATGTCAATCATCTTCAAGCCAATTCAGCCTCGGGGAACGAAACCACTTATTACATTGCCATTTCATATTCAACTAAACTTTTTTTTTCAATTTCCTATTAATTATATTATATAAGGCACATTTGAAAACTTTAGGTGGTCCAAAGGAAAATCCAGTCATCCTAATTGAGAAAAAAAGGTTAATTAATAATTGAAGAAAAAAATGTAGCCTCCCGTGCGATACAACATTTTGTAGGGAATGTCTAATGTTTACTATGTATTTGTAAACATTTTTTGCTAGTTTGGGAGCATAGGGTGTTTAGAATCTAGATTTTTCTTTTAAAGACTTAAATGGGGTATTAAAATCATTATGTAAATTGCCAAGATTTTGATACTAAGTTATTAATACACGAACTCTTTTTACTTTTTGCGGTCTCTGTACAGGTTTTTTTGATTAGTCCTTCATATAACCCAGATTTGTAGCATGTAGAATTTAAAAATAGTTTTGCCAATTCCTACATAGGTGTTTATTGTATTATTATTACAAAGGATATGCCGTTTTTGAACGTCTTATCTTAAAGTGCATCTAATCCAAATTCAATTTTTGGACAAGTAATCTTTCTAACAAAAGTAATTTTTACATACCAAACCGATTTGAGTTTTTAAAGAAAGTTTTTTTTTTTACTATATTTAGTCCAAGTATACATACCAACATTTATATCTATTCGTGTCTATTATGGTATGACTATGACATCTATGTGTTTATACAAATTAAAAGTAATTGCATGTGTATCCAACTCACGGCTGAAGCCACTGAACATAGGTAGTTGGAATATTTTTATAGGAGCCTCCTAAATACGTACCTAATCAATGTAATAAACTATGAATACTATTCAAGATGTGTCAACATACTTATAAAAAGAGAAAGCCAGGAAAATTAAAATCCTAGAATTAAAATTAAAAATAACAATCCTGAAATTTTGTATGAAACTTTCAATTCATCACATTCAATTGAAAAGCTAGTTCAAAATAGGTGATAAGTACTTACTTTTAAAGAGCCCCATTTTGAAACACTTTCTCATAATGCCTGGTATCGCACTAACTTTATTTACGTCGCCCATATGTTCGCACTGAATTGAAATAATTCATCAAATTTATCTAAAGTAAAACTTGGTACACACTTCTAAAGGCTTTAAGAAAAATAAAAATCACTGGATTTTTGAGTATCGTAGAGTTTCTGAAACGTTCAGCGCACGCGAGTGTAGCGTTAGGCTACGAGCGGGTATATTGACTGTGCCTGCGCCCGCGCAGCTGGCGGACCGGCGCAGTCGCCGGCGGCTTCATTGCCATGCGCGAGAAAATCACGTCCGTGCATTATCTTAATGCGATCGCCGTCTAAAGCTACTGTCGCCTGCAGCAAGTGTTTTGCTGGACACATCTTAATAGGGAAGAGTGTACAAAGGCTTAGAATATCTTCTTAGGATCACCCCAATTCTTACGGTGGGTGACGTAAAAAGTGACTTAGGGATAATCATCCAGCGAATGGGCAGCAGTGCTCCCTGGGAATGCTACATCTTGCACTACGCTTGCCAATCCGCCTGCCAATCGTAGTAAGTATGGCAATACCCCCTAATAGGAGGAAGTCCATGTCCAGCATGGAGTCTTGTGGATTTTAAGGTTAATGTATAAAAATTCCTTTTGTATGCTAAGAATAACGTACAATTTTATGTAAAGTAATTTAAAAAGTATTAGCTAAAAACACCTCATATTTATAAATAGCCAATCGCTTTTCTTTTCGAGACGACCGCATAAAAAATTTGCTTTTCCACTACTTCACTATTTTTATCTCTCTTCTTCTGAAAAAGATAAGAAGAAGACCATCCTTATGAACTCTAATGTGCATATCATGATTTCTTAGGTGAATTTTGAGACACCTTGTGATGATAATTAGGATAATTACCATAACCATACCATAACAGCCACAACAGTTCACTGCTGGACATGTGCCTCCCCCTATCGAGGGGTATTGCCATACTCACCACGCTTGGCAGGCGGATTGGCGAGCGCAGTGCCAATATGTTGCATATACAGGGAACGCTGCTGCCCATTCCCTGGATGAATATCCCTTAGTCGCTTTTTACGACACCCACGGGTAGAATTTGGGTGATGCTATTCTAAGCCAGCATCACACGGCAAGGATAATTTATTAGTAACAAAAAAGATTTCAGAGACGTGTCAAAGGAAGTATACGCAGTTTTGTGTGCGAACTCTTTGTAAAGTATGAATACCTAAGTCAGTTTTTCTGTTTCAAGAGTAAACAAAAGAATTATTCTCCTAAACACTGAATAATTTATCATATCACGTAATCTATGTTCTATATGCCCTAATCTGGGTTAAGTATGTGAAGAACATAGAAAATTACCTAATCTTTGAGCGTATTACCTACCTATGCTTTGTTACAATTAGTGCCAAGGAAGATCAGATAAAACAATAATTAGTTATCTTTAACGCATTGAGCCAGTATTGTATATTATGGGTGTTTTCTTCATATTACAAAATGTATAATGCGATTTCATACAAAATTTAGGGTCTTACCTTACCACACAAAAGTAAAATACGCGTTTTTAAAACTGATATTCGTACAAAAAACGCTAGACAAGCGTTCAACGCGTGTCTATCTTTTTTTTGTTGTGGTAAGGCCCTGAACATCAAAATTGTAAATTAATAAGCCGGGGACGTTTTATACAGGGTGTTAGGGGCGGTGTACCGAAAACTTTGCAGGCATGATCAGACCATCAAACTGAACAACTTTTACTATGGAGCCAATCATACATAATTCACGATCAGCCGACTGACTTTGTATGGGAGGTCGGAATTTTTTTTCTTTTCCTACCATTGGCTCCATAGTAAAAGTTGTTCAGTGTCATGGTCTGAGCACGTCTGCAACCTAACCTAACACCCCATATATCAACCAAAGTCTAAAACTCTCCAAAGAAAGGCAATTAGTAGTAATAAAATAACTACTGCTAATACCTATAAGTAAACAATTCTGCATGATTTGTTATTAATATTCTTGATGCAATACCTATATTTAATGGTAATTATTTTAGTTAACTTCCTTAAATTAAAATGATTAGTCTAATTTTAATTATGTACGAATACTATGGAGCCGATCATTGCGTGTACTAGGTATATTATTTAATTTGAACTTAAAACATAATGATTAATTACACATGCAAATGACTTTTTAAGAATGAATCATGATCATTAACTAATTTAAAGCTTTTTTCTATAAAATCCTATGCAACTATCCAATACAATTTAGTCGTACCTACGTGAATTGGAAATAGTGTTAGCAGCGGACCTACAACTTTCTACAGGCTCAATTCAAAAATGTGAGTATCCTTGTTGTACCTACCTAATCCATTTCGAATGGTTTTGTGTCGACATAATTTCAGCGTCGGCCGGGCCTCGAGCTTGAACCACTGCTCTGCCAACTGAGCTACCGAGGCCTGACCGACTCCTAAGAAATTTCCAACCTTTTGATGTTCATCTCAAAGCTATGATTCAGACAACGACAAGGGTGTAGCCCCAGCAGAAACTATTATTTTTTCAATATTTTGTTTTAATTTATGAGAATAGTACAGTAATTGTAAGTGACTTAAAATCACAAAACCTTATTTTTGTTAATTATATTGTAGCAAGTGGTTAAACCTACATGATTCTACCTGCTTGTTTAAACAGTTTTATCTACACTCAGTTCGTAATATTCGTTTTACAGATTCGAAAGTACGAACGTAATGAACTGCATTATGAATATACAGCCTTTAAAAAAAAAACTTTCATACTACTGGCAGCTACATAAAGTAACTCGATTTCTAGTATTTGAAAAAAAATTAAACGAATTAACCCGCGTACCAAATTGTAATCTGTTCCAATTTGACAATGGCCATCAGTAAGTCCAATGAAAAAATAAACAAGTGTCACCCGCGGCGGGAGCCGGGACGACACTTGAAATTATGAGGACTTATTTATTATTAAATCTTTGCTTCAAATCATTTTTCGAATTAAAATTCACCGATAAATGCTATTTAATTTTAAAAGTTGTTCGGTTTTTATGAGCCTCAATTTGAACGTTTAGTTAAAAAGTTACTTACGTACAAAAGTCGTTCAGTTGGTGGTTCAGTAGATAGGCTTGCAATCGCCATAGTGCAGTGCGGAGGTTTGAATTATTTTTCATAGTTTTTCTTGTAGAGTGTAGATAAAATAGTGTATGCAACTGCAAATAATTAGGCTTTAGAATGCTCGTGTCAAATACAGACACTCTCATCCTAAAGCCTCTCATTATTAGGCAGTTGCATAAACTACTATTGTCTTTTGTCGCAGTATCTTAAGATTGGTTTGAAATAAAATTTGATGCAACCTGCGCTGAACATCTTTGATGTCATATTCAAACAATGCGACATTAATAATCAGATAAAATAATCTGATCACATCAATATGCTATCAAAGGTCTTGTACGATTGTTTTACTTTAACTATGTACGTGATGCCCTGGCATGATCCTAATCAATTTATCAATAAATTATGAAATTCACCTATTTCAAACTAATAGCTGCTGTAGAATTTAGTTCAGTTACAAACTGTATTAGGTACCTATAGGCTGTAGGTACTATTCTGTTAAACTGAATAAATATCATAAACTAACAACCCAAAGGAACATTAGTCTGAAAAAGAAAAACAATTCAAAACTGAACAACGCTTCGTAAATTTGTTTCTTGTGTTCCGAGTTCCCTAGGGAACATACTTAATGTATCGCAACTAGAAATCATGATACAAGGAATCCTAGTGGAAGCTGAGTTTGTTCGAATGTTCATGGCTAATAATGATTTTATTTTCCTTCCAGATGAATCACACGAGAATTATCATCGCAGTGGCCACTTTCCTAGCCCTTACAAGAAATGCCACCGCTGAGTCAAGTCGTGGAAGCGGCCTAAGCATCCTAGGACTAGAAGATTCAAAAGAGTACTTTTTACCAGCAGATGACTCCTTGGATTTAGAAGAAAGCAGAAGCAATGTTGGTGGTGCAGTTCTTCTTACTATCAAGAATCAGTTCAAGGATATCATAGAAGAATTGTGTCTAAAAGCTTTTCAATATGTGACGGATATTTTCTATCATTTTAAGGCCAAGCTGTTTGAAAAACTAGACGCGTATACGCTAAAAGATGTTGTATGTGCTATATTCGATGGGGTTGCTGATTTCGTGGTAGAGGGGCCACCAGATGTTGATTACTATAGAGAAGTGGACAGAAAACGTAAGGTACCCGTTTCTCAACTAGATCCCAGCTTTTTCGATGGATACGGTCTAGCTGCGTTGTACAGAAGTAAAAGAACTTTTAAGTAGTTTCGTTATTATCGTAATATCATTGACATTTTTGTTAAGTCAGGCAAGAAAGTCAAAAGTGAGTTCGAAACCAAACAAGTAGACGTGGTAAAGAACAAAAAAACCCGACTGCGGTAATTTTAAAGTAGTATTTTGCTCTAAAAATCAGCCATCTTGAATCTATAATTTTTTAATATAGCCAGTGTCACTTGCGCTGCTGAGACGAATCTAACCTCATATGTCAAAATTCAACTATCCGTTTGGGCTGTAGCTCGTGAAAAAGAATTTTCTTGTCCACATACATACATACATATTCTCGAAAAACATAACCCTCCTTCTGAGGCAGTCGGGTAAATATTGAATCAGCAGCACCTCGTGTTATTTATGGCATAAACATATACTGGTCCTCATACAGTTAGTAAGTACAACGAATGTCATTGGACCCATTAAATGTTTAATTTGAGGTGCTGCTGACAGTACTGTTGAGTTCAGTGAACCCATTAAGTAATATATGTATATTTAAGTATAATAGTCAAGTTACTGTTAATTAGTTAAGTACCTAAAGGTTTGAAATAATTATCACCACACATAAGGTATTATTACATCCTAACTTAAGACAAAATTAATGTTGATAGGTATAACCAAATTGTATGACACTTTAATGTTTCTCCTTGTAAATATATTATAAGTATATGTAACAAGTGAAAATAAGAAATAGAAAAATTACATGCATCACCGGGGATCGAACCCGGGCCGCATGGGTAAACGCCCCACCGCTCTGCCACTGAGCTATCGATGCACGGCCGATGAACGGCAAATTTTCTATCTCTTGATGCTCGTCTCCAAGCGACGATCCAGCGACATCTGTAGAAAGTATTTAGAACTTACTACATGGTTAGTCCACATTATGAGTGGAATTCAAACCATATGATGAAGCTTGCTTAATCAATCTATTGGGATTGTAATGCACTCACAGTGCTATAGGGTTCGATCCCCGGTCGATGCATGCCATTTTTTCTATTTCTTATTTTCACTTGTGAGAATAATATAGCACTGTGAGTGCATTACAATCCCAATAGAAGTATATGTAAGATAAAAGTCGGTATTTTGTTAACGAAGAAAACATGACGTATTTATTTTTCAACGAATTAACTTCACAAAGAGGCTGATCTGACTGATGTGTAGGGTCTGAATTCTTGAATTCTTCGTACCTAACTATTATAATTATGTATTGTATATTTTTATTTAGAACTTATTTATTACTTTATCTTCTTTTACTGTAGAGACAAGGTTAAAGACATTTATTGACAAACGTAAAATTGTTTTATTGCAAATATATCAGGATTTTTAATGATACAAAGTTATTTTATTTTGAAAGTTATTTTATTTTGCCTCCCTTTTACATTTATTATTTTTTACATATTTCTACATTTGGGTCAATTCAATACGACCTATGTTCACGCCAAAATGATTTCCAGGCCAGAAATTATTAAGGCGACAGACAGACAGACTTGACGAAATGATAAGGGTATGAATAGACTACGAAACTCTAAAAACTATATTTAGCTCTATATACGAAAAAGTGTGAACAAGAAATGTTACTCGTATGCCTGTTGTGATTTATTGAGCAATGAAACCGCTACGAATTTACTCGTGTAGATTTGTAGGCGTGCGCTACGAGCGTAGACCCCGCTGCTACGAAGTAAGGAGCAACCAAGCTTTCAGAATATTTTGATATTCTAATATTGTCAGGCGTTCTCAGCTTCTGTTGTTATATGATTTTGATTCATTTTTCTACATGTACCAGATCCTAAAAATACAATTGAATGTTAAATCAAAAAGTATTTAGATTGGAATGATTTAGTGTTTAAAATTGAACCAATTGTATTGTGTTCCACTGTAACCTAAGAAAATGAAAAGCAATTTCGAAGAAATGCTTAGGTACAGAAAGTTGTTACTATTTTGACTGTTATAGTCATACATTTTTATAGTTAAGCTAACCATTTAACTTATTATTCATTACATGCCATTAATTGTATAATCATATACAATCCATTACTTCATATTGCAAAACATGATAATAATAGCTTCTTAATTGCACCGTATCTGAGTACCTATGACTATGTTATCAAGTACCATACTAAGACAATGTACCATAAACTGACCTAATCGAATATTATATGTATTTGCTTAGAATAACGCTGTATGTACATTGTGTTAAACTAAAGATGATAATAGTAATAACTTTGCAATGAAATCTTATTTTTATATAGGTGCTTTTGTTTCACGCTAATAAAAGGTTTGTATTGATTCCATAGAGTAGAAATATTTATACATCACGACACTTCCCGAGCATAGGTGCTGCCCCCATCACTTCAAATTCATAACTCGATGAAAACGTAATTTACCGAAAATCCGCTGGTCAAAATTGAAGTATTGTTATTGATAGAGTATTTGCAGTGTGATGCCGGCTTAGAATAGCATCATCCCAATTCTACCCGTGGGTGTCGTAAAAAGCGACTAAGGGATGATTATCCAGGGAATGGGCAGCAGCGTTCCCTGTGAATTAAACATCTTGCACTGCGCTCGCCAATCCGGCTGCTAAGCGTGGTGAGTATGGCAATACCCCCCCAATACGGGGGAGGCCCATGTCCAGCAGTGGACTGTTGTGGCTGTAAAGGTAAAGGTATTGATAGGGCACTTATTGACGCAAAGTTGCAGAGGATACATTTCAGGGAGTGTGCACAGTCTCTCCATGAACTCATACCTCCGTCACCATTCCATCTCCGGTGCACGAGACGCCGGTTGCGATTCCACCCTTATATCGTAGACATCCCGCAAATTCGCACAAATCGCTTCGCTTCTACATTTTTAATGCGAACTGATAAAGAGTGGAACTCCCTGCCTGCGGATCTGTTTCCAGAACGTTATAACCTGGGCCTATACAAGGCGAGAGTGAATAGGCATTATCTGGGCGAGCATGTTCCATCATCGTCTGCATCGTCACTTAACATCAGGTGAGATTGCGGACAAATGCTTACCCATTTCTTATATAGAGTGAAATTTTACTAGTGACCAATAGCGAAAACTCAGAACCGGCTGGTGATAAGGAACAACTTTCCCAAAGGAACATAGGTCGAAATATGAAAAGAAAATTTGGACCTCCCATACAAAATTGATGATCAGCTGATTTGAGTTACTATGGGAGGTTCAAATTTTTTTTTCATATTTCGACCTATGTTCCTTGGGGAAAGTTGTTGCTTATCACCAGCCGGTTTTCAGTTTTTGCTATCGGTCACTAGTAAAATTTCACCCTATATATAAGGTCCTATTAAATTCACCGTAAATATGTATAAGAAAAACATCTAAGGTATTTAAAAAAAATCTACACGCTATATTTTTTTTTTCATTTTCATACAAACTTTTTAATTAATCATGTGAACATCCTTTGACTGACCCGACTGACGTTCCGCCACGTAGACAGGATTAACTTACACGGCACGCACACTAACAACCAACCAATCACAGCACCTTTTTTTGGCGCGTAAGTTCGTCGAAGTGTGTGTTTCTAGGACAAACAGGGTGCACTTTTTTCGTTTTGTTTTTTTTTTTAGTTAAATGCAATTTTCTCGAAAACTGGCGTGTAAATTTCTTTAAAAATTGCCTAGTACATGCTTATATTTTATTTGATCTGCCCCTAAAATATTTGCAGTGAATTTAATAGGACCTTATATAAAAAAAAAGAAGAGTTAGTAAAGCTTATGTACCAAATGTAGTTTTATTATTAACAGGTCACTACTGCCTTAAAAAAATCTGTATTTTTATGTCTATAGTGTTACCCCCAAGCGGGAATTTATTCAAATTGGCAATTCTAGGGATTTACACGAACATTTTTACTATGGGGCCATTTGTGAAATCATGACGAGAGAAATCAGTTGTTCCATACATTTTGCTCTAGTAAGTATTGGTGTTTTCTATGCAACTGCTTTCTTTTTCCTGATTTTACAGATGTCCCCATAGTAAAAAATTATAATATAGATGCCTAGAATTGCACGTTTAAATAAACGCCTGCTTGCTGGTACCACATAACTACACTGAACCTACCGAAAAACCCATAAAGTTGAACGATTTTTCTAAAGAACTTCATGTTAAAAACAAAATTATTTTGAGTTCCTATACCTAGTCATTCAGTAAATTGATCGCGTGTTTTCTGTGAGAGGTCGAATTTATTTTATCATTCTTTTTCTTTTCTAGTGGGTCACTTCACTATCATTCTTCTTCTTTTCGATTGGGTCGTCTAACGAACTAATGAATGGTGTCAGACTTTTTAACTGCCTACTACAAGTACTAGGCCTCTGACATGGTTGTGTAACGACCGCCGTCTAAGTAATTATAGACAACAACCGGGACCGACGACTTAGAGTGCCCTCTGAAACACGGAACAATCTCTTTTTTCGGAATATCAGGTGGTTCAGCCTGCAATGTCCTAACAAGACTAGGAACAAATTCACAAAGTGATAAATATAATCTTTTGTGAGTGACCCACCCGGAATTTAACCCGGGACCTTCTTCGTCGCAGGCAGTGGTACTACCACTGAGCTACATCGGCCATTTTATCATTGCCCACCTAAGAACCCTGAAAAAAAAGGGTTGTTCAGTTTCATCGACCTGATGAAGACTGCAAAGTTTCCGGTAGACTTCCCTTCTTTTGCGAGTACATTCACTTTTTTTTGCGTTGTCCTTCACTTCTAAATCATCGGTCAACTGTAAAGATAAATGAACTCCTGAACTCTTTTTAAGCAAAAAAATAATGAGTCAAAGTCATTGACTGATTCGAAGTATCCACATTAAAGTGCCAGTCCACCTATGATAAAATAAATAAGATAAGATAAATCTTTATTAAACAAACTTAATTTCATATAGGTAATATGAGTAATTGAAGGATTAAGTTTAACATGACCGACGGTCATTGAGCGTAACAACTACGACAGCGTCAGCCCATCCAGTGGCCTATGCAACGAAGCTACAGGCTCAATTCTACAGGCGAAATTCGAAGTACATAGCGTAGACGGTTAGCCATTATTATCCCATATAATGAAACCGGCTACGCAATGTACATCGAATTTCGCTTGTAGAATTGTAGCCTGTAGTTTCGAAAAATCGGGCACAGGAAATACCTACGTCACATGATATTAAGATGAGACGCATGGCCACAGGTCGGAAAAGTAGTGTTAAATAAGAATAAGAATTATTAAGAACTGCCGTTCAAAAATCAATTTTAGAACACGCAGACTACTCTTTATATTTTTAACTAATAAAGCGTTACAAGCTGCCATAAGTTTCGTAATGGATATCATTTGACGTTTCTCCAAAATGAATGCCGGAAGTCACGGTTTTTTCTAATTTCCTGGCAAATCCGCGTGTGAGTCTTCTGATTCTTGCTTAGCACAACTTTTCTGACCTGCTGTCATGTCATGTGTTTTTTAATCTTGACGTCATGAGATGTAGGTTGGATGGGCTGACGGGCAGAGCTTCGGGAGCTTATCGCATTGGAGTGATGCTATTCTAAGCCGGCATCACACGGCACGGATAAAACTTAGTTTATTTTTATTCATGACAAGTTTAAACTACCCTAAAATGTAGTACAGCTACAATGTTATGGGGTCTATACCAGATGTAAGAGACGGTATACCGAAAACTATGCAGAAAAGAGTATTCGTAGAAAGCCAGTCAGCTGATCTGGAATTTTGTATGGGAAGCGGAAAATTACCCGCGAATCATTTTTTTTTATCTTCACGTTCGGCTTCGAGGTTCGGAAGGTGGGTCAGATTAGTTACTCAATGGCAGCTCTCACAGAAGCGTCGTCCTAGAGGAAGGCCTACAAATCGAAGACGGGGTGACCTCGAAGAGTTCGTGGCTGGCTGGCCCCTATATCAACTAACGAAAGTCATTATCAACTTAGTCGTATATCATCTAAAGTAAGGAAAGTCGGGGCAAAAAGAGGGGAGAAATTTTTCCAGCTGCTGGGAACATTTTGGACCAATATATTTTATTTACTGTTAATTTTAAATCGGAAAGGCTGTATCGTAAAAGTCTTAGCATAAAATTAGTAGGCAGTTTGGTTTAATATTCGCAATCCCTACCCACGCTTAGCCTTGTTGGTGGACACGCAGATTTATTACGATTGATCACTGGCCCTTGATCTTAATTTCTAATTTAAATATTAATCAAATAAATTATTGTTTGATTTCTAGTTTCACGCTCCTATAAAAGAGATATACCTAGCAGAACAATTTTATGCTCCACTTTTTAAAATTATGGTCAAACAATATACATCTTGATCTACCAGCAATGTATGGCCGATTTAAAGATATCCTATTGTTCCAGTTTATTTTTTATTGAACCTCGTCAATGTACTAGCTTGCTTGGGACAGAAAAAGCGAGTTAGAATATTGTCTTTAACACTATTTAGTCAGTATTTATTTAGACACAAGTTTTCGGTCTTCTTTCTCGACTGTATTCAAAGCTTTTTTATCTGTCCTATCGTATCCCTTTTGTATTTTTATATTTTTTATATGTATGAGCTTCGTTTTATAAGCAAGAGAGTGTAAAATCGTCAAAACAGTGAGACTTGCTCTGTTTTCAAAATATTTTCTTGTGTGAAAGCATAACGACTCAAGCGGTGCGTCTATTAATCTGTAGCCAAATGCGCTCAATGTCATCTAGTCACCGTTCATGATTTTGCGCAGCTTTCGAACAAACAGTAATAAATTAGCTGTCCCGCCAAATTACCTATTGTTAATCGTTATTGCAATCTTTAAATCAATACGGTCGAATTCAAGGTAAAATTTTATTTACACACCTTCCTAAGAGCAATTGTAAAATCAGTCTGAAACCCTTTCACCCTTATAAACTTTCATAACGATTGTGGCTGAACGCTAATGCGTTATCTGCTGCACTGAATATGCATTGCCTAGGTGTGGTTCCGAATAATTGGTGAAGGGAGGTATTTTGGCCATTTACGAAGTCATGTTGGCCACATTCACCAATTTTTTGATAATACGTAAATTCACATCTATAGGCAAAATATTTCTTACTGAAGCCTGTCTCTTGATATGTACCTGGTCTAGGTCCTTGGCCCGCAGAAAATGACCACATTTGTATCAAGGGAGCTCTTTGATGATTAGATCACTGAGGAAACCATAACAGATTCAACTAAGATCTATAATCTAAGGTTAGATTGGCTACGGCCTCTATTCTAGTTATGTATGCGCGGTATTTAAAATATTTTATCGAGATGAACATAATATCAATGGTATTTAATCTCATGAAATGCACAGTAAGAACGTTTAAACATAGTGATAGAAAAATCTTTGAGGTAATTTTAACTCAGAGTTTTGAACTTGCAGAATCTGTTAATAAAGTAATACAAGAAATGCAATCTAAGTATTTGGGAATAAGTATTGGATTACCCTGCAATGGGTACAAGTAGCTTATCGTAGATGACGTATCGTATCGTTGACGCAAGGCACCTTGTGAGATGGATCCCTCACAGCTTTGCATCCAAGAATTCAAATGGACTCTATTAAATCCTGTTTGGGAATGTTCAAAATTGTATATCTAGTGTAGAAATGTCAGGTCAAGGATGCTGGCACAACTTTGTTACGGTTACGCTCACGGAGGTCCAGTTTATTCATAGGTATGCGTAGAATATCAAATCTTGGTTACCTCATCATAGTTCTAGCTTATCTCAAGTTATTGCACAATTTGCGTCTTAGCATTGCTCGGCACGCGCGTGACATTGGAAATACGCAGATTTGTCTACGGTCAACAATACTTAATATTGGCATGGCGGTATCTTCATTCGTGCGCTATTAAGATCTACGCTCAAGAAATATATATGGCTGTTTAGTTCCTCTTCGATGCATGTGGCAACCAAGCATCGTGAAAAAGAGAGAAAGATTCCTGCTGCACAGATCGCTCTATTTAGAAAATAAACCAAGCAAAAAATCGTTTGTAAATAACATGCATGCTACGTACTGCTACCTAGGGTAGGGCAAGGATATAGGTTTATGAATTTATCTTTTCAAGGGCTTCTCTTGAATCTAGACTGGGCCAGATTAGACTGAGATAGAGTAGAAGATAGAACAATCTTGCCCATTAGGCCAAAAAATAAATAAAGGTATTATCTACCAGTTTACATACATTCGTTTAGAAACAATCCTTAGGGCCAAACACACGGTTGAGGATAGATAAAACGCCTACGCCTACGATCTATTCAAATTATGCGATGGAAACAGATCGTGATGCTAAACAAACAGACCTGTCCAAACAGACCAATCAGTCTAGGAAACAGGTGTAGGTACAGTGATAGTAATAAGTGGATATAGGCACGCTGAAGTTATGCACTTTTAAAATCGTTTACACGTTGTGTTTACATCTTATACACACACATGCAAAACAATGCGCGCTCCTCGATACTCACTCTTAATACAACCGCTTTAAATTCAAAACCACAGAACAATTGCTACAATAACCGGTGAAGTTACTGCTATATGTCGCAGCGATGTTAATCAAACCAGGTTTTTGACCACAAACCAAAGAGCAGTAGATAACAAAGGTAAAACTCAATTTTATCATGAAAATTAATTTGTTTTAGGATTTTGATCGAAAATCTATAACAATATAGGTTTCCGATCATGAATCTGAAGTAGTTTAGAATTAAATATGGTAAAGTTATTGCCAAAAACATTAATATAATGTAGTCTTTGATTAAGAACTTGATTTGGTTTAGGATTATGATAAAAAATTTGGCAAAACTTACGTTAAAAATTTTGTTATCTCAAGCGCCTAGCTTTTTGGACAAAAACCTAGTTTTATCAAAAACTACGACATAGAATGACGCTGAACGCTGCACAATGCTGCCCATTCCCTGGATCCGGCCCTTGGATACCCTCGGGTAGAAATAGAGTGATGCTATTTTAAGCCGTGAAAGTAACATGATTTCAAAATTAAAAATTAAAATGTTTAAAGAAAGCTTAAAAATCCTCAGAGGTCAATCATTATTTTATATAGTGAAAGGTCAAGGTGGAAAATTTCACATAACACGTGTCTTTAGTTTAATTACGATAAAAATACATAAAGAAAAAAAGTTCAAATAAAAAAGAATCGACCCATGAGGATACGAACCACGACATCCCTGATTGGTAGGCCACTGTCTTTACCAATGCGCCATCCGAACATTTAACATAGAGTGCGAAATTTTGTTACCGATTTCACTATTAGTCATTATTGGAACGTGCTTGATTAGTCATCTTATTCTTTTGCTACAATCGGTTTACTACGCGCTTCTTTGTATGTGTGAGTGGAGTTTGGCTTCAAACGACTTTAGAATTAAAGCTCATGTGCATGTCTCTGTAAAGTCTATATGGAATTTTGTAAGTGTCTGTACATACAGATGTTTGTGTTTATTTATCTACTGGCGCACGGCGCTAACATTGTTTGTCTATTAGTGTTATAAGTAGTATATAAACTAGATAAAAATAATAGATATGCATGTAATGTTTACAATCGATTAGTATATTGTGGCTCTTCGTTTATTAATGTCATACTTTTGAGACACACAATTAAAAATAATAATTTCTTTTTTTGGAAAACTTCCAAAATTTTCACCGCAGGCAGGATTTGAACCTGCGACCTTCGGCATCAGTACTGCCGACGCCCTAACCAACTGGGCTACCGCGGTTCTAATCGAGCCCGCGAAATTATGGAAGTATATCTTGTCCACTATCGCGTGGATGGCCTCCATCTACCGGGATAGTTTTGCAACTAATTCCCAGCGACTAATTCATTCTTTACAGATTGAATGTAGTCAAAACGATGAAAACCCGCGATAAATTGAATACCAAATTTTTTAAAACACTTCTCGTGTTAGGTAAACAATTTTTGGAAAACTTCCAAAATTTTCACTGCAGGCAGGATTTGAACCTGCGACCTTCGGCATCAGTACTGCCGACGCCCTAACCAACTGGGCTACCGCGGTTCTAATCGAGCCCGCGAAATTATGGAGCCCATCCACGCGATAGTGTTAAGTTCGCCCATGTAAATTTTGCATAAAGTTAAATAAATAAAATAAAATAAAAAATAGTGGACAAGATATACTTCCATAATTTCGCGGGCTCGATTAGAACCGCGGTAGCCCAGTTGGTTAGGGCGTCGGCAGTACTGATGCCGAAGGTCGCAGGTTCAAATCCTGCCTGCGGTGAAAATTTTGGAAGTTTTCCAAAAATTGTTTACCTAACACGAGAAGTGTTTTAAAAAATTTGGTATTTAATCATTTCTTTTCAATAGGAAAGGATAGGTACCTACCTACCTGTTTTTTTCCACATGCCCTAAGGTAGACTGGGAGATAATGCCTTTGGCGTTAAGTCCGCCATTGTACAGTTGTGCATTTAGTTTAATAAATAAAAAAATAATAATAAGTACATTACCTTCTTCAGATGTATAAAGCGGTCTACAATACAAGGCATATCTACATGAAGAAATACGTGTGTTTCGCATTTACCTAAAATACTTAGTTAAACAGTTTGAATACCAAATTTTAAAACACTTCTCGTGTTAGGTAAACAATTTTTGGAGAACTTCCAAAATTTTCACCGCAGGCAGGATTTGAACCTGCGACCTTCGGCATCAGTACTGCCGACGCCCTAACCAACTGGGCTACCGCGGTTCTAATCGAGCCCGCGAAATTAAGGAAGTATATCTTGTCCACTATCGCGTGGATGGGCTCCATCTACTGGGATAGTTTTGCAACTAATTCCCAGCGACTAATTCATTCTTTACAGATTGAATGTAGTCAAAGCGATGAAAACCCGCGATAAATTGAATACCAAATTTTAAAACACTTCTCGTGTTAGGTAAACAATTTTTGGAGAACTTCCAAAATTTTCACCGCAGGCAGGATTTGAACCTGCGACCTTCGGCATCAGTACTGCCGACGCCCTAACCAACTGGGCTACCGCGGTTCTAATCGAGCCCGCGAAATTAAGGAAGTATATCTTGTCCACTATCGCGTGGATGGGCTCCATCTACTGGGATAGTTTTTGCAACTAATTCCCAGCGACTAATTCATTCTTTACAGATTGAATGTAGTCAAAGCGATGAAAACCCGCGATAAATTGAATACCAAATTTTAAAACACTTCTCGTGTTAGGTAAACAATTTTTGGTTGGTTAGGGCGTCGGCAGTACTGATGCCGAAGGTCGCAGGTTCAAATCCTGCCTGCGGTGAAAATTTTGGAAGTTCTCCAAAAATTGTTTACCTAACACGAGAAGTGTTTTAAAATTTGGTATCTGGGGGCACGGCAGTGCCCCCACCAAGTCGAGCTGAAAGCGGCACGGCCGTACCATCCTTTTCTCGAACCAGTTCAGGCCATTTTCGACCCCCCCATAACTCCCTTGTCTATAAGTTTAGAACCCTCATTTCAAAATATCTTATCAAGCACTACATAGACACGAAACATTTCAAATTTCATCAAATTTATACTAGTAGTTTAGAAGTTATAGTTAGTCAAAGTTTCTTAATTTTCTGCCTGACTGACTGACCGATCATCAAAATTCTAAGGTACTTCTAGCAGACCGAGGAGCTTCAAACTTAGAATACAACTTGTATTTAGTGTATGAATAAAGGGAAAACTATAACATTCTGCAAATTCGGTTGCAACTGCATAATTAACTTTGTATTTCCATACAAATGTATAGGATTACTAAGTTAACTTTGCGGATGGGCTTTAAAGAAATCTGTAGCTGAGGCTCATGAAGTAGTTCCAGAAAAGAGAAAGAGGAAGACTACCTTCAAAAAGAAATGAGATCCCAAAAAAAACATTCACTTGTAAAAAGAACCAAGTCTCGCCTCTCAGTTCTTCTACTGTAATAAAAAGTTGTGAGATCCATGTGATTCCAAGTCGGTTATTGATAAATAGAATGACTTGGCAATCGCACACTATTTGCTTGTGAGATACGATGGTCTGGTGCGATGGCCGGGTCATTCTATTTATCAATAACCGACTTGGAATCACATGGATCTCACAACTTTTTATTACAGTAGAAGAACTGAGAGGCGAGACTTGGTTCTTTTTACAAGTGAATGTTTTTTGTGGGTTCAATTTATCGCGGGTTTTCATCGCTTTGACTACATTCAATCTGTAAAGAATGAATTAGTCGCTGGGAATTAGTTGCAAAAACTATCCCAGTAGATGGAGCCCATCCACGCGATAGTGGACAAGATATACTTCCTTAATTTCGCGGGCTCGATTAGAACCGCGGTAGCCCAGTTGGTTAGGGCGTCGGCAGTACTGATGCCGAAGGTCGCAGGTTCAAATCCTGCCTGCGGTGAAAATTTTGGAAGTTCTCCAAAAATTGTTTACCTAACACGAGAAGTGTTTTAAAATTTGGTATTCAATTTATCGCGGGTTTTCATCGCTTTGACTACATTCAATCTGTAAAGAATGAATTAGTCGCTGGGAATTAGTTGCAAAAACTATCCCAGTAGATGGAGCCCATCCACGCGATAGTGGACAAGATATACTTCCTTAATTTCGCGGGCTCGATTAGAACCGCGGTAGCCCAGTTGGTTAGGGCGTCGGCAGTACTGATGCCGAAGGTCGCAGGTTCAAATCCTGCCTGCGGTGAAAATTTTGGAAGTTCTCCAAAAATTGTTTACCTAACACGAGAAGTGTTTTAAAATTTGGTATTCAATTTATCGCGGGTTTTCATCGCTTTGACTAAGTACATTCAATCTGTAAAGAATGAATTAGTCGCTGGGAATTAGTTGCAAAAACTATCCCAGTAGATGGAGCCCATCCACGCGATAGTGGACAAGATATACTTCCTTAATTTCGCGGGCTCGATTAGAACCGCGGTAGCCCAGTTGGTTAGGGCGTCGGCAGTACTGATGCCGAAGGTCGCAGGTTCAAATCCTGCCTGCGGTGAAAATTTTGGAAGTTCTCTAAACAGTTTGAGTAAATCACCAAAAATAAAAAGTAAGAACTTATCACAGCAGTAACTCAAACTTGTTTTAATAACTTGTTGTTTGTTTTACTGGGTGTAATGACGGTGTGCTGAAAGCTTTCTTGGCGTGATCGATCACAGTAATAAAACAGAACAAGGTCTCCCTAAGGAACATAAAATAAAATTTTAGGAGACAAAGAAGTAGAGCCCATTGAAGATTCAGCATTATGGTAATATTGTATCGGAAAAAGTCTCTCGTTTTCCAATATTATGCTCCATGGAGAAAGTTCTTCAGTTTCAGAATCCGATTGTGCTTGCACAGTTTTCGGACACTATCGCTTAAACCGTGTATGTATAATGGGTAGGAATAGGTACAAATTATAACTTATTTATTGTACAATTTAACCTTGACTTCTTGTCCGAATTATGAATTTAGAATGTTTATTATGGTTCACGGCACGGCACATCCTTCGATGGCACACATTTATCAAAACATACGACAGCAGATTAATGAGGACCCCCACTGGTCCATAAGTCAAATATATTTTTTGCGCAGTGCGAATTTTGATTAGGTCAATAAGTAGTATCGAGTTAGGGGATCAACTTAAATTGGTTGTTCTCAATTACTCTGTACAGAACCACTATATTTTAGCCCCAATAATGATAACCTGAATTTATACTGATAGTACTACGAGTAAATTCTATACGCCAACATAAGTTGTTTTGCCTCTCCGCCTCTACCTGTGGTAATGTTTTTAAATCTCATAAGTAAATTATTATGTTCATTTAAAATAATATTTATTCAATCAACCTATAGCTAGGTAAGTCTACTCTACAAAACATACTGCTGTGACCGTGTGGCACTCGGATGTGTGGCATGAGCTAGAATCATCTTGCTCTGAAGCAAGACATCAAAATTTCACGACCTGTATCTAGTGGGTTGTAGAGAGAAAGATGGAAGAAACTTGTTCGGTTTCTTTTAACATCGACCTACCCAATTGTCGTACCAAGTTATACTAGTTTTTCACACACATACCAAGCAAAAACAGTTTAAGGTGATCCCATAAATGGGTAGGTGCTGGCGATAATGCCTACAGAGTACCTACTTTAGAATTAAAGAAGGAAAATAATTGATTGTACATTTTTAAATCTTTGGGTTACAAGTTAGGTTGTAGTCTAATTTTACCTACTGTTGTTAGATTTACTATCGGAACTTCTGGCATTGGAATGTCTGACAAATTGAAAGCCATGGGGAGCGGAACACGTGTAGTTATAGTATGGGTGCGGTTCATAACGAATTACCTAGTGCATGCCTAGATAAGTAAGTGTAATCGATCGCAGACCAATGCAATGGTTGCACTTGCACTTACTACGAAATTGGGGTACTTTGTAGTACACAAACCCGGTTAAAAAAACATTGCTATAAAACGGCTAAGACGGAAAACCACTTGGTGGTAGGGACACGATTTAGGCCGTAGCGGAACAAAACGGTATTGAGTTGAAATCATGCCAGATTAATCGCTGAAGAAGGCGATAGAGGATGAAAGCTGACAGTTTATGCGAGTCACAAACACAACTGTTATTCTATAGCCATAGGCAAAAAAGTTTTGTTCATTAGTGCTAATGAACAAAACTTTTAAACGGACTTTTTTTACGATACGGTCAAAGCATGTCAAAACCATCCAACTCTCATCTTATCTGAGACTCTTTTCGAAAAGGGGAATGCGGGCCCAAGCTAGGGCTTGAACTGAAATTTTCCAAACTTGACAACTGCATCGAAGCGTAACCGTAATTTTAGTTATTTTTAGGTTTCTATGAGAAATGTGAGAATATCTGGTACAACTCTCGCATAAATTCCTCTCCTAAAACGGTATCAGCCGGTAAGCGTTGTAAGCATATTGGATGACATCCATACCAAATATACAAACAAACGAGCTCGTTCACACCACTTTATTATGTTAATAGTGTTTAGCTATGCTCCGTCGGCTAAACTAACATAAAACAACCTTTGCTAAAATATTAGTCTTCGGGCAAACTAAAATAAAGAAGGATTTAGGAAAGGTTCCTATTGACTTTTGCTTTAAAGGTTGTTGTTGGTTGGTGTTGTATGGGCCTTACCTTATTAGCCGAAAGAAATTCGGTATACGGTTAAACCTTTTGTCTTCAGTACTTCTGTGCTCATAATTACAGCTTAAACGCTGACTAAGTAATAATTTGATATGAAAATTCTAAGAAAATATATTGAACAGGAATTGAACTGGCGACCTTCGTAAGTACTGGCGATACCCATTTCCAACTGAACTAATGAGGAAATGCCACTGTGACGTGATTGGATCTTATCTACAAATTATAATATAACTGCTGCGGTTAAGTAATAGTCCAAACCGTGATATATTCTATGACCTTATATGACGTGCCTCCGGATATTTTAAGGTAAATTTGTCACTAGCCTTGCCCTTAACCCTTATATTACTCATTGCATTAGAGTGATTAAGTAATTTATTTAAAAAAACATAGAGTTATCGGAGCGGAAAAAATATGTATGGAGGTTTACGGTTATCAAATCTGACATGTTTAACCTTATGAATAACTAGCTGGTGCCCGCGAACTTCGTTTCGCCAAGGGAAGTTTATGAGCCGACAGAAGCGGCACATCATGCAAAACAACTTTTTCAATACAGAAATTTTCTTATCTCTTAAAATTTGGCCGAGCTCTATGTGTTCCGTTAGATAGGCAGACGGACAGGCCCTCCAGTGCTGATAGGTAAAGGTTCTCACTAATCATAAAATATGATCAAGACGTTTATCTTCCACCATACCACACATCAAAAATATCGCAAACTTTTTGCGTGATTCATGCACATTTAGGTTTACCACACAGACTTCTTCATCTTCCTTGCACCTTCTTATTTTGGGTGGTGTTTGTTTTTCTAATTTTTCTGCGCCATGGGGTTGTCGGGTCAGGTAGGTCTTCTTTTTTCGTGAGGTTGGTCATACACACTAACAGATTACGTTTTCAAATGTAGGAAGTGTGATATTGATATTGATTGTTAGCTGGTCCCCGCAAACTTCGTGTCGTTTCGTTCATACCTACATTAAAAATACCAATTTCCACACCAGCGTCTTAAAATTGTATTCATCACGCTAATAATTATGTATTAATTGTTGGAACCATATTTCTAAAACAGTAGATGCATTGCCAGCAGATGCCAGCAGAAGCGTTCCGTTAAGCTGAACATCTTTTGCTTTGGAGCTATTTCAATCTTATAGTTTAGCTGAGCTTCTAGTGGTGTTTCTGGTGGTCTACATCAGCTACTCCAAACTTTCGACGTCTTTTCGCCAGCAGAAGCGTCCCATCAAGCTGATCATTTTTTGTCTTGGAGTCATATCTGTATCTCCTATAGTTTACTTGGGCTCCTGTTGGTGAACCTGTTGGTTTACATCAGTTACTCCAAACTTTCGATGTCTATTTGCCAACAAAAGCGTCCCATCAAGCTTAACAACTTTTGCTTTGGAGTCATATCTGTATCTCTTATAGTTTACCTGGGCTCCTGTTGGTGCAACTGGTGGTCTACATCAGGTACTCCAAACCTTCGATGTCTATTCGCCAGCAGAAGCGTCCCATCAAGCTGAACATTTTTTGTCTTGGAGTCATATCTGTATCTCCTATAGTTTATCTGGGCTCCTGTTGGTGCACCTGGTGGTCTACATCAGGTACTCCAAACCTTAGATGTCTATTCGCCAGCAGAAGCGTCCTATCAAGCCGAACAACTTTTGCTTTGGAGTCATATATCTATATCCTATAGTTTAGCCGGGCTCCTAATGGTGCTTCTGGTGGTCTACATCTGGTACTCCAGAACCTAGAGTGGTAAAATGTATCCTAGATGTTGACCAGACTAATAAGGTATTACGCCACAAAATTTGGTTAAAATCCGTCCAGTAGTTTCACCGTGAAAGATGGACAAACAAACAGACAAACAGACAGACAAACAGACAGACAAACAGACAGACAAACAGACAAAATTTTTTTTATCGATTGTTCTGAGATCTGTATCCTGAGCACAATTGAAAGTAAAAATCCTTTTTTTAAACCATCCCATGTACAGAATTGGTTTCGTTTCTGTTTTATTATATGTATAGATGGTTACCATTATTAACTACCTACTTACATCGAATTTAATAAAACTACATGTAGATTCGTCAGAATGTAGGGTTACCTTTGTTACCTATGTTTTAATCGAATGAAAACTACTTATGAAGCATGTAAAAAATTAACTGCAAATATTTTAAGGGGTGAATCGGTGTTATGAAACAGAACAACTTTCATATTTTGACCTCTCTCATATTTTGTCTCTTGGATATGTATAGTTGTTCATTTTTATTTGCTGGTTCGCCCCTAGAAATGATTTCAGTTATTTTTTTACACCTGAGAGTAACACGCCATATCCTAAAAATGCGTATACCTACTGAAAAATGTTGAATTAAGGGGTTTAACGCTAAAAAACCTGAACAATTCTTTGACCTGGTTAACAAAAAGCTGTCTGTTCAAAGTTACACTCAGTAGTTTTCTATAGAAGTGTCTGTCTCCTGTCTTACCCTTTCTTTCGCTTGAGTTCTTTACAAAATTTGATAATAAGTAAATGCCAGTCAAAGTTATATTGATCTTCATCCTGTCCTGAAGTTACATTTTTCATGAAAGAAGTAGGTGTAGATAGATATCAATAACTGGTAACTGACAATGGTATCAAATTTTATCAACTAGTTAACAACATATTTAAAATTGAAAAAATCCTTTGTATAAAATAAATAGGGCTTTCCATAAAAATCGTGTTGTATCTTTTGAACTGAACCTTGGGTCCAACATCAAATTCAAATTAAAAAATATTCCTCGTGGCACAGGTAAATCGAGTCGGATAAATATTTGAACAAAAGCGCTGGGTCTGTTTTGACCACTATCCATTACAAACAATATTATGCTTATTTACCACATAAACTACACGTTTAAATACTCGTACAAAAGTCAATATATTCGTTTAGAGCGGAACTGCGTTCGCAGGTTAAGTATTTTGGTTTGCGAAAGCGATTGTTTATAATATAAACAAGCAGCCCCCCTAAGTGCAGTCTAACCGAATCATCGATAGTCGATACGGGAACAAACCCTACATCACTAAATCCCATACAAAACATTGGTACAAATTTTAACCACATTTCATCAAATCTAAATAAAAATATGGACTGTATTTGTATGAATAGTAAAGCAATAGGTCTATTTTCAGCAATTGCACTTGAGAAAATGAAAAATACTGAGATATTTCAATGGAATACGCAGTACTTACTGGTGTAATGTTATATCCGGCGGCATTTTTCTACTATCGGTGCCGCAGCCAATTACGCTGCACCGGGGCATTTTATACACGTTTTTCTTCACTTTTGATTAGTAATTTTCACACAAATGATTACGTACTTATTTATATTCAACAACAAAAATTTATTTCAACGCTTGTTGACAGATGAGCTACCACAGACACAATGTTTATATTATAAACTTTATATCAGATATGATGCTAATTTTAGAACCGGTCCAACCTGGTGCATTTTATTTAGACCTTACCGGGTGTGGGCTGATAAGTGCGTTTACCTATCTGAAGGTTGAGCATAAATAGGTACCTACAGTTGCAACCAGGTAGAAGTAAACATAACAATATAAACATATTGCCTCCAGATTTGCCTACAAGTTATCTTTGAGTATAAAAGTATTGTGTGAAAAATTATACTTCTTTTATGGTATTTATTTGTAACTTCCTCGATTTTACCAAATAAATACCTCTAAAGTTTAACATAAAATGTTGTAACACGTTGATTTTTGTGATGATAACAATAAATATAAGGGAGCTGCTAACCACTGGATACCTGAGGCATTGAATCTAAGCTTCTTATCCTTAGACAGATATGCCTTAGTTAGATGATAGATAACACAAATTAGGGAAAAGGCGCGCGTAGCGCCAATACAGATGGCTCACTCAGTACTAGCGACGATTTTGATGCTTACTGACGAAAACTAGATAAAACCGGAATCTCAGGGGAAGTCAAGGTAACTAAGAAGGTGGTTGACGCGAACGTCATATTTATTTGATTTAGAATTGGCTCAGAATCATATGACGCTCTTTGTCAGATTTTGCAGTTATTACCACAAATTAGGGAAACGGCGCGCGGGGCGCCTTTACCAGATGGCTCACTCAGTACTAGTGACGATTTTGACGCTTGTTGAATTTAACTGGAAATAACCGGAATCTCAGGGGAAGTCAAGGTAACTAAGAAGGTGGTTGACACGAGCGTCAAATTTCTTGGATTTAAAATTGGCTCAGAATCATATGACGTTCTTTGCCAGATTTTGCTGTTTTAATATTTTTGTACGTAGAGATTTTTGACAGCAGCAACCCTTGATATGTAACAAGTGCCCATCGCGAAAATCCGAAAAAGGGCCGAGTGAACTTTCTGTATACTCTCTATTTTGTGTTATTACCTACATTTTTTACTTCTAAAACTTCGAGAATTGCAATCACTGGCTATGTAACAAATGCCAATCGCGAAAATCCGAAATACGGCCGAGTGAACTTTCTGTAAACTCTATTTTGTGATGATGATAACATTAAAATTTAAAACATGGTTGGTTTTTTAATACCTAATCTCTATCTCTAAGTATTTAATTTTAATTTTAATTGTTTTTAATAATGGAAAAATAGTCCACTCAGGGTGTTTCGTAAACGGTGACGTGGAGATTTGGACCCCGGCTGAATGTCTGTTGACAATGGTCAACCGCATAGTGCGGTGATACCACCTACAAAAGCGTTCAAAAAGAGGGTTAACGACAGGCAGGCGGCCGTTCATAATAATACATAGCCAAATCCTTTTGCTACCTACATGATTTTGTGAATCTAGTTGCGCCGACCACAAGTGATTTGGGATAAAGGCAAGAAGATGATGATGATGAATGATAGTGTTAAAGAGTTGATAAGTGAGTGTTACATACGTAATAGATTTTTAACGTGGTTCTGCGGTAGATTCTATTATCATATAGCCAGGTAAACGACGGTTAATATCATTAAGAAATAATAATTAGCTACCATATTGTATTAATTATCATTAAAATATACTATTTAAAAAAAGCGGCCAAGAGCGTGTCAGACACGCTCACAAGTAGGGTTACGTAGTCAACGTTTAAATATCAGGTCTTTCAGCGTTACAAAGTTAATTTTGTCGCTGGTTTGTTTGCAGCTGTATGATTGATTACCAAACGCAAATTGAAAATCTTTAATATTTCCTTAATTTTAAGTGGTACAGTATTCGTTATAGTTTTCATGGTAACTTCATATTAAGAACTAATGCTTTTATACTGCTACTTTTTTCAAATTTTTAGCTTGCATACTTTAGAAGTTACAGCTGGAACAAATTATGGCTCAGAATGGCCACTTTTAAAAGCAAATATCTCGAGACAGAAACATTTTAGAGACTTTGTGTCAAAGAAACTCCCCTTAGTTTTAAAAGACCTATTCAACGATACCCTACTCAGTATAACAGAAGAAAAAAATTTTTGCCCCCCTTTCACATGTATACTTATATAGGAAGGGGGTCCAAAAAACAACTAAAATATTTTTTTCGCAACATTTCTAAATTTGGGTCTACACTATCTATCTTCACACCAAATTTGAAGTCGATAACTTGAAAATTGACGAAGTTATGAGGGCGCGTCATACAGACAGACAGACAGACAGACTTGACGAAATGATAAGGGTTTCTAGTAGACTACGAAACCCTAAAAATACCCAATACAAGAAGTAGTTCTAGGTTCCTACTTACTACGAAATGGCGCCGTGATTCTGATCATTGTATATTATAGTTTTGTTATTTAAGTACTTGTAAAAACAATGAATGAAACACATCGAAGATCAGCTGGTGCAATTCAAAACAATGAAACAATAAATTCAAGCATTTTATTACTATAGTCTATGTGCCTATCTAGGCAGTTCCCTACGACACATGACATCAATATAACACGCATGGCAGCAGGTCGGAAAGGTTGTGCTAGGCAAGAATCATAAGAATCAGAACCCAAAATTGGGCGAAAGTTGGAAAATCCCTGACTTCCGGTGCCAATTTTCAGGTACGTCTTATGACATCGTTACGAAACTTATGGCAGCATTTCGAGCTTTATTTGTAAAGGAAATAAATATAAGTCTGCCTGTCCTAAAATGACTAGGCAGATGACTGAGACTGTGTTAGCTTAACACCGTCTGTCTGCTTAGCACAACTTTTCCAACCTGCTGTTGTCATGTGACGTAGGTCCAGCCTAAATGGGCTCATGGACTACAAACGTTGGCTATGGAATCCTCGCAATAAAGAAGAAACAAATACATAAATAATGCACACTCTTCGTGGGAACGACTGTGAAAAATGTACTTTTTCCATATTTTACCTAAAATGTGGGTCGTATTCCGAATTTTTTCAACGTATTGTTTTTCTTTCTGATCAAACGCTAAGATCGCACGTAATGACAAGATAACAGATCAATTTGTTTATTCACAGTGCTATATTTTTTCTTACAAATGAAAAAAAAATGTTAAATGATTTCCAAGGTGACAAATTAAATTGTGTTGTACCTACTTTTACTAAAACGTGAAACTTTACTTTGATCGGTGCCACAAATGTATTTATTCCGGAATTTTGGTTCACGCTTTGTATCCTTCTATTTTCTATTCTATTTCAGCCTATTGCAGTCCACTGCTGGACGTAGGCCTCCCCCAGGGAACGCCATAAGGCACGATCTCCCGTTTTTGCCATCCAGTCGCTACCAGCCGCCTTTTTCAAGTCATCGGTCCATCTGGCCGGAGGGCGTCCAACGCTACGCTTGCCGAGGCGTGGCCTCCACTCGAGAACCCGCTTACTCCACCGTCCGTCGGTTCTACGACAGATGTGGCCAGCCCACTGCCACTTCAGCTTGCTACACTTCCAGACTATGTCCGTCACTTTGGTCTTTTTTCGGATGGCCTCATTCCGGACTTTATCCATTATAGAGATACCAAGCATAGACATTTCCATAGCTCTCTGAGTGACATGTAGCCGGTGGGCCAGTTTTACTGTCAAGTTCCACGTCTCGGCTCCGTAGGTCATGACTGGTAGGACGCATTGATCGAACACCTTGGTCTTAAGGCATTGTGGCAAAGATGATTCGAGGATGTGACGCAGCTTTCCAAATGCTACCCAACCAAGCTGCACTCTTCTGGTGATTTCAGCCTCAAAGTTGTCTCTTCCCATCTGCAAAGTTTGCCCAAGGTACACGTATTTCTGGACAACTTCAAGGACTACACCTTCGACGGAGACCGGCTCGGGGATTATGTGTTGATTGAACATGACTTTGTATCCTTATCCTCACTTTATATTTTTATATGCCAAGAGATCCACAAACATTTTACCTACTCTTAAAACAGAACCTACCTGTGAGACATATTTCCTCGTATCACCATAAATACTACGTTTTATATCGCTACCGGTAAAACCCTAAGGGACGATAAGTGTTTCATTTTATTCACCGGGTCAGCCACTCTGCATCTCCGTCAAATAGTAATAATCGGACTACGAGTACCTACATACATATAGTACACATACTGTATATTATAAGGATACTTTAAATCAAGTACAAATATATTTTAAGGGCGGGTTCTACTCACAAAACTGAACAACTTTAATTAGAAACTTTTCTTCGAAACATGAACCTCCCATACAAAAGTGTTGAAAAAGTTCGTAGGTCGTATTTTTATATATTTCGGTGAAATGTTTCTTATAAAAATTGTTAAGTTTTGTAAGTAGAACTTGCTCTTGAAATACTTGTAAGTACTTCATTAAATTTAACCTTATTTACCGAGGAAAACTCCAACAGCTTGAGTGCAAATTCCAAATGATAAATTATTTCATACTAATCATTTTAATTAGGATGGCAAGCTTAGCACTAAACTTGTAGATCAAAATTACACTATCGGTTCTTTACACTTTTGTAGTTAGGGTATTATGGAAAGCCAGCTTTAGGCAGCCACTAATAGGCTTATTTCTGCCGCAAATTAGAAGTTAATTTTACACTTCTGTGCTCTGATACGAAGGGGAACCTACAGGCACATGAAACAATCCACTGTAGGCATCACATTTTGCCGCCAGTGTCAAGTGTGGCTATCGTTGGATAACAAAAGAGAGAACTGTTACTTATAATATAAGTTTCGGTTACTGTTTACTGGCGTTTACCATCAAGCAGGGTTCGAAGATATATATCACTTGATATATATCATTGATATTTATCGGATATATATCACGATATTTACTCCTTAATAAATATCAATTGATATATATCATTGATATGTATCGCGTGATATTATGATATTTATTATTTGGATATATATCACCATTATTCATTGAGAAATAGTGAATTTTTATGGTCAATTAGACTAAAAAAAACTCGCCAACTACGCCACTAATGAAAATCTTTAGTTAATTTTGAAATACCTACTGTTTCATGCACGAGAAGAAAATAAATTATTTTGATGTAAATCTCTATATTTATTCCTGCCTAAGGTAAATTTTATAAATATTAATACATATCTATTGTTTGTTATTTGGTGTTTATTTAGATATACTCATAGATTAAATTCTTCTATTGGGTGTGCGAAGTGGATGGTTTATTTACTGCGTCCGGGCTCATATACGGCGGTCGAATTATGAAATGTAGGTATGCACGTATCTACTATTGTCCATCCACTTCATGTGTTAACTTTACTGGCCAATAAATACAGAATTTTATAAGCTACTTTCTTTTAAAAATAAACTGTAATTAAATAAGGGATACAGATTAATTTTGTTACAATTTTGTTCGTGTTTGACGACAAAAATCATAGATTGTTTTGAAAAATTTAAGACTGATTGATATATATCCGATAAATATCAAAAAATGGATATATATCCGATTTATTGGATATATATCGGATATTTTGATATTTATTATAAATATCGGATATTTTCGAACCCTGCCCTCAAGAGAGGAGGAGAGGGGAAGGAGAGCCAAGCCTGAAAAAGTTTCAAAGAAATCAAAAGGGAGTAAACGAACAATTGACGGCTGATAGTGATGAGATGAATGGAAGGGAAAGACATGTTGCTTACTTCCGATGCCACGCCACTACATACTTTAATTTAGTGTCAATAGAGGATAAAACATAATAATATACTGATCGTCTGTGCAGCGGCAAAGCAGGTATGTACAAGAAAATTAAAAAACTGGCCAAGAACGTGTCAAACACGCCCACAAATAGGGTATCAGGTTTATCAGCATTGCAAACTTAATTTTGTTGCTGGTTTATTTGCAGCTGTATGGTTACTTAATTAAAAAAAAAAACTTTTAATTTTCTTAAACTTGAGTGGTACAGTTTTCGTAATAGTTTTCATGGTAATATTACATTGAGAACTATATTTTAACGATTATAATGTAGGAGTTACAAATTATCAAAAACAATCCTTTTAAAAACCAATATCTTAAGACAGATACGTTCAAATGACTTTGTTTCAAAGAAACATACCCAAATATTTACAAGACCTATTCAACGATACGCCACTCAATACAGCAGGGAAAAAATTTACCCTCTTTCACATGTATGAGAAAAAGTCCAAAAAATATATATCATTTATTTCTTCCCAACATTTCAAAATTTGGATAAACGTGATTTATAATCACACCAAATTTGATGAATCGGTCTGAAATTGACGAAGCTATGACGAAACTAAGACAGACAGACAGAGAGACTTGACGAAATGATAAGGGTTTGTAGATTTAAGGACAGTAGACTACGAAACCATAAAAATATATAAAAAGACTAGAATTCTAATTGACAGGGTATTCATAAATTGCGGAAGATTTGATTTTTCCTGGATTTAAAGAAAGATTTATACGATTCTTCAAAACGTAAATTTTCCTTTACTTAAAAAAACTAATTTTAAGGATATTTTTTGCGGGCAACAAGTTTACGAATTTATGAGTATCAAAAACGCCTCTTTGCAATAAATAATGCGCAAAACTGGTTCTTCAATGTTAGACGTATCACGCACGATACCTGCTAAACATGGTGGATTCTTGACATTCCACAAATATTGATACTTTTCGCGACTGACACGGTTTTCTCATTTACTCGATCAAATCGCGGGACATGCTAAAGAAAGGTCAAGAGTCTACCTAAACCGACGCGCATGCATTAAAAATTGATGAATGTAGAAGAGACAAAAGAAGTGTGCAAGGATCGTACTAGTTGGAAAGAAGTAGTCTCTGCCTATCCCTTCGGGAAATAGGCGTGATGTATGTGTGTATGTATAGTTTACTTTTCCACTATAGGTTCAATAACGGAGTTCCCATTGGTTAGATAAGTAACAATATGAAAAGTTATAGTTTTTTCTCAGATAATATTCATAGAACGTCTACTAAACAATGTTTTATTTTATAAGAGGCTATGATATGATATGACTGAAAAATATCAATATAGAAGTGTTCACGGTTCTCATAACTAGTTATAACCAAAACAATAAAAAAGAGAATAAATTTTCACAACTAGTTACATTGGTAATTTTTTTTAGTTTGCGTCTCTTTTACAGATCAAAAATAGTTCACAAGTTAAGTACAACTTTAGAACACAGATCGATGAATTTCTAATACTGGACGATCCAGAATTATTCAAATAATGCTACTAAACATATGTTTTGCAAAAGCTTACACGGCTTGGTCGCTCGCTCGTCAATAGTTTTGACCGGTAAGCTATTGTTTACGTGGTTTACGAAGACGTACGTTCACCGGAACGGATGGTATTGAAACGTCACTTTATTTTCATAAATGCCATAGGTATTGACATTGAAAACGCTAAAATTGAATATCGTAGTAATCATGTTGGTATCGTAGTGTGTTTCACTTCCATTGGTTTGTAGAGGCTCCTATTTGAAACAACTAACAGTGTTAGATTCTACGTGTTGATCTAGGCTCAAATTCGGTGTACTTAAAATAAATAAGTTGCAAGAAAGTTTCGTATGTAAAGTTTGACTAACTTGTGGTGCGTTTCCCGCGGTCCGCAAGCAGCGGCAGGCTGGTGGGCTTGTGCAGCAGCTCCTGCAGCTCCGGCTGCTGCTGCTCCTCGTCCCGGTCCCTCATCTTGCCGCACTTTAGTCCAACACTATCACCAACTCATGTGAGTTGCACCACTTGCACACGCGGTCGGCAGCACTCGTTCGCGCGGGAGATGTAGTCGGGTTGAAGGCGGCGCATGGCTCTGGAGGTGCCGGGAGTCGGTTCCGAGTTTTATAGTACGTATCACACGAGGAGGTGAGCAGAGAGCCGCGCGGCGACTGAGCGGTTGCGGCCGGCGGCCTGCGGGCAGCGCGCTGCGGCGACGCACCGCCACCGGCCGCAGCATCCCGCGGTTCTCACGCCACCGGTATTGTTCACTCCAAGGCTTTCATTTGCTTCATTGACTAAAACAAGGAATTTCCAATGCAGATTACTCTAAAACCACGCAAATGTCTCCCCTAACAAGGTGCTGCGACGCACATTCGTGCAGATAATCTTCTTAATTCTATTCAACGGTTGCATTGATTCTGTCCTCTACAGGTAATTAAGCGGCAAAGTACCGTTTTAATGACGTAACAATCATTATTACTATTACGATCGAAGTGCATGACCGGAACATTTTATGGACAGGGCAAACATGATTATAACCAGTTTTCTTTATCATTCACAAATTTTTCCTCTGACTTTTGTTAGAAACCTATTAGGACCTACGACAGAGGACAGAAGTTGAGTCATCTCATCACATCAGTAAGCTAGTAAAACCACTACCTAAATGCCTACACACCTTAAACAAGCATTGATAATGATAAGTCTCCGGTTGAGGATACCTATTACTTAGTAAGTACCTAGGTACCTAGTAGTAGTTTTGCTTGGCTGTGGTTTTGTCAATGTAAATAATTAATTAACAGAATATTAATTAATTGGTAATGGATCCTTATTCCATGGATGGTAAATATTTAACTAGCATACTTAATTTATTTTTTAACGTAGTTATTTTTTAAAATAATATTAGGTACTTTTATTATTTTGCGTAAATGTTTTATTAACACGAGTCTTCCCATCGAGTTTTAAATCAGAATTTTGTCTCCTTTACAGACGTACCTAAGCCCATTAAACTTTTGTATGAGAATCGTTCGACTTAAAAGGTTCGCTTTAATTTATATTTTCTCGTAGTTATTCTTTCATGTGTATACGAAATGTAGAGGGAGGATTTATTATCTATGTATGATATGTCTGAATGACTGCTTTGGCATTTTCAGTCATTGCATGTTTCGGAGTTGTACCTCGAAACATTCTTTGGGATTGGGGGCGAAACAGCTTTTTTGTAAGAAAATGAAAATTTCATATTGCGCAATGAATTATACATTCAAATAAATAATTACTTATATATTTAAATTCTTATTATCAGTAGGTAATAGAAGCAGTATCAAACAAACATGTAGGCGTTTGTCAGTCGTCAACAGGTCTGGAATGATAATTATAGCAAATACTAAAGTTCTCCGTTGCTGATAGAGTACACGTGATTTAAAGACAACTAGGTACTTCTTTTTCCGTGTAGTGCCGGCTTAGAACATCATCACCCTCTGTCTTTCCCGAAGGTGTCGTAAGAAGGGATAAGAGAGTTTATGTGTATTGCAATTTTAGGCGCCTGTAACTATACGCGGTCTTCTGAATCACTTTTAAACTTTTTTTAGACGTTGTGTAAATGGTTGTTTTTTTTACAATAAAACGCTCTGCCTACCCCGCAAGGGATATAGGCGTGCGTGATATATGTACAAATTTTAAGGAGTAGCTTAATTGTTTGTGGTGCAACTACGGTAGTTGAACTAACTACAAATTCGAACGAATTTCGTCGATTGATGGAGTGGAGCAGTTGTTAGTAGTATCACAAAGTTCCCGAATTTGGTTTAAAATGCAGATAAGTATGTAAGAAATGTGTTTAGGTAGGTACTTATTGTAAAATCTATCCTAAGTAAGAATAAGAATAATTTAATAATAAGCTTAATTTCAATGTTAAGTGCTTTTCTTTGCCCTTTTCCAGTGTAGGCACCTACCAAGTTTAATCACCATTCAATAAATATTTCCTACTACCAGTGACTAAGTATGATGTGATATTAATGTTGACAATCATGACCGTTTGGTTATCTATCGCAAGTGTAATAAATAACTTATTATTATTACGTAAGGCCAACGCAAGGCACCCATATCCTAAAAGAAACATAAATTAATAAATTAACGAAAAAAACGGAAGCGTGCATAGGTAAGTTACGTATCTACATACTTATAGTAACTCACTTCGCTAGGTACCTAAAGAGGATCTTTTACTTATAATAGGACATTTCTTATGATAGTAGGTGTGTAGGTATGTGTACCTATTTATTGTTGCGATAAGAGTTCTTGATCGTTATCAACATGAGACAGACAACAAGTCTAGAGTTAGTGGAGTCAGAATTCCCATAAACTGTTGGTACAGTTAATAACTTAATACTTTGTAAAGGAAGCATTTTGGTCAAAATATATTAATTCAGAGTCTCTATAGCTATACCCTAAGTCGGTGCAGGCAACTTACGGTGAAACGTCTAGCATACAACCGAAAAACTTAAATTCAATCGACTTTTAAACATGAGTTGCAGATCAATTTTATAAATAAAGCACACGTTTTGTCGCAAAGCTACTAATGATTAAAAGATAATGTGTATTTTCTCCACAATAAAATCAAACGTATTTATTGCAGCAGTAACTCCTACTTTTGACGTAAAGTGGCGAATTGAAAATGTAATCGCTAAAAGAATATTTTTATTATTATGCGAAAATGTTTTAATAACACGAGTCTTCCAAAAGATTTTTATACACAATTTTGTCTCCTTACAGGCGTAAGTCCATTATACTTTTGTATAGGAATCGTCCCAACATAATAGGTACAAATAAAATTACTTAAATGGTTGCGTTTTTCTATAATGTTTCATTTATATAATCGAATATATAATTATATCGAAGGTTGCTGCAAGCAGAAATACAGGTGAGTAACTACCTACTTTATACGTCAGAGTCACTTAAAAAATAGTTCAACCTTAAAATTTCCTGTACGGACTGTACCTACTTATACCGCCATAACACGTCATAAAGGCCACCATATCTAAGAATGGCGGAAGATTGTTGACAATCGAACGAACAGGTTGATATAATAACATACTATAGTTGTACAATTAATAACTCGATCAATCAAGTAGCAAGTAAGTACTTAGCAAGCTCAGTTACACTACACTTAAGAGGATACCTACCCGAGCGATGCCCGTTTATCTACCGCCTTTTCATACAAACGTATTCCCCTGTTTTCTTCCCGAATAATGAATGCATTTGTAGAGCTATGATTCTATTTTTATTCGATTAAGGCTTACGTTACCTATATAGGCGTAGGCATGCCCATAAATATGTTTTTTATATTGTGGAGAAAATAAGAGCATTTTTAATTTTGTATGGTAATAGAAAATGCTTATATTTTCTTACAGTAACTATAAATTAAAAATAAATAAGTGGGGCATGGCTAAGTTCCTTGGGGAAAGTTGTTTCTTATAACCAGCTGGTTCTGAGGTTTCGCTATCGGTCTCTAGTCAAATTTCACCCAGAATATAAGTAGGCAACTATTTCGCTTTTGATATTTTATAGCTAGGTAGGTACACTCCTAACTTGAAAACCTTACACTAAATTGTTATACAAGTTAGACCACTTTAACCACTTAACAGTGTCCTTTGTGATTACACTCTATCTAATTAAAATATTCTAAGGAAGGAAGGTAACATTTAAATAGATATTTCTCTTTATTATTTTCCTAGTGCAGCAATAGCTTTTTGCTATTTTCCTACGTGTTTTAATAGTTTAGATAACTTTATGTTTACGTAGCAGTAGTTTTGTTTGACCATATACACAGCCCGCGAACTCGCTTGCTTGGTAGAGTCGTCTCCGTCCTTGTGGTCCTGCAGTTAGTCGTTTGTTCTTCTTCTAGCGAGAAGATGGCATACCTCTAGCAAGCGTCGTTAGTATTAAGCCTCGCTCACCTCCTTGGCGATGGCCAACATCAGTTACTCCCGGGCGCAGGTGACTAGGCCCCAAGTCAGCTATTGTTATGCCAGCGATACTCAATTGACATTCCATTAAATTGCCCCTGTGGGATACTGAAAGCTGGTAGCAGAATACGAAACTACCAAAACCATCCAACTAACATGCCATCGACACGCGACTGAAACGATTTTATGTAGCAAACTTCGGCCCCTGGTATTTTGTTATTGCATCATGTACCTACCTACTCGATGCAAACCTTAAGTTCCCATTTCCACGTAAGTTGACAGTAGGTTGTAGGTAGTCCTATTCGACGTGGAAGAGCATAGATCCTATGAACTTTTATAGGTTCTGTGTGGAAGAGGAAAGGTTCTATATGCCGTGTGGTGCCGGCAGAGTAGAATAGCACCACCCCCTCTCTTCCTGTGGGGGTCGTAAGAGGCGACCAAGGGATAAACCCTACCCAAACAGCCAGGGCTAACCGTATGGTGGTGGTTAATCCACCACAAAAGCATTCCCAAGGATAGTTGACGTCTGGTAGGCGGCCGGTCGTAAATTTAGTCAAATTCTTTTGCAACACGATTTTGTGTTCAACGAAGTAATTGGGATAAGGGCAGGAAGATGATGATGATGTGGAAGAGGAAAAATAAATATGTCGAGGCGGGCAAGTTAGACAAGCCGGTCACCAGTAGCTAAGCTAACTTGATATTTATTCGTACACGAGAGCAAAACCACATGTAGAGACCGCATAATTGAGTCTAGGGGAAGAACATGACAATCCAAAACTTCGGAATTTAGGTGGTAAGATGTGTCACCACAAGTATAAGGAAAAGGAGCCTATATCGCACAACATGCGTCAGACATTTGCATAGATGCCTACTTGTAGGTAATATCCAGTGGCGACCCACCCTGGTCGGTTACCCAGATGTTATCCACGAGATTTTCACGTAGAAATAGAGTTTAAGAGCGCTAGTGGTCTCGGAGTTTTCATATTTTTTGTTCTCGTAAAAATAAAATAATATGTATGGTATGCTTGGACTAGGCCTGTAATAAAAAAATGCCGAGAGCTTGTCAGATACGCCCTACGTGGGCTTATCAGGGCTTCTTAATCAAATAGGTTTTATTTTTCATGCAGCTGGCCCAAATTACGGCTCAAAGGCGCTCTCTATAAAAGCAAATATCTCAAAGCAGAAAATTTAAACAATTTTCACGTGAAGCTGTCTTAAACTGCCGAAGTTGTCAGAGCGGGGCATATAGACGGACAGACAGATATACCATAATATGATTTCCTGCCACATGATTTTTCTGAAACAAATGACCCACAAATATTTTTCAGACGTGTTTTACAGCCGTTAACGCTCTGCCTACCCTGCAAACTCATGCTGCATTAAATTGCCTAACGTCACTAACACGGTCCTTTGATTTACGAAGGTGAGTCAAGATATTAAAACAAGCCAACCATAGAGTCTCAACTCTCTACTATGGTTCAGCGCCCACTACATTACGGCCGATGTAATAGGCCATATTTGACAGCTGTCAGAATCATGTTAATGCTATGACATAAGGTCTGTTATTCTTTGTGGACATGTACTCAAGTATGGGTTTGACTTGACAGCAGTCCAATATAGCATATTTGAACGGCTGTACTTTAGTAGTAGTACTTTTGCTGAATGCATTATGCAACTCAATGAAAGTTCTAACTACTCTTCTTGATTCAATCAAACCATTTCCTTTAGCAATTCTTGTAAGCCACCTAAACACTGCTTCGAAAATGCGACAAATTACAGTTGCGAATTTCCTGTTCCTTCTTGATGGATGAAAGCCAAAAATAAGCTTTTGAAGTGTACCTTACTATCAGCATCAAGGTAATTATAACTGACGCAGATAAAGAACATATTCAGAATTGGCAACATTATTGTTTGCCTCTCTTATCACATTATATGACATTTGAGCAGGAGGTCAAAAATAATGTTGCCAATTCGGGATATGTTCTTTATCTGCGCTGGTTATACCTGTCGCTGCATAACTACTGCATTTTTTCTGATAGGGGTGCATTATCTGCTACAATCATTTACTACCGCCTGCTTTTACTACTCCATTACTACCATCTACTTTGAAATATATTCTGTATTTTGTAAAATTTTGAAAGATTGATCCAACAAGTAAAACTAGAAGTATTAATTTGTGGCTAAATAACTACAACAATCAATTAAGTAAACTAAAGAAGTACCAAATGAAAACACAAAATAGCTTACATCAATCATTTATTAGCCATCTATAGCTTGCGCGATCTTGGCCGCTTTTTTCTCTTGTTTCTTCTTCTGCAGCATTTTCTTCTTTTCCTCTGGAGTTTTCTTGAGACCCTTCATCTTCCTGGTCTGCAGTTTGTGTATCTCCTGTTTGCCCATGTGAATGAGACCCTTCTTGGTGCCGAATGCGTCAGTGGAAAGGTTCTTCTTGGCGTGCGGGCGAAGTTCTCGTGGTACCCTGCAGGCTTCTTTGTAGAGGTCATCTGAAGCCAGTTTTGTTCTCCTAAGTTTGAAGTCTATTGATGGTCCTGTAATGAATTGAAAAATAGCATTATTATTCAATGATTTCTCTTTTGTGATCTCCTTAAAAGGTTAATCAAATAAAATGTATGAAGATTGGCAGATAGTTCAAACATTGAATTGAAAACTTGAATTTAATTCTGAGAAAACCTAACCTGTTTTTTTTTAATTGTCCTGGGTCAACAAAGACAGAATAATAAAAACAAATCCATTGATAGGAAATTGATATAACTACAAAAAACTAATCTGCAAGGCTAAGTTTAAATCACCATGCTCTGGAAGGTTATTATATTATTTTGTTTACTTTTTAGGAAAATCACTAAAATAGTGAGCAAAATTGCATCAGCCTATGAAAAAATGACCTTCCTGGAAATTGAACCACAGTTTGATTCAAACCAACATCAATCAAAAAGACTTTTTCTAAAAATATCAAATTGTTGGTACTGTTTAATTGAAACAATACTTTACAAATGTCTTGTTTTTTAGAAACATAGTCTTAAACCTACCTATTTCTTCAAGTTCAATCCTAGGTGTGCGCTGTCCACTCTTCTTGAGTATGATTCTGTATGACCGGAAGTAGATCTTGCCATCATCAGTCGCAGTGAAGCTCAGCACATGCTCTAGACCCTGTAGTCTTATTGTCTCCACCTGTAATGACAAGAGAATGAAGGTTGTTTACATCAAAACAATAATCTCCACATTTCTACAGTCATTTCACAAACTTTCATAATGTTTGTATTTATTTCAGGACTTTTTTTGTACTTAATTTAGAATAAATTTATGTCCATTATTTTTTAAATGGTACCTAGGTTGGTGGACCATGCCAAAACCATGATATAAATTATTATCTAGGTTTTGCTAATATTCAATTCCAAATTAGTACCATACCATCTATTAAACAAATACATAGTATGATTATTTTCTACAAACCTTTTCTCTGTGAAAGAAATCTGTGAACAGCGATTTCAATCTCTTCAAGTCCTGATTCAAATCCCACGCTGGTCCATTGAAAAGCAGGCACGGCTTCAGACCGGCCAGTACTTTTGCATTGTGGAATTCACTCATAGCTTTGTAGTTGTCCGCCCCAAGTTCTATCATGTCTAGTATGTTGTAGTTGAATGTACGGCCAAGAATGACATTGTGTGGTCGCTTCTTGCTGTGTGACCCAACACCGAATAATGCTGCTTCTTTTTTGTCACATAACCTGTAATTTTAGAAAATCAAACATAAGTTATTACAATGAGTTTGCAAGTAAACAGTTGAACTCTGGTGTCAGAGTTATAATGTCCTAGTAGAACATGACTAGTGGATAAATCTAGGGAATAAAGGGAACAAAAGGAAAGGCCTCCTAAGAAAAGACTGATAAGGTAAATCAGCCAATTTCAATAGAATCGCTGCCTGTATAACTAACACCATAAACTGTACTTACTTTTCAATGAGCGACGCATCTTCAAATGGCACGATATCGTTCTTGCGGGTCAAATATGCTGCGTCTGGTTTCTTCAGGTTGTAGATATCTTTGAGCAGGGCTCTGGTGCGCTCCGAGGGGTTGCGTCCCTGCATAAACATGCATTGCTTCGGCCCTTCAATCGGCTTTGGCTCCTTGGACTGAAGCACCTTCTTACCCCGTCGAGTTGTCGGTTTCCTGAAAGTAAAACAAGGTAAATTGTGTTGCGATATACACTGGTAAGAACTATTAGTGTAATAAAATGCAATAATTTTACTTTATTCTTTGTAGGACAGCCATTTTTCACAAAATCTACAACAAAAACACGTGGGGATTCCAACCAAACAAAACGCGGTCTTGTCTGTCAATGTCAGCTGTAACCAGAGTTACCAAAATAAAAGTCAAATTCCTGCGAACTCCTCATAGTAACATTCCAAAAAACTCTGCTTCCCGCTCGCAACAAAGTAAATGGACAAAAAATAAAGAACTGTGCAAAAATTTACATCAAAAAATCATAAAATACATATCTCCTGTCCGCTAGCACAATGCGCCAATGGATAAAAATATTAGTGATTTAAGCCACAGTAGTAGCATTTTGTTAAAACTGGTAACACTTTTTTTACTTTTTAATATTTCGTGCATGGAAGCCAGCAGTTTTGGCCGAGTTCATCATGCATGATTTTCTTGGGCAAGTCAAAACTTCCACGACTTTGTGCATAGCGTGCATAGGCATTGCACTGACTGATAAAGTTTAATGAACTTTGACCTTGAATGACCCGGATTGAAGTGATCATAGACATATGTGTATTAGCGAAATGATTGAATCATCGATTCGTTAAAGTTTCAACATCAACGTTAACATCACAGTTGGCGGGCGAATTGGCGAGCGTAATGCAATGCTGTATCCACAAGGCAATCTGCTTGCTGCCCATTACCGGAATTCATGCCTGACCTCATTGTCATTGCCCACTGATAGATGGTGATGCTATTTCTAAGTAGGTACCTAGGTATTTAAACCTATAGATAAATGATTGCCTCGCCCTTAACTACCTATTTATTCAACAAGGCAGATTTTGACATAGTGCCTTAGACATCATCATCACAGGCGCGGATACAAGGGGGGGGCCATAGGGGCAATGGCCCCCCCCTAAACCCTTGGCTCTCATATAATTAAATCGAGAATTTTTTATTAAATATATGATTTTCTCAAAAAATATATGATTTTCTCAAAATGGCCCCCCCCTGAGCCAAATCTTGTATCCGCGCCTGCATCATCATCATCAAGTATTGTGTGGGTGGGTGGGACATCGAATCTACTTGAGTTTTTAAGAGCCCTCCTGTTTACGCCGTTTTCATACATAGGGGAATTGTGCTCAAGATGGCATACTGAGATAAGATTACACACCATCAATATCTACTAAAGTATTGATGTTATTGTGCCGTCACTCTAATAGGCCATATTTGACAGCTATCAAAATCGTGTTAATGCTATGACATAAGGTCTATTTTTCTTTGTTGACATGTCTCCTAGTATGGGTTTGACAGCTGTCAAATATGGCCTATTCGAGTGACGGTACTATAGAGGTGTACCTATAGTGTTTTAAAGTGTATTTTTGGTGCTCCTAATACATATATTCAATAGAGCAGTCAATGTTAACGAATGTAAAAATTATGCGGTTTTTTGTGATTTTTGACTTCAAGGAATTTTCGACCACCTTCAGCTTGTTGTTTGTTTGTTGGTGAAACTACCAAAGTACTTATATAATTTAGTAAACCGAATATTTTTTGGTGTTATCTAGGGTTATATTAGTATGTATATTTTAATAAAAGAGTAATGTGAACCTTTTACATTTTTAACAAAAAAATTATTATTTTAGTACTAAGCTTTGAATAAGACGAAGGTAAGACGACATACCAGATTAGTGGGTGTGAGGTTTGTGTGTCAACTTACCCATAAAAACTCGTATTCACTGTTTTCAGTATTATTTTCCGTATTCCCGACCATGTTTAATATCTCGTCACATAACAATTGGCCCGGAAAGAATTGGGTACACTGTTTAAGAAATATTAATGCGTATGTCATCTTATCATAACGCTTACTCGTCTTACTCTGGTCGGAGTGGTGGTGGTTTTTGGTTCAAAAAATTTGTAATTATTGACTAACTTAATTTTAAAATAAACAATCGTTTCCTAATAAAATGTTTTTAAACATGCATCTGATTGTAAAACCCTACATGACTTTATTTAACAAAATATTGACCAAAAAGTATATCACAATATTTATAAATTCTATATCTCTTTCTCTTACCTCTTCTTACCACCTATACGCAGACGATTTGCAAATCTATTTGAACGGGACGCGTCGATGGCGGGCGACGATGACGATGTGGTACACGCCCCGTTCGGGGGTATGCGATGCGGTCCCAGCAAGAAGACTCCGGGTTGGCGTTGCGGTGGTGACGGTCCACACAAGCGAGAGCCCCTGTCCGTACTTGAAACTATTGAAAGACTGTAAGTCTATTGAAACTATGAGACGTCGGGGCTTCGCAGTGGTCCCGCGGCACGTAGCGGCGGCTATTCCCACGTAGACGGGCGGACGGACGAGCAGGAGGACGGCGGACGAATTATTCGGCGGGTGGTGCTTCGGGGCGACGAAATAAAACCACTGGATTGCTATTGAAACGCTCCTGGTTGCTTCAGGCTTCGGGCAGAGTTTCCTTTCTTCACTTACTTCTTGCCTCTTCAGTGGCTACTACTGGAATGCGTGCCGATTCGGCGAAACCGGCCTCTATTTGTACTAAAATCACGAATTCGCGGGGCTAAGTGGTGCGCGGGGGGGGAGCGCGCGGTAGGGAGGGCGAACGCGGGCGGTGAGCGGTGCGCGGGGGGAGACTCTGCCGTCTGCCTTCGACAATTTCGGTGCGATTTTATTAGTTTTTTGTGAAAATCTATTACATTTCCAATTGGAATCTTATTGGAAAACCTATTTTCCTATTAGATAATACCTATCAGACCTATTCTAATACAATATTCCAATAAGAAACTTACTATGCGTCAATCTTACTAGAAACTTCTAGAATCTAATAAGATAGGCCTGTTTTAGCTATTGTGCGTGTTTCGGAGTGCATGTTTCGTCTGTAAACTGTCAAATATAGCGAGTGTGATCGTTTTAACTAGTTTCTATTAACTAACCGTGTGTAGTGTACCTAGGAAGTGTACCTGGCAGTAAAAGGCTTTGCAGGGCGATGTTTTATTGTTTCTATCACATTTAGGAGACTTAGGCTACCTAAACTTATCCTATGAGACCTATTCTATCTATTTCCTATGCCTATCCTATCTATAAGACTGTATACGATGCAAAAAACTATCCTACATAGTGTAAATCAAACATAAGTAAATGTATGAAAGTATGAAAAGTATAAAAACGTAAGAAACTAAGTAAATACGAAAATAACGAACGAAACTATCCTATTTACATAACTAGCTATGTACACGTTGTGGCCGGCTGTCCCGCACATTACTCCCGCCGTGCGCCGTCTGCTGCCGCTTCAGACGACGCATCTTCTCCGTGGGGCGGGTCAGCCGGTGCCGCGCTGATGATGACCAGCTTCTTCGTCGGTCGTCGTAGGATGCCCCCTCGTGTCTTGATGTCCGCCGTCCTCACGATGCCGTCCGCTCCAGGGTAGGTAGCGATGACTCGTCCGCGTGGCCATGTGTTGCGTGGTAGTGTGTTGTCCACTATCAGCACGATGTCGTCGACCTTCAGCGCGGGGCCCTTGCCGTGGGGCTCCCGCCGGTTTTGAAGCTCGGGTAGGTACTCTCGTAGCCATCTCGACCAGAAGATGTCGGCGAGGCGCTGTGACGTTCTCCAGGTGTCCTTCCCGATGAGGTCGCGGTCGTCGAATGTGCCAGGCGGGTCGTTGCGTGCTGGGCCGCCCAGGAGGATGTGGTTCGGTGTGATGGCTTCTGGGTCGGCTGGGTCGACGGATACGTGGGTCAGCGGTCTGCTGTTGACGGTGAACTCCACCTCGGCGATCAGGGTGTGGAGTACTTCTTCCTGCGGGTGATGATCTTGCAGTGCTGTGTAGAGGGCTGTCTTCACGCTTCTTACCAGGCGCTCCCATGCCCCGCCCATGAAGGGAGCGGCGGGGGGAATGAAGCGCCAGCTGATCTTCCTGGTGGCGGCTGCCTCTTGCGTCGCGCGGTCGATGGCCTGTCGAAGTTCCCTGGCGGCTCCCTGTAGATTCGTGCCGTTGTCGGACCAGATTTCAGCTGGGGGCCCGCGGCGCGCACACATGCGGCGGAGCGCCAGGACTGCGGAGTCGGTGGTGAGCGATGCGGCGACCTCTAGGTGCACGGCGCGCGTGGTGAGGCAGGTGAACAGCGCGACGTAGCGTTTCTGGACTGAGCGGCCGACGGTGACGGTGAGAGGCCCGAAGTAGTCCAGTCCGCAGTAGGTGAAGGCTGGCCGATGATGCGCCAGTCTTGTCGCCGGATGGTTTCCTGTCGAGGGCTGCGGTGGCATCGTCTTCCTGATCTTGCAGGGAAGGCAGCGGTGTATCACGAAGCGTGCTGTCGGTCGTAGGCGCAGTATCCAGTAGTGCTGGCGCATTTCGTTGATGGTCGTCTCGACGCTCGCGTGGTGAAGCTGGCGGTGCACGTAATCGATGTAAAGCTGTGCCACGCGGTGGTTGCCGTCGACGACTGCTGGCGCCTTCGTGTCTTCTGTAACTTCTGTCGCAGCCCCGATGCGTGTTTTGATTTTGATGATCCCGTCGACTTCTACGATGGCGAGTGGGTGGAGGCGGCTGTTGACGCTGATGATTCCCCCTTTCTGTAGTGTGTCGATTTCCTCTGCGAAGATTTGCTGCTGACTCGCGCGAATTTGGAGGGCTTCCGCGCGGATGACGTGACGGGCTTCTAACGGACGGAATTTGAAGGTTTCCTCGGTGACCTTCTTCTCTTGAGGCTTCTGTATTTTATATCTTCTACCCCAGGTTGGGTCAGCTTCCTTTTTCTTGGCGTTACGCCTGTAATTTATCTTCTCGGACTTGGTGCGGCAGAGCTCGATGAATTGAAGGACCCTTGCTGTTGCGCGGAGTAGGCGCTCCCATCGGGAGAAGCGTGCTGGGTCGGGTAGCGCCTCGATCAGTGACGAAGTTGGCGCCTTCGTTCGATGACCAGGGTCTTCTCTTCGCCCGTGTTTGGCTCGGGCGCGGGCTTTTCGGTGGGCCAAGTGCTGGGATGGTGACGGAGGAATTCGGGCCCCTGGAACCATCTGTGTTTCGAGTTGAAGTCCTCCGGTGTGTTTCGGGTCGCGTCGTCGGCCACGTTGAGTTTGGTCGGGATCCAGCGCCACTCAGCCAGTTTGCTCACTTCTTCAATGGCTGCGATGCGATGTGCGACGTACGGCTTGTATGACCTTGAGCCGTTCTTCAGCCAGGTGAGCACGGTGTGGCTGTCCGTCCAGTAGTTGATGGAGTCCGGCTTGCGGTCGTGTTCTTCTATGACGGTGGCGGCCATGCGGCTTCCCATGACGGCTGCTTGTAGCTCCAGGCGTGGTATCGACGTGATCTTCAGTGGCGCGACCTTGGACTCCCCATGACGAGTGACGTGGTGACTTGGCCGTCGGGAGCTTCTATTCGCCAGTAGAGCGCTGCGGAGTAGGCGACTTCACTGGCGTCGACGAAGACGTGTAGCTGCAGGTTCTTCGTGTCACTGTAGTGCAGGTGACACCTCGGTAGCGTGACTTGTGCGAGCTTCTGTAGGTGGGCCATCCACTCGGTCCACTGCGATGCGAGGTCTTCGTCGATCTGCTGGTCCCAGTCGGTTCCTCGCCGCCATACTTCCTGTAGTAGTTGCTTGGCGCGCGATGTGACGGGCGAGGCAAAGCCGAGTGGGTCGAAGAGGGACATCACGATCTTCAGGGCTTCTCTCTTCGTAGGACGTGTTGTGGTGAGGACTTCTTGTGACAGGCGTGCGAGGTCGAGGTTGAAGCCGAGTTCGTCGGTGTGTGGCTTCCAGATAAGGCCGAGTACCCTTTCGGCCTTGGTTCCATCGTCGAGCTTGACGGTCGGTAGCGAAGGCGGAGGCGGTGTGCTCGACGACGGCTCGGTGAGTGCTGCCAGGATCTCCGGTGAGTTCGAGGTCCACTGTCGCAGCTCGTAGTGCGCCTCACTGTGGATGTCGCGCACTCTGGTTGCTGTCTTGATCGCCTGTTCTATGGTCTCGAAGCTCTGCAGGTAGTCGTCCATGTAGTGGTTGCGGACGACGGCGTCATAGGCTTCCGGGTCGGTGGCTTGGTACCGCTGCGCGTTGATGTTCTTCACGTAGATTGCAGTTGCTGGTGACGACTTCGCTCCAAATATTAGCGACGTCATGCGGTATTCTTGAGGTTGGGCCCCCCCCCCGAGCGCCCCCCCTCCACAGGTAGCGTAGTGCGTCACGATCTTCTGCTCGGATCTTCACTTGCATGAACATCTCGCGGATGTCGGCGGACACGGCGTAGCGGTGTTGACGAAGTCGCATGAGCACGCCGGGTAGCGACTGCAGCAAGTCGGGGCCGGTGAGCAGGAAGTCGTTGAGTGAGACCCCCTGTGTCTTCGCGGCGGCGTCCTTGACGACTCGGCACTTTCCTGGCTTCATGGGGTTCAGGACGGGAAAGTGCGGCAGGTACCAAGTTCTTCCCGGTGTCTTCGTAGGCGGAGCTGGTTCCGCATACCCTTTGCTGATGAGAGCTTCCATCTGTTCTTCATATTTGATCTTGAGCTGCGGGTCGCGATCGAGCTTCTTTTCAGTTGACAGGAGTCTCTTGAGCGCGTAGCCGTAGTTGTCAGGCATCTCGATGCTGTCTTGCTTCCATAGCAGGGAAGTTTCATAATGCCCATCTTCTGTGCGCACGGTGCACTCGTCGAGGATCTTCATGGCGCGTTGCTCAGGATCGTTTTGCGGTCGTTTCGGCGTCACGGCGAGCGATTCGATGGCGAAATATTGGCGCAGCTGCTCGTCCATGTTGTCTTCGGTGCTGGCGGCGATGTGGTGTACGTAGTGCACACGACGTCCGATGGTGCGTTGCTTGCTGCCGTGTAGCACCCATCCCAGCGGTGTCTTCGACGCGACTGGCTGCCCCTTCTTCCCTTGTCTGGTCTCGCTGGCCACCAGCAGCTCCCAGTTGTCTTGTCCTACTAGGATGGTCGGAGCGCCGGTTTTCAGTAGTTGGGGCAGCAGGTCCGTTAGATGGTCGCAGCCTTCCATGTCCGCAGGGGTGAGGCGTGGTGCCGACAGCTTCATGTTGCCGCAGGTGTGGGCTTCGATGGTGGCTGATCCCACGTCGGTGCGCAGCTGTACCTCGATGAACTGTGAATCGCTGACGTCCATTTCTGTTGACAGGCCCTCGATGTGGAGCGGTTGCACGGGCCCATCTGCGCCGATCTTCTTGGCCACATCTGCGTCGATGAGGGTGACCGTAGACCCGTCATCCAGCAGGGCGTAGACGTCGGCTGATCCCTGGGGTCCGACGGCGGTGACTGGCAGTATCTTGACGAATCCTGTGCTGGACTGCGTGGCGCGTGCGTGATGTACGACTTCCTGTCTTGGTTCTTCTTCCACTACCGGATTTCTTCTTATGAAGTGGAGAAGCGGGTGATGCGATCGCGGGCATCTGTCGGTGTCGCAGCGTCGAAGCTTGCAGGTGTGCTTCTTGTCTCGTGGCCGAAGGCAGCGATAGCATAAGTCCTTGGCCTTGGCTGTGGCCCAGCGGTCGTCCACGGTGAGGTGGGCGAACTTCTCGCACTTCCCTGCGCTGTGGTTCCCTTTGCCGCATACGGTGCATTCGGGTTCGGTCGGTGTGGCGTTGGCGGCAAAGGTGCGGTGGCTGGCGCGGCGTACAGGCGCGGCGCCAGTAGGGGCGCGCCGCATCGGTGCTGTCTTCTGTGGCGGCGCGTGGTGCGTAGTATCTTCATGCTTCTCTGGTCGCATGTATGGCCCTCGGAGCAATGCTTCTTGCTTGATGAAAGCCGCGAACTTCTCCAGGATCGGCTTGTTGCTTGAGTCTTCGAAGGCGTAGTGGAACCATCCGTTCTGTATCGTAGGTGGCAGCTTCTCTACGGTGACCTTGACTAATTCCTTGTTGTTGAGCTGCTCGCTGTTGTCCATCGAGCGTAGCACGGCGACGAGGTTCATGACCTTGGTCACGAAGGTGCAGATATCCTGTGGGGTGTCGCGTACTCGAGGCGCCGACTTGAACCTCTCCACTTCAGCTTCGATGATGGCGTCTGGTCGTCCTTACTGGAAGGCGAGTGCTTCGATGATCTGGCCCGGCGAGGTGGTGTTGAAGATGAGCTGGTTGCTGACTATCTCCCTCGCTGGTCCACGGAGAGCCTTCCGAAGTCGTGTGAGATTCTCGAAGTCGGTGTAGTCGGCGGCCGATGCGTGGTAGGCTGCGTTGAAAATCAGCCAGTCGAGCGGCGACCCGGCGAACGGCGGTAGCTCGATGGGCATGCGCGGGATCCGGATGTGGCGTTGGGTTTCGATGACTTCCCGCGCTAGTCGGATGGCCTGCGTGAGGGCGTCTTCTCCCGCCGGTACTGAAGCAGCGTATGGCGGCGGCGGTGCGGTAGTAGTCGCGCTCCCGGTAGCGGACGGTGACGGTGGAGCGCGGCTGTCCTGTTGCTGTGGCGGTACTGGTGCGCAGCGCGGCGGCAGCGGCGGCGGCGCGGCGCGGGCCGGTTCCCCGATGACGGGCGGTGGCGGGAACGCGGCGTGCGGTGGATCGCGGCGCGGCTGTTGAAGCGGCGCAGCGTGGGCCGGTCCCCCGATGACAGGCGGTGGCGGTGGCGGGAACACGGCGTGCGGTGATTCACGGTGCGGCTGTTGTAGCGGCGCAGCGTGGGCCGGTCCCCCGGAAGCGGACGTAGGTGGGAACCCGGCGTACGGTAGGTCGCGACGCGGCTGGCATGGCGGCACGACGTGGGCCGGTCCCCCGATGACGGACGGTGGCGGGGACGCGGCACGCGGTGGGTCGCGGCGCGGCTGGTGTGGCGGCGCGGCGTGGGCCGGCTCCCCGGTAGCGGACGATGGGAGCGCGGCGCGCGGTAGGGGGCGACGCGGTGGCAGCGGCGGCGGCGCCGCGCTAGACGGATACGGTGAATCGCGTCGCGAATGCAGCGGCATACGGGCCGCGCATGGCGGAGGCAGGGTGCCGCAGCGCGCGGGCGGCGGCGGCGGGGACGCGCGGCTCGGTGTCGGCGTGTACCGGCGCGGCGGTAGCGGCGGAGGTGTCGCGCGCTCGGGTGACTCGCGGTCGCGGCGTGCAGTAGGCGCGGCGTGCTCGAACGGCTCGCGGCTCGGTGTGCCCGGTGGTACCTCGTAGTAGTGCTTCATGTACCGGTTGGCTTGCTGCACCCATGTCCCGACGTTCCTCGGAGGATCATCGCTGATTACGGACCCGTCGTTCTTCCTTGCTTCCATTCGTTGCAGATGTTGACGAAGCTTCAAGTTTTCCCGTCGTTGAATATCCAGTTGCGTAATCAACATCTTCATACTGGACTCGACTATCGTTGCGTTGACTGGGTCGTAGCTGTAGATCGGTCGGTGGGCGTGGCCTTCTTCCATAGGCACTTGCATGCCGGGCACGGACGGACTTCGTTCGCTGTGTAGCCCACTAACTCGGAACCGTTCGTCTGCCTCGGGGTCGAAGGGGGCGTGGCTTCCGGCTTCCGCGATGTTGTGCGTAGCTGGCACGGCGATCGGTCTTCTTTCGCTTAGTTCCCCGCTAGCTCGGAACCGTTCGTGTGTGTCGGTCCCGAATTCGGCGTTTTCTTCCTCGGCGATTTCGTACTCGCGTGGCAGGCTGTCGGGCCACGCGCTATGGCCGGGCGCAGGCTCCGGTGCGGTAGGGCGAGCTGCGTCGGCGGTGGCGGCGGCGGGGGGCGCGGCAGTTACCCCCTCGCCGCCCGGTGCGATGTTCGACGCATTCGGCGATGATGGCACGGCATCCGTCGATTCGGTAGATTCCTCCCGTGGCACGATCGGCAGCGGTGGAGTCCCGTCTGGCGAAGCTGGCGACGATTTCTGCTGGCTTCTTGTGTGAACCATCGTTGAATCTTCTCACTGGCTGGTTGATCCGGCTCCGAATGGACCAAAATGAACGGGACGCGTCGATGGCGGGCGACGATGACGATGTGGTACACGCCCCGTTCGGGGGTATGCGATGCGGTCCCAGCAAGAAGACTCCGGGTTGGCGGTGCGGTGGTGACGGTCCACACAAGCGAGAGCCCCTGTCCGTACTTGAAACTATTGAAAGACTGTAAGTCTATTGAAACTATGAGACGTCGGGGCTTCGCAGTGGTCCCGCGGCACGTAGCGGCGGCTATTCCCACGTAGACGGGCGGACGGACGAGCAGGAGGACGGCGGACGAATTATTCGGCGGGTGGTGCTTCGGGGCGACGAAATAAAACCACTGGATTGCTATTGAAACGCTCCTGGTTGCTTCAGGCTTCGGGCAGAGTTTCCTTTCTTCACTTACTTCTTGCCTCTTCAGTGGCTACTACTGGAATGCGTGCCGATTCGGCGAAACCGGCCTCTATTTATACTAAAATCACGAATTCGCGGGGCTAAGTGGTGCGCGGGGGGGGAGCGCGCGGTAGGGAGGGCGAACGCGGGCGGTGAGCGGTGCGCGGGGGGAGACTCTGCCGTCTGCCTTCGACAATTTCGGTGCGATTTTATTAGTTTTTTGTGAAAATCTATTACATTTCCAATTGGAATCTTATTGGAAAACCTATTTTCCTATTAGATAATACCTATCAGACCTATTCTAATACAATATTCCAATAAGAAACTTACTATGCGTCAATCTTACTAGAAACTTCTAGAATCTAATAAGATTGGCCTGTTTTAGCTATTGTGCGTGTTTCGGAGTGCATGTTTCGTCTGTAAACTGTCAAATATAGCGAGTGTGATCGTTTTAACTAGTTTCTATTAACTAACCGTGTGTAGTGTACCTAGGAAGTGTACCTGGCAGTAAAAGGCTTTGCAGGGCGATGTTTTATTGTTTCTATCACATTTAGGAGACTTAGGCTACCTAAACTTATCCTATGAGACCTATTCTATCTATTTCCTATGCCTATTCTATCTATAAGACTGTATACGATGCAAAAAACTATCCTACATAGTGTAAATCAAACATAAGTAAATGTATGAAAGTATGAAAAGTATAAAAACGTAAGAAACTAAGTAAATACGAAAATAACGAACGAAACTATCCTATTTACATAACTAGCTATGTACACGTTGTGGCCGGCTGTCCCGCACACTATTCGCAGGCTACACTACGGGAGCTTCCAGAAGCGATTCGTATTGTAAACTGTGATTTAGCACGCATCTCAGATTGGAGTCGCACTCATGGCCTTAAAGTCAATCCTACCAAAACACAAGTAATTGTGATAGGTAGCCAGGGCTATATCTCGAAGATTGATTTTTCACAGCTTCCTCCAATTTTATTTGACGGTATTCGGATTCCTTACAGTGAATCTGTGAAAAACCTCGGAATAATGTTCAACCGAACCCTTTCATGGCAAAATCAAGTCGCGGAGGATAGCAGGAAGGTGTTTGCATCATTTCACTCCTTGAAAAGGCTTAAGAATCTTTTGCCGATCAATACGAAAATTGCTATAGCTGAGTCCTTACTTTTACCTATCCTAGATTATGCTGACATCTCCTACCCCGATCTGACAGAAGAGATGCTCAATAAGCTAGAACGGTTACAGAACGTCTGGTAAGTATGACCATGTATCTTCTTACCGGGCGCGCGTTAAGTGGCTCCCAATTCGCTTGCGAAGAGACTATCACCTTTTATCTTTCCTTTATACTATTATTTTTAATCCTTTGTCTCCTCATTATCTTAAAGAAAGATTTCATTTTCATTCCGATACTCTGAATCGCGCACTTCGCCCTTCGCGATGCCTCTCTCTTTCTATCCCTACTCACTCTACTAACTTCTACTCCAATTCTTTCACCGTTCGCGCAGTGAGGCTCTGGAACTTGTTGCCTGCTTCTTTGAGACAGGCACCATCCCTTGAGACATTTAAATCTCGTTTGAAAGCCCACCTGTTCTCTCTTCCTTCTTCATAATTTTTAGCTCCTCTTATTGTTAACTTTGGTTGTAACTTTGTCATTTTCATCATCATTATTTAATATGTATGTAGGTATATGTATGTATAGATAGGTATTTATAGTTATATGTATTTATTCTTGTATTTTAGTATATATCTATAAATAGTAGGTACATATATTTATTCTTATATATTAGTTTTAGTATTTAAAATTAGGTAGTGGTTGCCGGAAAAGCCTCCCCGCTATTATTTTGGTTCACTCTCCTCTGCCCTAAGGTTGCCTGGAAGAAATTGCTTCTGAGCAATAAGGCCGCCTATTTGTACATTTCTCTGTAATTGTGTATTCCTCTTCTGTATGTAACTTTCTGTGCAATAAAGTATATTCTTATCATCTTAAGCACAATTCCCCTACGTATTCCCCTGTTTTCCGCCCGAAAAATGCATGTAGAGTGGAAAAATGCATGAAAACGCTGAGGCCAGGCATCCTCTTAAAGGTTTGAGAGATCGTACCTAATCCTTATTTTAATGCAATAATGCAATCTGTTTAAAAAATACCTATGCTAAGAACTACTTTAGAAATTGAACCGCTAAAACATATCAAACATGATGGGTAGGTTCAATAACTAATATAGGTAAAAAAATCACCCTTTTATTTTCCGCGGGGTGGGCAGAGCGCTAACAACCGTAAACATTGGATGTTTATAGCCCAGTAATACCTATAAACAAGTAAAAAAGATTTATGGGGTGAAATTTTACTAGTGACCGATAGCGAAAACTCAGAACCGGCAGGTGATAAGGAACAACTTTCCCCAAGGAACATAGGTCAAAATACGAAAGAAAATGTTGACCTCCCATAGTAACTCAAATCGGCTGATCGGCAATTTTGTATGGGAAGTCCAAATTTTTTTTTCGTATTTTGACCTATGTTCCTTGGGGAAAGTTGTTCCTTATCACCAGCCGGTTCTGAGTTTTCGCTATCGGTCACTAGTAAAATTTCACTGTATAGATAGGTAGGTAGATGATACTACTGAGAAAATCTTACAAGCACAAAAGAAAACTTTAGCAGCGGATGAAAGTTACTTAGTTTTATCATAAAAACCAGAGCGGTTCGTCTTCGTAAGCGGTGACACCCGCTGCAAATCATTTTCCCCTCGGAATAACATGTTTTCCTGGCATGGACCTACCTATTAACTTTCTTCTTGAAACACTCTATCTACTTATTAAAAAAAATACTTATCGGCATTCTATGCATGAGATGTGTTATAGGTAATACTTACATACGCTGTAGATAGGTACTTATTGATATTAATGATAAACAGTTTAGGCTAGGACGGTATGCACCTAAGAGGAAACATCGTGGAAAACCCTTAGGAAAATATCTAAGGTAGAAATCGTGCGGCACTTCTATTACCAGTTTAGCGAGTTTTAAAGCGATTTGCGAAACTACATCTAGAGACTTTGTTTACAAATATTTACCAGGAAAATCCGACAAACGTACCGACCGAGTAATAAACATTGCAGATGAGCGGACGACCGATGTGGCGTAGTGGTAGTGCGCTAGGTTTCTATGCAGAGGTCCCAGGTTCAATACCTATCAGTCAGGGTTCCAGTATTTTTATTTTGTTTGAATTTGGAATATAAATGTTTGTTATCGGCAGATTAGCTTTTGTGCGTGTTTCTGTATATGTAAGTCCATCTACCCATAGTATCCCTACTAATTTGTGTCTTGATGATGGTGATAAGTGAAATCAGGAGCCTAAACTTTATGAGCAGGTAGCAAGCATTAGATGCACTACCTATAATGATGATAAAACCAACGAACTTCCTTCGCACAAACTTATGTTTCGATTTTTTATTTAAGAAAATTTATTACGTAGATACGCAGTAAAAATCATAAAAAGACCAAAATTTTCCTACCTTATTACTGGATTATTAAATTAAAAAATACACAAAACCTGTAAATAAAACTAGTTTGATGATTATGATCTTAACGTCAATTTTATTGTTAAAATTTTTGTTTAATAACACCAAAAAAAAAAACCTGTTGATCTAAGACGCGCATAAAGTTGCGTTTTCTGCTGGCGTGCGTCGCGAGCTTTTTGAGGAAAACCCCTCGGTTAGTTGCGTCATCACATCACATATTATGTTCATAGGAGACTGTCCTATGTTTTTATATAGCCGCTAGGAGTCTGGGGCTTCAAAGTGAGTTGGGTTGCAGCGCAGCGCGGTTGGATCGCGCTTGTGGACACTCAACGTTACCTACAAGTTTTTTTTTAACTCGAGTTCTAGCCATTTTGTGACCTGCGGGGAATAACATCATCTAAAGAAGAATCTGAAGGGACGGGTCGTTCAAAAGTAAGTTTTAAAAAGTAATTTTAATTTTAATTAAGTACCTATTAAGTTCTTAGTTACGAATATTTAAAAAAAAAGTCCTTACCTAATGCTGCTCGAATTAAATATAAAGTCAGTTGCGTAAAAGAAAAATAGCAGGTGGATTCCTCGCTCGATATTGCGAAGAATTGCATAGAAAGGCTTTTTCCGAACTGTAATGTAGAGCTTTACAAAAAACTCACGCAAGTTCAAAGCAAAACGAGTGCGTGCGTAGCACTTCAAGCTATGCACGCAACTTCAATTAAATATTAGGAACTATCGGTTCTATATATCTATGATCCTAGATATTCGCATAGATTGCAAATCTGATTTTTCCTTGCATTTAAAAAGAATTTGGTTCTTATTTCGGAAGCGAGAGCAGAGTGCCTTCCGCCTACGAATGTCAACGGTATCGTTAAATAAACAGATAATTAGGTACCTTGTACCTACAAATTCTGTGTACTTTTTTATGCTTCCTTTAAAATAACAATAAGACCGGAAACATTCCAAGTCTTTACAAAACCACAAGGTGACCTGCAATATTTTTAACTGCACCTCCTTAGTAAAGAAATTGACCTGCGTATCAGTTTTAACGCAATTTAGCTGTAATGTTTCATCATTGATTATTTTATCTGTATAAATAAGGATAGTTGTGACTATTGGCGGGAAGTATGGACAAAGTCCGCCCTTCATCTCCACATCTCCAGATAAGCCACAAAATAAGGAGATTGTTGTCCGATTGAGAAACAAATTCGGTAGATTAAAAGTTGCCGTTTTCCTCGTTTTGATTGATTCTATGTGGGAGAAAGTCGGTATAATTTTTTATTCTAACCATGTATGTCAGAACAAGCCCTACATAACCTACCTACCTATCTACGTACCAACGTTCGTCTCGGCGCTCTAAGGGTGAATGTACTGTTCAGTGTAGTTTTCCATCAATAAACGTAAAAGGAACAGATTCTTTCTCGTTGAAACAACGAGTTGGTTGAAAGAGTATTTTGTCACCTGCCTGAAATTCTCAAACGTTAAATTCTCAAGCATCATAGCCGTAGGCCAATTATATAGTTATTTTGTTATGTTATTATAACATCGCTTTAATTGGGCGTTGATTGTATTTTTTACTAATCTCCGGGTCATTGCGGAGACGGCATCATTACTTTTTGTCTGCGGCTGATTGTTTATACTTAGTAAACATTATCTGTCATTTTTTTGCACAAATTATGCTCAAATGATTTTGTATAGTTGGTCGTTTATCGCAATTTCTACCTTGTTATATAAAAGGTCGCAATTTTTAAATGTTATGCGCAAGTCAACAAACCCTACTTTGCTATAAAGGGTGGAAAAATTATATTTATCCGGCCATACATCATGTGTGCCCTGTTTGATTGACGTTGAACATTTCCAAGTAGGTACCTAGATAAGGTCTGGAGGCGCGGCTCTGATGATAAGCTACATTGAGACACTGTGGTCCCTGACGCGACAGACCCTAAGGTCATCAGGTTATCTTATCTCGCCTGTACCATGATCCCGGTGGATTATTATCTGTAAAGAATAGTGGGTACCTAGGTACAAAGTTTACAAACAGAATTTCTGGGAATATCTTTTTTTCTGGATATGGCAAAACGTATTTAACTAAGCAGAAAATATTTAAGTATGATTATATAGGGTGAAATTTTACTAGCGACCGATAGCGAAAACTCAGAATCGGCTGGTGATAAGGAACATCTTTCCCTAAGGAACATAGGTCGAAATACGAAAAAATATTTTGGACCTCCCATACAAACTTGCCGATCAGCTGATTTCAATTACTATGGGAGGAACAAAAATTTTTTTCGTATTTCGTCCTATGTCCCTTGGGGAAAGTTGTTCCTTATCACTAGCCGGTTCTGAGTTTTCGCTATCGGTCACTAGTAAAATTTCACCCTATATTTAGTTACGCCGAAATTCACCGTGTCGAAACAAGAATGAGGTAGTCAGAATTGCAGAAAAACAGACAGACAGAAACTTTTGATCGCTCACAATAAAACAAGTTATTAAGCATTATTTTTTGAAATGCTCTTAGCCTAGCTCTAGGTACTTATATCTTTTGTGAAAACATGTTTCTCGACATAAATTTTTATTATGTATAGAAGTAAAAACGACTAAGGAAGATACTGCAGTTATTTATCTACTGATGAATGATGCAATATGATCCGACGGTAGATGCAGTGTGGACTGACTGACACGCACGTGTGATTGCAGTGTGCAAGTGCAGTGACAGTGTTGCACGGTTTGTGCGTATAGCAACATACCTACTTGCCTACGAGTATGTCACATACATACTTATGTAAGACGATTACTAGGTATAATAGGTCCGATTCTGTATCTAGGAACTACCGGATTTTGAACAGGGTCTCTATAATAACTATGGATACCTGTCACACACGTGTGATTGCAGTGTGCAAGTGCAATGACAGTGTTGCACGGTGTGTGCGTCTAGCAACATACCTACTTGTCTACGAGTATGTCACATGTACATACTTATGTAACACAAATACCAGTAATTGGTCCAACTCTCTTTGTAGGCAGGTATAACGGGATATTGAAAAGGGTCTCTACAATACTCGTACTAGCTATAGCTATTTATTACGCAATGGTAATAAGGGGTCGCCCACAAATTACGTACCTAACGCAAAAATTCAAACATTTTGACCCCCCCCCCCCCCCCCTCCCCACACGTAACGGGACCGTAACGCTTGATCGTTACCCCTCCCCCCCTCCCCTTAGCGTTACGTAACGTAGGTGAAAGGCGCAAATTCAAATCCGCGAAAGAAAATTTTGCAATATTTATAAAAAAAACATTGTTCTACATTCCATCGGACACTGGCACTAGAAGAGTTTAAAAAAAAACCGGCCAAGAGCGTGTCAGACACGCCCACAAATAGGGTTTCGTAGTCAACGTTTAAATATCAGGTTTTTCAGCATTGCAAACTTAATTTTGTAGCTGGTTTGTTAGCACTGCAGCAGTATGATGACCAACCGCAAATAGAAAAACTCAGTTTTTTCTGAAACCTTTAAGGGTACAATATCCGTTATAGTTTTCATTGTAACTTCAGATTGTAAGCTATATTCCATATTTATTTCAAATTTTTAGCGTTTATACTTTAGAAGTTACAGCTGGAACAAATTATGGGTCAAAAACGCCCTTTTTAAAAGCAAATATCTCGTGACAGGAACATTTTAGTGACTTTGTTTCAAGGAAACCTCACCTTAGTTTTAAAAGACCTATTCAACGATACCCTACTCAATATTACAGAAAAAAAAATTTTTTTTGCCCTCCTTTCACTTTTACGGGAGGGGGTCCAAAAAACATTTAAAATAATTTTTTTTAACATTTCTATATTTGGGTCAACACGATCTATCTTCTCACCAAATTTCATGTCGATAGCTCTAAAACTAACGAAGATATGAGGGAGCGGCATACAGACAGACAGACAGACAGACAGACAGACAGACAGACAGACATGACGAAACTATAAGGGTTTCTAGTAGACTACGAAACCCTAAAAATTCAGTAGTCCCTGTATTACGAGGATCTGAAAATACACTTGAAAAATATAAAAAAGCGTTACGTAACACTCAGACCTCCCCCTCCCCCATAGTAACGGAACCGTAACGCTGGGTCGGAACCCCTCCCCTCCCCCTAAAGTGCGTTACGTAATTTGTGGACGACCCCTAATAGCCGGCATTGGTCAGTGCTTAAAAATTCATTGTGAGATATTATTTTGATAAAATCTCGAATAAAAATATCTATTTTAAATACAGTAAGTGGTTGTTAGGTACTTTCCGTTTAAGAATTGTTTCTACGTTTAGCGTGAATTTTCTAATAAGCTACGAAACTGCTACGACATAGGCTCTATTTACCTGATTACTCTACAGTTTTATCAACGTAAGAATTTTAAGTTTTTTTACTAGGATTTGTTGGTATTTATACCAATAAATTTATAAGTATCCGTGTTTGGAATAGGTAGTTACGATAATGAAATTAGTCAAAACATGAGATCAAAACAAACAAATTCTGAGCCGCGTGACTTCCGTGTCAAGTAGCACTCGTTATCCAATTTCTCAGTACACTCATACAGTGGGAGAGAGCCCACGAGCAGTAGCCCACTCGTAGGCACGGTGATAATGATAGCAATTCACGAGACGAGTCTTCCTGGGCGAGCGGGCAAGGTCTCGGAACACTTTGCGGTAGGGGTCCGGGCTAAGCGGATCGCCTTTCGCAGATGTGTCAAATCTCATAATATTTCTTCTTTTATATTGAGCTACTGATCATTGTTTTAATTTGGTGATAAATAAATAATAGAATAAGGCAGTGTGTTTGTGGTAAATTAAAATTTTACCGACTAAAATGGTCACTGAAATTAATTTAACGGTGAAAAGTGATGAAAAATTTGGTAAGTCGTGCGAATAAAGCCTCCGCGCACCGTCTTTCTAATTTATGATTCAGTCGCATTTCAGATAGGATAGTTTGGTTAAGACGTCAAAGATTTTATATTCAGTTGTCATATTTGATTAAAGTAACTATTTTTACATAGGTATTTATTTTAGAGGTATACTCATGTTGTTGTATATTTTTAAACTCATTTTTGATAAATACCACACCAATTATTTCCCATTCAAGTAAATTTGAATTTAAGTGTTCAATTTTATGTAATGTAACCTACAATAATAGGTAGTCATGTCAAAATATACAAATTGGTACAAACCAGAGCAATGTATGTATACCTACCTAGTACCTAGTACAATTTTTTCGGTAGGCACAATGACTTGTTTTCGTACCAGTGCTCATATTAGTTACATTTTCTTTGTCCATTAGTGTTGGAGAACGAGACGAAACATGTCGAGATTCAGATAGAAAGAGAGGATCCATTGACGAAAGCTATCGGCGCCATCGGCAAGTGGCAGATCTGGATATGCTGCGTGGTGTTCCTCGTCAAATTCCCGGTGGCTTGGCACCAGATGAGCATCATCTTCCTGGCACCACCGGTCAACTTCACTTGCGCTTCTCATAATGAAACTGAAGTCTTTGACAACCAATGCTATGCCAACTGCACAGACTACGTATACGACCACAGGGTCTTCAAGGAAACCATCATAACTCAGTGGGATTTGGTGTGCGACAGGGCGTGGCTGAAGAATCTCACGCAAACGGTGTTCATGCTCGGCATTCTGGTCGGGAATATGGTCTTCGGTCATCTGTCTGACAGGTGAGTTGCACATGTTTATGGAGTGAAGGAAAAAATCACTGTGTTGTGTTTTTTGTATGGAGCAATTTTATAAACATGCGATTAACTTCTTGTGGAAAAGCCAAATATTCTCTCCTATAAATAACTTCGACCTAAAGAGAGTCATACAAAATGGCAACATACCTATTAATGTTAGTTCATCGTAAAGTAAATTGATGCATCCTGATCTTCAGACTGACTAAATTCGTCTTGTATCTACCTAGTTGACTGATATGTGGATCCCGGATATGATTACTTTAGCAGACGTTGACCTACTTAAACTGTACTAAAAATGTATACTTTTATGTTCTTGACCTTTTTTTATCACAACCCTGCAAAAGTCATTAATTAGAGTCACATTTTCAGTCTTTGTTAAATTCTCATAAACAAAAGATTCATAACAATAAATACGTCGTACATATTTGAGGTCTCTTCTTATCTTTAACCTTATACCTAAATGTGTATCATCCAGACAGGAAGCAAAATTGCTACTGATCTATGACATAAACATAAGCCAACGGTCTTCGTCTATCGTTTAATACTTCCGTAAACATAAAATCACAACGAGTTATGCAACTTCATCATTTTTACACATCATAAGCCTTTAAGGGCTCTCCCGTATCCAGAGTAGGTACGGATAAACTAAACTTAAGAATGTTATTTCTTATTTCCGTCATGCGAAATCATGAAATCAAAACTTTACGATGAAATTATGAGTGCCTATATGATGATAATTACGACCATTAATGAAAATATGCATTATTATTTGCAGGTTCGGAAGACGCGTGCCTTTCCTAGCAGCTGTCTTCCTCCAACTGATATCAGGGGTGACAACAGCTTACTCCGTCAACTGGTACATGTTCACTGCGCTCCGATTCTTCCTCGCTGTGGCCACTGGAGGAACCATGGTCACCAGCTTTGTACTGACCATGGAACTCATCGGCGCCAGATACAGAGACACCGTCGGAATCCTCTACCAGATCCCATTCAACTTCGGCCACCTTTCTCTACCACTCTTCGGATACTACCTGAGAAACTGGGACGACTTACAACTGGCGATATCGCTGCCGTCTATTCTGTTTCTGAGCTACTACTTCTTATTGCCTGAATCTCCGAGGTGGCTATTGACAGCTGGTAGAACCGATGAAGCTGTGAAGATTATGGAAACTGCTGCTAAGAGGTAAATTTTTAGAACAAAGCCATCATACCTATATTTTAAGTAGTATAACGACCGTGTTGTTTTAAGTCGAGGCTTATTGAGTCTCGACGTTTCAATGCAATAAGTGCACCATCATCAGGAGTCCGACAGGCGACAGGTCGCTCGCGCACGGTAGTAGAACTGCGGTATAATTCAATAATCCTACGTATATAGTTTTTTTTTAACATCAGGTGATAATTTCTATTATCTTTTTCTAGGAACGGCCGCCCTACCGATGGCATAGCGTCGTCCACCCAGAAGATGGCAGTAGAGTTCAGCAGCAAGGCAGACGAGCACGCGTCGTTCATCGCGCTGTTCAAGACGCCGAAGCTGCGCGCGCGCACCCTGGCTATCTGCTTCAACTGGTTCGTCTGCGGACTGTGCTTCTTCGGCGTGTCACAGTACATCGGACATGTGGGCGGCAATATCTTCACCAACGTTGCCATATCTGCTGTTATCCTGGTAAGGGAATCTGTAATATTTTGCCATAACTTGTCATACAGCATGGTTGTCCGAATAGGCTATATTTGACAACTGTCAAACCCATACTAGAAAACGTTTCAACAAAGAAAAATATTACCTTATATCATAGCAATAACTTGATTTGTCAAATGTGGTCTATTGGAACGACCGTCCTGTAGTTAGACTGCGCTTTGAAAAATCGCCGAAGCTGCGCGCGCGCACCCTGGCCATCTGCTTCAACTGGTTCGTCTGCGGGCTGTGCTTCTTCGGCGTTTCGCAGTACATCGGACATGTGGGCGGCAATATCTTCACTAACGTTGCCATATCTGCTGTTATCCTGGTAAGCGAATCTGTATATTTTGCCATAACTAATAGTACAGTATGGTCGTTTCAATAGGCCACATACACACACTGTAGTTAGACTGCGCTTTGTAAAATCGCCGAAGCTGCGCGCGCGCACCCTGGCCATCTGCTTCAACTGGTTCGTCTGCGGCCTGTGCTTCTTCGGCGTTTCGCAGTACATAGGACATGTGGGCGGAAATATCTTCACCAACGTTGCCATATCTGCTGTTATCCTGGTAAGTGAATCTATATATTGCCATAACTAATAGTACAGTATGGTCGTTTCAATAGGCCACATACACACACTGTAGTTAGACTGCGCTTTGAAAAATCGCCGAAGCTGCGCGCGCGCACCCTCGCCATCTGCTTCAACTGGTTCGTCTGCGGGCTGTGCTTCTTTGGCGTTTCGCAGTACATCGGACATGTGGGCGGAAATATCTTCACTAACGTTACCATATCTGCTGTTATCCTAGTAAGTGAACCTTTTGACCTATAACACCTATTTTGCCGTAATGAATAGTAGTTCGACTGCGCTTGGGTAAATCCGTTGCCGACATTTGTGACTATTTTGCGTTAAATAAGTAGCTGTTGAATCAAATCGAATCTTATAAACTAGAATAACTTTGCTTGGCTTGAAAAACTTATTAGTCATATTCATACAACTTAAAATTGATTGCAGTTGAGGTCAGATAGAAAACGATAAGGAAAGGAATATTGTTGTTTTCCTATCGAAATATACACGCGTCAATTTGTCATGTTATGATCTGACGGGATCGCGGAAATCTAGATTTTGTTTTATGTTAATGAAATCTGCGTCAGTGCAATCACTTCCTCTCGTAAAATGATAAGATAATTTCCAGATTTAACAACATTGTTAACAGAAGTTATACGAGTATAAGCAGCTATGTTTGTTTTATAAACATCTTTATATAGTCCTTCACATTATCCTAGATAACGTGTTTATCTTTTACTCATACTATTCATATACCTAACGTCTGAGTGTCAAAATTTTGAGGGACTACACACATTCATATACATAGTACTAGGTAGTACTAGGTAGGTACTTCTGTATAATAACTTACGAAAGAACAACAAAAGTTGTAATAATGACACTTTTTCATTTCAGATTCCTGGCACCCTGGTATCAATTTACGCAAACAGAGTCCTCGGCAGGAAGATCACCTTGATCAGCTCCAACTGTCTGACCGGGCTAAGTTGTCTGCTCATCATCATCGTGCCGCACTCCGGCGCCAGCCACCTCACGCTCGGCTGCATCGGCCTTTGGGGCATGAGCGTTTCCTTCGCCACCGTCTACTTATACGCTGGAGAGCTGTTCCCTACTGTCGTGAGGAATTCTGGCGTGGGGTTGTCTTCGACTGTGGCCCGAACAGGATCTATGGTTGCTCCATTCGTGGCGACTCTCTCTCATACAAGCCCCTGGCTGCCGCCCTTGGCTTTTGGCATCGTCCCGCTGATCGGAGCTGGTCTCTGCATCATACTACCTGACACCCGCGGGAAGAATCTGCCTGATACGCTAGAAGAAGGCGAAGCGTAGTTTTTGATGATCTCTTATTAACCTGACGAGGCTCCTGTTTATAGTATTTTTACCTAATACCAAGTAGAATTGTTTTATTGAATGAATCTCAGATGTGCTTGGAGATTGTACGAAGCATGACATGATTATTAGCAGTTAAGTTACTGATTGCTTTGCAGTTTGGTGTACCTGTGTCAGAGATACAAGACAAAATGTATATTCCTAAAACTATTCTAACCAACATGTAATTAGGTCTACATTATTGTATAGGCTGTGATATAATTTATAAGATTAATAATATTGTGTAATAAATATGTGCTACACATTTGATTGTTATTTCAATCAACATTAACATTCATTACCTACATATAGTTACTTTGTAATATTCTTCCGTTGTTAAAACTCAGATAACGCAAAACGTATTATAACGTCCGTGACTACACACGACTGAGACCTAATTGTTCTTAAAATTTTAAAACGTTACTTCTCATTTGCATAGTTTACTTAATTATAACAATGTGTCATTCTAGTATACTTAGGTACATGGTCGCTTTTGTAGACCAGACTTTGTTTGTGATTTAAATGGGCAAATATCGAGGTTCGTCGCTCCACATAAAAATAATAATCTTATTGTTAGTTTACTTCTTTAAAGAGGTAGACGTCTGAAAATATTATGGAAAAGAAAATAATACACGGTCGCATACGGAAGGCTTATTGAGTGGCTGGTATTTTCTGTGCTAAAACCGAATTGCATGGATAAACGTTATAAACAAATGTGGTAAGTAAAATCTAAAACTTAAATGCGTAGGCCTTGGTGAAGACACTATCTAACCTAATATAAAATTGTAATCTCTAGCTCTTAGCGATGCCACTTGTATCTAGTGTTATCTTGAACTAAGTACACCCGTAACTGCATAGTCAGTAGGCAAAATATATAAATTCAGTAGTACTGGCTTAACGTTCATAACAAAAAAAGTGATTAAATAAAAAATGGACATTTTCATGATTATAGTTGTTTGCTCTAAATTACAGTGAACATGTCTGACAAAGACCTTATAGAGGAAATAATTGGAAGTTTCGGCAGATACCAAACATGGATTTTGTTCGTCATCACGCTGGCACACTTGCCAGCTGATTTCCAGTTGAACAATGTGTTGTTTGTTCTACCGAGTGTGGATTACGTGTGTAAGGACGCTGAAGCCTTAAATACAACAAACCACTGTCCTTGTTCGACACCTGAATATGATCGGTCTACGATAGTTGAGTCTGCTACGAGCGAATGGAATCTCATATGTGGGCGAACGTTCTTCGCGAGTCTGGCTCAGTCGATGATGTTGGTTGGGATGCTGACTGGGAGCCTGTTGTACGGATACATTTCAGACAGGTAAGCTGAAACAATGTGTCTTCCTTAAAATACTTGACCGAGAGATAGATCAAGGTGTAGGTATCATGAGTGTACCTAGGTGTAGATATCATTGTCTGTAATACAATATTAGAGAGACGCATAACAAAACCTGACAGCGAGAAACACACATAACGTATTGTCCAAACGCATGTAATTTCAACCCTATTCTCATACAAATATGGATTATGTCAAACGGTTTGACAAACTCATTCGTCGACGCAACGGTGTGCGATATACTTCCTGTCTGTCAAACAATTTGACATAAACCGTAATCGTATGAAAATAAGGTGGAAAATCGTATTTTTCAAATGCATCCAAAAGCGCACAGTCATTTCTTCGTCTTGTCTCGTGATATCTAAGTTTCCGCATCGGTGATAAATAAGCACGTTTATGTAGTTTTGTTTTGACTGATATTAAAGACATAGTTTTTTTTCATACTTTCAGATTTGGCCGAAAAGTTGCAGTGTTGGTAGCCATATTCACTCAGCCTTTATTTGGAACTATCAACGCCTTCGCAAGTGGCTACTGGTCGTTTACTGTCTTTAGATTTCTGGCAGGAAATGCTCTTGGTGGCACCTATGTATCGTGCTATGTACTTTTGATGGAACTGAGCGGGAAATCCTTCAGGCCATATTTGTGTGGGCTACATGAAATAGCCCCATCATTATCAGTTATCCTACTACCAGTGATAGCATACTTCTTAAGGGATTGGAGACATCTTCAACTGGCGACAGCCGCTCCATGGTTCGTGGTCATCGTTTACTACTGGATCTTACCAGAGTCTCCTCGGTGGCTCATCACAGTGGGAAGGAAAAAGGAAGCCATTGAAATCCTCACCTATATAGCAAAGAAGTAAGTTATTTCAGCACGATATGTATGCTTAATAAAATAAATTAAAAAAATAAATAGGTAACTTTTTTGTTTACAGAAATAATCGTCCGACCGATAACATCGTAACACTCGTAAACATTATAGACAAGGAAACAAAATGTGAGAATAGCGACCGGCATGGCTCCTACATGGACTTGTTCAAGACTCCAAAAATCAGGAAGTACACCATCGTCAACGGCCTGATGTGGATGTGCTGTGCCCATGCCTACTTCGGCGCTACCCAGTACATCGGCCGATTGAATGGGAACCTCTATCTGAACGTTCTTATTACAGGCGTGATGTACATCCCAGCTTTGATGCTCATGGTAGTCTGTGCTGTGTTCTTGAAACGAAAAATTATCACCATCATCACATTTAGCATTTGCGGTCTTTCGATACTAGCATTCATAGTTACACCTTCGGGGTACCAGGCCGTTTCGAATACATTCGCAATCGTAGGTCAGCTGGCAGCTTACATAGCGTTTGTTTTGATATATTTGTATACCACAGAAGTATTTCCAACTGTTGTTAGAAACTCAGCAATAGGATTTGCATCGATGTGTGCTAGAGTTGGTGGGTTGGTTGCACCTTTTGTAGTTAATATAGGGATAGAATGGGTGTCAATGGGAATTTTAAGTACTTTGGCGTTCTTGGCAGCTTTGCTTTGTTGTATGCTTCCAGAAACCAAAGATACTGTTCTTTTAAACTCGATAGAACAATCCGAACGACCAGTTAGGAAAAACTAGCCATTACTTATCTATTGATTGATTTATAATTTATTGTTTATAATAATTATATACAAGTACTCTTTGTAACAATTTATCGTACTAGATTGTAATCAACACCCATAAACCCCATATACCTAAATATGACTCTCTCAAATTTTTACCTATAGACTTAAGCAGGTGTAATATGTTAGTTATCTTTTTACAATAAGTAGGAATATACGTCGTAATATGTCATATCTTTTTACTTTTATTATCAGTCTAGACTAGAGGGCTTACTGTTTAAAGAGATGATGTCAGCAGTTTACAGAGAATATTTTGTATAATGGACTGTAAAATTAAGAGTACTATAAACAGAATATATTAACTCATTGTAAGAACGTGACTAAACTAAACTAAGCTGACGTTGCGCGTGTGTTTGCGTGTAGTATTTATTTAAAATCCTTTATAATAAGTTGTATGTACCTCTAAGTAATGAAGCAAAAAATCAAAAAACTGATTTTACGGTAGAAAAAATATTTAATATCGTTATTTTTAAAACCGATTTTGAAGAAATATGTTGCAATCCATTAATTTTTTAAACAATAAAACATTAAACTCGGTGTAGCTTAATGGGTTTTGAGATATGCGTAGTGGCCATACACAGAGGCATACACTTCTCATACAGACGTGGACATATTGCAGTTACTCTGAGATCGTAAATTCGTACGGGTGGAATTGATGTTCTCTCTTGAAGTTGGGTATTAAGTAGAATTTATTTGTTTCAATAATATTATTGTGATATTTTGATGTTGGTGTCATGATGATGATAGTTTTGGCACAAAGATGTTACAGCATAAGATCAAATGTTATCTATCAAAGATACTTCAATGTTGAGTATAGTTTGGCATAAGCCGACTGTGTGCTCAGACGTATAGTTAAGATAAAAATAATCCGGTAAATAATATACCTAGAAGGAAAACGTGTACAAATTGTGAAGTGACTTTCTTGTAAATGCCGCAAAAATGAGTATTGAAGATTCAATAGAACTGTCTATTGGCAGTTTTGGAAGATACCAGACATGGATTTTATTCCTAGTACTTTTAGGACGTTGTGCGACAGAGTTTCAACTGACAAACGTTGTGTTTCTTCTGCCCCATGTAGACTACGTGTGTAATGACGAAGGTGTAATGAATGCGACCATCTATTGTCCGTGTAAGAATCCGGAATATGACACGAGCACGATAGTAAGCTCAGTGACAAGCGAGTTCAATCTCATATGCAAAAGCACGTCGCTAGCAAGTTTGGCTCAGTCCATGTTGCAAGTTGGGATTCTAGCTGGAAGCATATTTTATGGCTATGTTTCTGACAAGTAAGTTTTATTCATCATCCTATCTAATACCTAACTAATCCGCTTAAAATAGAACTATTTATTAAAGATCATACACCTATCCTACATCACACCTGTGTGCTGTCGCACAAAAACTAATTGTGTAAATATGACATCAAATATTTTTACGCAAGTTGCGTTAATAGATACAATTTTGAATTTATAAACACAGGTGATTTCCAAATGTTCCAATCAAACCAACCCTTCACAAAAGATATCTTTTCTAAAAGGCCGTTTCTCAAAAAATTGGCCGCACAACCTGTGCATCAGTTTACGTCAGATATTTTTTATATTTATGCACCCAACTGATAACTTTTGCCATATTCGTTTTTAAACACAGTTCTTGCACAAAGGCCATGTGTATATAATATCGCTCGAGGTATATTATATACTTTTAAACTGATTTTTACGTATATTTGGTCGCTAACCTGCGCGTCTTTTCACGATGTGCTTAAGTTTAAGCATTAAAAAAATATATTAATGTGCAAAAATAAAATATTCTACCAAACGTTTCTATTTACGTATATCCATAGGAGAAGAATCACACAATATAATAAACTAATATTCATTATTCATAACATAAAATACAATTTAAAGTTTTGTACGAACATTTTTGTCGTTAATCTGCAAATGTGAAAACACGATCGTACCGCGGGTACCACTTCACCTCTCCCGTCTCACTCTGCAACACCCGAACCAGCCATTCACTAGCAAACATCTGCTGAGAGAAGGCCTTGTCAGTTGTTCAGTTTCCGGAGAAAAGGCGAGCTATATATCGGATTCTGGAGTTTGTAACGGGTATGTAGTCGTTTTTATGCCTCTTTTATGTAAAAAACTATGCTACCCGTTGCACTCATTTCAAGTTATAATGTGTAAAATAGTGTTTGCTTTAATGTGTCTAAGTGAGCAATCCTTGTACAAAATGGTTTTCCTGTGATGACGAAATAACTGCTATTTAGTCGTTAACCTGCCGGTCGTTCACCTGTCTCAAAAATGCAGGTGAACGACCTAATAGCAGGTTAGCGACAATTATCATACAAAAGTGTAATTAATAATATAAAATAAATGATCTAATTCATTGCTTAATATTTTACTAATTTGATAAAAGTAGTCCTAAATTTATTAAACAATAATTTTAGAAAGGTTTTTCTAAAAAACATTGAATTGTTCATAGAGATACTTTATTATACTTAATAAAAGTTTGATTTAGTTGAAGTGCAAAAATGTTCATATGTGTGCTAAACGAATTTAAGTTACTAAATAATTAGGTATTTTGTGTTTTTATTGCTGAGAAATTACAGCCCGTACACGTAGTCGTTAACCTGCTGACGTTACTTAGTAAATTTGTACTAAAATGTCGTTAACCTGCACCTATTGTCCTTAACCTGGCGACATTGTCGTTCACCTGCCCCCCTCGTAATTTAGATTGCCCATATTTCCTAAAGTAATGAAAAAAATTGCTTCCCTCCACTAAATATGTAATAAAGAACCATTAATCTAGCTAGCAAGATATTTTTTTTCGCGAAAACACGAACTTTTTAAAAACAAGCAAAAATGAAATCTTGCGGCCAATTTTTTGAGAACTGTCCAAAAGTATTTCTGCTAAAAGTTGACGAAATTCGTCATTGTTTCAGATATGGCCGTAAAATCGCCGCTGTGAGTGCGATGTTCTTCACAGGTTTCTTCGGAACGACCGCAGCTCTGAGTCCAACCTTGTGGCTCTTCATCGTCAGCCGATTCTTCATAGGCATGTCTGTAGGAGGGACCATGCTTAGCGCATATGTACTGGTCATAGAATTGAGCGGTAAATCCTTTAGACCCTACGTAATAGGACTGGAAGGCATAGCCTATGTCATTTCCTATTTTGTACAGCCGATAATAGCATATTATATCAGGGAGTGGAGGCACCTTCTGCTAGTAACATCAGTGCCATGGCTTCTAATCATATCTTACTATTGGCTTATACCGGAATCTCCACGGTGGCTGATAACAGTCGGAAAGAAGAAGGAAGCTATTGAAATTCTCACATTCATCGCTAAGAAGTAAGTGGTTTTATATCTCTATCAAATCATTTGACATTGTATTTATTGATGTGATTCGTACTCAACGAATACTTGGTTGCTTCCAGGAACAATCTCAATACAGACTACATCGAAGACCACGTCATGGGTAACGAAGTCGAGAGCCAGAACAAAGAGAAACGTGGAACTTACCTAGATCTGTTCAGGACGAGAAGAATGCGCATGTACACAATCATAAACGCCTGCATTTGGTTGTGTTGTTCCCACACATTCTTCGGCATTAACCAGTACATCGGTAGACTGGCAGGCAACTTGTATTTGAACGTGATGCTGTCAGCAGCCTGCCTCACGCCAGGTCTATTCTTAGTTACTATAGCCACATTGTACCTCAAAAGAAAAGTAAGCATCATCACAACTTTTTGCATAGCGGCATTTTCGCTCCTGTTTATAATTTTCATCCCAGCACACATGTCTTGGGCAATTCTAACGTGTGCTATAGTAGGCCAACTAGGCGCTTACACTTCGTTTATTTTAAGTTATTTGTACTGTTCAGAGATCTTCCCAACTCTGATAAGAAACTCAGCTTTTGGTTTTTCTTCAGTGTTCGCTAGGGTTGGCAGTTTCGTAGCTCCGTTTGTAGTAAATATAGGAATCCAGTGGGTCTCTATGAGTATATTCAGTGGACTTGCCTTTTTGGCTGCATTTTTGTGTATATTTTTGCCAGAAACCAAAGATATAACGTTATTGAATACGATCGAACAAGCGGAACAGAGCGGAGAATTTGAGAGGAGTGTAGACCAAGGGATCGATGAGCCGCCTCATAGAAAATATTAATTTATATAGGTTAGTTTTGTTAAATAAGTTATTAAGAACAACAAAATCTACATATAAATAACTAGCGGCCCGCCCAGCGGTTTCACTCGCTGCTACTTACCTGTTTTCCCGTAGAAATGGGATCTTTGCCCGTAGTAAAAAGTCCATTAATCCATTCTAGCAGAAGTTACTCATCATGACCATGTGCCAGCAGAGGCGGCCTGTCATGGCGAATAACTTTAACTTTGAAGCCATTACCGTATCTCTTATAGTTTTGATGGGATGCTGGTGGTCTACATCAGGCACTCCAGACCCTCGTGACCATGTGCCAGTAGAAGCGGCCCGTCATGCTGAATAAATTTAACTTTGAAGCCATTACCGAGTCTAATAATGTTTAGATGGGGTGCTGGTGGTCTACATCAGGTACTCCAGACCCTCGTGACCATGTGCGAGCAAAAGCGGCCCGTCATGCTGAATAACTTTAACTTTGAAGCCATTACCGAATCTTTTATAGTTTAGATGAGATGCTGGTTGTCTTCATCAGGTACTCCAGACCCTCGTGACCATGTGCCAGCAGAAGCAGCCTGTCGTGCTGAATAACTTTTACTTTGAAACCATTACCCTATCTCTTGTAGTTTAGATGGGATGCTTGTGGTCTACATCAGCTACTCCAGATCCTCGATGACCATGTGCCAGCAGAAGCGGCCCGTCATGGTGAACAACTTTTTCTATGAAGCCATGGCCGTATCTCTTATAGTTTATATGGGATGCTGGTGGTCTTCATCTGGTACTCCAGATCCTCGAGGGCTGACCATGTCCGTCTTTTATATGATAGTAATATCAGTGCCAAAATTCGCGAGGATCGGTAAAGCGGTTTGGCTAATTTGGGTAATATCTGCTTTATTTCCATGTTTTCCTGCTGCTAACCGTTTTCCCGTAGGAATGAGGAATTTTCCCGTGGTAAAAAGTAGCCTATGTTACTCAGGGATGTTGTAGCTTTTTAATAGTGAAAGAATTTTGGAAATCGGTCCAGTAGTTTCGGAGTTTATCGATTACATACAAACAAACAAACAAACAAAAAAACAAAAAAACAAACAAAGTTTTCCTCTTTATTATATTAGTGTAGATAGTGTAGATAAAATCTATAAATGTATATTGTTTTACTGATTATTTATAATTTAATTATTGAATCCTTACTTATAAATAAATACTTTGGCATTTAGGAGAATTCACAGGTTCATTTTCCTTTTTCTTGTTTTAAGATTATTTTAATATTAAGACTACAGAGTAAAGGCATCCCACAATTTTACACTAATGAAATTTATTTTCTAATAACTTATACTGGATATTATGAAAGCCTCCGAAATACCACGTAACAAAAACAAATAGAATACAATGGTAAAGCACCCAGAACTGAAACACTATGCTATAAAAGAATGCGTATGTAAAAAGTATATCAATAACAGTCCAGAAGAGAAATCCCAGTTTGGCTGTGAAAAATTCTCTGGGATCTCTTTCAGGCGGCGCTCTGTTTGATGTGGGGTCGATGAAAGTTCCTGTAATAGAAGAAAAAAAAACCGCCATATTGTTGATCTTCCATGATACATTGTAAATTATATTTATATCATCATAGAAATAATAATAACCTTTTCGAAGTAAATCTTAAAATTAGAAGTAAGTAGGTAAAAATTGCACAGGTAAAAGGAAGTGAAAAATTTGACATATCCCATATTACGTAACAGATTGCTACGCATGGTCTACGCCGTAGCAGTCGTAGCGCAAGGAGTGTGGAAAGCTGTGTAGCGCCACCTAGCCTAGTGCCAACTGTTTAGAAGGGCCCAGAAAGTTTGATTCATGCCTATGTTCATGCGCGTTTTTTACAATGTTTTAGTTAGATTAGAATATTACTTCTACAATCTTCCTACCTTATCAATACACCACTCTTTAACGGACTTCTACGAATCGCGTCTTTTCTGCACAATAGGCAACAGTTTTACTAACCATCAAGGTAGAACTTTCGCAAGCTGCTTTCTTTGTCCATCCATCGATTGTTGATCCAAGATCTCAGTGCGTCCTCGTCGCTGGGGAGTTGTTGTATTGAGTATCTGTAGACATAGAGGTAGAAATAAAACTTAATGATGACCGTTTTCATTGCGAATTCTTTGATGTGGTAAAAAATGTAAAGACCGTAGAATACAGAAAGATTGTGTTCCGTGCAAACATAGTGATAATTGAATTTTCGTGGTAAATGTCATCTCATTCAGCAGTAGTCTAGATGAATTTGCCGTGTGATGCCGGCATGTCATTATTCCAATATCTTTCCCGCGGGTGTCGTAAAAGGCGACTAAGGGATAAATTCATCCAGGGGTTCAATCCCTGGATGAATCTCGCAATCGCAATGCAACATCTTCCATTGCGCTCACCAACCCGCCTGCCAAGCGTGGTGAGTATGGCGAGTATGGCAAATACCCCCCTATTAGGGGGAGGCCCATGTTCAGCAGTGGACTTTATTGTGGCTGTTATAGTAGTCATAGCAGATGAGCTTGGCTTGTTGGAGTGATCTGTGGTACACACCGTTTGACATGCACGTAGACGTGGCGCGGTGTCTTTCCGCGCAGTAAGTCCGCCTCTGTCTGCGCAGGGGTATCATATGCTAGTGTGACGTCATAGACCGACGCGAGGCCCGCGCCGCGCATGCGCGAAACTAAAGCTGCCCAGCCTGTGGTGCGCGGGTGAAGCACGTATTGGTAATGCTGAAACAACAAATAAGAATGAATTAGTCACTTGGAATTAGTTGCAGAACTATCCCGGTAGACAAGCCCTGCTACGCGTGGCCAAGATACCCTTGCTTGATTCGCAGGCTACGTCATATAATGTATGTATTTATAATATACCAACTCCAGACGAGTCAGAGAACTGAATCAAGTTATTGGCGAAAGATTCAGAAAACTTATGGCTTTTCCAGAGATTATCCTCGTTGCGATTCGTGCCCTCCGGGAATAGTACCAAGCGGCTAGGATACCTATTCCAGGCAGGCAGTTAGAAAACTGAGTCAAGCTGACTTACTGGCAGTTTATTGGCATCTGCAAACTTATGGCTCTTCGTCCGATTATCCTCGCTGAGATCCGTGCCTTCAGGGAAGAGAACTAGCCGGCAAGGATCCTTCAGACAATAAAATTGTAGTAGTCAGTGACCTGAGTTATGCTCCACATACTGGCAGTTCATTGGCATCTGCAAACTTGTGGCTCTTCGTCCGATTATCCTCGCTGAGATCGGTGCCTTCTGGGAAGAGCACTAGCCGGCAAGGATACTTCAGACGCTCGTAGTAGTCAGCGAACTGCGTCATGCTCCACTTACTGGCAGTTTATTGGCGTCAGCAAACTTGTGGCTCTTCGTCCGATTATCCCCGCTGAGACCGGTGCCTTCTGGAAAGAGCACCAGGCGGCAAGGATCCTTCAGACACCTGTAGTAATCGGTAAACTGAATCATGCTCCACTTACTGGCAGTTTATTGGCGTCTGCGAACTTGTGGCTCTTCGTCCGATTATCCTCGCTGAGATCCGTGCCTTCAGAAAAGAGAACTAGCCGGCAAGGATACTTCAGACGCTCGTAGTAGTCAGCGAACTGAGTAATGCTCCACTTACTGGCAGTTTATTCGCATCTGCGAACTTGTGGCTCTTCGTCCGATTACCCTCACTGAGATCGGTGCCTTCTGGGAACAGCACTAGCCGGCAAGGGTACTTCAGACGCTCGTAGTAGTCAGCGAACTGAGTCATGCTCCACTTACTGGCAGTTTATTGGCGTCAGCAAACTTGTGGCTCTTCGTCCGATTATCCTCGCTGAGATCGGTGCCTTCTGGAAAGAGCACCAGCCGGCAAGGATACTTCAGACGCTCGTAGTAGTCAGCGAACTGCGTCAAACTCAGCTGGTCCTCACGCCACGCCCTCTTCACGTATAGGAAGAAGTTCAGTTGCATTATCCAACCTGGAGAAAGAACAGTACTTATTTGGTCAATATCTACAAGAAGAGGATTGAAACATTATAATGAAGTTAGTTGGGAAATTATTTATTAAGAAGTTCAAGGCATTAAAAATGGAAGGTAAGGTAAATCGGTATTCAAGGAAGTAAGGCAAATACATGATATTCACATAAAACTTTCAACCTTACCCAATCCAGGAACAACCTTAAGCTCGTCTTTCAAGACAAATTTAATCTTTGCCTTTCCTCCTACATCGAATATATCACTGAGTTCCTCTCTTTGCTCCTTGCACGAGCATTTTTCCTTCAAGGCTTCCTGAGTGGCGTGGTACAGGGCGATCCATACGTAGTTCCAGTCAACCCTGGTGCGATGGTTCAGTATGACTATGGTGCTCTCATGAGGGTTCACGTAATCGCCGAAATGGTGGAGATGCGTGTTGAAACAGCATTGAAATAGCGCCTGAAAATGTTGTAAGAGCAGTGTTGAACGCGCGTGTAGAGCGAGTATTGGTAGAGTATGCGATCAAAAGATGGAGCCGTGATAACAATAGGACAATTAATAAAAAAGATTTATGTAGGTATACCTACTTATTATTTTAGTCTATACTTATGTTTTAGTTTATACTTATGTTTGTAGAAATATACATCTTGCTGCCCTTATCCCAATTACTTAGGATTAGAAATATACATAGTGTTATTGTAAAATTTATAAAAAAATATGCCTGCTTGCGTAGAAAGCACAAAGATATTTAACAAACAAATCTTTATCATAACAAATATAGTTAATAAACAAATACGACATCAATTAGTAACATAATCAAACAAATATCTATTACACAAAGAATGCTAATTATACCTAGCTATTTAATATATTACCAATATAATCTTTGACCTGTCATTCTATTTAATATTAGTATGACATTCATTCTCTTGCACAGCATAGTCAATCTCATGTTTTCTACATTTACAAGGCGGCTGTCATTCTCATCCATATATCAGTAAAATCTTTATTCACAAATAAGCACTAAATAAGTATTACAAATCTGTACTTTTGGTTTTAAAATGTGACAGACATCCTACGTAAGTATAGGATTAAAAAGTAAATCCTCTTTAAAGGTATAGTCCGTACAAGGTAGGTACAAATATAGGTATAATCATTGATCATGTCGTGTCTACAAGCCTCGCGTGCCCATAATCTTATAAGGACAAAGACTTGTATAACTTCTGGTCGTTTGACATACTACTTTACTTACTTAGCTTAATTCATTTAAAATAGGACCGGAACACGAAGCACGCGATGTAAAAGATAAAGATTATATTCAAAGTAGTTAGGTACTTTTCAGTACCTATGGAACCCACTGGAAGACTTCTTTTGTGTTATTTCACTACTCAGGACTTTTTCGTATTTTCAATTTTGGTTTCAGATAGGTAGGTACGATAAATAAATACAGGGTGTTAGATCAGCTCTGTGAATAGGTACTTACAAAATCACATACAGTACAGTCAAATAATGTTTTAAGTCTCCTGAAATATTTTCTTATGGGAAGTTGAGCTGAGTAGAGAAGAGAGTCTGAAATTAAAATGAATAAGGTTTCGTAGAACTAAAACTCACCACTGGATAAAGTTCCCAAAGTGCAAACAGTAGATCCGTAACTTTTCTGTAGAGGTTGTGGTTGAAAAACATGAGGTACAAAACAGGACAGTACAATGTAAAGAATCCTGTAAATAAATATGATATAAATTTAAAAAAATAAACGACGGATTATAAGTATTGGTACTTAGATTAGGTAAGAACCTTCTAATAATGATAAGATTGATAAGTAACAACAAAAACCGGCGTAATTCATGCCAAGATCAAGTTTTCAAGTGCAAAACGAAAGTAAACTAACTGATAAGATAGTTATACTTAAGGAGTAATAGATATGTCGCAGTACGATGGCAGAATTAGGTTTTTGGCCAAAAACCTAGGTTTTTGGCCAAAAGCCGGCATATGGCAAAATCGTAGACTTCTTTGGGCCATCGTCCTAAGCTGATCCAGGTTTTTGGCCAAAAACCTAGGATTTTGGCCGAAATCCTAGATTTGTTCAGTATTATGGCTTTTTTGCATTTCGGGGGAACTTCTTCTTCTTCGAGTGGTACACCAAGTCCAGGTAGCATTGGACGTTCTGGAGGGTGGGAGGTGGCGTCAGACGCTCTGGAGGGCGTGGGTAGCGTCGGACACTCTGGAGGATGTAAGATGACGGGCGTTGGATTTTCTGGGGGTCCGACGCTACCTCCCGGTCTCCAGGGCGTCCAACGCTACCACCAATCCTCTAGAACGTTCAGTGATACGTCCTGCTCTTATGGTGTCTGATGCTCCCCCCTGCCCTTTAGGGAATCCGAGGCAATCCTGCTGTTCAGACTGTCTGATGTTACGCTCCTTCAGGGTGTCCATTTACGGTGTCCAAGTCTACCCTCAAAAGATCAGAGGGAGGTGCATAAAGTACCTCTCCATTCTTCGTTCCCCCGAACCACACGGGCACGGTAAGCCGTCGGTCCCGATTGCTCTCTATGATCACTTAGACAGCGGTCGTTATACAACCATGTTAGAGGCCTGCTACTTGCAGTAGGCGGTTGAAAACTCTGATACCAGGGTCCATCGGCTCGTTGGGCGACTTGGTGTACCACTCGAAGACGAAGAAGTTCCCTCGAAATGGAAAAAAGCCATAATACTAAACAAATCTAGTTTTTTGGCCAAAATCCTAGGTTTTTGGCCAAAAACCTGGATCGGCTTAGGACGATGGCCGAAGGAAGTCTACGATTCTGCCATATGCCGGCTTTTGGCCAAAAAACTAGGTTTTTGGCCAAAAACCTAATTCTGCCATCGTACTGCGACAGATATAAAATCAAGTCTTACCTGCTAGTATGGTGTAATACCAAGCTGTGCAAAGCAGCAGTCCCATCGCCATGGCAACTGATCTGCTTTAGTAGTCACTGTTACCGTCTTTTCCCAGAGAAAACTTACTGAGCCGTTAGGAGCTCTTAAGAACCCATATGACGTAAAACCTCATCGCGACAAATCAACTAACTTCACGTTTCAAAATAATCTCATATTTTGTAATGTAATTTCTAAACTCGAGCAGAAACCCGGTTATTTTCAAAGCGCTCAGAACTCGCACTGCCGCCCGCCCTCAGCCAGGCTGTTAGGGAAGCCCTACCAAGCCATTCTGAGAATGTGACGCTCGAGAACCCATACATGCCGCCTTAAATCTATATCCCATTGCGTAACCCATCAGCTGACTTCAAGCTTTGATAATCCCACTTTTGCTAACGTCATTTATAAAACCTTTTCCGCTGAACTGTTTATTTACCGACTATATACGTAAAAGAAATTGCATTCACGATTTCTCGTTTATTACTGGTATGTGTAAATTATGTCTAAAATTATAAAACTTATTTTGAAGCATTTTAAGTTTCCATAACTTTAAGTTACATCAGGGGCAGGTTCAGAAGTATTTGTAGTTGGAGTAATCCTCTGTGGTGACATACTGTTCCTTTTAGCAAACTCTTCAGCTTCTTCGAGAGTCGTTAACAGCTCGCAGCCTTTCGTTTCAGGCAGCCAAGTTAACAAAAAACCAGTTATAAGGGGAAACACCCCAAAAGCTACAGGTGCACACCATTTTCCATAAGGTCTCAAGGTTGCCACAAAAGGCGCGATCATTGCTCCCATCCGGGCCATCATGGAAGCCAAACCCACAGCTGCATTGCGAACAACAGTAGGGAAAAGCTCCGAAACGTACAAGTACGCGACAACAAATATTAAAAAACTAAATAAAAGGCCGCTACAGCCGAGAATGAGAGAGCCAATGCCTTCCGGAATAACGACGATAAGAAGTACACTTATGCTGCAGAATATGTGTGCTAACACTAGCACTGTTTTCCGTTTCATAAACTTCATAAGCGGAATGGCGAGGAGACAGGCGCACAAACAAACTGCGCCAGAGACTGCCACGTTTACATACAGATTCCCAGTCAAATGACAAATGTAGTACGATACTCCGTAGAAGTAGTAGCTGCATACTAGCCACATGAATGACATTATCAATACATTCTTCCTCAAGTTTGGTGTTCTGAATAGATCCCAAACGTAGCCCTTTTTCTCAACGTGACTTCTGTGCTCTAGTTGATAGAGTTCGATTTGCGGAGCAATGATATTCACAGGTAGATTATTTCTGAAATCAGATAATGAATTATCAAGAGTAAAGCATAGAGACACACGCAAGTAAGATATTCGTAAAATAGGTATTTCACATACATTTTAGCCATGTTTTCCAACAGTTCCACAGCCTTCGTTGTTTTATTGACAGCTAGAAGCCACCGAGGCGATTCAGGCAATATGCAAATGTAGCATAATAATACGACGTTTGATAAGGAAATTGCCAGTTGAAAATACACAAAATCTCTAATCAGGTAACCAAATGCGGCTAGCAAAATGTGTCCGGCAGTAAAAGGTACGTGGTATAATGCTGACACAACATCTCTATCCGTGTTTCCAACAAATTCCATTACAATTACGAATCCAATGACCATAATTCCGCCGAGGGAGAAGCCTAGTACAGCTCTGACAATTGTGAAACTCCAATAATCTGGGAGAAACGATGCCATTAGCCCGCAGAATACTTCTAATATCACACAAACTATTATAGTTCTTCTTCGACCAAATCTGGAAACAGTGAAATGATATTAATTTTCATTTTATGAATATGAATTAATGAATAAGTATCTCAAGTGTTTTTCTCACCTGTCAGATGCCATTCCCCATAAAATACTTCCAATTAAGACTCCAAATTGAAATAAAGTTTGAGTAAAATCTTTCAACCATGACTTCTCGCATATCAGATGAAATTCCGTGATGAGAGTCCGACTAAATACCGTCTTATTGTACACTGGATTTTCACAACACGTTGCATTAGATCCCGGACAAAAATACTGGACGGGCGGTGCCAAAAATATTATCGCCATCTGATGGAAAGCCACCCCAAATTTGTTAAGAAATATTAAAGCACAAATATATATTTGGTATCTCTTAAGACTGCCTACAAGCTGATTAATTATCATAATTTCAACAGATATCGTATAACATGATAAACTTAAATCAAAATAGTGTAAATGTCACGTCAACCTTTGTAAATCGAGTTGGCGACCGAAGTCAGGTGACGATGACTCTATAATCTAGTTTTGTGATTTATGTTATGAATGAGATACCGGAACGAAAGTTATGTCCAAGAACATTTAAATGAAAAATGTGATTTATATAATACTAGCTGGTGCCCGCGACTTCGTACGCAAGGTGTTTGAGGCTTTGTGTTAGTTATATTATATCTACATTTTGTTACACTGTTAATGAGTGATTTTGAAATCAACCACAAGTTAAATGTGCGGCTAGGGCTGAGTTAAATTTCTTTGGGTGCGATCTAAGAATATTTCTTTTTCTTCTTCCTTAGGGTGGGATGCCTGTGGTGCTTGCAGACGGGTAATCACCTCCACTCATTGGCATTTGCTGTGCCTTCAAATGACATCGAATGTGAAACGATATACCACCTAATCTAGGATATTATTGTACTACTTGAAGGCAAATAAATAAATATATATTATGAGTATAAATATGAGTATTCCCAGGACTAAAAGATCTTAGACACAATCTTGGAAGCCCGAGACTCAGTGTGCGCTTGCGATGACTTTGTAATCGTTTTGATCATGCTCTTTGCTAACTTTTTTACCAGGATGGTGGTTTAGCCGGGACTTACATCGCGTTTTGGGTTACAGGGCAAGGAAATATAGCCTGATTTCTTCGAAAGTTTTACATCCATGCTTCTTGTAGCACTCAAAGGAACGAATTAAACTCATCACCTTAGTTAATTTTGTTAAGCTTGCTATAATTTAATGGTTTACTTGTAACCGATTATTTCTATAAAATCTTAGCATCGTTAGACTGGCACCCTTTTGGACACTTAGATACACGTTCCCAAATGATTATCTCTCCGACTGATTTTGGCCATGGCGACCACTTCTACTACTAATCAAGTCGACACTGATTCGCCTGTTGGTGGTTTTGTATCCTACATCGTAGTCCATTAGGTCAGTTGCACAGGATATATTAAGGTGCACAGACGTTTGCGCAAACGCAAGTGCAGGCACTTAGTCCTCCTCCTCCTCGATAAAGTGGAACGGAGAACCGCTGCGACTGACGAAGAGTTCGGATGCAGTGGCCGACAGTTACTGCAAGCGCCCTCTACCTTCGCCTTAGGTTGTCCAATTTGCCTTGCTGAGTCGCCGAGTCCACCAAGCCCATTCGCACTATCTGCCATGGGGTTACCTTTTCACTGAAACAGATTTTGCAGGAGCGAGCTGCTTTTGTTGGATCTAGGAGAGAAGGGAAAGTAGGAACTGGAGTGGAAAGAAATGTGGTGAGTTTGGGACAGGAACACAGGTAGTAAGCTGTAAGATTCTTCTGGAAAGTACTTAAACATAGACAGAAGCTCAGGAAGCCGGAGTCGCGTACTCGTATACCACATCTAAATTTTCGATCCAGAAGCTAAGATATAATAGGGTACCCCTGGCTGAAACAGACATATTACACTGGTGTATAGTTTTTTTTCTAGTTATTATAAGCAGAACGTCTGAATTTTGATTAATTGATGTTATATTTCAGTTTGCACCAAATCTATAGCCAATTTGGCCAAAAAAGCTGCTTTCAATTAACTTTTAGTATTAGAAAAGAAAAACGACTACGCAGACATACACACCCAAAGGTTTTTTCTTTATGTGTCATTATCATTTATATCGCCTTATCGATGACCCGCAGCAATGTAAACAGCCGCTGTTTTGGAGACAGTTAGACGTAATGTAAAGTACTTATAATACGGCGGATAAAACAAACTTACTGCAATATAACGTTAAGACATTAGAACTACCTAAACAAATAACAAAATCTCAGTCAATAATGTGATAATTTACCTATATAGCACGTTACGTTCATACACATATCACGGTATTATCCCTTGCATGGTAGGAAAAGGCTAACACCAACATTTCTCTTGTAATTGACAACACGTAGTGTAGTTATGCTCGTTTTCGGGCATTAGCAACTATTTATTCTGGTATCGAAAACACTGGCTCATCTGTAGCTCTTGCTGTTATTTTCACCTTTCACTCTCTTTTACTGCCATAACATTGCTATAACAGCCACAATAAAGTCCACTAACTGAACATAGGCCTCTAGTAGGGGTGTATGTGCCATACTCACCACGATTGGCAGGCGGGTTGGTGAGCGCAATGCAAGATGTTGCAAAGCTATTGCGAAATTCATCCAGGGATTGAACCCCTGGATGAATTTATTCATTAGTCGCCTCTTACGATACCCACGGGAAAGATATGGATGGGGTGATGGCGTTCGAAGCCGGCATCATACGGCAACATAACATAACCTGAACCGATACCCACATAGACACTACACCTAACTTTTTAATCTACCAAGCATTCGTATCCACGAAGGTTATCATCATACTAATTTTCCCAAAGCAAACATGTACTACAAATTAATCATTTAGAAGGAAATATCTCGAGACAGAAACATTTAATCGATTTTGTTTCTAAGAAACCTGCACTTATTTTTAAAAGACCTATTCAACGATACCCCACTCAATAAGATAGACAGTAAAAAGCTTTGCTGCGTTTTCCCGTGGGAATGAGTGATTTTCCCGAAGTAAAATGTATCCTAAATGTTGACCCAATTAATAAGCTACCACGATACAAAATTTGGTAAGAATCTGCTCAGTACTTTTTGCGTTAAAGAATAACAACCAAACAGACAGACAGACAGACAGACAGACAGACAGACAAACAGACAAAAATTTTTTTAGCTATTGTTTTGAGATCTTTATCTTAAACATAATCCAAAACAAAAATCCTTTTTTGAATCTATTTCATGTACAGACTTTTTACTTGTTACTGTTTTATTATATGTATAGATTTTGCAATGTCTAAAGTAGAGTAGACAAAGCCATCTAAATAATAGAGCAGGCTCTATGAACACGCAATTTCTTCATGTTGAAAATAAATAGGCAAGTAATATAGGTTTTTGGAAAACTTCCAAAATTTTCACCGCAGGCAGGATTTGAACCTGCGACCTTCGGCATCAGTACTGCCAACGCCCTAACCAACTGAGACACCTAACATAATTTCGCGGGCTCGATTAGAACCGCGGTAGCCCAGTTGGTTAGGGCGTTGGCAGTACTGTTGCCGAAGGTCGCAGGTTCAAATCCTGCCTGCAGTGAAAATTTTGGAAGTTTTCCAAAAATTGTTTACCTAACACGTGAAGTGTTTTAAAATTTGGTATTCAAGTAATATAGGTGTTTAGTTAAATAGTGGTTCAATGAAAGGAAATTACGATTCAGTATTGAATTATTTTATTATTCGTATACAGACGTACATTTGAACATAAGAATTAAATGTCTTATGTACATTTTGGTACAATAATATTAAAATACGAAGATCTATATCACAGATAGAGATGCTTAATTGCCTTCATATGGTTATGTTAAAACAAAAATCTGTAGATGTATCTGCAGAAAGTCTTATTTGCTAACACTTAATGGAAGATAAACAATATTAAAGATTAAAGTGATACAGTAATTCAACTGCGGTTATATTGCGACGTAAATTCCATACGTTCAAAATAAGCATAGTCAAACAGATTTTATAATATTTCTCCCAAAAATAAAAGTATATCTACAGTACCTATTTAAATTACCTGATATAAAGATAACCATGTCAAATGTTTGTCATATTATCTTAACCAAAAGGTGGCATTGTCAAATAGATAAAACTAATCTTGAATCCTGTACATCTTATTTTATTCACTCCACTTATCTCCAAATAAATATACCTTACCTACATTTACTTACATAAGAACTAGATAACAACCAATGTCATAAAGAATATAATTCTGCAAAGAGAAAAATACATCTTAAAGTCTACTATTGGTAGATGTACCTACTATGTTAGCATCATACTAGCTCTTTAAGGCTATCTACGAAAACAAAATTGACACTACTACTTAAATGCATATTCATCATCATCATAGCGTATGGCAATCCCTGCTTGGATCAAATGTCTAAATCTATGTTTTTAAGCCAGCTCTCAGCACTTGGGGTGAATTTATGTAGTTCAGCCATACCGCCGGGAAAGCAGCGTAATGGGCACTCGTTCACAACATGGGACAGGGTTTGGTCAGGTGCTCCACAGTCGCAATTTGGTGACTCCCTTAGACCCCATTTGTGAAGGTGATAGTTAGATTTCCCGTGGTTGGTCCTGAATCGGTTTAACCGAGTCCAAACCTTCCTGCTGGCATCAAATCCGGGCTGTTTTTTAGTAGGGTCCGTCACCAGTCCGGCGTTTATGCCCTCGAACAAGCTCCAATCCGATCGCCATGCCTCGTTTATAGGAATCTGCTGTTTCATGCGATCATCAGCCCAAATAGGTGACCTTGACGATAGGCGAGGAGATGGGAGATCGTCCAATGTGTTTCTAATAGGCATGGCGCTGGATCGGTTTAGCTGAGAGCACTTTTTCCACTCCCCAGCAGTCGCCATACGTCTACGCAGCGCAGGCTAACACTGGCAGCCATGGGAGGGGAGTTGATTTAATTACTCCAGTAATCAAGCGCATGGTTTTGTGAAGCTGAGTGTCCACCTTATGTACGTGTGCACTGCGGCTCCACACAGGAGCGCAGTACTCGGCCGTCGAGTACACGAGTGCCAGGGCAGATGTCCGCAGAACTGTTGCCGAAGCCCCCCAACTTGTGCCTGCTAGCCTTCGGATGATGTTGATCCTCGATTTCACTTTTTGCTTGACATTTTCCAAATGTTGCTTAAACGTCAACGATCGGTCCAGGGTTACACCGAGATACTTTGGCGTGGGATTATGTCTCAATTTTTCACCACTGAATGTAATGTTGAGTTTTCTATTGGCGAAGCAATTTGTGAGGTGAAATGACGATACTTCAGTCTTAGATGGGTTTGGTTGCAGGCGCCATTTGATGTAATAGTCCCCAATAGTGTTGAGATCCTCCGTCAGAGCTGCTTCACCTTCCTCGAACCTCCGCGACTGATAAGCCAGTGCTAAGTCGTCAGCATAGGCAAATTTTAAAGATTTAGTTGCCGGCATGTCGCGAGTATAGATGTTAAAAAGAAGCGGTGCATATTTATACCTGATTTCGATCGAATCGCTCACGAAGTTTTCAATGTTTTAGTCCAAGAATCCTAACAAATATAGGTAAAACACTGTTACTATAGTCCGACAAGTTCGTGCGCGACCTTCCCTAGGGGTGACAGACGTTGGGAGGGGAGATGTCAGCGGGTAGCGGGAGGTGTAGCGGGGAAGGGTGACGCGTACATCCGCGCCGCACGTCATATTAAAATGACGTGCTTCCTCGCCCCCCCACCGTCTGTACCCCGCAGGAAGGTCGCGCACGAAGTTGTCGAACTATAGAGCATAAACTATCATAGCATTGATATACCGACTAATTTAAATTTTAAACTGCTCTCGTTAAAAAGTTTAATGAGAAGCGGTATTAGGCAATAGATGCATGATGTCATTGGAAGTACATACCCAGTAAATAATTGGTTTCCTACTCTACGAACTAGCTAGTCTTTCAGTTTGTTCAACTACATCGCAAACAATGAATAATGACTGCGAAGTATGTAATAAATTATTTATTTTAAGACGTTAACATTCAAACTTTCAAAGGCATACTATCTAAACGACCCTGAATTTCCATATCCAAAAAAGTATTGGACCACACCTTTCGAATTGTTTCGCGGAATGTCGAATTGTATGGATATGAGTTATAAAAATATCCACCATTTTTCCATTCGCGTAGATGAGTTCCGAGCCTATTTATTACTACTTCGAAACATAATTATACAATTTAGCTATCTAAATATTTAGGCAGTCGTGTTAAGACGTTAACCAGTAAGGCAAACATTGTGGCCTCTATTAAACGAAATCGCGGTAGTTTTTATTATGACACCCAGTAAGTATATTTTTACGTATGACGATATGTATAGCGAAATTCATACCTGAAAGGTAGACAACTGTGTGTGATGTTAAAATCTCTCAACTGTTTTGTTTTCCTTTGACTTTACTTTCTTTCCAAACTGTTCGCCTTCTTCTATGGTCGTCATCAATTCGCAACCTTTAGTTTCTGGTAGCAGGAATGTGACAAATCCTGCTATTAATGGCAATATAGCAAACGCTAGCGGTGGCATCCAGAGCGCACGATCTCTCAAACCTATCACGAACGGCGCAATCATGGATCCCACCCGCGCCATCATTGACGAAAATCCTATAGCTGCATTCCTCACCACAGTGGGAAACAACTCTGAACAATACAAGTATACTACAACGAATACTATAAAACTAGCCACCTCGCCAATAGTGGCACAAACTACGGAGCCCACACCTTCCGGTATGAAAGCTAAGACTATTAGACAGAACGCGGCGATGAAGTTGAAGACTATCACAATTTGTTTTCTGCCGAAGAACTTAAGTAGCGGAATGGATAGAAGAGTGCCGAGTAGCGTGACACTGGCGCCCGCAGCGACGTTCACGAACACGTTTCCACTGAGCTGCCCCACATACTGCGACACTCCGTAGAAACAATAACTGCACGTCAGCCAATTATACGACATTGCAATTATATTTTTCCGTATGTTTGGAGTCCGGAATAGGTCTGTAATATTTCCTTTCCTCAGCTGATTTTTCTCCACAGCTAACTGGAATGCTTCGACATCTGCTCGTATTTTATCAGTTGGGCGGTTATTTCTGTAAACAAATAAATGCATTTGTCAGTAATAATATTCATTCATTATGCTTATCAAGTAGGTTACACTTAATTGGGTTATACGCACACACCATGTTCACATGTCAAAATGTGTATTTAAATCATTTTTAATATAATATAGATTACTTCATTGATGTCCGTCGTATTACCCCAAATCGGCATACTTTAGCGAAATACTCACACTTTTGCCACGCGCTCGAGCACGTTGATCGCGTCATCCGTCCTCTTCACGGCTATAAGCCATCGAGGAGTCTCAGGCACGAGCACGAAGTAGGACAGCAGTATTACGGAGGGGATGGAAATCGCCAGTTGGAAATCGGAGAAATCCCTGAAGAAGTATCCAAACACGGGCAGCAACATGTGACCCAAGTTGAAGGGCACTTGATACAAGGCAGATATGACGTCTCTGTACTTGGTGCCGACGAACTCCATGACGATGACGAAGCCCGTGACCATGGTGCCGCCGACGGAGGCGCCTACCAGGAAGCGGAAGAAGGTGAACGTCCAGAACTCTGGGATGTACGCGGCGGCTACTCCAGCTGTCACCTGGATAACCACGGCCACAAGTAAAGGACGCTTTCTTCCGAACCTGCAAAATATATCGTTCTGCGTATTTTGTCGGCACAAAAATAAAATTGCATTTAATTACACATGCAAATAAGGTTGCATTATTTTCGTGAAAGACATCTTTAATTGTATTTAATCGATTGTTTCACTTTAAAATTCGGTTTCTGTACTTCATTGTATGGAAGTTACGAGCCGATGAATTCGGTGTGAAAATTTTTCAAACACAATTCATGATTGAGTTGTCCTTCGCATGACCAAAAATATGAGTTGATGTTTTGTCTAACAAAAAATCGATTCTGCTTCTTTCAGCCTACAATATCCTGAGCCTATCATCAAATTCAATAATTTGTTTCTCAGTAGGAATTTATAAGATTCTCATCAGTCTAAGAAAGTAATATTATTAGCAATAGCAAGATGCATAAAATATACTAGACTAGTCAAATCTGTCCTTAAACGATCAAGGATATTGATAGAGAAAATGGGAAAATGTGTTTATTGTAAAATTAAAATCTGAGGTAACTAGTTCTAATAAATACCTACGCACCTAAACTTAAAAACTAACTAATCCTAATCAAAAAGTCCACCCCGAAGCGTACCTGGTTCGAAGGTGCCCATCACGCCCGCGGCGTTACCGCGTTGGATGGCGAGCGAGATGTGCTGTACCAGGTACGCTCCGGAGCGGGGATCACACCCGCGCTCCCGCAGGCGTCGGCCTAGCTCCCGGATGAAGATTACTTGCTTCTGATTTAGTTGCAGAATTTTACATACCTAGTATGAGATATAACTTGACAACAATGTGAAAAAATTCGTGGAAAATCTTTGATGTCATATCAGAACCATGACTATTCGATAACATCTGTGATAAAATCGAATGTCGTTTTCGCAGTTGGGTCAAATCTATAATTTTTCGGTCAACTTTCAGATACCTGTAAATATTTACAGGATAATCTAGTAGATATTGAAACCTAGTTATTAGTCTAACACCTTTAATACTATTAATTAAAGTGGGTTTTATGTTGTCCTTACCATGTAGGTAAGATGTACATTAAACTATCAGTTTGCAAGATTTCTCCAGCTAGTTCAAGATATGTAAATGATTTAATGGTTCTTACAAAATTAATTTAAAATGTTCTTACCGATCAGAAGCCATTCCAAACACAACACTGCCCACCAAGGTGCCAAGTTGGAACAGGGTCTGTGTAAAACTCGACAGCCACTTCTTCTCGCATATCAAATTCCACTCCATTATTATCGTACTTGTGAACTCCGAAGTATTGTATTCGGGGTTCGAACAAGGACATGTTTCTGTTTGGTTTGGTGGACAGACGTACTCTACTTTCGGAGCCAAAAATATGATGGCCATTTGGTTGAACGCTACTGGCAGTTTCGACAGGAATATGAGGAGGCACAGCCATAGCTGATATTTGCCGAACGAACCAGTGATCCTTTGTATCAAGTCAGCGTTTGGAGCCTTTTCTATTGGCTTTGTTCCTGAAACAATAGTTTTATGATTCTACAAGTGGTTTTAACTACACACTTCCGGTGGTGAGTATGTGGTTCCGCAATTGTCAACAGTTCTATTATTATAGTCATTATTAGTCTATTACATTCAGTACTTATTTTCTACTTGTTTAGATTACTACTCTACCTATCCTTACAATTTAGATGTGGTACTTATTTAGATTTAGAGCCTAAATCTAAGAAAATTACTTACAAGTACCTAGCTAGGACCAAATATATCTATTTATTGGCATATTCCTATGACTTTTCCATAATTGTTATTCTTTTGACATGATTATATGCCTTTCGATTTTATTTTGCTTTACTTTGCATGTTCGTTGAATTAAATAAAATCATAGGTATCTAATTAAGTAGGTAGGTACGTATATATTTTCATCCTGTACCTATGTATTTATTTTCATTGATCATTCGTCCTAGTAAATAGATAGATATTACCCACCACAAGTACAATAACTTATTGCAACCGTTTACAATGACAACACAACTTGCTGGTAATATGGGTAAGTACATTTATCCCTGTTTTCAACAATTCCGTGTACTTAATAATAAATACCTGCTTATTACATTAAACTGTAGACTTACATGCTACGATGTAGCCAATTTGCAAGACTACTATAGTGACCGCTAATACATACGAGGCAACAGTTCTCCGAAATACAATTGACAATATAAATTGAATGAACTATACGCTTATTGTCCTTTACAGTATACAATAATTATTTGCGGTCTAAATTTAAAAGTCAAATAAAATTGCACTGCAGTCAGCACAAGAGATAATTTTGAGGCATAATTTTAAAAAAGAAATGCAAATTTTTTACGTACCTACTATACATCGAATTAAATCTGCGTAATGCCGGATTGGAATAGAATCACCCCATTTTGGCGACAAGGGACTCAAAGGTTTTACGTGTACTGAACTGACTGACTGAGAGGCAACAGGCTGACAACCTGTCTCTCGGTGTCTGAACAACATGACATCTGAAACGATCTTCAAACATTTGTCAGACGTGGCGTTAACAATCGTAATTTTTCTGTCATTAAAGCTCTGCCTACCCCGCAAGAGATAAAGGCGTGATGTGTGTATGTGTATGAATATACCTACTCGTACCAATTTAAATAGGTGATAGTAGCAGTAGGTAGGCGGTCGATAAACTCTGATATCACTCGTGGTTCATCGGGTCGTTCGTCGACTCGGTGTTCCACATGATAATAATAAATAAATAATAAAGAATAATTGACGCAATAATATATTAAGGCACTCACTATTAAGATAAAAAAATGTTTACACAATTGTGTAACCACTAATCAAGTAAAGAAAACTTTTAATCGTCAATATTTTGCTTTCACCATAAGACACCTTTTTCACCCTCAGTTACAGGCAATGTGGCGCAGTGTTAGTGCGGCTGCTTGCGACGCAGAGGGTTCCAGGTTCGATTCTCGGTGGGTCGCACATTAATTTATGAATTTGTTCCCAGTCTGGTAAGGACATTGCAGGCAGAAACACCTGATTGTCCTTAAAGCAAGATAGTTCCGTGCTTCAGAGGTTAAGTTAGACTGCGGTCGTTACCCAACCATGATTAAGATTTCGATTAATTTATGTCATGTCAGGTTTACATAATTTCATACATAAATCTCACACATAATAAATTGATCGTCAGACAAAAATCAGAGGCCTGCTACTTGTAGTACCTAGGGCGGTTGAAAAAACTCTGACATGAGTTCAACGGGTCGTTGGACGACTCTGTGTCTCACTTGAAAAAGAAGAATTAGAAGTTAGAATACCCTATTCCTAGTGGAAAACAGGCAACATATGGCAGCTTGGAAAGATAAGAATATTAGTTTTAAACGCAGAAAATTGTAATTAGTTTATTTATAATCTAAAATTAACTAAGCACCTTGCAAAGTTAAATAGGGCAAGTTGAAAGTAGCTAGTTCTTGTAGGTAAGTAAAGGAAGGTTGTAAGTTTGTATATCACGCTTATATCCCATGTGGGTTAGGCAGACCATAAACGGCTGTAAAACGGCCATTTACACCACGTCTGACAAAAGTTTGAGTCACCATAGTGACAGGTTGTCAGCCTGTCGCATAAAATTGCAAGATTGTATCAGTGTAAACATTGATTGAAAACAGTATTGGCGTCACACAATGTTGGCTATACAATGAATATACTTACAAACAATTTCGTTAGCTACAATACATACAGAATTGCAACAACTTTCTGATTGTTTTACCTAGCTAACTAGAAACTAGTGCTGCTGATAGACTTACTATTACTAAAGGTAGGTATATCAATTATATTTAAAGGTTAGCCAGTTTCAGAGTAAGTGCATATAAATATGGTCATAACTTAACATAAATATACAGCTTCTTCCCATTTGCCTTGTAATTCTACCAGCTAAGGTTTTCTTCTTTTAGGTAGGTAAGTACATGATTATATCTCAAAAGTCTTCCTATCTCATATTAGGGCTGTTGACGAAATTCAGAGTTGACAGAGTACAAAAACTTTAGTCAGTAATTTGAGCAATTTTCAACTGCGACTAATGGTGAAATAATAAAGGCTTAATTTTGTTTACATTTTACCTACTTTTGGACCACTTTTACACATCTTAGCCAGAGTTCACGTAACAAAAACTATATCGAACATTGTTGTCATCGTTATAGGTACATTGATTTCACTGGTAGGTAACATTCGAAAGTGAGAATAATTTCGAATACTAGGTATTCGAAATTATTACTACAACGCCAATACCTATAGAATTTAAAGTTAGTAAATTCAGAGTTTTAAACTTGTCAAAGAGTTTATACCTGGGACGCTAAGCCCATAAAATGACAATCTGTCATATTTCTTTCCTAGAATTATGAAACTTGGTACAGTTGTCCTTTAGGTGCTAGTGAGTAGATTAAGCCCGGTTGACAAAGGGTTCCGCACCTAAGGGGGGAGGGGGAGGGGGGGGAAGTTTTTTTGTCCCGAGTTTCGCTCTAAGCCATATAACTCATAAATTAATGCTATTATGACAAGTGCGGTATCAATTTTGGATAAATCATAGACTGGGTATTCATTAATGGAACAAAAAACTCACGTTTTCTAAAGAAAAAATAGAAAAAATAACAAAAGATGTAAAAAAAAGTTACTAAAAAAATGTTAGCGTTAATTATACTCTATAATAATATAAAATTGAAACAATAAAAAATCTGGCTATAATGCTACATTTATATAGGTTATGAATATATACAATACATTAACATTTTGTCAATAAAAAGGTGAAAAAAATCGATTCGTTGGAAGGTGTGTCTTGCTCTATGTCATCGTTTTCATTTAAGATTTTATGACGATTCTAACACTATTTCCTGTTTATACGGGGTGTAAGGGACGGTGTAACAAAAACTTTGCAGACGTGCTCAGAACATGAAACTGAACAACTTTCCCCATGGATCATATTATGGTGGTATACGAGTTTTTACTCCCCATACAAAATACATTTTTGAAGGTCGGAATCATTGTTTTGGTTTACCACCAATTACACCCTGTATATTGCTGTATACTGATTACTGACATCTTTATCGCTACAAATATTTTAAAATATCTCAACCCGGTACGAATTTACCGCCCCTGCTGCGACCCTCCATCACCTACGCTTTTGGAGGCTGTATGGTGGTGTTTTTGTGGTGTGTAGCTACTAGCCCTGGTCAACACCTAGGATACTTTTTACTGCGGGAAAAACGCTTATTCCTACGTGAAATACGATTAAAATATACTGTGAACATCATCTACCCCCGTCCATTGGCTGTCAAAAAGTAGAAACCTCTTCATGACACCTCCATTTTTTATTGTCTTTGTTTGATTTTGACAAACCGTAAAGACATCAGTTTTGACATTCATTGCCAGAATTACCCTAGATGGGTAAAAGTCCTTAATAATAATAAATAAATAATTTAATTTAATTTATTTATTTCATAAACTTAACAGCAAATACTTGGCACATATTAGAAATACACCTTTAAAACTTCAATAGCCAATAACAGAGTTTAACATATTAAATGAACATAATATCATGGGTAAGCTAATGTAAAGAAACTTATTTTGTTGCTTAAGTATTGTGTATGTTTTTAGCCGTGTGTTGCCGGCAGAGTAGAAAAGCACCACCCCCTCTCTTCCTATGAGGGTCGTAAGAGGCGACCGAGGGATAAATCCGACCCAAGCTGATCAGGGTCCTGGAGATGGAAAACTCTATACAAAAACGACTCCACGAGTGACTGGTAATAAATCGCGCGGCAGACTCCTGCAGCTGATCTGGCTCCGTACGTATCGACCCGTCGTTTCTGTGGAGTCAGCCAGGAAGGCCGAGAGGGTGGCGCAGGTCCTGGGCAGCCTTGCGTTTTCCATAATTGCGTCCCAGACAACGCAGTGTCTGTAAAGAGCGTGCAAAAAGCCATGCCGCTCCCGCATCGGCTTATACAGCCATGAAAAATCTTGCCTCAGGCACTGAATAAATCGTCTAACACAGACGTATGAGGCCAATGTTATGATGATGTGTATGTTGTGTGAGTGTGTATGAGTGTATGTGAAGAAATGATGGTTCGTATATGAGTCTTTACTGTTTATCAAGCGAAGGGAACTTTTGTAGGGTGTAATGCATTGATTATGGGAAAGAAAGAAAAAATCTGCGTCGCTGAAATTAAATAATACAAGCTCAAAGAGTATGTAGAACCTAACGAGTACTGGACGCGTCTCCGGTGTTTCTTTTTTTCGGTATTTTAAAATGGAGTTGTACTAATTGTATTGTTAATCCGGTTGTGCATACCTACTCGACAACCCCAAACAGAAGACCATGGTGCAAAAAAATTTGGAGAGCAGTCCACACCCCACCTTATGTGAGGTGGTGCAAGGAAGTCATTCTACCTGTAGTGTGAACCGATGGTAGGCTCAAACGTAACGTAACATCCGTTTCATCTGCCGTAGATCGTGCATGCATCTATCACTACAAAACTTAGCGATGTATTTTGATGTTTATAATGGTTGCGCACAAATATCTTGATTAACATCGGTGATAGATAAGTGATGATAACTTTTATCAGCTCTGGAGGGCCTGTTGGCACACAAGTATCCCTTGGCGAGACGAAGTTCGCGGGCACCAGCTAGTTATGATATAAGAAAATTGATTTTTAATTCCATAATTTTATACACAGCTCATAACTGAAAGTTACAGTTATAAGAACCTGAAAAGGAATCCATATCCTCATACAAATCTTATGTCAATACAATGACTTGTGATGCAACATAAAGCAAGACACACCATCCAGCGAAAAGTTTTTTTTTTCACCTACTTTCCAGTGACAAAGTGTTAATGTATCATATATATTTATAATCTATACAAATGTAGCATTATAGCCAGATTTTTTATTGTTTAAATTTTCTATTATTATAGAGTATAATTAACGCTAAAAGTATAGCTTTTCTTTTTTTTTACATCTTTTGTTATTTTTTCTATTTTTTCTTAGAAAAACGTGAGCTTTTTGTTCCATAAATGAATACCCCGTCTATGATTCACCCGAAAATGATACCACACTTGCCATAATAGCATTAATTTATAAGTTGTATGGCTTAGAGCGAAACTGGGAACAAAATGTTAATGTATTGTAACCCGTCGTGAAGTCTATGACATCTAGGAGGTGAAGCCAGCATTAGATAGTGAAGAGCCGTCTGCGACTTGGGCATGTCCTCAGGAATAACAACCGGCGATCGAGACCTTGCTGCTACCGGGGCAGAAGTACCTATTAAGGGTTTTGACTGGGCACGTCAGTCAATATCGTTATTGACTGCTTTTAATAGATAAAACCAGTCAATAAGGGTTTTGACTGAGGCCCTTAGGCAATAACGTAATTGACTGGTTTTTCCAGTCAATAACGTTATTGACTGGTTAAGGGTTTTGCCTGTAACATATATATTTATAACCTATATAAATGTAGCATTATAGCCAGATTTTTTACTGTTTCAATTTTATATTATTATAGAGTATAATTAACGCTAACATTTTTTTTGTAACTTTTTTTACATCTTTTGTTATTTTTTCTATTTTTTCTTTAGAAAACGTGAGTTTTTTGTTCCATTAATGAATACCCAGTCTATGATATATCCAAAATTGATACCGCACTTGTCATAATAGCATTTATTTATGAGTTATATGGCTTAGAGCGAAACTCGGGACAAAAAAACTTCCCCCCCCTCCCCCTCCCCCCTTAGGTGCGGAACCCTTTGTCAACCGGGCTTAATCTACTCACTAGCACCTAAAGAACAACTGTACCAAGTTTCATAATTCTAGGAAAGAAATATCACAAAATGTGCTTAGCGTCTCAGGTATTACGCACGGCCTACTACTAAACCTTTACCAATGCCAAGTTGCGAACTTGCAACAAAACCAGGTTTGCACGACCGGGGTCGTTACACCTGCCAGCTGGACTGACAATGTCACTTGCACTGAAGCTCACCATTTTCTTCCTTGTGGTCTCGCATCTCCATGTTTATTTGAGCACTGGTCACTCGCGTATAGAGATATTACTGTGGCGGCAATTGTGTGTAAGCGGTATGCGCCGCGCCGCACGATCTCTCAGACCTACGGCACCAGACTGCCGGTTGGTGGCGGTAAGAGGCATTAGCTGCGCGGGCGCTCCTCTCTCTGCGTTTATCGACAGTTGTGACAGCAGTGGCCGAGATAATGACGCGGCCAGCACTGCATAACATATAACTGGCTGTTTCACTTACCCTGCCCCGACATCTCGCATACATTGCTGGTTGTCTTGAGTTTATTGTAATGATGCCCATACCATAACAAACAATGAACGTCAAACCGAGCCATATTGGCAGAGTAGTAAAAAAGCCACTATAGCGCGGCGTTGATGAACTTTCGCTGTTAATGAACTATAGGTACTTGCCTATTGATATCAACAGTAGGTGTCTACGTACCCGTTTTAAATTAATTTTATACGGTCAATTGAGGGAAATAAGGATGCAACCTATATTGTGTTTCCTCGTAATAACTAAAACTGCAGTCATCAACAAAATAATGCAGTCAACGATCTCAATGCAGGAGGAAAAAATATGTTTTGTTGTTTGTATGTTTGTTTAAGTATTTTGAGGAAAAGTCAACCCTTTGAATCCTTTTTTACGCGGATCTTGATAACGTTCGGATTCAGAACATTCAACTGTACCTGTTAATATTTATGAGTGTTGTATGCACATCGATGAATGACAAATAACAAGTAGGTAAGTAGCCGCTATCAGCAGCACTTAGGTTGACCACTTAACAATATTTAAGGGATCAACCTAACCAAGATAATATGAAGTGTATGTAAAACTAATATGCGTTGACATCCCAGCACACCATTCACCATTAAGAGATCAACTTATGTTGGTTTTCTCAGCAATTATATGAAAAACAACAACAACAACAACAAGTTGGTCCCTTAAATTTGTCGGTTGATGTGTTAGCGATAGTATAGTCCATTTGCAATAATACTGTCATGAAATGACGTGACCAGCCTAAGCAAGAGGCCAAGTTACGCTGATCGCAATATTTAAATAAGTACCTACTACGCGACCAGCGTAACTTGGCCTCCCGCTTAGGCTGGTCATGACACTATCATTTTGATTGAACTACACACTGTTGATGTCGATCACAATAGTAGATTTAGTAGACTAAAGCGAATAAAAGTAATGTCAATGCCACAAATTGACCTTTAAATTCCGCGTGACCACGTGACAGCGTTCAATGACGAATTATCAATGAGACGAATGATAAGAAAAGAACGTTGCGATACGATTATAGGGTTCAATTTAGTGAAGTACAAATATTTTTTGGGTATGAAAAGTAAAAAAATGGGTCTCCTAAATACTTATACAAAGTGACACACATTTTAAGTATTGAACCGACTTGGTCGAATACTTAAAATGTTTGGACACAACACAGGTAAATTATGTTATGATAGTTTACTTTAAATGTGTGAAAACATTTCGAGTGCTTAAAAAGTCAGAAAGTAACACACTTTTTCAACAGTTTTGTACAAGTCGCGCAGTTATAGAATGAACCCGAATTGGAAACTTTATTGATGACATCCTGCTCCTACGACATACGGGGTGTAAGGGACGATGTAATGAAAACTTTGCAGGCGTGCTCAGACCAAGAAATTGAACAACATATTATGGAACGCACCTAAACAAAAACAAATTTTTGACTTCCCACACAAAATCAGTCATCGTGAAATTTTTATGGGAATTTCGTTTTTTTTTTGTTTACCATTTATGTTCCCTAGGGAAAGTTGTTCAGTTTCATGGTCTGAGTGCGCATGCAATGTTTTCGTGGCAAACAACAATGTTTCTGATTCGGGCCCATTCTTTATCTGCGCGACTTAATACGGGTTATCCAATTGTCAATAAAAAGTTACTTAGATTTTCTTTTTCACCCTGAAACAGTACCTAATCTATGAAGTATAAGCTTTTAAAAAAAATGGATATGTTATGAAGTAAAAACGAAATTCGTGTCGTATCATTCAAAAGTTATCTTATCATCATAGTTCATACATAAACATAGGTAACTATCATCACAAATAATATGGTTCACAGCATGTCAACACGACCGTGAAATAAGTTGAATTCTTTGAATTTATAAGTCTGCAGGTGATCGATTGACATTGTTCTCGATTCTGCGCGATGATTCTTTGTATAATCTTTCCAATCATTGAATGAGGCCTTTTCTTTGACAGCTATTAAATAAAAGATCTGATAGTACTTAGTAGTTGTGAGTAAAAGTAGCGATAGCACGCAAACGCTAGCAAGTTCTATAGCAGTAGTAGTGTGGTCTCCTAACTACTAAAACGTTTTTCCAGACTCTTTCCTTCCTAACTCTACCCTATCTATTACCTAAAATAAAACCTACTATAATGTGTTTAATTTAACGGTTCTCACCTAAAGATCGAACAATTTGTCAGAATCAAGGCCGTTTGATGAATTAAATTATATTAGAATTAGACCATTTTAAAATACCTACAATGACAAAGTTTTCATCGTGACCTCTGCTTGTGAAACTGTACAACATTTCCCAAGCAACATAGGTCAAAATATAAAAATTGGACGTCCTACATAAAGGTAAACTTTTAAAACTATGTACATATAGGTACTTTTTGCTATTTTTACGTCAGGTCCAATTTGTTATTTTTAGGGTTTCGTAGTCTACTAGAAACCCTTATAGTTTCGTCATGTCTGTCTGTCTGTCTGTCTGTCTGTCTGTCTGTCTGTCTGTCTGTCTGTCTGTCTGTATGCCGCGCCCTCATATCTTCTTCAGTTTTAGAGCTATCGACATGAAATTTGGTGAGAAGATAGACCGTGTTGACCCAAATATAGAAATGTTAAGAAAAAAATATTTAAAATGTTTTTTGGACCCCCTCCCATACAAGTGAAAGGGGGGCAAATTTTTTTTTTTCTTCTGTAATATTGAGTAAGGTATCGTTGAATAGGTCTTTTAAAATTAAGGTGAGGTTTCTTTGAAACAAATTCTCTAAAATGTTTCTGTCACGAGATATTTGCTTTTAAAAAGGGCGTTTTTGACCCATAATTTGTTCCAGCTGTAACTTCTAAAGTATAAACGCTAAAAATTTGAAATAAATATGAAATATAGCTTACAATCTGAAGTTACAATGAAAACTATAACGGATATCGTACCCTTAAAGGTTTCAGGAAAAATACTTAGGCCAAATAGTCTCTTTCCAGGCGAGGCAAGACAAAGAAGTCGAGAGACGAATCGAAAACGCCTGGAAGAGCTATTGGTCTATGAAGGAGCTTATGAAGGGCAACCTTCCATTGACACTCAAGCGCAAACTCATGGACATGTGCATTCTCCCCATCCTTACCTACGGCGCTCAAACTTGGTCTTTGACTGACATCCAGAAGTCCAAACTCAGGGTCTGCCAACGAAGCATGGAGCGCAGCATACTCGGGGTCAGGTTAATTGACCGAGTCAGAAATACGACGCTGCGCTCCCGCACACAAATAGTCGACGTAGGTCAGAAGGCAGCAAATCTCAAGTGGGATTGGGCTGGACATGTCGCCAGAATGCCTGCTACACTATGGGCAAAAATAACAACTACTTGGGTCCCTCCTAATGCAAAACGAGCACGTGGTCGTCCACGAAAAAGGTGGAAAGACGAATTACATGTCTACGCACAAAACTGGTTGGAGGCGGCCCAAGATAGGGAAAAGTGGAAGAAGGAGAGGGAGGCCTTTGCCCTGCAGTGGGACATGTCTGGCTCAAAATAATAATGCTGAAAAACCTGATATCTAAACGTTGACTACGAAACCCTATTTGTGGGCGTGTCTGACACGCTCTTGGCCGGTTTTTGATAGGTAGGAAAGCATAGTAACAGGTAGATACCTAAATTGATACTAAGTAACACAAGCACATCAAGTTACCATAAGGGATCAATTGCCCTATTATGGCCAAGCCGTAAGTGAGAAAGGGACATTTACAACTTCGCGGCAGGCCCCTAAATGGGTAGGTATGTGGAGGCGCTTATAGGTCTACCTAGAATACAATCTGCAATTTAGATAAATATTAAATGTATTTAGGGTGATAATGATAATAATCAGAATATCAGAATAGGTTTTTATATCCCAATGCGTCAAACAAGTCGTCGCATAAAAAAGGGGATCTTATTTCGTAGCAACTTCGTAGCGGTTTCGTAGCACTCCGGTTCTAATAAAGGGTCTAAGCAAAAGCAAAGAAACTATTCCACACTAGGTACATAAAAACACCACACAGATATGCGGAAACATGTACGGTTTCTAGCTTCGAGGCTAGTAAGTTCTAACAGATATTTGATTGAGTGTCTTTGTTCGATAATAAACTATTTTGACATAGGTATAAGTAAGTACTAGAGTTATTTCATAGCTGATCTACTTTTATTTACCTAGCTATATTTCACCTTGGCTTCACGGATCTGCGTTTCATTATTTTCTATTGAACATGCCGCCACGCCATTCATTGCAATTTTTCACGTGAGCTACGCTACACGCTCGACATAACGCAGATATATCTAGCTATCCAGTAGGTAGATGTATGGTCTGTTAACCAGCACTACTTATACTGGTGGTTCATACAAATAAGTACCTACTAAGAAGAACCAGTACAAATTGATCTCTTAAATGGGTGCTGGCGATAGTACAAGCCTATTCACGGGTGACAGGCATGCTGAGCAGCTATGTCTTTTGGAAATAATCGTAGGTCAAGGGTTGATTGATAAAATTCACGTGTATTTTTTTTCTCATATCGCAAGCCGTTACACCTTGCCAATCAGTTTTCCTTACAAATAGATAAGACGTTTTCCTGACATGCATCAAAACATACCTATAGTTTGACAACTTCGTGCACGACCTTCCTGCGGGGTACAGACGGTCGGGGGGCGAGTAAGCACGTCATTTTAATATGACGTGCAGCATGGATGCGCGCGTCACCCTTCCCCGCTACACCTCCCGCTACCCGCTGACATCTCCCCTCCCAACGTCTGTCACCCCTAGGGAAGGTCGCGCACGAACTAGTACTTCCTCTTGAATCACTCAATCCACATCATAATACGTCGCGCGATTTAGGAGTTAATTTTGAATTTACTTAGTTTTAAGTGCGTAAGTAACAACTGGAATAGGTATCCTTTATTTTGGTATTTTATATCAGCGTCTTCGCACATTCTAGAGTTGTACTATTATTTCCATAATGCCTGTTGTTTATTTGCATGCGAAATGGAACATAATCGTCATTTTAAATAAGCTTGGAGTATGCGATTTAAGTAAATAACCATCATCATTACGTACTTACTTTACGTCTCCCTAATGTTATTGTTACTGCCGGTTACAGTAATGATTTGTTAAACTTATACTAACGATTTGTTGAACTTCTAAGTAAGATTTTTATTTGTTTTAATAATGTACTAATAATTAATGACAAACATTTTCAAATAGGATATATAGGATGGTAAGAGGATACCTATCGTCTATCGAAGAAAAGGCAGACATTCTGCATGAGCATAAACTAAAATCAAAATCACGGATTACTTTTATTGATGATTTATTAAATTTTTATACAATTCTATTACATTACTCGCTTATTTACATAAAAATAATTTTAAGATCTAGGTACTTTAGTAAAATAATAGTTGCGTGAAAATCTTTTTCACATATACCAAACAATTTCTATGTACGGTTATTATAATACATTGGAATGAACTATTAGCAGCACCGCGAATTACAATTAAAGGGATCAAAAAACGCTGGTTCTTCATAAAGGCATTAAGAATAGGCAGTTTAGATTGATCCCTGACATTGATAGGTTGATGTGCTGCTGATAGTATCTATTCAATTTATATAGCAAACTATTGCTATGATTACATTAAAAACAGCAAAACTTTGCGACACTAAAATAAAAATACCCTCCCGGTACATCGCTTGAATAGGTCCAATGATAAAATCTACAGTCTAGGGTTGTTTCTATTGTTTAGGTTCACATAGCCACTAAGTTCTATGTAACAATCTGAGCAAATCTTTCAAACAGTAACAATGCCGTTTTGGTTTTTCATTTGCCCCAACATGGGTTTGACCCAAGACTCGAACCTGAATTTTAAAATATACGCGTATTTATTGGCCAATCTTTGGAATAAAAATACAATAATAATTAGGAAAACAAAATTCTATCAAAACAAATAAAATAATACTTTTTGGGATACCGCCACAGAGTACTGTTCTTCTTGTAACTTTTTCAATCAAATAAATATGAAACTAAGTGGACTACAGTAACAAAAGATTTTAGATTTCGGTTACCTACTTGGATCAAACCAGTGTGAGGTATCTCTCGATCAAATAAGTCCAACCCTAGGTCATAGTGGATTGTATAGCTAACTTAAATGACTTGTTATTAATCATATCGGAGTAATTATTTACATCAACAATGTAGGCAAAGCTTTATAAAGTCTATCACTTAGGAGATACCTATGTCATGTCCAAACTTAAGATATACCAGTGCCGTATATTATAAAACTAAAGGCTACGAGTTTACAGGTAAAATTCGAAGTATTTTTTTTGTGTCAATAAAGTCTTGTCAGCTACGCAAGCTCGGGCTATAAGCGTCGATGATAGTACATTTATCTGTACGTATTCTTGTAACCTGTAGTTTTTTACACAGGGCACAAGTCTTTAAATTTATAAAATCAACATATTTTTAATATTTATCCTTTATCACGATAACAGATAACATTACAATATCACATGATAAAAATGTTTAAACATTTTAAGATACTCCAATGGCAAATAAATTTAAATATCATTAAAAGGAAGTTAGCATAAGAAATACTCATTCATCCATCCACACAGGATAAAAAGGAAGATTATAAATCAAAAATAATTTTATAGCGAATATTGGAATTACGAGAAATTGGAAGATGAAGTAAGTTGTAGGTATCCACAGTAATCACAATTTAATATCAGAGTGTTTTGCACCGGCTCGATAGAGCGTGGAAGAAATGAGTTTGTTTGTACCTATACAGTCATCTCATGATCTGCTTGCCCAAATCAGTTACGATCGGCGCAATTTTTTTTTGTAAGTGCTAAAAGTCATGTAACTATACAGTGTTCAAACAGGTAGCTACAGTCAGTGTTCCAAACTCATGAATGAACAATTAATTTAAAAAATAAGTTAAGAAAATTGAAACCGAAAATTAAATTTTTTATTCATGAGTGCCCTAAACTGACTGTACAGTCCAGCAAAAAAGTCTTGATATTAAATAAAATGAAACTAAAAAAAATCTCATACTAAATTGTTGCCATTCATAGGTAGTCAATGTTGACATTTAATTTTGAAAGGACCCGCACGATTTGTTCGACAAGGGCCGTCCGGTCAAATTGGCTGAAATTTTGGGGAAAGGTAGTACCTAAACTGACTGTACAGTCCAGCAAAAAAGTCTTGATATTAAATAAAATGAAACTAAAAAAAATCTCATACTAAATTGTTGCCATTCATAGGTAGTCAATGTTGACATTTAATTTTGAAAGGACCCCGCACGATTTGTTCGACAAGGGCCGTCCGGTCAAATTGGCTGAAATTTTGGGAAAGGTAGTACGTAATGCTCTCATCAAAATGTGTAAATATCAGCGAGCGGAAATGACCAGTTTTTGAGATATAGCTATTTTAATGTTGAAGGTACAAAACATACTTTGATGTAAAAACGTAACTCATTAAGTCAAATGTCATATTTTTACTTACTTTTTACGTTCACATGTATAAAACCAACCCACGAGATAAGTATTTTAATTGAAAAAGTGTCTGTATCGGGTATCTTACACATAATATATCAGCAAGGCAAGCTAGATCGCCTAAGCTATACGAGATATAGCAATGGCTCCAAAACAAAAGTTGTTAAGCATGATAGGCCGCTTCTGCTAGCATATGGACACCAAGAGTCTGGAGTAGACCACCAGGAACCCATGTAAACCATAGGATATACAGAAATGCCTCCATTGCAAAAGCTGTTCAGTATGATGGACCGTTTCTGCTAACAGATTGTCGTCGAGGTTCTAGAGCACTTGATGTAGACGATCAGGACCTCATCTTAACTATGAGAGATACGCAAAAGCTTCCATTGCAAAAGTGATGTGAACACTTTGGCTAATTCAACTGGCTATATAAGGCATTCAAAACTCAGCTAGCTCCTTATTCAAACAACGCCAGTCTACCAGACCTCTAATTCTTTAGTTGGTCATTGGTGGTTTGGAATGAAACGTAAAACGTTGTGTTTAACCACTAAGCTAATGAATGTTTAGTGGTATGCTAATTAAAGAGCAATCTGTGCATTTTTAACTAGTCTGCCGCAACATCATTGATCTACAACAACCCTAGATTACGCGCGTACGCTCAAAGGTGGGCCGGTAAAGGGGTGCACAATTTGCAAGCGAGCACTCCTTTTCCACAGTGCGTGGCTGGCCGCGAAGCCGTTAACATGACCAAGTGCGCGCTAAAAAACTGCAAAAATGTCAGTACAAAGCATAAAAAACAGGACGGTGTGTCGTATTTTAAGTAACTATACATATACATTATTCATCTTATTGTGGTATAATTATTGCAATTTATGCGGTAATACTCATGGAAGTAATAATTTTAATCATAAATAATCTAAAACAACTACTCCGCAGCTGTCCTTCTCTTACACGACAACTCAGCGTTGCGTGTGCAAAGGACGGAGTACAACTCTAAAAGTAGGCTCCGATTTAATATACATTGCTGCTGCACTGGTTTTACTTGAAGTGAACTACTCAATATAAGCAGCAGTGTATGAAGTCTAGTTAAAGGTTAGCCTAATTGCTGCTTATATTAGAAAAGTATTTGCGAATGGTCGTAAGTTCGGAGCGTAGACACTAGAATCCTTTAGGTGCATAATGTCCATTTTGCAAAATGTCCAGTGGTGAAAAAATGTCCAGTTTGCATAATGTCCAGTTTGCATAATGTCCAGTTTGCAAAATGTCCAGTTTGCAAAATGTCCAATTGCAAAAAGTCCAGTTTGCAAAATGTCCAGTTTGCAAAATGTCCAGTTTGCATAACGTCCAATTACAAAATGTCCAGTTTGCAAAATGTCCAGTTTGCATAAAAGTCCAGTTTATACCGGGAGTAACGGAAAGGGTATAAGAAGGCGAAAGGAGGTCAAGGTACTCATGAAACTGAACAGCTTTGCCCATGGGACATGAATCGAAATATGAAAAAAAAAATTTACCTCCCATAGTAAATCAATTAGCTGATCGGCGATTTTAACGGAAAGGGTATAACAAGGCGAAAGGAGGTCAAGGTACTCATGAAACTGAACAGCTTTCCCCATGAAACATGGGTAGAAATATGAAAAAGAAATTTGACCTCCCATAGTAAATCAATTAGCTGATCGGCGATTTTGTATGGGAGGTCCGATTTTTTTTCCCTTTTTCGACCCTTGTTCCATGGGAAAATGGATGGCGTTGAATACATTTTAGGATATTTTCTTTTTCCAGGAAATAAAATTAGCAGTCATGACATAAAACGCTCTAATCCCATAAGGTGCTTTTATACCAAAATGTGCGAATAATCAGCTTACTATAGTACCGTCATTCGAATAGGCCGTATTTGACAGCTGTCAAAATCATGTTAATGCTATGAGATAAGGTCTATTTTTCTTTGTTGACACGTTTCCTTGTATCGGTTTGACAGCTGTCAAATATAGCCTATTCGAATGACCGTACTATACTTCGTAAAGTAAAACTTTTGGTTTTTTTTTTTCGTATCTAGTTGGCTGGACTCATGTGTTTTGGGGAAAGTTGTTCGGTTTCATGGTCTGAACTCACACCTCAATTTCGCTAATTGTACTTTTTTCAAACGGAACTCTTTTCAAAATGGACATTTTGCAAACTGGACATTTTGCAAACTGGACATTTTGTAATTGGACATTATGCAAACTGGACTTTTTGCAAACTGGACATTTTGCAAACTGGACATTATGCAAACTGGACATTATGCAAACTGGACATTTTTTCACCACTGGACATTTTGCAAAATGGACATTATGCACCTAAAGGACTAGAATTTCGACCGTAATTGTGGACAAATAAGGCTGAGTTCAATAAATTATGGTGAGGTTCGTTGTGATATTTTGAATAGGGCGGACTCAATGAATCTATATATCGCTATGTATGAATGTATAGTTGAGTAGATGACAAAATCTTAGCGTAATTTTGTATGAGGCGCTAAATCTAGGGTTGTTGTAGATCAATGCGCAACATATTCATAACTAAAACAGAATAAGGGACTTAGTTTTATTCGATCTACTTGGTGTCGGCGATACTCTGCCGAGCCAATTCCTTATTCCCCCCGCTAAGTGTTTAGCATTGGGTTCAACCGCTGAGCTAGTATTGGTTCGGCTAGTATTGTACAATGTATATTTACATTTTTATATACCTACAATACCAGCCAATTGAATTAGCCAAAGTGTTCCCATCACTTTTGCAATGGAAGCTTTTCCGTATCTCTTATAGTTAAGATGAGGTCCTGGTGGTCTACATCAGGTGCTCTAGAACCGCGGTCCATCATACTGAACAGCTTTTGCAATGGAGGCATTTCTGTATATCCTATGGTTTACATGGGCTCCTGGTGGTCTACTCCAGACTCTTGGTGTCCATATGCTAGCAGAAGCGGCCTATCATGCTTAACAACTTTTGTTTTGGAGCCATTGCTATATCTCGTATAGCTTAGGCGATCTAGCTTGCCTTGCCATTGATCTACAACAACCCTAGATTTAGCGCCTCATACAAAATTACGCTAAGATTTTGTCACCTACTCAACTACACACTCCAACATAGCAATATATATATTTAATGCGTCCGCCCGATTCAAAATATCACAACGAACCTCGCCATAATTTATTGAAGTCAGCCTTATTGTCCTCTATTACGGTCGAAATTCTAGTGTCTACGCTCCGAACTTACGTCCATTCGCAAATACTTTTCTAATAATAAGCAGCAATTAGGCTAACCTTTAACTAGACTTCATACACTGCTGCTTATATTGAGTAGTTCACTTCAAGTAAAACCAGTGCAGCAGCAATGTATATTAAATCGGAGCCTACTTTTAGAGTTGTACTCCGTCCTTTGCACACGCAACGCTGAGTTGTCGTGTAAGAGAAGGACAGCTGCGGAGTAGTTGTTTTAGATTATTTATGATTAAAATTATTACTTTTATGAGTATTACCCCATAAATTGCAATAATTATACCACAATAAGATGACTAATGTATATACTTACTTAAAATACGATACACCGTCCTGGTTTTTGTGCTTTGTACTGACATTTTTGCAGTTTTTTAGCGCACACTTGGTCATGTTAACGGCTTCGCGGCCAGCCACACACTGTGGAAAAGGAGTGCTCGCTTGCAAATTGTGCACCCCTTTACCGGCCCACTTTTTGAGCGTACGTGCGTAATCTAGGGTTGTTGTAGATCAATGTGCCTTGCTATATATTATGTGTAAGATACACGATACAGACACTTTTTCAATTAAAATACTTATCTCGTGGGTTGGTTTTATACATGTGAACGTAAAAAGTAAGTAAAAATATGACATTTGACTTAATGAGTTACGTTTTTACATCAAAGTATGTTTTGTATCTTCAACATTAAAATAGCTATATCTCAAAAACTGGTCATTTCCGCTCGCTGATATTAACACATTTTGATGAGAGCATTACGTACTACCTTTACCCAAAATTTCAGCCAATTTGACCGGACGGCCCTTGTCGTACAAATCGTGCGGGGTCCTTTCGCACAAAGTGGCGCCCTCATTTTTTGTCTACTCTTTTTTGCTGGACTGTACCTATTAGTTTTCTGGTAGAGATGGCTTGCAACGACGAGTCTCTTTACCTCATTTATTTGATATTGCTTTCCTACTTTTGTACCTACAGTACTATCTAAATGTAATCAAACCAGTGCATAACGGATTTTATTGCTTAATTGGTGTTTCTGAAGCGTATTTATGTTTCTATTTTACTATTATGGAAAATTTAAGTACACCTAATCGGTTGAAAGGCACTAGACCCTAATCTACCATAGAATTTTTCTCTGTACATACATTTACGACTTCAACTTTAAAATATGATATAATTTTCATCTTGCGAAAGGCGCTGCACGAAACAGCAAGAAATCACGACTAGCCAATCAATATAATACCTATATACAAATACAATCCTTATCAAACCTATCTGCAAATACAGCCAGTGATACTAAAATTTTAAAGACTTAATAAATATTCAAGATGAGAACTTACTACATCAAATGCAATTAAAATTAATCTGAGATACTTATTTACAAACCAAGACTTTAAGCTCATAAAACAGGAATGGTATTAGGGTATTAGTGAGCTGTGCATCAGTTTCACAGATATAAGCCGTTTACAGATAAGATGTGTATTTAAGGTGGAACTTGTAAATCTCAAGCTACGAAAAATTTTGGTCTCGATTTTGACAGCCTTTAAAGAAACAGGGTACTTTCTTAGCTATTTCTGTCACTTCTATATTATGCAATAGAAAAGAGACAACAAATTTTGCACCTGTAACTTTTAGATAGAAGTTAGAACCACACTCACCATCACTATGATCTTAAATTATGCTTAATCTACCGAATTCAAGGGCAGGCAATTTCCTGGACTTTGCCTTTTTTAAGAAAGTAACAGAAATAACTAAGTACTGACTGACATTTCGAGACCAATGTTTAAAAAAGTTAAAAACGTTCTACTTGAAATAAATTAGACGAAACATATTCACAATCCGAAATTGTGAAAAAATATTATGCAACAAAACAAACATTCCCTGAGATTCAGACAAAGCTACATGTCCAAAATGTTTTCCTGGAAATGCAAAAATAAAATACTTAAAATGTAAACTTAGAAACTTTCAGTTTCGAACTCTACGAGAATTAAAAATAACGTTATCTACGTGCTGTAGTGGCGGCGGTTTTTTATTTTGGACACTAGGTTGCATATTTTCAATGCTGGGCCGAGTTTCAGTCCCATGTATTTCATCATCATGTCGGAATTAAGCAGCAACAGCGCTTTGCCGTCTATTTCCTGTAACAAAATAAGACAACAAGTATAAGTTGAAATTCTAACGAGGCTCGACGTACCAGCATTAAAACAGATTGTTCTAATGACACGAAACAAATTTTCAATAATCCTTGATTTGCCGAAATGATATCCGCAAAATTGGCTACCAATTCTGATATTCACTATGTTTTGATTGCACCTAGTTAGTTCATTACTGGCAACTGGTACGTCGATCATAATAACTAACTACCGACTTGAGGACAGATCTGGGAGATTTTCTATCATTAACAGCCACATATCCCCAGACATATTCATGAGGGCTGAACTCTGTGCAATTAAAAGTTGTATTTCCAGTTAACCTATTTATTTATTCCTTAATAGCGTTTTACGGCACCCACAGGTAGTAATGGAGTTAAAGTATTATAAGGGAAAACACAATAATCCGATGTTGTGTACATGCTACAATTGAATTACAGTCAAGTATCAAGGTACTTGACTAAAAGAAAGTGTGAAAATCTTTGATGTACTTATCTGTTGGTAATTCATAGTATTTTAGCAGGTTTGTTTTGATGAAGGAAAGTGCACTTTCTAGGTTCATAGTATTTAATAAATTTGCATGTGCAATTACTGATAACGTTTACCACGCAATAATTGGCGCTCGTAAAGCACTTGATTAACTAGGTATATGCAACATAGGTAATTTTATAATTAAAAGTAAAGTTTTATAACAATCTGCTACTGTGTGTAGCCACCACGCGATATTCGAGTAATGAAACACACAAAACAAACTATCTTGTTCTCTTTCATGCTTGATGGCTCCGTAAGTGGGACCACAAAATTTACACCTGACATTTGGTGAGCTAGGGTCACCCAGAGGTTGATTGATAGCGAAACGAAACAAAATACACAGAGTGCAAAATCATCGGTCGTGGGTGGCGCAGCAGCCTCAATTCTGTACTAAAATTGAACTTCTGCAGAACAAAATATTAACTTGTCTGTAATAGGCATACGAATAGGGGCACAATCTCTGTACCACTTACCAATGTTTCCTGGCGAGGCTCGAGTTCTTTTTATCGAGTTACTTGATTCAAGCTCCGACTGAGTCGAAATCGAGTTGCCTTTTTCGCCGCCCGCCCGATCAGCAGCAACAAGCAAAAGGGCGAGTCATGCAACTCAGTGCCGGCTCACTGGCACCGGCGGGGATGGCTCCAATCCAATAGTAGACTGAGTACCAATACTGCTTTTACTATGAATGCGAATCTGCGGGGCATCGGTCTTACGAGTGTCTTGCGACAACTCTTGTGAGTTTCGTCCTCTACGATAAGATTACAATGTAATCCTTATTCACTATCGGTTTTACGGCAATCATCGCTTCAGCTTAAATGCTGACGAAGTGAAACTTCTACTGCTACTCACATGCTTCCTGAACAAGTCAGCGTGCGCGGCGAGGGCGGGGTCTGCGGCCGCTATGAACCCGATGACATCTTCTACCGACCAGTCGGCGGGGGCGGTGGCGGGCGCGGGAGGCGGCGGCGCTCCCGTGGTGGACGAGGCAGGCTCAGGCCTTTCCGGGGACACGCACGCTATTTTACCGCCCAGACCCTCTATAGTAGACTGAGTACTGCTACTCACATGCTTCCTGAACAAGTCCGCGTGCGCGGCGAGGGCGGGATCCGCGGCCGCTATGAACCCGATGACATCTTCCACAGACCAGTCTGCGGGGGCGGAGGCGGGCGCGGGAGGGGGCGGCGCTCCCGTGGCTCCTATACAGTAGACTGAGTGCTGCTACTGCTACTCACATGCTTCCTGAACAAGTCAGCGTGCGCGGCGAGCGCGGGGTCAGCAGCCGCTATGAACCCGATGACATCTTCCACAGACCAGTCAGCGGGGGCGGTGGCGGGCGCGGGCGGCGGCGGCGCTCCCGTGGCTCCTATAGTAGACTAGTGCTGCTACTGCTACTCACATGCTTCCTGAACAAGTCAGCGTGCGCGGCGAGGGCGGGATCCGCAGCCGCTATGAACCCGATGACATCTTCCACCGACCAGTCGGCGGGGGCAGTGGCGGGCGCGGGCGGCGGCGGTGCTCCCGTGGTGGAGGAAGCAGGTATTGGTCGCTCCGGGGACACGCGCGCTATCTTACCGCCCGGACCCTCTATAGTAGACCAAGTACTGCTACTGCTACTCACATGCTTCCTGAACAAGTCAGCGTGCGCGGCGAGGGCGGGATCCGCGGCCGCTATGAACCCGATGACATCTTCCACCGACCAGTCTGCGGGGGCAGACGCGGGTGCGGGCGGCGGCGGCGCTCCCGTGGTGGAGGAAGCAGGTTCTGGTCGCTCGGGAGACACGCGCGCTATCTTACCGCCCGGACCCTCTATAGTAGACCAAGTACTGCTACTGCTACTCACATGCTTCCTGAACAAGTCAGCGTGCGCGGCGAGGGCGGGATCCGCGGCCGCTATGAACCCGATCACATCTTCCACCGACCAGTCTGCGGGGGCGGTGGCGGGCGCGGGCGGCGGCGGCGCTCCCGTGGTAGACGAGGCAGGTTCTGGTCGCTCCGGGGACACGCGCGCTATCTTACCGCCCGGACCCTCGCCTGAGCCGTTCACGCTGCTGCCTGCGGTCTCCTCCTGTAAGGTAAAAAAAATATACTTGTTTTTTTTGTGCCCGCCATGTGTGTTTCATCTGCCTGCCCTTTTCCCAATTTATTTGGGCTCAGTTCAACATGTTTTCTTCTTCTATTCATGTATATTAGCTATCATATTCTCATTTCACCTTTCTTATTTCCCAAACTATATTTTTTAATTACTTTTGGACAATCTTACCCACTCTGTGATTTTTAAGCATATTTAAATAGGCAAGTCCACACTGCCCGAGGATGCTCCCTTCCTCGCTGCCTCGCGCGGCAAACGACATAAAAATTACGTGGCTTACCCGAGGCAACGCATGCTCATGCTCGGGCGAACGCGCGTGAGCCGAACCAAAATGAACGCGCCTCAGAAGTTTGCCTATTAATTTATTAGGCTCCCAAATTGGGCCGAACTTGGCTCGACTGTGCACGAGCGTATGCCGCGCGAGGCAGAAACCTCGGGCAGTGCGGACGCGCCAAATGACCGTAAAAAATAATGCCAATGTTTTTATCCATTGTAAAGAGGTATAATTTTCTATGATATAAATAAAAATCAAAGATACTTACACTATTATTTCTTTTCACAGCTGATGATACATTATCTGATGTGGATTCTCCACAGAGAGTGCAAGGCCGACCAGCGGCTTCACCCGTATCAATCTCAATCATCCCCACACAACACCCCACTCCATTACATACTGCTTTGAGCCAATTCTTCAGTTCATCTGTTGTTAATTCTGATGGAACTTTCACTGAGTAACTCTTACTTCCTGCTGTTACCTGTAAAATTAAATTAATAATTAAAGATTATTAGATATATACCTGATTATATACCTGTATTATTCCAGTATAGTTTAAGTGTAATCAATGCAATCAAATCATATCCACAAATATTTAACCTTCATTTACTTTAAAAACATATCCAACGTTACGAAATTGTAGAAAGGAAACAGAATATCATGTAAACTTTGTATAAAACACAAAACAAGGCATACCTGTACATTGTTAAAGTTAGAATAACTAGTGGCTGCCGTTAATATAGCCCGTGTCAGTCTCTGAGGGTCAGGATGTACACTTAGGAGCTCTTTTGTGAGGGCTTCAGCTGCTCCAGATGGTCCTATTCCGGACACTTTAGTGGGAAACGTGCTACTGCCTCCGGAACACCCACTGTGGATCCGGAGCCGTACCGTAGCTGCTTGAGTTGTCGTACTAGCGCTATTGGAATTCGCAGAGCCTGTTGAGCCACCTTCTGGCAGGGCTGGGTTACTGGGAATACTTGGACGTATTTTAAATCTGGAATACCATAATTACTTCTTAGATTTATACTTACAAATTAGTTAAGTTTCACATCAAATAAATATTGGCAAGAGTGATAAAATCTGCAGTTTAAAAAAATACAGCTGTAACCCTGAAAATTTATCACCAAGGACAGAAAATTTATCCAAGAATGTTTTTACAATAATAAAAATTTTAAAAATAAATTACTTGTTACAAATCTTACCTAGATGGTGCTGTGGCACTTTTCTGGCCGGGAGGCTGTAATGGATGCCCAGCTCGGGCACACCAGCCCACAGGAAATATGTCCCGTGAATCATATCTACACCAGTAGTCAAAAGCTCCCCTCCAACCATCAAACGTTACATGGATCTGGTCATTCTTAACAGCTCCAACAGTTGCACAGCATATTAATTGTGGATTTTTCTTATCAACAGCCTCAAGCTTTTGACCAACAACAAACAAATTAGTTTTAGGAGTAGGAGGCTCCGCCTGAAACACCTTAGCAGGGGCCATTTCGGCTCCATTCAAAGTCTTGAGCAAAAACATAGGCCAACTGCTGGCATTCATCCGAAACCCAAGAGGTGGCTGCAACATTCCATCATTTTTTTCACAATGCCCAATTGGATGAATGTCTCCAGCATCTACCAGCCTCCAGAAATCATTTTTGTTGTCACTACCATCAAGTCTGAGCCTCAGTCTAGGTCCTAGAACTCCTACTACTGTAGCTATACAAGTGGAGGTCAAATTCCTTGGGTCCAGAGCTTCTAATTTCATGTTAACTTTGAAGTCATTTACAGGAGGCACTGGAGCTTGTTTGAAACAATCCTGTGGAGCTGCTGCACTGTTGGTTTCTTTCATGTATTCAGTCCAATCAAATGCTTGATAAATATCATAGAAGGCCCCTGTAGAATTGTTGTTAGAATGGTTTTCTGTACCATTGACTCCATTGCCAGATTGTGGAGACGTGGTTCGTTTTTCATTCTTCTTTTGATACTTGTTGAGGCAATAGGTGGAACAAAACATCTTACTGCTCGAAGGAGCGTTGCCGCGGATAACAGCGTCGCAATGCAGACAGGCGCCTTTGCTGTAGGCTTGTCTGAATTCAGATAAACATGTTTCCGAGCAGAACTCTTTCTTTCCATTTTCTGTTGGCAAGACATACTTCAGTGGAGTTTTACTTTCAGCACACCAGGTACAAGTACGTTTTGGAGGCCTTCCAGGACCACGTATTTTGCCGGGAGCTGGCCCAGAAGATCCGACTGTGTTGTTTGACATCGTATCGTGGCAATTCTAGAACATTATCATGAAGTAAGTGTTCGCAATATTGCAGCTCTACTCACATTATATTCACAAAATAACAAATATTTATTGCAATTTGCTGTGTTCCGATAAAATTCGCACAAATATAAACAACGTCAGAAAGTATTTATGACGCCATTCCAACGGCCATATTAGAATTTTTACTTTTTTTGTTGTTACGTCAATAGGTCAATGTTGCCAGTTTGAATAAATATTAAAATTGAGTGACAGAAAATTTAAGCAGGGTCGTGAACAGCTTGCTTTATTTAATGACAGCGTTTTACCTATCAATAAAACGCTTATTAAATCAAGGATTTAGTATAGGTAGTTAGATTACGCTTTTTAAGTTGAACTCATAAACCTATCTTTATTTCTTTCACGCCTTACGAACCTTTTTCGTGAGAAAAAAAGTGACGACTATGACGTCAGTGACTGACTTGAAACGTCGCGCGCCACCAGCCGGATCAAGGTCAAACTGAATGTAACCAGATGATTACAAACATTGGATTTTTATTTTTACTATTTTCTGGTGAAAAATAATTATAAATCTTGGGATTTTTTCTAAAGTGAATGGACGCAACTGTTTTTAAACATGTCGTGTGTGGTTCCTGGCTGCAAGAGCCACGCAAGTGAACCAAATGATGAAAACGGAAAAAGTCATTTCACCGGTAAGTTTTCTACTCCAAATACTCCGCGATAAATAAACTAATCCTTACTTAAATGCATCCTTTGAAGTCATTGAAACAATACATTTACGTCGCAGGTTCTTATTAGGTGAATAATTTAGATTATTTAATACAAATATTATTTACTAATTCCCAGCGCCGGTATTTGACATGTTACCTACTCATAAACTCTGCAAAAGTGCGTCCAATCGATATCGATAAAATATTTAAATTTTGTACTGCATAAGTGCAGTATTGCTATTAATAGGACCCAAATGGAATAAATTCGTATAGTAATTTTGAATAAATGATTTATACTTGCGATTGTCGGCACTTGATGGAACTCCATATTAGACATTGTAAATAAAACCTCTTGTACTCGTTCCACTATTATATTTTTTTTTTTTTTTTTTTAAATATAATAGTGGAACGAGTACAAGAGGTTTTATTTACAATGTCTAATTTTGAATAATATATCAATTTAATAAAATTAATAATCATTCCAGATTCCCAGTTGATCCCGAACTAAAAAGAAGTGGATAAATAATATAAGAAGAGCCAAACAAGCGAAACAACGAAAAAGGCTGTTATAGTAGTTGTAGTAAATTATTGTAAATTCTGTACATTTTTGTAGGTTACATAAAGATGTAAAAATTTCTGCTTTTGTGTATAGCTGTAAATAGGGTATATTCTGTACAATTTTGTAAATAAAACAATGTTTTAAAAACACAAACAAATTGAACAATTGTAAATCAATGGTGAGTAATTAAACTTTGTATGTATGTAGTTGCAGCTTTTTTACTTTTCCTTATCATGTCGCAAAAACCCCGTACAGTCTTGCAAACATCCCGCATCTTACCGCAAGCCCCCATTCTATCCCGTACTATCCCGCACCATCTCGCAAGCATACTACACCATTCAGCAAGCATCTTGCACCAAACCGCAAATGCCACGCATCTGGTTGGTATTTGTGTCATACACTTCCATACATTACAACTGGTGCCAGGCGTGCACGCACGCACGCATGCTGCATCCGATCTGCGCTATGTTTCAATCTGCTTCAATAGATGCTTGATTCGGGCAGTTTGATTAGGTACAGAATAATTTTTCTTTGAATTTCCCGCGAAAAGTTATCGATATTGCACATTGCACAACACTAGTGCTATATACATAAATAAATGTGTATATATAGACAAAGTGGCGACACTGGAGTATTTGAAGCTGTCAAAGTAGCTATAGCTGCTTCTTTTTTTCTTATGACGTAATACATCTGTGTAAAAAGGATTCATATATCTAAAAAGTTCAACTTTAAAAAGCTCCATCTAACTACCCTATACTACTATCTTTGTATTAAATAACTTACCCTATTCGAAACATAAAACAAAATATGAGAGCGGCGATGCTTTTCCTTTTTAGGACGGTCGGTAGCGGCTATATCTGTCCCTTTCTAACACTGACATCTCTTTCTCGCATCCCCTCCGATTGCGACACGAGGCAGGCGCGCAGCGCTCTTGCCTTCATTGGATCTCATGTTTATAAAAAGAAATGTATGTTTGCATACATTTTCTTTTTATTTAATCACCAGGCAGTTGAGAAACTTTTATGTTTCGAATCGTGTAAGTTATTTAATAAGCGTTTTATTGATAGGTAAAACGCTGTCATTAAACAACTGTACCGCTATTCGAAACATAAAACAAAATATGAGACCTGTTTGTTATCGCCTGGTGGAGCAATCACCAATGTGAAAGACAGATAAATAATAAAATGACCTATTTTATTAGGAGAAAGAGGAAACAATTATAAGCTTTAAGTAAGTAATATAAATATTATTATTTATATTTTATAATTTATATTTCATGAATGTGCTTTTATTTATTATAGGATAGGAAGATATGTAATACTATTACATTATTTAAAATTTGAAACAGCAATTGATATAGTGTATAGGAAAGTACACATTTGTTTTATCATTAAGATGATTTATGCAACCATATTCATTAAGTTCTTCTTACAACAGCTACACAATTGTAAATATTAGTAGGAATTGATATTTATCAAAGATAGTTGCCTTTAGCAGGGTTTTACTTAGAAGTAGGTATTAAGTTATAATTATAAAGAGAACAAGTACGATGTCATAGGGTAGTGCGCTTGGAGTGCACTCGTGCATGCTTCGGTTAAGATCACTCTACCCTACCTTGAAATATATGCTATTGAAGTCACTCCTGAACCCCCTGGGGTTGGTGAAGGGCATGACAGAAGAACAGTATTTATGTTGTCTTATCATGATAGCAATTTGAAGGATTTGCCCTTTAGTGTAACCACTTATTCTAGCTTGGTGAAGTATGGTATAATCAGGATAAACTACAGAAATATATCAGCTAGACACTAGATACCACAATTACGGTCATAAGTCGTTCATATCATAACATAGTAGTCGTTATACGATACGTGTCGTATTTGACGTATGGCAAACTTTTATTTTGTTGCATGAGACAAGAAAACAAAATTTAGACGAAGGATAATGAGATTTCAGCAGAATTACGCATAATACACTCGTAAGCAAAGTATATGTGCCTAGAAGTTTTATTTCACACGCTTATACTTAATGCATAAGCTGAGCTTTAGAGTTGATACATTTAATTTATAAAATTTTATCTCATTTCCACTTTAGGTCATCGTCATTATGAACATGATTCTGCATCCTTCTTGCAACGAAATAGGTTGAAAATATCGACAAGAACCCGAGTCGGATTAATGAATCACCAGAGACAGATTCTGATTTTAAACGTCAAATATATTTGTATTGATATTGATCCTTTATCTAAAGAATTAAGCATTTCTAAGGAATTCAGCATTTGAAGCTTTCTTTAGTGTATGTACAAGCTAACTCGACATTATTGTGAGGTCCTTTATAATAAGACTCCGTATTCGTGCGATTCATACAAACGCGCTGATCGCGCACTTATCACCATGCATTACTACTTACACTATGCAATTTACTTCAGTGTTGACATTAGACGCACTTCGGATTTGACGCCTTTCTTCATAGTGATTTCCTTCCGTATAACAACCAGCAAACCACATAAAATTAACATCAACGATATTTCTTACACAATTGTACAATGTACGTGACATTAAAAAAACGTGTGAGTTGGTACTTACCAAGTACCTACACACATATTCCATGATTATATTCCAATCATAAACATTATTGAGGGTAGATAGATTTTATACGTAACGACTCCTGTTGGAATACAGTTCGATGTTTCATATAGGTATGGATGGATGAAAGGCAATCTTCACATATCGACTAATGTTTTTCATATAAATCTGTCCGTGAATAGGGTTGCCAAGCCATAGCGGTATATACGTAGAAAATCCGGGCTTACATCGTGTCGAAACCAACCAAAACCGAAAGCTCATTAACTTGCAGTTTTATACAACAGGCTGACAACCTGTCACTATGTTGATATACAGACTTCTGAATTATTCTCAAACCTTTGTCAGATATGGTGTAAATGACCGTTTTTTACAGCCTTTTACGCTCTGCCTACTTCGCAAGGGATATAGGCGTGATATACTGGGTGTTACAAAACAACCAATAAAGCTGAAAGGAGGTCAAGGTACTCATGAAACTGAACAACTTTCCCCATGGAACATGGGTCAAAATATGAAAAAAAAAATTGGACTTCCCATACAAAATGAACTCACTTTGTATGGGAGATTTATTGGTTGTTTTGTAACACGTTGTATGTATGTATGTAAGTATGTAGGTATTAGATCTCAACACTTGTAGGCTGGTACAAAAGTACGCTGCCCGCATGTTATTTTAGCATGTATGCTTGCAACATATTTCTTTTACGAGATTGAACAACGACATGCATAGAAATATAAACACGAGCGAGTAGTATAGAAATTGATTGCACTGCACGCACTGAAATTTGCGATTGCACTTAACATATCCGTGAATTTGTGGGTTGTACATTTGTTTGAGAATGTTTCCTCAAGTGCGTGGCCTAGCTAAAAGTTCGGTCAGGCCGGACATGTCGTATTTGACCAGACATGGCTTTGTACGGTCAGACGGGGTAAAGTAGTTTGACTTGCTACAAATACTTGGCTGATAAATGTTATTCCATTTATACTATGTCCTTGTGAGCACCATGTGTATCTATAAGGATTTAAATCAATGGGTTGACCACGTGTCAACGAACGTGACGACGACATCAATGCGATTTTGTTACAATGTTCCTTGAATATTTGTTCGACTTGCCATTAAAAAGTTTTTTACGCTCTGCCTATCCCACAGGGGTAAACGGCATGATTTTATGTGATTGTGTCAAAATTATGGAACGCCTGTCAAAGGCACCATTGGTAACGGCATATATTAACGTTAAACTGAACAATTTAACTCAGTCTTGGAGGGGCCACATTTCTTGTCTTGGTACCTACTTTACGCATCATATATTAGGTTGTTTAGGTACTTTGTGACCGAAATTGCCTTCAGATGCGATAATCTGAATTTCTTCGCAACCTTAGCAGTTCTGACTCTTCTGAATCGCATGTCAACTTTATGAACAAGTATTTTGCTAGTAAGATTAGTATGGAAATATTTCAGTAGCTATACCCTAGTTTTTGTCATAGTTGTCAACTCTTTGAGAATTGACTCAGTTGGTTAAGGATTGGGTAATGCAACTATGGGTAATAAGTACATATCTTGTACCCGATTTGAGTGTAAGCAATAGAGTGGTCTTCTCTTTATTGGGACCTGCATCTATATAGGTATGTTAGCTTAGATATAGGTTCGTTTCGAACGCTTCGTATTATGTTTTGCGGGATTAGATATCTGCGCATAACTTTGAAAATGTAGTTGGTTTACCAAATTAAAGGTGACAGGACAGTGAATTATTCTGCTGTGACGTAACTAGGTACTTTCACAATATGCTCATACAGATTAATTTTGCATATCCGTTAGATTTGAGAACGGAATAGATTTGATTATCCCTCAGGATAGTTTCGAATGGCAGAGGTTTTCCGAGTACCCACGACAGGCAGGCCAATATTACCTATATTATAGCCGCTTGTAATGTTTTCCTTACCCTTTGTCTGTTTCATGTATAATGTTACATGATAAGTGCTTACGTGAGTGGGTAGTATGTGAAATATCACAGTGTATGTTCATTTTAGAACACGTGTTGACATGCAAGCAAGCACGAAATGAATCATTATTTTAGTGAATTGATTGCGCTAGTAGGTTGTACAATCATGAATCTTTTTCAAATTGCCGAAGGGCATGTATAAATGTTAAGACATAGAATCAGTAATATTTGCGTTGGCTCTTAGCAACATGACGTACTGCAGGTAGAATTTCGTAGGTGAGCATTTGGACAAGTTTGGGATGACTCACCGACTTCAATTTTCGCATTTACATCTTCTTATGATTTTTATTACGTAAATGTGCGAGTATTTTAACACGTTCGCTGCTGAGCGATTTTTAGTACAAAGCCCGCCGTGCTGACGAATCGCACCTTGTAGGTGCGCCCGCACGGCCGTCGCGTCTAAATCAAGATTTTGCTACAGCTGTGCGGGCGCACCTACCAGGCGAATCCACTTGTATTACACCAGTGCGGCGCACCTACCGGGCGCCTTTACCTACATTGCCCAGTCAATGTGCAATGTGTACCATCATAATACATTATTATAAGTTATAGTTACGTTTTGCCTACCCAAGGACAAATCTGGAATGAGTAGGTATAATAGGGACATGCCAGGCTGAAGTGATCAAAGGCAAGATGGTCAAGCAAGGTAATAAACCTGAGGCACCTGAGTACAGTAAAGAGACTCGGCCAGTTTCTGGAAATGAGTACCTACCTACAGCCAGTTGTCAGTAAGGGTTGTCACTTTCAGATAGATACTATATTTTTTGGTTTAAAGCTGATTAAAATAAAACCTACCTAGATTTATTTATTGTCCTCGAAACCCACTAAGTTTGAAATTTTGTAATAGGTACCTGTAGGTAGCTAGATGAATGAAAAATGTACCTATTTTTGATTCAATATTTTGGATGAAAACCTAATTTTAAATCAGTCAGGTACCATTACAGTGTCGGCATGCTGTTTTCGATTAAAATCCGTTAACAGTCCGATAAGTGTCTGTGGATAAGTCCGAATATAAAAAAAAAGTAATAGGTTTAGGCGGTTTCATTCAAGTATTTTTTACACAGTTTTTTTTACGGACCGTAAAAAAAACTTTAACACAAGAGTTGGAAAATCATAAGTACCGATGCGAAGTGAGGTGACCGCATAAAACGAAAATAATAGATAGTTCATTTTGCTGCTGTATTATGTTTGTACTTACACGTACTAATTTGAGCGATTAAATATTTTTTTAACAAACTATATTGGCTCCCAATCCCAGCTCGACATGCAGCTTTTTCTAGTTAAAGTGGTGAAACGCGCTTGGCGAGTGCATGCGCACTGGCGTATATCTGCGAACACTCGCGCTGCGAGTGCGCCGTACAGTCGTTACTGGAACGCCAGGCGGGTGCGGCAGTATGGTCGTCACGGTAAGCTCCACCTACCTGGCGCGTTTTCAGCAGTGAACGTGTTAAGCAGGACTAAATCGTATCGCGCTGCCAGTAATTTTTTAGGAACATGGTTCGTGTAGGTATGGCGCGGGCCGTAGGCTCGCGTAGACGGTATTTTCGTCTGAGGCGCTGAGTTTGCAGGCGCTCTTTATGCAGTTTTGCAACTAAAATTAATTTTATTGCATCTTATTTTGCTTAGCAGCAAAAGGTATTGCAATTTTTAAATAAAATCATGCAATTTCCTTGTAGTTTAGCCTTAGACATTGTTTAAAATAATTGGAAGCTTTATAAAAAGCAAGATTAGATATTTTAGGTTTAGCACTTTTGTAGTACCAAACGGATTTGCCGTGCATTTTATAATGACGAGCTTTAACTTTAGAGAAAGTATTATAGCTGCACTGCACCACAACGCTGCTGTAGAGCTGAGCTCGTTAGGTACTTGAAGGTTAGTTTGAATTAGAAATTATGCGACCACGTCTGAGTGAGATCGCGAGTATGTCATTCTCTAGGTACATAGATACCAGAGAAAGAATAAATATTGGTGCCCAATGTGGCGAATATTTTTAAGATGAGGAATGCATCGAAATGTACTTTACATACTTATGCTGGACTTTTTAGCTTCAGCATGTGAGTGACCCTGCAAAATATTTGCGAGGACAAAAGCTTAGCACCCATTAATGAGTTTTAGACACTGAAAACCTCCTTGCGCAGGAGTTGATTTCTAGGTTTTATAGAAAACCCGATACGTTAAGAACAACCCACTCGTAATATTATATTATAGGTCACACTTTCAAATTACATTGTTGCTTACCTTACGTATAATAGCTAATCATGCTACTACGGTATAGAACTTGAAAGCTATATTATAAATTTCATATTTTTGGGTCCAAGCGTTTTCAAGGGCTGTGTTCGAATGGAAGCACATTTTAAATAAGTTTTCGTCAGCTAACGAAAAACTCGTAAGATATTCAGACAATTGCATGACAATTGACTGTTATTTACGTATGAAAATTACGTGTTTTCACAAATATGGCGTAATCAAAGCACTGATTTGTCAATTTAGTATGGTATTTGACTAACCTTTTATGTAGATTGGATCCACCTGGTATTTTTGCACATTGGCTTTTCCGTATTTCGGAAATAAGAAATGTATGTCGAGCTCGTAAGCAACAATCATTAAAAGCTGAAAAATAAAACCTGAAAGAAAACCTGGAATAAAATTACACTTAAATAAAATAAAAATTCATGAAAGGAACAGATATAGACCAATTAATATTTTCGAATAAGAAAACGATAATTTTTTCGAACGGAAAAAACCGTTATTGAAAATAATTCAAATAAAAGATTTGAAATTATTTTCTCTTCTCACCACGACCGCTCCCGCCGGGAAACACATCACCAATGAAGGCAAGAGCGCTGCGCGCCTGCCTCGTGTCGCAATCGGAGGGGATGCGAGAAAGAGATGTCAGTGTTAGAAAGGGACAGATATAGCCGCTACCGACCGTCCTAAAAAGGAAAAGCATCGCCGCTCTCATATTTTGTTTTATGTTTCGAATAGCGGTACAGTTGTTTAATAAAGCCTTTTTCCATTTTTTGTGGCGTGTGTGTGTGTAGCATGAAGTGAGCACGGATAAATCAGTGAGAATGTCGTACAGGACGAACTTTATTATCCGAAGCATATTTTCCCTAACATTTGAGTGGCCCTAACGCTTGTGTCCCCAGTTCGACACCCCACCCTCTCTGTTTGTGACACAAACTTTGTGTGCACTCCAGGCGCTCTCTGTTTGTGTGCTCCGACCCTAAGTTACCCATTGATTTTTCTAAAAGAGTTGTATGATGTAAAACAGCCACGTCAGTATGCAATGGAAGGCATTTGTCTTGTCACACAAAAAAAAAACGTTGTCTATGGTTAAATTCTGACATGACGGTCTGGACAAAGTGCGTTTGATTTATTTTTGCGAATTTGATCTCGAAATTATCTCATTCGCCATTCCTTGTAAGTGGTTTAGCAAGGCAAGATTATTTACTAGGCTGTACGTAATAAATTTCATCGATACTTACTCTGCTCTGTTCTTTTCAGACCCCTTAGCTGAAAGGCTACGCCCTGTTTCGGATTCCCCAGAGCGTTTGATTTTGTTTCCAACATAGGCCTATCAGACACCGCCGTTATGGACATGATGGTATCGACGTTGCAGCAGCAGCGTTCCGTCACGGAACAGCTGCGACGGGAGGCTGCTATCAAACGGATCCCAGTGTCTGTGGCGGTGGCGGACATAATCAAATACATAAACGAGCACGAACAGGAAGACTGCCTATTAGTCGGCTTCTCCAGTCAAAAAGTGAACCCTTTTAGGGAAAAGAGCTCCTGCACAGTTCTGTAACTTTCATCATTTCACTTATATGTGTTTCTTCATTGTGCAACTCTTGTGTATTAACAAAATGTGAATGTTTACTATTCGGGTATACCTATTTTGATTTGTTGAACTTATTTATCAAGAGCCATATCACAGATCCAAAAGATTGCATTTTATCACCTACATGTTTTTAAAGTATTTTTCCTGAAGGAATTAATTAGCTTGTATGTAACGATGTATCGGAAATATCTCAAATGTTTTATAAGTTATTGTGGTAATAAATCTTTAACTGATTAATAAGTAAATTGTATTATTTTAATCATACCCTTGTAAATAAAGCAACAAGATTATTCTGACTAATTTATATTGTGCACAATAAAAACAAAGATTTACCAGCTACAGTACCAAATTCACTATTAGTAATGAAATATTCCAACACATTTCCCATAGTCTAAACTTACAATAACTAGCTTTCATAAGACTGCATGCTTTTCCTGGAATGAGAAGTTATAAAAGGCATAGAAGTAAGACACACAACATACATACTTTTCAATGCATTAAATCCCTGCATGAGATATTGTTGAGTATATGGAATTACCAAATCACAAACATGCATTTGTAAACACTGGATACCATGGAATGAATAAATGACTAGTATACCATATCATGTTGCATAAATATTATATAGGTAGGTATATTGACATATGAAACTACTAAGTTATACAATACTAATGGGTATACTATTCACACCTAATTATTCTAGATACATTAAGAATTACTACTAATGTCTGGGTTTTTGGAAGTGTTTTTGCCAATGCCTATAAATAGAATTAGGTCACTGCAATACTAGTATTTGAATATTGTCACTGCTTTGATTTGATCTTCTATTAGCAATAAGGCTGACATTCAAGCATAGGTATTCACAAGATTTTTGAGTGGAAGAAATTTTCTTGCAGGAAGTTGGCAGACAGAATGCAGACAAGATATATCTTAAGTGCCTGCCTTGCAAGGATAATAATTATATTTGTTAAATTACATAGTAGATTAGTAGGTAATCAATCACTCATTCTTATTATAATTAGTAGTACACCACTGCCATATGCACAGCCTAGTGTTGGCTAGATTAAACTTCACAGTTTCATATTTAGACCTTATAAAAAAGTATTTGTGGTCATGGTATACTACCAATAGCACAGATCAGTAAACAGTAAATTATTAACATAAATAACTTGCCACAAAATATGGATTGAATCACATCCACCCACCACATCCATATACATAAAGAATTAATTTTCAAAACAAACACTTCATTCAGAAATAGTACCTAGCAAACAGTTGTTAATAGTTTCCTAAGATTAAATACATTAACACAATACTCAGACCATCAATTCCTACATCAACCACCTATTGTACCTATAGCAAAAATGGTTTTGCTCATTTTACAAATTATATTCTGGCAGTGAAACTAAACAAGAAAGTCTATTTTATATTCGTACAATTTTTGAGCAAATTTGGGTTGAAATCAATAAATCTTATTCTAGGGGTAAAACTATATAAAAAAAATAAGTTTATCAACTATCAGTCTTTTAAATTGATGTTGATTATCAACCACGTGGCATATTGTGTCTCAAAAGTTTACAAGGAATAAAATTAATTGATAAATCATACCTAATATCTAGCATACTATTGTCGGCTCAATTAATGTTTAAGTACTTGATGAATATTTTGTATTAATTAGTCATTCACCTCTCCAAGGCAGGGGCATATACAGCCAAATATATTCACAGCTTGGACAAAGAGCAACTTATGAATATTTCATGATAATTATGTTATTAACAATGCTATGCTAGATGAACTGTGCTGATCGTTACAATAACCAAGGTTATGTATGACTCGTGATAGCTTGATAATGCATAAGATAGGTATATTTTGTACAGTTAATGGTTAAATACATCCTACAATGTTAATGATTATTATTTATCTTCCAATTTCAGCTCATATTCATAAGATTAGTGTCTTATAACTAACAACCTACAATTTAGGTACCTAGCTATAACCAACAATCATTCTGTTTCAAAATGTGCTACAAAATATCTAGTGCTGATGATTATTATATAAAAGTGAGATGAAAAGAGACTTACTTCTAAAATGAAATTTTTGTTTGGTATTTTCATAGACATATAGGTATAAATGTTGTCTAGCTACATTTTAATATTTAAAATGGGTAAAAACAATTTGTTTACTTGTTACTTCAATTTCTACTGAATAAAGGCCTCATTCATTTGGTGTTTGAATAACTTATCAGTAACTTACTTCTGAACAATTGTAAAGTCACGTTGAATACTTATATTCAGGCCATACACATATCAGACCTACATTAGTATAAACCTACCACTTTAAATGTTTTATATTAACTTTCCCAATATTCTGGGTTGGAACTATGTAAAGGGTAAAATATTTCTTTGTAAACTTTTGAGATGTACCATTCCTTAAAAATAAATTGAGGGTTACGCTTGAGTTAATCAGTTGGATGTCTGGAAGATGTTCTACACTCTCTCCTGTTTTGGTGGTGACATATCTTCAGTACCATTGGCAACACTCTGGTGATACAATTTCAACAACTCCATAGCATCTTGAGCTTGGCGCTTCTCAAGAAGTATTCTGAAAAAGAAAGGAAAGAAATAAGTTCACAGATAAGGCATTTAACTTTTATAGTTATTGGTTTAGTAAGTAAATACACATGTTTTGCTTAGGAAAACAAAGAAACAGGCAAGCTGATGATAAGAGTTTAGTATCTAGAACGAAGCAAGGATTTTACAATTGCCTTTCATCATAAACTCACCTTCCAGAAGCTTCCTTGATGTGCTCCAGTATTATTCTGTTGTCCTTGTCAGTCACAATGTCAGCTAGGCTGTCTGGATCCATGTCTGACAACAATTCCAAATCCTGTCCTCCTAGTAGTGAGATGTGGCACAGGTTGTGTTGCAGGCGCCCTACCAAGTTCGCCACCTGCCCCTTCTCGCCTAGAGCTACGTCGTCAGTCTGATCGAGAGACACTTGGCACTTCGGCATGTTCGGAGTCCACTTTTCTTCGCCGTGAAGTATCATGAGCGATGTATCTGGATCTAAGGTAGAGAAGTATTCCTCATCGTCAACTTCCGTCCCATCGCACTCTAACACCACAGTCAGGTTTTCAGCGGGCAGGCCGAGCTTCTCCGGCACTTTAGCAAGCAAATCCTCCAGCGAAGAGGCCACAATACCCTTCTTTTTGTCTCGATTCAAATCACAAATCTTGTATGGTTTGTTGTTATCGTTCTCCATTGTTTCAGCGGTTCTGTGTACTAATAATCACTCATGTAAATAACGAATACTGTTAAACTACAACTACAATTGTATTTCGATAGGTGTGACTCAATATTTGGGTGTATTTTGTTCACAAAAACACGACAAAGATTTCAAAGGCAAGGCAATTGGCAATATATTTGACGTTTATAAAATTATTGCCATTTTAAAAATATAGAAACTATTACAAGTAATATTGCCATTTATTAAAGATTTTTCCCACACTTTTTTGAAATAGTAGAGTCTACGAAACAAAATGTAGAGTCGAACATAAGAATTAAAATTCTTACAGAAAAAATATTGTTTGTTTAGCGAGTGCACAAGCCAGCACAAGCGAATGTGACTGTCCTTCACGAGAGCGCGTCTGGTTTTAAATCAAGTAGGGCGCCGCCGTTCGTTCACACTACCGCCCGCCCGCACTGTTTGCTAGCGACTGGTGTCTACAGACTGCTCTATCTAACCAGATGTTCGTAGCCGCCACGCCACGTCCCTCAGTGGTCTGAGTCTCGGCTACATAGTTATGAAACAAAGTAAAATACAGTCTCATTCTACCGTTGCTGCAACAGCTTACCTATTATTATTTTTTCATCTTCTTCGTAATAAAAGCAGCTAAGCTACCTATCTCCATAAAGCGCTTAGATTAATGTAGAGCTGTCTCATACAGGATCTTAATAAAAACCCAGCAAGTTGTTATTTTGTTTAAGAAGCGCTTTTTTTCGAGTGGGAGTTGTGAGTTTTCCACTGTTTGCTTGCTTTTAGATGGGAAGGCAATCATTAAAATACCTACGGTTCAACGGGTTGTTCAGCAACTCGCCATCCATAAAGCATCAAAATACTACTCCTACAGGGTTGTAGGGACATAGTAGCTCAAAACCTCAACTCTTTTTGCTTATCAACTTTTGTGAAATCGTAATATTAATATTTAAATAAATAACGTAAACTCATGAGGGTAACCTGCTATTTCCCTGACCTAACCTGAGCGTATATGGTCCTCGTGATCCGACTTTATGTCTCTAAGTCGACATCCTTCAGCTACAAGATTAATGAAGGGAAATATCTACGTGAAAAGAAGGAAAACATTGGTATATTGGGGTTTTTCTGAGGACAATGCATGTGTCTACCTCAGAAAGGATAGAGTCAAAATTATTTCTATAACATTTATCTAACAAAAAGAAGAATTGGTAACTACCTTTTAGTTCTAATTTTATCTTACTACCCACGTGCACATGTATGAATTCAGAGACTAATACTGCTTAAGTACCTTTTTGCTTTAGTATTACGTCCTTAAGACTAAGTAAAAACAATATACTTACCTACAATCGTATCTAACTATATCTCTACCTATGTACCTACATGTTTACAGTCGATAACGCATTAGCACTTTAACGAAGCGACAGAATAAAAATCTGAATGGTATTGATTTTACAATCAAATCCTATTTTGGTACTGTAGGCATCTGATTCAACCTCTCTCTGAATGGTCCGCTTACGTAACGGGAGAGGCGAGAACTTGACCTTTACTGAAAATAACTAGAATGCGGCCCCAAATAACAAATACCCTTCAATAGTTCTGAGTACCTATACCACTGATAAATAGTAGAGTAAGTAATTTACTTAGTCAGCATTTAAGCTGAAGCGATAGGTAAGTGGTTGTTTCGCCTTCATTTCGGATCATCAGGTATGGAAGTGTCCATACGACAACCTTTTAGGATATGCTAAGTGAATAAGGATTACACTTTAATGTGTACAAGTGGCTTATCGTAGAGGACGAAACTCACAAGAGTTGTCGCAAGACACTCGTGAGACCGATGCCTCGCAGATTCGCAATTATAGTCCATCTGGACTAAACATATTCTAAGAGTAAGTAATATTCATACTTACTATTTAGGAATTGGTAGTGGTGTAGGTACTTCTTCGTCGTCCCTTTTTAAATAAATAAGTAGGTACATAACATAATTTGCAATAATATTAAATACACCAGCCCAGCGGAAAGTGAGTAATAAAAATATGACAGCTGGCGCTGAAAATCTTTGAAGTCATATTTTGAATACAAAAAAATCGCGAGGTCGTGTCTGATGAAGTGATGAATTACTTTAAAAAATAAATGTATTATGTAACATGGTGAATAAAATAGGCAGAACTTCATATTGTCAGCAAAATAAATAAAATACCTATTAGTATGCAAGTAGGTATAGGTAGGTAGATAAAGAAATAAATACCTAGGTAGACAAGAACACAAAGTAATTTTGTAACCGTAAGGTGTCGTAAGGTTGTTTCTCAACGAGAAAGTGTAGGAAATGTAGAGGAAATCGTTTTATTGGCTTTGGCGGCGATGTTTTCGTGGTTACGTTGGTACCGACATGTTTTCAAACAAGCTATTTTCTCAGCGGGGAAACAAAAGAGCTTTGCTTGGTTGTACAAGGCACCTATAACAAAAATTGTGATTAAATTGTGTGTACCTAGTCTAGTATCCTTTTTCGGGTACCTTCCGTAACAAATGATTTTCCTTTATATTTTCCGGTCGAAGGTGAGCTATCACTTCAACACTTAATTTATTTTATCTGAACTGTTATCTAAACAGCGACAAAGTCATTATTTTATACATAAGACTTAATCAAATATAAGTACCTACTGCATGCAATGCATGACCTAGCCAAATATGCTGTAGACACAACCCAGTTTACATAAAGGCACATTGATAGAATCAAATACAGATTGATTAGTTCTGATAATGTGAGAGATAGACCCATTAGCGTCATTGAGCAAAAGGACGCGGCAGGTGGCGTAAGGGCGGTCGCGGGGGTCACACCCGGTCACAGCGTGGCGAGACGGGGGGAGATCAATAAACCCCCATCCGAACCCCCCAGTAGGTTAGGTACCCCCAGTCGTCTCTTCTAGAATGCAATTTGCAATACCCTCCTCACCTGTAGGCGGTCTGCCTGGCACGCAGTCAGCGGCCAATATTTTATCCTGAAGATAAGTAAGTAAATTCCAGTTATCTTTTCAGGCGGACGGATGAAATTGACAAAGGAAGTAACGTTCGCATTAAATTTTACCGTAATGCGCTGCTACTAAAATGTTTGCTATGACTGCTGCCCATCGGGTTGATATGATACTCATTAGGAGGAGAAACCAAACGGGGAAGGAATAATGAGCTTATTTCGTATTTCACTCATTCGCTTCCGGGCGGATGGTATTTCAAATTAGAGCAAATAGCTACAAAATGTTTTATGCCACATAATTTTGCACTTTAATTCTTCTGGTAATCTTACTTAACATTAACACACCATTAAGTACTGACACAAATCTACATCCTTTGCAAAATTTCCTTTTGCTGCGGAAAAAACTCATCAAGCGACGGATATTACCGGAAACTGGCTTAAATAAAGTTAACAGGAACGTATGAAATTCTCGAGCTTCATTTTTATTTTCATTGTTGCCGCTCTGTCGGATCCAATTAGCTATCAGATTCTTGTAAAGTAATATCGGAAGTGCTCTCATACCTTGAACAATAGCCTTACAGCCGTAGTTCGATACAGTCCGATGCCTGATTTCCCAAGTCAATAGTAAACTGCATTCTTTATTCAGAATCAAGACGAGCCCAGTGGAAGTAAGCTATTGTGTTCCGTCCACAGCGGATGCATCAATCCGCAACTCGGCAGACAATCTCATTAAAAACTCACACGGCTTTGTTTGACAAATGTACGAGCTCCCAGGCGGGAAGCGAGCAACACATCCCAAACACAGCCTATACTACCTCATAATGTTGGCTTAGAAATCGCGCTCTCAAAAGCTGCATCGCTGCTTTTGTCTGAAGTTCGTGCCATTGGGTGAGGCGCGCTGCAGCAATGTATCAGAATGACGCAAGCCGAGTGTGAAAGGGACCGCAAAGCTTGATATACAGAGTGTAATGGGATGGTGCAGTGGGACTTTGCTCTGACCAACCAGAGTTTACAAAGCATAAATAACGCATGTTCATAATATTAATCAAAGTACAATAAAACCTGTTTGAAAAAGATGCATCAAGAAGTTGCTGTTCTCTCTAGGGAGCGGAATCCGAATAGGTAGGCGCCAATTAATATAACATTGATAAAATTACTTCTAGTTGGTGCCTACATACGTAGCTATAGACTTATTGCCCAATAATGCACATTAACGTGCATTATCGTACGATATTGGTCTATATATCCTAGATTTATAACTGCTCAATATCAGGCATTTGTTTCTTCAATTTACAGCGAAGATAAAATGTTTGTGCACGGAAACTATAGTTTCATCAAAGATATTGGTCGCAGCGCACGTCAAAGAAAACAGGCTTAGACAAGACAACCCGCCACACTATTCTTGGTGTACAGTGCAATGTAAAAGTTGTTCTTTGTCCCGGAAAAGCGGCGTATTAATACTATGTCATAGAACTACAAGTTTTTATCGCGAAGGGTAGGTAGGTATTAAATACTGAAAATGGTTAATGGTAGAATTTTAGCCTAAAATCCTAGGGCCTTACCACAAAAAAGTTAGACCAGAGTCGAACGCGTGTTTAAAATAAAACTTCATACAAAAAAAACGCTAGACACGCGTTCAACGCTGGTCTAACTTTTTTGTGGTAAGGCCCCTATAGTTTACATCTACAAATTTGACTGGTACCCTTTATACAGCACAACTACCGCAACGAGAGAGAATTAACACATGCATTATTGAGGCTCGGTAGGCCGGAACGACTCATCTGCAATACGTTGTGAAATAAACATCGCATGTGACCCGGGAGACCACACAGGTAGCTCCGTCTCAAGGTCGCATGTAAAGGGAACAATCGGGTAAATTAAGCCTGGGGTTTATTATGCCTGTGTTGACCTAGTAGCTACATAGAATTGTACTCTAGATAAAGCTGGCGGTCCACGAAGGCACAAAATTAAAGTAAAGCTCTTCAGGGATGCACCGTAGCTAAGAGCTACGGATGTGCTACGGTAGAGTAGCGGCCGCGTACTAAAATGCACCGCGTCACGAACAGAAGAGATAATGTACGAGCTCCCTTACGAGTTCCTGATGTGTTCACAGTATTATTCGTTGACTCAATTGCATAGAATTTAGTATGATGAAATAAAAGTAGTGCACCGTAGTAAAGAGCAACGGATGTGCTACGATAGGTTAGCGGTCTCGTAGTAAAATGCTTCACATCACGAACGAAAAAGATTATTCTGATGGTTTATGTATGAGTTTATCGGATTATTCGTCGACTCTATAATCAACCGTACATATAAGTCCTTGAGTTTTATTTCGCGGTTTTCGTTTTCAACTTTTGCAGATTAATTTCGATTGCGGTTTGGGAACTAAAATATGTTTTAAACTGGTCATGAATTATCGATAGGCCCATTACTCTCGCAGCGTGTTATGCAAATTTCCTCTATATTGCAATTCCCGAAACGTTTCAATTTCGGAAATGGACTGTGGAGGAAAGAGCTCTTTTCATAAATTATAAACTGGAGACGGAAATTTATGTTTACGGCTGCTACTGTTTCAGCTCCTAAACTTTGGAGGTTAGAAGTTAGAATGACACGGTTAATATTGAATAACGTCAGATAACAGTTAATTGTACTCGACGGCCAACGTGGTTCAGTGGTAGTGCAATTGCCTGCGACGCAGGAGGTTCCGGGTTCGATTCACGGTGGGTCACTATGTGAATTTGTTCCATGTCTGTCTAAGACATTGCAAGCCGGACTACCTGATTGTCCGAAAAGTAAGATAGTTTCATACTTTGGAGGACACGTTAAGCCGTCGGACCCCGTTTCTGTATATGATTACTTAGACGGCGGTCGTAACACGGACATGTCAGGCCTGCTACTTTTAGTGGGTGGTTGTAAAATTCTGACACCAGGGTTAATTGGGTCGTTGGACGACTCAGTTTCCCACACGAAGAGGAGAGAAGCAGCTAATTCTCATTCAAGTTGCGACCGAATAGAATGAATATTTATCATTATCCGACACCACGGAGCCAACACGGTTAACTAAGCTAAGCAGTTTATTGAATTTGCTGGTTTCGAAGGCATTTCTTTGTGAATATTCAATACGAGACGAGAATTCTCGCTGATAGACAAATCTAACTGAGGAATTAAAGTACCTAAATACCAGGTTTACAAGACGGCTTACATGCGTAATAGCGACGGCATAATTTTGAACATTATCTGAAAACAGTTTTATTCTCAAACCAGCGGAAAGATGCTACACCAACTGGTTTCCAGCCAGACCCACCTGAGATGAATCACGATTATGCAACGGATGATATTTCGGCTCACGACAGCCACAACACAAGTGGAAATCTGATGTAGTGACGTGAGTTATTGTAATTATGCGAAACTCCTTTTGTCCAAAAACCGGATCCACAAAAACATCAGTAAATTAAACGGTGCCTGTTGGAATCGCCTTAACATCCTGTATCAAACTGACAAAGCTCAGGTATTCAACTACCCACGGAACACCAGCTACATTGGTATTTCCGGTAAAGGTCAGCCAGCATGTCAACTGTCGAGCTAGCTATAAATTACTCAGCATACGACGGGAAATAAAATTCGGCCATTTTTCACAGAATAGTAAAATGAATGGGCAACAGCGTGGAATTTAAGAGTACTGACGGCTTGACGTAGGTATGGCACAAATGGAAGGAATACTTGAAGACCTACCTTGCCTATAGCTATGAATTTCTAGGTAGAGGTTTCTAGTAAGTTATGAAATAGAAATGCCTAGTTCCTGATTTTCCATTTTCTACTCCCACACAAAACGGTCTATTGACTCAAATGACAAATTGATTGGACAAATAAGGTGGATCTGGGTAACGAGATTTTAGTTAGGGACTGCTATTAAATAACCATAATGTATAGGTTGAAAATGTATTAGTTCGGTAAACCAAGATATTAAGGCATAAAACGATATTTCATTTTAGCATCTCATAGGTTTCAGGTTAAAAAGAAAATCAAGCTTTATCTTCCTAACCGATTATGGTGATAAATCTTCCGCTACTGTTTGCTAAGAATGTTCATACTAGAAAATTTATGCTTCAGAACCTATCGTTTTTATGCTTAGATAAGTTATTTACTTAATGAAAATTTTAAGCATCCTATGGAACTACTGTCTTTCTTTGAGCTGAATTCTAAGGCACGAGTAAAATATGCTGTTCTACTTTAATAAAATTAAAGTCACACTTTTTGGATCTAGTTTTAAAAGGTGTGCAAGATCAAATTCGATATGCATGCCGGTCTCAATGTTGCAGACAATACGACCTTAGCTGGTATCGGGGTTAAGGTCACACGTGCCGCACATATTCTGACCCCAGGGTCTCATCTGTCTGAACTATCCGGACGCAGCCCGGCCGGCATTTTGCCTGCACATTTCTCTGTCGATCTCATTCGACAGGATTTCCTCTTCCGTCGTGTATTGAATGCCTAAGCGTATTCCGATACATAATCGTCGGGATGTGCCTTTTGGATTGCATTGTGTGGAATGATATGCTGGAAACTCGAACCATGTCATTTCATAAGTCCTCATTCTATGGTATAAGTAAAAACACACGTAACGTCCATTTGTGAGTTATTTTTGCGCAGCGCTATCGCATGCGTTAGGAAAACGCGATCTTCCACTTTATTTTCATACAATTATACGGTTTATGTCAAATGTTTTGACAGATGCATCCGCTAGCGATCACACAACGCTGCGTAAACGTATGACGTAAACCGTATTTGAATGAGAATAAGGTTAACATTCGTATTGTCCTAACGCATGCGTTACGCAACGAAAAATAACTCATGAACTGACGTAACTAGTGTTTCTCGACTATGTAAATACCGTATCTGTGGCTTCGAGCTTTATTATCATGTTATGTTGTTCTCCGGTGAAATTAATTAACTTGACAGTAGGTACTAGGTGAATATTTCCAATAAGTTTGTTTTGCTCGTATTCATGTTTCCAATTTATTTCAAGGCCGTTTAAAATATATTCTCAACGTTGCTGTGCACCCGATCTACCTAAAACTATGGTTGAATAACTTATTTAGGTAACTTGCTTACCCTACAAGTTGGACAGACAGGAAATTTTCTGTAGCTAATAATAAACAAACCGAGCACCTTTATAAGTCTGACCGACGGGTCGGGGAAGTTGCAAAAAGTTCATTTATCTTTGTCCCTTTTTATTTAGACACGGATGTTTCTTTTAGAGAAAACAAACGGTACCTGAAAACAATAGGTAGGTAACTAACTACTTTAAATCTTAGCCAGTATCAGAAAATGTTAGGCAATCAATCTTGGCAATCAATACATAATATTAAATTAAATCGCTTTTGTTTTCGTTTGTCGTAGAATTTGCTAATTCGTCCTAAGCCACGCAACAGATTATGATGCTGCTTTTTGTAATAGATAGAATGATTCAAGAGTAATGTTCATATGTGTAACACTTGCCGGGCAAATGCCTTATTCCCGCAGGAAAATGAGTTAGCGGGTGACACCGCTAACTTATAATTAAGAGCTTGAAAACTAAAAGCTTTCTACGTTTACTATAGGTAATGGCTGAAAACCAGTGAAAACCTCTTTTGGGTATTTTTTTGCATCGCTGCAGCACACATGTAACTACCTGTAGATATCCCCAAGATGTATTCTCTTTCTCTGTTTTGTTAAATGCATGTGTGTGTTGTAATTTTATGCAATACACGTTTTATCTACACATTTGTTTATGCTCTAGATAATGTTTGATGATCTTGGCGCATCAGCGGTTTTGTGTCAGCACTTCCGATTATCGACTCCGTAGCCATCTACTTGTATAATGTGCTGATAATTAAGTACCGGTCGAGAGGCGTGGCCTTTCAAGATCGGGCTCTTTCAAGAATATTTTCTGTTTTCCATAACCAACCTCTAAGAAAATTTACAGTTTTTTACAACATTTTACTAAAAATATATCTACTTATTAATCACATTTAGGCAGATCGATCTTATATAATGCGTGGGATGCATAACAAATTGAATACATAATTCAGAACACTTTATTCAGTCGTGTTAACCGGAGATATAAAAGGTCACAGGTTCAAATCCTGTCAGCTGCAAGTTTTCTAAAGATAATAAATTATTTCACAACGAACGTTTTTGCGTCAGCATCTTCTTGGAAAACTGCTACCTGAAAGCTTTCATCCATTCCACAGATGTATCGGTTTACAGCTCAGAGTATTTAAAAGCAAGCTATAGAGTGCGCGTAAATAGTTTGAACGGTTTGCAGTAGTCTGCTCACAACCTCTCTGTCAATCAGTAGCAAAACGCTAGTGACAGCACTATTGAATCTCTATAACTTCTCATACATTTGACGTCTGTCTGTATCTAAGGAGAAACTGCTTGCCCTTTGATAGTATGCCGCTGGGCCTTACGCGCACTCTATAGCTTGCTTATATACAATCTAAGGTTTACAGGCTCCTCTTTTGTGTAGGCAATTAAGCACCTCTTTGTTATCCTTCGGCGAAACGAGGCCAGAGGTCGTCGCAAGACAACGCGCTTGTCATGACGCCATCAATCAAAAATACTTACCAAAAGGTTGTGTCGCTTCCCGTAAAGTCGATTCTGGAATCCCATAGAACCTAAGAGTATATAGGTATAAAAGCAAGCTAGGTATAGAGTGCGGCTAAACAGTTAGAACTGTTGACGGTAGTCTGCACACAACCTCTCTGATAATCAGTAGCAAAACGCCAGTGACAGCACTATTAAACCGTAATAAGTTATCATACATTTGACGTCTTTACCTATGGAGTAACTGTTTGTACGATTTGCCAGTACGGCGCGGGGCCTTGCGCGCACTCTATAGCTCGCTTAGATATTCTCTAAGTGGAAAACTCATCTTAATTTTGTTTTAGTCACATAATGAAAAGAAAAGAAATATCTAGAGCTGTTCGTTCAGTCTGTTAATATTGACGTTAGATTCCTGGGACCAAATACAATTAGCCTGTCTACACTTACAGTTGTCTCATCTAAAACAAAGCAACTTAATTTAACTTTTCACCTTTGCAGGCAAATGAAAGATAAATATGTATTTAGCTCTAATATCGCCCTCATTTAAAAGAAGCGTGCGTTCGCTAGAATCGGCGCCAGTGTGACGTCAGTTGGATATTTTCGAGTTCCAAAAGTGCTCGTTCTATTCGTGGAAATAACAAAATAACAACACTGACACTCAAAGTGCCTTATGGACACGGAATTCGTTTTTTAGAACTGAAACTCCATTTCTATTATGAATATTTCATAACGCAAGAGTGAACACGGTTCGGGGTTTTTACTTTCATTCTTGTATTTTTCTGAAACTTATGTTACTTACTTACGAACATGAAACGAAACAATGTGAAACGTGACGTACCTAACGTCCGTTTGTGCGGTATTTTTGCGTTGCGTAACACATGCGTTAGGAAGATACTTTCGACCTTATTTCCTTGTGACATAAAAAAGCTACCGTACCGGCTTATGTCAAACGGTTTAACAGACGCTTCCGTCGTCGCAGCATTGTGCGTAGCGCATGTTTGACATAAACCTTTTTAGGAAAAAAAATTGAAAATCGTATTTTCCTAAAGCATGCGATAGCGTTCCGCAAACATAACGCACAAACGTACGTAATGTGAGAAACCATAAGTTTATTCAACACTATCAATTTCAAAAGCTCTTAGGGTAAACTATCTTTTAACCACATTCATCTATTAAATTGGTGTCTTGAAACTTGTATTCATATTACATAAACCATCTGGTGCAGCAAGGTGGCTCAAAAGTGACTCAAACTGGGTCAACAGGCAGTCGCCGGAAGAGCGATAAGTCGCCCGAACTGCCGGTGGCTGGTAAGTAGGCAGTTTGCCCACATTCCCGGAGCCATATCCAATTTTATGTCATATTGGAAGTTTATATTTTAAGCTGATAAGCTACCTGTGCCCTGTATTATTAAACTACAGGATATACGTCAGCAGGTAGCATTCTTAGTACATTGCGTGGCTGGTTTAATAATGGGGTCATAATGACTAACTGGCTACGCATTGTACATCGAACTATGCCTATAATCTTGTAGTCTGTAGTTTGGTAATATTGGGATCTGTTCTGCATTTTGCGCCCGGGGGATTTACATACCAGATAGGCATGTCAAAGTTTTAGCGAATTCAAGCACGTTGTTGGTTGAAATCGAGATTTTATGGCGTAGCAAAATGCTACGCTTGCTACGGCTCATCGTAGTAAAGTTTATGCCGGGAGAATCTATATACCTGATTGAATTCTATTTAAGTGTATCTCAACACAACGTTAAGCCTACGTTCGTAAGCTTCTACAATTTAATCCAATGAGAAACAACAACACTGTTTTATAATCAACTTTATTACAAAAGACACATTACAAACTTGTATTCACACGGTAGTAAACTAATAAGTAACAACGTTCAAAATGACTGGACTGTCGCACTTAATACATAAATGCATTAAAAAGATGCAGCAAGAAACTACCGCAGGGGTGAGTACTTGCTGCATTTTTAATATTACACACCTGCTATGAAAACTTCGGGTAGCTTTAATAAATACAAAAGTTTAAAGAAATATTATTTTACAATAGCTTACCAAGCACGCTAGGAAAAAATCTATGCCTAAAGAAACCAAATACTTTGTATGCCTAAACTATACGTGATTTAAATAGGAAAAGAAGGAAAACAAACTATACATAGAAGGTATTTAAAAAAAGAATTAAGCAATTAGTTTTCTCGTTTCGACTGTCGAATAAAAAAGAAGTTAATTAAATGCGAAAATGAATGAGAGCGCATGCGACCGACAGTTTGATCGAGAGCCAATAGTTATACCGGGATGAATGATCTTCGTATAGGTAGTAGATTTGCATGCATTAAGATAACGATCTTCACATTGGTGTGTAGATATCTTGGGTACGAGTAGATATGCATGTATTAAGATAATTCTATTAATCAACTACTGATTAGTGTACAGTATACTCCAATGATGTTAATTTTAATTAATTTACATATCTTGTAGGTATAATTCTACATTGAGCGCAGGAAAAACCAAAAATCATGTCCAGTACCACCAGATCGCGATAACTCTTTTCTCTTAATTAAGGCTGTCACCAACAGCGGACTGGCATTTCATATTAAGGCTCATCAAGATAATTTTTGACGTCGGTTCATTTCAACACCGGTATCGTGCTTATCCGGCGATACGTATTAAAAAAGTTCCACTACAGTGGTTTGGCGCATCTGCGGCCGAAGGAAAAGTTTTCCGCTAACGAAGCGCTTCGCTCTACGTGTTCAAGGGGGAGGTTGTCTAAAATGATCGCCGAAGTTGCCTCAACTTTAAAGCTTATGTAACATGTAGGCCGCGCCTACAAATCATTGTGAGTTCATTACTTAATAAACTTAATTCGATTACACCGTAGAGGCGTCGCTTCAGCAATTAAGTTTATTACGAAGCCTCGGGCGAATTTTGAGCTATAAATTGGCATTTGGTCGGCTTTCATGTTTGCCCTTGAACCGTTCACGGTTGAAATGGGTTACACGAGTGCGCCGCGTCCAAGACGAGGCCCAAATAACTCGTTATTTTACTTACACTAACGTGTTGCTCGCAAGTCTGACGTGCGAAAGACGTGTATGAATAACAATTGTTTTCGTTCACATTGACTTTGATGTATGTTTCTAAAACTCAATTTTCGTATTTTTCGTGTATAACTTTGACAGCGTTTAATGAAAGAGTAGTGAATGGAACTTCTATTCGTTTGCGCAAGCTTAAAGTTTTCCTCGATGTACCTAGTTTTGGTTTGAATAACAAATATACATTTATGTAATAAAAAATCTGGTTTCGTATATATCAATAAAAAAATAATTACAAGGATTTCAAATTTTTTATCGCAACAGGAACATTTCTAAAACGATTGATAAAAATCACAAACTCTTTATTATGTCCCTCCTTCTGTTCCATTAAACGCTGTCAATTTTCAACATTCGGGGCATTCCATAAAAAAGTCAACTTTATCCAATACGTGACGTGTATGGGAGCACCCACTTATGCTTAAGATACTAAAGTTGTAGAACCTAATGCTCCTTAGTTTTTTATATTGTATAAAATATCCATGTCTCTCACACGGAATTATTAGAAATCAGGGTGTCACGCATAGATATTTCCGTGGAATGCCCCATTCCCTCGCAGTAGTGTGTCAAGTGTATCGGCGCTTAGTCAGCGTAGAGTCCCTCGTAGAGTGAACGCGGCATGTGCTCGGCGAGGATGGACTTCAACTTTTCCCGCGGGGAGACAGGCGTGTAGCGCGCCAGAGGGAACGTGCGCGTCACTCCGTCGCTCAGCGCACGCGTCACCGCTGTCAGGTCCGCGTCCTGGAAATAAGAGGATTTTTGTATTAACTAACTAACTCCGCTGACTCAGGGACCCAAAGAGGATCTTGGCCTCCGAAACGAGCTCCCTCCACCGGCCCCTGTCCTGCGCGATCGCCTGCCAGCTGTTGACTTGGAGATCGCGCAGGTCAGCATCCACCACGTCTTTCCAGCGGTGCCTGGGACGGCCCACAGAGCGGCCCATTTTTGTAACATAGTATCTACTATGTTATCACTTTCTTCCCTCCACCCACTCATTTTTGTTCTTTCAACAGCCACCATCCTTCACTTTCTTTAATTGCATCATCTGTCAATCCAAATCACGTCAACTTTTGTCATTAAATCTTATTTTAGGCTTTTGGCTTAGAGTGTCGTGTGATGCCGGCTAAGAATAGCGTCACCCTATATATTTTCCGTGGGTATAGTAAAAAGCGCCTAGGCATTTGAGAGTTGATGTGTATTGCAATTTTAGGCGACAGGCTGACCTGTCACTGTGGTCTTCTGAATAACACTCACACTTTTGTCAGACGTAGTGTAAATGGCCGAGTAAATATTTTTTTTTGATCCGTTATGTCTTCTTAGATAAGATAAGAAGAATCCGTTATACTGTAACTTTAAACACAATAACTACATTGTTAATTGTAAATTGTTGTAAGTAGAAGTACATAAACTCTGTTTTACCTACATTGTTCATCTCAATCTAAGTCTACGCTGCGCCATGTAATAAAATTCAGTTTATTCCTTTCCTGATTTAAAACGGCTTCCTCAATTTTACACGTTTCCTGCAGGTAGGAACTTTGAAGATGGGAAAGCAATGTCAAAATAAAATTGAAATTAGACAGTTCTTGATTTGGGAAGCGAAAAGGGTAGAAAGGTAGTTAAATTCAATTTGAAAATTGCTTTCAACGAAACTGACGCCAACGAAGCGTACATATTCGCTGTGTGGTATCAATTTAGAATAGTACCCTACGGCTACATGCGACAAAAAATGGCAGCTGACTGCCCTCAATGGATGTGTGCAGAATGGACTACCATTCTGATAAATATTCATAGTATGATGGCATTGAGTTTAAAGTGTCCACTGCTACATCGACACCTACAAAAATAAGTAAGTAGGTACTTAAGTTGATGAGCTTATATATAAGGCAATAAGTAAATTAGGTACTGTAAACCAAACATAAGCAATCATTCCACGCCACTTCAAGTTATCTTCAAGTTAGAGCGGTCAAACTGGAACTAACTCGCGTCTATTTAAAGTACCTAGTAATAAAAATTGCTAATATGCGATATGAATGTGTCATATCCTGTTCTTGGACCGCAGCTAGTATTAAACCACACATAAAGGGAATATACAGAGTGGTATGCTAAGTGGAGAACATTCCAGACCATTCCGGTCCTAATATACGGGGGCTATAATTATACTGAAGTTTCTTACATTTTCCACTAAAACCCGGTTCTCTGAGCTCGCGGATTAACGCCATTTTCTCATTATATAAGTACCTAAGAGGCTAGTTATATTAGTAGCATTTTGCGCAGATGAAGCTGAAGCAAGTTTAGTGCTGCATTTGGTACTCTCAATCTACAGGGAGTAACAGAAAGGGTATAACAAGCCGAATGGAGGTCAAGGACCTCCCATACAAAATCTCCGATAGGCTGACTGATTTACTATGGGATACCAAATTATTTTTTCGCATTTCAACCCATGTTCCCTGGGGAAAGTTGTTCAGTTTCATGAGTACCTTCACCTCTTTTCAGTTTGTAATACCCTTTTTGTTACTACCTGTATATTGTACCCAAAGGTTCATAGCGATTTATTATAGGTATCTCACTTAACGGAAAGACATAAATACCTGCGTAAGGTACCTTTGTGTGTGTTTCGGATAGTTTAAATATGACATCAAAGATTTTCAGTGCAATTTGTCATAATTCTTAAACAATGCATAATAATTCCGCTTGCGTCTCCAATGGTACGGATATGTATGACAAGTATGTAGTACAATCATAAATGCAAAATATGTTTTACATAGTACATAAATACATATATCACCGATCACGCCTATATCCCTTGCGGGGTAGGCAGAGCGTAAATGGCTGTGATAAACGGCCATTTACACCACGTCTTTTCAAGATGTTTTAAATAGCAATATTACATCAGATAGCAAGATATATGATAGCAAGATAGATAGGTATCTCCATTGCTAACAACATTTGACTAACATAATTGACATTCCAGAAGCCCTGTGTTATACATTCAAAGTTATGGAAGCTAATTTACTTCCCAAGGTAGCCGGCAGAATGGTCTCATAATGAATTAGGACATGTTTTGAATTTTTACGAAAGGAATATTTTATGTCGTAGAAATTTTGCAGGTTTTTAAGAGTAGCTATTAAAAAAAACTACCTACGCCTGTATCAAATAATATCGAATTATATAAACAACATGTTTTGGAAAAGATGAAATAAAGACACTTTATTTGAGAGTATTTTTGTTACGAGTAAAGTTGCTTTCGCACCACCCTAAAGGCAAGGTTTTTCTTCCGGGTGAGTCTTCCGCTCCCCAAAATTCAGCTAGGTGTAGATATCGCGACCTAAGTAGGTAGTTATCGTAGGGACAAGTTAGGAAAAAAAAGCAAGGTTTGCTGGGTGTATGCCGAATGATTTCAACGATGAATGTTTTAATAAACTTTAGATCTAAGAACTAGCAATGTCCCTATGCCGAATCCGGCGTTATCGACAGGGTAGCTTACTACCAACTTAACCTATCTAGATTTCCTTTATAATAATCAAAAACCATCTGCCTAGTATCCTTCACCTACCTACTTATGTCTTCACCGTCTATAAAGGAGGAATGAAAGAGTTATGCGGAAGTCTCGCGCAGGCTGAGAGGGGCATAATGAGGGGACATTAAGCGACGACACGTACTTCCCACACTTTGGGCGCACCTATTGTGGTTATTCCACTACCCTACCGACTGGGCCCTATTTGGTATACATAGCTGGTTTCGTATCGGCATCATGACAATAAACCCAAGACAACCAGCAGCGTGTCTTGAACTGGGAGTCAGGGCACGTTAAGTGAAATATACACTTATCTATGAGGTGTATTGGGAAAGGGTGATATTTAGGTTACGCAAGATTAAGGTTGTACTTACCTACTTACTAACTAATATACCTAGTAACTTTTTCATCCCATCTCTGTTATAACGAATGTAACAAAAGAGGGGGGATACCTACTAAACTGGTTTACCTACATAAACTGTTAGCTTAAACTTAAGCCAGCCTTAATCTTTAATTAGAAAATTAATTACGCTGGTTGGTTGAGGCAAAAATATGTTCTAATCTTAAAGTATTTACGCTTGTTTTATAAAATATATAAAAAAAGTTCTATTAATTAAAAATATCAAAGAATTTTATAAATAAATATCAGTTTAGCAGATTGATCGCCAAAAAGTTTAATAACGCTATTAACAAAATAATTAAAATATTCACGAAATATTAAACAAGCTCCTCCTTTTCGATAATTAATATTGGTAATTAGTTTGAAACATTTTTTTTACTGTTGTTAAAGTGTTGTTAAATTCGAGCGATTCATTGCAAATTCTTTGTTTTTGTTGACAGGCAAAGTTGTAGCGGGTAATCTATAATGTTGTCACAAACCGCCTTGTATCTCCGAAATGCACGTGTCGTGTATACCTGAGGATTTGGCTAAACCTCGTCTGAGTAATGCATGCCAGAACTTTCGAGGAGATCCTCCTACGTCGTTAGCGAGATCGTGCATGATAACCAGATATTCTATTTAGAAAACTCTTTCATGCTTTCGCCTAAATCCATTCCAATTTAAGTAGGAAAATTTAGTTTACCATGCAAAATAGCTAAACTCTTACACCTCACAGTTAATTTGCCCTTCGTTTAACTTTCTCATTATTATGATGCTACGCTACTCCGCCAAATTTTACAAGGTCAGTTGTTATGTGGTAGGTGCTTAATTAATTCCTTGTAAGTTTTCGTCGCTTCCACTCCACTTTACTCCTCATGCCTCTGACTTTTTAAAAAGTATATCGCACTTATTTGGAATCGTATCGTTCTTTTAGAACAATATTTTTTTGTCGCACATTCCTCAAGACTTGACCATTTACACATGAGACTGCGCAGCCTCGTTGTTTCTCACTGAGCTGCTTACATTTATTTCGGGTTTATTCAAAAGTACGAAGTCTAAAATCTAAGTTTCAATTATCTAGACCAGAATAAATAAATTCGTTCCCGAGACTGCGCAGCGCTGTTTTGAAGCTCCTTTCTGTTCGTTGCTCAGTCACTTCCACAAGTCTCGGGCTTGTTCTAGCAGCTACTTCGAAGTACCACGACAACAACATACTTAGGTACAGCAGCACTCTTGGTGTATTTCTCAAGGCTACGGAGCGCTGTTTCAAAGTAGTCCTCGCCATAAGCTCCTCTCTGTTCGTCGCTCAGTCGCTTCCACATATCAGGGCTTGTTACAGAAGCTTCTCAGAAGTTTCAAGACTAGTGTGTTAGCCTTTTCGAAGTGAAGTATCAAGACTAGTGTAAAAAAATTTATTATCTAGAGAAAATTGTCACAGCACTCTTCGTGTATTTCTCTAGACTGCGAAGCACAGTTTCGAAGTAGTCCTCGCCGTAAGCTCCCTTCTGTTCGTCGCTGAGTCGCTTCCACATGTCAGGGCTTGTTACAGAAGCTCCTCAGAAGTTTCAAGACTAGTGTAAAAGTTTGATTATCTAGAGAAAATACTCACAGCACTATTCGTGTACTTTTTGAGACTGCGAAGCGCAGTTTCGAAGTAGTCCTCACCGTGGGCTTCTTTCTGTTCGTCGCTGAGTTATTCTCACATGTCAGGGCTTGTTACAGAAGCTTCCCAGAAGTTCCAAGATTTGTATAAAAGATTTAATTGACTAGAGAAAATAGTCACAGCACTCTTCGTGTACTTCTCGAGGCTGCGAAGCGCAGTTTCAAAGTAGTCCTCGCCGTAAGCTCCCTTCTGTTCGTCGCTGAGTCGCTTCCACATGTTAGGGCCTGTTACAGATGCTTCTCAGAAGTTTGAAGACTAGTATAAAGATTTAATTGTCTACAGAAAATAGTCACAGCACTCTTCGTGTACTTTTCGAGACTGCGAAGCGCAGTTTCGAAGTAGTCTTCACCGTAAGCTCCCTTCTGTTCGTCGTTGAGTCGCTTCCACATGTCAGGGCTTGTTACAGAAGCTTCTCAGAAGTTTCAAGACAAGGACTGGCCTCTCTGAAGTGAAGCATCAAGACTAGTGTAAAAAATTGATTATCTAGAGAAAATACTCACAGCACTCTTCGTGTACTTCTCGAGGCTGCGAAGCGCAGTTTCGAAGTAGTCCTCGCCGTAAGCTCCTTTCTGTTCGTCGCTGAGTCGCTTCCACATGTCCCGGGCCTGTTCCAGAAGCTTCTCTTCGGACAACCATGCGCTGCCAGTCGTGTATTCACCGGCTGCGATCACCACCTGGGAAAATAAAATGTTCATATTAAATATATTAGGTGCCGAATCTTTGAATGCTAATATTTGATGTATTGAAACTCTACTAATAAGTATACATAGAAAAAAATAAACATAAATCATAATCAAATCTGGAGCTCAATTTATGAATGCGTGATTTCGGAATCGAATTACACATTTTCAGAAATCGAACTCGTGATAGATACCTATTCATTCCAGAAAATTACATCGAAATGTGCTCTGCAAAAATAACATACGATGGATAAACAACGACGTCAATACCAGTTGATATCAGTAGTCTCAATGCAAATAGATTTGGGAAAATATCAGCTATCACGTCAAGAACACAAAAGTAAATTCTCGGAATTTTCCCTGTGAAACTGGAGTAGGTATATATCCGCGAAAAGCGTAGGTATTCGTATTCCCTTAAGTACCCTAAAGTCGTTGTCATTTTAGGTAGAGACTGACGGCGCCTAAGAGCTTCCTGATGGTTCCTGGCAAACGAGTGAACTTACGAGTACATTTGGTGAGTTGCTCTCGGGATATTTTATGCATTTTCAGATTATCCTACAAATTCTCGCTACTTTGACCACGCTAGTACCAGCTAAAAATACTGTTGCCCCTAGTCCACTTAGGGTGTTTCGTAACAGGCGACTGAGAGTTTTTGACCTCGGCTGAATATTTGTCGACTATGGTCAACCGCATGTTGGCAGTGATACCACCTATAATAGCATTCTCAGAGAGGGTTGACGTCAGACGGTCGATCATAAAATATTGCCAAATCCTTTTGTTACATAATTTTGTGTTCCAATAAAACATGTTGCGTCGACTCCAACTAATTTGAGATACTGGCAGAATGATTCTTGCTACTTTGTATTATCATCTTATTCACTATTATCATTCCGCGCACAAAACATTTTTAATGGAAAATAGTTCATTATACCTATGAAAATCTAGTTTGTGTTGATCTTTTGATTGGGTATCTTTCAGTACGGGATATATCTGAAAAGCTTTTATCCGTAAGATAATCCTGTTTTTGTGTTATCAAAGATATTCAATATCATGTGAAAGGATTGCTATTGGTGAATAGGACAATGTCATCTTGTTTATTTTGAAGGCGATTATCTTGTGACACTTAAAACTCGTTCGATAATAAAAGGACATGTTCTTCTGATAAATAAGTATTGCCTTGATTTAAACCACAGAAAATGCATTAAATAGACAAATGAATTGATGGCATTTTAAACCGCTACTAACAAGCGTAAATGCCACCATTACAAATTGGACCATTTTCATGATTCACATTAACAAATGAGCTAAATGTATCCGCGTAATTGTATCGGCATGCGTGGAATCGACCCGACGCGATTGCATTTCATGGTTCAGCGATGTAGGTAAGGCGGTTTTCATATGAACCGACGACTTTCCGGTGCATTGGCGGATCCGGTGTTTTGATGGAAGGAGTTTACGGTATCTCATACAAAAACTCATTATATAAGTCTATGCAAAAACTGGATATTATCATACAAAACGTCATATGATTCTGAACCAATTTTAATCCAAGAAATATGACGTTCGTGGCAACCAACTTCTGATATACATAGTTACCTTGATTTTCCCTGAGATTCCGGTTATTTCCTGTTAAAGTCAGTACGCGTCAAAATCGGCGTTAGTACTGAGTGAGCCATCTGTATAGGCGCCCTGCGCGCCGTTTCCTTAATTTGTGACAGGTATTATGGCACACGTCTTTGTATCAAATGACGGCTGCTACAAGTTGTCATTTGTGCGGTGGGTGGTTTTCACGAACCGCAATATCGACTGGTGTGTGTGAGATTCACTTAAACCACTGCTGATGCCAACACAGGATTATGTCGTTGTGTAAATCTGAATCTAGATCGATCTAACTGAATCTTAGCGAAGTTTCGGAGAGCCCTGGTGTAAACTAGTTTGCTATGAAACTGGTTTACACTTCAAAGACTAACTGCATTCTATGTAACTACTAATCTATTTTGTTCAAATATTTATAGTTTGTACGTTTTTATGTTACTTAAATTATCTAGTGTCAGTTGATCAAGTGAGCCACAAAGAGTCTGAACGTTATTGTATTAAAAATTCATAGCGCTAAGTGATACGATAAAGATAGAAACTTTTAGCGCGCTTTTTGAGTTCACGAGACATCATAGCACAAATTAAACATACTTATCTCACCCACGTTTGATGTTTGAATATATTTTGAGAATTCCAGTAAATGTCGGACAGAAAAAGTTATTCGGCTTCAATAACAACATTCCTTTAATCTCAAACGCTATGAATTCCTAAGCAGCAGGAATTTGTGCCAAAGTTTACTGAATCTGAAGGTTGCAGAACTTGAAAACATCCAAGAACGTCTAGACGAATTGAAAATTAATATAAGACTTGTTTTTCTCTGGCAAGTCTGACGTGTCTAGTCTGGTGACAAAAAACGAGTCACGAAACGATATCGTTTTGTCATGCAATGTTAAAATATGCAACAGTTTTAAAGGTGTTTTCGACTACCACATTAAAATATATTTTTTGCTATGGAAATCCGCTTCTGTCAATAAATCTTGTCTGTCTTGAAATAAACTATACAGCTGTCTGCCCGTCAGTCATTCCAGCATTAGAATGTCCAATTCAAATACCTAGAAACTGACTTTTGTAGGTCACCTCAAGCAAAACGAAATTAAATTATATAGCTACGAATTCTACGTGGAAACTAGTGAGCCAGTCATGTTGAGAAAACTTATGATTGGTACCTCGAATGTGTTGGAATTGATGACGTCATAGTTCTCGAAAGAGGATGAGTTCACATTAAAGTACAGTCAGCGATCACCTCGAGCGTGGAGAGCAAGGATGCATACGCAGTGCTTACGTCAGGTGGGGTAGAGAGTTCTTCAATCAAACGATCCTTCAGACCAAGGTACTTCAGACTTTTATCGAAATTCAGCTCCGCACTCAAGGTGACGTGATGTCATGGAAATATGACCTGATACTTACGAGTAAACGAACAAAGAAGTATTTATTGCTGCTTTGTGTGTCAGAGAGAGTAAGCGATTTCGTAACAAGCTCATGTATTAAAAATCAAAAACCCGACTGCGGTAATAACAAAGTTGTATTTTGCGAGAAAAGAAACCGCCGTCTTGGATTTATGAATTTTTAATATAGCCAGTGTCACTTGCGCTGCTGAGACGAATCTAACGACACCTCATATGTCAAAATCCAACTAACCAACATCCTATCCACTGTAGCCCGTGAAAAAGAATTTACATATCCACATACATACATATATACTCTCGAAAAACATAACCCTCCTTCTGAGGCAGTCGGGTAAAAATAGAGCATGGTATTCACAACATCCACTCCACGAGGCTTGAGTTCGCGTCGGAGGCAGTCGGCCATAACCTCAAGCGCAGCCAGCGAGGCAGCGTGCACACCACGAACAAAGAAGTATTTATTACTGCTTTGTGGTCAGGTAGAGTCAGTGATATCGTAAAAATAGGGCCTGGTACTCACAACATCTACTCCACGAGGCTTCAGTTAGCGTCGGAGGCAGTCAGCCATAGCCTCAAGCGCAGCCAGCGAGGCAGCGTGCACGCCACGAACAAAGAAGTATTTATTACTGCTTTATGTGTCAGGTAAAGTGATTTCGTAAAAATAGAGCATGGTACTCACAACATCCACTCCACGAGGCTTCAGTTCGCGTCGGAGCCAGTCAGCCATAGCCTCGAGAGCAGCCAGCGAGGCAGCGTGCACGCCACGGACGGGGGCCGCCACGTGGGTCAGGATCGAGGAAGCCAGCAGCATGGTACTCACAACATCCACTCCACGAGGCTTCAGTTCACGTCGGAGGCAGTCAGCCAACTTAATGTATTTGGTTTTCAGCAGAGTGTGCAGTGGTTTACCTATCGCTAACTAACTATTTATTTACAACAGAAACCACATAATTTTCGCAAACATGTCTTCACAATATATTTTCAGAACAGACAGTGACATAGTGACATAAATAGACAAAGTAAACTTTTACAAAAAACATCACAGGCCACTAAATCTCAAAGAAGGTTTCTAAATCATTATAAACCTTAACACCTCCCCTGATTTAGTAAACCTATTAGTTCACTAAGTTTATTCAGCCGTGGCCGTGCAAGCGGTTTGGTCAGCAAATCCGCCACTTGAAGCTCAGTGCTCACTTTCTCAACTTTGAGCTCTTCACTTGTCACAAGCTCTCTCACAAAGAAGTGCCTTATCCGGATGTGCTTCGTTCTCCGATGAAATACCGGATTCTCAGCTAATCTTAGAGCTGCTTCATTATCAATCTTCAAGATTGGTATCTGCTTCAGTTCGACCAAGTCATCAAACAACCTCGTCAACCAGATTGTCTCTCTTGCAGCTTCACTGGCTGCGACAACTTCTGCTTCCGTTGTTGATATAGCCACACTTGCTTGTCTCTGACTAAGCCAGGAGATTGCTCCACCTGCATACATGCATAATACTCCCGATGTCGATCGGCCAGTGGAAATATCTCCGCCATGGTCAGCGTCACTTTAACTTTCCAAGATTCCTTTCTTGTAGTTCTTCTTGTACATGACTCCTAAGTCCGTTGTATATTGCAGGTATCTGAATATCCTTTTGACTCTTAGGCAGTCAATTGGTGAGGGCTTTTCCAGGTTGCGTGACGCGACGCTAATAGCATACGCTAAGTCCGGTCGTGTACCAACCATCAAGTAGGCTAGACTTCCTACAATCTGCCTGTAGCTCTCGGCTAGGTTCAGATCCACCTTTTCTACCTTAGATAGGACATCTTCTTTCACTATTGGAGTAGTGACAGGTTTACAGTCTTTCATGCCAAACCTGTGCAGGACCTTTTGAGCATAAGACTTTTGGTGTACCAAAATGCCATCTTCTTTGCTCAAAATCTCCAGACCGAGAAAATAAGTCGCCGGTTTGGTAGTTATCTTGAACCTCGATTTGAGTTGTTTCAGAAACTCATCAATCACCAACTGATTACTCCCCGCGACTAGTCCGTCATCAACGTACAGGGCTACGATAAGTTTTCCGTTCTCATTGGTTCGGTGGAACAGACATGGATCAGCCTTGCTGACTTGAAAACCAACTTTCTTGAAGAAGTCAAGTATTGTTGCGTTCCAGCACCTGGGAGCTTGCTTTAACCCGTAAAGACTTTTCTTTAATCGACAAACTCTTCCAGTTCCATCATCGTAGCCTTCCGGCTGTTTCATGTATATTTCCTCATCAGCTAGGGAACCATACAGAAACGCTGTTGAGACGTCAAACTGCGTCAGCTTCATCCCTTCGCTAGCCGCTATGCTGATAACTGATCGTACAGTTGCCATCTTTGCCACAGGGCTGAAAGTCTGGTCGTAATCCTCGCCTTTCTTCTGTTTGAAGCCCTTGGCAACAAGTCGCGCCTTGTACTTGTCAACAGTTCCGTCAGCATTTAGCTTTATTTTATAAACCCATTTGCAGGGGATAGCCTTCCTATTCTTTGGAAGCTTTTCCAATTCCCATGTTCTATTTTCCTTCAACGAATTGATTTCTTTATCCATAGCCTCTTTCCACAAATCCTTCTCAGGACAGGCTACTGCTTCCTTAAAGCAGGTGGGTTCCAGTCGTTCCCCTTCTACCGCCAGTACGCAGTAATCTTTGAATCTATCGGGAGCCCTAAGATTCGAGCGGTCTCTCAATACTCTCACGGCTCTATCCGCGAGTATCTCCGGCTCGGGATCCTCTGTGGTAGGGTCATCTTCCCCTTCCTCCACTTCTTCCCCCCCTGATTCAATAGATTCAAGTGCATCCTCAGGTTGGTAATATTCCTCTACCATCGGTGGCGTTTCTTCCCTTGTGAGGGTGCCATTAGGTTCCGAGGTACCATCACCTTCATCGCTTATGACTGGGGTCTCTTGTGTAGAGTGACCTTGCAAATCCACCTCAATTTCTGTGAAGTCACCTCCAGCTTCCACAGACTCTTCATGGATTTTCGAAACTAGGGGCCTCTCATCAAAGGTAACATCCCTTGATCGCACGATAGTGTTCGATTCCTTGTTCCATAGTCTGTAACCATCATCGTTATCATAGCCGATTAGCACGCATTTCTTGGCCTTTTTGTGCAGCTTCTTTCTTTGTTGCTTTGGGATATGCGCATAGCACGTGGACCCAATAATCCTCAGGTGTTTAAGCTGAGGCTTCTTGCCTATCCAAAGCTCAAACGGTGACTTATCCTTAACAGAGCTTGGTCCGCTTCTGTTCAGCAAATAAACCGCCGTGTTTACCAATTCAGCCCACATATACTGAGGCAGCTCCTCGTGCGCGTGCATCATGGCTCTCGCTGATTCCACGATCGTCCGGTTATCGCGTTCTGAGCATCCATTTTGCTCCGGGGTGTACGGCATGGTGAGTCTTTGTTTGATCCCGTACTTGTCAAGTTCTTTTCTGACTTCTCGATTATCAAATTCGCCTCCATTGTCGCTTAGAAACTCCTTAATGCTGTGACCTGCTGTCTTCGCAGCAGCTAGCATGAGTTTAAGCTTGCTTGGTACTTCTGATTTGTGCTTCATCATGTACACAAAGCGGAATTTGGTAAATTCATCCTTGAAAAGTACAAAGTACCGGTTCTTAGAGTTGGACGGAGGGAACGGGCCACACACATCCGCATGGATTCGCTCTCCTGGTGTCGTAGCCTTCTCTCGAACACCAAACTTCTTGCGATGTGCTTTCCCGAATATGCAGCCTTCGCATAATTCACCCGAATCCTTCGTTTTGATCCCCAATTCTCTATCGATCACACTCCTGACATGCCTTTTGCTCTGATGACCCATGCGTTCATGGTACAATTGTAGCATGTCCATCTTTTTATTCTCGTCATCAACTATGTTGACTGTCGCTGCTTGAGGTATGGCCTTGAAATTCAGCTTGTACAATCCGCCATGTTTCTCCCTCTTCCCGCTAGCAAAAACTTTACCATCACCCATCCTCAACTCACAGGTGGTCACTCTCGACGTGAATAAACTCTTTGTATTCCTGTCGTGAGCCGAAAGAACCGAGAATAAATTCTTGCTTATTTGAGGAACCAGCCACACATCTTCCAGAGTGGCTGTCATACGCTTCCCGTCTATGGTGGCCGCGATTACAACTGTGCCTTTTCCTAAAGCAGGTATAATCGTTCCGTCCGCCGTCATGACTGTGTGCGTTTCATCGAATTCTGTAAAGTTCCGGAAAATGTCCTTGCGCATCGTTACGTGATTGGTGGCCCCATTGTCCACATACCAAGTTTCACGATCAACGCATCTGTCAGTTGAGTATATCGAAAGTGCGATATTAGTATTAGTAGTGCCTCTCCTTGAGCTACTCGTACCACCATCTCTTTCTTCCTTCTCGGGGCAATCCCTCTTCAGATGTCCAAATCTCTTGCAGATGTAACATCTAGGTCCCTTCACTGACGTATTCTCCTTTTCTTTGATCTTATTTTTGCGAAAATTCTTTGCTTTGGTTATCACGAGCGCTTCCGACGGTCCAGCATCCTCTTTGTTTGCCAGCGCTTTCTCATGCGCACAAAGTTGACTGGTGATATTCTCGATTGTCCTATCCTTCTTATCCATTAACATCCAACTCGACTTGAAAGAGAAGTATTCTGCAGGCAACGTGTCCAGAATCTTGCAGATGAGAAGGACTTCTGGAAGTTCCTTCGCTCCATCTTCTTTTGACAGTTCTTGTTTCATACGGTGCCACAAATTCTTCAGTTTCGAAATGTGAGATGCGATATCACAGGATGGTTCATGCCGACATTGGAAGAATTCCATACAGACTTCATATAGCTTGTTGTCATCAACACCGTCATATAATCTGTGTAATTCATCCCATACGTCCTTTGGATTGGAGAATCTCATCACTTTGTCAAGCGTCTCGTCCGAAATATTGTTAGTTAGCAGGAGCAGGGCAGTACATTTAGCCTTCGTGTACTCCGCATCAGCTTTTTCAAATTCTGACATCGCCTTGACAGCAGCTGCGTCACTGCCGACTGCTGGTTTCTCAGGGCGCTTTGACCTTCCCTGAACTAGAGCCATCATACCCAATCCGCGTAACAGCGTTTCAATTCGGTACTTCCAATGGGTCCAATTGGTCGCGTCAAGCTTTTGAATTTGAACCTTGCTTAACTCCATTTTTGGTAAAAAATCGTTACTGCAGGCACATAACCACTTACTGTATTTGGTTTTCAGCAGAGTGTGCAGTGGTTTACCTATCGCTAACTAACTATTTATTTACAACAGAAACCACATAATTTTCGCAAACATGTCTTCACAATATATTTTCAGAACAGACAGTGACATAGTGACATAAATAGACAAAGTAAACTTTTACAAAAAACATCACAGGCCACTAAATCTCAAAGAAGGTTTCTAAATCATTATAAACCTTAACAAGCCATAGCCTCAAGCGCAGCCAGCGAGGCAGCGTGCACGCCACGGACGGGGGCCGCCACGTGCGTCAGGATCGAGGAAGCCAGCAGCATGGTACTCACAACATCCACTCCACGAGGCTTGAGTTCGCGTCGGAGGCAGTCAGCCATAGCCTCAAGCGCAGCCAGCGAGGCAGCGTGTACGCCACGCACGGGGGCCGCCACGTGGGTCAGGATCGAGGAAGCCAGCAGCATGGTACTCACAACATCCACTCCACGAGGCTTCAGTTCGCGTCGGAGGCAGTCAGCCATAGCCTCAAGCGCAGCCAGCGAGGCAGCGTGCACGCCACGGACGGGGGCCGCCACGTGGGTCAGGATGGAAGAAGCCAGCACGATGCGGCCACGAGCCCTCCTCACCAAGGGAAGCATCACTTGCACCAGGCGGGAAGGACCTGGCATAACACAGACATAGATTTACTACCTGTGCCCGATTTTACGAACTACAGGCTACAATTATACAAGCAAACTTCGATGTACATTGCATAGCCGGTTTAATAATGGGATAATAATAATAATGCTTAACCGGCTTTGCAATGTACATCGAATTTCACCTGTAGAATTGTAGCCTTTAGTTTCGTTGTATAGGCCACTGGTTCATTAAAGAACCGAATTGTAAATGGCGGGTTTACTACCTGGTTCAATAAAGAATGGGATTATAAATGGCGGCCGATGGTCATGCTTTTTAAGGCTCTTACATTCACCAGGTGTTTATTCATGCTTTCTCCTTCCCACTTACGGAACCATTTATGATCCCATTCTTTATTGAACCAGGTTGTGTTAATATCTCACCGCTGCTAGATCAGTAATGCTGTAAAAGAACTTTGACATATTAAAACTACTTTTTCTTTAAACTATCAGATTAAATTTCGTTTCACTACAAAACGAAAGTAGAGCAGAGAAGTTAGACTTCATTAATCTGTAAGTAGTTAGGTACTAGGTACTGCTTGTGAAATGTAGACAGGAGCAGGAGCAAACTTCTTTTACAATTTAAAGCAGGTGCACTCACCGTAATGTCTAAGTTTCCTAGTCATCTATCAAGCTATCAAAGTGATCTATCTTTCTGCGAACACTACATATTTTGTCTATAAGGAAATGCTGTTTTCACACTTCGTTATATCTACTTTCTCAATATAAACAAAGGAGATTCAACATTGTAAAACAAACAACGTAAACAAATGAATGTAGCCAAAGTAAACGTTCATGATGGATTGGAATCTTTTAAAAATTTTATCTTTGTTTTTGGGTCGGTTTGCTGATCCATCATAATTAAGACACATCGGAATGGAGTTGAAACCAGAGAATGCTTTGATTAAGGGCCTCTCTTGGGACAGACAGGACATTAAATTGGGTCCTTCGGGTCCCGAACATCTTTGTATTTTCGAGATGTTATTTGTAACATTATCCCGATCCGATGACCCATATTTATTTGATGAAAGAAGATAAAGGTGACGTAACGAGTTTTGTTCAGGGTTGTCGCTTTAGCGCTTTTTGGTGAAAGTAGAAATTGTACTTTGACTGAAAGAAAGTCAAAATTTGGTTAGTAAGTAGGTAAATTTGGCTCATGCCAAAGCTGGCCGGAAACAATTTGTTTCTTTTAGAATTTTTCGCTTTGTGATGTTTAAATTGCGACAATATCTTCTTTAATTCAATAACGATAGAACTATTTTTCTTTGCTCCTGAAAACTAATCGCAAATGGTGATAAATGCGCTAGCCCTTAGCACCATTATATGATGTTACATATACCTAGTGTCCAAAATATTATTTTTACAAAAATGTCTTATTTGTTTTATTTCTTCGTGGTAAATATTGTTTCAGCCAGAACGTCCACACAAACATGTGTATTGACGGGACCTTGTATATGGGACATTTATGGCCTCGTTGCAAAGATAATTGAATTTTCGAGCTAACTGTACACGGAAGTAATTAACGTAGTACACACAATGGTAAATTTACACAATTAGGTACATTTTGTTTGTTTACCTTTTTGTTGTTCTTAGGAAGGATAACAGCTAATTATATGAAACATGAAATTAGCCTCCGCCTTTACAGAGTTTGAGAGTTTTATCGGTAGGCGTAACAGCCCCAAAGTACACAAAAATAGGAATTCCGTTATTTTGATATTCAAATTTTGAATCTGATCAAAGTAGAAACCCACGCTTAAAATAATACAAAGTTATTTTCAATATTACAGCTCGTACCAAAATACTACGTTAATTAAATATTAGTAGCCGTGCGGCAAATTCTACGATGACGATGTTAATATTTCAACTAAACGGTACGACATAAACATTTTACGATCACCAACATCCATTAATCGTCTTTTTATAGAGTCGGTTAAACTGTGGTTAAATATACAGTCTGATAAAGTGTTTAAAATTCATAGCAAACGCCACCTACTGGTGTTGAAAATTACTACGTTCGTAGCAAGGCCGCCGTAGCGGTGTTTCGTGCTACGGGTTTCGTAGCAGATTCGTAGACTCACCTAGCAGGTTGACTTCCATTGCGCGGCGGATCACTGAGAAGGGTACCCATTCTAGTTCGCCGAGGGCACACCACGACTCGCAGTTGACAATTGCCCATAGACCTTGAGCGCCCTCTGGCAGGTGGTCGACGATGTACAGCGACGCCGACAGGATCTGGAATATAAAGTTAATTGAAATTGCCGATAGAGTTCAGCATATGTTGCGTAGTCAGATCAGTCTAATTTTAATAAAATATTAAAATAAACATTTTCTGTAAAGTTTGGATCACTGATGAGATATTTATGATGGTATTCCTATATTCGTTTTTAACCCAAAGCGTCACTATGGGGTTACCTGGGTTTAAATACCTATTTTATGGAGATCTATAAATATAACATGATCTTGACTTCGGCTTAAAAAAAGCCCTTAATTCAAAGAAAGTATACAAATAGCAAATCCACGCTCTGTAAGATACTGTAATGATTTAATTATGAAAAGTAACTACCTATTTTAGCACAAAAATACTCTTGTAGTCTTCTAAAGCTATTAAAAAACTTTGTAACTCTGTAAAATAATAATCTTTGTTTAGTACGGCAAAATCGACACAGATCATTTGACACTTTCCCGCCGGAGCGAAACTTAGTTAAAATTAATTGGCAAACTTGCCAAAGCTCGAGGAGCTTCGTTTCGGAGCCTCGAGGCCCAATTTCTTTAAAGTTACGTTGTTAATCGAGTTTGTTATTGTTTACTTTATATCAATGACTTGAACGTTCCACTCTGATGTCATCGATTGAAATGTTATTGGTTGAGAAAAACATTAGTAGCTCGTAAAACTCGAAAAAGTTTATTTTGGTACAACCTCTGCAATTCAAATTTTGGCATAAACGTGTTCAATTTTTTTTACATATAACTTACCTATCCGATCGAGCAAGATGGATTTGTGTAGGTACCTTTTTTTAGTTGTTTATAACAATAGCCCTCAAAGTCTTTGACCTCTCAAATGACACTTTTACTTACTGTGAGAAGAGAGAATAGAGCGAAAGTGTGTTTAAGGGTAGCGTAGTTACAAAAACTTTTTACAACATTTTGCAGCCAAATTCTTCGAAGTGTTAGCCTCATCCAGCGCTGTGTATGTAACCATTGACGTAGGCGGTTTTCTTCAAATTGGGAACGTAATAATATGTTTTTTGTTACCAACGAGAGCTAATTTAGCAAAGGAAAAAATTGTGGATCGCGTTTGCTGCGAGCGATACAAGTAGGCAGGTAATGCCTTTATCTCAAAGAAAAAGCTTTCCCTTTAACAATAGTACGCTTGTTCAACGAAACGAAAATTGTTTTACGAAAGTGAAACAAAAAGTCAGGTTTTTAGGTCAAACAATTTTTGCTAATTGAATAACAAATTTTAAAGCATTCATTCAACCATTTTGGGAATTATTTTAATAAAGTTTAAAATTTGGCTTGATAACTTATCAATCCCTTGATAGCCAAAGTCCTCTTGAGGTTACATTACGCTACACTAATCAATTTACTCAATTTGTGTTTCACTAACAAAGCGCCTGCTTAAAAATAGTTCTTTCAAAGATACACATGTCTTTTTTATAAGAAATTGTCCAAGCAGGCATCAATAATTCTGCAAAAGTAGTGCCTAGGGAGTACCTCCATCAAAACGGTATTGTCTATTAAAATGGGCCAATTGTTTCAAACTGTTTTGACAGCTTATATCAGTGTATAATAAAAAAGCAATATCAAAAGACGTCTGCGAGGTTTAGCTTGTTCTTTTTAGTTCTACTAGTGTCTAACAACTTTCTTAGATATCTCCACCACCAGTTAAGAGAGATAAGCTAGACTAGAGCAATGGAGAAAGTTACATACTTACGTCTGTCCTACCTGTGGCGGCGAAATGAACACCGGGGACACAGTTAACCTCGACTGCCAGCTTGTTACCTGTGTCACGTGGTAGCCCAGGTCTTGGGAGAAGCTGGGGCTTGTTACCTGTGTCTCGGACGTGATGTCCAGCTGTAACGTGTGCAGTCTTCCCGAGCAGTCCTCCTTCAGCAAGTCCGCATCGATGTTGCCAGCCTTGCTCTGGAAGCCAGCGAAGACGTGGTAGCCCATGTCATCCAGTTTTCTGGCCAATGCGTTGCCGAGAACATTGTCGCAGCCGGTTACAAGTACCGCTTTCCCCGCTGCGGTTACCTGCCAACAAATTTGCATGTTAAATTGATTGTGGCTAACTGGCTACTGAAGAAACTTATTATACCTACTACACCATGTTTCATACTTATTAGATAACACATCATACATAACATCAGACTATAGCAGTCCACTAGCAGTTCCCTAAGGTGCACCACAGGGTACCATCCTGCCTTTACCAACCGTCTTCTTTAAGACATTGGTCAATCTCCCGGAGGGCGTCTACTAGGATAACCTAAAGTACCACTGCCAAATAAGTACCATTACCAAACTACAAAATAAATTGCTCAGATAAGTAAAATACACCATGATTTTTTTGCAGCTTATTTGATATGATCCAATATGTTTTTGAAAGCTCGTTGAGCACCTTACAACAACGCCACGGCGTATTAATTAAGTTCGTGGAACGAAGCAGAGTGATCGTAAAATCCAATTATACGATTACTGAAATATACCTACTGCGGTTAATGGAGGCGCAAGCTTGTAAAATGTAACCTTTAATTTACACACAAAAGCTTTTCTGTATGAACATTTTAAACCACAATTTTAAAAGTGCACGTTTTATTTTTGCAATTACTTCACCTCTTTTTTATTTTTTCAGTTACTGCGACGTCCCACTACATAGCAAAGGCCTCTTTTATCGTGCTACCCAACCGAAAATTGTTTGATTACAAAGGATTTTTTGAGAATATATTGGTATTGCTTGATACAGTATTGCCGTGTGATGCCGGCTTCAAATAGCATCACCCCATATCTACCCGCCTAAGAAAAACCACGTTTTCGCCTCGGGTGTCGAAAGCGACTAAGGGATAATCATCCAGGGAATTGTGTTTCTTGTAAATGCAACATCTTGCACTGCCAAGCGTGGTGAGTGCTGGCAATACACCCTGAAAGGGGGAGGCCCATTTCCAGCAGTGGACTTTTATTTTTATGGATAGAGCATAAAACATGTCTTTGTACCGAATAAGTGGTAATTGTAGGTATACATGAGGCATATGCAATGAACTCCAAAATAGTATGAACCGCGTCATGCGTGCGTACGTCATCGCGTCACGTCGTCACGCATGAGCCCATCAAGCAGCCCAGCATAGATGAGTCTCACACCTAACTTCCGTTGTTGCGTTTTAACACTGGTAGCCGATGCGGCGCAGTGGTTAGTACAACTGCTTCCGGGTCCAATTCCCGGTGGGGTCACTCACAAAATTGATATTTTTCTTATCACTTTGTGTATTTGTTCCCAGTCTGGTTAGGACATTGCAGGCTGAACCACCTGATTGTCTGAAAAACAGGATGGTTCCGTGCATCTGATGGGCATGTTAAGCCGTCGGTCCATTGCTGTCTGATGGCGGTCGTTACACAACCATGTCAGAGGCCTGCTACTTGCAAAAGGCGGTAGAAAAAGAAGAAGCGCTACGCAGATGGTTTGGTTTAGTTTTTTGTTCGTAGTTTATATTATTGAGTTGAGAAAAGTGTCGATACGAAAAAAAGCGCTAAAATTCCGCAGTAAGGGACTTCAAATGTGATACCCGGCTTAGTCTTTACCTGAAAGCCTAAATAAAATATTCATTCGGCGGTTATTATAACCGACATCAATCAAGCTGTCGCCGTCTATTTCCACCGAGAACTTAATTCCGGCGTCGCACTCTATATCTGATACATTTACAACAAACAGTAGTTTAAGAAATAGAAATAGTTAATTAATTTACGAAAAACACGACCCTTTTTTCCACTTTGCCTAATAAAGCAGTACTATTTATTTTTCTGTCCTTAATATGCCTATTGAGACGATCGTTCCACAGAACTAGCGCCACTTAACGCAAAAAAAAAACACATAACTCCTGGCTTCATACAAAATAGTAGGTACATCAGAACACGATGAGAAAGTCTTTTACCCAAGTTTTTGCTATTATTTGAAAGTTAAATTCAACCCTGAAAAGACAATACCGAATTTGCCGTTAATAAAGTTACAGATTAAACTGCCAAAAACAGGCACTTATTATACTGATAGTTATAAATGAATTGACCGCGAATGAGTTTGTTAATTGAAATTTGTTTTGTGATATTTTCCAAAATAATGGTAATGACGATGGTGATAGCGGATATGATGGTGATGAAGACATTGCATGCAAATATGTGTTTCGATATTTTTCGTGTACTGGCGCTGGTTTTGTGGCACCACTCGCCTGAACTAGCTTCTAGTTTTGCGGTTTCTCCTGGGATTAATGAGATTACTCGTGTTAAGCGAAGCCGCTTACGGCTAAGACGGTATTACAATAATGTTAGATAATTTCCCGCTATACGCAGCGCAAGTGTGTAGGTGATTAATGATCTAATTACAAGCTACATTGCGTCTTATTTGTTACAGGTTCAAATCTACTAGTGTAATGCAAAATTTAAGTATTTACACGTTTAACCTCAATTCTCAAATAGATATGTAGATGACTGTTTTTTTAAGTGATTGATGGAGGATGTAAACGAACGGCGAGATGTTACAAAAATATCAGTTGTTAGGTATAAAATTAGGTGGTCTATTAAATTAGGTACTACTCAAAAATAGAACTTTTTTTATTGTCTGTCAAAATAAAAAGGTCATGTGAAAACACCGTGAAAGTATCATTAAACTGCCGCCAAGCGATGCTAACAAACTTTTGTTTGGCAAGCACACATCGTTAATAAGTCGACGGCTTTGTGGATTTGAAATAACATTTAATTACTGACCACTGTTGAGTATGATGAGACGGTTTCTGTAGATGCCATTGATGTTTTAAAAATAAGCTGGTATTTTTGATGAGATAGCTTGAAAGAAACGTTTTTGATAGCTTTTGGTTAATTTTTAGAAAACGTAAAAGAACTGCAGGCAGAATTTGAACTTGCGAACACGAGTATCTTGACTCTTTGCCATTAATGCGTGGCATGGCTTCATCTACTACAGGGATAAGTAGTTAAAAAAAATTGTCTTGCAAAAATTGAAATATCTTTTCCTTTTGTATGTAGTATGATTTATAGTGGCGTTGCAACTTGTAAAGTTATAGCCGCTCGCTTTACAGCCCCCCGGCTAGTTGTTTGTTGCATAGATAATATACGTAAGAAAATCGCTACAATTCTGGCAAACAAGATAGTAACCACAAAATAAAATATCCCATTTAACAATTTTTTCATTAAGAAATGTATTTACCTACCTAACATTTGAAAATAATGTTTGTTTTCTTAATATTCTTATTAATAGGTAATTAGTACAATTTGTTCATCTGGTCATTGGACTGGGTGTCCCACACGAAAAGAAAAAGAAATAGAATTTATCATTGTTACCGACTTACGTAAGAAAAATATTTACAGCCCCGAATGTCATATTTACTAAATAAAGCTCAAAGATCTTTTATAAAATAAGTAATCAGGCGTGTTTCTTCTGCGTAAAAATCACAGAACAGGATACGATACAATTTGTCTTGTCTTTATTTGACAAGCAACATTTCCTTGAATCCACATTCCACCCACAAATATACGTATCTACCAAGAAGCTTTTATTTATCTACTCTATAGACAAATAACTTAACGAATTATATAAAAGGTTTAAATTTAACAACCTGTTTGTAGTTTAAGGGATCAACATATTCTAGTTCTCCATTAAATTATGAAGAGCTGTAGGTAACCATTTTAAGCAAATCCCTTACATAGTGTTATAAATTTTACGAACCTTGAAATAGTTTGTAACAGTAAAAAATGTTAAGTAATATGTGAATAAAGCTATACGTATTAGATAAAATATTAGATTATTTTTATATCAAATTCGATTATCTCAAAATTCTCTGTTTGAAAACTATTAGTCGGTGGCCCACACAAAAACAAGAAGAAGTTATAGATCTTCATTACAAATAGGTACACTAATGGCAGAATTTATATTAGCAGCTCTACGTTCACCGATGATGAGTATCGAGCTCATAAAACAAAATGAGCTGAAGCAACGCGTGCGTGAGAATAGAACCAGCCGGCGCATTGTAAAGGGGAAGCTACATAGCAGAGAAATTAGCGTCAAAAATACCGGCCATGTGTTTTTTAACTTAAAGTTGGGAGCTTGATTTTTTCAAAGATTCAAGATTCTAAACTTTTAACTTGATATCTTTACGCGTTCCTGAGATAAAGGGTCTTCACAGACCGACAGACAGACATAACAAAGTGATCTTATAAGGGTCCCGTTTTTTACCTCTTGAGGTATGGAACCCTAAAAAGAGCTACAACTTTGAACTACAAAATCGAGCTCTAGCTGAAGTTCGGCATGAAAGTACTTCATCACTTAATAATTAAAACTAGGGGCACCACCCTCAGTTTTGATCAATAGGTCAAGAGGTACGTTCATGTCAAATTTCAGTTTCATAGTTCTGTATGCAATGTTGAGGACGCTTACCTCTCCGCTAACATGGAAAGTTAGCGTTGAGCTGCAATCAGGCTTTGTTGTAGTTAGGGCGTTAGGGTCGGTATATCGTGTAGTCCAATCGTGCGTTGTTTAAATATGACATCAAAGGCTAGCTATAGGTTGTTAGTAGGTAGTAGGTACCTATTCTTTGTCAAAGATTTTCCGCGCATCTTATACCTACCTAATAGATTCACGATCCTAAACTCTGCTACTGAGCTGTTTGCATCAAACTACCGGCATTATTATTGGGAATTAGCAACAACTCAGCGGTAAGATACGACAGTTATTCTTAAATCTGCAAAAAAAGGTCTTTCGAAACTGAGAGCAGAATGTCTTCATTTCTTTTCAAATGTCTCTATTGATGATGTGATGTGATGTCATTCGTTATGATATGATCCGTGTCCAACACACTTTAGTCCTGCTCGGTTTTCTTTCCCATATTTGAGTCGAATTTTCTTAAAATCTTGTACAGTTCCACATGTATCCGAATACAGCATGTATACTCGCCATAAAGGTAATTGTAACAACACCCCACGCCCGGGTAACACATAGTTTATTTTAGGCGGCGCTGTATAAATAACAGCAAAGGAAACAAAGCTTTCAGTCCATGAATGAAAACGACAGCGTTACATACATTAGGTATGTTGTTGGTTCTTCTTTTTCGTGTGGGACACCGAGTCGTTCAACGACCCGATGAACCCTGGTGTCAGTGTTTTTCAACCGCCTACTACAAGTAGCAGGCCTCTGACGTGGCTGTGTAACGACCGCCATCATAGACAGCAACCGGGACCGACGGCTTAACGTGCCCATCCGAAGCACGGAACCATCTTACTTGCGGACAATCAGGTGGTTCAGCCTGCAATGTCCTAACCAGACTGGGAACAAATTCACAAAGTGATAAATATCAACTTTGTGAGTGACCCCACCGGGAATTGAACCCGGAACCTTTGCGTGGCAGGCAGGCATGCTAACCACTGCGCCACATCGGTTGTTGTTGGTGTAGTGTTACAAAGTTTCACGAAGGAACGCTTTGAAAAATCTGGCGCAGTAGTTTTGCGTTTGCTTTTGGCGCTGGGGTTTCGGGTTTGATTCGGGGTTTAAGGCTGAGTGTTCTTTATCATAATAAATTTTTTGTGTATTCCTTACCATGCAGCCACAGAACACGGCCAATTTTATAGTCATAGGCTAGCACATAGCCATGAGTATGGCGCGTCGTATTATATTTAGCTACAGAACTTTTGTATGAACTATGTTACCTTGCAAAAACTATACAAGTGCTAAGTAGGTAGAAAGAGAAATAGAAGATATATTTCATATCAAAAATAATCTAACATACCAATATTGCCGTAATGACGACAATCAACCCGCAAGGCAGTAACGACCTTTTTGCGGGCGTAGCGGCCCACGGGCCCGTAATATGCCCAAGTAAAGACTGGCCATCTCCAATACGCTGGATGGAGCTCAATTCCAAGAAGCTCACCTACATTACCCGACCTCAGTTTACTGATCATAGATAGAGTTCGAACCCGTGCTTAGACTCGAGGAATGGAAATTTAGAAAAAGCCTCTGCTGTTGGCTTCAGTTACAGATACGCCTGTAAGGTCCCTGTGAGTCCGAGATTCGGAAGCGAACGAAGCGAACCAACTGATTAATCAAACTTTTAGAACTTAAAGAGGGCAGCTCAAAGGTCAGACTGGGAATTCCAAGGAGTCTCTCTGGCGCCCAAAGTACGAACTGCTCCGTAAGTTGTAATGTAAGCTGCATAGTATCGCCTGCGGTCGTGACTAAGGCAAGGAGAGTACAGAGAAACTACCAAGAAAGTGCAAGCTCGAGGTGGGCGGGACATTTATCTACCACTGCATCACGACTAACTATCTCGTGGCTACACGATCTTCTTAGAAAACTTTTTTATTTTACGCTTGACCTTTAGACAATTTACTTACGCTTTAGGCGCTGGAAAACTCAGAATGCAGCAAAATTATGATCGCTATAAACAACTAACTAAGTGAGCTCATGTCTTGCAAAAAGTAAATTAAAATTCATAGGTAGGTGGGTATATCTAATATGCTAGCCTCACTTTATTACCCGGGAAATATAGCGACGCAACGGCAGGGTTATAAAACCTTTATGGCATTCATAACATCTCACATTTATTCTGCGAAGTAGTTTATATTATGTTTATGAGAACAATTTTATTTAGTTAATTCACGTGTCGTCCTAAACCGTTCGCAATAAAAGCAGGTTAGAAGGCAGGTGCCGTTTATTTATAGGTTATAGACTAGACTAAAATGCCAATCTATCTATAGAACACAGACTCATATGACCGCTTGCATCAAATGGGTCGGCGATTTATTTTAATGTTAAGTATTTTCCTTGATACTTTTTATTAATGCTCTTAAAAACATTTCATATTTAACGGCAATTTACCTGCCTGTAAAATACAAAAGAAAAATCGAAAAATCTTGCGAATATTTTTCGGTAGGTAGAATGTTTTAAAAAAGCTGATTATTAAAATGTATGACTGGTCCCCTGGTTCATCGGATGGCCGCGTTGGGACGGCGGGGTTGCGGAGTGGGGAGCGGGAAGGCGGGGGGAGTTGCTATTACACTGTTTTTCCAAGACATTCCGATTTGACATAAATCGCTGGTTTTCTTGAGTTTATAGCAATGACACCCATAGCAAAACCGGCAGTGTACGCCTAATATTTTGGTACGAACCAGTACCGTAATAGCATCTTTGGGCCGACGTGGCGTGGGCGGGCGGCGCCTGCGAATTGCCAAATAATATCTAATGGATCCCACCGCTTATTAACCGACCACTTAACATATTTTTCTGACAAAAGGTGGGTATTGTGTTACATCGATGATGCGTCTGATCGCTACTTGATAGATGGCTATTAAGGTTCAATAGTTGCCTTAGACAGACTTTTATTATTGTTTACAAAGTGGCTGCATTTTACGATTAGGTTATCGGATAGCGAATTTTAAACGCAAAATATAACTTAGAAATTACCGCAATCAGGTTTTTGTTTTTTAATACAAAATGTTCTTGTTTCAGTTAATATTTCGTATAAATAACCATCATTATTAATGGAGTGTTAGTTACCTATAAATAAGGCCAGTACGAGTCAAGTGCCTAATACGAATAACATCATAGACATCCTAAACATCCTAAGTTCACGTCTTTTTATACACCTACGCTGACTGTATATTTCTTTACAGAAGTGCCTCGAATCGATGTTTTGGCGGAAACCACAAATGCGTCATCGTCTTTTTGGCACGACTACTGACCTTTCGGCGAAATCTCCAGCTAGATGATATTGTATTACTTGATCTCCGCCTTGATCGCTGCAATATCCGATTCACATAATCCCACGCACTTTTGTTTCTCACAATACAGATTCCAGTTTCAAAAGACTTGTCTGGGTGCCGCCACGTGCTTTGATTTGCAAAGTCAAATACAATGGAAGGAGGGTTCTACTTACCCAAGGATTTGGGGATTATCAGACTGAAATGGCTCGCAGCGATACGGCAATTGAGAAGCGTTTGTATTAAATTCCATTCTTAGTTCAAAGCGATGCGTTTATTAATTTAAACCATTCAACGTTTAAATTAATAGTCGTCTGCAAATTTTGTAACGCAATATTTACAAATTTTTACCACTCCCGTCCTCTACGTTGTATGGACATAACGCCATTTTTGGTATGGAAGATAACGCTTGGTCAGACCCCCTAAAATTAATTTGTGGACCACCCCCAATCGCAAATAATCGCGAAAAAACAATCATGAAATACAGATTAGTAAGATGGTAGGACACAAGTCCAAAACCGAATACGTTGACCTGGGTTTATCCCTAACCGTTTAATCCCTATAAACTAATTTAGATTTTCCGTTTAGTGCACCGCTTGTTGGTCAATTTTGTAAGTGCATGCAAACAAACAAAATTTTGTAAGTGCATCTTCTTTAAAAGCCTAAACAGCAATTTTTAATGTCCAATTCCAAAATATATATATTTTTTCCAATATTTACCAACTGAGGAAGCACTCGCTTAGTTTTCAGGTTAAGATTGAGCCGCCGTAGCCCAGTTGGTAGAGGCGTTGGCAGTACAGGTGCCGAAAGCCGCAGCTTTAAATCCTGCCTGCGATGGAAAATGTAGCAAGTTTTCAAAAAAAGGCGATACCCTAGGGCATTTCCGAAAATACTATTAATATGATCGTTAAAGTTGTTAAGAGATACGTAGGTAGGAACGTTGATTAACCTTAGCAGTATTATGTAATTATTATAAATGTTACGTCTTTGGCATTTATTTTATAGTACCTAGTGGGTGGTAGTAGGTATAGGATATATCCGAGAGAGATGAGATGGTGCACATGGAGTGGGCGTTAACTACTGTTATGGGATTTTCTCCATTTTCCTAGGAGCGATGGTTGAGTCAGCGCGAATTTGCAAATGAGAAGATAGATTGCACGTATTTTATCACCAACTTTTCGTCACACAAAATATTTTTTACCGTCACTTTACTATCTTTATCTCATTTAATATATTACTACTAAAAATATCTAAAGATATACGAATAATAAAAAGCAGATGGTATCAAGATGGTATGTATCAGTAAGAATTAACTTCTATCATAATAGCTGTAGACTCTACAAGTGTGGTCTTGTACTACAAGGACGCTGAAGAAATTTTCAGCGGCCGTGGGAGGCAACGTGCACCCGTCATAGTACAATTCTGAAAGAAACACATGAACCTACTATAATTAAACTTATTCCGAGCAACTGTACGAAAAACCTACATTAGTTGATCCCTTAAATTGGTAGACAGTGGACTCTACAGGTGTGGATTAGTACTACAAGGACGGGCAGGAAAGTTTCAGCGTCCGTGGGAGGCAACATGCACTCGTAACCCTTAACCGGTCCACAGTAGATACTGTCAGTAGCATATCAACCTACCCCTGAGGATTTACAAATGTGTTTCTGTACTACAAGAACGCTGAGAAAAGTTTCAGCGCCCGTGGGAGGCAACATGCGCCCGTGACCTGTTAGTAGTCGACGTCATAGTAGCTACAGTATTATCAGCAGTACATTTAACTAACATCTCTAAAATAATGTCATGTATTTCTGCAGGTCTACAAGAAGATTTGGGAAGGTAAAGCTGACGGAGCACCAGTGAACCCAGTGCCCCAAACTTTGTTCCAACGAGTGAAGCTGATCACTTGACTTCGAGCTCCGCCTGCGTCCCACCTCGAGGAAGAAGAAACTCAGCAGCACTGAACGCGTTTATTGTGGAATCTTATTTTTTTCCAAAACACTGGTACCCACTTTATAGAAATTAATTTGATTCGCTGATTAAAGTGAAGAAATTAAATTTTGGAAATAGCGATCATTGTACGTACTTACATGATAATGTTCTCATAAACTTTTACGTCAGTTTAAATTATTGAAGACGTTATTTAATTTTGATGAAAGTTAAATCAATTGACATAACTATCTGACAACATCTACATAATATCGGCCCAGAACTGCAGGTATATGAATTTGGTCATAAAATATCTTTGGTATCATCACCATGTAACTAGTTAACCTGTAATTTTTGTGAAGATTTTTTCCTAACTTTTTTACGATATAATCGGAAGAAAATTCAATAGAGACTTGTTTATATCCTCGCAATGCCAAATGTTTATCTTTATATACGCTCGTGTATTTTTATAAAGATAATTGCTGACAAATATACCGACATATTTTTTCAAAGTGTTATCTGAAGATTTAGAGACGAAAAGTTGGCACAACATTCTGATATATGTAACGTTACATTAACATCCGTAATGAACAATTTAGTTGAAAAAGAAACATTTATCAAATCTTTTAATAGATATCAAGTGTATAGGAAAAGTTTCCAAGAGTGCATAGGAAAAAGGCTGAATTTATTGACATTTATAAAATTACGATATTTTTGTTGTAAACTTTCGCGGTCACACATAATTGTCTCAATACGTGACCATGACTTATTTAGCTGGGTCGAAATATCGACCAATTTCACATTCGTCTAAAGACATAAGAATCCCATATTAAATATTTAAGTATTGAGAAATATCTCGCTTTGTGTTCTATAAATATACTGTATAATACCAGCGGAAAATATCGTAAATTAACTACTTGGGCAACATTTACCTACTCAAAATTCAATTTACGAAAGGTCAACAGCATTAAATTAACTTTACATTTAACATCAAAAGAAAACATCAAAGATTTAAGTGTAGTTGAGAACATACCTAGCTTAAGATGAGAGTGAAGTATCTATGACGCTTTGAAAAGGCGTGGGAAAGGTCTTTACGTATTATTGTTCATTCCATTAGAAGTCTTTTATAATCTCGTATACTCCACCTTAGAGATTTCATGTTTAGAAGCAAGCTTTTACGATAACTGTTACTGCTACAGTAAGACAGCTCTTAATACAGAGATACTTGAAGATATCTGCCGACGACATCTAAAGATGTACTAAAAGCTCAGTTTGCTTTGCAAATCGGTATTTTGGGAAGCGTTTCATTGGCATGCTGATGCTGTTACCCTAGGTTATATTTATTTTGTTGCATTGAGACGTTAATACACAGGCAACAGGAGAAATATACATAGCATTATACATATCACCGTTTGACTACCGCGGGTGAAGCCTGATCTAGTATCTAAAGCTATTATAGAATTCTAAACTTTTCAATTCGTCAAATATATTTTTTAGGGTTTGCTCGAGGGCCTTCAGTGGGGGTCAACTTCTTTGGTTATTTTTCTGTGGGTTGTTAACAGAAAAATATCCTCAAAATCAAATGAAAATCAGTTTTGTTTTCTGATTGCAAAATATTTTTGCCCAGTGACCGTTCCCAGGAGAAATCAATTTGTTTGGTAGATATTCAGATATGCAAACATTAATATTCATGGAGTTTAATCAAAGCTTTTAGGGCAAAATCAGTAATCTATAACCCCATTCTGCCTATTAGTTGTACGTACTATTCAATTAAATAGGTAGCTTTGTTGTAAAGCTGCTATGGTATCTAGCTAGTTATTTGATAGCAATCCAAATTTCCTGATTTATCTATCATAACAAATATTTGAGACGTAAATTATTCAGTAAGTAATTGCTGTTTGCACTTAAAATATAAATTCTCTCTCATTCTCCCTTGAATATTTTCCTATGAGGAAGCAGGAAAATTGAATATCGAATTTTCAGTAAGTAGATAGATGTTATTGGGAAAATTGGGGTTTCGTAGTCTACTAGGTACAAATCTTCATTTCGTCAAGACTGTCTGTTGCCCCGCCCTTATAAATTAGTCAGTTTTAGACCGATTGGTGTGAACATAGAACGTGTTGGTAGACCCCTAATTTAAACATGCAAAATTGTGAAAATTCGATGTGAAAGCAGGACAAAAAATATTTACGCTTGCTATACTGAGTAGGAAATCATATTGTATAGGTGTTTTAAAACTAAAGGGAGGTTTATTTGAAGCAGGGTCACGTAGATACGTACTGTCTCGAGATACTTTCTTTAAAAGGGCGTTTGAGACAATATTTGTTTCAGCTGCAACTCCCAAAGGATAAGAACTAAAAATTTGAAAAAAAATATAGAAAGATCTGTGCTGTTCTCAATCTGAAATTACCATGAAAAATATAACGGATGCTAAACCACTCAATTTTAAGATAAATAAGTAAATGTTTTATTATTTGCGGTTGGTAACCATAAAGCTGCAAACAAACAAGCAAATTAACTTTGTAACGCTGATATTTAAACATTGACTATGAAGTCCTATTTGTGGGCGCACTGGCACGCTCTTGGCTGTTTTTTTCTATAATTTCGGATTTCGTTGGCAGGCATCAACTAGAATTTTTAAGTAAGTTTATTAGAAGCTAGAAAAACACATTTTAAATACAATTACGTCCACAACAGTACCCTGCTGGACATGGGCCTATTGGGTGGTATTACCATACCTACGTTTCTATCTTGGCAGGAGGATTGGCGAGCGAAGTGTAAGGTGTTTTATTGACAGGGAGGCTTGCTGCCCATTCCCTGGAGTCATCTCTTAGTGGCCACTTGACACGAAATAAAAACACGAAACTAGCAAACTCTTTGAGGGAACTCCAAAGTCTTTGAATTTCAAATGAGATCGAAAAGGTCCATAAGAATCTTAACAACGGGTGTCTTCTGTACTGTCTCCGAATTGTGTGGGCGTAAAAAAGCGAATGTAAATGCAGAGTGTTGTTTCAAAATTTATTGGACTGAGTGTCTTTCAAAAAGTTGTATCTACTTACAAGTGAGTAGATAGATAATATCCATTTTATTATAGGATTTCGTCGTTATTAGGTACCTATAGGTATGTACTACTATACTCGACCCAAAGGTTGTCTGCTAGAGAATGCTTTAAGCGATAAGGCCGCCTTTGCGCATTTGTAGTTTAAGTTTTCCAGTTATGTGTTTGTGTTTTAAATGTGCAATAAAGTAAAACTATAAGACATTGTAACGGGTTTTGTTATATCGAGTACCCTATATTTCGGCGATCATAAGTATACATCATTTATGTGTATAGTACCTACTGTTCCTATTTGATTAAGGAATCTTAAAATAGTGGACAAGATATACTTCCATAATTTCGCGGGCTCGATTAGAACCGTGGTAGCCCAGTTGGTTAGGGCGTCGGCAGTACTGATGCCGAAGGTCGCAGGTTCAAATCGTGCCTGCGGTGAAAATTTTGGAAGTTTTCCAAAAATTGTTTACCTAACACGAGAAGTGTTTTAAAATTTGATATTCAATTTATCGCGGGTTTTCATCGCTTTGACTACATTCAATCTGTAAAGAATGAATTAGTCGCTGGGAATTAGTTGCAAAACTATTCCGGTAGATGGAGCCCATCCACGCGATAGTGGACAAGATATACTTCCATAATTTCGCGGGCTCGATTAGAACCGCGGTAGCCCAGTTGGTTAGGGCGTCGGCAGTACTGATGCCGAAGGTCGCAGGTTCAAATCCTGCCTGCGGTGAAAATTTTGGAGGTTTCCCAAAAATTGTTTACCTAACACGAGAAGTGTTTTAAAATTTGGTATTCAATTTATCGCGGGTTTTCATCGCTTTGACTACATTCAATCTGTAAAGAATGAATTAGTCGCTGGGAATTAGTTGCAAAACTATTCCGGTAGATGGAGCCCATCCACGCGATAGTGGACAAGATATACTTCCATAATTTCGCGGGCTCGATTAGAACCGCGGTAGCCCAGTTGGTTAGGGCGTCGGCAGTACTGATGCCGAAGGTCGCAGGTTCAAATCCTGCCTGCGGTGAAAATTTTGGAAGTTTTTCAAAAATTGTTTACCTAACACGAGAAGTGTTTTAAAATTTGGTATTCAATTTATTGCGGGTTTTCATCGCTTTGACTACATTCAATCTGTAAAGAATGAATTAGTCGCTGGGAATTAGTTGCAAAACTATTCCGGTAGATGGAGCCCATCCACGCGATAGTGGACAAGATATACTTCCATAATTTCGCGGGCTCGATTAGAACCGCGGTAGCCCAGTTGGTTAGGGCGTCGGCAGTACTGATGCCGAAGGTCGCAGGTTCAAATCCTGCCTGCGGTGAAAATTTTGGAAGTTTTCCAAAAATTGTTTACCTAACACGAGAAGTGTTTTAAAATTTGGTATTCAATTTATCGCGGGTTTTCATCGCTTTGACTACATTCAATCTGTAAAGAATGAATTAGTCGCTGGGAATTAGTTGCAAAACTATTCCGGTAGATGGAGCCCATCCACGCGATAGTGGACAAGATATACTTCCATAATTTCGCGGGCTCGATTAGAACCGTGGTAGCCCAGTTGGTTAGGGCGTCGGCAGTACTGATGCCGAAGGTCGCAGGTTCAAATCCTGCCTGCGGTGAAAATTTTGGAAGTTTTTCAAAAATTGTTTACCTAACACGAGAAGTGTTTTAAAATTTGGTATTCAATCTATAGCAGATTCGCAAAATTTTGTTTTTTTTAGCAAATAAAAAATGGAAGCGAGAGTCGATCCAAAAATATGAAATGTATGCCGGTAAAACCAATTGCTGGAACACATTATGGTACACGCATGTAGGTAAATAAAATGATTGAGAAATAAATTTCTTCATAGTAGAAAATTTACTATTATAACAATAAACTTACTATGTGAAAGTGTATTTACTGCAGTCAGACATAGTACAGACGTAAGCTCCTCAGAGTATCAAACAAGTGATCGTCGGAGACGTGAGACGTGCGACATCGCGACGCTCGAAACCGTTTCCATTATAAAATGTATGAAGAAAGAACAAAGCTACAGATGTGAGACGCTTGTCCCCATCAATAACGACTGACGTTCGCTTGTCTGACAGATGTCATGTCGGGCGTCGCGTAGCGCACTTATTTTATGAAGCTTGCGCCTAAAAAGCTTACTTGCAAGTTATGGTAGAACCACAAGGAGCCGACGACGGAGATGGAGAAACACAGGAAGAGCGTGAAGACCGACACTTGGCTGAGGTGAAGCGCGTTCAGGACTGTGGACAGCACCACAGCCAGAGCGTGGCACGTGCTAGGCTGAACCACCTGATCAGCATATGCAACCTTTGCTAGAGACTAGAGAGGGGCTCGACTGTGGCGGAACCTTCCACTACTGCGACGAACGAGAGATTACGAAGCGTCACGGGTGTTCCTGTGCGCAAGCTACAGCGGCGTAGGGGGACTTAAATCATAGAAAAGTCGTAGCAGGTGCGTAGGCGGCTACGAACGTGTCTAAAAAAACTTACTTGCAAGTTATGGTAGAACCACAAGGAGCCGACGACGGAGATGGAGAACCACAGGAAGAGCGTGAAGACCGACACTTGGCTGAGGTGAAGCGCGTTCAGCACCGTGGAGAGCACCACGGCCAGAGCGTGGCACAGGACGACCGGCAGCGCACACCGGTCGATTATGTCCCATGGCACCTCCTGTGAAAGACACCTTATTAATATCACAAAATAGAAAGTTTACAGAAAGGTCGCTCGACCTTTTTTAGGATTTTCGCGATTGTCATGTTACATAGCCAGGGTTGGTACTGTCAAAAACCTCAAAGTATGAGAATATCATACAGCACCATCTGATACAAGAACGTCGTACGATTCTTAGAGAATTTTAATCCAAGAAATATCACATTCGTGGCTGGAATCATATGAGTAAGTAAACAAACCGCGAAATTAAAAAACAAATTCAAATTAATTCAATTTCAATCTCTAAAGTTCTCAAGATAGTGTTGTGACTTGTGACAAAATTATATTATGGTATGGCGTGCATACTAGCCAGGCTGGACAAATAAACATATGACGGGAAATCCAGCCACAAAATATTGCACTCAAAACGCTGCCCGTGTAATTTAGTAGCGATTAGATACGACGTATATTTTCGTAGTAGGTACCGTTAGGTAGGTATCCTAAATATAACACCGGCGTTACGAGTGGCATTCTCCGTTACGTCATATCCCGCAGGTGAGTTCTAGTACTTACAATAGCACTCTATCTTTCCTTGTGTAAGCTTCATAGGTGCCAATGTGATGCATTTGCTCTAGGGAGTCAAAGCCTTTTTTCTCTTGGATCACCGTATGAACAAATAACCCAAACAATTTTGTGCCCAATTTTCCTGGGCAGCTAAATTTATGGGATCCATTTGTCTAAGTATTTCATTAATGGGCCACATCAATATTAGCGGCTATACCATAGATAGCAAACAGTAAGCAATCGTATTGACTCTCCTAAACATCGGTAAGAGCAACGAGATAGAAAAGTGTAACTCGACCAACTTTGACTCGAGCGCAGTAAGTTACAAACAGAGTTGGAATGTTGTGTCCTCAAAGTTTTTGCAGCATGATAAGCGGAAAGATAAAAGTTACCAACAACTTGTTCAAGAATCGTAAATAGATGGGTACTTTACCGGTACTATTTTTACCGATAGGTGTATTTAGAAAGGTGTATACAGGGTGATTGGAAATTCGATGCATTCCCTGAAGGTGGTTAGAGGGGGGGCCATTTCCAACATATTCTTCCATGGAACCAGGGGTCGGAAATGATTGGTTACAAAATTATTAGGACTTTTGATTTTTAAAAGTAAATTTCCCGATTTCAACTTTAAAAGTCATGCGAAAGCTAGCCAAACCGTTTTATGCATAGTTTTTTGACATGATCTCATAGTGAATGAATAGGACAATCATTTTAGTTACAAGTTTAGTTAGAAATACTCTTCTTTTTTAAAATACAGCGCCAAAACAAGAAAATATTTTGGTGGAAGGGATTTTTCAACATTCATGGTAATCTACTGTAAAAAATCACTATGGAATAATCCGTAAAACTTCATAACAGAGTTCTCTGTTGCATTAGCTAACCAAAAGGTACAATAATCTACAATCGAACATGTTTTCATAAAATAATTAGCATTAATGCAAAAGCGGCGTGCGAAACAAGGCAATTGACTATGGTCGGTCGACTACGCCAAAGTCAGCAAATGCTGTTTAGACAACTTTTTCAAGTATTTTCGTGGTCTAATGGGTGGAGCATTCCCCTCAGGAGTCTGTGGTTCCAGGTTCGATTCCCGTGAGTTGACCTACAAGAAGGTTGATATTCAACACTTTGTGAATTTTTCCCAGTTTGGTTTAAAAAATCACGTTGAACCACCTGATTGTCCGCAAGAAAATATCGTGCTCCGGAGGGCATATTAAACCATCGGCCTCGATTGATGTCTAATAAACGCAGACGGTGGTCGTAACACTACCATAGCAGAGGTCTAATACTTGTAGTAGGTGGTTTAAAAACTCCGACAAAGATTTATCATTTCAGTTTTTTAGGCTGTTTAAAGCTCAGGAGCTCCATTTCTGAATTGTCGCAATCCAAATCCGTGCACGGAAATCTAAAACGAGTGGTCTAACCATTCGTATTACACTTTCTACTACTCGACACTTTAAATGTTAATGGTTTGTGTGAATTTATTAGGGTGTGCATAAATTAATAAGTTTAGTAGAACATGTGATACGAGCACAATTAGTAGCAGATTTTCGCACGATTAGGATTACGACAATTCAGAAATGGAGCTCCTGAGCTTTAAACAGCCTAAAAAACTGAAATGATAAATCTTTGTCGGAGTTTTTAAACCACCTACTACAAGTATTGACCTCTGCTATGGTAGTGTTACGACCACCGTCTGCGTTTATTAGACATCAATCGAGGCCGATGGTTTAATATGCCCTCCGAAGCACGATATTTTCTTGCGGACAATCAGGTGGTTCAACGTGATTTTTTAAACCAAACTGGGAAAAATTCACAAAGTGTTGAATATCAACCTTCTTGTAGGTCAACTCACGGGAATCGAACCTGAAACCACAGACTCCTGAGTGGAATGCTCAACCCATTAGTCTAATGAAACAGAGAACTCTGTTATGAAGTTTTTACGGATTATTCCATAGTGATTTTTTACAGTAGATTACCATGAATGTTGAAAAAAATCCCTTTCCACCAAAATATTTTCTTGTTTTGGCGCTGTATTTTAAAAAAGAAGAGTATTTCTAACTAAACTTGTAACTAAAATGATTGTCCTATTCATTCACTATGAGATCATGTCAAAAACTATGCATAAAACGGTTTGCTTTCGCATGACTTTAAAGTTGAAATCGGGAAATTTTCTTTAAAAAATCAAAAGTCCTAATAATTTTGTAACCAATCATTTCCGACCCCTGGTTCCATGGAAGAATATGTTGGAAATGGCCCCCCCTCTAACCACCTTCAGGGAATGCATCGAATTTCCAATCACCCTGTATAATTTTTACTCTGCCTGTCAATATTTTTGTCGTTAGGTAAGAAATAAAATACAAATCATGCGTTGCCAACTTTCCTAGGTATCAATGAAAGAAAAGGAACAATGTATTTATAAAAAGCACACGAATAAGTAGCAAAATCAATCAGCTGATGGTAATCTTGAACATTAGAGTGAACCTACCTGCTCGGATACTATATTTAGCAAGATCTAATCTCTGGTTACCCCTTGGCAATTTATTTTCTCGTTACACCTCGTGTTTTTTCCGAAAAACACAGAAGATGCCAATTTCACAGACAATTCTGGAATACGCTCGCGAATAAACATAATAAATAATAGATTTTACTGATTTATTTGCGCAATCAAGTAATTGAATGAGTGAATAAATAAAACCTTATTCACGTACGAACGACTTGCACAGCTCTTAACAGTTACTATGTACATGAATTACTTTAGTACGTTTTTAAAGAATCTTCTGTACTTGTACTGACAATTAATTAAGTAGTTACTTACATTAAATACCGAGAGTACTCACACTGCCAGATTTCGACTATAACATGTAGTTAGGGTAATAGCACATACTGCCTGATGAGAAACGATACCGCGTATCATGTCGACTGCCACTACCATTTGGTAGGTGACTTCTTAATTCTGTGGTTTTTATACTCATAAATAATGGTGATGACTCACCATCCAGCGACTGTTTGTTGTTGAGTGAGCTGCTTCGCTCGGAAGTCCGCAAATGCATCGACGACGCTATAATGGACTGACGCAGCGTCACATCACCCACCACCATTCTGTCACTACACATACACACTTCACTGAACTGCGACTGTGCCTGGTTCCTCTTGATAAGTGAGCTTCTCCGCACGGAGTTCCGCCGATGCATCGACGGCGCCGTGATGGACTGCCGCAGCGTCATGTCACCCGCCATCATTCTGACGCATGACTACACAAACACTGACCTGCGACTGTGCCTGGTTCCTCTTGATAAGTGAGCTTCTCCGCACGGAGTTCCGCCGATGCATCGACGGCGCCGTGATGGACTGCCGCAGCGTCATGTCACCCGCCATCATTCTGACGCATGACTACACAAACACTGACCTGCGACTGTGCCTGGTTCCTCTTGATAAGTGAGCTTCTCCGCACGGAGTTCCGCCGATGCATCGACGGCGCCGTGATGGACTGCCGCAGCGTCATGTCACCCGCCATCATTCTGACGCATGACTACACAAACACTGACCTGCGACTGTGCCTGGTTCCTCTTGATAAGTGAGCTTCTCCGCACGGAGTTCCGCCGATGCATCGACGGCGCCGTGATGGACTGCCGCAGCGTCATGTCACCCGCCATCATTCTGACGCATGACTACACAAACACTGACCTGCGACTGTGCCTGGTTCCTCTTGATAAGTGAGCTTCTCCGCACGGAGTTCCGCCGATGCCTCGACGGCGCTGTGATAGACGCACGTCGTATTAGATCCCCTACCACCATTTTGATGCATCACTACACAAACACTGACCTGCGACTGTGCCTGGTTCCCCTTGATGAGTGAGCATCTCCGCACGGAGGTCCGCCGATGCACCGACGGCGCTGTGATGGACTGACACAGCGTCACGTCACCCGCCACCATTCTGACGCATCACTACACACAAACACGTCACTGACCTGCGACTGTGCCTGGTTTCCCTTGATAAGTGAGCTTCTCCGCACGGAGGGCCGCCGATGCATCGAAGGCACCGTGATAGACGCACGTCGTATCAGAACCCCTACCACCATTTTGATGCATCACTACACACAAACACGTCACTGACCTGCGACTGTGCCTGGTTCCCCTTGATGAGTGAGCTTCTCCGCACGGAGGTCCGCCGATGCATCGACGACGCCGTCATGGACTGACGCAGCGTCACGTCACCCGCTACCATTCTGACGCATCACTACACACAAACACTGACCTGCGACTGTGCCTGGTTTCCCTTAATGAGTGAGCTTCTTCGCACGGAGGTCCGCCGATGCATCGACGGCGCTTTGATAGACACACAGCATCACGTCGCTCACCTCTAATCTGACGCATGACTACACAAACAATGACCTGCGACTGTGCCTGGTTCCCCTTGATCAGTGAGCTTCTCCGCACGGAGGTCCGCCGATGCATCGACGCTGCCATGATGTATGTACGTACGTCGAGTCAGATCCCCTGCCACCATTCTGACGCGTCACTACATACACAACCCTACTGACCTGCGACTGTGCCTGGTTTCCCTTGATGAGTGAGCTTCTCCGCACGGAGGTCCGCCGATGCATCGACGGCGCTGTGATGGACGCACGTCGTGTCACGTCGCCCGCCACCATTTTGACGGGTCACTGAACACACAAATATGGTATAGAATCACTACACGGTTTCAATAGGTTTTTCAGCTGTCACAAAAACGAAATTATAGCTTTTGCACAATCAACTTTTCGTTTAAAACCTGTATTACCTATAAACTCATCTCAATTCGAATTGCTTTTCTGCGAAAAATTTGTCTGTCAGTCGGCCTATTGATAAGAATTTCTACTGAAAATCTTGGTAAGTAGTTGTGTACCGCTCTTGAGAGCCTGTGAGGAGCCGTGGAGTAAGATGTAATTAAGTACCCTAATTTATTCGTGACATATTTTAATTCACGCAATTTTCTTTGAAGTTTAGGTCTTGCTAAAAAACTTTTCATTACGTTTTCAAATAAAAATTATGATGAGAGTCAACTTGGCTGAAAATAAATTACGCCCACAATCCACATATATATTTTGGTATGTATTTCAGTGCTACTTTAGGTGTATACGAATATTCGTAGCAAAGAGATAACAAAAAAGGGTATAACAAGCCAAAGGTGATCAAGGTGTTCATGAAACTGTACAATTTTCCCCGAAGAACATTGGATCGAAAATGACGAAATACGAAAAAGAATTTTGGATCTTCCATACTAAACTGCCGTACAGCTAATTGATTTACAATGAAGGGTTTAATTTTTTTCATATTTTGATCCGTGTTTCATAGGGACAGTTGTTCAGTTTCATGAGGACCTTGGCCTCCTTTCGGCTTGTTATACCGTTTTTGTTACTCCCGGTATACTTTGAACGTGTTATAAACTTGGAAATCAACCAAATATACGAGCCGTGTCAATGTATAGGTACCTTTCTGTAATAATATGGTCAATACCTTACATCGGCTTTCAAAACAAGTGTACTAGGAAAATATCGTCATAACCATAACATAAGCATCATCATTTTGCTAACCTTATTCCAAATCAGTTCTCGGTTCATGATTTGTCAGAACACAATCATGTAGCAAAAGGATTTAGCTATGTTTTATGGCCGCATGTCTGACGTCAACCCTCTTTGGAATTGCTATTGTAATGGTATCACCACCATACGGTTGACTATAGTCGACAGATATTCATCCGAGAATAAAAACAATACGTCGCCTTTTAGGAACCACCCTAAGTGGACTGGGGGGGCAATAGTTAGTTACCACACCGGCTTATCAAAATATCGTCATATCATAACATAATCATTCCACAATAACCCGAAAAACAGTAACCTGTCATCAAGATACCGGTCAAATGAAAATGTAAAAAAGCAGCATGAGTCAGTTTAGTAATTTTCATAAAATTTGATTAAAACTTTTATAATTACTAATTCAATTTAAAAGCTTACGGAAGTTCTAACAAAACATGACGGGGTGTTTTCGACTCAGAGGTTAACAATATTAGCAGCGGCTATGAAAGAGACAGTCATTCCACCTGGTTCAATCAGGTCAACCCTAGATGACCCGCATATCATTTGTAGGACAGTATGCTGAAGTTTTGTTTTCACTTCAGATACTGAACTAATGAACTTAATCCAGCATGGGGCTCAAAATATTGGACTCTTAAGTATAATGTGAGAGCGTAATATTTATGTCAATCAATGCAAAATAAAACGGATAAAATATTCAAGAGATTCTTTCATATTGTTTGATTATAACTGGCGTTTGACATCGCATGGTTAATAGATGGAGGAACGCTGCGTAGCCCGGGTGTGGTCGTAAATAGAAAGTGCAACCGATGTAAATGTCGCGAATCCCGCCGTCCGGTCAGCGGCCGCCGCCCGCGCACCTCCGCCGCCCCCCGCCCGCCCTGGCCTCGCGACGACGTGCGTTATTTTTACGCTGTACCATTCGACCATCGCGGTTATCAAGTCGCGACCTAAAACACTCCTACTGACTATTTATTTGATTTTTGATGGGCGCGGTGTAGGCGTTCGAGCGTTTGATCGAAATGCCCCTGTGATTTGACTGTTATTGCCACCGGTACTCACCCGTTTCATTTTACGACGGGATCATTTATTAGGTAAAGACATTTCAACGTTACAACTCGACTTGTTAACCTCTTCTACCTATTGCAGATGTTATTTCTCTACTGGAGAGATTTGTTTGTTTTATTGCGGGTTACCTACGCACACAATGACGTAAATAGCCGATTTTATGGATACCAGACATAACACTAAAATGCTTAAGATCAACACTGTCTATATCATAGATTTCGGACTGATATTATAAAAGGAAAACATAAATTAAGCTAAGTCAATATAATGACAAAAGCAAAACTTAGTTGTAAGTTGTATGATGATGGAAGATCTACGTGGAATCAGGTCTAAAATCTTAGGCGCATACTTGTGGTTAGGTGTATCACCTATGGATGACAAAAAAAAACTTGAGAAAATTTAGATTTTTCCAAAAACTTAAGCAATGCACTTGCATTGATGATTTTCTTTTGGCATCTATTTGTTAGTCTGGAAAGAAAAAGGGGAGACCTTTTACCCAGCAGTAGGACAGTTTAGGCTGATATAATAATAAATCTGTTCACACTGTAGGAAAGTTCTTTACTCTTTAGGCTTCTGTTATCGCCCCTTATTATTTACCCATCTACCTTAACACATTGAGCCCTACGCCGCCGGCGGCGGTTAAGCATTAGCTATGTGTAAAACAAACATGCGGCACCCGGTTTTGATATACTCAGGTAATCTGATTTGCTGGAACCCTTTTTAGAGTATAAGACTTTCTATTTTTGCTTTTGATCATACGGAACGCTAAATAGGTCTCGTTGATGGTTTCTTAGCTAAACAAACGACTTAAATGAATTATGACTTATTTATTAATTTTAAATTCAGGAAAAGCTTGAAAATGTATATGAAAATGAGTTAGTTATACATATTCAATGGTTTAAAGAATTGAGTAGATTTTCAGTCAGTCAAGGTTTATGTATATCTTTGCTAAGATCAAAGTGTCGAAACGAAACATGTCGGATATGTCGTCCAACAAAGAAAACGCAACGGAATTTCAGTTTGTTTGAAAATGACATCAAAGATTTTGGAAACAAGTTGTCAAATCTAATACAATTGAAATAATCGTAACTGCATTATACTTTGTCATCGTTCAGTAGGAGATTTTTTACAAGTCCAAAAAATCATGATGTCTTAGGACTACTAAATATTTACACATACTTTTAAATAAACAAAAGGATCCGTAGTGCGATCTTAAGCTATCGGACATAATTAAATATTTCAGAATAGTCAAAGTGCAGGCAGGTAGTCGACATATAGGCGTACAAACATATATTTTAAGTATAAATAAAAATTATTTTCCATACAAATGGAAAACGCAACTAAACCATACGAAGCACAGGTGGAAGGCCATAGTGACTTTATAAACCTAGATTTAGACGTGTTCAACAGGCTTAAGGCCAGGTCAGGTTTCAAACAATAAGAAAACTTTTAAATGCAAAGTGGAAGTTTTTCATTGTGAGCTTTTCTATAGCCAGCTACCAGTTAATTATTTTAATAAAAAAAAACCTTGTTCGCACGTTCTCGTAAAACAAACGGTTTCCTTTTCAAAAAGCTAACATTGTAGCTCATTCTTTACAATTCCGCTATTCTTTTCTTAAAATTTTCCAGACATTAGGTTTACCAACATAATAGCACAAAGTTAGTATTCGCGGGCGCCTAAGACAGAGAGACGGCTACAAAGAAACGTCACTTCACTCACACTCACATCTAAACGCCGTCGTTTACGCGCGATTTCGAACCGTTTCGAACCAGCTAGTAGCGAGTGACAACAGCGTTTGGTGCAGGTGGACGGCAAATTTGTAACTTACAAATTTAAATATTTTTAAGTGTGTTACATTGTTAGTTTGATAATTTTGTAGGTAAATAATGTAGTACCTAAATCCACGTATGTTTGTTTATTCTAGGTACAACATTTTAAAAATTTAGATTGAAAACGTAGCAACCCTAGAGAGTAGGCATAAATGATAAGAAAAAGGGGCGAGCTGTCCATCTGTAAATTCTCGATTTTGTGGTGATAGCAGCTGTATACCATATTATAAAGTCTACGTTGTGCAAGACAAGGCGTATAAAAAAAATCCATTAAAACCCTAGTAAATATCGGCTGGCGGCTAATACAGAGAGATGGCTACATACGCGCGAAAAAAAACGTTTTATACCGGCTAGTAGCGAGTGTCAAGAGCGTTTAGTGCGGGCGGACGGCAAAATGACGACTCGCAAGTGCAAATATTTTATATAGTGAGAGTTTCATACTAATGTTAGTAATGTAGGTACCTAAGTATGTTTAACCCAGGTAAATACAGCATTACAAAAATTCAGAAAGAAAAAATAGCACACCTAGAGAGTAGGTATAAATGATCGCAAAATGGGGCAAGTTGTCCTTCTGTAAATTATCTATTTTGTGATTAAACTGAAACAATTCCTCCTATTTCGTATTTTACTAAGAATAGGTCGGATCACTAGGTAGATATTGTATTCCAGTCAATAAATGCTTGAAATCCTTTATAGAGAGCTTAGAACGAACCTTTTTTTATTTCAGAAATGTGTTTACGGTCACTAGTATAAATAGGAGATAAACATCCTAAAAGTACCAAAGTTCTAAACTCTTGCTTTAGTGGTTATCACTCCTAAAAGGCCAAATTCTCAATTTTTGGCCTTTCAGGAGTGAAACCAAATTAATCTAAATGTTTCTGTTTTGAGATATTTGCTTATTGACGTGTTGCTCCATTTTGAGAAGCATAACTCAAGAACAGTAAAAGATACTAGATTTTGTTGGCGTAAAACATGTAACAAATTGTATAAGCTTCCAATTAATATCTATCGTTTTCGAAATTAACAGCAAATAAAATAAAAAAATAGAGATAGCCTTTCAGGAGTGATTTTTCCTAAAGCAAGAGTACAGAACTCTGGTATTTCAAGGTTATTTAATCTCCAGAAGGGTGCCGTACCATTTTGTATGAAAATGGTTTAAAAATTACGTCTGTTGTAATCCCCTTATTTTATGTTAGTGGCAACAGTAATTCATGTTCTGTAAAAAAATCAACTATTTACCGTTCATAAAATACAACCTCCGAATCATCATAGTTAAATTCAAGAAAAACACGGTTATTTGTATGGGAGCCCCCTTAATTTTTGTTTTATCCTAAATTCTCGTATTTGTTGTTATAGCGGCAACAAAAATACAGCATATCTAATTTAAACTCTTTAACTATTACGGTTAAGGAGATATAGCCTGGTGACAGACGGACAGACAGCGAAGTCTCAGTAATAGGATTCCGTTTTCACCCATTGGGTACGGCACCCTAAAAAAAGTTATACCGACCAAGGCTCTATTTTAATCACTCAATGACTGGAATATGATTAATAATATGGTGACACTTTATTTTTCGTTCTGAGATTTGGTTAGAACAGCAAAATGTAAGTACAGCATTTTTGTAGGCAAGATTCAAAGCATTATTTACCTTCAAAACCTTATTTTCCAAATTTGTAGACGTATTCAGTCTAAAAATCATAAGTACCTAAGCAGACATACCTAAAACTTCTTAGGGGAACGAGACTATCCTAATCATCAAGAAATAAAATTGTGTTCCTTGAATTTTGTAACATTACGTATGTAATGTAGGCAAGTTTATAATAAATAAGTATTCCTACCATGTATTTGGTAATACCTAACGAATATCAGGTAAATAATATGACTTTCTTATTTTATGTAAGTAAATAAGGTTAATGCAGATAATGTAAGTGTCTAATTTGTGTTTAATCTTCGTAACATTATAAATTCATGGGTTTTCCAACATCTCGCAAACTCTCAAAACAAATAATAACATTTGAACTTCCATAAAACTAGGACTCAAAATCCAATCTAAGACACGTCGCGTTATTCAGCTTACAAGTCACAATCCAGTAGGTTATTCCAATATCGGACCACACACTATATTCCTGTGCACCGCAATTCCAAGTTGCAATCCTAACAGGTACAACTTAATATCACACAAACACTATTTTAGGCACAACCTTCAACTGTATTTAAATGCAATACAAACATGAGACAGTAAAAGTAACCTACATTTACAGAAAGGTGAAAATAGGCGCGCGCGGAAATCGCAACTGGCCGGGAAAGTCGCGTGCGCAAGCTGTGCGCGCTGGAGCGAACGCGCGGAGAGACGGCGCAGCGGCGGCGCCGGCGCAGCCCGCGCACGCGCAAAAGCTCGCGCGCCAAATTTATATATGTCGCAGGGAAAGGATAGAATTAGGGATTTTGTGGAATTTTTAGGGAAAACAACGGAGTCCCAGCAGACGAAGGAATGCATTGATAATTTTATTGTCTTACTACTAATCCAATGAAACCGTGTGTGCCTTTTTATACAGCCTTCTTCTAGAGGTACCTACTATTGGAAAGACCTATGGCATTATTTTTGTAACGACTACCGAATAAATTACCACAGACAATAAGCGGGACCCACGGCTTAACATCTGTTAAGGGGCACGGCTAGATATCTTAACAGTTTAGTAAAATAATGAAAAAAAAAACACAGTAGGTATCTATCATTTTGCTAGATTTTGCAGTAGGATGATGGAATGATCAATGTTTACCGCCATGTTCCTATGGGAATTCCATAGAATCCCTGGTTGTATAGTTTCCCTGCTACATACACTCACACGCATTATTTTATTATTTATCACCGCTAAGGTATTCGCTTAGATTGTTAAATCGGCCGCTCATCGCCGCCTGGAACTCCTCTTGGCAGCATCGAACCAATAAATCACACTGTTTTTGTATTGTGTTATTTTAAAGTGGATGTTGCTTCAAAACAAAATGTGTGTTAATTTTGGGTGACATTAATCTTGAAGGAGATTACCGATACATTGTGCAATTGTTATTGAGATAACATTCAGATAAGCTCAGTAGAATTAACAGTATATGATAGAGTAGATAGGAAATTAAGACTTTGCTGATCTTCAGAAGCTATGTTTTTCCTCATGATGTAGATAGGTTACAGTTTTCGGCAGCTGAAATGCAAACTAAACAGACTATTCTACGTGTAACAATATTTAATTTTGTTCGTTTACATAAGCCAGTTTTAAGCATGGGTACAAGTTTAATTTATTTTTAATACCCTTTCGCCATGCTTGCTAATTAAGTTAGGAAGCTTACCTTTTGTATACATAAGCTTACTTTACTTAATAACTAGGTTTGTATTTTTAAGCCAGCATGGGAACAAGTATAATATATTATTAATACCGTTTCATCACGCTTAATAATTGAGGTACGCCCACGATGAGAAACATACTCAACGTCCGTTTGTGCGTTATTTTTGTGCTGCGTAACCAATGCGTTAGGACAATTCGAATTTCGATTTTATTCCCATAAAATATGGTTTAGGTCAAACGATTTGAGAGTCGCATCCGTAAACGCAGCCTAGTGCGCCAGCGAAAGCGTCTGTCGAACCGTTTGACATAAACAGTATTCGGTGTAAGGTGGAAAATCGCATTTTCCTAACGCATGCGATAGCAATGCGCAAAATTAGCACACAAACGGACGTTACGTGTATTTCTCGACGTGAGTTTGTCGCCTACCCATTACCTACGGGTTCAGAGGCGGTAGAAATGAAAACGCTGAAATGGTAGAATCACAGACACAGAAAGTTGTCTAAAATTTAACGAGTAGTTCCTTGTGTGTCGTTTACGATTGCGACTCAAAGCAGACTCGTTGTTTGGCACCTACCGAGCAAGTTGGTGTTGCTGGCACAATCGCACACATAATTGAAACGTCTAGCCTGGCTTAGCTTTAGTTCAGGAACTATATTTTAGAATTTTTGCAACTGAAGTCTGCTACCAATTGAGCTTTTATCACAAGTTTTAGTTTCATCACAAATTCATTCACACATACCTAAATAAATTCCAACAGATCCTAGGTATTACTAAATGCAAGTAGAATGGTAGAATCACAGACACAGAAAGTTGTCTAAAATTTAACGAGTAGTTCCCTGTGTGTGGTTTACGATTGCGACTCAAAGCAGACTCGTTGTTTGGCACCTACCGAGTACAGAGCAAGTTGGTGTTGCTGGCACAATCGCACACTTAATTGAAACGTCTAGCCTGGCTTAGCTTTAGTTCAGGAAAGCTATTTTAGGATGTATTGGGATTTTTAATGCACTCAAAAAGCATACTATTCTCATAAACTGAAAAAACAAAAATGTTTCCCTACGGTCTCGGATTTAAGTCCCGGTGGTCACTGATAAATTTTTAAATTTCCTATTTTAGAATTTCATAATTGAATTCTGCAACCGATTGTGCTTATATCACACGTTCTACTAATCAAATTCACTCATACATACCCAAATAAATTTCAACGCATCGTAGGTATTACCAGATTCGAATAGAATAGTAAGTGCGATACGAGTGGTTAGGCCAGCCGTTCGTTGAGGACTTCCGTGCACGATTTTAGAAATCACCATTTCAGAAATTGGGCTCCAGGAGCATAAAAGTGCGCAACGACTGGTCTAATCACTCGTATCTCACATTTTACTACCTACTTGAATTTTTGTGATGTCTAGGATGTGTTGGAATGCATGAGTAGGTATGTACGAATACGAAAATTCAAAAGTAGAGCTCCAGGTCCATGCAGGTTGTTAGTGAATCGTGGGTTTAGTATTTTCATGAGGCTTTGCTCGGTATGCCAACATTATTTGTGTTTGTAGTTCCTATCATTGGTTTAAGTTATGACTTTAGTTTTAGGCCTTTACAATCTTTTACAGTTTATATTTAGGTGTGGCAAACAAAATAAGCAGGAGGTAGCATTTATGTAGTTAGTTTATAAGAACAATACTTGTTTACCCATTCAGAGTGCCCAGTTACCCAGTCAAATGCAGTGCACTATTTCTCAGTAGTAAAGTAAGCGTATAATGGACGGCAATAAAAAGACAACGCAACAGTTCATTATTCTTTCTTGTAATATAAAACTTAGGAGCGCTAAAATTATCATTGTTTGCATAATAAAATTCCTTTTTAGTTACCTTAATGTTGTTACGACCAAAACGCGTAATATAGTAACTAAAAGTGCTACATAACTTTAATTTATCACACAGATCAAACTGCGTCAACGACAATGGTTTCACAAGGTTCATCAAGGTATCAACAGCTAGGATATATATTTTTCTTTTCTTTAGGTAAACTAAGTCTTATCAATTCAGTTACACTTCACTTTCCCCTACAAAAAAACTAACAAACTCTATCTTTTTAATAATAGTACAGACAGAATCTAAAAACTATTTTATGGTAGCGACTGGATGGCAAAAACGGGAGATCGTGCCTTATGGCGTTCCCTAGGGGAGGCCTACGTCCAGCAGTGGACTGCAATAGGCTGAAATAGAATCTAAAAACAATATACAGGGTGTTAGGGACGGTGTACCGAAAACTTTGCAGGCATGACCAGACCATCAAACTGAACATCTTTTACTATGGAGGCAATGGTGGGAAACGAAAAAAATTTTCCGATCTCCCATACAAAATTCACGACCAGCTGACTGACTTCGTATGGGAGGTTGGAAATTTTTTTTCGTTTCCCACCATTAGGTCCATAGTAAAAGTTGTTCAGTTTCATGGTCTGACTGAACACGCCTGCAAAGTTTTCGTTATACCGTCCCTAACACCCCGTATTATGTATGTTAAAAGTCAATGTTTCGATTTTTATTTTGATACCTAGGTATCCAGCGTCTCTCTGACGCAAAAGTTTTTGAAGGTCAAACGTAAGTCGCGGTAGCACCCGACGCGACTGAATTTCACGTAGCCGTGTCCGCTCCCAGATTAGAATAGTACCCGACTATTATTTTTATTTTGTTTGCCTTGCACTCATACTCAAAAGTTTATTGCTCTTGTCTGTGGCGTTTTAAAATACCGAAACTTCACTGAAATTAAAACTACTGGTGTTTGAAAACGTAAAAACACGTTACCAACACGTTACATTAACCTGTCTGTAAGATGAAATATTATATTATATAGGGATATGAGTAAGTACTTACAATAAACTCTGATATTCTTCATCAAATAAAATATTTTCTTGGATAAAATCAACGCTACGTCAAAGGACAACGCGCGTTCGGCGTCGTATAAATTGCGATCTACGAGTATATGATGAATTCTTTTCCTAGAAAACGGACGCCGGTATGAAATGGATGGACACTTCAAGCATTTTAGGCATATGTCAGGTGACCATAGAAATTCTTATCACCGTTCAATGTCTGCAGTCTCAAGTACCTATTCTTCTGTCAATACTGGTTGATAAAAAATACACCTTGTTTCGAAGAAAAGGGAAAGAATTGGGAACGTTCTCTGTGGCATTGTACTAAAAAAAACACTATAATCTGTATACGATAACGAGCTAGTACCAAATTGTTAATTTTCCCTTTCGCTTATATTTTGCAGAAATGCGGCAATAGTTGTCCCATTTACTTACGTGCAAAAACGCGTTTGATAAAGCGCTGCACTAGCTCGATAATTTGAATAGAGTAGGTAGAGAGCCAATGCTGGAAAACGAAAATAATCGTCTTTCAATACAATTCACGATCAGCTGACTATGAAATGAAATGTTTTTCAGTGCAAATTGTTGAGTACCTACAATGTTAAAGACAACGTGTTCAATTTAATGCATTTCCTCCGAAGCACGGTTATTCAAAAGAGAAAAAATAAGAGCAATCTGAAAGACATGCCACCCTTTTGAATTATTTATTATTCGTTTTTATGTTTAAAATCTTTTCCTTTTTATAACAAGCCAAAAGCTTCCGTATTATCAGCAAGCTAATAATAACTGACAGCAAGATGCCCGTTTCGGGATCATGAGCGTACGTAGGTAGGTTTATTAAATATTCAGTGATTTATTAACATTGTTAATTCCATTAGCATATAAAGCGGGGTGTACACGACGCGAAGCTTGACATCTTCACATCAGCGGTAATAGCGTAAAATAAAGAGGTTTGCAGAAGGCTAACTGTTTTCGAAATTGACAACCTACACTGTAGGCTTGTTACTGTAGTCACTGCAAACAAAACATCGAGAAATCAGATTACGTACGGACACGGAACAATCAGGTAAATAGGTTATTTTCCTGAGAGATCCTTTGAGAGTGCCTTTAACGTAAGACGTACTTCTGGTGTTACTTCTGGGTGGCCCTCGCTCCCCACCAATTCGTCAGGTGTAGGTTTGATAGCCCATTTGCTAAAACTGTGTGGTAGCAAAAACAGCTAATGTAGTGTGTATTTAGACTAAATGAGCTATCTGTGCAGGCACGTTGCGCGCGTACATAATTTGATAGCAGAGAGAAACGAAATACACCTATCTAGGTATATAAAGTTGTGGTAAAAGTAAAATATTACTGCACTAGATTTTCTGTGCGCGAAATCAAGTAAGTATGTACCTACATCTATCATTTACTTTCATCTACATTACGTGCTTTTATCGAATTAAGCAACAAACGAGTTACGTATTACTTCAAATTCTCGCTAACGCGGTGGCACTTTATGCTTTATTAGATTGGCAATCCAAACCATTTGAGCACGATGTGTTTTAATTAGACCACAGTGATTTGATATTAAAAAGATTGCAGAAAACTAAATTAAAAATAATGCTGAAAACTTTATAGTTAAAGTTTGCGGATACTGTATAGAAAAGGATGTCAGAACTATCAAACCTAATTAAATCGGCAAGTCAAAGGGTGGGATTGACGGGCGGCTTCTAACAGCGGTGCAGCAGCCTTCATTTATATTTGCAATTCAAATGGGGCCATCTCGAAGCCGCCGGGAACCGATCCACACACCGCAGCGGGCGTGCTCGGCGAACCGCTACATCAAAGTCACGGGCCCGTTTGTAACGTACCGAGCTAAGCCACGAATCAACCGCCCGGATTCAGGACAATGTAAATCGGAACTCTATTGGATCTGTTCGAAACTGCAGTTCTGTATCTACTACTTACGTGAATGTTAGTAAGACGAATTGTACACTTATTATTTATGTTTGCAGTGAAATACAGTGGGGCTATCAAAAGCTGCTATATCAAAGTCACGGGAACGTTTGTAACGTACCGAGCTAAGCCACGAATCAACCGCCCGGATTCAGGACAATGTAAATCGGAACTCTATTGGATCTGTTCGAAACTGCAGTTCTGTATCTACTACTTACGTGAATGTTAGTAAGACGAATTGTACACTTATTATTTATGTTTGCAGTGAAATACAGTGGGGCTATCAAAAGCTGCTATATCAAAGTCACGGGAACGTTTGTAACGTACCGAGCTAAGCCACGAATCAACCGCCCGGATTCAGGACAATGTAAATCGGAACTCTATTGGATCTGTTCGAAACTGCAGTTCTGTATCTACTACTTACGTGAATGTTAGTAAGACGAATTGTACACTTATTATTTATGTTTGCAGTGAAATACAGTGGGGCTATCAAAAGCTGCTATATCAAAGTCACGGGAACGTTTGTGACGTAACGAGCTAAGCCACGAACTAACCGCCCGGATTGGAAACCGGTGTTTCAGATTCGGGACAATGTAAACCGGAACTCTATTAGATCTGGTCGAAACTGTGGTTCTGTACTACTTACTTACACGAATGTTAGTAAGACGAATTGTACACTTATCATTTATATTTGCAGTCAAATGCAGTGAGGCTATCAAAAACCGCTACATCAAAGTCACGGGCCCGTTTGTAACGTAACGAGCTAAGCCACGAATCAACCGCCCCGATTGGAAACCGGTGTTTCAGATTCGGGACAATGTAAATCGGAACTCTATTAGATCTGTTTGAAACTACGGTTCTGTACTTTTTACAAGGATACCAGTAAATTGAACTGCATACATATAATTTATACTTGCAGTCAAATACAGTGGGGTCATCTCGAAGCCGCCGGGAACCGATCCACACACCGCAGCGGGCGTGCTCGGCGAACCGCTACATCAAAGTCACGGGCCCGTTTGTAACGTAACGAGCTAAGCCACGAATTAACCGCCCGGATTGGAAACCGGTGTTTCAGATTCGGGACAATGTAAATCGGAACTCTATTAGATCTGTTCGAAACTGTGGTTCTGTAGGTACTTTTTACAAGAATACCAGTAAGGAGAATCGCACAATTTATCTATCACTATACTTGAACCACAGCGGGCGTTCTCGGCGAACCGCTACATCAAAGTCACGGGCCCGTTTGTAACGTAACGAGCTAAGCCACGAATCAACCGCCCGGATTGGAAACCGGTGTTTCAGATTCGGGACAATGTAAACCGGAACTCTATTAGATCTGTTCGAAACTGTGGTTCTGTGCTACGTACAAGAATGTTAGTAAGACGAATTGTACACTTTTATTTATATTTGCAGTCAAATACAATGAGGCTATCAAAAACCGCTACATCAAAGTCACGAGCACGTTTGTAACGTAACGAGCTAAGCCACGAATTAACCGCCCGGATTGGAAACCGGTGTTTCAGATTCGGGACAATGTAAACCGGAACTCTATTAGATCTGTTCGAAACGTGGTTCTGTACTACTTACTTACACGAATGTTAGTAAGACGAATTGTGCACTTATTATTTATATTTGCAGTCAAACACAATGGGGCTATCAAGAACCGCTACATCAAAGTCACGGACCCGTTTGTAACGTAACGAGCTAAGCCACGAATTAGCCGCCCGGATTGGAAACCGGTGTTTCAGATTCGGGACAATGTCAATCGGAACTCTATTAGAACTGTTTGAAATAGCGGTTCTGTACTACTTACTTAATATTTATATTTGCAGTCAAATACAGTGGGGCTATCAAAAGCCGCTACATCAAAGTCACGGGCCCGTTTGTAACGTAACGAGCTAAGCCACGAATTAACCGCCCGGATTGGAAACCGGTGTTTCAGATTCGGGACAATGTAAATCGGAACTCTATTAGATCTGTCCGAAACTGTGGTTCTGTACTACTTACACGAATTTTAGTAAGACGAATCGCACACTTTTATTTATATTTGCAGTCAAATACAATGGGGCTATCAAGAACCGCTACATCGAAGTCACGGGCCCGTTTGTAACGTAATGAGCTAAGCCACAAACTAACCACCCGGATTGCAAACCGGTGTTTCAGATTCGGGACAATGTAAATCGGAACTCTATTAGATCTGTTCGAAACTGTGGTTCTGTACTACTTACACGAACTTTAGTAAGACGAATCGCACACATATAATTTATACTTGCAGTCAATAATACAGTGGGGCTATCAAAAACCGCTACATCAAAGTCACGGGCCCGTTTGTAACGTAACGAGCTAAGCCACGAACTAACCGCCAGGATTGGAAACCGGTGTTTCAGATTCGGGACAATGTAGATCGGAACTCTATTAGATCTGTTCGAAACTGTGGTTCTGTGCTACTTAACGAATGTTAGTAAGACGAATCGCATACTTATCATTTATATTTGCAGTCAAATACAGTGAGTCTATTAAAAGCCGCTACATCAAAGTCACGGGCCCGTTTGTAACGTAACGAGCTAAGCCACGAATTAACCGCCCGGATTGGAACCGGTGTTTCAGATTCGAGACAATGTATATCGGAACTCTATTAGACATGTTCGAAACTGCGGTTCTGTACTATTTGCTTACATGAACGTTAGTAAGACGAATTTTACACTTATTATTTATGTTTGCAGTGAAATACAGTGGGGCTATCAAAAGCCGCTACATTAAAGTCACGGGCCCGTTTGTAACGTAACGAGCTAAGCCACGAATTAACCGCCCGGATTGGAAACCGGTGTTTCAGATTCGGGACAATGTAAACCGGAACTCCATTAGATCTGTTCGAAACTAAAGAATACCAGTAATTTGAATAGCACACTTATCAGTTTTACATGCAGTCAAATACAGTGGGGCTATCACAAATCCGCCGGGAAAATGATCCCACCTGAATGAGCCGCCCGGATTGGAAAACTGGTGTTTCAGATTCAAGAGAAGGTAAACTTGAATTTTGGAAAACATGCAAAATTTTCCACTGCGGGCAGGATTTAAAACTGCAACCATCGGCATCTGTACTGCCAAATTTTGCATATTTCTAAAAATTGTATACCTAACACGGGAAGTGTTTTAAACTTTGGTATTTCATTGTAAATTGGAACTCTTTTAGACCTGTTATTCTTTGTGTCACTGGTCCTAATAAGATTTTATATCGAATTCTGTTTTGCTAATATTTCGCTGCGGCTAATCTTTTTTTGTCAGCTTCCATCAAATCTCCTTTGGTTCACAAGGGTGGCAATAGAGGGGTAGAGGTTAGATCTGTTAAAAACTATGATTCTGTATGGCAAATCGAACCGCACACTTACAAGACGATAACTGGGATTCGTGAATGACATCATGTGACAGTCATAATTTTGATGACGTGTAGAAGTGTTAAAAGACTCCATAACTTCTTCTCTCTGAAAGTCGGATCGAAAAACATGTTCTTTTAGTTGAGAATTTTCTTAGTAAGTACTCTTCCTGTGTTATCAGTTATCACAGTTGTCAAGAAAATCAGAGTTGTCAAATCAGAGTTAACCATACATTAAGAGTCCGCCTGCCGGCACGCGACAGTCGAAGCCGAGAACTGTTATAATGTTGTATAATGTTTCCCTAAAATTGAACAAGTCAAACTCTATCAAAGGACCCCTGTAGAGCTACCAACACCTCGAAAACTCTTGTATTGTCTGGGTGTCGTTAGCACGTACCGTTCCGGAATTTGTTAAACTATTACCAACTAGGTATGCGAAGTGTTCAGCTATTAGTCCGAGCGACGGCAGGTCTCAACCATATCTCACAAAAGAATAGAATATTTTAGCTATGTACGGGTAGAGTAGTAGGTCGTGGTCTGCCGCGGCGCAGCTTGGCACGTTTGGCGGAGTAGCTAAAAGTTTGCCCTCTGAAAAAAGTTAAAAATATCTCATCGAAGAATAGAATGAGACATGGCTGTAGCGATATGAGCAGTTTAGTAAAGCATATAAATCTTGGTCTGCCGGCTGCTATCTTGGCACGTTTTGCGGAGTAGCTAAAAGCATGCCCTCTTAAAAAAGTAAAAAATATCTCATCAAAAAATAGAACATGTCGTGTGATGCCGGCTTAGAATAGCATTACCCCAATTCTACCCGTGGGTGTCGTAAAAAGCGACTAAGGGACAATTTATCCAGGGAATGGGCAGCAGCGTTCCCTGTGAATGAAACATCTTGCACTGCGCTCGCCAATCCGCCTGCCTAGCGTGGTGAGTATGGCAATACCCCCCAATACGGGGGAGGCCCATGTCCAACAGTGGACTGTTGTGGCTGTTAAGGTACTAAACTGCTCCTATCGCTACAGCCATGTCTCATTCTATTCTTCGATGAGATATTTTTAACTTTTTTCAGAGAGTAAACTTTTAGCTACTCCGCCAAACGTGCCAAGCTGCGCCGCGGCAGACCACGACCAATCCGAAGTACTAGAGCTCCTCTACCCGTACATAGCTAAAATATTCTATTCTTTTGTGAGATATGGTTGAGACCTGCCGTCGCTCGGACTATATTCAACGTTCAGAAGCTACAACGAAGTGTTTTAGATACCGTTTCAACGAACTGCTGCAAAAGCCACTTCAAAATAATATTTTCTTTATGTATATTTTGTATATTACACAAACATCTTGACGTCAATGCCGCGGGCCGTTGCTCTCTAAAAATTTAAGATTCACCCACACTATAGGTATTCTTTTAAAGTATAAAATTGTCATAAAATTCTCTTTTTATTCCGTTGAGCAGTACCCAACGAGCAAAAAGTGGTTTTGTAAGGATCTTAAGACCAATTTTTATTGCACTACTAGCGAGCTTATAAACCTCTACAAACCCGGAAAAAGGCGCACTTATAAGGCTATTTAGTTTTTTAATAATCCTGTAGTACCCTCACGGAAAGCAATTTAGTACTGTAAAAGCCTTGTAACAGCATTTGGAAAACCGTTCACTCCTACAAAAACTACTACTAGCTTCCAACAAAACTAAAGTTTTTTAATAGTCCTATAACATTCTCACGGAATGCAATTTAGGACTGTAAAAGCCTTGTAACAGCCTTTGGAAAACTATTTACTCCTACGTAAGCTACTACTAGCATCTAACAAAATTAAATGAGACTATTATGCACTTCAGGATTCTTCAACAAGAACCAACTCATTCATTTCGTTCATTGTCATTCATTCAGTCCACATTAAATGTTTGAAGTGTTATCTTTGTTAAATACTAAAGTAAAGGATAAAATATTATCAAAGGATATTAAAAAGGTAAGTCATATTAAATTTCTCAAGAGTGTTCGTTAATTCATTGCGTGCATGAGAAACATGCAGGGAACTCGTATTTTCTGTGAAATATGCCAAGTTTTTAGTTAAAATTGTAAAGCGCTTCTTAAAATATGCAATTCTACACTGAAACTTATTATTTAAAATGAACAAAATGTTCCGCGTAATCATTAAGAACAGCCATTTTTGGTTTTGCATTTCGAAGTGTGTTTTAAAACCACTATAGTCAAACTTGATTCTGTAATGTCTCATTCAAAACTCCACATTCGCCATGTCTTTGGCATTTGGAGATCCGTGATGAAATATGAAAAAGACGCTAAATATTAATTGGATATAACGAATTATGACCCATATTTTATGTACGTTAAATTTCATTACAAAGGATTATTAATTTGTTATTTCTTGCAGATTCTGAAGAATTTCTATTGGACACTGGAAGTAACCAGACCGAAAAATATGATCTAGTTAGCGGAGACCGAGGCAGCTTCGTATTACTTATTTACAATACCTATTATTTTTCTGGTTTCGTATGTAACAGGTTTAGGTACAAGTGATTAGATTTCCAAGTCTCCAAGAGGTGAAATATACATTCTTATTTATTTGTTTAACTAATTTCAAATTAGTGGCATAGGAATAAGGTATTTAAATTGGTTATAGTTTTTTCTTTACCATTTCCTACAAATAACCATAAAGACTTCTGTAGGAGGCCTTAGGCTCATATCATATCACACAAGCGTGTTGCGAGCAGATGCGGAGCGAAGGCGAAATCGTGAAGTACGCGCGACGGTTGCACAGCAAATTTGCTGCGGACGTGCGATGGATGCGCAGCAAATTCGTAACGGATAAAAATAAATTCTCTTTACCTACTTAGCCTCCATAAAAAAAGTTGTCCAGTTTCATGGCCTGACGCTGGACTCTCTCATCCCTGCAAAGTTTATGGTATATCGTCCCTTATGTGTAAGCATAGTATGCAAAAATTCGCGTGCAATGTTATTTAGATTGACGACGACACAGTATGACAATACCTCCCGATAGGACTAGGTGGGTTCGATCTATATCTTTACACCAAATTAGATGTAATTTTGTCTTAAACTGACGGAGTAACGAGGGCGAGGCGAAACTGCTTTTGCATCTTCTCGAAACTCATAATTTTACCTGAATTTGCATCTTCAACGCTAGTTTCACTCTCACTTGAATTATCATTATATATTTTTTTTGTATCCTCCCCTGAACCGCATGCTGTACTGCTAATAGGTACGGAACCCTAACCAAAGTTTTTGATTTGCACTTCAGGTTTTTATTTGACAATAAAGCACTTAGCATAGCTATTATCAAACCAATTCCGACAATAATGGCATTGCCGAGAGCTTTACTAGCTTAAGTATTCCTAGTCTAGTTTTACACTTACAGATGCCTTTAAAGATCTATTCAGTTTGATAATGGCACTAAGCATAGCTAATATCAAACCAATTGCGACAATAATGGCATTGCCAAGAGCTTTACTAGCTCAAGTGTTCTTAGTCCTATTTTACACTTGCAGATGCCTTTGTAAAACTATTTTGTTTGATAAAAGCACTAAGCATAGCTACTATCAAACTAATTGCGACAATAATGGCATTGTCAAGAGCGTAACTAGCTCAAGTATTTCTAGTCTAATTGTACACTTACAGATGCCCTTCTAAAACTATATGGTTTGATAATAGAATTGAATATGGTTCTTATTAACGTTTTTAAAACTAAGTAACAAGTGTAAATGGCATCAAGTCCATTTACACTTGGAAAAAGTTTTAATAGGAGTTTTGGTTCCATGGTAGGGTAAAAATTAATCTTGTAGGTGGTTATAAGCCCTTCTTATTGGACTTATCGTTCCTGAGCCTGATTGCTCCTAGTGAAAGCTATTACTGGACGATTTGGCTTATAGTAGTCAAAATGCACAAACTTATAAACGTCTACAAGATTAAATATAAGACAATTTGCGATCAAATACCAAATAGCACTTTCTGAGATCTATTTAAGTGAAATTGCGATCGTGTAAGTCAATATAGGCATCTTTATAGTGTCATATTCCTATAACATCTGTGTTCTGAGGCAATATTGCTCGTTGGGTATTAGGCGACTGATTTAATCAACTGCCTGTTGCTATTGTGTCGCGAACAGTGGCTGTCGCCTTTTTCTCACTACGTCCAATATCAAAAAGCGAAATATTACAAAAAACAAGCAGATGTATTAAAAAGCAAAAACCCGACTGCGGTAATTTCAAAGTTGTATTATGCGATATCTTGAATCTATAATTTTTTCAATGTAGCCAGTGTCACTCACGCGGCGTGAGTCACGCCGCTGAGACAAATCTAACGTCATCTCGCATGTCAAAATCCGCCCAGTCGTCTGGGCTGTAGCCCGTGAAAACGTATTTCTGGATACATACATAACACATACTTTCAAAAAACATAACCCTCCTGAGGCAGTCGGGTAGAAAAGCTAGACCATATGTATTTTTCACTTACCTACATTTGTTAAAAGTGGACTTAAACTTTTCAATGTTCAGGTATTTATCTTTTTTGTAAAAGTTGTTTTTATTGTATCACTTATAGTCCGACAAGTTCGTGCACGACCTTCCTGCGGGGTACAGACGGTAGGGGGGCGAGGAAGCACGTCATTATAATATGACGTGCGGCGCGGATGCGCGTGTCTCCTTTCCCCGCTACACCTCCCGCTACCCGCTGACATCTCTCCCCCCAAAGTCTGTCACCCCTAGGGAAGGTCGCGCACGAACTTGTCGGACTATAACACAACGTTTTTGTACAACAAAAAATGATCCAAAAGTGTAAAAAAAATATTTGTTGCATTATTGTTTTATTACACAGGTTAGATAAAGGTTGAATTCTTTATTGAAAGGGCGAAATAAAAACTGATAGGTATATACATTATTGTTGTCACAAACATCTAAGTACATGCGTACGTACTGTTTTGTTTGAAAGAAGCTAATAACTTGACAAAGTAGGTAAAGTAGTATGTAACGCGAGTATAATTCGGGAAGTTAAGACGCTACTTTGAAATAGAGACCGGAAAGGATTCTTATGAGTCAAGTACTTACGTATAAGTCGTAAGATAGGTAAAACTTCTACTGATAAACTAAGCATGTAGCGAAAATTCTTCATACAAATTGTGCCTATACGTATTCAGTACTGTACTAGGCGGCGTAGCCTCGATGGTGGAAGCAAGAAACAAAAATCAATATATTAGTGAATTGAAATAATTTATTCCTTATTTAGGCGACGATAACAACATCATTTTTTACACAAAACAATACTGAAGAGAGCTTCCTTGACCTGTCCCATTGACGCGGCCAGCGATTCAAATTTAGAAAGTATAAGGTGCCAGGCTCATGAAAGAGGCTGGATCTTACATCCCCACCATGTGGGCAGCGTAGCTGGTGGAGGCGAGCGCGGGAACTACCCTAGCTATGCCCTAACTATCAAAATACTTTTAAATAGTAAGAAATAATCCATATTGATATTCAGAACATCAGTTTCAATCGAGAGTTGGATCTAGAGTGTCACGAAAGACAGATAGACAGACAGGCTGCATTCTCTATATAACTCACATTCAAACATTGACTGACTCCCACAAGCGTCCAAAGAGGCTGGGCGCTACAGTACCTACGTAAAGAGAAAGTTTCACTACCTACTTATGTTCAAAATTCCCAAAATCTGAATACTTACATGTTTTAAATAACGAAGCTACTAACGCCTAAATATTCAACTAAGTACTTATTATTTTTGTACAGTAGAAAATAAAGTTAATAATAAGTAAATAGAGCTCATACAGAAAGGACGTATTGCTGCAATTTTTTGTAACATTATCCCAAAAAAATCATTATTGAATATAATTGGGGACTGGTTCTTAGGAAATTGGCGACTGAAAATGTGCCTTCAGAATTAAGATCAGTGGGTATTGACTGGGTATACATCGGCAGCGCATCAAGCTTCCGAATAAAGTAAAGGGTTCAAATAATTCAGATAAACTTAGTTAATTGTTTGAAAATCCAGTATAAGTTTGTCCCTTGTACGTGCTGCTTATAGTACCCCAACTTATTTATATTCTGGATATATTCTATCTGTTCTTCTCCATATTTGCCTATTGTTCGTTCACCCTGAAATCGCCAATAATTCGCGTAGGCACAGAATATTATATTAGTGCGTAGGAGTGAGGCGGGGAAATCAAGCTAACTAAGTATGAAATAGGTTTCCAGTATCCGTTTTTCCTTAAAGCGGTAGTTAATCACAGTTTATTATCATGTTACACACATGCCTAAGTTTGGATAGAAATTTGTAAGCGGATACAGTTTATTTATACCTACCGTTAACTTTGTCAGAGACATAATTAGGTGCTCTGTAAAAAATGGTTTGCCTTTACTATGTTTTCCAGGTAAATAGGTAGTTGAAACTTTTCATTTACCTGCCTACCATACACAATTAATACCTATACATTGTATAAAATGAAGGCTTGTTGCGTTTTTCTGACTGTCTGTCGTGCAATTTGCTAACTCCTCCTAAGCTACGCAACCGATTTTGATACTAATAAATTTCACAAGTCTTTTTCTCGGTGACACCGCGGACTGGCCGCTGGTAAATTATAAATTAAAAAGAGGGTGAGAAGATAGATTCTAGAGAGGTATTTTACTTAATAACTCTTGTCTAACCTTTCCTCGCATTATAAGTAAGTAGTATTGCATTATAATTTAATGAAATAATTAGGAAACTCTTCCATCTGAAACAACAATTATGATTTATATGGCGCTAAAATACCAACCTACCTAGTTTATTCAAGGAACGATGGTATATCTCAATGCTGATGTAAAAAATAAAAGTGATATCTATTTATCCACCAATCCATAACAGCAATTTACATCAGGGTATCTAAAACGCTAATTACGACCAGTCTCCGCCGGCTTGTTTTGTATGGAAATCCATTCCGCAGGGCTTACGTCCCAAGCCCTGACGAGATGTCAAATAGAGTTTGACAAGTAATTTCTATAGAAAACATGTAACGTCATCAGATTTTTTGTTCCTTTCTACGATTATTTTGACACTTTTGACTATGCTCGGTCGAGCTATGACAACCGTGTGTACGACAATACTACGACAAAGAGCAGTTTCAACAATCGGCGCCTTGGTTGGTGTCGTAATTGAATTACTTTTGAAAAATATCGAAAAATAAAAACAACTATAACATTTTTGTGGATTGTTATAAATCTTGAGGATATTTGAGACAATGTGGGTACAATAAGTACACTTGAAAAAGTAGTTATGATAGTTTATCAACGCACTAAAATTAGGTATACAAATTACCACTTGCTATCTATACTTGCATCGAATAGCTATGCTAAGCACTGCCAGGGTCAAGATCAAATTGTAGATGTTTGCGCAAATAATCTTGAATTTGTAAAAAGTAAATGGTAATTAATTTTTATTATATTTTTACTCATTCAGAATGATAATAATATTATCTGTTTTCGTTGTTTAGGTAAATTGGATAATATAATTAATATTTAGGTAGGTATTAGGTATTTATTACATGTCTACTAAACTTTTTACTTCTTCAGAATGTCGATAGATGGCGTTTCTCATCAACCTATTGGAACTAATAACACATAGGAAGCGACCGAAAATTCTATTTTTGTTTGATATGATAGCAAATTCCAACGGCTTGCCAATGGCTAGCCTATTGCCGCGCGATATTCTTTATCAGTAAAAGCTATTACTAAAGATAGAGATCCCCGTAGGTGCACTCGGTGTAAAATCATCATAACATGACATAACAAAATGTAACTATTTTATTACTTGTTAGGAGATACAATCATCACATCATACCCATCACTCTAGAATGTCTGAAACTTTAAGGTCCTACTTGTGCTTATTTTTGCAGAAATATGTAACAGTATTCGATTGTTGTTGTAAAAAAAACACAAATTGTAATTATAAACACCATTTACTTAATATTATTAATTGGTTAGGCAGATAACAATTTGTAACATTTTCTTAACAACTTCAAGCCCTCTCAATTTGAGGTTTTGGCAGCACAACGGCCAGAATGGCGCGGTCTTGTAATGAGGCGAATCCGTGACTTTGAGGAGCAGCGTAAAGCAGACCTTGACGATAAACGCGATGAATTGAAGGCCCGTCCTCCCGCTGCCATTAACTTCAATTATATCAATGGCACACACTGTGCACGGAGTTTACTGTCAAAATCGGTTACAATAGCCACCTACGGGAGCATCAGCGCCGGCTCGATCAGGAGTAGAAGTAGTCGCCATGGCCGAAACTGGCCGGAGAGATCATCATCATAATTTTTGTTTGCAACTGTTATTCATCCATCAATGAACCAGCATACATACTTATTTATAACAATATATGTTTGATCTTGCGCTGAAACATACACGAAATTTTAAAACTATTGAGTATTAAAAAATTACAGTTATATCATTCATGGTATGACGCTCTGTTACTTTTATAAGAGTGTTAGAACATAGGTAATATAAATATTTGGGAGTTTTGATTATTATTTTCTGCTGGATTTAGAATAGCGTCGTAAGGCGATAAGATAAAGGGATGAATTCAAGGCAGAATTGGGGCTGCTGGGGTTCCATATCAATACAACATCACATGTGTATTCGCAAAGAACGCTCTTGTATCATAACTTTTTTAACGGGTCGTTGAACGACTCGGTGTCCCACACGAAAAAAAAACTGTTTAAGCACTTCACTTATATATGTAATGGTAATGGTTAAACGGGCTGTTTTCCGCTTCTCGACGTCTACATGCGTGCGCCTATTTTGCGTGAAGAATGGGGGCTCCCTACCCTTCCTCCTTTCCCCGAGGAAGCTCAGCAATCCTACCAAATCACTGAGTGCCCCAGGAATTGACCTCGGACTTCCGAGGTGCTTTGCCTGGTATGTTGCCACCTCTTTGCAGTGTAGTACCACGTGGGCAGCTGTTTCTTCTTCTTTCATGCAGGCTCTGCACAGAGGACTCTCAGTAATACCTATGACTGATTGGTGCTTGTTAAAGTGCTACTTGTAGTAGGCTATTGTAAAACTCTGACACCAGGGTTTATCGGCTCGTTTGATGACATGGTTTCCCACACAAAGAGAGACAGAGAGATTTACCGGTTTCATATTTTTCCTGTCGTGTTATGCCAGCTAAGAATAGCATCACCCCATTTCGACTCTTAGGTGTCGTAAAACGTTATTTAGAAATGAATTCAAGGCTTTGATCATGATCATGGTATTCTGTTCTGGTCATGTTGCGGCTTCAGATTTTAGTTCGGAGGTCCGCATGTACAAACTAACTTAAGAACTAGCTTAGAGTAACAGAATATCCATTTAAATGTATTTATCTTACCTATAACTATGAGTAAACTTACGTGAACTGTTATTTTATTTTATAACTAGCTGGTGCCCGCGAACTTCGTTTCGCCAAGGGAAGATTATGAGCCAACAAAAGCGGCACATCATGCTAAACAACTTTTCAATACAGTCATTATACCGCACAGACAGATTGATTTCTTCTTCTTCCTTGCACCTTCCAACTTTGGGTAGTGTAATCTCTGGATTTTCGGCACCATAAGGTTCTTTCTGGGGTTGTCGGGTCAGGTAGGTTTTTTGTCGTGAGCCTGGTCATACACACTAAGAGATTACATTTTCAAAAATAGGTAGGTAGTTTTCAAAAATATTGATGGGTTACTTATTTTATTACCCGCCCACAATTTTTAGGGCTCCGTAGCCAAAGTGTACCGTATTCTCTGAGACTTCGCTTCGCTGTCTGTCTGTGACCAGGCTTCTATCTCATAAACCGTAATAGTAAACAGCAAAAAATTTAAATTTGAATTATTGACGTTGTATTTCTGTTGCCGCTGCGGCTCCTTTAACCCTTAAACGGGCCTGGCGATTTTGACTATTTTGAATACTGATTATGGTAGCTATGAGGGTTATAAAAAAACTAATTTCAGGTTTTTTTTTTACTTTTGTATTTTTTGAAAAAAAAGGCATGTGGTCGCTATGTGACCACTGCCCATTAAAAAAAACAATATGTGGTCAACATGTGGCCACTGCTCGTCAAGTGATTTATATGTCAGTTAAGGGTCAGACTACACCACACTATGTATGCTAAGAAGTAAGAAAATAATAACAATTATTTAAGAATAACAATAACAATTATTATCAATAATACCAATTTGTTAATAATTTCCCATTTACTTGTTAGTACCCAACAAAAACATTACATGCATGTTCAGAAAATTAAAGTAAAAAATATTTCCCAAGTTTGGTCCTGCCCCACCCCTGACACCCTGTATGTCGTTGATGGGTCCAGCAAGTGATTTAATCACTAGTTTATAGATATGACTATGACGGTAAGTGAGATCTTGCCCTTAAAACACACTTGTTTCCCAAAACGAGCAGTGGCCGCATACGATCCACATTCAGTAAATTTTAACGAGCAGAGGTCATATGTTGACCACATACTTTTGATGTAATTATTTCACAGAAAACTAAATGCGACGCTCAACTTAAAAATTACACACCTAAGTAATTTTGTATTCTATCAGAAATTTATAATAAATAGCACTTACCCGATTCAGTTCCGACATAATTTAATAATATTCCGACAAAACCCATGAAAAAGTGTGTCCTGAAGCGAAGTTCGAGTTTGACAATCGAACTGTCAAAAACTTTTGTAGGACACCCTCCACTTTTTTTTCGTTTAGTAATTGACCAAGTTCATAGACAATAGTATAATGCCATATTGTGGTCCATAAATGGCCTACATTTGTCAAAAATAAATTAATTCCTATGTGGTCGCTATATAGACACAACCCGTTTAAGGGTTAAAACCAATTTGATTTATATGCCATTTTTACACATAATGGTACCGGTCAAGTGTAATTTTGTCTCTTGGTTAGTATTTTATGCATGATTCGTACAATTAGGGCAGACAGATGATGATGGTGATGGCGATGACAATGATGATGGAATGACCTGGAGGAACCCCGAATCACCGCCGATTTGTGTTTGTTACTTTTCTATTAAAGGGAAGCTCACCCCCATCTCTCCTGTTTCGAAGTTTGAGCACCTGAGTCACATCTCGATGATATAGGTAGTTAGTTAGGTACACTACCAAAACCGTCGTTGTTTTATTATTTTTACGCGAAGGAGCAAGTCAATCTAAAGTTACTATAAAAACGATATCGTTTAAGAAAAATAAAAGGTTTTGCAGTTTGTGGTTGGTACAAACAAACAAACCAGCAGCAACAAAATTAACTTCGTAACACTCATAAACCAAATTTTTTGGTTCCCATACCTCTAAAAGTAAAAAACAGAACCCTTATAGGATCACTTTGTAGTCCGTCCGTCTGTCATTTTGTCAAGACCCTTTATCTCAGGAACGCGTAAAGATATCGAGTTGAAATTAAAACCATATACTTAAGTCTATGAACGCTAGTAGTTGTGAAAAAATCAAGCACCTAACTTTAAGTTAAAAGAGGGTATAGCCGTTTATGCAGTAAAAACGCGTGTTTTTTACCCTCTCAAGGGAATCAAAAGTCAGAGGATACTTCCCGTAGACCTAGAATAAACTCTGACACCAGGGTTTCATCGGGTCGTTAAACGGTTCGGTGTCCCACATGAAGAGAGAGAGATGAAATGAAACATGAAAAGAGAAGACAATGAAATTTGGCAAGTAGCTGCGTTTTGAAGTACGAATTAGGGAAAAACTCTAGACATTTTCATAAATTTATGGTTTTTATGGAGGCCGAAAAAAAAACAAAATTTAAGAAAAATTGGCTAGTTGTCCAAGTGGAGTATCATATGAAATATAGGTTTGCCAACCATAATAACCTACAAATCTTAGTACGGAACCCTCGGTGGGCGAGTCCAACTTGCAATTGACCGGTTTTTTTACATTGACTACGAAACTCTATTTGCGGGCGTGTCTGACACGTTCATGTCTGGATTTTTATTTCGCTGTACGGGGTGTTAGGGATGATGTACCGAAAACTTTGCAGGCATGATCAGACCGTCAAACTGAACATTTTTTACTATGGATCCAATGGTGGAAAACGAAAAAAAATTTCCGACCTCCCATACAAAATTCACGATCAGCTGACTTACTTTGTATGGGAGGTCTGATAATTTTTTTCGATGCCCACTATTGGCTTTAAACTAAAAGTTGTTCAATTTCATGGTCTGAGCACACCTGCAAAGTTTTCGTTGTATTATTATGTCGGTAGGTGTTCGAATCTCGAGTCCAATAAGGATATAAAATTAACTACAAATATTGCAAGAGGTTACCCAGCTCAAGAAACTAAACAACTCTCCCCAAGAAACATAGTCTAAAACAAAAGATTAAAAAAAACTGCTAATATTTTAAGGCGTGAAACAGCTTATGAAACTGAACAACTTTTATTATGTCGGTAGGTGTTCAAATCTCGAGTCCAATAAGGATATAAAATTAACTACAAATATTGCATGAGGTTACCCAGCTTAAGAAACTAAACAACTCTCCCCAAGAAACATAGTCTTAAATAAAAGATTTAAAAAAAACTGCAAATATTTTAAGGCATGAACCAGCTTATGAAACTGAACAACTTTCCCCAGGGGAACTAAGAAAAAAATTTTGGACCTACCATTAAAATTTTTAAGAGGTGAACCAGTCCATGAAACTGAACAACTTTACCTGAGGAATATAGGTCGAAATATGAAAAAAATATATGTAAAATATCCTCCTCCCATATAAAAAGTATTGGCCGGCCATATCAGTTTGTATAAGAGGAACAAAATTTTTTTCGAATTTCGACCTATGTTTCTAAGGAAAAGTTGTTCAGTTTCATAGATTCGTTTACCCCTTAAAATATTTGAAGTCATCTTTTTTACATTCTATGAAAAAAAAATGGACCTCCTCCTATGTACCTAAAAATGTTCTTGCCGATATACCGAGTAATTTGTAGGGAAGTAGGTAATATTTTTTTCATTTTTCGACATATGTTTCTTGGGGAAAGTTGTTCATTTTCATGGACTGGGCTCACCTTTTGAAATAATTTCGGTTGATTTTTTACATCTTATAGGTACTTAACTTATTTATCTACCGCAACGCAATATCGATTTCCGTGCAAACTTATTACAAGTAAAGTGGCAACCCCCCCTTTTAGGGGTTGATTTTTTTTAGCCTATAACCTGGTCGGTGATCTTCCCGACATTTTGGTATAATTTGCATCAAAATCGGTTCAGTAGTTTTTGCGTGATGCTTCCTCATACAAACAGATAAACAGATAAACAGAGAAACAGATAAACAGACAAACAGATAAACAGAAAAAAATTCTAAAAATTGCTGAAACGTGTTCTGTTATCAATTTCAAGTATCACCAAACACTTTTTTTTTGAAAATCTTCTATGTACAGACTTTCGACCTTCTACAACTTTATTATATGTATAGAATTGAATTGTTTTGAATTATAAATTTGGTTTGTTTTTGTGAACCTTCAATTTGAATGACATTAAGTATAGTGATTTTATCTGTGGATTTTATTGATAAACTCTTTGGTAATCAAAGTTGGTCACATCAGACCACCATCAGACATGTCTAAAGGTGCCATATACGAAGCGATATCGTCACATATCACGATATCTACCTGCTCGATATATCCCGCCAATTTTTTTAGGTAAATTATTATTTATGTAAATGATTTTAAGCACAAAATTACTAACAAATTAGTTTTAATTCTAATCTAAACCGGGTGTCATTCTTTCTTTATTTCCTCGTCATATTGCTGGCACAGGAAATATAAAAAGCGTTTCGATATCCCAAAAAGGTACTGCGTAATGAAATATCCCACCAAAAACATAAATGTGAAAATTGGTAGCCAAGTTCAACGTTCTACCGAAAAAAGTATTGATATGAACATGGTCGCCAAGTTCAGTAAACATTCCTGAAATTAATTTCTTTATAAGGTCGCTTAACATTCTTTACTAAAATAAAACAAACACCTTAAAATCTAGAGCACCTCACAGTTTGACTGGGCTAGTTTTCACAATTTCCTAATTGTTTAATATCTTTTTTATTATCTACTCTAATCAATATTTGAAGTCGTATTAAAAACTAGCCAAGCAAAACTGTGAGGTGCTCTAGATTTTAAGGTGTTTCTTTTATTTTAGTAAAGAATGTTAAGCGACATTATAAAGAAATTAATTTCAGAAATGTTTACTGAACTTGGCGACCATGTTCATATCAATACTTTTTTCGGTAGAACATTGAACTTGGCTACCAATTTTCACATTTATGTTTTTGTGGATATCATTACTTTTGTTAGTACTAAAGACGATACAAAGACTTTTAAAACATTTGACTTTTCTGCGTTTACGCTGTGTCACATTATTTTTTGAGTAATTTTCTTGGACCTTTGACACACTTGAACGCATTGCCCATTCATTATCACTAACATTTTTTTTGCGTTTTCTGCTTATTGTTAAACTTTAAATCAGGGCGGGTAAAGAGTTCGCAGGCGATTGTACTCTACTACACTATTATACAACCTGTTACATAACTAACCAAAAAAAAGAATATTTTTCATTATCATCAGTCGATAAAATAATCACATCACTAGTCTAAGTCAGGTGCTACACTACCTGGCGAATAAAGTCCGCTTCGGCATACATTGCTGGTTGACTTAGTTTCTTGTATTGATGACACTCATGTAATAGCCAGCAATGTAGACCGAACTACGCTTCGTCGCGTCGGTAACTTCATTTGAACTCTGAGCTGTCAAAATTAGTGCTGCGATGCCACGATTAAAAATAAGTGTAATTTAATAAAAAAATATTTTTTTCGTAGGTTTCAAAAACGATACTATGGCTCTAATTTTTTGTTAATTGACTCTTTGCAACGGACCTTTCCACACCCTTTCAGATTTATTGGTTGTTTTGTAACACGTTGTAGAAGTCTCTTGCACTTTAATTTGGCTTTTAACACCTTGTATAAATCCACTTTTTACACCCTGTATATTGCCACTTTTTACACACTGTATACATCCACTATTAACACCCTGTATACATCCATGATACTTTTAACAACCTGTATACATCCATGTTACTTTTAACACCCTGTACACTTCCACTTTTGGCACCCTGCATACATCCACTTTTAACACCCTTTATACATCCATGATACTTTTAACACCCTGTATATATTCACTCTTAACACCCTGTACACATCCACTTTCAACACCCTACATGCATTTTTAACACCTTGTATATATGTACATCCATGATATTTTAAACACCCTGTATACATCAACTTATAACACCCTATATACATCCACTCTAGAACCAACCTGCTGAATAGCTCATGGCTCTACTCTACGTTATTATCTACATTCATCAAAATAAATATCCATTCAAATCTTACTCGGTCGGTACTAAAGACCAATTTACCTTTGCCGCTGCGAAAATAAAATCCCATTCATTGTATATGGGAGTTTCAGAAGTTTAGCTACAAATATAAGTTTGTAATCACCCTGTTATCACAAATTCGTATTTTTTTTGTGATAAAATTGAAAAATTATAGATGTTTGATTTTTTCCTGTGTATTCACATAGTTATCTAGGTGAATGCGAAATTTTAACCTCTTGACGCATAATGTCCGATTCGCATAATGTCCGATGTCCGTTTCGCACCCAAGTCGCACAAAGTCCGATTCGCACAAAGTCCGAGTCGCACAAAGTCCGATTCGCAGAATGTCCGAAATAAACATAGGAAAGGAATGTGTACCTAATAAAAGCCTAAGGTACAGCCAAGGTCTAGACAAGATCTACTAAATGACAGCTGCCAAATTCAAACATGGTTTTTCTCAGTAAGCATGCAAGCTAGATTGCAAGTTTCTTGGAAATAGACGAGATGATGATTTCGATTTCGAATGACAGCTGTCAAACTCAAAATTTGTTTTTCTCGGAAACTATGCATGCCAGACAACTAGTTTCTTGGAGAAAGTTGCTGGTCTTGAGCAAATCTACATTTCAGGTGACAGCTGTCAAACTCTAAACGCGTTTTTCTCGGAAACTATGCATGCCAGACAACTAGATTCTTAGGGAAAGTTGTTGGTCTTGAACAATTCTGCATTTCAGGTGACAGCTGTCAAACTTTATACGTGTTTTTCTCGGAAACTATGCATGCTAGACTACTAGTATCTTTGAGAAAATTGTAGGCCTAGACAAGATCTATGAAATGACAGCTGTCAAACTTCAAAATGGTTTTTCTAGGTCAACATTAGGGATTGCAATCCCGCACCTGATTCAATCCCGCGGGATTCATTTGCGGGATTGGGCCAATCCCGCGCGGATCCCGCGGGATCCCGCATCTTTGTAATCATGTTAAAAATCTTATTTGAAATACATATTATTTCTTCAAAAATCGACTTTAATTCAATAAAAATTAACATACCTATCATGTGGAGCTAAAATAACTAAATAAAAATTGAGATAAGTGTTATCAAATTACATTTATTTCGTATTTAGAGCTGTGTTCAATTTTACCCTTTATTCTTACTACTGCTAATATTAATTTGTTAAACCCTTTCTCATACATGTGACAGGCAAGAAGTGTTTTTATTGTCTGCAATATTGAGCAGGGTATCGTTGAATAAGTATTTAAAACTTCGGGAGAAAATATTACTATCTCAAGATATTTGCTTTTAAAAGGGGCGTTTTTGAGTCATAAATTGTTACAGCTGTAAGTACTAAAGCATAGAGGCTATAATTTTGATAAAAATAAATAATATAGGTCTCAATCTAAAGTTATCATGAAAAATATATATATAACGGATACTGAAAAATATCAATCAAGTTTTAAGAAAAATATAAAAGGTTTTCTATCTGCGGTTAAAATTAAATTTGTAACGCTAAAAAACTTAAAATTAAAACTGCAATACCCTATTTGTGAGCGTATCTGACACACCCTTAGCCAGGTTGTTTTAGTAATATGAATGAATTCTAATATTGTATTGACTAAAAATTAAAATTAGGGGGCAAAATAGTCACTTCAGTTCAGATCAAAACTTTCATAAGGCTTATCAAATAACAAATTTTCAATTTACTAACTTAACTTCTTAATTTCATGAGGGATACCGAGTCGTTCAACGACACAAGAACCCTGGTGTCAGAGTGCTTTCACTCTAGCGTCTAGATAACTGATAAGTTATAGAAGAATGCTCTAAATTAAAGAGTATTAATGGTTTTACGAGAATTCAAAAATTCTTTTACGAGAGAAGAAAATGCTCTTGCAGCTTCTACGCTAATAGTTTAGAATGTTTTGATAAATAGGACATATTTTTAGGAACTGAACGTCGAGTTTTCGCTATTAGTTTTCAATGTGCGGGATCCGCGGATCCGCGTTTTGAAGGTGCGGGATCCCGCGGGATTGCGGATCCCGCACTGCGGGATTGCAATCCCTAGTCAACATGCAAGCTAGATTGCAAGATTCTTGGAAAAAGTTGTAGGTCTTGAAAAGATCATCATTTCGAATGACAGCTGTCAAACTCAAAATTCGTTTTTCTCGGAAACTATGCATGCCAGACAACTAGTTTCTTGGAGAAAGTTGCTGGTCTTGAAAAAATCTACATTTCAGGTGACAGCTGTCAAACCCTAAACGCGTTTTTCCCGGAAACTATGCATGCCAGACAACTAGTTTCTTGAATGAATGAATGCAGAGTCCTCTGACATGGTTGAAGCGTCCTCTGACATGGTTGCAGAGGGCTCTTAAAATCGTTTCAGATGTCTCTGACTTGGTTTCATAGTCCTCTGATATAGTTGCATTGCAGAGAACACTGCTATGGTTGCAGAGTCCTCTGACATGGTTGCAGAGTCCTCTGATATGGTGGCAGAGTCCTCTGACATGATCGCAGAGGCTTCTGACGTGGTTGCAGTGTCCTCTGACATCATTTTAGAGACCTTTGACATAAATGCAGCATCCTCTGACGTGGTTGCAGTGCAGAGGCCTCTTAAAATAATTTCAGAGGCCTCTGACTTGGTTTCATAGTCCTCTGACATAGTTGCAGAGGCCCCTGACATGAATGCACAGTCGTTAGACATGGTGGCAGAGTCCTCTGACATGGTTGCAGAGTCCTCAGACATGGTTGCACTGTCTTACGACATGGTTGCAGAGGCCTCTGACATGGCGGCAGAGTCCTCTGACACGGTTTTAGAGTCCTCTGACGTGGTGGCAAAGTCCTCTGACATGGTTGCAGAGTCCTCTGATATGGTGGCTGAGTCCTCTGACATGGTTGCAGAGTCTTCTGACATGGTTGCAGAGTCCTCTGACATGGTAGCTGAGTCCTCTGACATGGTTGCAGAGGCTTCTGACATGGCGGCAGAGTCCTCTGATTTTGTGGCAGATACTTTTGACATGGTGGCAGAGTCTTCGAACATGGTTGCAGAGTCCTCTGGCATGGTTTCAGAGTCCTCTGACATGTTGGCACTGTCTTCTGACATGGTTGCAGAGTCTTCTGACATGGTTGCAGAGTCCTCTGACATGGTAGCTGAGTCCTCTGACATGGTTGCAGAGGCTTCTGACATGGCAGCAGAGTCCTCTGATTTTGTGGCAGATACTTTTGACATGGTGGCAGAGTCTTCGAACATGGTTGCAGAGTCCTCTGACATGGTTTCAGAGTCCTCTGACATGTTGGCACTGTCTTCTGACATGGTTGCAGAGTCCTCTGACATGGTTGCAGAGATCTCTGCCATGGTTGCAAAATTATGTTTCAAAACACCAACATTTTAATCTTATGCATCGTGTATGTCAAATGCGTTGGTTATGTTTAATATTCTTGCAGTTAATATTTTACCGAAACTACACATAAAGTTCACATAACTGACGTATTGGATTTTGCGTTGTTTATGTTTAGTGGTTATGTTGATTTAGAAAACCTAAACCTAATTATAATGATCGTTAGTGATCTTATGATATTTATGTTTACTTTTATAAAAAGAAATATTGTGTGGTGACATACGCCGTAATAGCCATTACGATAATTATCACTAGGATGTCCACTTTTTTTTGGCGATTGCGTTGGTTATGCTTAATAGAAATATGGGATAAAATATAGATATTTAAAAAAGAGTCAGTGATCCTTGTAGATCTCATTACGCCGATTCCGAATATGTATATAACTCAAATCGCACAAAAATGTCGATTGCGTTGCTTATGCTTATGACACAAAGTAAGTATTGGCTAGCGCAATCCAGAGAGTCGGCTTCGAGCAAACGCGGCTAAACTCACTCAGACATCCACACGCGTCGTTTACGCGCTCTGTGGAACCGTGTCGAACCGGTAATGGTTGAGTGTAAACGGCGCGTTCGGTGCGGGCAGACGGAATGCCGAGTAAAGAAAAATATTTTTGTGATGTGTTTGGGTGTAATTGTGCATTATCATTTTTAGTTTCCCACGCAATAATGAAAAGTAAGTAGAACTCTTTTATTTGATAAATAAATGGAAACCTACTTCAAAACAGTAGAAATGGAGGGATTTCTTTTTAAAAAATTTATTTTTCGTTTTTAATATGTGATTTAGCGTTTTAGGTACGTACCTACGTAGAAGTAGGTAGGTGGCGCTTTAGTTTGATTTGGTAGGTTAAATGGGTTTAGGTAGGTACCTACCCACAGTAGATAGATATGTACCTACCTAGTCAGCATTTGAGGTGAAGCGATAAGTACCGAAATACCGATAGCAAAAGGTCTAGGTTATCTCATCTTCATTTCCGATCATCAGGTAGGTACCTACTAGGATTTTCGAATACCCGACCAATTTAGATACCCGGGTATCGGGTACGAATTTTTTAAATACCCGGGTATACCCGGGTACCCGGGTATTGGGTGAATATCGACAACTGCGTTTTTTGTCTCATTTCGGAGGATTTTTTAATTTTTCCGTTTTTTAAATATTTTTTTACATAGTGGTAATCTTTATGGTGATTTATTTTAACTGTGAAAAAATGCTAGCAATATCTTAATCAGAAGCTGAGATATTCGAGTTTGAATTTTGAAAAAGGCACCGAAATGAAAACAGTCCTCCGAAATGATAATAAGTGTGCACCGAAATGAAAAATGACCTCCGAAATGGTAATAAGTGTGCACCGAAATGATAATTGTCCATCGAAATAATAATAAGTGTGCACCGAAATGAAATATGTCCATCGAAATGAAGTGGTCAAGTGCGAGTCTCTCTAGGCAAGCAGTGTTCTGTTTCTGTATGGTAATTTTCAATGCGATTGGATTTAATCAATAGTCAAACATAAGCCTGTATGGAAAGGGATTAGCGAAGAACCAACGTAGCGGGTGCAGCAAAGTAGAACGAGTGTGGAACTGGTGACCACAGCAGAGTAGGATGACTGAGGAACCGGTGTCTTCAGCAGAGTGGGACGAGTGAGGAACTGGTGACTACAGCAAAGTAGGACGAATGAGAAACCGGTGACTACAGCCGAGTGGGACGAGTGAGGAACAGGTGACTACAGCCGAGTGAGACCAATGAGGAACCGGTGACTACAGAAGAGTGGGACGAGTGAAGAACTGGTGACTACAGCAGACTGAGACGAGTGAAGAACTGGTGACTACAGCAGACTGAGACGAGTGAAGAACTGGTGACTACAGCAGATTATGACAAGTGAGGAACCGGTGACTACAGCCGAGTGGGACGAGTGAGGAACAGGTGACTACAGCCGAGTGAGACCAATGAGGAACCGGTGACTACAGAAGAGTGGGACGAGTGAAGAACTGGTGACTACAGCAGACTGAGACGAGTGAAGAACTGGTGACTACAGCAGATTATGACAAGTGAGGAACCGGTGACTACAGCCGAGTAGGTCGAGTGAGGAATTGGTGACTACAGCAAAGTGGGACGAGTGAGGAACCGGTGTCTTCAGCAGAGTGGGACGAGTGAGGAACTGGTGTGGTGACTACAGCAAAGTGGGACGAGTGAGGAACTGGTAACATGGGTACGTGGCATGCGCGCTCTCTAACACACCTACCTACTAGTAGGTAGATGGGAACGCAGCATGTGCGCTCTCTAACACACCTACCCACTAGTAGGTAGATGGGTACGCGGCATGCGCGTTCTCTAACTCACCTACCTACTGGTAGGTAGATGGGTATGTGGCATGCGCGCTCTCTAACACACCTACCTACTAGTAGGTAGATGGGTACGTGGCATGCGCGCTCTCTAACTCATCTACCTACTAGTAGGTAGATGCGCGCTCTCTAACACACCTACCTACTAGTAGGTAGATGAGTACGCGGCATGTGCGCTCTCTAACACACCTACCTACTTGTAGGTAGATGGGTACGCGGCATGTGCGCTCTCTAACACACCTACCTACTAGTAGGCAGATGGGTACGCGACATGCGCGCTTTCTCCCTAACACACTCACATACTAGAAGGCTCGCTCTCTAACACACCTACCTATTAGTAGGTAGGTAGGTCTCTAACTCACCTACTGACCAGATAGTACGAATGAGGTAGGTATAGGTATGCTATTATTGTGTGGGCAGTTTACATTTGTCTAGCGAGGTTTTCATAATAGTTTCGTAAATTAACAAACCCTACCTTCGAATTCAACAAGGAACCCTAAGGCATCGAGCCTCTCCAAATTTCCGTGGGGTGTTATCATTTCTGAGGGGTGATATAGACATTTCAGTCCACCGAATCCTCCGAAATGAGAACGCAGAAATGAAAATAGAACAGTAAATTTTAAATATTTTTTTAACTAAAACGATTATAGTGAAATCAACAGCACTCAAGCCAAACAGTTCCTAAAGCACATAAACGCAGTAATTTTGAGACAAAATGAATGAGCAATACACGAGTTAAAAAAGGCACCGAAATGATGAAAAAAATGTCGCCACTCCACAGAAATGAAATATTTTCGTTAATAGCAGAAAAACAAAGCGACATAGCTCCCGTGAATCTGCACCAAGCTTTAGACAGGCACTAATACAAGGCGTCGAAGGGCAAGCGGAGTGCGTAAGCGCAGGGCGTGAGGAGCTATTCTGCCATAAGTTTTTACCCTCCGGAATGAAAGGGCTTCGTCGGACACATGTATTCAGGTCTCTCAAACGTAGTACATTATAGCTAAAGAGATGGGTGTTACTTATATCAATTGATTGGTTCACTGTTTATAAAAAATAGCTGTAATTTCATGTCAATATGAGACCACTTTGGCGTAACAAGGTATTTAATGACCAAAAATGTAAAGCGGACAACCCACCGAGATGAGAAAATGGCACTTTATTATTTTTTAAATGTGATTTATAGTTTTTCAAATAAAATTATATTTATTGTACCAGGTAGTTCACGACATTTTCTACCCGAAAAAAAATTGCGTCATAAGATATTTGACACGATACACCCTCGTTATCAGCCCGGACACTCATTTTTTGGGCTTGGGATATTCACCCTATTACCTTTTTAAGTAAAAATGGGTTCGAAATTGAGAAACAAAGGTTTAAAAGTTAACTCTATTTATACTTAATTGTAATACCTATCATTCAAGTTCACAAAGTGGGAATAATTTAGTAAAATTAGACAAACAAAACCGGTATAAAAATACTTTAGTCAGTCTCACTTTTTATTACTTTCGTTTCCACTCGCTTCTAACAGTTTTCACGTGGGAGTAAGATATTTCTCCATGGTAAAAAGCATTTATCTTATACAATTCCAGGATGAGTAACCTAGCATTCTAAAGGTAAAAGAAATCTTAAAATCGTACGCGCAGGTTTTGAGAAAATTCGTTACAAACCTACAAAAATACTCCCAGAAAATAATACAAATATTTTCCCTTAAAAATATACTATAGAAAACTAGATATATAGGGAGTAACAGAAAGGGTATTACAAGCCGAAAGGAGGTCAAGGTACTCATGAAATTGAACAACTTTCCCTATGGAACATGGGTCGACATATGAAAAAACAATTGGACCTCCCATAGTAAATCAATCAGCTGATCGGCAATTTTGTATGGGAGGTCCAAATATTTTTCATATTTCGACCCATGTTTCATAGGGAAAGTTGTTCAGTTTCATGAGTACCTTGACCTCCTTTCGGCTTGTTATACCCTTTCTGTTACTCCCAGTATAAAGTCAATTTGTGTAGAAATTTATACAGGGTTGACCATAGAGTGATGTCAATAAAAAGAAATTAGATTCCTCACATTTTGGGGTATTCGAAAATACCCCATTAGTTTCCGAGTTATTCAACTTGTAAAGATATGAGGAATCTAATTTCTTTTTATTGACGTCACCTCTATGGTCCACCCTGTATAATACGAAGTCACTTCGTTAAAAGAAACAATACTTTTGTAAATATAAATAAATCCTTTAATCTTTTTACTCTTTTATTTGTATAACATCAGTCTATATATTTCTTTCTCGAGTAGGTACCCGGGTACGCGCGTCGTTTATACCCGGGTACCAAAAGTCTGAAATACCCGGGTATACCCGGACCCGGGTACCCGGGTAGAAAACCCTAGTACCTACCTATGGTAGTCCAAATGGACTATTACGATCCTGGATATATTTTCATTTTTTCGACACGGCAGCTGGTGACCTTCGAAACTATAGTAGGTAAGTACTATAGTTTCGAAGGTCACCACTTCGAAACTTACCTACCTACCCACCTACTAACTTACAGCTACAAATACAGCTTCCATGCCGGATTTTTTCCCGTGTGGCGTCCCCGCGCTTCATGACGCGCATGTCGTCATGATGGTCATGTTCATGCCATGATAGGTAGGTAGGTACTTACCAACCTATCTACCTACCGTTCCCAGCGCGTATCGCCCGCCCGCCAATACATTGGTAGGTAGGTAATCTGTGTGCGACTGACTATAGTGACGGTACGTTTGACTTTCATGATGGCTTGACTACCTGTTCAAAAATACCTACCTTCCAACCATAGGTACCTATTCTAAAGTTCGTGACGGCAAGATAGGTATTTTTTTAAGCCTTTCTTTTAGATAGATACACTTGTTTTCCGTGGGAAACACCGACGAACGACGTGAGGAACCCTTTGTCGTGTCGGTCATCGCCGCCGGCCGGTCCTCTACTTACCTACTACCTACTTACCTACCTGCCTACCTATGGGTCGCTTCGCTCACCACCTAGTCTTGTGACCCAAACCCATTGCCTATCTACCGATTTAGGTGGGGACATACTTATTCCTATTAGAAATATGACTTTCTACTCAGGTAGGTACCTACTTCCAAATGGTAAAAATATTTCATATCGGCCGGGTAATTTAGGAGTTTATCAATTGCATATACCTAATTCACACTAACAAACGACAGGTAACTTCATTAAAAAAATCAGAAAGTAAAAGTAGCAACCCTAAAGAGTAGGCATAAGTGATCGAAAGAAGGGGCGAGCTGGCCTTCTGTAAATTCTCTATTTTGTGGCTATAGCGCACGATATCGGTCTATATGTCGCAGTACGATGGTAGAAACAGGTTTTTGGCCAAAAGCCGGCATAGAGCAAAATCGTAGACTTTCTTCGGCCATCGTCCTAAGCTGATCTAGGTTTTTGGCAAAAACTTTGATACCAGGGTCCATCGGGTCGTTCGGCAACTTGGTGTACCACTCGAAGACAAAGTAGTTCCCTTGAAATGCAAAAAAAGCCATAATACTAAACGAATCTAGGTTTTTGGCCAAAATCCTAGGTTGTTGGCCAAAAACCTAGATCAGCTTAGGACGATGGCCATAGGAAGTCTACGATTTTGCAATATGCCGGCTTTACCTAGGTTTTTGGCCAAAAAACAGATTCTGCCATCGTACTGCGACATATATATGCTGGATTGCCACCTCAGTCGCCTTTTTTATTCCTTTCGAAGATAATTTTTAGCTATAACAATAAAACATATGAAAGTGGAATCATAAATAAATTCCATAATTAATAATCCAATAATTCCACCAATTGTAAGTATGATATCGTCGTCTCGTCTGAGAACTACCATCGATATAATATGGCAGTGTTGTGATATGAAACGATATCGCTACGTATGCGGGAACCTTAACAAACTCTACCTAGTAACGAAGGCCAAAGGAAGTCTACGATTTTGCCATATGCCGGCTTTTGGCCAAAAAACTAGGATTTTGGCCAAAAACCTAATTCTGCCATCGTACTGCGACATGTTCGCACTTTCGGTAAGATCCATTTTGTATTTACCTCATTTGACTTGTAACTTCTGTTATGAATAAGTAATTTTATTGTATTAATTGTATCCATAAACGAGACCCCAGTATCGAGCTTTGCACAACTTTCTGACTGACATCTAGCTGGTGGGATAGCTTTAGTTTAAGGGTCTAAGTTTCAGCCTCGTTGTCCATGACGTCATGACTGGTAAGACGCACTGATCGAATCGAGTCTTGTGGAATTGAGGCAAGGGTGATTTCAGCACATGACGCAACTACCCAAATGTTGCCCAGCGCATTGCATTGTTCTGATCATTCCAGTCTCTTCCCCAACTGCAATGTTTTCCCTATTCATAAGAACTTCTGGAAAATTCAAAATCTTCGACAGAGACTGGCTCGGGGATGACATACGGTTATTTGGTTCTTCTATTACTCTCTTAACTTGTTTGCAGCGATTTTAATGTTCTTTGAAGATACCTGTAAAAACATTTTTTAAATTGTTTTATTAGTTTATTCCCCAGAGGTTAATTCTAAGAAGGGTTCAGACTTACGCGGGCTCTACGCGTAGTGTGCGCAAGTTGACGCGTATTAGAATAGAATAGAATGGTACATTCTAAGTACAAAGTCACACCACAGCCTACGTGATGACCACCGCAGCTCACGTGAGCGACCGGCGCGCGGGGGCTGATGTAGGCTGCGCGGGACGGAAGACTTTGTATTAACTCGCGGTGGACACGGGTAGTGGTACTAGGCTGAACTGGCAAGTATCGAAAACAGCGACGCATTATGTTATGACCGTCTAGTGCAATTTTGGAAAGTATACTTAAGTAAATACAATTGTTGCTTCATGGTAAATGCAATACCATTACAAAATGGAAAATAAGAAAGATCAAGCAGAAGACTGCGATTATATCTGAAGAAAACACCGCTTGCACTGCGCTTAGCAATAGTGGTAAGTATGGCATATACCCTTCAATCGAGTCTGTGTCCAGCAGTGGACTATTTTAGCTGCTGAAGAACAAGAAGACATTTTATAATGAAAGGGAACTAGAAACAACATTTTGTTTACTTACATCTCAAACGAATTTTTCTTTGCATATTTACCTACAAGTACCTATTTAGGAACACATTTTAATTATATTTTTTTATAAATCAATTACTTTTATAATTGCCTTGCATGATTTGTATGATATTTGAGTAAATTTGTTTAATTTTATTCCTGCGTTTTATTCTATTATCTTCACCGTTTGACATTGTCAAAAATTATCAACAATATGAAATTATAGAAAAGTGTGTTTGTTTGTTTATTTATCTTTTCTGCTCCTACACGTCTTCGTAAAAGTGCAATTTATGTTGTCTAGTATAGTTTATGTTACTTAGGTACTATTTTTGAGTGTAGTTATTGAAAAACTGAAGAGCGATATAGTTATTATCACGGAAAAACATCTAACAAACGTTAAAGAAATCCAAAAAACAGAGAGACGGTGTCTCACAACTCGATAATAATGTGCTACAAGATAGGAGAAGAAAAATAATAAAACTGGAAAAACATCGCTGGAGATTCTGATTAAACGTTCTCATATCTTACCTTAAATTAGTCCTTGTACTTTTTGTCAAAAAAGGTTATAACGAGATAGAACATGATCGAGACTAAAAATTAATTAAAATTTTATCAAAATAAGGCGAAGACAACAAACAATAGCGACTAAATTGACTAGAAATCGAGAAGAACTAAAAAATTACAAGACCTTGACATATATCCTCTTCTAACTCTGTTTGACAGAAAGCCACAGCAGACTAACTAAAAGTAAGTTAAGAGAATGTGTATCCCGAATTGTTAGCATTGTACCGTATATTATAATTTCCTCCGTAATACTTTATGCTAACCTAACTACCTGATAACACGTAGGTAAGTAATAAAAATTTGTAGTTGCAAATGTTGCAATGTAAGCATTAATCAAATTACCTAATCTTTGGCGTCACAGAACTTGGAAAGAATATTGGCGCGATCACACAAATCATGATCGTTGTGTTGCTGGCAGAGAAAGAATACCACCGACTTCTCGCTTTTCGTGGAGGTCGTAAGACGCGGTGGAGGAACTAACCTGACCTAAGCAGGGTCCTGGAGCAGAACAACTCCACGCTTAAAACCAAAACAGGGACTCTGCCAGGGCGCGTGGTACAGAGATCTAAACCACACTCCTTTAGCCGAAATTTTTTTCGGTTGCCTTTTCTTGTATGTCCGACGCGACGTCAGAGCATCACAGCCCACAGCCACACACTAGATTAAGACCACCTACGACAGATTAAGACCAATGATAATAAAAGGTAGGGTAAAGCCGCGGATAACCGCTAGTCTACATATGCATATACGAAAGTTTGAATAAAATCTCAATCAATTGGTAAATCTCTCTTCAAGGCAAAATAAAAGTTAAAATTGTCTGTGGTTACATATCTTGCCTTCCCTTCTAGCAGTTTTGTCGAGGGGGAAGTGACCATATTCAGGTTAAATACGCTCCTCGACACGGCAAAAGGGTTTTCAGAGCCCTGTAATATTATTTTGGCACATTAAATATATGACTTCGCTGCGGTTGTTCTAATGACATCTGAAATAGTTCAGACATAACAGGCATGACTCACGGGATGGGCGATCGGAGCCCAGAATACATGTATGTTTCATAATCACGATGATATATTTTTATTTTGGGAGGTCAGCGGAGTGGGAGAAAGAGAGCTGCAATCAAATGCGTCGCCGACATTCACCCACGAATAAATTATAGACGGGTGTATGGGTATGTCAGTAGGCTTCGGCCAGAATCGCGACATTTATTGAGATTTTCATGGATATATACGGTGAAATTTTACTAGTGACTGATAGCGATGGTGTCACGGTGTTTTCATTTTAAGCAGTTTAATTTATATTATAACTATGCATACGTACGTATGTAGTGCATACTACCGACAAATTTTAAAAGTGAGGTAATGTTGGTAGTTGTACGTTCACAGATCATTTAATACCCAGCTATACTACCTGCAACTACTCACAAAGTCTGGTTTAATCGTACGCTCTTTTACGTAGCCAGCTCCCATACTCACGTATGTGGCCAAAGTTTTATCTAAGAAAAATACTTGGTTATCGCTGCACATGCAGCTTGCAGGTGAATAAACTAGATATTATGTTTATTAACTTTTAAGAATTTTGTTTTATCGTTAACCTCGAACGTGACTTTGCATTTATCTAAAAAGAGAGAATCAAAATAACTGAATACTTGTAGGAATGTAAAGGGTGCAAAAAATCGTGTATGTAACTGTGGCCAACAGTCCTCCCTCACATTCATCTACATTTTTGATTTGATACAAAATCGCCGATCAGCTGACTGATTGACTCTGAGAGGTTAAAATTTTTCTTCATATTTCGACCCATGTTCATGGGGAAAGTTGTTCAGTTTCATGAGTACCTTGACCTCCTTTCGGCTTGTTATACACTTTCCGTTACTCCCTGTATGTTTTCTATAAACCGAAATAGCTAAAATCTTCATACTTCATAGGTTCAAAATACTTATGTCAATTTAATAAACTGCTTGAGATATGCCTCTTCTCCTTACGCCAATCACACCCGTGTACTATTCTTGTTTAAAATTGTAAAAAATTCGTCTCCCCAGCAGATAGAATGTCATCTGACAATTGATCAAAGCGTGTTATATCACTGAGTGCAAATACTGAGCGGCGCAGCGCGCCTGCGCACGCGCCGCATTTGAACCGTTGCCAGATCCGAAACCGGGACACCAAAATAAATTCCATTCGGCAATCCTCGGTGATATATCATGCACGCCGCCTTACGGCATTTACGTACTCATAACATTACATTACTACCTATAGCATTTTACTGCAGGACGTAGGCCTACTCAAAGATACCTACGCCATAAGGCACGATCTCCTGTTTTCGCCACGCAATCACTGGTCTATCCTAATTTTTTATCCTAAATTCCTACTACAGTCAATATTTTTAATGATATGTGTGGTTCCTATTAAGAAGTGGGGTTGGTCAAGATATGTAATTTTTCGCTTTATCTAATGTTTCACCATCCGATATTATTTCGATCCCCGCTTCTCTTGACTTGTTTTCTTACATACTTATAGTGCGTAAAGTTTCTTAGCAATATCCGATTAGATTCTCGCAATCAAAGTGGGACATTCGATTCAATCATTCACATTTCCAGGTCAAATCTCCGATAACGGTTGGTGCACAACGAACCTGATTTGACGAAGACCGTTCTCAGTTGTAAACCCATTTAGTTTTGTTATTTTCAACGTAAGTAGATACCTACTAAAAAGAATATTGGATCTATTAGGTAAAGAGTGCCTACAACATAAAAAGTAAAAATGGATAATCTAAAATTTAAATTTAAAATGTCCGCTAAGCTGCTGAGTTATTTTGAAAGTTAAACGCTCTATATTTGTACTTCGTTGAAGTTCCTAGCTCATCTAGGTGGAAAAAGTAATATAGACGAAATGTAGAGCTAGACATTCAAAGTTTTTTCGTCATAATACCTACAGCAGTCATTTCGTCATAATACCTACAGCAATCAATTCTTATTCTTATTATAATAACCCTAACACAATTCACTAATAAAGCGCAGAATTTATTAAAACGGAAAATGACTTTCCTCACATTTTCCTTCAAATAAACTTTAACAAGGGCATTAAGTTTCAAGAAATTCAATCTTTATTAGCGCGAAGAATAATAAAGGTGATAAAGGGAGCATTTCGTGATGACGCAAATGTATTTATCAGAATTAAACGCGCAGGGTCGCGGGGCGGGCGCGGGGGGCGCGTTATTTATGGGTAGCTCCTCACAACTCGCAACTAACACTACAAAACTCGCTTAATGTTCAGACTTTCTCTCAACTCTTGCGATTAAGTTGCATCCAATAAACTTTCCCGGAGACCTCTGAACCCCATTTCTAACTAGAACATCTTATTTCAACGGCTTCTGCCAGAGGCGCAAAAAATGTCCCATTACAATACTTACTTGAAGACTTTACGCTGCGAACGGCAGAGCTAAAATAGCAAAACTATTTTCCTTCAAGGATTTTCCAATATTCTTAGCTATAATTAGAAATGTCGTTGAACTGTAAGCACAGTTTCTTTCGATGTCGTGAATTACATCAGCATGCAATCAGTTTTGTTAGACATTTATGGCCTTACCACAAAAAAGTTAGACCAGTGTCGAACGCGTGTTTAAAATAAAACTTCATACAAAAAAAACGCTAGACACGCGTTCAACGCTGGTCTAACTTTTTTGTGGTAAGGCCGTTATTGTCAAGCCCTCGAATCCGTTTAGATTAAGAACATGAAACAATGTTTTGTTATGTTTCTGAGAGCTTTTAATGGTTGTTTCAAGACTCGACAGAAAATGTCGGGTAAATGTATATTCTTCAGTCGACCTAAGCCATTTGAAATCGTTTAAACATCTAGTTTATTTTTACTTTGCGAGCGAGATTGAATTCAAAGTTGCGAGTGGTGGTAGTTTGCTGCTCTTAGCCGGCCAGATTGTGCTTATAACTGCTTGCTAATGGTTAACTTTAAGGTGCTTTAGGTAAAATGAGCATAATTCTTAACTTTCAGTACATAATTTATCCGGGGACTTAATTAATAACTTATGATGTAAGTACTAGAGCAAGTTCTTCAGTCTCATAAAGATAAAGTAACCAGATTTTTAATCGTATTATTATAAATGCTTTATAAATGCTTATTATTACCTTTGTTCCACATTTTTAATCCTATTACAATTTAAAATCGGCAAAGTGCGAGTCGGTCTCGCTCACGAAGGACGCGGTACCAATTTGTTTTATAAAAATCACGTTTTGTGTTCTACTAAACGAGTTGCGCCGACCACAAGTAATTGGGATAAGGGCAGGAAGATGATGATGATGTTGTATGGACGCCCCTCTTAGTTTTTATGTAATTCTACTTTTAGTACTGCTTGTCATAGTGGCAATAGTCATACATGTTTTGTGAAAAAAAAAATTGTCTAACTATATACTTTCATTAGATACAGTAGGTACAGCCCCTGAACCATCATACCTAAAATCAGGCAAAAAATACTGTTTTAGTATGGGAGTCCTCCCATACAAACTGACTGGTCTAAATTTCTTTTTCATATTTCGGCCTATGTTCTTTAGGGATAGTTGTTCAGTTTGATGGACTGGTTCACCCGTTAAAATATTTGCAGTTTTTTTTACACCTTATATGAAATTTTCAGCTCTTTGCTATTACGGTTAATATGAGATACATCCTGGTGACGAAGGACCGGACGGACCGACAGCGAAATCTAAACGAGCCTTCCGTTTTTACCCGGGTACGACACCCTAAAAAAAGTGTATAACTAAGACTATTGGTCACAGCTTATATCGCCAAGAAAAATGTGAGTAACACATTTCATCCTCGACTCGAATCCCTTAGTTATCGACACGACACCGAGCTGTCAATAAGAAGAAAAAGCTTGTTCAGTGAGCAAAACAGCCATTCCCACATTCCCCCGGACGAGGATTAGGTGTATCAGCATTTCTGCGGAAAGTTTGCCAGGAAAGGGATTGTTTTACGGGACGTGGGCGTAAACAACGAGACGTAGGTTATCGCAGCTCGCTTTGCTAGCACATTTACTTACATTAGTTAGACTTGGAGATTCTCGGAAAGGCGTAATTGTAGCGCTTTGTAGCGCTTTTTTAAGATCAAAATAATAATGGAATGTCATTTTGTGTCATCCATCATAATCACCCGCGAAAATATGTGTAATGTACCTAATACTTGTGTAATATAAGTATCTAAACTTGAAAATCATGTGTGTGAACTCTTGCTGTGTGTATATGTAAAATGAGGTACGTTACCTAATTATAGCTCAAGGGTAAAAAAAATATTACTATTCTAGCATTACTTTAAATAATCAAGAAGTTTCCTTTATCAATGCCTGTTGAACATGCTTTATGTTATGATGCTTTTAAGCTATGGGATATTTAAATTAACACACTGTGCACATAGGTAAACATAAAAAAAACACAAGATTTACGCCGCACGTTTAAACCTGCTGTGCAGTTGTTTTCTGTTTTTACGCAGGAAAAAGTAGTTTATGTAGTTATTCCAGATTATGTTTTATTTATATAACTTTCATCCAAATCTGCCAAAGCGTTTAAATGTGAAGAGGTAACAATGAAACATACCTACATACTCATACTCAAACACAGACTCTTGGATTTACAATAATTATTCTTATAAATTATTTGACCTCATATGCACTTCTATTTTTAGCCTGCTATTATTACATTCCGTCTAAAAGCTTTATTTAGTCCGGTAACAACCTCTATTACTTACTCGTAGCAACATCATAAAGACGACGAAGTTATTAAAGCCGCTCAACCGCAGAATACTGTTTGTAGCAGGTTGTTTCATATTTTTAAAAGCGGAAGAGTACGTAAATACCAGCTATGCGAATACGTTTACTTAAATTTTTAGAACAAAAAAAGATTCCGTTGTCTCAACCATTCTAGCGAAGTCCTTATTATCCGGGCAACCACGAAAGTTTCGGAGGGCATGTCCCGTGCTTCGGAGGGCACGTTAAGCCGTCGGTCCCGGTTGCTGTCTATGATTACTGAGATGGGGTCGTTACACAACCATGTCAGAGGCCTGCTAGCAGAAGTAGCCGGTTGAGAAACTCTGACACCAGGGTACATCGGCTTGTTCGTCGACTCGGTGTCCAACTCGAAAAAGTAAGCAGCGGCGAAATTAAGCATGTGTAATTTTGGTACCATCATTCTGCAACCAAACCAAGCAAGGCTCATCTCAATAGAAAAATTTAAACGTATTTATGTTGTGTTGTTTTTTTTTTGTCTGTAAAATATCCTAAGTTTCAAACATTTACAGTGCCTGAGTGAGCATGAGTACACACGCCACGAAATGATTCGGATTTTTACCCGACTGCCTCAGAAGGAGGGTTATGTTTTTCGAGAGTATGTATGTATGTATGTGGACAAGAAAATTATTTTTCATGGGCTACAGCCCAAACGGATAGTTGGATTTTGACATATTAGGTGTCGTTAGATTTGTCTCAGCAGTGCGAGTGACACAGGCTATATTAAAAAGTTATAGATTCAAGATGGCGGATTATTACAGCAAAATACTACTTTAAAATTACCGCAGTCGGGTTTTTTGTTTTTTAACACATCTACTTGTTAAATTATTGTTACTCTAGGTACTGCTCATCTATTAGTATTAAATCAGTAAAATGCTAGCCATCATAAAACAGCTTACCTAATATTATCTAGTGTTTTATATTGAACTTATTTAAATCTCATAGCACTTTTTTTTCGATTCATGTAATTCGTATCAGGTAAGTATAACCAACACGCTATCTTGTCATTAGAAGTGTGACGATCGAGACCTTCTACTAATTCCGTTAGGTAGGTAATTTAATTTAAGACGTGTTTTCCAAATATAGAACAATCCCATTCGAAACTCTAATCAGTTTAGTCTAATTCAAAGACTCGCTTGGGTTGGAACATGATAGCCCCGAAGAAAGGTTATTTTCCGCACTTTAGGCACTATTTATGAGAAATCTGCCTTTGATTTGAATTACGAATGGTAAGAATGGCATGAGTCTTCCGACATGATAAGCCAAAAAATGTTTTCTCATACAGAGTTTACCATTAACTTGTTGCCGTGTGGTAGCGGCTAAGAATGCTGCCACCCCTAGTCTACTCAAGGTGTCTCGTAAAAGGCGACGTAAAGTTTTTGATGTCGGCTAAATATCTGTTGACTATGGTCAACCACATGGTGGCGGTGATACCTCCTACAATAGCAATCCCAAAGAGGATTAAAGCGCCGCCGGTCATAAAGCATTGCCAAATCCTTTTTCTATTACATGATTTTGTACTCCAACAAAACTCAACAGATTTGGGATAAGTGCAGGCAGATAATGATAAGTTTGATAAGCTATGGGTATCTATCCTAAAGCTTTTGAGGCAATTTTCATAAGTCATAGAAACAAAACTGTTTAGTATCACTGGCTGAGGGACTCTACCACGAGGCACGAGCTGATTTGCTCAATTTGCTTTGCCTCAATTTGCCGAACAGCAATTATGAATCAATAGTTTTTCTTTAAAAAAATTACTTACGTATTCCGTTTCATGCGTTTTCTAGCATCCTTCTTCAGGGCCTTCAGAGTGTCGCACAAAGACACAAATATGACAACCATGTAGTAGTTAGGGTCAGTTCCGTTCCGACTGAAAGAGATAAGACGAGACGCGACGCAACGCTGCAATGTCAGTTTTAAGCGGCATCAAGATGCAACGCGCGACGCCGCACGTTGCATCCGTGCCGCTTCCGGCCGCTCGGTGCTGCTGCAGCACATCAGCAGCTGCTTGTCATCTTACCCTTAAGTTAGAGATCCGGCCCTAGTCATAATCTAGACATCTATTGTGTGCCTTACTATTTACCAACCAACCATAAGTACATAATGTATCTTAGTCTATGAACAGACTCGGTAGGTAAATATTAATTAGAATTTCGCCCACACTATTCATCTTAGTATTAATTTGTTGGTTAAATTTTGCATGTAACTGCCAATTATAGAACAATTATACAGAGATTCCTAAAGGTAAAAGGTGAACCGTAAAATTGGGTAGTACCCGACAGGAATCGCTTTTAAGCGTTTAACAACTGTATGGCTCAGAGCACACCTAGTAGCATCGTAATTAGTCCGGTACAAATAGCTTTTCATGTTTCAAAAATTTTAAAGTCTTTTATTTTTGGCTTGTATAGGAGTTGTTACTTATCACCAGCCGGTTCTGAGTTTTCGCCATCGGTCACTAGTAAAAATTCACCCCGTATAGGACCATTAGGCGAACGTAATTAACTATTTTGTGTCATTTTAGATGTACGCTAAGCTGTCGTTTTTAGAGGAAAAAATTATCACAGGCTGCGAAATGATTTGTATTTTCATTTGGTTATTTTATTACACTGTATAAACTGTCACTTATGTAATACTGGTATATTTTTTCGTATTGATTAACTTAACACACATAAAATAGAATTTAACTAATGAGCTGCCATACATTGAATCGAAAATTACGAAAGCGTAAAATATGGCATAAAATTAAACATGTGCTTAAGAGCGCATTCAATTTTTTCTAGCATATTTGCAAATATTGGCTTTATAAACATGTGAGTTTCTCGAAAACCGTTATGTAAAAATAATTTGTTACTTGTACATTTAATCAAGCATATCTTCATCTACAAAATGTACAAGTTAAATATTAACATTTTAGTTTTAAACCTGTTATAAACAGCGATATCTAAAGCGACAAAACCAAAATTCAGGAAAAGACCTTAAATCAAGCATGAGTTTTAGAGTTTTGGTTCACTGTAAAAAAATATCAATTATACAAAAAAATAGAGTATATACTTGAGAACAAGGTCTACAGTGAACATTTTACAATTTTATTCAGAAATATAGAATAATACCACGTTTTTATATACAATTTTTTGCAAAATAATGCGCCATTATAACGGCTTCTGTATGAAAAAATAACAGTAGTAAAGATTTAAAAAAAATATATGTTATTTACGAAGATGTACTTAATCTAATTGCAGAAAAATATATTTATTTTTATTCATAATATCACTGTAAAAAACATTCAAACATCCCCATGTTTTTCGCAAAATGACGCTCCGAGAGGTCTGGCAGGGAAAATTGTATGGGCTTCGTGAAAACCTCTATAGCGGCCTTAATAGACACACAATACTATTGTACAAAAAATAAGCAATTTTAGAATATTTGTAAGTTATGCCTTCAAATAATGCCAGCGGGCCCGGACTAAAATGTGCGCACATAACTATTGCGGTAGCTAGTGAATGGAACTTTATTTTTTTACCAAAACATTCTCTTGCAAGGCTATTAAAAAGTATTAGCGTTGGCGGCTTTAGGTTTAGTCTGTGCATCCCTTAAAAGAGAACAAAGGTGTGATGTGTGCATACTTTTTTGTTTTCATGTAATCCATAATCTGCGAAACTAAACAAAATACTGGTTCGGCATTGCTAAAGAATAGTCTAAACATTAGTAATCAAAGCGGGGCCAAGCTGGAACACGCGCGGTAATTCCCAAAGTATTTTTTGTATAGAAATTCATAGGTACTTACTAAATCAATTTAAAACTATTTTACTGTTTCGAAAGATACACACACTCATATAAAGTCACGTGTTCAGCAATAACCTAATACCAAAGTGAATGAGATTGTCCGGTGAATGTAGCTGGCCACTGGCGCGTGCTAATTGTCCGTCAGAAGGCGTCAGTCGCGCCGCATGCAGCCGGTAACAGTCAGTTCCCGCACCGCCATACACAACATTGAGTACTCATTTTGCATTCAAAGTTTGCAACTATAATTCCTTACAGCAAAGTGAATGAGATTGTCCGTTGAGTGGAACCGGCAACAAGCGACTGGCGCGTGCTAATTGTCCATCAGAGGGCGTCAGTCGCGCCGCATGCAGCCGGTAACTGTCAGTTTCCGCCCGTTCCCAAACCACCACATTCAACACTGAGTGCTGATTTTACATTCAATGTTTGCAGCAATAATACTTAACAGCAAATAGAATGAGATTATTCGGTGAGTAGAGCCGGCAACTGGCAACTGGCGCGTGCTAATTGTCCGTCAGAAGGCGTCAGTTGCGCCGCATGCAGCCGGTAACCGTCAGTTTCCGCCCGTCCCCACACCGCAACTCTCAACACTGAGTACTCATTTTACCAATATTTGCAGCAATATTACCTCAGAGCAAAGCGAATGAGATTGTCCGGTGATTGTAGTTGGCAACTGGCAACTGGCGTGTGCTAATTGTCCGTCAGAAGGCGTCAGTTGCACCGCATGCAGCCGGTAACCGTCAGTCTCCGTCCGTTTTGAGTGACCATTTTTACACATTTTACATTCAAAGTTTGAAACTAATATAACAACAAAGGTAGTGAATGAATGAGGTTGTCCGGTGAATGGACCTGGTGCTAATTGTCCGTCAGAGGGCGTCAGTCGCGCCGCATGCAGCCGGTAACTGTCAGTTTCCGCCCGTCCCCACACCGCTACACTCAACACTGAGTACTCATTTTACCTTCAATATTAGCAGCAATAATACCTAATAGCAAAGTGAATGAGATTGTCCGGTGAATGTAGCTGGCAACTGGCGACTGGCGTTTGCTAATTGTCCGTCAGAGGGCGTCAGTCGCGCCGCATGCAGCCGGTAACCGCCAGTCTCCGCTTGTCCCCACTCCGCAATACTCAACACTGAGTACTCATTTTATATTTAATGTTTGCAGCAATAATACCTAAAGCAAAGTAAATGAGAATGTCTCTTGAGTGAAGCAACTGGCAACTGTCGCGTGCCGATTGTCTGTCAGAGGACGACAGTCGCGCCGCATGCAGCCGGTAACCGTCAGTTTCCGCCTGCCCCCACACCGCAAGACTCAACAATGAGTGTTCATTTTACATTCAATGTTTGCAGCAAAAATACCTAACAGCAAAGTGAATGAGATTGTCCGGTGAATGAAGCTGGTGCTAATTGTCCGTCAGAAGGCGTCAGTCGCGCCGCATGCAGCCGGTAACTGTCAGTTTCCGCCCGTCCCCACACCGCAACACTCAACAATGAGTACTCATTTTACATTCAATGTTTGCAGCTATAATACCTAACAGCAAAGTGAATGAGATTGTCTGGTAAGTGTAGCTGGCAACTGGCGTGTGCTAATTGTCCGTCAGAAGGCGTCAGTCGCGCCGCATGCAGCCGGTAACCGTCAGTTTCCGCCCGTCCCCACACCGCCACACCGCAACTCTCAACACTGAGAGCTCATTTACTGCAGTTTACACCTATTGCACTAATACTTACTCTTACAGCTAGAGCTGCTTTCTGCTTTTTTAGAATTGAAATAATTTAATGGAATATTTTGGAATTTACATACCTCGCAAGCATCCAACTCCCCGCGTACACTGTCAACGTGTTTTTGTTTTTAATCTTTGAAATCAGTTGACAAATTCCAAAAAATCTTTTCGCCGTTCGAAAGCTGCACTTACCCTGCCTTACTGTTTATCTTGGGAAAGCGCCTGGGGAAGCTTAAGCAACCGGTCGGTGATATTAAACAAACAAAAGATAGGTATCATTCTGCCAATGCAGAAATCTCATTTATACCTACAATGAATCAGCCAGCCGTACTCGTGAGACAAAGCTAAAACACAGTTGACATTTTACACAAAGGATTTCCTCTGATTTACCTTTTGTACCGCTCACAACATAGGAAGTAATCCGCAACAAAATTCAAATTCCTAGTAGGTAATATTCCCCTAGGCAAATTGGGACTCTATTTTTATTATGATTGTGATACAGAGATTATGAAGACTGTTTTATTTTGGCAAAGGCAATAAGATCGATCTGCCGAAATAAACCACCTGTTAGAAACACGAATATTTTATCATCAGGGTTCAAAGCAACGTTCGAGGGGTCGTTGAATTGGTTCCTTTACGAGTAGAGAGAGCTGGGCCCCAAGTCTGCTGTTTTTTAGCCACTGTAATGACAGTGACACTTAACATTCCAATGCCACTGTGATTTTTTATACTACAAACTGTTAGCAGAATTCAAAATTTACCAAAACCATCCAACTGACATGCCATTTAGCAGACTCGGGGTAATTTTGGACCGTGTTAATATACTTGGCAAGTTATGATAAAAACTCCTTTAAAGTCTCATTAATTTTCTCATACATTGCTATAGATCCCTTTTTCAGCACATTTTGGGGATGATCTTTTTAATTCTATATATTATTTTTAATAAACGGTTGATATTATTATGATTTAGTAGTATTCAAAATTCATCCCCCGATGGTTTGACGTAGGGGATGAAAATTACGCATTGTCGTAAAAACCAAACCCTTGGAGCTATAAGCGTGAAATTTAGCATGTGTATTCCTTAAGCAACGTAGGCATCCACTACGAAAGGATTTTATAAAATTCAACCCCTAAGGGGGTAAAACAGGGGGTGGAAGTTTGTATGAAACTTTTCATTCCTTTGATATATTTGCTTCAAATTTCGTATTTAGGAAGAACTTCAAAAATAATGAATGACGTGTTTTCACATTTTCCAATTTCAAACCCCTTAAGTGGTAAGAAAGGGGATGAAAGTATTATATTTACGCGCAGGTCGCACATTTAAGGTTTTGAAATTTAGCACCCTTATTTTTAATAAACAGCTGATATTACTTTGATTTAGAAGTATTCAAAATTCATCTTCCGATAGGTTGACATAGGGGATGAAAATTACGCGTTATCGTAAAAACCAAACCCTTGAAGCTAGAAGTGTGAAAGATATGTATATTCCTTAAGCAACGTTAGCATCCACTAAGAAAGGATTTTTTGAAATTCAACCCCTATGGGGGTAAAACGGGGGGTGAAAATTTATATGTTTTTTTTTTTAAGGAAGATTGAGGGGAGGGGAGAGAGGAGAGAGGGAGAGAGGAGAGGGGGAGAGGGGAGAGGGAGAGGGGGAGGGAGAGGGAGAGGGAGAGGAGAGGAGAGGGAGAGGAGAGGGAGAGAGGGGAGAGGGAGAGGGAGGGAGAGGAGAGGGGAGAGGAGAGGGGAGGAGAGAGGAGAGGAGAGGGAGAGGGAGAGAGGGGAGAGAGGGGAGAGGAGAGGAGAGGAGAGGGAGAGGGAGAGGGGAGAGGGAGAGGGAGAGGGAGAGGGAGAGGGAGAGGGAGAGGGAGAGGGAGAGGGAGAGGGAGAGATAGAGATAAGTATAGATAAATTATTTACTTTCTTCCGCCTTTGACTGACTAGTGTATAATTTTCACGGAATAAATATTGACTTTCAGTATTCAAAAGCAGTAAAACAGAATAATTACGATTGCATGATGTGTCCGCATTCAATCGATTATTTCCTCTATTTAACTATGGAACATTTTAGTTACAAGTTACAAACAGCAATGAACGTGGTACTGAAATAGCTGTTTATATAATTATATTTTTAGATTATATTAGATGGCCAATATTCGCAAAATGAATTATGTCGTGTGGTAGCGGCCAAGAATACTGCCATCCCTAGTCCACTCAGGGTGTTTCGTAAAAGGCGACGACGTAGAGTTTTTGACCTCGGCTGAATATCTATCGACTGTGGTCAACCGCATGGTAGTGGTGATACCACCTACTATAGCATTCCCAAAGAGGGTTAACGTCAGGCAGGCGGCCGGTTTTAAAACAATGAATGCCAAGTTATTTATCAACAATATACTTATTGTGTTTTCTAATAAGACATGTTGCTCCGACCCTAACTGATTTCGGAAAAGGGCAGGCAGATGATGACGATGGTTCGCAAAATGTATTATATTTAAAAATATGTCACGATTCAATCATTTGAATTTGTGTGTGCGTGTGTAGAGCATGATATAAATATATGAGGGTAAGTTTACATGCGAGAAGGTTTATAAACTCAGGTCGAGTTTCTTTCCGCGGGCTTTAGACCAACCTGCATAAAATTGTTTAAAAAAGGCCATCTATCTTCAAATTCCGCAAACAACCCAACCATAATTATGAACATCTTGCGAGGGCCATTAAACCGAACAAATGTCCCCAGCAAAGAACACAATTGAAATAAAAAAAAATCTACGCTAAGTGTGATATAAGCGTCATTTGGCATCACTCAATAATACCTACATAAACACATTTGTTTTTAACAGTTCTAGGTATCGCCTATCATTGTGTACTGACCCTAACTATCACGAGTTCGATTTCTCTGTCCACTATAGGTAGTTAGGTACTGTCTTGTTTGTCAGCAATCGCTCAGCATTTGTCGCGGCCGACAACTCGTTACGCTCGCGATTGCGACCAAGTGACGAAACCCGGGAGTATATTTCGCGAACAATAAAACTACCGCTACTGCGCAATTAAATATTATGAAAAAAAAACTACATTTACGTCATAGCGCGTAATATTTTGCCAAGGGACTAAACACAGCGTGACATTATGGTAACTCTTGCCGAAACAAATAAAATTAACTTCATTGAATCCGCTGATTGCATTTGTTATTAATTTATTCAATACCGATAGCCCTTAGGTCAGCTTCATTTTGATACCTATGTATAACATAATGTTTACACTTTAACTTTAACTAAAACAAACCGGCTGATAAAATGGCTTAGATACTTTGCGCTTTGAAATTGATCGAATTGTTTACGCAAACAGAGAAATGGTAAATAGCGTTACCTAACTTAATATCTAGGTAGAGGTAGTCAGAAGGGTGAATACACAGAAAGTATCAAAAACAGTAATAGGTATATACATTTTTGCCGTCTTATTAACCACTACACTACCGGGGGAAATGTAGCCCATGCATAACATGAGGCCTGATAAAACAAAGTTCAAAACATTGCATTGCACCAGTCATCAAATTACTAATTAGATTAGTTATGGATTTTCCCTTTTCTGTCAGTTCAGAAAAGCTGAAATAGAGTCAAAGGTGGAGAGAAATCAACCAAAAAACTAGAATTTCAACACGATGACGGAATACCTTTAGTGTCAGGCACTGGATTAACTGTAAACAGGAAAGTGGTCGCAAACCGGATGTCCCCTTATTATTTATTTAAACTTGCCCCTTACTAAGCCTACCACCTTTTAAGTGGACTTAACATATTAACATAACACATACATATGATGTCAGCTTAGAATAGCATCACCCATTTCACCCTCCTATGGTAATTGTAATATTATTCTTCCACCAATTTCTGAAATAAGTCTCAAAGCGTTATTATTTGTCAGGCGTTTTACATACTGCCTACCCCACCTAGACGTACTCTGTTGTCTTATCAGAAAGCGTATTCTACTTAAGCATGATCTTAAATTGCTTAGTTCTTCAAATAGAATTTTAAATTGATCAAAAATGAAGTGTTTATGTAATGTAGAGCTACTTAAGGAGATATTTATTCTTGACCTTTTGGCCTATCTGTAAATTAAATATTTTCTGCTGGAATAGTCTTATAAAATTATTACGCTGGTGAAGTGCTATTCAGCTATTTTACGAAATAAGTTATTATGATTGATTAAGTGGTTAGGTATATGACCTGAGTTTCGCAGAATTACAAGAATCAGTTATTATTTAAACTAAACCAAACAACTACTAATGCTTTCTACAAACTAGCAGTTTCACTGCCTAAAGGAGTAGTAAGTCATCTAACGACCCGATGAACCTTAACTAACTAACTAATAATAATACTAATCTCTCTAAATTACTAAGTAAATATTGTTGAACAAATAAAGGATACACTACTCTTGGGTATCACTTACCTAATAATGTTAACAGTCCTAATTAATCCATATGCACTAACACTTGAAATATCAAAGTAATTACACAAATCTTCACTGTATGGCAACAATTTATTATGAATTTGTTAAACTAGATTTTTGTAAGTACAGGAATCACAATTATGGCATATTTGTCATATTGAGTGTTCGTAACAATTTGTCCATGTTTGATAATTTTTCAGTTTTTGTGCCGGCCATGCCGAGTCCGTAGGGTGGGCTGGCGGCGGTGCGCAGGTAGAACAGCCCTCGTGTGTCGGTCGATGACCCGTAACCTAACACAGCCATACTATTCTCACAACTGTTTGCAAGGAAGTTCTTCCAGCTCGAACACTTCAAACCAACAAACGTCTTTGGATTATTCACACTTTCAGTAAACACTTCCGCTGCACGCAAATGACTACACGACGGCATAATGCAGCCTGGCTGCATCGGCCCGCCTCCGTTTAGATAGAAATCTGAATGACCGACAGGTTCGATCACACCTTGTACTAATCTATTTGAGTGGATCACGTCTACGTACATGGCATCAGTCTTGTCCAATCTCAGCTCGCTGTAAGCGTACGAGAAGCAAGGCCCGGCGGGATCTAAGCCTGTAATGCGTCCGAGCCGCCGACCTTTGTAATGTTGGAAGTATTTCCCCGCCCAGCCGGCTATGTGGGCTCCCAGACTTATGCCCAATAGATGGAAGTCTTCTGCACTGGCACCAAAGTTTTCCAGATTGGCGAGGAGATTCGCAAGCCTCTTGCCAATTAGGCGAGCGTTGCGTACTGACACAATGTACGATTTGCCAAGCATGGCTTCAGCATCCACCAACAAAACATTAAACATATTCTTTTGGTTGTAAGCTTGGGCTAGTTGCAGCGGCACTGTAGACTGCGAGCTGTCTCTGAATCCGTGAATTACAACTTTAGTTTCTTTGGTAATATCAAATGCTTCTGGTTGCATGAGTGCTCCGAAAGTTTCATTTATCGGAAACGACTTCATCATAGTTCCAGATAGTTGTACTATCTTCATTGTCTGGGATAGCTCATCTTGATCGTTCACCGTGGTACCGCTTAGGTCAGCCATGGCTCTACCTGGAAAGAATAATTAATTACATGTAGATACAATTATTTTTGAAAGTGAATACTTCATGAGAAAAGAGTTTAACTTACTTACATGCATTAGACATTTGGACGTATAGGTTTTCAGCAAATGTGAGTTGGCGTTTGGTTCTGGGGTTGGTCTGTGCGGTGACGAGGCCCAGCAGGCAGAGGGCCAGGACGCCGGCGCTGCAGCGGCGCATGGTGAGTCCGCCGGTGGCCTTGCGCTGCCGACACGGTCACTGTGTCACTGGCCGCGCGCGGCGCCCGCGCACTCCGGTCCACGCCACGAGAGAAAGGTCCGTCACTGACAAGGGGCGCTTGGAGGGGGTTATCTAGACCGATCACTTGAACACGCACTCTAACAAGGCCGGCGACCGATAGAATTTATATCAGTTACTAGTAATAAATCCTGCACACTTTCGACTCATGCGGAGTATTTAGGTATGGATCCGAGAGACGATTTATCATGTGTAGTAATCAAATCTTCCTGCTGCAATCGACTGAATCGTCTAAATGTTTGAAATATTTATAAGGTTTTCCAGCTGCTTCAAGTTTGCGTTCGTTCTCTAGCTTCTGGATAATACCTTCACAGTTGGTTTTTTCTTGCTTTTTTGTCTGTTTTGGTTTTGGTGGTGGTTTTGGTTCACTATCTTTACGTAACTTATATCTATATCCTCTCAAAACAATAGACATTTTGATAGGTTACTACTTATACCCCAAAATTTACTTACAGCACAAACAAAAAATTATTTCAAAAATAATTATCTCATTCTACTCGTTGAATTTCCTCTAATTACCTAATAGAGCGGGCTCAAACGGATATTTTGTATGTAAAACATGGCGACTACATAACTTCAAACTGACACAACAACAATAAGTTAAGTTCTTTCACCAACCCTATATTGACATAAGATTGACATTAATATGTCACCTATACTGTTTTTTTTTTAATTTTTGTAACGTTTTTTACCCAATTTTTACCATTATCTATCAGCCACAAGACGTCAGATTCTGGATGGACATGGGAGGCAATCAGGCAATCATCGACGATTATTGGGACAGACTGACAAACTACTTAGATCAAAAATAGAAATAAGTAGTTACTTATGTGTGGCTCTATTTTCTTAATTTTTTATCCCTCTCTCTTGTTTATAACAATAATAGTATTTATTTATGTAAATTTGTTTCTGTTTAACTGGAAGACCTCCTATAATATGTGATGGTTTTTGGTTTATTATTAGTGTGAAAGCGCACAGGTGCTTCACATACCTACAAGTCTGCTCGCTAAATACAACTTCTATTCTATATTATAGTAGTTAGTAAGGTTTTTGTCGCATCCAATCAAAAACTTCTCCCTTTCTACTACATTTTCTTAAATATATTAATAAATTAAAATACGGTCCTCTCAATTTGCTTACGGAGTTCCAATATTACCCTATTCTATATATTTTTTATTCGAGAGCTCGAGGTATGATGTGTGTCAGTCATGTCACGTGTCATTTGGTTATTTGTTGTTTTCTAATGCGTCAATCAATGAAGATTATATTATTATATGTTAAAAGTATGTAGATTTATATTTTGTTTCGACTATTTTCAATGCGGTTATGCGTATATTATCATCTATGGCGTATATCCTTTTGGCTCCCACCTAATATTCCTCTTTGACGTGATGATCTAATTTCACTGACGCTGGCTGAATTGCTTATTGGCAAAAGCCATAATAAAAAAAAAATGTAGCCAAATATGAGCCAAAACACTGATCTCTATTAGGTAGGTAGAATAAAGTAAGGCCAACCAGACGAGATAAAAAGTGTAAACAAATCTGAAAGAGACAGCTGACATTATACCATATGACTGATAAGGACAGATTGTAATAACTGTCACCGAGTCATACAAAATTTGTTTACATTAATTATCTCGTTTCGTTGGCCATACTTTAGGTATATAGTGCGTTTCATCTTATAGTTCCTATGGCTTCATGTTGGTAGCATTGGAAAGGACCCCGCACGATTTGTTCGACAAGGGCCGTCCGGTCAAATTGGCTGAAATTTTGGGGAAAGGTAGCATGTAATGCTCTAACCAAAATGTAAAAAAAATCTGCGAGCGGAAATTACCAGTTTTTGAGATACGGCTATTTTAATGTGGAAGTCACTAAACATACTTTGATGTAAAAACGTAACTCATTAAGGCAAATGTCATATTTTTACTTATTTTTTATGTTCATCTGTATAAAACCAACCCACGAGGTAATTATTTCAATCGAAAAAGTGTCTGTTTTGGGTATATTACACATTATATATCAGCAATGCTCTCACCAAAATGAAAAAAAATCTGCGAGCGGAAATGACCAGTTTTTGAGATATAGCTATTTTAATGTTGAAGTCACTAAACATACTTTGATGTAAATACGTAACTCATTAAGGCAAATGTCATATCCTTACTTATTTTTTACGTTCATCTGTATAAAACTAACCCAAAGGGTAATTATTTCAATTAGAAAAGTGTTTTTTCAGGAAATTTTATACATAATAATATATTCAGCGAGGCAAGCTAGATCACCTAAGCTATACGAGATACAGCAATGGCTCCAATCCAAAGCAGAAGTTGTTTAGCATGATAGGCCGCTTCTGCTGGCACATGACACTAAGAGTCTGGAGTAGATCACCAGGATCCCATCTAAACCATAAAATATACAAAAATGCCTCTATGGCAAAAGCTGTTGGCATGATGGACCGCTTCTGCTAACAGATTGACGTCGTGGTTCTGGAATACCTGATGTAGATCACCAGGACCTCATCTTAACCATAAAAGATACGGAAATGCTTTTATAGCAAAGGTTGTTCAACATGTTAAGCCGTTTTTGCTGGCAGTTTGATATCGAGAGTCTGAAGATCCTGGAGTAGAACGTGCAATGATCCTATTCCTACGGGAAAGCGGGTAAGTAACAGTTCTAGTTATGAATATGTTGCGGCCAACTAGTCAAAAATGCTGTTGTAAAAAAATGCACAGATTGCTCTTTAATCAAGCGGCGCCATTCAACCACACCACTAAACGTTCGTTACCTAAGTGGTTGAACACAACGCTCTACAGTTCATTCCATTTAATGAAATGCCCAACTAAAGAATTAGATTTATGGTTGAATAAGGAGCCAGCTGTGATTTGAATGCCTTATTCACCCAGGTGAATTAGCCAAAGTGTTAACATAACTTTTGGTATGGAAGCATTTCCGTATCTCTTAAAGTTAAGATGAGGTCCTGGTGGTCTACATCAGGTATTCCAGAACCTCGACGTCAGTCTGTTAGCAGAAGCGGTCCATCATGCTGAACAGCTGTTGCTGTAGAGGCGTTTCTGTATATTTTATGGTCTAGATGAGATCCTGGTGGTCTACTGCAGACTTCTGGTGACCATGTGGCAGCAGAAGCGGCCTATCATGCTAAACAACTTTTTCTTTGGAGCCATTGCTGTATCTCGTATAGCTTAGGCGATCTAGCTTGCCTTGCTGATATATAATGTGTAATATACCCAAAACAGACACTTTTTCAATTGAAATAATTACCTCGTGGGTTGGTTTTATACAGATGAACATAAAAAAAAAGTAAAAATATGACATTTGCCTTAATGAGTTACGTTTTTACATCAAAGTATGTTTAGTGACTTCCACATTAAAATAGCCGTATCTCAAAAACTGGTAATTTCCGCTCGCAGATTTTTTTTACATTTTGGTTAGAGCAATAAATGCTACCTTTCCCCAAAATTTCAGCCAATTTGACCGGACGGCCCTTGTCGAACAAATCGTGCGGGGTCCTTTGTATGTAATAATAAACGGCGCCAAAAAATTACATACAAATTTCCAATGCTACCAACATGACGCCATAGGAACTAAAAGATGAAACGCACTTTAATATACAGGGAGTAACGGAAAGGGTATAACAAGCCGGAAGGAGGTCAAGGTACTCATGAAACTGAACAACTTTCCCCATGGAACATGGGTTGAAATGTAAAAAAAAAGATTTGGACCTTCCATAGTAAATCAATTGGCTGATCGGCGATTTTGTATGGGAGGTCCAATAATTTTTTGACATTTTGACCCATGTTCCATTGGAAAAGTTGTTCAGTTCCATGAGTACCTTGACCTCTTTCCGGCTTGTTATACCCTTTCCGTTACTCCCGGTAGATCAGTGAGCCAAAAAGACAGACCTGACAAGGGCTGACACTGGCTGACATGCGTGCCCCCCTTTTTTCACTGTGGTCAAAATGAAGGTAGGAAATGTGGTCAGTATGAACGACCTTGGCCAGCGAATGGGTCGGTCTTATAAGTTTAATTATAGCAATATTAATACCAGACGGGAGTCCTTAGTCCCGTGGGCAAAGTCCTTTATTATTATAATATCATTGACAACATGATCCAGTTTCATGCAAATATTGTATAGTAATAGGAACGAAACTGGAAAGATATTGAAGCAGGTAGTGCATATTGTTAAGTTTACCTTTAACTAACACTTTACTTTTCTTCTATCGTTCAGAACACCGAGTCAAAGGTCCAGATGAAATAAGAATGAAAAAAACTGCGTGTTTGCGTCAGTGCTTACCGAAATGGGCAGCAGCGTTTCCTGTAAATTCAACCAACTGCACTGCGCTCGCTAATCCGCCTGCCATTCGTGGTGAGTATTGCCCATGTCCAGCAATGGACTGTTGTGGCTATTATGGTTATTTATGGCTACCGAAACAACTTTTACACCATTTCCTATTGAGCGTATAGGTTACTCCTGGGTACTGTACTTGACTTGTACCCTAGCGAGTGGGAGCCGTAATTGGGCAAAGTGACGTCATACTCTGCTTCCGACGAATTTGCAATTTACCAGAGCGGAGGAAAATTTTAGGGATCAGCTTGTTGGTTTGTTGTGTTTCTATTCACGCAAACTTTTTAGGATTCCGTTTGAAAAGTTACTATGAAACAAAGTTGGTTGCGTTGCCATTAAGGCATTGAAGTTTTTGCTGGCTTTATAATTGATTTTAATAGGTTTCACAGTCTGGCTCACAGGTATTTTTATTGTTTGGTTATAGATTGTTTTATTTTGTCATCTTGTTTGAACGCATTTTGGAAACCAGTCTGGGAGACAAACATCTCAAAAGCGGCAGTCCCAAACCAGTACTCTTTTTTTATTAGAACAACAAGCATGAAAAAAATTTACCTGACCTGAACGAATAATTTTAGAGACATAGTAAAGTACTGTCCAAGCATGAGGCCAAAGTTCACGGGTAGCTTTAGCAATGTGGTACAGTGCATTCTGCTGGAAAAACATAACGTGATGTGACACGGCAATAAACCGGGTCCATGTCGTATTCCCAGAGAGCTTACTACGAGAAAAACCTCATACAGTACGCTTCTTCACGTCCCGTCGTCACCATTCAGCAAAGGAAACATGATATTCTGTCGTGTCATAAAAATAAGCTGAGAAAATAGTAAACTTCTCAGATCTATCTGACTAGCTATGTTTAGTTTAGATAGGTAGGTTCTATCATAACTTTATAAGAACTTCGAAGCAAAGATAGGACGAAAAAAGAAAACGATTATAAAAAAATCCTTTTAAATTCCAAAGAAAATAAGCTAAGCCTGGCTCATCCTACCCGCAGTCCCCCAGAGATAACGGTTTTTTCTGATAATACGATTTGGGGAAATTAATTCTTAAGAGAAGGAGTTTATTTTTCAACCAAATTTTAGTACCCGCGGCCACAGATCCTAAAACCGAGCAGTTACGTCGGAACCAGTCGGACCCAGGTATAATTTTATTAAAAAACATATCTACTAGCGGCCCGTTAGTGGTTACAACTCATTTTTCCGCGGGGAAAAGGCATCAAACAAAACCTGTTACGTGTTTAGGAGGAGATAACGAATTTCACGACAGATAGACAGAGAAACGGGCATCGATTGGGTAAAAGTTACGTCAAATAGGTATTGTTGTACAGTATTATTGGTACACTGTTATATTATTTTACTTGGTTTCAACTATAGAGTGCGCTTTACTGTCAAAACTTAAGCAGTTGCTCCCAAGAAACCGACGTCAAATGTATGAGAAATAGTTAGAGGAATAACACTTGTCTCCCATACATAACCCTTTTTTTTTGCGTCAGAAGATGCGCTCCATCACATATGTTCCTAGATCAATTCCAAGCATTTCTAGTCCGGGAGCCAGAAAAAAAAGTGAAGAATGGCGGAGAGGGGGGAGATCAAAGATGGCCGCCGCCAATCATTTAAAAAAAATCCTATCTCCTCCTGGTGGCTGGTAGGGCAAGTTTAGTATCATTTCCATACAAATCGATGGCGTAGAATTTGTTTCTGGTACTATTTCTTGTCTATTTCATAATAATTTCAGAAGAAAAACGTAAAAATGTGAAAATTTAGGTTGAAGATTTTTGCTTTGTAAGCTAATAACTTTTTAAAAGTGACAAAATATGACATATAAAAAATACTGTTATAAAGTGTGATTTGTGTGGATTCTATAAATAAACACACTTAATAATGATTTAGTGCAAAAAAACTGTGAAAAAAATTAAAAAGACTGCAGTCTGGGCAGTGGCTGAACACGCGCTATATGGCGTTAATCTTACAAATAGAGATTATACCACATAAAATAAGTTATTTAGGTAGGTCACATGCAAAAAAATATGACCACAGTTTCCATCACACAGATATAGATCTAATAACTTTAACTTTCTTTTAAAGAAAATATGAATGCAGCAAAGACAATCTTACTCGTATCTCGTATGCAACAGGTGCGTTCCAGGTACTAACTTTGATATCTGGTAAATCTGAAGAGTCTTCATGTTGCGACCCCAAGAAGAAAAACACGGAAACGTTTAGAGAAGCACTGAGGGTTATACCCAGACATGAACTTCTTGGTATATACCAATTTAGTTTCTTCCTCTATCTTCGTGTGAGACGCCGAGTCATCCAACGACCCGATGGACCCTGGTGTCAGAATTTTACAGCCGCCTACTACAAGTAGCAGAGTTTCTGACATGGTTGTGTAACGACCACCGTTTAAGTAATCATAGACAGCAAACGAAACCGACAGCTCAACGTGCTTTCCACGCACGGAACCATATTTTTTGAAATGTTAAATTTAAATATGTTTGATTCCGAAGCTGATCTTAGCGCAGTGGAAGCAAATTAAAGTTATCTTAAAATCTAAAACTAAATGGTCGATCAGCCTCGGAACAACATTTGACTACGATTCGTAGTGCTCTTTAGTATAGCTAAATAAAATAAATTTAATGAGAGAATTTTGTTCCGGAAAGTTTCCGGCCGAGAAATTCTTGTTTCCAAAGTCTACTTAAACAGGACCTAGCAGCGAATTGCTTACCGTGCGAACCATGACGCCGCCGTTTCCTTGTAAGTCTAGTTTTTGACAGGAAAAAAGGTATCAGGTTTTGGAGGAAGACATTTGGATTGGAATTTAGGTACTAGACTTACTGCACCCGGACACCAGCTCGTGTGGCACTCCGTCCCTTCAGCAATTTTGGTTTCACCTTAGTTTTCACAAGCACTTGGGTTCACTGTTGTTCATAGTTCGGCCACGTTGGCCCTCAATAAGAATCCTGCCCAGTTCGCATTCAAAGCGCACTACAAAACCACTATTCACTTGGTTTACTACTGCCCAAGAACAGGGAACTCTTCCCTGGCAGCAATTGCGCATGCGAAAAACAAAGATTTCTCCCGCACACCACTGCTCGCGACAGCAACACGTTTTACTGTACAATACGCGAACCAAAGGACTTCTCCCGCATGGAGAAATTACTTAAAAATATGTGGCTAACACTGGACGCGCGAGTGACTAAAAAGTAAGGTTATATCGCCGACGGCCGCGTGGTTATCGAACCGACTGAACGAACAAAGGGAAAAAGATGGCGTCGGCCGACTAGCCGGTGTCAGACGAAATGGCGCGAAACTACAAAACGTATGGTACGAAACTAAACAAAATATCTGTTCTTGAATCTACTGTTTACCGGATGTCCATTATTATCCATGGATAGCACTGTGATGCAGAGAACCCTAGTTTGAATTGGGGTATAATGATTTTTGCATCTTCAATCAGTGGAATCATTAAACTAGGATAATTTACAATAATGATCCTCTTGTAGTATATTTTTGTGATATATCTGTGCAAGTCAATGGTACTCAGCTAACAATGTTAGACAATACAGTCAGTCAATGCTACTCAATAGCTATTATAAGTTATTCACTCGTCGTCGAGTTAGTCACGGTTGGAAAGTGCTCGAGCCATGGATCTAGGAAATACTATGGCTCGGGCTTAAAATAAAAATATTTTGGTAATTATTATACGTCAATGTTCGTACGTTAACTTGAAATAAAAAGTTCCTTTAGCACATTATCTCTGAGGCGGTCGATGGGATGTATCTCTTGAAATTAAATGACGTCCCGCCGACATTGGTCACAATTTTGAGGCTAAAATCACCAGTAGAACGCAGTTTGCCTGGGCAGGGAAAGTTGCGTCATATCCTAGAGGTACTCAAAACAAAGGTATTCGATCGGTCGTTTACTAGTAATGAATGATACTTCCGAGTACTAATAATCTAGCCAATACGTAGAATCTCCTTAACGGTATTTTCCAAATTATGCAAATATAGTTTGCGTCTTTCGTACTTGGGTATGCTTCATCAGTTCAGCGTAAAAATGAACTGAACTACAAAGACATTTTATTATAGATACGGTACCCCCATAAAGCTTGAACAGAAAAATTGGCATGTGTCACGTAACAGCTCATAGCCTGACTGATTCATTGGTCGTCTTGTGAACCAATTTGAAGTAACAAATTTTTGCTCAGGTGGCGTATCTTCAACCTAGAACCTACATATAATATCATTAACTGAACTACATAAAGTTAAAACTGACAGCAAAAGTAACTGACCGGCTACATATTCCTCACAGACTCATAGAGAGTCATATGCTTAAAATCTCAGTAATTTACTAAAATCCAGAATGAGATTATAGTAACCAACATGGTATACATAGTTATAATTTATTTAAACGGGTTCTTATCGACAAATTGTAAAAAGTCTGAACTGTTGCTTAAAATCATTATTCGGTGTGTTTATTTTTAGAATCCACTTAAATCACACTTTATAATAGTATTTTTTATATGTCATATTTTGTCTTTTTTTAAAAGTTATTAGCTTACAAACAAAAATCTTCAACCTAAATTTTCACATTTTTACGTTTTTCTTCTGAAATTATTATGAAATAGACAAGAAATAGTACCAGAAACAAATTCTACGGCATCGATTTGTATGGAAATGATACTAAACATGCCCTACCAGCCACCAGAAGAAGAAAGGATTTTTTTAAAGATGATTGGCGGCGGCCATCTTTGATCCCCTCCCTCTCCGCCATTCTTCACTTTTTTTTCTGGCTCCCGGACTAGAAATGCTTAGAACTAATCTAGGAACATATGTGATGGAGCTCATCAAATATAACTTTTTTTTTGGGTTAAAAGTGTTAGGCCTTTCACTAAAATAAATAATAGAGGTTAAATAGTGTTGTCACTGGCGTTTTGCTACTGTGTTCTGACTACTACCAACAGTTCTAACTTTTAGGAGCACTCTATAGCTTGTTTATACATACTGTAAGGGCACATCATTTATTCTACTGACACAGTTAACCTGTTTATACCTATCGACGTAAAGTTCATACGAAACTTTGTTCAGATGACTTTCACGAGTAGAACACATCCAACCCACACATAATTAAAAACTTGTAAAGGCAACAGGCATGATTTCAACATTAACAGTTTACCCAGTTAGCTAAATCAAACTCTAGGTCGTAGGTAAGTAGGTATGAATATTATGTTATTATTATTAATACTACTGACTTACGGCCCGCCCAGCGGTTGCATCCGCTGCTATTCGATTTTCTGTGGAAATAAGACTATTTTCCGGGATGTAAGTATCCAAAAATTTCTCTTCATTTACTCAATCTATATAAAAAACACATTCAAATCCTATGTGTAGTTTAGGAGAAGTTAGCAGTGTCCGTGACACGCTAAACAAAGAAACGCAAAAACCGAATTCACTTTTTACTACGTAGGTATTTACTTGCTATACATATTTTTCTGTAATAATACTAATAATATTAAGTATATAACATCATCAAGACAACTACCTATAATAATGGCCAAAAACATAGCTGAAAACAAAGACATTTTATTATAGACACGTTTCCTCTATACTGCTTGCACAAAAAAATGGTTCCTGAAATTCAGTGACATAACGTATGGCATGGCATATGTGTCATGTGCGCTCGCTAGGACAGCTGACTGATTTATAGGTCTCCAGGAGACCAATTTGAAGGCACAACTTTTTGCTCAGGTGGCGTATCTACAACCTAGACCCTACATATAATATCATTGGCTGAAAACTACTCATACACGACTTCTAAGAACGCTCTTTTTATTGTTGGGCAGTAGTAATAAAACTATTTCTTACGATCATTCCTACGAGGGGATTTGACTCAGTGCCATCACCACCACCAACCCCATGTGACTCATTCATTCATTCATTCACTCACTCTACCTTACTCATCCTTTTTCCGTGGAATAAGGTCATACCTATTAAGTAAAGAACGTTTTGCTTTGCCAATGGGATCAATTACACTGAAAATAAACATTTACTTAATTGGCACAAGTCGCTGTTCAACAAAAATTAAACCGCCTTCGCAAAAGACGAACACAGTGCTTGGAACTACTGTACAAGTTCATAAGTCAGTAAATTTTAAATAAGTAAAAATATTATTCGATCTTATTGTTTTTGAATTGTTCAGTACCTAAACTGAGACCAAATATACATAATCTGATAATGCAATGTGCAGACGGAGTGAATTGATAACCTTCTCTTTGAAAGTCAGTAAACACAAATAATATTTTTTAAAGCAAAAAGTAACTGACATTAAATTAAATATCAAGACAAAATAAATACCAAAGGATCATACAGAAATCGAAAACAACAAAATGTCAAACATAAATTAAGCGTATATTGTACACGACAGATTGTAGAGTTATTTTTACCACACTTTACTTACACTTGTTTACTTACCGACGCGTAGGTAAATATTGCGAATAGAATACTTTATTTGCGAATTTCATATTATATGGCTTGATGGTGCGCGATGTAAAGATTGTAGGGCAAGAGCCGTGACGAGTGTAGCGGCCGTGGGCGGCGCTGCGCGGGCGGGCGGCGGCGGCGGCGGCGGCGCGCGGGCCTCGCGGCGTTGCGGCGCGCCGCGCGCTGCCGTGCGGCACAGTCGCCGACACCGCCGCGCCACCCGCTCACTGCCGGCGACCCCGACGCACCCGCGAACCACCGACGCCGGCGAAACTCGCCCGACGAACCTAGCGACGCGAGTTCGCGCCCGAACGCGCGCGGACAGTGCTACCGAAAAACACCAAGGCGCACCGACGTATCGACACACGCGTAAGTTTTGCTTCATAATTAATCTTTTAATTACTTTGCCGAAAAACAAGGCCTTTAATAATACAATGCTTTTAGTTTTGTCGCTTGTTTATTTCGACCCGGTCAGTTTTGTGCCATTTGTAACAATTTTTCGCTAATTGTAACAACTTCAGTTTGAGTTTCTACGATACCTACAATGTAAATTTTGAAACGAAAAAGTTTCGGTTCAGAACCCCAAACATGGGACAAAACTACAAAACTCACTTTCGTAATGTTCAGTCGCGGAATTTTAGGCTGTACCTGTCAGATAATTAGATAAGACAAGGATAAGACAGAGGAGAGAGATAAGGTAACTTGCGCAGAAGATCTTTGACGTCATATTTAAACAATCAGAATCGCCGCGGCTGAATTAAAAGCATTAAAAGCATGTTTTGACACTTAGTTCGTATTCTTAAAAGAAATTAGAAGCTGTTTTAGATATCATATAAAAGTATTTATCAGGTAATGCTTTAGATTTTGCCCCTAAGTCAATGAAAATTAAACGAAACGAAATGTTATTTCACCTCGTGGGAATTCACACTATGGAAAAATATTAAATTGCATAACCCGAAAGAATCCCGTCGCGAAATCCCTTCACGAAAAAGAGATCCATATTTCTTATCGTATTTCATAGACAAATCCCGCTGTGGCAACCGATGCTTAATATTATTATTCTAAACACAGGTGTGCGTGTCGCACTAGGCGTGTTATCTTGTTCAATGAACAATAATAACATGTCAAAAAAATCAATTTCATTTGTCGGTATTCTCACCCAATACCTACTATTTATAGATAATCCAATAAATATAATTGAAACAGAGATATGGTTTCTATTTAGAAATGGTTCTTTACATACGTGTCTTTGATAAATATTGATGTGACGTCAATCGATGTTTCGACTCCCAAAAAACCTCTTGTAATCCAGTTTCGCAGGAATACCTTCAGAAATTCAGAGAAACAGAAACAAAGTTTAAATATTTGAGCGACAACCTTTGAGAAAATGGAATCTCGTTCATTAAGTAAGTAGTTAGAACAAGAACTCCTTACAGCTACAGGTATATCTCTGTCCGATGATCAAAAGGTCTAAGGTCAATACATAATATTATGGAGAAGACGGAATATTCTTTGAGGTTCTGAGGAGCATTTAGGAAGTGGGGCCAGGTAAAGCGTTCCCGACAGTGCGACACGCCAAAAGGCTTATATGCGACGAATCACTAACGTCGTCTAGACAACATGGCTTTGAACACCGATTCCCGCACGTAACACGTTTTAGTACAGTATTATTTTACATGAAGTTGCACCATATTTTGAACTTTACTTATTTCGGCTGCCGGGTACGAAAACATGACTAACCTCTCCAAAGACGTCCAAAGACAATCTAGAAGGACCCGAAAACAAAACAACGCAATGCTTAGATTTTTATTAAAATAGCAAATATCCTAAAGTAGTTTTAAATTAAAACGTTTCAAACCAAATTCTAATGGTAAATTAAACGAAATCTTACAAAAAGATACAATAAATCTAAAAAATGTCAAGCCACGTTCATATTACTTTTATTATTACAGCTTCAAATGATAATTTACTCGTAATTTACTATGATTACAATTTAGAGCTGGCCTAAGACATTGCAGACGAAATATTAGCCTATCTGAAGGTTTTTATCTTACTGTTAATTAAACACGTTCGGTACTTAACTCTAATTATCTGTCTTTCTGCAACTTAAAAGGTAATAAAATTAATCTTAAAAGGTATGAGGTTACAAAATTCTTACTTAATTATATAGGATTGCAATTTTAAAAGTTTAGAACTTTAAATTATAGACAAGTTACGATGTGAACATAGCAGTTATGGTTTGTAAAAATCTTCTTGTCCTAATGAAGAAATATTGCTGAAGGAAACAGAGCTCTACAATTAACAAGATACTTTGATTCTTTGAACTGATGGTGAGGCTCGGTCGAGGTGATGTTAGTCTAATGGGAGCAATCCACCTTAAGTGGTTTTTAATTATTGGTCGTGGTCGTCTCTCCATTTCTCCTTTTAAAGCAATTGACTGAAAGAGCATTCAATTCATAATTGACTACTTGTCGCAAGGTGAGGTATTCTGGATTTTTCAGTGGTGCTCTGTGTTATCCAATATCACAGCCCAGCTTCACTTTCCAATAGGTATAGAGACGTTAGACGTGTGGGCCTTGTAGGTCTTGAATTTGAATTCTGATCCGGAGAGTCGGGATTTGGTTTTCTGGGAAAATATCACATATCTTCTACTGGTCTATCACTTCGAGATATTTTCCAAGGAATTCTTTTTTCTGTATTTTGCAGAGTTCGTATAGATGGCGATCCTTGTTTCTAAGACAAAATTGCGATTTATTGCGCAACGATTTAAGATACTTAATTAACCGGTTAAGAAACTCTGTCCCCAGAGTCCTGTTTGTTGTCGACTTGAAGAAGCATTAAATTTAATCCGTGGAGCGTAGCTAGGAAACTCTCAAAGCTAATTCGAAGTTGACATTACTCATGCAAAGTGCGCAACAATCTAGTTTAAATCTGAATTCCAGTTGAAAACTAGTGCTCAAGTGTTAAATGTCATCACGCACGTGACAGGCATGAATAAAGTTCGTTAGTGCTTCATTCACCGTACAATGTATAGAGAACGAGCAGTGCGAGCGAGCGGCACCCTGCAGCCGGGGCGGCCGAGCGAGCACAAACGTACGCAAACCTTTGATTGCGTCAGGCTAGAAAAAATACACATGCCTGAAAGATACCTTAAGAGTAGGTACTAAGATACACACGATTCTTCCTATCAAATTGCTTCGGGAAACGAAACTTTTACAAAAGAATCTATTATCAATTTTAATAGATGGCATCATTATAAATTCTATACTTACCTAGTTCATATACTCACCTTGTTTTGTTGGCGTGAAGCACAAAGAAGTTGCACAAACAACTTCCCTTTTTAAAATTATAAAACAGGTGCAATAAAAAGTAAGAAATAATAACGCAAACGCACAGCCAAGTAGGACAGTAGTAAGTCCGGCCTTCCCCACATGCTTAGCCTCTTTTTAACGTTTTGCAGCGAGGGTGGCTGTGTTGTGCAACAAAACGGAGATAAAATAAATGAAATATGGTTCCCGTAATGCTGGACACAGTAAAACAAAGCCAAATAAGAAAAATTTAAGCGATTTAGAACTAAGAGACCGCGACCGGTTCACTTCCAAAAATACACGGAATATTCGGAGGGATTGGTTTGCCATTGTGACTATTCAGCCTCGGGCGGGACAGTTTTGTTCTTTTACAAACTTTATCCAGGTTTTCGGCGATCAAATAAAAATACATCCAAAAAATACTGAAAGTGACATAGACGAATGCCACGTGTTTTTTTATAGTCAGGTGAGATTTCTGCAGCTGAAATTGCTGTCGAAAATACAATTGCGAACCAAATTAGACTTAGAAATCTGATAAAAAATATAGCGACCTTTTCACAACTTGATGAACAAAAACGCAAGGAATTGAAATAATACACCTACTTATTTTGAAGTTTATGATTGATCTATTTCGGTAATACTGATCCAACACGCGTTAGAGTTGTACATTATTGTTTCTAGCGATACAAGTTTGATGAAAATTTGCATTTGCTTCAGTGCAGCACGTGTACCTGCGAACATTATGACGTAGGTCGTCATTATATCATACCACTCTGTACCTTTACTGCCTGCTTGGACTTGGTGTTTTGTCGGTTTTTGTTTACTATAGAAAATCAGAGCATTTACCACTTAGTCATCTATTTCCCCGGAAGGTATCTTCAAAGTATTCTATTTGTTTGTTCATAAAACCAGTCTCATGGCTTCAGCAATCTACTAGAACCATTTGTGTAATAATTCGAGCAAAAACACAGTAAATGGACTTGCAAATTATAACGCTTCAGTCACTCCAACATTGAATTGGAGTTCTTTTTTCTTGTATCTTTGATGTCACATTCAATTTATTCGGGGACAAAACGATACGCAGGTATATAATTTCGATTCCCAGACTTTATGCCGAAAATGTCTTAGCATCATCCATCACACAAAACGACATGAACGAATATTTTTAATGCAAGAAAATGCAGAGACAAACGATAATAATGTAGTTTTTGAAAGCTAGCGCTTTTATTATACGAATGACGTAAAAAGAAACACATACATGAATGTCTTTGAGATTGACAACTTCGTGTATGTATATGACATGATTTAATAAATTCTAAGCTACATAACATTTAAAACCCCGAAACCGTGGTTCTAATTTATTTTTACTAGTGCAAGCAAAAAATGTAGCATTATGGAAAAAAAATATCATGGTCAATTGTAAACCTTTTTTTTTGAAGGGCAGAACACACTGCCTGCGTATGCAACTCGTATGCCATAAACATACCGGCAGTAAAGTATTTTTTTAAGTAAGATGGCCCGCATCTGCTATCTCAACCGTTGGTAAGTAATGATGCAGACGATGTTAGAGCATGCTTTCCTAGGAAGTGCCTATGCACTCTTGCCATGAAAAGGCACAAGATAATGATGTTCCGAAACAAATCCACCGACTAGAAATTCCATTTCTGTATGGGACTATTATGAGAAACGGCACACTGCACGGTGGTTCCGCGCCCTTTGCACATCGGTCAAAACTCATAAATCCTATGTTTATATGATTTTTTGATAGAAATTATTTTTTATTTATGAAGTTATTATTATTGCATGAAATAAAATCCTTTTGTAAGTATAATAGTATATATTTTTCCAAAATATCAAGTTGGACAAGTTCATTAAAATGATTTATAATAAGCAACTTGCTTCACACAAATTATTAATGAGAATTTAACCTACTATATAACTTAAAAATAAGTTTCCTACATACCCAATAAACAGTATATATAATAAAAGGATAAAATATGTACATTTTAATACTCAAAAGCCAACAAAAATTAAGAAAAGTACCTAAATAAAAAAGTTTAATCAATTAATGGCATATTTGTATAAAACATTACATAAATATTGAATCGCTTAGTAAATTAAGTGCCATCTTTGAAAAACAAGCCTTTTTTACGTGGCAGTTTTCTAATGCAAATGCAACCTGCAGAATCGTAGTGCAACAGCAGCAATATTTATGAGATCTAAACTAGTTGTAGCGCGGCGGCTCATTTCTCGAGTATGTAATTTTTTTATAGCTCTGCTGCTTCTTCTGCTTCTAAATGATAATACGTCAATAGTCAGTGGAACATCCCTAATTATTATGGCCGCCCCATGAAACAGGACTTTGTGGACTGATGCAGGGAGACAATATTAGGGAAACTCTTTGACGACGAGATGAGCTGTTTCTAACGAAAACACCTCAAATCTGGCGATATTTATCTTGTTATAAGATAGTATAAGAACTCCACAACGTTCTATAAAAACTTGTGGAATACCTGTCAATTTGAAAGACACACTCGCATACTTAAAAAACATTCGTGCTGTATTGCCATCATTGGTGTGTTCTAGCAGCGCTGAACCTCTCAACAAAGTCACGGTTTCCTTATGCCTAAACCATGCTGAGTTCTTTTAAACTACCTTAGCACGCATACAGCTCTCCTTCCAAACCCTGCTAATATGATTAATAATGTAACAGACACGTGAATTAATTTTATTAACATCTACATTTTATAAGTCTTCTGGCAACATTTTCAACAGCACTTGTAGCACTTAATTGTTTTTATCAACGACTGAACCAGTCTGGGAACACCAAATATCCAAATAATTCTCTCTTGTACAAGAGCGGACATAAGAGTTACCTTTAAACAAGAAAAATATCTAGGTTAATAAAAAAACGTCATTTCGTAGCAAGCCGCGTAGCAGCGTAGTAGTCTTATATACATGAAAATAGCAAGAAGTAGCAAAAAAAAGTTACAAAAACAAATCATACACTCCATGAGCTTTAATGTAAAGTGTATTTCATTACTCCAAGTTAGTCCTAGCACAGGTAAAAGTCTAAAATAAATTATGTCTATAAATGTTTTCCTCGCCAAAAAAGTGATTTACGTAGCACCTATATATATACCAGAACTATTTATACATATTTATCAAATAATTAAAAAACAATAGCTCTTACTTGAAGCAACTTGAATATGCATTGCAAAATAACAGTCACAAACACTTCAAACCTCAAAAACGATTAAGAACAATAGAATCGTAATTACTCACTGATAACGCGGCGCGCGTTTTGGCAGATGTGTACATTTTGACCGATAGAAAAAGTATGAAAACAATTAATATCCCCGGAACTATGTATACCACATTGTAGTGCAGACATTACTCAACAATTTACCATTATCCAATGATTGAAAAGTTACTATAAGTTCTAATGAGTTTTGACCTAGGCCGGAACCACCGTGCACTGCCTTCGTGCACTACGCAACTACGTGCCTTATTTCATACAGTCCAATACATTACAACCGGTATGCGCGTGATGCCGTGCTTGCACGCATACGAGCTGCATACGCAGGCAGTGTGCTGTGCCTTTAAACTCCATCTTTACTAAACGAAATTATAGGTACGTACAACGCGTGTGTCTTGGGCGAACCCTGTTCAAGTCCAAGGTGTCCATGACCTTACAAACTCATTGAAAACTTATTTGTCGTGCCTTTTTTGTTTATCCTTTGTTAATGCGACAAGTATTTAACATTTTAATATATTCATGCAAAAACTTTGCTCATATACTTTTTTAAATATCAAACAGAAGGCAATCTTCTGTAAAGAAAGTTTCGGCACTCATTAAAATGTTTTGTATTTTAAGTAAACATCTTTTTACTATCAGGATCATAATCAATGCGTCCTGAACTCCTTATAAATTCGATTAAAATTATGAAGAAATATTCAAGCAACATTTTTAGAGTATGAAGAGTTTTACCAAAGAGCTACAGAAATATATTTTTAAATATTGACATATCCGACTTTAAAGGAACTATACTGTCGGAAACGATGTCACACAAACAAAACACGCAAACTTTGTAATGTAAAGAAACATCCCGTTCTGTCGATTGATGGACTGTAATTTATTTGTTGTCGAGACGGTTTTCTCAAAGTGTGTTCGCCCATCACCAGTCTATCAGAAACGCTGGGTCTGAATATATCACTGGGTAAAGGAGCCTATATCTATTCGAATAAACAATTCTTTGTAAACCGAATCCGAATGCAATAATGTTCTAAAAAAGAACAAAGTATTTTTCAATTAAAGTTTCCAATACTTTAATCTTTAAAAAAAAAAAGAAGAAGAATCTCGCCTTACATTTGGAATCAAATTACAAGATTTTAGTTGGTTGTCAAAAAAATTGGTAGGTAGCTGTAAATTCCATTTCAGTAAATTGTTTTTTCGAATACATAGACCAACCAATTTTGTTCGGGTTGAACTTTGACTCGCATTGGTTTATTTTAATCTGTTAGCCCAGAATGGAGACCCTAGGGTAAATTTTTGGAAACATATGTCCAACCATTCAACGTGGGCTATGAATCTAATCCACCCTGGCTCAGGGTGACTTGTTACATACTTTTCCAATCATACAGGGGACATACTTTTTCAATCTATCCTCCCAGGGTGTCAGATTGGATAACGCTACATTTATGCCTTCACTACTCTCGATTTAGGTTTTGCGTACTTCCCCCAAAGCAATTAGCATTATAATAATTTCCTTTTGTTTGCACAACCACTCATCACAATAAATCAATTTTGACGACTTTTTTCACTTAAATCATTATTTTTTATTACGATGAATGACACCATCTTCGTAGTTATAAAACTTTATGGCTTTTTAATCTGTTAGAAAGTGAGCCCTTTACACAATGCAGTCCATGCATCGTAAAAATCAATGGCGGTATAAAAAGATCTGTAATTTTCATATTTCTTGATTTTTAGGGTGCCTTAGGATGAAAACCGAATCCTATTACTGAGACTTCGCTGTCTATCCGCCTGTCACCAGGCTGTATATCATAAACTGTAATAGCTAGCGAGATGAAATTTTTACAATTGCCGTATTTCTGTTGCCGCTATAATATAAATGTAAGGGGGGCTCCCATACAAACAACCGTTATTTTTAGGCTAATTTTAGCTATGATAGTTCAGAGGAACGGTAATAGTTAGACAGTTAACATTTTCGTAGAAAATGAATAAATATTGCCAGTAAGAATCAAAAATTACTAAAAAGTAGAATACCATAATAAATAAGAGGAGCTCCCATGCAACAAACGTGATTCTTTGCGATTGTTATACCAAATGGTATGGCACCTTTCGTGTGGGAGTCCGACTCACGCTTGGCTGTTTTTTCTTACAAGTATCTACTCATCATAACAAACACGAAGCTCAGTCGTACTCGTGACCTCTGCAAAAAGCAGGTCATTCTGTTGACATGGCTGGCGGGCTGGCGCATGGCGGCTGCAACTAAACACTCGTTAGGGAAAATACCCACTCCACTACACCTTCAAACTTTTGTACCTGCTTCACAAAATATTATAGGAGAAACAGTATTTTATACAAGAGATCGTGGACTTTGCATAAACCTTTCGCATTTTGCCTTTAAAATGTACTAACCTTATGTGTAACGTGCTGCGTGCACAATAGGTAAGCCTCTATCCACACAGTGATTTTATTATTCTCGCTTTTTGGTAGCACACGGAATCTTATGCATGTTTCCGCACTGGCAGAAAAATATCGCTTATTTTTTTCATATGAAATAAAATATTACATGAAAAAATAATTGCGGTATGCTAATATAATTTTCTGTGCGGACAGAGCCTTAGTATGTTTAAATATTACAAAATCATAATCCTAGATGGCCTTGAACAGCTGATCGCGTAAAACTTTGTTAATTAGACCTATTACGAATATACATTGATGAAGGTGTTACATTTAAATCTCTCGTGATAGCTCACTCAAATATGATAATTTAAATATTAAATTGGATCCATCAAGACGATCGACGACATACACTTTAATCCAGCGAAATACCCGATTTAATATTAATATTGATTAGAATCGTCGATTACCAAGAAATTTCCTGACGAAATTGAGTCACCATCTCATCAGAAATCTGTAAATCCAATTCTAGTTAGTACTTTGATAAGACCAAATCTAAATTCCCTACGCAACAGCATGGAAACATGAACGATTTCTTAGAACCAAGTAAAAAAGTTCTGTAATTTAATATTTGTGCCACTCATATTCACTAAGCTCTTATGCATATAATAATGCTTTGAAATCGTAAAGGTTAGGTACATGTTTCCAAAATTCATGATAACAATGTTTCTTTGTAGTGTCGGTGAGTTATGCGCCACTTTCTGTTATTTGGCGTCACATCAAAGGAGCAAAAGAGCTGAGCAAGCGATATAAAGTGACGCGATTTCTTTACCTTTTCATGTCGAGTGACACGACAACAGAGCCCAAATTCCGAAAATCAAATCTTTCTTTGCTGTAGGTTTGCTATGTAGCAGTAGCTGTGACTTTCATAAGTACCTAAATTCTTTGAAGCGCGAAAAATACTGGATGGGTATACAATGGATGTGATATGGGAACAATTAGTTTGACATTGATTCACAGGAGGACTATGTATCCGAACAATTACAATTTGTCAACATTTATTTTGTTACGTATTATTCATTTCATGTACATTCCTGTTTTTGATTTGCACTCAGCGCTCCCTTAAGTTATTAATAATTTATCCTCATCTTGAATAGGTAATACTTTTGATAAAAGGATAGCTATGTTATGTCACCATTCTCCTTTACGTATTCGTCAAGGAACCATTTAGGAAGCTAAAAAATAAACTACAAAACATTTAAGAAGTGCTTTTATAAAAAAAGTCCCCAATGAATTGAGAACCTCCTACGTTTTTGTTTTTTCGTCGGTTAATTTAATCGCACTGTGTCGCAAGCATCACTTGATCAATACATAGTTTCTCTGTCTGTCTGTCGTGGAATTCGTTAACTACTCCTAAACCACGCAACATATTTTAAAGCGGTTTGTAATACCTAGATACATAAAGGTTTATTAAGACACATGCCGGGAAAATTACCTTATCCCGCGGGAAAATGAGCTGCAGCGGGTGAAACCGCTAACTGGCCGCCAGTACTTATAAAAAGCATTTCCCTCCAACCACAGCTAAACTATTCCCTAAAGATGGGAAAAAGATAGATACCTGTGAAAATAGTGGCCGGTGCGGTGTGAATCGTGTTGTAAGGCAATTAATTAGTTGGCAATCTGCTGTATATTCCCGGTCCTCGGGGACGCTCGTGTGCGGCACCTGCGCTGATACAACTTCCCGCGCTACTGGACAATATATCAGCATGTAGAGATTCCTAGACAGATTAATAGGTAGATCGGAGAGTAGGATGAGTTTGAGTTAGTCTTATCTGTAAAAAATCATCAAAAATATTTTGAAATGCATTTAAAGGCTGTCTAAAACTTTTATGGGAAATCTTTAATTTGAACATAGTCTTAACTAAAATAAGTGTACTAAATCTTTTGACATGATGTGTGGTACGTCATACATATATACACCTGTCTAATACTTGTGTATATTTTAATAAAATATACAGGTAGGAATTTATTTTCCCGTTGAAAATCTGTATATTCCCGGCCCCCGGAGGACGGTCGAGTGCGGCACCTGCGCTGATACAACTTCCCGCGCTACTGGACATGCATGTAGAGCTTTGATTTCTAAACAGTTTAATGGATCGGATCGGAACCTAAGATGGGTTAACCTTATATTAATTAAATTTAAAAAATCAGTTTTAAAAATTTTGAAAGGCATTTAAAGGCTGTCTACACGCAAGACACTTTTATGGAAAGTTATAATTTAACCATAGTCTTAGCTAAAATAAGTATACTTAATCATTTTTCATGAAGTGTGTTATATTATATTCCTGTAGAAAATCTGTAGGTATATTCCCGGTCCCCGGGGAACTGTCGTATGCGGCACCTGCTCTGATACAACTTCCCGCGCTACTTGACAGTATATTTTGCATGTAGAGGTTACTAAACAGATTAATAGATCGGAGAGTAGGATGATTTTGAGTAAGTCTTATCTGTACAAAATCATCAAAAATATTTTTAAAGGCATTTAAAGCCTGTCTAAAACTTTTATAGGAAATCTCTAATGGTAGGCTTATAAACCAAGCGTCGCGGCAACGACGTGCGTCAACGACGCCGTCAAATTTTGACGGCGTCGTTGTCGCTGCGGTCTTGTAGAAAAACCCGACCGCATCCCATACAAACCCTGAGCTTCTCAGCGCGCTGTCAACGTGACGGCGACGCGGCGACGTCGTTGACGCTGACGCCCAGTCTTTCTGGTATCCCCATACAAATCAGTCATTTGACAGCGACAACGACGCCGCCGCGACGCCGCGACGCTTGGAAAATAAGGGTACCATAATTCGAAAATAGTCTTAACTAAAATAACTATACTAAATCATATGACAGGATGTGAGTTATGTAATATTTACCTATATTTCCTTAGAGAACCTATATTCCCGGCCCTGGGGAACGATAGTATGCGGCACCTGAGCTTCAAAACTTCCCGCGCGGCTGGACACTATATTCTGCATGTAGTAGTTTCAAGACAGATTAATAGATCGGTCAGCCTACAAGCAGAACAAAATAAAGTTCTACTTCATCCACAACAGTCCACTGCTGGACTTGGGCCTCCCCGTTTTGGAGGACCAAACTCACTACGCTCGAAAGGCGGATTGGCGAGTGTAGTGCAAAACGTTTCTTTAATTGGATGAATGAATATCTCTTATACCTACGGGTAGAATTGGGGTGATGTTATTCTAACCACCACACGGCTTGTTATGTTAGTTTTGACTGTAATGTGCTCCCCATTATGTAATCTTGTATGATTTGAGTATTTTACTTTTATATTTTGGTGGCTACCAATCTAAAATGAACGACATGAATGTGTATTTGTTTGAACTACATCAAGAATAAATTTTTGCCTTCAATGCCACCTTTATGTTTGATCTATATTTAGAATACATAAAATACTTATGTAACCAAATTGATGAAATGTGACACGGCAAAGGTTTTACATGTCAAAGCGCTCTAGAAAACTAAAGAAATACCTAACTATTGACATCATTCATACTACAACGTCATAGTTGGAATCCCCAATGAGGATGTCGTGGGTCAAATTTAACTAGAGGGTAGTTTAAAACATTTGCCATGGTAATAGCTGCAGTCCATTTAATATCTATAACTGTGTCTATTTTTACTCGCAATCGATCGCGGTTTGTGTCAACTGCATACACGAATTTGTAAGATATGTATGACATACAGACGTAATTATGCTGCATGTTCAACTAGCTGTTGATTTTGTGGCTAAGATGAAGACGATATTGATTAAGTGAAATTGCTGCACTGTATTTCAAAATGATGTTATGTCACATAGTAGTTAAACCTCATATATAGGCTTACGGGCTGAATTCAAAGATTTTAGAAATGTTTCTCTGATCGTGGTCCTCAGCAGATAAAACGTAAACAAAGTCAGGCTCCGCTTGACATTTAGTTTTGTTTGATAATATCTTTGATAACATCTAAACTCACAAACAATGACATGATGTGGCGTTGAAAGCCAACAACAGTATCGCCGCATCTAATAAAGACAAGGCTGAAATTGGAATTAACTTTGACCTTTAACAAATGCTCTGCCTGTAATAATAACGACTGATTTGTAAACTAAAGGGTACTAAATAAATTAGGGGCCACCCAAGTTGCAGCGGCCGAAACGTGGGAAGAATCAAAATGGGTAAACTGAACTCTGAGTAATAGAATAGGTACAGGGCGTATCAATGACCAACACCTTTTTAGTCAGGACCCCACTAGCCCATTAAAAACTCGAATGATACATTATGATTTGTTGTAGTAATATACAAAAAAAATTTTTCGCGGCTTCAGCAATCTTGACCTTTGCCCACAGTAATAGTCCCTGTCACAGCAACGAAGTACCAAAAGTTAATGAATTTCGTTATCTGTAACGTTTGTCTTTAATAATTATTTTAAAATTTGATAAAAAGTTATTGACTAACAAAAAAATTCTGTTTTTTTTTTATAGGATAGTGTAGAACAGTATATAGCTTATAACTTTTAAAACATCCGAGATTACTTTAACACTTTATGTTCAACAAGCATGATGCATCTTAGCTGAAACATTTGGAACCAGGTAAATCTTATATTTTTGCCGCAAAATCTACGCGACCGCTTAATTAAACTAGAAAAATTAAGTGTGTTGTGTAGCTTCTTTGAAAAAGGCCTTTAAAAATCAAGCAAATACGTCGCTAGATTGTGGTTAAAGGTCAACACGTTCGTATGATACGTACGTAGACATGTAGACATAAAAAAAAAAGAGTTCAACTCATATTGCTTCTGAGAAATATACTTTTCGGTTGAGAGAAACTCAGAAATTCCATCAAACCTAACAAAACATTATAGAAGTAAACATCAGACAAATACAAATAATCAGTTATAGTAAATTTTAGGCCCCGTTTTACTAATGTTGGTGGTCCGGTTTTTAGCGATTGATCTGGATCTGCGAGAATAAAAAGTATTCATTTTAGGTTTTTGAATTATGTTTTGTTTGTGTTCAAATCACGTTTTTAATGTGTTTGTTTTATATCACAAACCTAAATAAAGACGATGAATGTTTTTGAAGCACCCTGTTCAAACGTTGAACTGTTTACAAAACGAAGCCACTAAAATTAAAACAAAAAACAGTTTAGAAGTTCGTACCGAGTAAACAATTGAAACAACTGAATTCTCTGAAGTTAGAATCTAGAGTTTCACGGGTAGATTCATCATCAAGAGTTTTCAGGTAAAAAGTAATGTTTCAAAGGCCTTTTACCTTTTATACTGTTTCATAGTTGTCGTACTATATAGGGTTACATTTAATGGCGTTTTTTGGAAAATCTAATCCGCAAGATAGCGTTGTACGCCTCCATAGACTTTCAGGGATTAGCTGTCAAATTTTGACACTTGTTCCATCTTAGTTTACGCCGGCGTACAAAACACCATTTTGCCGTTTAGTTACTCCTTAGTAAAAAATATATTTGGACCTCCCATACTAAGTGTCAAACCTTTTCAACATATTTTTACGGGAAGTCCAGTTTTTTTCTTATTGCGCTGAAGGTTTACTGATAAAAGTTGTTCAGTTTTGTGGGTAGAACAAGCTCATTATAAGCCTACTACCTACGCATTACTTTTATTTTGACAGCTGTCAAAATTTCATTCTCAAAGTAGCCCAAGGTTTTGCCACCTTTTTGAAACAACGTCCTGTCCATAACGATTTGCTATTCCAAGGTAGACAGCGTAGTAATAATAGCATTCAATGAATGCAATCCGAGTTAGCATCGTGTTCTGACTATTGAATTGGACTCGCTTTGTTTCCTCAGGTTCAGTTCCATTCAGGACTCGGTGCCGGTTTGCCACGGTACTGGTTCGTCACGGAAAATGTTATTCAAAGATTTCTGATGTATTGGGAATGAGGCAAAAGTTTCATCATGCGGTTTGAATTCCTGCTATAATGTGGAATTGCAAATAACTATTGGCGAGTTTTGTGACGAATCGGCCAGGCGCTGGTAAGGTAGCTCAAATGGCAGAGCAGAAGGACAGTACCTCATGGTCCCGGGTTCAAGCCCCAGCCTACTTATTTTTATTTGTGAGTATTTCCGATACACTGAATAATTATAAATCACTGTTTGTTCCGATTTAAGCCTAGATAGAACTGAGGAAATTAGCCAGCTTTTGGCTAGACACCACTGAGACCAAATGCTGGTCATCTTCCTCAGCAAGCAAGTTACTCTGTCTGTCTGTCATGGGCACCACAACTGCTCTTGAACTCCACAAAGTATTTTGAACACTGTTGAAATGGATATAGTGATTGAAAAAAACTTTCTTCATTACTATAAAATAACTGTTTGCCGGGAAAAGGTATTTCTGCAACGGGTTGGCAGCAATTGAAACTAAATTAGAAATTGCTTTCAATGTACCAGTTCGTCACAGCTTAGTTACCTATTTGCTTAGCACGTTTAAATGATTTTATCTGCACTCAGTTCGTAATATTCGTTTTACAGAATCGAAAGTACGAACGTAATGAACTACATTACGAATATACAGCCTTTAAAAAAAACTTTCATACTACTGGCAGCTACATAAAGTAACTCGATTTCTAGTATTTGAAAAAAAATTAAACGAATTGACCCGCGTACCAAATTGTAATCTGTTCCAATTTGACACTGGCCATCAGCACAGTATAATTAATAGTACTAGTCGAATGAAAAAAAAAAACAAGTGTCACCCGCGGCGGGACGACATTTGAAATTATGAGGACTTATTTATTATTAAATCTTTGCTTCAAATCATTTTTCGAATTAAAATTCACCGATAAATGCTATTTAATTTTAAAAGTTGTTCAGTTTTTATGAGCCTCCATTTTAACGTTTAGTTAAAAAGTTACTTATGTAAAAAAGTCGTTCAGTTGGTGGTTCAGTAGATAGGCTTGCAATCGCCATAGTAGTAGGCAAGATCGCTTAAGTGAGAGTTCCCGTTTTTTCCCGAGTTAGGCCCCGCCTTGGAAACGAATCTTTAGGCTATACTTTAGCTATTCCGAGCCTTGCTAGCATACTTACGAAAAAAAAATGGCAGCCATTTCAAACATTTTTTATTGGCCAAAATTTTGTTATTTTGTAATAACGTAAGTTAATAAAGTAAGTGCTATAAATGAACATTGTATAGAAGAAATGTTACGCGTAAATTTCTGCACAACCTTGCTCTAATAACTTTTTTGATAATCTAATAGTTTGCGAAAAAAACGCTTTAATACATGGCAGTTTTTTCTAAAAACTCACCAAATCTAAAATATGAATTAAGTAGTGAAGTTGGGGATTAAGAATTACTTACTGTGTGGGTAGACCTTGCTACTGTATCCTGACTGATACTAAGTAACAAGCTTTCTGCCCAGAGGTTTTACCCGCTAATATATTTTCAAGTAAACAAGCAATTTTTTTGCCAATTTACACCCTGAGTTTTACCACCTTACGAGATGATTTTCTTAAATTCCTTTCCTGGTGTTAATTCACCCAACCAAAATAACATCTGCGCAAAATTTCAAGAATCTAGGTCCAGTGGTATTGCCTGTGCATAGATTTACAATTTGTAAAAAAAATATTAAATTTGTTCGTAGTTGCCACATTTTTATTTTTTTGCAATCCCTTGAGGCTGTCATTTAATAGTTCTGACCCAAGGTCCTGTTAGGATAGCAAAACAGAACAAAATGTAGCAACAACGAACAAACTCTACTTTTTTCATACAAATTGTATACCACGCACAGGCAATACTACTGGACCTAGCACCCTGAAATTTTGCACAGAGATTATTTGAATAATCTTAATTAATATCAAGAAAGGATTCCAAAAAATTCATCACCTAAGGTGGTAAAACAGAGGACAAAAATTTGTTTAAAATTAACTTGTTTACTTCAAAATATATCAGCGGGTAAAACCGCTGGGCGGAAAGCTTGTTACTAAATATCAGGCAGGATATTGTAGCATGGTCTACCCACACAGCGAGTGACTCTTAATCCCCAACTTCACTACTTACTTTATACTTTCTAATTTGTGAGTTTTCAGCAAAAACTACCATGTTGTGCTACGTTTTTCTCGCAAACTATTGGATTATGAAAAAGTTATTGATAACATTCATACGCAGAAATTTACGCTTAACATATCTTCCATACAATAGTTATTTGTAGCTCTTACCATTTTTGAATTATTACAAAATAACAAAATTTTGCCCAGTGAAAAAATTTTGAAACGTTTGCCATTTTTTTTTTGTAAGTAGACCAGCAAATCACCGGTTCGGCATAGGTAAAGAATAGCCTAAAGATTAGTTTCCAAAGCGGAACCGACCTGGAACACGCACGGGAACTCCCAAATTTTTTTTGTATAGAAATTCTAACCTACTATAGTGCAGTGCGGAGGTTTGAATTATTTTTCATAGTTTTTCTTGTAGAGTGTAGATAAAATAGTGTATGCAACTGCAAATAATTAGGATTTAGAATGCTCGTGTCAAACTATTATCACACTCGGCTGCGCCTCGTGTGATAAACAAACACTCTCATCCTAAGGCCTCTCATTATTAGGCAGTTGCATAAACTACTATTTCGGACTTTAGAAATCTTTGAGTAAATTTTATCAACCCAGACCAAACAATTTCAAAACTGATAGCTTTGTAACAAACCGGAACTTGTTTTTTGTATTTAACGAACCGGGACTGTGCCGAACCGGGCCTAACTCCAATTCAGATAGCCCGCCGGCTTCTATAATAATAACTTTACAGAATTCCCTACTTTATATTGAAATCGTTGTAGGTAGTTTCTATTATTAGAAAAGTTTATTTAAAACAGCGATAGCTCAATCAAAGTTCGATCTATTTCTGTATTCGTTTATTCATAAAATATTTTTATTTATTATCGTTACAGCGATTCTCCGACAAGTTGAATACAGAAGAGTGGAGGCGTTGCTAGTACTGATTAGTGCAAGACGCAGGTTCAAATCCTGTCTGCAATATAAAGTAATGCAAGTTTTCTATTAATCTCGCAGCAGCACGCGACTGCAGCCCTATAGTCGTAGTATGAAAACTACTAAACACGAGGAGTAAGTAAGTTTTTTTTTATATTAATTGGGTTGATACTAACAATCGCGTATTCCATGTTTGTAGCCCTCAAATTATTATGAAAAGTAATTTAAATGAGAATTAATAGAATTTTAAAAATATACCATCTGAACGTGTGTCTTACGTGAACGTGTACCTTTGTTTGCAACTTTTTCTAGTAGGTACGAGTATGATTAAAATGTTGCAGTCTGATTCAGGTTGTCTACATCATCTGATCGAAAGGAAAATGAGATGATTCGTTCTTTGTAATCTATTCTTCTTCTTCGTGTGATGAATAACAATTGAGTAATCTTAGAAGATATTCTTTTCTTCTTCAAGTAGATATTTATTTCTCTGAGGGTTATGAACATAATTTTTGCCTTAGATAAAACCTCCCACCTGACGCAGATAGGTTTGATCACCGACATGATACAAAAAGATCACTAATTATGTCAGGCAAATAAACCCCTGGGGTCTCAACTCAAATCTACCCACGTAATAGGCGCTTAATCAAACAGCACTAATTCTAAAATATGCGATCAAATTGAAGAATATTCAATGAACCAAAAAACTATTTTTTAACAAATTCGTTTCTATTCAGTGCGTTAAATGAAAACCCCTCTATCATGTGGGTGAATTGTACAAGAATAAGTGGCCCGAGTATTTAATGTAAAAGAACCGTCATGGTTCAATATCGTAGGTAAATTGAAATCTATTCATACGAGTAGGTTTTTGATGTGATACTATGCAGATATGCTACCATGTTTTATCCTGGTACTAAATGAAGGAGCTAAGAAGGATGCTTCGTAGCTGCGCCACCTAAATTGTTAAAGTTCACGATAAACTCTTAATGTACCTAAATATTCTTGAATTATACGTACATTTTACAATCTAAGGTAAATAATCATTCTTTTAAAAAGTGGAGGCGTATCTGGAAAGTATCACATAAATTTATGTGTAGCAGCGTAGCAAATCCGTAGCACTCTAGAGGTACGTCCGTCCGTAGCTTAGCCCAATATTTCGACTGCTACGGTAGTCAGGTGGGCGCTTGCAAAGAGATTCTTTTCAGTTTGACTTTGAATTACAATGCCATTCCTTGATTGGTTAGAAAGGTTATCGTTTATCACATCACATCACTTTCACCACTTTTTCATTATCATTTTTCATTTTCATGAAATATGTAGTAACTTTTGTTTATACAGTAATGGTTACCCAACTAGAAAAGTGTTATATAAATATGCCTAAATAGGTACGTAAGTAACCGCCTATTATATTAATCATAATAATATGTGGGATTTACTTACTTACTTGATAAATATAGACTCGGAAACACGTGTAGGTAATTTAAGTAAACATAATTAGGGCGGTAATGTTGTGTAGGTAGAAAAAAGATTGGATAAAAAAAATAAAAGTGTGAGGAATCGAAGCGTAAGGAACGTAAGGCAAGAAACACGTCATTTGCGTGTGCGTTATTTTAGCGCTGAATAACGCATGCGTTAGGACAATACGATCGACCTTATTCTATACAAATACGGTTTATATCAAACGGTTTGAAAGTTGCATCCGACGACACAGCTTTGCGATATTTTTGCGCTAGCGGATTAGTCTGTCTAACCATTTATCAGAAACCGTATTTTATGAAAATAAGGCAGAAAATCGTATTTTTTTAACGCATACGGACGTTACGTATGTTTCTCCTCTAAGTAACTTAATTTGGGTTTAGTTCTGCCTTGAGCCAACACGAGTTTGAATTTCGAATCATGATTTATTTATGGTGACTTGTACCTGATATTTACCTTTTGATGCACTGCGGTAAAAGAGGGCATGGCTGCCTGCTAGACCCTTCTAAATGGATTCTGAGGGTTGACCCGCTACGACAAGTAAATATTAATATCAGTCTGAAATGTATACCGTTCGTATTTATTTATGTAAACATTCGAGGGACACGTGTCACAATGTTTGATAAACACACTAACTGTAGACACTGGATATGCTGTTTAACATAGTGTTTACAGAATCCTTAATTCAGGCCAAATCAAAAAGAGTACATTTTTATCAAAAGTAGACTAAAAAATCTTTCTGTTCTATTGAGAAATGGGAAACTTTCTGTGGATGCTTAAGTGTCATGTAGAGGGCGCTAAACTTAGTGTATTAACGTTTCTTTACACGGAACGTTTGTACTACTTTATAAATTACTCTTATTCCGTGTTCATTCAATTTTCTGTTTACTAACACAAATAACACTTAATAGCAAGACAACTTAATTTCGAACAAAAGAAATCGCACATTACGTAATTAATTAGTTAAAAACACAACGTTAAACGGAACGTGACAAAAGCATGGTTGCCGCCAGCCATATTGAATTTTACTGATTGGTAGGTTTAACGTCAATTTTTCTCAACTTAACGCTACCCCCTTAGGTGTGACATTTAGGCTCTGACTAAGAACTGTCAACAGAAATTTTCCCATTGGCTGTACCAGAGATTTCTGCATGAGCCTTAAAAGCTTGTTGCGGCTTGATCTTAAGGAGCCGCTTAGCAAACCACTCACAAGATCTAAGATTTGAATACGAATAAAACAAATAGTCCTGAACTCTCTGAAAAGAAACTAACATCGTCTGAATAAATAAAGGCAATTTCAATACATTACGGCTTGCAGTGTGACATGTGTGGCATAAAAGATATACACATTTGTTGCATAAGATATACTCATATACCCAGTTGTCATGTAAGTGAGCATGAGTGTGTAACTAGTAACTAGAGAAAATATGCGTTTGTACTTCAGCAGGAATTGACGGGTCGCGAAGCTGGATCGGTGTTTTATACCTTAAAACCACAAAATAGAGAGTTTACAGAAGGATCACAACGACTCTATTTAGGATTTTTGCGATTGTCACTTGTTACATAGCAAGGGTTTCAATTTCGATTTCAATTTCAATTTCAATTTCAATTTCGTTTATTTAAAAAATATAAGCTTACAGCTAGCGCCAAAACACTTACATTTTAGTAATATATATTAAATAAAATCAGTATGTAATACTACTTGTCATCCTTAAAACGGAGTTAAGGAACAAATTGGTAAATTTTGTAAAAACAAATTTACTATCACAAAATATGTCTGCTACAGACTGGTGTGTTAGATTAATACAAGGACAAACAAACATCTAAATCTGATACAAGAACGTCTTATGATTCTGAGCTGATTTTAATGCAAGAAATATGAAGTTCGTGGCAACCATCTTCTTAGTTACCTTTATTTCCTCTGACATTCCAGTTCATTCCAGTATTTGTCAGTAAGCAAGCGTCAAAATCGTCGCTAGCACTGAGTGAGCCATCTTTAAAGATGCGCGCCGTTTTCCTAATTTGTGTTAAAACTCAAAGCATTGCAAATGTAGATTGCAAAAGTCCTATCTACGTATATAACAAAGATTACATAACGATTTAAAGACTTGAAAAATGTTCCTCGTCGAATCTTAATTAATGGCGCGGTTGGAGAACGAAAGCTTTTTTACATCATTTTTAAAATTTACATACTATCTCAGTTCTGCCGCAAATTACTTTCCTCGACTACTTTTTTTATATGTGGCAGGTTATCGATCCAAGCTTCTATTTTAACAAAATTAACTATTATAATTTCAAATTATCGGGTTCACCTACACTAACATAATTAAGTGTATAAAACGAAAGAAAACTTTAGATTTAAACTTTACGTCTTCGGAAAACAGAGTAACTTAAAATCGCCCCTTTGCTTTTGATGTAAGAGCTAATAGGCGAAATCATCAGGGAAACGGCGCACGGGGCGCCTTTACAGATGGCTCACTAAGTACTAGCGACGATTTTAACTTTTACTGGCTTTAATTGGAAAAAAAGTGGTATTTAAGGGGACCTCAAGGTAACTAGGAAGATGATTGCCACAAACGTCATATTACTTGGATTGATATTATTCTACTTTAACCCTCCACTCGTGTCAGATTTCGCGCACCCTCATTTGTTTGGCAATTTTAGGACATTGACACAAGAAACCCGGGCTATATAACAATTTGACAGTCGCGAAAATCCTAAATAGGTTCGAGTGAACCTTCTGTATACTCTCTATTTTGTGCTTTTACTCTCGTCGACGAACGACCCAACGAACCTTGTAATCACCCCTGATTGGGTGGCATTTGTTATACCTATTCCCTACGCTTGGTAAATGGGTTAATTAGAGCATACGTTACCGCGTATGTTATGCTTAATTAGAATCCTTCTCGGAATTCTCTGTAGGTTAAAGGTAGGTATATCCTACCTACACATTTTCAAAAATGAGGCTTAAAATTACAATAAGATGTAAAAGCGGTTAGGTACGGTGTGATATTTACTATGATCGATAGCTGCTAAAACGGAATGGACAATAAAACACTATTAGTCAAGAAGACCACACGCTGCATTCGCTGCCGTATGGCGCTCCCTTTCCCACATGGTAGTAAACTCAAGTGAGAAAGGGAGCGCCATACAACTGCCATACGTCCGCGAATGCAGTGAGTGGTCTTTCTCGTCTATAGTGACGTTTAGTTTAAATGCGGAATTGCACATTTATTCGAATAATGTCAAAGACTTTCTGCACAATTTGACATACGTACTTACTTGTCCTTAATTCTGCAACATGATTTCATGACTACAACAACACACACACAGCTGAGACTCGTTCTAAAGTTACGATACCTGGAAATACCTACGAACAGTTCTCCTGTTTCTCGTTTTATCTAACGATTTTAAGCAAATAACCCATCGGTCTCTGTGACAGCTCCGACATTGGCCGTTTCACAAATCTTATCAGGGGCCTAATGCGCTATAATAACTCTGACACTTCGGTTCAGGTCGTTCGCTGAACCCACAACCCACACGAAAGAAGATTAATGAGACCATAACTTCATTGCAGGTAAGATATAGATGACGCAATCACTTGAATTAAAATAATAATGGAATTGACTCAGGGATACCAGTGACAGACAAATACGATTTTTCAGTGGATTTCCATCAAAAACCTAGTTATCGCGATAGATTTTCGGTAAAATTACGTGAATCTTGACATTAAAGGTGGGAAAATTTTCGCGGATGTTCTACGAGAGACAATAGGTACCTAGTCTTTAAAGATTATATATAACAGGCTAGACCCATAAGCACTAAGTAGTAACTACATGAATACCTTCATAAATAAATTTTGTGTTTTACTATACTTAGTCAATATCTGCAATTTTCACAAAAATCTTATAACTCCAGTAACGAATATAAATACGTTACCATCAAGTAAACACATGTAACTTACACGTGTAAGTTAATATAAACAATAGCAAATGAGAGAAATGGGCTACATAAGATACAATTGAGAATACCCAGAAGGTATATATTATTTTAGGTGGCGCGTGTATTTAACGCCAATACGATATTTAATTGGAAGTGAAACAAACGAATTGTTTTTCCATGTGATGTCAACTGTCTATGACCGATCAACGTGTGATTCATCCATCGAAATTGCTTCATTAGCGCGAGGCGGGTCGTAGTATTGTCAGACTGTCAGACAAACAAAGCGAGGATCAGCGAGGACGATCGCACAGAGACGTTGTGGCGACGGCGGCGGCGCTACTCCCCATAGCCTCCACCGTGCCCCATGCCCCGTGCCCCGAGCCCCGTGCCCCGTGCCCCGTGCCCCACCGTCTCCCATACTCCGCCCACAGATCACAGAAAAACACCGCGTAGAATGTCTACGAACCATAAAAATCTAGATCAACACACGGGAACGTAAACAAACTAAAACAGTAGTGCAAACGTGACAATAGTTTTGTTTATGTCACGAGAATCGGAAATAAGCTTTGAGGTATAACGTCGTGGCAAAACCGCAGGTGAAGTTCAGTTTAATTACCTAGAATCATTTTAATGTCTTTTACTTTTAACGGACCACAGGTTTAAAAACTTAGTCCCCGTATTGAAACCTGAGAACTCCGACCCAAGATTCAGCAATATAATCTGAAACTTTTCATCATTTGCATAATAGGCGCTTTTACTTTCATTAAATATTCTTTTAATCCCCTCGCTAAGCCCTCACCTCGGTGTAACCGCTGGAATTAGGGAGAACATGGTGATGGTCATAAAATTAACATTTTTGGAGGAGTCGTCGCCAATTAGGTTAGCGGCGCAATGTCTGGCCCGCGCCGACTCCGTCAGTCCGCTGTCGCCGCCACCAGCGCGCCGCCGCCGCTCCGTCGTCACTCGACGCCGCTGCCGCCGGCCTACGAAGCTATTTCCATATTTACACTACAACTGGGAATGGGCATTCAACGCGCCCAACTGTCGACGAGCTAACGGGAACAACTCGATTGTTTCCGCGCTGCACAATAGGGCACTTATTTTGCGTAATGCACCTACGCTGAATACAAAATTACCGAAACGACATGTGTAAGCGAAATCGATTCCCCTCCAAAAATAGTCCCCAGCACTTGTTTTGACTGGAAAACTTAGCTCGCGAGAGATACGAGCAGCTCGTTATTAACGATCGTCTCGTGAGTAAGCAGGATCTCGGGTATGAATTCAGCAACAATAATGACGTCATGTTTGTTGCGCAACGCCAAAAAAGATAACTTTGAACGAACGAATAACCTTGTGAAGAAAATATCAAAGTTACGATTTCTTTCAGCTGAAAATGGAAAGGGATTCAGCAAAAGTAGATTACATTAGCTACCTACTTACTTATACGCAACTTTCTTAAACTTTTGCATATTATGAAGTAAGATTCAGAGCCAAGTGGGTTGCAAGCACAATGAAGGCAATCTGCCGCTCGCGGATGGGCATTTGCATTCAAAAATTTTGGCGTTACTTCTTTATTGTAAGCAAAATTTTCTCATATCTTTTAACCTACGATATTGTGTGCTTCCTTTATGATTTTTATGGGATGATAAATTATTATGATGAGAATGTAACAGGTATATGACATCTGTGAATTTTAATAGTCGAACATTCACAAAGTCAAAGACTTTTTGACATGACATCATAACTTTTCCCCGTAAGTTGTCATATCTCTTACCTTAAAACCTAAAATACAGGCACTAGGGTACACTTTTAGCCAGTGTTGCCAGCGCCGTATGTTCAAAAGTTACTTTAACTCTTTGAAAAAGTTACGTTTTGAAGAAAAAAGTTACGCCACATTTCTTTTTTCATAAATATTTTTTTTTTCACGTGTTTTAGTATAGATACAAAGGTTTTTTTCAAATAGTCGCCTGCGCGAGCGTGGCCTTATGTAATGTACTAGAACAAATAGCCACATTCTATTACTGACTTGCTCTTTTCTTTTTAGACCGAATGAATACCGCAGAAAGAAATGGAGTGATTACTAGACGGCAATATTATTTCATTCGGTTAGGTCCATAGGTTAGCTCTAAGTTTACTAACATGACGGCCGAAACGAAACAAAAGTTGCGTGCGTTCCGTTTTACGAATTTTTTTGTTTCATTATACGAAAAATATTTTTTTCAGGAAATGTTACGTAAAAGTTACGCCCGTGGCTAGGTTACGCCAAGGTTACGCTTAAAGGTGAAAAGTTACGCAAAACGTAACAAAAGTTACGTTCTGGCAACGCTGCTTTTAGCACGTATTAAGTAGCACGTATTAAGTAGTTGTTATTAAGTTGTTGTTGTAGTTGGTATTAAGTAGTTATTGCACAGCTTTGAATAAATAAATAAAAACAAGTAATCAATGATGAACAAGCTCTGCGGTTTTTAGCAAGTTTACCGGAAACAAATACTTAAAGCTTAAATAATCATATTATTAAAAGGCTTTCAGTTTCATTTCCCCATGATACAATTTGGTGGAAATAAATTATAAGCTCGGGGCTCGAAGAGAAAACAGCCGCGATTATTCCACAAAGAGTCTTTCGGCTTTATTTAATAAACTCGAAATGTAAAATAATTACCGTGCAGCTACACGGGAGCTATAGGCTGCCAATTCGTGATGTAATATTTTTAAACTTTTGTGAATTTGTGAAATGACTGTTAATGTGATCAGAATGTGAAATCATGACTGATTGAAGTTAGTTATAGAATCTTTTCATCAAGTATGAATTACTCTAGGTACTGACTAGACCGGCTACAGTGCTTGATTGAAGATAATACACTATGGTTCCCTTTATGGGAGGCTTATTTACAGAGCGGACTACCAAGACTTACCTATACAAGACTGCTACTTAGACAGACAGGCCAATAAGACAATGATAAATAAGGTAGATTAAAGTATTTTAATCATGACAATTTTAACCCATAACGAAGCATACATTTCGACACTAGTGAGCGTTGTTTGACTTGGCTAAGAGCTGGATATGGAAATCGCTGATATTATAAGAGGTATAGGTAAGTAGGTACCACACTTACGTACAAAATAACCTCAACATTACTCTCCCGGGAAGCATCGATTCCTTTCTACGTCTGAATGTAAACGCCTGCCTTATAAAAGAAGATATCCCCACGAGAAATTAAACAGACGTAATGTAAGGTATCTACTTGCCGTATAACAAAATTAAATGACTTTTACGATACCATAAGAAGTTGCTGCCGTCTTTGGCTGTGAAGGTAAGCCGTATTGGCAAGAACAATGTACTGCAGAAAGTTTAGTAGCGAAGTTTCAAATTTTCGTTTGCACGTATATTTATTCTAATAAACAAAAAGATTAACAACTATAACTGTCCACTGCCTGGACATAAGTTGGTTTCCCCTATTAAGAGGGTACTATCATACTCACCCTTATTTGTAATCGTATAAATATGACATCAATCACTGTCCACTATAAAGTTCTCCTACGCAAGTTAGTTCCGACTCGAAGGCGACGAGGAACCGGGTAACTGAAACGTATCTGCTGCAATAATTTAGCTGTGACTTTTTAGTGTGTCCTGGCTACATAAAACACTTTCTATTTTCGTCCTGAGAACAGGGCGAGTAATAAAATAAGAAGGTCGGCAGTAACAGTAACTTGAAAAACTGTGTTTGTTCACCCAAAAATAAGAACAAAATTGCGTAAATTTGAATTTTATTCATGGACACTTTCTTATCCGAGGTCCAATTAAGCTGTGAGTTGCGTGATACGTATAATTGAATTGAAACCCACATCGAGTGGAATTATTCTGGTGACACGGAACGGACCGATTACGGGCGGTACACGCGACCCGGCGCCCTTTCTGTCTGTCACCGCACCGCCAACACCTGACAAACTTTTAATGCAGATGTGTCAGTTGCTAACAAGTATGGATAGTTGGATACGTTACTTGTGTAAATTACGGCTTTCTTGGGATTTACACGGTTCTCGCACGCGGTGCATGATTTTCCGATGTTTTGCTGGATTTGTCACAGTCACATACATTCACATATTGTCCTCTGTATGGTGGCTAACAGGATCTCGAATTATAAGGGTAGGGTAATAGGCATGAAAAACAACCTTACGTCCGTTTGTGCGTAAGTTTTGCGCATCGCTATTATACACGATAGGAAAATGCGTTTTTTCATCTTATTCTCATATAAATACGGTTTATGAAAAACAGTTTGGCAGACGCATGCGCTAGCGCTGCGCATCGCACAACGCTGCGTCGACGGTGGTTGCGTCTGGTTCGTTTGGCATAGGTAAACCGTATCCCGCCCTTCTTTCTAGTAAAATGGTACATCAGCGACGTCCTTTTCATCTTTCTGGACATAGCTCCATTATCATGACGTTGCGAACCGTAATATGCTCCGGAATGTGCGATTCACCCTACCTGACAAGTAATGCAAATGTGTCAGTTACTAACAAGTTTGGATAGTTAGGTACATTCCTTCTGTAAATATACGGAGGGACCTGGATATTAGTGTGAATATAGTAACGCGATGCACGCGTACGATGTTCACTTCTTTTACATTCGCAAAAATTACACATTCCATGATAATCGGTCATTCGTACCAAAATGGTATATCAAATACTAAATTATTCAAAAGTTGGAAATGTCAGCTCTTTTATTTTCGTATAAATTATTTGGAGCGAGACGAAATATAATAAAAAAAATTTAATGAAAACCTTTTTCAAATATTGCTACCTATCGTTATTATGAAAACCTTAATTCATTTTTAATAGCTTAATTAAATATTCTTGTTATTCGAAAAACATTAGTGGTACAGTAGGTAGGCACTCTACTAATTTCCCTGTTAGTAATTTTGTAACACGGCAGGTACTTTAAAAATATAAAGTGACTGCGGACAAATTTTAATTCAGGCGACAGGGTTACCTGAAGCACCTTGAAGGCGGTAAAGTGTCTTGGAGCTCGTATCAGAAGGTCGTTTGGGGTTCAAGTCAGGTCCGTGTAATTTCAGCGCCCGACTAAGGATAATTCAATTCCGCCATTCATGGAGGTGCAAATCCGCAAGTGCGTATCGGAGGGCGCGCCTTACCTCCCCTCCCCCTCCCCGCCGCGGAGCCCTACGCCCCGCGCGTGATGACGTCAACAGCCCACCGCGCCACCCGAATATAAATATAGCCATGCCGATAGCACGCCACAGGTTTCGGCCCTTATAGTTCTAGTATTTTCGTGGCACAAAGTCTAAAATACTTTGCAGTACTGTACTCCTTTGATGGTTGAATACCGAGATGCTCAATTGCTGGCTGAAATTACAGAAAATTACAGTTATTCCAAAATTGGGTTCTTGACATTTCTATGAATTAGGTGATAGGTATGTTTTTTGTAGGCTACTTAGAATTCTTTTACGTCTTTTTTTTGTATGTTTGCATTCTTACTTGTTTTAAGATTGCGGGTGATTTGCAAGTAAGTTATGTAGGTAGAGGCATTGTTTTTGCTTGGCCTACTGGCGCAGAATAAAACCTAGCACTTTTGTCCCACCGTAGTTTTGTTTTATTCAACAACCTTTATCCAAAGTATCTAGAGCACGTACCGTATAAGAAACCCGCATTCATTCAGAAAACCTATCGATTGTTTCCATTCGTTCACCTTCTCAATGTATTGGGTGTGATTTTATGGTAACATACCTATGCAGGTGTGAATTTGATTTGGTAAGAGCAGTAAGTATCGAATTACCCGTCCGTTCATAAATTATGCTAAATGACGTATCAGACATTTTGATTTATATTTTTTTAGTAATATGACTTCATAATTGCGCAGTTGGTCATAGATAATCATCATACCTCATTCATCGCAAAGAAAAACGCGATTTCAGTATACGCAGATGAGTCGAAAAATCATATAGGGTAATCGTTATAAATGTGGCGTTATACGGCGGGCGGAATCTCTGCATGCATGGAATCTCGGCAAATCCCGACGCACGCTATCTCGGCAAGAGAGTTACAGAGGTTCTGCCGAGATACTACCCACACGTGAGGTATTGTTTTGAGTTTATATTCAGGAGCTAATCCAATCTTGGTGAAGAAGTGAAGACAACCAGTCTGAGGGCGCTAGTGGTCGTTCCTCAGCGGGAGGAATCTAATGGATATGTTTACGACTCGTAAACCAGTCCGCCTCGCTCTGGACCCTCGTAAATAACAAAGGATCCATATATTTCCAGACAAGAGATGCGGAAACATGTATAACGACAATCATGCATGGGATTAAAACGCGTTTTAAAATAAAAGATTATGAAATAAGTACTCTATTTAATTATTTTATTTTACTTATTCGAAAAGTGACAATATCCGTAAGTAGAAGTAGGTACGTCCATACTCACCTCACTTGGTAGACGGATTGGCAAGCGCAGTGCAAAATCTTTCATTCACAAGGAACGCTTTCCCTGTATGATTTTATCCCTTAGTCGCTTTTGACGAAATCCACGAGTAGAATTTTGGTGATGCGATTGTAAGCCAGCATTACATGGCTTTACGTAAAGTTCAGCTTATTAAGAAGATTCGTAGATCACAGCAAACAAAAAAGAAAGTACATACCTAAGCAAGCGGATAAATTGGTACTGGCGCCTCATGTAATTTAGTTACCTACTTCCGGGGAATTTTGCCCAGTAGGATCAGTAAAAGTTTAGCTAAGTATTTTACTCCGTTTCTTTCTCTATTTCTTTAGTTGGTAAGGATCGAAAAGCTGAGTACTATTACCGGAAATTGGATAAAAGACACATGCCAGTAGAATCAGCTGATATTATAATTTGGAACTTGAGATCCTAATTTTTAGTTCCACGTAGGGTTTATTTAGTTTGGTATGTAATTAGTTTTTTTAATGTTTAACAAAACGGTTTTTTCTGCACTGCCCTATACATAGTCATGGATTTTTAAATCCATTTTTGGAACACTTGTTTGTAATGTAAATGAAAGACGCCAAAATATTCTAATGTAACCTTAACGAATTCAACAAACAACGAATAAAATAAAGGAAAAAATCCCTTTGCCACTTAAGAGCGAGATCGTTACCTACCAAAAACAAATTAAAAATTAACTTTGGAGTTAATGAAAAAGTTAAATAATATTAAAAAGGTCAAAAGTTATAAAAGATTAGGAGGAAAATGCTCGGGCTGGGTGAAAAAGTGGCTGGAATCGATCCGCGGGCATCCCGGCTTCCCCGGGGCGGTGTTTGTCTTTTGGATAACCGCCGCTAATGCAGACCCTTGTAAAAGGGTCTAACGAGTGACGCCACCAAGAATGTCTTCCTATTTATTTGATCAAAAATATTCATAAGAATTTTCAGCATTTCATCCGGATTATATGACATGTGAGGAGTTTCACGGCAAATGATATTATGAATCTTACGATCAGACAGATTTTTGAAAACAGGTCTTATAATTATAACGCAAAATAGAGAGTTTACAGAAGGTTCTCTCGACAGTATTAAGGATTTTTGCGGTTGTCACTTCTTACATAGTACTGAGTGAGCCATCTGTAATGCGCACCACGCGCTGTTTCCCTGATTTGTGTTTATTATCTGTATTCTTTTTTGTTTTTGAATGCTGTTCTTAAAGTTGTTAAAATTACTACAAAATCCCTGTATTTATGAATCTCTGAATTTCACTAAGTAAAAGGTATCAACGCACTTCGTGCGCCATCTCCCTAATTTGTGGTTTCAACGTACGAAATCCTTAATATTCGTGTTCCAAGTCGTTACCTTAGGAAATACACAGTAAGAAAATGATAAGATGTATGTAAATAAATAAGTACCCTTAACAGCTATTTACAAGCAATGAAACAAGGATCGGAATAAAGGGCATAGGTACATTATTTTCATATACCTGCCCTATATTTTTCAAGAGATAATAAAACCAACGAATGACTAAGAAAATAGTGGGTGCTATCGTAGCAAGGCAGTACGGTGCCAAATAATACACATAAGTACTTCGACACAGCAAAATTTTTGGTGCAGAACCAGCTAGAACGCCATAATCCTCGTACATACTTTATATGTATTTACTTACACGAAGCTTCGCAATATTGTGCATGACTGTATTAAAATCATAATAATATTAATATTCTATTGTTGCAATCTTGTTACCCAAAATCTTAATCACAACATAATAAGGCGACTAGGCGAAATATCGACTTTTACCGATCAACCATTACTTGAAAAATCTTTAGTTCTAAAAAGCATAAATTTCACCATGGTACAGCAGACTTTTTTATCTCAATTCGAACGGTAAAAGTTCATATTTTCAGAGTCTGTAGCACTTCCTTCCTCGTTCTTTATACCTGAATGAATATTACCTACGGCAATGTCCGGACTTAGTTGTCTGTTTATAGGCTTAAATAAAGTTTATTTTTCTTTCTGCAGAGCAACAAATTAGATTAAGGACAAACTTTCATCCAGAAAAGTCGTCGCTGAAAGGAGATGCGGGCGAGCACTTAGACCACAACTAATTTGTTTTTATTGTGAAACTTTCTACATTTCCAGAAAAGTTGATGGTGGTTTCCCCGTCTACGTTCATGGTATTGACGACCACAAACTAGCTTTCTCGTGAGAGGAACATTGGGAATGGTTAAAATATATAGTTTAGCTAAGTCTAAAATATTTGAAATTCACACATTAAAAATTAAAAACATTAAACATTAAAAATTAGCAAATCTTTTACAAAAATTACCATACAACACACTTAGACGAGGCCTATACGTAACGTCCGATGCTCTGCTATTTTATTGCAACGCTAACGCATGCGTCTGTCAGAATTTCGAATTCGCAAGTATTTGCGCTGCACTGTTTCAACGCAAGTTTCTGCGTTGCGTTATTTTAACGCTGGCTTTGAAAGTATGGCAGTCTACCTTACCTATGACTTAGATAAAAAGAAAATATTTTTATTAATCACTGATGCAATCTTATTTCGTTTTTGCTCCTTTCCCCTTTGGAACTATGGAAAATACATTACATTTGTGGATATCTGTACGTAACGTAGGTAGTACCTACCTATTTATCTAACTCTAGTAACATTTGATGGAAGAACCTTCTCTCGGGAAATATATCGGAAAACTTCGTAATTGAGAAATAAACTCTTATCTACCTACCTTCTGACCTTACCTGGAATTAGGTAATATTCTTTTTGAATTAGTTTTCTTTCGTATTACCTCTGCCAATCAACAGTTTTGTATCGTTGTCGTTGGGATTAGACTTTTAATGGAATCTTTATTTTTATTGTTACAGATAAAAGTAGCTACCGTCCGTCATACAAAGCACGATCGAGAGCGTCAGTGAACCAAACCAAAAAAGGGCAGGTTACCGAATTTTCTGCTACGGGTCGAATATGTGGTTGGGCATGCGCCCGGCGGGTGAGCGCTTACGGCTGTGTACTTAGTAGCGGGAGATGCGCGTGTGGTGGGGGGCGCGAGCAGCGCTGAGCATGCGCTTGTGGGTGGCCACCGTGCTGGCGGCGCTCGCGCTGCGCTCGGCCGGCGAGACCGCCCCGCGCCGCTACCCCGCCGACTGGCGCGGCCGCGAGCTGGCGCGCTCGAGACCGCTCCACGACCTGTTCGAGCCCGACTCCCCGCGGTCGGAGCCCGAGCACGCGTTCGCCGTGCAAGCGCAGCCGCCGCTGTCGCCGGCCGCCGGCCACAAGGAACGCCGACGCACTCGCAACTGGAATAAGCGAGGACCCCGCGCCCCTTCCGAGATTGCTAGTCAAATGATGCTTAGAGCTTCGCGCTCCGCCCGACCCTACGACGTACCCCAAATCGGTGAGTGCTTGAAGATTTTTAAGAACCATTTTAACAGCCTGCATCTTTACTAACCTGAAGAATAAACTGAAAGAATCAATAGGACAAAAACAAAATCGTGAGGGGCGTCGTATTTAATTAATAGGCCGCTTTGCAGGCCCATTCCAACTACTGACTTATCTACTCGAATTGTCGAACATCATACGCAGTGGTGCTGAAAAAGCCAATCATTCTTTATTGAAAGGCGCCCAAAGCGATAGAAAAATTACCGCAAACGTTCCGGTAATAACGACCCCGAAACGATTTCAAACATGCCTTCATCCGTCCGCGCCCTTTGCATCTTGTAAATACATTGAGTTGTTTTTTGGGTAACGCTGACATAAACATCTACCAGCCCTACCAGACCAAACACATAGGTGATGTAGGTAATGGACCCTACAATTTCTGTATATTTACAATCACCTACCCGGCAAACCGGTTATCCCGAGCATAAGAAAAATTCAGTCAATTCGTATGGAATTGACAAAATAACTGAAGACTTCTGACATAAAGGTTAAAGATGGTTTATTTCCAGGGTAGATTTTTAGGCTCCTAATTAGAAAAAATGTAGTTGGATGTAGTGTAGGCCAGAGCATGTACCACCTGAGGCGTTCTGATGAGAAATGTAATGAGTAGGCAGCGCTCCTAAATCAGCCATTGTCCCGCGGGCGCCGTAGTTTGAGCTTATTGCCGACGCGCTGCTGAGCTAGGCTCATATCTCTGTTTTATCTAACGCATGTAACTCGTCTTATTTTATCTTTTTATTACTTGTAGAAAAATCTTTTACACTTACTTATCATGTATTTCTATAGGTATATTTCACAGAGTTCTATATATTTAAGGTCCTCAAAAACTAATCAATCTTCTTTATAGAAAGCAAACGCCAACCAACGGGGGTAGGCAATTCAATCGTATTTTGAGGATCAACCTTAACTATTCCTTACCAAAAAATAAAACGTGAAACTAATCGCTCATTTTCTGTGATTTTACAAGATGGAACTTTTGCATGGAGCATACTGACTTAATCTTTTGATAGGAATAGTTCCTTTTCTAACTCGTAAGTAAACCTGGCATAATATTAAAGATCCGTGCATCTGGAAAAGAAACAGCATCGCTGGGTTATTGCAAGAAGAAACCCCCTTAACGAGACTGGCAGATTTTTCTGCAAACTAATCTATAAATCCGTTTCCCTGGGTGGGCCGAAAGCAGATCTCATCTCACCTCTCAGAGAAAGTCATGGAGCCACATTGTGGACACGTCGCGCTCGATTGAGAGACGGCGAGCCACGTAGCCGCGCGGACGTGCGCCTCTTACCAATTCCAACCAACATATATTCATTCTTACTTCGCCAACTCTCGGCTAAATATAGCCGCCGTCGGCAGAAAGGCTCGGAACTTGGGACAAAGAATAAACGAAAAGGAAGACGTGGATCGTGGACGAACAAATTAGGAACAAGAAAATTGTGTCAGTCTTTGAACAGAGCAAGTTCAAATCAAACTATGACGTAAACTTCAATCACATTTTACATACTTTGAAATTTTACAACATAATACTATTCCCACAGAAGATCATATTCAAACAAATTTTAACCATTGATCTATATAGTAAGTATGTAGTCGGTTGACCTATCTTCGTAGGTACAGACTAGAGCCCACTTTTCTTTTGATTCACGACGAATGCTCCATCTGCTTTATTCGCAGCGCATAATGAAAACGCTATCGCGTACCATCACGGCGACGTCCCACGTCCACGCTATTTTTTTAATTCTCATCTTGGGCACAGGAGGAAACATCAGAGATAATCTTAAATAATGAAGCCTCATAAATACACAGCGGTTAACGTTGTTGCCTGTCCCCATGCGGCTACTATATTCTGGTATTTAAAAAGTTTCATGACACAAACTCGCAGCTCGTACGTAATCCATACACGTACTAGGTATATAAAAATCTACAATATTATATTGAGATCATATTTTCATACTACGCATTTGACTGTGACCTGTGCTTTTGGCATTGACATCTCTGTGTGTACGAGAAGTTGCATCAACCTCAGGCTTCCGAGAATACGAACTATGCCCCGTTGCCGGTAATAGCTGGAAATTCTGAAGGGTGTATTCCAGCAGTAAATAATAATTTCATATCCTGCAAAATAAAATTCTTACATTTCGTTAAGAGTTTATTCCTTAAAAAAGAAAAAGTCTGCTTCTAAATTCTTCTTCTTCTTATTTAAGAGCTCACTGCTCTTGTCGGTGGAGTAACCGCCAGTTGTCTCTGTCTTGCGCCTTTTCCTTGACCTCCCTATACGACATGACCATTAATTTCTCCTTCACTTGGTCTAAACAACTCCTTCTTGGCCTTCCTCTCCCTCTCCTTCCTTCGATCTTGCCCTCAATAATAGTCCTGAATAATTGGTCATGTCGTATAAGATGTCCCAACATGATTCCTCTTCTTTTTTCTATTGTTTTCAGTAACGTTCTTTTTTCCTTCACAAGTTGGAGCACTTCTTCGTTGGTCTTTCTCTCTGTCCAGCTTATCCGTTCCATCCTACGCCAACACCACATTTCGAAGGCTTCTAACCGTTCCCTGTCTCTTTGTGTCATTGTCCAGGTTTCGCAGCCGTATAATGCTACGCTCCAGACGTACACCTTGATCAGTTTTTTACGAGCATGTGATGAAATTCTGGCTTTTAGTAGTGTTTTCTTTCCGTTGAAAGCTTTCTTTGCCATAGCTATCTTCCTTCTATCTTCTTGCTTTTATATCTGGTGTACATCTGGAGTCGTTAGTAATTATGCTGCCTAGATATTTGAAGGTTTTGACCTCTTCTAGTGGCGTGTCATTTAGGCTGATCGGTCTATTATGTTGTGGATATTTAGATGTGACTAAGGTTTTGGATTTGTTGATGTTGATTTTTAGCCCATATTCACTGAATGTTTGATCCATAACAGTGAGTGCTTCTAAATTACTAGTCTCGAAAAGATATCTTTTATGTTCTGAACTAATCATTTTATTATTTTCTCTCCCTTTCAGACTTGAGAACGTTTTGCTTACGCCATTTACAGATTCCGTCAAATTATCAAAAATATTTAATGTATCCGATATCTACGCATATAGGTACCTACTATTTAACGTCTCTTACGTCAATCAAATAATTCCAAGTACTACACGAATTACACGTGTTGTAATAGTAATAAAAGACCTTAACTTTAATAAATTAAGAAGGTCTACGAAATAATCAACGAAATCATTATAAAATCTCTTTTTAGTTTTCATTGCCAAAGAACAAAACGATATTTAGGCATAGACAACAAAAATTATTCATAGAATTCGTCATAGAAAAGTAAATTCAAAGGGCCGTAAAAACGGTCACGTCGTAGCCATATTTCTTCAAATTCCAATTGTATTTCAAGTTTCGGTTATTTAAATAAAACTCGTTTTCATGGTTACTTATTTAAATATAATGTTACAGTCAAAACCCTTAACCAGTCAATAACGTTAATGACTGGCAAAACCAGTCAATAACGTTATTGCCTAAGGTACTCAGTCAAAACCCTTATTGACTGATTTTGTCTAATAAAATCAGTCAATAACGTTATTGACTGACGTGCCTAGTCAAAACCCTTAATAGGTATGTCCTGGTTGGTTTTAGATCACCATCAGGACCGTTAGATGGTCGCTGCCAGAGTGGAAGTCTACTGTCTCGCTCGCCGGTTGTTATTCCATAAGGACATGCCCAAGTCGTAGACGGCTCTTCACTTATGTTGACGGTAGCAAATACGTGGCGTCCCCTCCCAGAAGTCATAGACCACCCAGTAGTTACTCGAGGACTCGGGCTCAGTGCCACCGGCAAGCGAAACAGTAGACTTTCACTCTGACTGCCTCCATCTTCTATCTTCTATAAGATGCATTTCAGTGAGCGTGTACAATCGCCCCACGACCTGATTATCCCCATTCCACCTCCGGGGATCGCGTCGCTGACTAGGATTGCTCCTTTTATCAGCTGGTGAGATAGCAGACAAATGCGAGCCTATCTTATTTAAAAAAATATAGGTATATCGATCCTGACGGTTACTATGCAGTAACCACTCCTACCCACCGCATCGCACCGTAGCTCACCGCACCGTACTGCTACCCGCCGCATCGCATCTAAACTAACCGCACTGCACTGTTTCCTGTCCAGGGGGTCCGGCTAACTATACACATGTAACACCTTTCTTGTTTTAAATATTGACTTAGTGATTATTTCCATTTACTTGTCATTCATTGAGGCATAAAGATACATGCTGTGTGGTTAGCCTGGCCAGCCCCGGGGCAGTGTCTTTATTTTTATTTTTTCTATCCCGAACACAAATTGTTATAAAAAAGAGAAAATTTTGGGCTACAAATTTTCCCTTTTTTAAGTTTGAATTAGAATGTGACTTTCTTAAAGTGAATCTTGTAATTCCTCACCGCAAATCAGTGCTACTCGCCGCATCGCACATCGAAACTCTCCGCACCGCACTGCTTTTCGACGCATAGCACATAAGCTCACCGCAACGCCGTACTACCCGCCGCATTGCTCATAATCTCACCGCAAGTCAGCACTGCTCGCCGCATCGCACTGCTACCCGCCGCATCGCTCAGAATATCACCGTAAATCAATACTACTCGCCGCATCGCACACCGAAACTCTCCGCACCGCACTGTTTTCCGCTGCAAAGCACATAAACTCACAGCAATTCAGCGCTACCCACCGCATCACACAACAATACTTCCCGCACCGCACTGCTTTCCGCCGCAAAGCACATAAACTCACCGCAATACAGCGCTACCCGCCGCAACACACAACAAAACTTCCCGCACCGCACTGCTTTCCGCCGCAAAGCACATAAACTCACCGCAATTCAGCGCTACCCGCCGCAACACACAACAATACTTCCCGCACCGCACTGCTTTCCGCCGAAAAGCACATAAAATCACCGCAATTCAGCGCTACCCGCCGTAACACACAACAAAACTTCCCGCACCGCACTGCTTTCCGCCGCAAAGCACATAAACTCACCGCAATTCAGTTCTACCCGCCGCATCGCACACGAAACTCTCCGCACCGAACTGCTTTCCGCCGCATTGCACATAAACACACCGCAACCCAGTGATACCCGCCGCATCGCGCACCGAAACTCTCCGCACCGCACTGATTTCCGCCGCACTGCACATAAACTCACCGCAACGCAGTGCTACCCGCCGCATCGCACATAAACTCACCGCAACGCAATGGTTACTGCATAGTAACCATCAGGACCGTTAGATTTTTTTTTCAAATCCTTAATAGGTACGTCCGACCCGATGGTAGCAACCTAGACTGCCTGGCTGGTCTGAGATCACCATCAGGACCGTTAGATGGTCGTAGCTAGAAGAAAGCCTACAGCCTCGCTCGCCGATTGAACTAGGCGGGAGCCTAAAAACCACCGTCGTGAAGTCTATGACATCTAGGAGGTGAAGCCACGTATACGCTAATGTCAGCATTAGATAGTGAAGAGCTGTCTGCGACCTGCACTGACGATCGAGTCAGTCAGCCAGCCAGTCTAGGTTGCTGCTACCGGAGCAGAAGTACCTATTAAGGGTTTTGACTGGGCACGTCAGTCAATATCGTTATTGACTGCTTTTAATAGGTAAAACCAGTCAATAAGGGTTTTGACTGAGGCCCTTAGGCAATATCGTAATTGACTGGTTTTTCCAGTCAATAACGTTATTGACTGGTTAAGGGTTTTGCCTGTAACATAAATACAGAAACTTTTTGAGGAAAGACTACGCAATTTACTTAAATCATCAACGAATTCTAACATCAAAGCTATAAACCGAAATAAAGGCCTCTAGTAGACCTCTGGTTAGACAACAAAAAAATACCGACATCGTAGCGTGTTTGCTAAAGCATACCATAAAAGCATCTTTTGTCTAACTGAGAATAAACTCACAAAGTATAAACATTGGCATAAATTGGTTTCATCACACAGTCTTACCTATTACTCCTCTAAGTATCGATTTCATAAGCTTAGGGTCAAAATCCCAAGGACCAAAGTCTGACCGCTAGCCTACAAAAGCATAAATGCTATCTTTCTTACCTGACTGCCTCAGGGAAAGTTATGCTTTTTGAAAGTATACATGTAAATACAAAGTAACTATATGGACTAAAAATTCTTTTTCACAAGCTACAGCCCACACGGCGGATCTTGACATATGACGTTTCGTTAGATTTGTATCACCAGCGCAAGTGAAACTAGCTAGGTATATTCAAATTTCATCATTTTCAGAATGGTGGACTATAAACGCAAAATATAACTTTGAAATAACCGCAGTCGAATTTTTGGTTTTTCATACAACTGCTTGTTTGTATTATAGCAAAGTGCGTAGTTTGAACTTTTACCTGCCCAGCAACATTAATAATAAGATATTCAAAGGCCCACCTACAAGATCCTCCGCTAAGGTTGTCGAGAGTAATTACGAATAAGAACCTCAAAGTTTTATGGAAGCTACGAGCCATGTAAACGGAGCTTTTAGGACCAAGGTAGGCTTAATAAAGCGTTAATTAAAATGAATATTTGGTTGTAAATATTTAATTTTACTATCTAACTGAAGGTCTGCTGAAATGGATAGGTAGGTGTATAATGGTGGGTAATAAAGGTTTATATCGGTGTTGTTTATTAACTTGTTTTAAATCAACACATTAAGAGTGTTGGATGTTAAAATTGAAACGTGATGTACCTAATATTTTATACCTATGAGTTCCAACTCGCGTGCACATAGAAATCAATTTCACCAAAACTATGTATCTTTTTCGTAGTACCTTATTTTTTTCGTACGTTATAGTATCTTAGTTTCGTATCTTAGTTGATATACCCACATTACGCACTAAGCGCTTCAAATCATCTTTCATTATGCGCACGGCTAAAGAATGGAATTCCCTGCCTGCGTCTGTATTTCCGAGTGCATATAACCTGAATCTCTTTAAGTCTAGAGTGAATAGGCATCTTCTGGGCAAGCTCGCTCCACCGTAGATCCCATCTCTGCTCTAGGGTAAGATTGGGGTCAAGAGTAAGCCCATCATAGATAAAAAAAAAAAACGTTGATTATTTTCATTCAACAATTTTCTATGTATAGGTAGTTCTAACTTACCTACGTTACGTCACCTCAATAGAGCTTCCCAAAACGGTGCCATTGTCAGCCGGCATCCGCTACACATTCTTCCGCGTAGCTGTCTACGCAGGCTACAATGCTAATGCACAAATCATGTATCGGTTATTCAAACGGTAACCAGCTCTGTGTACCACATTGAGCACATTTGTCCACATTAGAGCGGTGGCTGCGGCCCGCCAACGCTAATCTCGTTACCACGCTGCACGGATCACATAAACCACCGTCTTTTATTTAAAGCCCCTGCTGCTTTTACACTAGCAAAAATGTAGCTCAAAATAACTTGCTATTTTAGGGATAGGTTGTCTTTACGTCTTTGTTTGAAAAATAGGTTATCGAGTCAATGGACCCTCCTGGGCTCCTGGAAGGTCAATTTATAGCCAGCGCATTGTAGTATTTTTGTATTGCTTCGACAGGTAGGTATCTAGGTAATTGAATCACAAATATGAGTATCTGAAAATCATTTCACACTTATTAATTAACATGAAAGTCTTTAAATCTAGTTAATTTGAATACAGCATTAATTTTACAATCATGACTTTATAGTTTAATATTTTGTTACGTAAATTTTTATCTCTGATTGAAAATATTTTTACTTTTTTATTGTATTCACAATCATTCACTCTAGCCTTAAAATTTTACTCGAGAAATACTTACTTGCAGGGAATAATGTAATAACCCTCGTCTTTGTAGTCACAGAGCAAGTAGCCGTAGACTACAGGAGTATTCATCTCACGTCCATTAGAGCAACGAGATCATTCATCACTTCTGTAAACAAGCGCTACGAGAAAGTCTACGAAGGCTACGAGATTCTGTAGAACAATCGTAACTCGTAGCTCGGCTACGGTTATTTTAAGCTCGAAGTGGTTTCGATTTGCTGTTGAAAGAAGGTTCTATATTATTCTATCAATACCTTGAAATGCCAAAGACAGCGTTTACAAATGGAACGTTAAAGCATTTCCGGACACTTAACGCAAGATAGGCAGGTGCGTGAAATGGAACGGGAGTGGCAACAGTCAGTAAAATATCCATCAATTCTGCAATAAATTGATTAGAAGGTCCCGACATTTTACCTTAACAGCAGTGGGCTTTTTGAACGTTACCTGTCCCCAAATAGTTGTTTCGCTCGTTAAGTCGTATCTCAAAACTCTGACAGCAGGTTTAGTGTTAACTGGCACTAACAATGGTAGTGTCCATCAGTCTCGCAACAGGTTCATTAGTAGTTTCCGGTGCGGAGGACGCGCGCCACCTGTTAACGATACAAAGTCTGCTAAATTGATACAAAGTCGTCCACAAATACACCACAACGTTTACGAGAGCTGCGAGAGCTCTGAAAAGATTGTTAAGAATAAGTGGAGACCACAATCGCACCGTTTAAAAGGCTATTCCTGTCGCACAGGATTTTGTTTAAGTCAGGAAAGTACTACATAAAGTATGCTAAGAAAACAGAACTTTAAAAGCAAACTTGCGTAAAATATTCACAACCCCGCTTCAAGTTTATGCTTGTTTTACAAATTCTCGTATGAAAAAGTTACACAAGGAAAATTAAAATGTTCAGGAAATAAGTCTCAATAATCATTCATGAAAAAACTAGGTTAAAAGAGCAAATTTTTCGCGCAAAGCAATACACTTACACATTTAATTTATATCCTCGACTGTAGCGGAAAAGTAGAGACGTAAGCATATTTTAGTGTTATTAACTTAACTCGCGGAAAAAAACGTTTCGTAGAAAAAGTCATGTCGTGAATAAAGCGGGTTCCACGAAATGCCAGGTGAGTAGTTGACTACGTGTGTAAGTGCATGCACGGTTCAGAGAAGCTGTAAAACACGCCCACGATCAAACCGTGGCGCGACCATTAAACTATAGCGGTATGTCTACGAGCCGCCATTTCCACAGGGGATTTTATACGTCCAATCCATTTAACTAAAGGACGCACATCGCGTCACATTACCGACGAGTGCAAGCCGGTGTCTGTAGCTGTTAGATATATTGCCCACAAAATGTAACCTTTTCCATAATGTACAATTTGACTAAGATGAACGCTCCCTTCGCGCGGGCCGTAAAACTCTGCCTCCGCATTACGGTTACGGTCCTCTATATTCATTGACGGTACAATACCACTGAATATTACCATAAACGGGCTGTGGAAACAGCTAATATACAAATGGCGTGGAAAGTCGGAAATCCGCGAGGTCATTTTTTGCTGTTCACCATGTGAATTAGGGTAGGCACACATTTAGGGAACTCCGACGCGTGTCGTTTTAAAAAGAAAATGATCTGTGCAGTACCGAGAATAATGTCGATATTGTTATTATCGCGAAACGTCCGTGAACACCGCCAAAGCCATTGGCTCTTGTCGACCGCTATCTACTTATATCAATTAGAGAGCAAAAGGTGACATTAGGTGAGCGCCGACCCTTAGAATATTTGCTAGTAGGTTAGTAACAATTATAATTTAATAATAGCATTAGTATACATAGATATTTGAATGCACACAGAACGAATATTTATAGTTTCATTCAAAGGCTAGTAATGATATGGTCTAATTAACGATTAATGTGTTGGATTAACCTTTGGATATCTATTTGATACACTAACAGCTTTCATTACATAAATCAGGTTGTTCATAGCAGAAAAAGTTTATAGTATGAGTTTCGTATAGTACAACTTCTTTCACCAGAGGTAACGAGATTTTGCCGTTATCATCTTCCAGTAATAAAAATTGTGCGTATTTAAATTTAAACAAAGTGAAATACCAGTGTTCTTTATTTAAAATACATTATTTTAAATGATATCACCAAAATATACCTAGCATTCGTTGCTTAGGTATATATTTAAAACTTATTCCAAATATAATTTTGACCGCTACTTGAACTCCACTTTCTATAATTAGGAATTTCCGAGTAATATCAATAAAAGTCGATAATTTTCAATAAAATCCACCGAACTCAATTTCACAGTCAAATGAACATTGAAACTTCCCGATTGTTTACAGGAATGGATCAACTCAAGTTATAGAATACGAAAACAGAAGTCATAATACTGCATACATTTTTCTACTTTTTATTACACAATTACCCCAAAAAATATTCGTCGTATAGCATCCATTTACATTGCAATTACATTCCGGGTACCGTACTAAACATTCATTAAGACATAATATTTCAAAGTATTTTTTATAACTATAATGCATCCAAAGTGAATGTCACCTGCTCGAATTAATTTCTTTAAGTATAACATCGTTCTTTGCTTCCTCTTTGCCTTGATAACTTTGTACCAATATCTAAACCTAGTAAAATATTCTTGCACCTGGCTTTCATCTATATAAATAAATTGTAACGTAACACAAACCATTCGTTTCAATTTATTTCCGCTTATGTTGCAGGCTTTTGTGGAAATTTCATTATTTTACAACACACCGCTACACTCTCGGCTTCGTTTCCTCGTTTCCTCATACTTTGTATCAAATTACTCGTGAAGGTGAAGGTGTAAGATGGTTCCCTCAGCGTGAGTTTATTTTTATATTTATTTGGGCTCTGAAACTCAATTTGAGTATCAAGAATAATTAATTTGATTTAACCTATTTCTTAAAAAAAACGGAAATTCTCACGCTGTGTCTCATAATCTTAAAATTATTGTCTCAGTCTCTTCAAAAGCTACCTTAAACTAGGGTAAACAAGTTAGGTATAAGGTTAATTAAAGATGCCTCCCATTAGGGATAGCTATCATAATATATGGGAGACCCACAAATGTGTACCAAATGGCACTTCGGTGTGTCATGTCATGTCATTATGGTCGTGTCGTAAGACGTTCTGACTGGCCGTTCGTGTACCTCAAGTAGTCAACTTTTGGTAACAATATTCACGAATTCACGATAATTGTCTATATTGATTACCATGTACTTAATAACATATTTCACAATTATGGATACCCCTGTCTACAATATGCATCAACAACTCTTAAATTCTGGATATAATCTCTATGCACTGGTTGAAAAAGCCGGGTTCCAGTCAGCTCCGAAACAAAACATTAATCGAAATAAACCTAACATGAAAATTACTGACCTAAATTACGGACCACTAGGAATAGAGCAAATTAATGTCTACAACAAAAACTTTCTAAAGTTACGAACTATTTCCACCCCTTTTATACCTCAACGATAGAAATAGGGTTAAGCTTAGCTTAGTTTAGCTAGCATTCACTGGAAAAGACGAAGAATACTGTGAATTACAATGAATGTAGGTCAATTTATGTGAAATGTGACCTCTTGAACTTGAATCCTTGACAATCCTTGCAAACCTTGGCCTAGTTGTACTGTGAATTTGAGATGCAGCAGCATTGTTCACAGGTTTCTTTGAATTAATTTTTAAACTCTTTCTTGCTTTTATTTCTTCTGGCTTTTTAAGGCATCTCAATCACAATTGTAAAACTCGCTTTTTCAAGTTGTTCGACAAATTTATTCACACGCACAGCACCATCTAGCCCCAAACTCAGTGAAGCTTGTACTATGTTTTCCAATACGTTATCGTAGCAGTCAAGTACGTTTAAAATTACTTAAATGTTAGCAGCAAAGGTCACCACCATGATAGACATTCTAATATTATTCGGCTTCAACAAAAACAAGCACCACTGAATAATACTTTTCGTTAAATACGTGATCGACGAAGAATCGATATCTAAAGGGAAAAAACGTAACTTGTTCTTGATAAGTTTGTGCGATAAGGAAAACGGCAGGACTAGGCAGGCTATTTTAGTATCGCTGCAAGTGTTCTGTCGACGGATCTTAAACTTTTCTTTTATATCGGAATCAGGTGTCTGCCTTAATTTGAAAGAGTATCTTTCCACGGCAACAGGTGAGTTCGTTGGCGCATGCGCGGCGCGCGCGTCGATAGCACCCCCTCCCGCCCCGCGCACCCCTCGCTCATTCACACTCGCACACGAACACCAGATATATCTTTATTAATCACATATTACATATACCAAAACAGCGTAGCACGTGACATCGCTATTTTAACCGGCTATAAATAATCGACAGTTAATAACGTCGGTTTAATTATGGTGATTAAAAACCAGAACATAATTATAGCAATTCGAGGATGGGCGGCCATAATTATGTAATGTTTGATTATCCTCCACCAAACCACACTCAAGCGTAATGTTATTTTTTATTTTTATACGTAACATGAATGCCGATGTAGACAGCCGAACGCGATGACTATGCCATAGGCTTACATTTATTATGGCATTATGTGATAAAAATAACCATAATATTGTGTTAGCAAAAAATCTGTTATTTAACAATTAAATAACATTTGTGTTATCTGGATTTCTCTCAGTAGGTCGGTAGTTAGTTCATTAATCACTTGGTATGAAACGCAAACTGTTTTTTTTTGCATATTTCGATTTCTGAACACACACAACACAAACTTTTTTCGAAACGGTCATTGGCTGTCTGTATCTTGATAAATTATTTGATAAATACATACATTGCCGTGTGATGCCGGCTTAGAATAGCGTCACCCCAATTCTACCCGTGGGTGTCGTAAAAAGCGACTTAGGGATATTTATCCAGGGAATGAGCAGCAGCGTTCCCTGTAAATGTAACATCTTGGCACTGCGCTCGCCAATCCGCCTGCCAAGCGTGGTGAGTATGGCAATACCCCCCGATAGGGGGGGGCCCATGTCCAGCAATGGGCTGTTGTGGCTGTTATGGTACATACATACATACATACTCTCGAAAAACAACCCTGCTGAGGCAGTCGGGTAAAAATAGTTTTAAATAAAAACACGAAATGCCCAGTCCATTCACGTAATATTACTATGACAGCTGGCTCTTGATTTAGCCCAAGAATGGAATTTCTTTAGTGAAACTCAAAATCTTCAATATTGCGTATAATTTTCCAAAAAAATGTACAGAGTTGATGATACTTTCGTAGTTGTAGCAAAAGTAATTTTTTATTTATCTACCGCACACACGTCACTGAGAAACGCCTTACGAAATGGCGTTAGCAAAAGTTCATAGTTGTAGTTTCGCAGGCGCTCGAACATAATCTCCCCCCCGTTGAAAGGCGCAGGCTTTCAAGCAGCAAACTCCTCTGAAGTAGGCAGCGGACACAGACGGACCAGGGCACGACGCACGCAACCTCGCGTTGTGTCCACGTCAGCGACGCGGGAGATGCCATCTCGTCCAGGAAACAGCCGTAGGACTCGACCCAGACGCCAGTTTAGTGGTGGCACATTGTCTTCTTGTAAGAGGACTAAATCCCCAATCTGTAGTGATGTTTTGTCAGTCTTCCATTTAGTGCGCATTTGTAGTTCTGATATGTATTCTCTCTGCCACCTTCTCCAAAAATGTTGACGAATTTTCTCTAATCTTGCATATCTTAGAAGACAGTTCTCCTTCCGATCTTCGAGATCAGGTGCCGGAAGTGCGTTAAGCGGTCTTCCAATAATAAAGTGCCCAGGAGTCAATGCTAGGAAGTCTTTAGGAGAGGATGACATAGGACACAAGGGGCGGCTATTCAAAACTGCCTCCACTTGTGCGAATAAAGTAGAAAGTTCCTCATAGGTTAAATGGGAATTTCCCATGACACGTTTTATGTGGTGTTTCGCGGATTTCACCCCGGCCTCCCATAGGCCACCGAAGTGGGGAGCGTAAGCAGGGATGAAATTAAATTTTATTCCTTCCATTGAAGCGTACTCAGATACAGGTTCAATATTGTTTTTTAGAAAAGTACCAATTTCTTTCGCAGCAGCAACGAAATTTCTACCGTTGTCTGAAAACATTTCGGCTGGTTTTCCACGACGCGAAGTGAATCGACGAAGTGTTAATATAAAGGCCTCTTTGGTGAGGTCACTCACGGCTTCCAAATGAACGCATTTAAATCGCAAGCATATGAATAAACATAAATAACATTTTATTAATTTAGCACCTCTTCCCTTCATATTTAGTATCATAAAAGGTCCAGCATAATCGCAACCCGTGGATTTGAAAGGTAAGTCAACTGAAATGCGATTCATTGGTAGATTACCCATTTTAGGATGAAGTGTTTGACCGCGAACACGTGCACATGTAACACATTGCTTGGATACACGTCTTGCGAGTATTCTTCCATTTAAGGGCCATATTACCTCACGAACAGATGATAAAGTCAGCTGAGGGCCAGAATGAAGATTACGCATGTGTTCACGTTCAAAATAAAGTTTTGTGACATGATGAGAAGAATCAAGAAGAATTGGATGCCGCTTTTCGTAAGAGTAATCAGATGAATCTAATCTTCCTCCAACTCTAATCAATTTAGTTGATTCTTCAAAAAATGGAGATAAGCTTAAAAGTTTTGATTTTGGCTCGAGTGGTTTATTTTGTAAAAGTCTTTTGTAATCAAGCGGAAAACATTGTTTTTGAGCAACACGGCAGATAAAATTTAAGGAGTCGTTTAGTTCGCCTACCGTTAAAGTACCTGTGCGTTTAGAATGTTTGTTTTTAGGGTTAGCATTATGTAAAAATCGTAAAATATATGCAAAAGTGCGTTGTAATTTGTTAAACGACGAGAATTTTTTAAAATCATAGTCTGATTCAGGGATGGACATAAAAGCAACTTTTACTTCAGGTAAATCAGTAACATGATTGTCCTTGAATTTTGGCCATTGTGATTCGTCGTTATGAAGGTACGAAGGTCCTTGCCACCACAGTGTATTGTTGATGATTTGGTTTGCGTTAACTCCTCTAGAAATAAGATCTGCTGGATTAGCATCAGTGGGTACATAGTGCCAAGATGTAGGATTAGTGAGCTCCAGAATTTCACCGATTCTGTTTGAAACAAATGTTTTCAGCTTTCTGGGGTCATTCTTAATCCAACAAAGCACAATCTTGGAGTCACACCAATGTACGATTCTTGATGGAGTATATCTGAGGGATTCGCAAACAGATTTGCATAACCTTGCCGACAATAGGGCCGCACAAAGTTCGAGACGAGGAATCGTCGGGTTTAAAGGGGCAACCTTGGACTTCGCACACAAGAGCTTAACTGTTACCTCATTTTGCGCATTCTGTGTTCGCATGTAGATGCAAGCACCATATGCTCTTTCGGAGGCATCGCTGAATGCATGCAATTCTATGAATTTAGGTTCATCACATAGAACTCTACGTGGAATTTGAAGATCAGCGAGTAAGGGTAAGTTTTGAGAAATTTCTAACCAATTCTGTCTCAGGTCCTCCGGCACAACTTCGTCCCAATCAAGCCCTTTTAGCCAAAGTTTCTGTAGAAGAATTTTTGGTTGTATGATGCATGGGCTTAATAGGCCAAGTGGGTCAAAGATGCGGAAGGAGTGAGACATAATTGATCTTTTAGTAATTTTGTCTTTGTTTTCAGGTATATTTACAGGAAAGTGGAGCTTGTCATTGGAAGGATCCCAGCCCAGTCCAAGAGTACTCGACGATTCGCTGAAGGTAAGTTTTTCGTTTCTATTTAGATCTGAATTTTGAAATAGTGTTGGTAGGTTAGTTTTGAATTTTCGCAATGGTAAACATGCTGAGTTTAGAGCGTTGTAGACTGATTTTTGTATGTATCGCATTTGATTTTCGTCATCACAACCGGTAATTAAATCATCGACGTAAAAGTCTTTTTGGATGATGGTTTTGATTAATTGATCGTCACATTCTTCGCCAACTTGCCAGAGACATCTGGTGCTAAGGTAGCTCGCACTTGCGGTGCCGTAAGTGACGGTACCTAATCGCAAAGTTTTGATAGGCTGCGACTCATCTTCCCTCCAAAGGATCAATTGCAAGTTGCAGTCACTGTCGTCAACTTTAACTTGACGGTACATTTTAGCTATGTCACCTGTCAAGATGAACTTGTACTGCCTTGCTCGGATCAGAATGGAAAAGAGAGAATCTTGCATGTTGGGGCCTACCAATAAGATGTCATTTAGCGAATAGCCAGAAGTTGTGGAAGCAGATCCATCGAAGACAACTCGGATCTGGGTTGATTCACTGTCCTTGAATACCGCGTGATGGCATAAAAAGTAAGATGTGTATGGAATAAGAACTGGTGACTCTGAAAGATGTCCCAAGGTCTCATATTCTCGTATGAATTCTACGTATTGTCGTTTTAGATTTGGGTCTTTTCTAAACCGTTTTTCGAGATTTAGGAAACGTTTTTTGGCTTGTTGGTAAGAGTCTCCAAGACAGTCAGGTGAGTCCTTTAGTGGTAACTTCACGCAAAACCGACCAGAGCTCAAACGAGTTGCATTTTGTCGGAAATGTTTTTCGCATTCTGCGTCATCTAGACTTTGTAACTTCTTTAGAGGAAGTTCTTCTAGTTCCCAGAATTTTGTGATATTTTGTTCAATATTGGGTGTAGAAATAATTGCACGATTGCAGTGAATATTTTGATAATTGGATTTAGCTTTGTGTTGACTGATTGGACCACCTACGATCCAGCCGAACTCAGTGTTATGCAATCTAGGATTTTTGGGGCCAAGGTAACGTTTTTCAGTACCGATGATGTCCCAGAAAAGATCTGCACCGATCAACAATTCGACAGGAGCAGGATCACTGAAATTAGGATCGGACAACTGAATGGATTCAGGTATTTTGAAATTAGATAGATCAATTGGAGCCTTTGGCAAATCTCCTGTAAGATCATCAAGAATTAAGCAAGCTGTGGTGCAACTGTAATCATTTTGCATCGACTTTAGTGTAACAACGCAACTTTCATTGACTTCAGTAATATTGTTTCCTATACCAATGATGTTAATTGTTTCAATGGGATCGATTTTGAGATTTAGTCTTTGTTGAAGGGGTTTTGATATTAATGTTGACATACTGCAATTATCTAGTACAGCACGAATAGTTTCAGTTTGATTATTTAGTGGATTACACACTTCAATAATGACTGTAGCAAGAAGTGTTGGCTTTAGCTGATGTGAAAAGGCAACAACAGTTTCATTACTCTCCTTTTTAGGCTCGTGAAGGATAGTGTTGTGTTTTTCAGAGCATTGACGGCAGGGGCCCATGTGACACTCACTTACAGGGTGGCCTTGCCGCAAACAATTTGAGCACAATTTGTATTTAGCTACAAGTGACAGCTTGTCTTGTATGGATTTTGCCTTAAAAGTTGAACAATCGTATATTCTATGATTACCATTGCAAATTATGCAAAGATATGAACCCGATGGTTTTTGATTATTGGCAGATACCATTGCATTCACGTTTTGAAATCGATTTGTATTATTATTATTGTTGTATCTATTTTGATTTGCATGGGGTTGTACGTTTGATAAATTTGCATTGTTGGGACGCGGTATGAATGGTGACTTGTTTGAATTGTTGCTAGAGAATTTGCTGCGATTTATCGTTTCCAGAACATCAGCACGATCAATTAAAAATTTATTAAATTGTTCCAAAGTTGGAACATCGGCATCTAAAGTGTTTCGATATTCTTCCCACTTAAGAAGAGTGCGACTGTCTAATTTAGATGAAGACAAGAAAATTATTAATAAGTCCCAGGAAGTGGTAGGCTGTCCAAGACTCGATAAAGCGCGCAAATTTTTTGTTACATGATCGACAAGAAATCGAAGAGATTTTTCTGACTCACGAGTCAAGGGCTGGATATTGAATAACGATTCCAAATGATGGTTGATAAGAATTCTTTTGTTATCATATCGCTCGGTAAGTATGGTCCACGCTTTTTCGTAATTAGCATTAGAAACTTCGAGATTTGAAATAGTACGTGCCGCGTCACCTTCTAGGTAGGAAAGCAAATAATGAAATTTATGTATATCCGACATGCGTTCATTTGTGTGAATTAGATTCGTATACGTGTCGCGGAACTCCAGCCATTGAAAGTGAGAACCGTTGAATTTAGATATTTGAATTTGTGGCAATTTAAAACCGACATTTTGATGATCGCAATGCGCAACGGATTGACGTCGCTCTTCTGATCCAATTAAAGTTTTCGCCTTGGCAATGTTAACTACCATGTCATTCTCAATGCGTTCGCGTTCATCAAGTTCGAGTTCTATATTTGCAGAATTAAGAACCTCTATCTTAGTCTGAATATCATCAAACTTTACTGATAAACATTCTAATTTATTTAGCTTTAATTGTAACTCTGCTATTTTCTCAGCAGGAAAGTCTTTTGTTTTAAAAAAATGTTCTAAATAGTTTTTGAATTTAGTCACTTGTCCTTTGATAGAACTTCTTTTTGACACAAGATCCTTTAAAGTTTCCTTTTCAGTATCCGACATTGTAAAAAATATTTATATTAATTTGTATATAAATTCAACCGAATTCTGCCTATTCAATAAAGTTTGATTGTATTGAAAGGAATAAAATGGAATATTCTCACGCTCTCCTCGCCGGTGTGCACAGAAGCCAGCCGTGAAGCCACTCCACACCACAGGTAAGATGATGATGACGGGCTGATGTAGCTCGTCACTGATAAGAAGCCCCGTGCGTAGGTGCACAGCAGGAAAAGCCTGGAAACGTTCGGCAGAATCGGGTCAATTTCTGTTTTAAATATGTATGGAGTTTGAAGCTAACACCGTTATTTTGACAAAATGAAAGCTAAATTGGCATGAAAATAGTATGGCACGGTAGGTACGCAAAGGTTTTTATGTTGGACTTGGCCCTGCGCACTACAATACGCCTTGAAAATATGAAATTTATTTTGTGTAATTTTGAGAACAAAAATGCAGTAAATCTTATAGCCAGTTATATCACCAGATTAAATACCTATTTACTTATGAATTTAGACACTGTTTATATGAAATTATTGGCAATTTACTGTAAATAAAGGTTTTGTATGGGGAAATTTTATATGCTAAAAAAGTGATGAATTTGGCACTTATTTGATAAAAATCACAAGTGAATAGCTAGCCTGAGCAGCTGTGTTGAATAATATTAGGATAAGAAAGGATATTCAAGGATATTTAATGAAAAAATACGGAATTTAGGTTTACTATGGGAACAAAGGAATGGCACTTAACTCGCTTATTCTGCAGAAAATACACTTTTTCCGGCACGATCTTTAGTTGACTCGTTGACCAGGGTCACAATGTGATCTTCTAGCAGCATACGCAGCCTCAAACTTCTTCTTTTATTGGAATTTTGCACAAAGAAATGCAGAGGTCACGACGCGTTGGCAAATCCTTTGTTCGTAGATCTTGACGAAATCTTGAATTTTTCGCAGGTTTTGGTCCTGTCACGGTCGCCAATGGCTCTTGATTTAGCCCAAGAATGGAATTTCTTTAGTGAAACTCAAAATCTTCAATATTGCGTATAATTTTCCAAAAAAATGTACAGAGTTGATGATACTTTCGTAGTTGTAGCAAAAGTAATTTTTTATTTATCTACCGCACACACGTCACTGAGAAACGCCTTACGAAATGGCGTTAGCAAAAGTTCATAGTTGTAGTTTCGCAGGCGCTCGAACAACAGCTTATTTACTAGAATATTTAGATAGATAGATAGATAGATAAAACGTTTATTGCATAATAATACAACACACACATACATTTAACAATAAAATAAAAGATACATTTTAATTACAATAAAACTTATACATAGTTAAAGGCACATGTGTGCTGCATCGATGCAAAGGGCCAAGGCTCAGTGCATAAAACACCCAAAAGAGGGCAGCACTGGTTTTCAGCCATTACCCCAGAGTGAACGTTGCGAGTGTTCGTGTTGTGATAGGTGTAAATGTGTAAATGTAGTGTGTAGTGGTAATGTAATATAAAATAGTACGAGTTTATGCGTGTGTGTGGAAATGCAATTTAGTGTAAGCAAGTGACAGTGTCATATTTAAAATCAATAAAAGGAAGAGAAAAATAAAATAAACACAAAGGTAAAAGAAGTTATTCAGAGAAGTGGGTAGTTTTCTCAGAACTGTTTTGCTTTTGACAGTAACCGCTATCCTAAAAGTTGCGACGTAATACCTTTTCCTTGAGAATCCAGTAAGTAAGCTTTTAATTTAATTTTGAATGAGTACTTGGAGGATATATTTCTGATTGTATTTACAACAGAGAAGTGTGGGCGTTTGATGCTGTAGCAACTGCCGAGACTTAAAGCCCATTCACTGGCTGACACAATTCCATTATAGTTTTCATTGTTAAAAATAAACCGGAGCTGTTGACCCGACGGCTTTACACAAACAAGCATTCAGTTTCCCTAACAACAAGATAGTAAACAACTAACATAAATACACATACAAAAATATGATGTGTAATAGTCCAATCCCGGAGTTTCGGATTTTTCAATAATAGGAAATTGATACGGCACCCGCGGTAAAGAAAAGGGTGATGCTAAATTTAAGCTGGCATCACAAAACGGTCATAATCGTCGTCGACATAAAATACTTATATACTTATCATTGAACGAACCTATAACATTAAACGGACTTTAACCTGAATAAATAGACAACCCACGCAACACGCCACTCAAAATAATATGATCATAGAATATTTAAGAAAAAGTTCGTTCCATTATATTATATACCTGTAAATTTTTATAAGTGTAAGTATTAAAATATACCATGAAGTTGAGCTCAAACATGTGCCGGCAAAATGCAGTACTTACAAACTTTGGCAATATTCACCATAATTTTTTAGTACTTTGTGGTGTACCTATAACCTGTCAAAGAGGTGTTTTTTGTAATTATTATAATACATTCCACAAAAGTGTTTAAAAAAATAAATAATTTACATAATTTGTGAGACTAATTGACGATGGCTATGGCTCGATTACTAGTAAGGCCGTTGATGTTTTGTTACCCAGCATAAGATACCGTGATTTCAAGTACCACATAAGAATACATCAAAATATAAAAATAACGCGCGCCTATAAGATGGATTCCTAATTTATTGGCTTATCCAGAAATATTCTGCAAATCAGATTGGTGTGGAGGAGATAGAAATGAGGTTGTTAGAAAAGGTATCAAATGTTATGATGAAACAGTTATTTCGACACCTAAATTCCGATTGATACTATTCTATATTACAAAGAATCAACAATAAATAATTCTACCTACTAGAAGTTGTCACTAGATGTTCCACTCAAGTGATTTCACCCACCATTACGGAGTTTCCTGTAAAAATTTGCAAGGAATCTATGTGAAAAAAATATTGTTTATTTATACGAGAAAAGTGGTCTGTATGATACAAGAATAGTGGTTCTAATTCTGCTTAGGAGATAAAAAAATATAGGTTAGGTACATCATTCCTACAAAAGAATTGTGATTACAGTGCGTGCAGGCAGGTGTACGCAGGCTTATACAAACCGCGCTCATTGCCGACGATTCAACGTGAAATAGGTCAACCGGGTGCTTTTTCCCTTGCCTACTTTCTTGTTTTGCTGATACATAAATAATAGACTAATTTCGATCTGTCAATAAAAGCTATATTTTAAACAGCAAACAATAATTTAGTATAACTATTAAGCTCGTATGACAGGTACAGTACAGTCAAGGTAGGTATGTATGCTTTTGCTACAACGCAGGCTACGACTTGGCTACAACTCTTGCGACGGCTACGAACTGTCGGTCTACGGCGTAGGCAATGCTACGAGGAATCATATGTTTCTTTTTGCGGCAGAATTGACGTGATGGACGTGTCGTAAAAGAATTCTATTTCACTGCTTTCTCATCGGTTTAAGAATAACAAAAAGTACTTGATTCTAGTTTTACTTTATTGTTGTTTACTGCTGCGATTGTTGCGTTTACGAAATTCTAGTACTTTAGAAATTGGTTGGAACTTATAAGTTGCTTATTCTATTTAATTTTTTCAGAAACCATTATACTCGTAATTAATAGCATTTTTGTAGCATTTTTTTACGAAATCACCCAGAACCAGTCTGTTTCTTAACGAACTAATTTCATGTTAATGTAGTTTTAAATATTAGGTACGGAGCGCTCTTGCGTGTTTTTCATGTTCAGAATTGTAAACTGTATGATATAATTATATGACAACTCGCGTGAAAATTCATTGATATTATATTCAAACAATGAATATTATGATTGTGTGAGATATGACAACTAGTGCAGTTACTCTTTGACGTCATATTCAAACATTTGAAATTCGGCGAATGAAGAATACGCAGAAACAGATTTAAAAACACAGTTAAGTTTGCCTCGGTGTTACATAAACACGATTTTCTTTGGAAGTTGGTAGAGGCGTCGCCAGTACAAATGGCGATGGTCGCTGGTTCAAATCCAGGCTGCGGCGGAAAATTTTAGGTATATAAGTTTTTCAAAATTTGTATACTTAACATGGGAAGTTTTTTGAATTTGGGTATTCACGGTTTTCTTTGTGCAGTGCCATAATATTTGAAATAATTTTATAATGTAAATGTTGGTGAGAAAGCTGATCTTTCGAGCGCGGTTGAAATTAGCCGCAGCCTGCAGCCCGGGCGCAAATTAGGGAAATAGCGCGCGGGGTGCCTTTACAGATGGCTCACTCAGTACTAGCGACGATTGTGACGCTTACTGGCTTTAACTGCAATCTCAGCGGAATTAAAAGTGATTAAGAAGATGGTTGCCATAAAAATCATATTTCTTGGAATAAAATTGGGTCAGAATCATATGACGTTCTTGTATAAGATGTTAATGTTTTGATATTCTTCTACTTTGAGATTTTTGGTAGTAGCAACCCTGGCTATGTAACAATTGACAGTCGCGAAAATCCGAAATAGGGTCGAGTAAACCGTCGTAACAGTCTTCTCGACAGCCGTGAGGCCGTCGGGGAGGCGACATTTAGGCAGAGCCTATTGGGCGTAGTATCATCCGCTGCCCGTGAAGACGGGCAGGTCATGGGGTAAGCGTGGAAGTGAACCTTTTGTAGGTATACCCTCTATTTTGTGTCCCGGGCAGGGGGGGAGGGGGGCTTAAGCACCGCTCGCCACGCGACCACTTGTTACCGGCTCGCAAAATTATGCACTCACAGCTAAATATAGCCCCGACCATTACCGGTACTGCGGTATAAACAGACACTAACTAGAACTGGTATAAATAATATCTGGTTACAGCTAAATTTAACCTCTAATCCATTCTCGGAACTACTAACTAAACAAACACTGGATATAGTGGTCTACCTACATGTGATTAAATTACAATAAGGTAGTACCGTAACTTTCAAGCACGATTAAGCTATTTTAATTTTCCAGAAAATAATCAGAGAAGAGCGCGACGGACTTCAAATTTAAACTCATTGAACACAATGACAGGCTGACAGTGAAGTTTCTGTAATAAAGTTATTACCGTTTGGGCACGGAACCCCAAAAATATCTACTTAATATTTATTCATCGTATTACTTTCCCTTTGATTCCCTGAAATAAGATTTATTATATTCGTGGCCTTTCGTTTGAACTGAAATGAATGTCGGAACTGTTCCGGAAGTTGCATACTGCTGCTGTCATCCTATTATCGCAATCGCATTATATTACGAAACATTTTGGCGGCAGCATTACGTCTTAGTAAGTAAAGCTTTTCACACAAGGGGTGATTCTCAAAGGTCTCAATCATTGTGTTGTGATTGTGTTGAATGCTGAGCTGGAGGGTGGCGCCACTGAGCCACGCAGGGCTCCGGGGCTCCGACGTTCGCAAAAGAAGCCCCGATAGGTCGCCTTTTGTCCACCGGTGAAATTGTCGACGCGATTGTTCGCCGTGAAAAGAATCTAATAATAAACAAGGAATTGCGTTTTTCTCCGCTCATAACGCTTACACTAGCTCGTTACGTCGAGTTTTCACACAGAACCGTGTTGATTGCTCAATAATACTATTTACTTGATTCAACTAACTGTAGTAACTTACGCTTCATTCCTATTAAGCGTTTACTAAGTAATTACTAAGTTAAATTAGTTCAGTTGACAAACCTCTTCCGGCGTCGACAATTTACTGTTAACATTTTGTGTTAAAATTTTGTAAGCTTTTAAATGATTGTTATTTTTATTTATCGCTCAATGAAGAAACGTTAATTAAATTTATTGAAAAATGTGTGTAAATATATTGAATATTCGTTTTGCTCGGACAAAATACAATGTAAATGTAAAGTGCTTTTAAATTGCAAGGTCTATAAAATGAGCAAATCTGATTTACCCGGAATGTATGTAAATGCATGTTTCTGTTATGGAAATCAAATCTACTCTCGGTTCACATTGTTATTTTAAAATCTTTATTAAATAAAACGATATTGTCATGCGGAAGCAACAGGAAAAACAGCATAGATGGTATCTTTGATGTTAAAACAAGAGCTGAGCTTGAAAAGCCGGCCGAGCGCGACGCTCTGATAGAAATCGCTGTTCTGAAGTTAATTTAAATTCCATTATCTATCACTGAGAAGAATACAATGGCTACGCCAGCCAACCGCTGTACTATTCAGACTTGTACATTTTTTTATGAATAATTCATATCGCTAAGCGAAGAATGAACGTAAATAAAAATAATGGTAAAGAGCTGACGTGCCGTACAAGGTATGTGCATTTACTGCGCACCTTGCCTGCCGCTGTATGTTAATGACTCCGGGGCGCCGTCGGAAATGTGCAATATTTCAATGAACAAACCGCGAACACGAGGAAACGCTCATAAGTCCCACGTCGTTTACTGTTTGGGAAATCAATATTACTGTAGGTAAAAACACTTTTTGTACAAATATTATACAAAGTGTGGCGAAAATCGATAATCGAGTAACTGGTACCACAGATAGAGGTCCATCATAGTATACCAATTTCAAACCAAGTGATCACGAAAAGAAGTTTAACCAACCATGCCAGTAGGTGTGGTTTGTGGATGTGACTTCAAAAATATTCGAACTTTAGCTATTACAGTGCAATATTTCGACTACTTGTTTTCATAATTTGGACTTCAACTTTAACTAAAAGCCAAAATTGTAGCATACCGTTCCAGCGCTCTACCATCAGCTTCCACGGTCCTCGCCAAGGTGTCAAAAATGATGCCCTTTTTATGCTTGTTTGTCTCAAAAATCAAAAAGTAAAACTCACTTTCTGTGTTCACAAATACGAGATACGATATATTGAAGACAAGGCTTCAGCGTAAACTCCAGAATAAGTCACGAAGAAATGCACATAAAGGAGATAGATATTTTTACACCTCTGATGCAGCATTCTCCGGTCTCTATAAAATATGACTTTCATGAAATGTACTCGTACCTACGAACGTTTGAATCGTATATTACGCATTTTAAAAATGAAATGGCCACACAAAAGAAAGAACTTTGCTCGAAGTTATATTTAAACTGGTAAAGAATTTTATTACAACGGTAAATAATGAAACACTTTAAGCTAACAGACGTACAATAAAGAGCCTGTTTCTAACTTATTATTTTCGAAACGTATACGTGATGTATTTCAGGTAGCTTTTTATGTTTTATGTTGTGTATTTTATGAACTGTGAAGAGAAGCAAAAATGGTCTACGATAGAATTCTAGTTCGCAAGCAATATGCCTTATATTTTTATTATTCAAGGACTCTTTCAGGCTTACTTGAACGTTTATTTTGTATTTTTATTTCAATAGTCAATCGCAGCAAGTTTTGTAATAATATCGAAACAAATTTAAATTGCTTGAGTGTGTTATTAAAGATTTTTGGCGCTTAAAACCCCCGTTTATATGTTCTTTACTAAGTTGAGACGGCCACTCTCAGCATTCGCCGCCAAATGACAGATGTATGGCGCTCCCTTTCTTTCTTACTTAAGTTTACCACCAAGTGGGAAAGGGAGTACCATGCAACTATCATTTGGAGGCAAATACAGCGAATCGTCGTCACGACTATAGATTATCGTAGAAGTTTAAACAATAGCAAACTATGGTAATACAGGTAAGTGAACAACATTCAGCGTAACGAACAACACCACCCCTGAACTGTTGTTTAATTTGTGCGTACACCATCAATTAGGGTCCCGTCAGCGGTCGCGGTGTGGTGATGGAGAGCTTCCGTCGCACATTCGAACGGGCGACGATGAAGTTGCCACCGTGCTAACGAGCCGCCGAACAAATTCATTATTCACCTTGGAAATCGTATTATTTCCACAAAATAGAGAGATTACAGAAGGTTCGCTCGACCCTAATTCGGATTTTCGCGATTGGCATTTGTTACATAGCCAGGGTTGCTACTGTCAAAAATGTCAAAGTAAACAATATGAAAACAGCAAAATCTGATCAGACGTCATATGATTCTGAAACAATTTTAAATACAAGAAATATGACGTTCGTGTCAACCACCTTTTTAGTTACCTTGACTTCCCCTGAGATAACGGTTATTTCCAGATAAAGTCAGTACGTGTCAAAATCGTTGTTAGTACTGAGTGAGACATCTGGTAAGGCACCCCGCGTGCCGTTTCCCTAATTTGTGTTATTTCTACGCTGTTGTTACTACACAAACAGCGTAGGCGTGACTCTGCATGTTAACTTAACTTTATTATATCGAGAACGGCAGCTTTTATATTTAATACCCGTTACTATTCAAACTTTAAAGAGTTTTCAATAATTTCTTGTTGAAATAAAACGAGATTAGAAAATTACTTCAAAGTTCAAACGAAATGAAACACTTTATTTTATTATACCTTTTCGTTTGGATTGATCCTCGTCAGATGCTTTTTTCGTTTTTGCGTTAAGTCCAGTAACCTATTAATTTTTTATAAAGATTTTGTTTTCAAAACACTTCCACATAAATGTCTTGTATCTTTTGGATGGAAATCTTTTGTATTATGTGCAATAAAGTATAAAAATATGGCGTAAAATGGTGAGAAAAATGATTGCGTAAGGGAAAAAACAATTTATTGACTTTATTTTATTGTCGTGTAACATTGTTCTGCAAGTCAACGTTACAAGTGTAAACTGGGGGAATATAGGTATCATCGATAAAACGATGCATTCACCAATTTGCTCTTCATTTATTTTCCAATAAAGTGATTCGGATTCACGTATTTACATAATGTAATATGAAAATCGACTAAAGCAAACGAAGCGTGCTTAACAATCGTGTTACAGACAATTGTACGGTCCAGCGCGCGTTGGTGATAATGACAATTCCTGCTAAGAATTACATTTTCTATATTTAGGCACGCAGTCCGGATTAAAATACACTTCGGCCAAAAAAGGAACAAGATCTAGGTTATCGATTAAACAAGCATGGTGGCAGCCAAAATAACCACTCAAGCCGTTACTATAAATACCGTTTTAAATTCGGTCATTGAAGTACTTGGTGAGAACACGAAGGACGCTGAAACCTCCTGAATATTAAACGCGTTCGCTCGCGTTCGTGGCCGCGGCAAGTGCTGAAACTATAATTTAATTATGAAAGCTTGCTTTACTCGTCGCATTCATAGCCTACTTATTCGATTAATATTTATTTTCAGTGATAATGAACGTTCAATAACGGTTTAATTTGAGTTTTAATTGCAGGTTAACGTTCATTCCGTTTAATGCTACATCATCATCACTTTTAAACCCACTAACGAACACGAACTTCATTTTAAACTACGTACCTATCTATCAAAAGTCATACCTATATCGTAAATGCTATACTGAGCATATTTGTGTTTTGCTAAAATGGTGTATTGAGAAATCTAGAAGCATTAGAAACATCTTACTCTACGTAAAAGCCTCCATTCGGCCACGAGTGAAACCGCGGGGCAAAAATTAAGTTTATCATAAAATGCAAACAAAAGTTCGCTGGAACCACTTACAGTGCTTGATTCGTAGGAAACGACCGTGAACAACTTAACGACTACATCTCTGGCAAATAAAAGCTCCGTCTGAAGATTAAATGGAATTCTCCTTTAGTTGCTTCAATTTAAATTGTCTATTAGCCAAATATTATTTTGCATTCCCTTTGTGTGATTGCGTACTAAATTAGGCGGTAGGTTATCAACGGCGGGCATTGAACCGAGCCCTCAGGCGAGTATAACAAGTTTGTTCTGCGTTTAATCTGTAAAACAAGATGGGCCTTTAGATGAATTGTTAATCTTGACAAAATGTTTGATTTAGCGGCCGCGGCGAAGTTTTACGAGGGATAATCCGATTTAAGAATGGAGCGTGGTGTTGCGGCGGCGCAACGCCCACGCGCCGCCGCGCGCCGAACCGCCAGAGGTCACTCAAGGACTGCTACAAGGCGCCTAGCCGCCGTGCCGCCAAGAACGAAAAGATATACAAGCTTTACACAAATCACGTGCACATATTTTAAGGGGTGAACAGTTCCATGAAACTAAACAATTTTTTCCAAAGAACACAGGCGGAAACATGAATAAAATGTACCTCCCATACAAAATATACGGAGACTGAGTAAAATTTGTACAAGGGGTTCTATTTTTTTCGTATTTCAATCTATATTCCTTGGAGAAAGTTGTTTAGTTTGATGGTCCTCCTATTCACCCCTTAAAATATGTGCAATAAATTTTCGTAGACTATATAGTACGGGTCTCATCAGAGCAAGTTAGAGACTCAGTTATCCTTGCTCTCCAGGGTCCACCACGCCTACTGAAAATTACTCAGGAACCATGCTCCTATCTATTCATTTCTCGAATACTGCTTGCTATGTTTTTTAAGTTCTCTAAAAAACTACCTGTAGCTTATGCAACCGTAGCGCAAACCAATATCACAAGATGTGACAAGTTTTACCGTTCCTTACAACAGCGCAGCCGTCGCAAGCTACACCAGCGGATAATCCCAAGTGGCTCTGTGTACATTTTTCCTTACTGCTTGTGGGAATGTGCCATAAACTTTTCTACTTACTATCTTTCTCCTCTAAGCTTTAATCCCACGCGATAGTGAGACCGTCTTTCCTTTTTTACTACGTTTTATAATCAATGTTTGCTACTCCATGGCACGCACCATGTAGAAATCCATGACTTTCAGTATGTGGAATAATTGTCGATAGTTCGTCAAAATTTGTCGCTTTTAGATCTCTTCTGTAATGTGCACTCAATTTTTTTTTAAATTTCTAATTATCATCACCATCACAGGATACACCACAAGGCACTATCTCGGGTGTCGCCATCTTATCGCTACCAGCCGCTCTCATAGTCATCGGTTCATCTGATTTCCAATATATAAACTCATGCGTGCGAAACAAAGAGTTACTTTTATGAAAAGATTAAAACCCTAGATCGTATACAGATCATTTACAAAACTTTCTGTTCATCTCGTTAATACGGTTCCTTATTTCTCTTTATTACTTCTACTTTCATATTCATAACTCGAGCCTTGCCCGAGGCTTTTGATTTCCCTATACGTAATATGGTGGTGAATTTTATACAAAAGGGATAAAAGTTTTCAAAGCAAAGACCTACAATTTTGCGTTACATATCTAAAATTCCCACAAAGTTTTCCATACGAATCAATTTGTCGAAATGCAAATTTCAACTCAGAAATTCTGAATTTTTGCATTCTAAAGTAGCCTCGCTCTTTGCAAACTTTCAATTTCCGTTAAATTCCGCATGTTGAGTAGGTATTTGTGTAAGCTGCTAAAAGCTCACTTGGGGCTAATGATTCAACAGCAAAATGTGTGGAACGCCACTATAATCCCAGAGCTGTTGGTGAAGCTATAAATATAGAAACTAACCCAAACAAATTGTCTCGCGCATCGATTTGTCATTAGAATAAAACGTCTGATTAATAATTTACAATGTCCACAACAGGCCCTTGAGTATGCTATGTTAACAAATAAATTAGGTATAATAAGGTGTTCTTTGTAAAAAAATATAAGATTTGGGTACACAAAATCTAGCAACTGATCATACCCATCCAGATATTATGTTCAGCTGTCACAGATAAAATTAAGTTGAAATGTTAGGATATAAGGTAGGTAAATTTACAAACGTAAGACCATATCTACCAACGAATGGCCTAATATAAAACACATTCATAATGAGGGAGAATAATCAGGAGTGCTCAAAAAGTTGTACAAATTACCCAAAAGTTATTTCGCTAGCAAGTGAGTCAAACATAACTTTAGCCCGATTACACTTTGACAAGTAAGTCCTACAGTAGCAAGCCCTTAGTAACTCTTTACAAGACATCCCAAATGTGTGACTATTCACTCGCATCGCTTCGTACCCACGTTTCCCCATTTGGTGCCGACTTTTTTAGCGAAAGTTTAAATTTGCGAGAGTGGTTCGAAAGGTCGCTCGGTCCGCTCCACGTAATTGGCGGTTCGTTCACTAAATTGACAGCCTGGAAACCTTAACAAACTGTGTCGAGCTGAAACACAAAGTTCTCATTTTCGACGCTCCATCGACCATACTAACGTAAACATAGGCATGCCTCTGTTATTACGTTAGGAGTAATGTGCTTACGCTTACCTAATTATTAAGCCAATGATGACTGAATCATAAGCATTTATTTAAAGAGTAATTTTAGCATGGAGCTCAAATAGTACTATATTTTCTTGTCCTGAGCTATAAATATCCAAATAATGGAATATCCAAGGGTGATATCAATCATCAATACATAGTAGGTATAAAATGTAGTCGCTTTTTGCGTTTTTAGGCCCGTTTTCTTTAAAGTCGAGATCGCTAAATCCTCCTAAACTACGCAACGGATTTTGATGCGGTTTTTTGTAAGATTCAGGTGAAACATATACAAAAAGTATATGTAAAATATATGCTGGGATGATTTCTTTTTTCCCCGGGAAATTGAGTTACAGTGGATGAAACCACTAACGAGCCGCTAGTTTACATAAATCATGTTCAAATTTTAAAACTGTAATGCCATACTCCAATTACTGTCACTTGTTACGGAATAGGTTGGACCTATTCTGTTCTGTGGGCGGTGGTTGAAATTGCGGCCGTTTAGGCACGTAGCCCGCCCGAGCTGATCAACTGCAGATATCATACCAAAGGAAAATGGTTCATAGTCGGCTGGAAATTTCAAATATTCCACTGCCGCAAATAAAACACGCGTTCGTAATCACGAAACGTGATTGTTTTGTGGTTTTGGTCGCGGAGGGATACCTACGTAGAAATCGTTACTCTGTAATGTACTAAAAATACAAATCAAAGAAATATGACGGATGGCACTACCATATTATTTAAGGAAAAAAATTGTTACAGAACTTCCGTCTGAATTTGGTAATAGTGTGTCTGAATTTAATGTAACAATTTTTTATCCGCAGTACTCTTTCTACAGTTTTCCTTGATCTATGCTGCAGATTTCAAATTTGGATAACACAAACTCGTACTACTCGTCTATTTCCAGTCAGCTTTATTTATCGACGCTCGGAACTAAAGCGGAATGCTAAGCACTGAGCCCGCGCCCCAAACGTTTAACTTACATTATGTAAACATTGCTCGGTTTTACATATTTACCTACTTACTAACTATAAAATGTATTCAGATTATATTTCTGCTATTGGTCAGTTTTATAAATAGGATAGGTATTACATCCGTGTGCCTGAAGTAACGAAACTTATTTTAGTAAGTAGGTAGATAAGTCGATCTACTGCTCTGTCGTTTACAGTTTTGATTACCATCTGTCGAATATAAATTGCAAAACCCTTCTAACTTCAGTAGGAATCATCACATCAGCCTATCGTAAGACATTACGTAGGAAGGAGTAGGAGTTTGGCCGCACCAGTTTCAGCCAATCGTATAACTAAACCCAGAAAAATGTTGCAAGTTACGATAACAACAAACTAAAGTGTTTAGGTGTCATAATACCTCCTTATCGTGTGGAACACTGAACGTCACTTAGCCTGTTAAACTATGAATGGGTTATAAATTGTATCCGTTATAAATTATCGTGGTGTGAAATGACAACATTGTTCTATAATAGCTTATAAACGTAGCGAGGCTTGAAGCCCACCTGGGACCGGCACGTACTCACCTAACGACGTACTATAATAAAAAATGTCTCCATTCTATTTTTATCAGGCTGTCCGAGGTGGCTGCTATATTTAACGCGACACAGTTTTAAAGGTTCATTCTTTGGTGGAAAAAAAGTAAATAATAATAAGTAAAAGGTAAGTACCAATAGAAGCCTTACCAAAAAAGTTTAACAACCCAAACAGAGGTCAGTCAACTCGTAGAACTGATCAATTTTCCCGTGCTAGCTGTAAAGTCATTTTTATAAATTGGAAATCGGATCGAATTTGAATCGGAGAACGACTACGAAAAATGATAACTATCTTTATTTTTCGAGGGTTGAGATTATATTTAGATTGACCGAACTTTCCTTTTAGAGGTGCTTTATAAAGGAAATAATATATCAATAGCAGGATATTACCAAAATCAAATAAAATCATGAAAATGCAGAATAAACGCGATGACATAATCCTATGTTTGTTTTAGCGGCCATTTCTATCACTATAGTTCCAGACTCTATTTTACAGACCATTCTGGTGGTTTTCTTTTCGGTCGGTTTTCTTTGCGCAAGCTAATTTCCCCTGATTGCATACAGAACTCTATCACGTGTTCGGGAAAAACTGTGTGGGATCTCTGGACTCTTAATTGCAAGTCCAGAAAGTTGTCTCATCAGGTCTCCGTGGGCGGCGACAAACGAATAAACTCGTGGTGTCAATAACAACTTCTGAGATACGCTCCGTCCGGAGCGGACTTGTTCTGAGATACGACCGTTAATGATTCGTTTTTCCTTAAGGAAAGTTTAGTGATCGAACTCTTACCGCCGCGAGCTTTGATACGTACACCGTAACAAGAGAAAGAACTCCAAATAAAAGCTGATAATGTCAATATGGATTTCATAAGTTTTTTGAACTTGAATGAGCAAATCTAAAAAGGTATAAATAAAAGTTGAATCTGTTTCAAAGTATTTTCACGGTTGTATGTTTTGTTTTGTGGAATGGAGTTTATTGTTATAGGTAACTAAATTCCTATAGATAACTCTCCTATTGTTCTGTTTTTCCGTTTCATTTTGCAAGTATTAGTTTTTTTATCATTACGAAAAAATATTTTTACTAGAGAATATAATTTCATAGTAAATAAAGTATTATTTATTTTTGCATCAAAGAAATATGAATAGCATTTTCCTAGCATAACATTATTTGAGCTACACACGTGCCACACAAGCTTTGACTTACCTCAGTATCTACATATTCTTTTTAATATATTCTGCAGCATGATTTCGCAGCGTTGTATATCATACAAAACAACACGTATTATGGATGTAGTTTTAGCATAGTAATAATATTACAGCAGGTGTCGGTAAGACAACAACGTAGTAGGTACCTATAATAATATCAAACTAAGCAGTTTAACTATTCATACATTAATTTCGCGTAGTAATATGTTTAAGCGCATACAAAATATACATTCACTTCCTTAACCATTTCTAACGGGTTTGATTAAATTATTGCAACTTTTTTTTATTAATATAGAACTGGTCCAACTTCCAAATAAGTAAGTAGGTACTTACAAATAAATTTAATTACAATCAGTTTAATAGTTTTTGGCTTTTGTTTCGCCACTGTGAAGTCAGTTTATGTACGATACTCTTGAAAATATATTGGTTGGCGCGATTTCGACTTAGCAATATCCTGTAGCTACACTTCCACAGCAGTTCACTGTTGGACATGGGCCTCTATTGGGGGAGATTGTCATACTTACCACGCTTGGCAAGCGGATTCGCAAACGTAGTGATATGAAAGCTGCTGCCAATTTCTTAGATGAATTTACCCTTTAGTGCCTCTGCTGCGTGGCGCATATTGTACGCGCGGGCTAAGAGCGTCAAAATACAAGAGTAGCGCTACTTCACGCGGTTTATGCCAGTCGCAAACCAGTCAATTCAAAAATCAGTACAACCTAGGCACGATATGCCGGCCGGTACGCGCAGTCGGTCTGCCTGACGTAGCGTAGGCACTAAGTCAAATCACACGGCTAATATAGGCCCAGTTACCGTTAAAGCCTGAATTGGGGCGCTTGATTACCTCTATGCGGGTGCAGTTCCGCCGTGACACCTGTGACTAATCATGACGCCCGTTAACGTCCAATCTGGCGGCGTAGGAGTGGATTACCTCGGCGTTTCGAATCTGAATGTGGTTTGTGGTGGGCCCTTTTGCATTCGCTGCACGATTACACAGTCATTTCATGGTTTAGTAACTGATATTTTTGTTGTACTTATTTGTCACATTAGACAATTTACATGCAAGCACGAGTGGATACAGAGACCACATTATTTTAAATGAACTAGGTAATGTAACGAATATTAATTCGCACAGTTTTATAAAGTGGATTATTATATTTTCTACGCGGGACTGATAGAAGTCATCGTCTTAAGAATACGTACCCGCTTCAAGAATCGGCACCATTTACCAGTAAATAACACGTGCGTAGACGCACCCACCCGGGACAAAGGAATGCAATCGCATCTGGCTGGACCTTTTTGCTACGGAATAAAGACTAAAACAGCCTACCTGCATGATTGCAATAATAATTTTTGTTTTGGGTTTGATGTCGCTAAGGGAAGCGAGGACAGTCAATCCTCGGGGCTGATGAGGCTACGACGCGCCGGGTTGTCTCAAGCCCCTGTGGAGGAAAAAAATTTCAAATACGGGGCGAACCGCGCGTACCTAATTACTTCGTCCCAGTTAGAAGCAGTGAACTAACAACTATTTTCTTTTACAGGGTCCTCCACGAGCTACGGTTATTTCTTCGTTGGTGGGTTTTAATGTGTTTTAACAGCTGTCCAGCGAGGCCTCGGACGGAGCTTCAGCGGTAGATTTGTGTTAGGCTCCTTAGAGTTTTCCTGCCGTGTGATTGACATTTTATTGTTTCAACACGAACGCAAGGAAGCCGCCGGAAGTGTTTGATTATGGGTAGAAAAATTAGGGACTCCAGATTATCGTAACCTAGGTTTTTAGGGAATTGAAACAGAGTTAATGTATGTGTTTGAATGTGACGGGTGAATCATTTGACCTTCTGTTATTTATTTATTTTACATCTTCCGTTCAATATTAAACGTATTTTTTGTACACTTTAACATTTGGTGCTGACACATTAAAAAGGGCACTGAATATTAAAGTTGACGGTTTTCTTTTTGAATTATTTTTCGACAACAATTTCTCGAATAGGGGTTAGAGACTGACCAATTGATGTATAGCTATTCTGACATGTGCACATAGACATCTGGCGGGCTATGTTTTGCCAGGTATGACATTCGCGACCCAATATGTTTTGGACAATCCGAATGTCTTGCTCATAATTAATTAATTAATTGATTTGGGCCCTGTCGAAAGAATGTAGTGCTGATCAGATACATATGTGAATAGCTACGCAACTTTGCAAAGTCTAGAATTGCACAATGGACTGCAGTCCGTAGGTAATTGTTATGAGAGGATGCCTGGAAGGATGAATGAAAGGTTAGCGATGAGAGTGGAGTGTTTTGAGGTGATCTGAGAGTACGCGAGATGGTTTGAAATTTAGCTAGATTAGGTGGGTTGATAGGAGAACCTCTATGGGATATGGTGATTGGATGAGCTTTAAGGTGTGTTGGGTGGCTCATATAATTCCAGATTGTTATCCTTTTTTCTAGACCTAGAAGTCTCAATCAAAACCTAACCTTTCCCTGGGAAGTCGTGTCATCCTCTTTTCTTACAGCACGCGTAACTTACCGCCGCACAACCGTGATACTATTGTTTTTTTTTATTTCCCTTAATAGAACAGGTAAAGCAGCCGTTCACAAAGAAAGGACCGTTAGGCCGTGTAAGACAACGAGCTCATCGAGTCAACGCTGCCAGCTCAGAACAAGACTCGCGATGGCTTCAGATCAGCGGGCGGCCTAGGACTTCTGGAGTTATTACAGCTAAGTGGCCACTAATTTTTATATTGATTTTATCTTTTAAATAACACATGTATTTTCTTTCAGGTTTACTAATGTTCTTCTTATGTAGAAACGCGCGAACTTATTATTTCACAACGTAGGGACAAAATTAATCCCACTAGACGAGTTAGGTATCAAAGGCCGAGTTTTACACTATAAATCCTTTAAAGATTTTATTAGGTAGGCAGACATTTAGCTACATTGGTGCACGTGACAACAGGATTAAGCGTTTTTAAAGGGCGAATCATTTTGATTCGAACACGTATCAAAGAAACTGGGTTACTTACTTACTTCTTCTTCTACTTTTCGGGTCAATGGCAATGATCCCCGCATTGACCGCATTACAGTCGCTGTGCCCAGAAAGTGGCTACGTCAATAGCCTCTTGGTTGGCACAATACATATTGTTGGTTACTTACTAAAGGTAGTAAAGTAGAAATGTGTACAAGAAATTTTGTAATTTAGATGCTCAATTTTGTTGTATTGTTCAAATAAGTATTGTTTAATCACAGATAGAAAAGACGGCTGCTATTAGTCCGACGCTAGGTAGAAAAAAGGGTCAGGCTATTGTTTGCTGTAAAAAGTAGGTAGGTCTAGTAAAGTCAGTAAAGCCGACTTTAAAACCGAACAATACATATACAAAATCTAATGTTTTAAAGCATTTGAAATGATTAAAGAGTTTTGAACCATAACGTAAAACAAAATTAAAATAGGTATATATTCTTATGTAGGTTGCCTTTTAGAGAAATAGTATGTGTGTTATCTACCACATTGCTTGTATTTTATCAGTACCTTGGGAAAAAAACTTACCTACTGATATTTTATTGATTGTAATTTCATAAATACCTAGTAATGGGACGCTGGATTTCAGTCACGAGCTATCGCGGTTTATTGTGGACGCGACAGAAGACTTAATTGTTTTTATTCAAAAGAGATTTCATAGGTTCCTGGGTAATAAAAAATAAACCTGTTTATCGTTAAAGCGATTAGGGATTATTAGCACAAATTATGTTTGTGGCGGCATTGTATGATCATCCATTATCCTGCAGTCGAATTCTTAGCTTACGGACGGAGTATTGTTATGATATGAGATACAAAGGATCTATTAAACAAAGGAACTACAGTTAAATAGCCAAACAAATGCAATTCGATTTTGCATTCAAGGGGTTCCGTAATGTGCTAATAGGCCATTTTAGTCCTTACTTTGACGTTTCACCTTACTATATTCAACAAATGGGTTTGGTTTAGAGCTAGGGAACCCTAAGAATTCCTTTAATAATTGTACGACAGTATTCTTGTATCTCTGATTTAGACAAGTAGGTAGTTCATTAGCAGTGCCGCTTGGTTAGTTGATAAATTTAGGTTGGAAAGGATGCTAAATAAAATTTCGCACGTACATAAGAGCGGGGTTAAATAGGCCTGGATGCTAAGTAGGCCTTAGGATTCATTTCGATGTACTAAACTTGTGGATCTCATTATCGACCTGTTCAGATTGCGAATGGAATACCTATCTAGATATATATCTATGTTGTGTTCTATACTTATTTAGCTGTCCTGTCATGCTGACAACCTGCTACTATAGCGATACACGACAATAGCTAAAACGGCTTTCAAATATTTGTCAGACGTGGCGATAACGACCGTATTTTATGGCCGTTGACGCTCTGCCTACCCCGCAGGGGATGAAGGCGTGATGTGTGTATGTATGTATGTATGTATAGCTGTCCAGCAGTGGACATCTTTAAAATTTTTATAGTTAGGAGGGGGTTATTATTTTAAAAGCGACAGAATTACTTGTGAGTTGAAATAATGGGTGTGGGTTTTCAGAACTGTTACCATACCTACATGACAGTATATAGGTAGGAATGTTTTGGTTGTCTGGCAGTGGATACCTAATGGCTTTTGACAGTTAGGGGCGTGTGAATTATTGTCAAAGTGACAGAATTAATTGTGAGGTGAGATGATAATAATTTTTCAGAATTGTTGCCATACCTACATGACAGTAGGTATGTATGAATGTTTGATTGTCCGGCAGTGGATAATTCATGGTTTTTGAAAGTTAGGGGCGCGTAATTCTTTAAGAATAAGAGATCTTGTTGCAGTATATAATGTTCGTAGTTTAAATATTATGCTAAACTAGCAAAATATGTATGTATGTTTTGAGTTAAGGATTATGGTTCAGCAGTGGACATAATGGCTTTGATGATTAGGGGCGTCATATGATATTATGCTTATGAGAATAACAGGTGCGAATTTATTATGAAGTGAGATGATTCTTGATTGGAGTTTTTAAACCTCACAAAGTATCGCCGTGAGTAAGTGTTTACCCTAAGTCAGTTACGGTATCGTCATAAAAAAATTAGAAAGCCGATACGCCGGTCACAATACAATCAAGTAAAAACTTGTTCGTACTTGTAGAACATTGGCGACCGTTTTTTTTTGCATTCATCCCTTAGTTGCTTGTTCTGGGTATTTTGGTTATGACCAGCGACTGCTTGTGGTGTGGAACGCTGACACGTGTTTTCAAGTAACCTATTCCAGTAGAAAAGAATCATCCAGAATCCCATTTTGTTTTTATAAACCGGCAATAAATTCAGAAAACGTCCAAAGCTTTGCTATTAGTTAAACAAGTGGGCATTATTTATTATCAGTTATAGCTAAGGCGACCACTTCGTTTCTCACAGCTCTTGGTTGAGAGGCGTTTATTTTTTCCCTTGACATATTTAAAATTAATTATGCTCTTGAGGGACCATGGAATTTGGGTTCACATATGCTTATTTAAAACTTGTAAGAGCGGTCGACCTAACACACTTGAACATATAATAAAAGTTATTTATGTCATGGTGTTAAGTTGCATCCTGCAAATGAATAAGTTATTTTTTTGTACACAATCTAAACTTTTAGATGCCAATTTATTGCTTGACGTATGGCATGCCATGTCTCGACGTTAAAACGATAAATTTCAAGAACACGGTTCCAACAACATGGACATTTGAGATTGAGATAGTATTAAAAAATTTTTTTGTGAGCATACCTTTGACTGGTCGAAAATTAAAGCGGATAGTTGAAACCGAGAAAAAAAAGGACAAAGGAGCGAGTGCGTCATAGTAGCAATGCTTTTGTTTACTGAGCAAACCGAAAAAAGGGGACTTTCGACGAATGAAAGTGAAACCTTTAGTCAGAGTCTTTATTCTGAATAAGTTCAAGTGAGTAAGTAAGTAGGTTATCTAGTAATATGAATAAGAGGCGAGGTTGTATTATGATTGAGGAACTCTAACGAAATGGATATATTAGGGGCGTGAAGACTGGACAAGTTTACGTGATAGATTTGGGCTACGCAATATTAACAAAGTTGCACTAAGAGTTCCTAGTATTCGATTCTTCGCATTTTTCCACATTCTACAAATGTTTAAAATGGCTCTGACTCGTAGGGGCGCACTGTAACGAATATTAATTCGCACAGTTTTATAAAGTGGATTATTATATTTTCTACGCGGGACTGATAGAAGTCATCGTCTTAAGAATACGTACCCGCTTCAAGAATCGGCACCATTTACCAGTAAATAACACGTGCGTAGACGCACCCACCCGGGACAAAGGAATGCAATCGCATCTGGCTGGACCTTTTTGCTACGGAATAAAGACTAAAACAGCCTACCTGCATGATTGCAATAATAATTTTTGTTTTGGGTTTGATGTCGCTAAGGGAAGCGAGGACAGTCAATCCTCGGGGCTGATGAGGCTACGACGCGCCGGGTTGTCTCAAGCCCCTGTGGAGGAAAAAAATTTCAAATACGGGGCGAACCGCGCGTACCTAATTACTTCGTCCCAGTTAGAAGCAGTGAACTAACAACTATTTTCTTTTACAGGGTCCTCCACGAGCTACGGTTATTTCTTCGTTGGTGGGTTTTAATGTGTTTTAACAGCTGTCCAGCGAGGCCTCGGACGGAGCTTCAGCGGTAGATTTGTGTTAGGCTCCTTAGAGTTTTCCTGCCGTGTGATTGACATTTTATTGTTTCAACACGAACGCAAGGAAGCCGCCGGAAGTGTTTGATTATGGGTAGAAAAATTAGGGACTCCAGATTATCGTAATCTAGGTTTTTAGGGAATTGAAACAGAGTTAATGTATGTGTTTGAATGTGACGGGTGAATCATTTGACCTTCTGTTATTTATTTATTTTACATCTTCCGTTCAATATTAAACGTATTTTTTGTACACTTTAACATTTGGTGCTGACACATTAAAAAGGGCACTGAATATTAAAGTTGACGGTTTTCTTTTTGAATTATTTTTCGACAACAATTTCTCGAATAGGGGTTAGAGACTGACCAATTGATGTATAGCTATTCTGACATGTGCACATAGACATCTGGCGGGCTATGTTTTGCCAGGTATGACATTCGCGACCCAATATGTTTTGGACAATCCGAATGTCTTGCTCATAATTAATTAATTAATTGATTTGGGCCCTGTCGAAAGAATGTAGTGCTGATCAGATACATATGTGAATAGCTACGCAACTTTGCAAAGTCTAGAATTGCACAATGGACTGCAGTCCGTAGGTAATTGTTATGAGAGGATGCCTGGAAGGATGAATGAAAGGTTAGCGATGAGAGTGGAGTGTTTTGAGGTGATCTGAGAGTACGCGAGATGGTTTGAAATTTAGCTAGATTAGGTGGGTTGATAGGAGAACCTCTATGGGATATGGTGATTGGATGAGCTTTAAGGTGTGTTGGGTGGCTCATATAATTCCAGATTGTTATCCTTTTTCTAGACCTAGAAGTCTCAATCAAAACCTAACCTTTCCCTGGGAAGTCGTGTCATCCTCTTTTCTTACAGCACGCGTAACTTACCGCCGCACAACCGTGATACTATTGTTTTTTTTTATTTCCCTTAATAGAACAGGTAAAGCAGCCGTTCACAAAGAAAGGACCGCTAGGCCGTGTAAGACAACGAGCTCATCGAGTCAACGCTGCCAGCTCAGAACAAGACTCGCGATGGCTTCAGATCAGCGGGCGGCCTAGGACTTCTGGAGTTATTACAGCTAAGTGGCCACTAATTTTTATATTGATTTTATCTTTTAAATAACACATGTATTTTCTTTCAGGTTTACTAATGTTCTTCTTATGTAGAAACGCGCGAACTTATTATTTCACAACGTAGGGACAAAATTAATCCCACTAGACAAGTTAGGTATCAAAGGCCGAGTTTTACACTATAAATCCTTTAAAGATTTTATTAGGTAGGCAGACATTTAGCTACAGTAATAAATAATGAAGTGTCATAACTTCATTTCACTGACATTGAATTGTACTTATTTGACACATTACGTACGTAATTAAGATGCAAACACGAGTAGATACAGAGTTTACATTATTTTGAATGAACTACTGATCTCATGACAGTTGTTAACGTCCAATCTGGCAGCGTAGGAGTGGATTACCTCGGCGTTTCGAATCTGAATGCTGGCACATGGTTTGTGGTGGAGCCTTTAGTATTCGCAGAACGATGTCACGAATAACAAGCTATGACAGTTCGTCGTAGATATTAGTTGTGCTATTTTAAGACCGGCAGTAATGTACCTAGTCCCAGATACCGTTACAGCCCGAATTGGAGCGCTTGATTAGCTCTATGCGGCTGCAGTTCCGCCGTGACACCTGTGACTAATCATGACGCCCGTTAACGTCCAATCACGTAGGAGTAGATTACGACAGTGTTCCGAATCTGAATGCTGGCATATGGTTTGTGGTGGACCCTTTAGTATTCGCAGCACGATGTCACGATTAACAAGCTATGACAGTTCGTAGTAGATATTATTTGCTGCTATTTTAAGACCGGCAGTAATGTACCTAGGCCCAGATACCGTTAAAGCCTGAATTGGGGCGCTTGATTAGCTCTATGCAGGTGCAGTTTCGCCGTGACACCTGTGACTAATCATGACGCCCGTTGACGTCCAATCTGGCAGCGTAGGAGTAGATTACGACAGTGTTCCGAATCTGAATGCTGGCATATGGTTTGTGGTGCAGCCTTTAGTATTCGCAGCACAATTTCACGATTAACAATCTATGACAGTTCGTAGTAGATATTAGTTGCTGCTATTTTAAGACCGGCAGTAAGGTACCTAGGCCCAGATACCGTTAAAGCCTGAATTGGGGCGCTTGATTAGCTCTATGCGGGTGCAAGCCGTGACACCTGTGACTAATCATGACGCCCGTTAACGTCCAATCTGGCAGCGTAGGAGTGGATTACCTCGGAGTTTCGAATCCAAATGCCGGCACGTGGTTTGTGGTGGAACCACAAAATAGAGAGTTTACAGAAGGTTCACTCGGCCCTATTTCGGATTTTCGCCATTGGCACTACACAGCTACTGTCAAAAGTCTCAAAATACATACAAAAATATCAAAACAGGAAAATCTGACAAAGAATGTCATATGATTTAGAGCCAATTTTAACTCCAAGAAATATGACGTTCGTGTCAACCATCTTTCTTGACTTCCTTGACCTTGACTTCCCCTGAGAATCTGGTTATTTCGGTCGCTAGTACTGAGTGAGCCATCTGTACAGGCACCCTGCGCGCCGTTTCCCTAATTTGAGGTGGAACCTTTAGTATTCGCTGCACGATGACCGAGCTATGACAGTTCATTTCATAGTTTAGTAACTGACACTGTGTTGTACTTATTCGTCACATTAGGCAATTTACATGCAAACACGACTATATACAGAGTCCATAGTATATTTTGAATGAAATACTGAAATCATGATAGTAGTAAACGTCCAATCGCTGCACGATGAGCGAGCTATGACAGTTCATTTCATGGTTTATGTAACTGACATTGTGTTGTACTTATTCGCATTACATAATTAAGATGCAAATACGAGTAGGAACAGAGTCCTCATTATTTTGAATGAACTAATTCATGACGCCCGTTAACGTCCAATCTGTCGGCGTAGGAGTGGATTAGCTCGGTGTTTCGAATCTGAATTCCAGCACTTGGTTTGTGGTGGGCTCTTTAGTATTCGCTGCAGCTGAGCGAAGTTCATTTCATGGTTTAGTGACTGACATTGTGTTGTACTCTAGTCTATCACGCTAACTCATGAACAATTCTATTTTTAAGGTTTTGATTTTCTTGTGATTGATTTGATACCGACAAGCCGGACAAAAACTGTGTAAACTATTCAGAAAATGTTACCTACTGAATCTAGAAAAGTAAAAAAATATTAATGTCAAATGTTAGTCTGAAAAAATAGCAACCTTTAATTTTGGATTTTTCATGAGTGAGCGGGATAGACTGTACTTACCTATTCGTCACATCGAGTAGATATAGAGTCCACATTATTTTAAACGAACTAAATCATGATGGTGGTTAACGTCCAATCTGTCGGCGTAGGAGTAGATTACGAACGGTGTTTCGAATCTGCATACCGACATGTGGTTTATGGTGGGACCTTCAGCATTTGGCATTTGCTGCACGATGAGCGAGCTATGACAGTTTGTTTGATGGTGTGATAAAAACTGACATTGTGTTGAAGTCGTAATGTAATTACTCAGTCATCCATCACATTATGTAATTTAGATACAGGTTTTATCGCCAGCACATCAACTAGTCCATTTAAGGTATAAATTTATATAATGTTTGTTCTTAGTATTTATATTAAAATAAGTTTTGGAAATAAAATTAGTTTTTAAAGTCTGATAAAAAAAACTGCCACGATTTTGGATGGCCACCCATACAAGGTTATGACCTCCTTAACATGATCTATCGTTATAGCATACTTTCAATCGGTAGACTTATAAGGTAAGACTTTGTCAATGGGAGCTTAGTCTATAACATAAAACCACTAGGTACAGACATAGTCCACATTATTTTAAATGAACTAAACATGACGTACAATATGTCAGTGTTTTGAATCTGAATCCCAGCGCGCGGTTTGCGGTGGGACCTTTAGTATTTACTGCACTTTATGTAAGTGTTGACAGTTTATGATGCACAAAATAGAGCGAGAGTTTACAGAAAGGTCGTTCGACCCTATTAAGGGTTTTCGCGATTGTCACTTGTTACTTAGCCAGGGTACTGTCAAAAATCTCAAATTATAAGACTATGAAAACAGCAATATCTGATACAAGAACGCGATATGATTCTGAGTCAATTAAAATCTAAGAAATATGACGTTCGTGGCAACAATCTTCTTATTTACTTGTAGTTCCTCTGAGATACCAGTTATTTTCAGTCGAAATTGTCGCTAGAACTGAGTGAGCCATCTGTTAAGGCACCCCACGCGCCGTTTCCCTAACTTTCATCACTACGTAATTATAGATGCACGTACTGTACCTCACGAGATACAGATTTCACATTTGAATGAACTCGAAATCACTTTGTACCTGACAAAGGATAATCGTGGCTGCACCGCACAATAATGCTGCACATAGAGCTTTTGAACAAGTAAGTTTAGTTAGAGAATTTTCTTTTAATAACTTCATGTTTATAAACAAAGGAAAATTTTGTAAGCACAAATATTTTAAGGTTTTATACTTTAACTGAACGATTCTTGCTAGAAACATTCAGAGAAAATACGAGATAAGCAAACGTTTATGATCCACCTTTAATTTTTGTCCTACCTATAAATAGGTATTCCAATCTTATAATTCTAAAAATACACTGTAAATGTTAGCTATTGAGGCAGGTATAGGTATGTGCGTACGTGTAGTTTATAACGTGTGGAAACTAATTTGAATTTGAACGCTGGCACTCGGCGAGACGCTACAGGACACGTTAGGTATCCGTAGACTTACGACGACGCCCAAGAGAAAGATATAGGGTGATGCTATTCTAAACCGGCACTACACGGCACATTTATTTAAAAAAAAACATGCTATATCCCTATAAACAACATCAAGCACTGCATTATTCTTTTATGGAATGTATCTACCGTCGGCAAGAAGTGTAGCCATCCGTAATAGCCCGTAGGCACCGTAGCGTTATGCTACGCAGCTACAATACTGCTACGCCATACCGTAGAGTTTTGCAAATAGAAACGTTTCAAGAACATTTTCTACAAAATAAAACACATTTATTTACTATTCAAATAACATTTTAGAAAGCGCATATTCTTTACACTGTATGTAAAAAACATCTCTACCATACCTTATGTTATTTTGTGTAATTCATCCGCTTTCTAAAGACCGTACATAAATCTAAACCATCAACCGATTGAGACAGCTAACTAGATATCGTGTAGTGGATAACGTGTGGGAACTAATTTGAATGTGAATGCCGGCACTCAGCGAGAAGCTACAGGACACCTATAAACGTCCGTAGGCACCGTAGCGTTATGCTACGCAGCTACAATACTGCTACGCCATACCGTAGAGTTTTGGAATAGAAACGTTTCAAGAACATTTTCTACAAAATAAAACACATTTAATTACTATTCAAATAACATTTTAGAAAGCGCATATTCTTTACAGTCTAAACAACATCTCTACCCGATTCTTACATTTTTATGTGGTATTTATCCGCATTCTATAGACCTTACCTGCATAAATCTAAACCATCAACTGATTGAGACTAACTAGATATCGTGTAGTGGATAACGTGTGGGAACTAATTTGAATGTGAATGTCGGCACTCAGCGAGAAGCTACAGGACACCTACCGTAGGCCCCGTAGCGTTATGCTACGCAGCTACGATACTGCTATATGATACCGTAGAATTTTGAAATGTTTCAAAAGCATTTCCTATCAAAATCTTCACATTTATTTACATTATAAATAACATTTTAAAAGGGCATTTTATTTACACTCTACTCTATTCTTACTATTGCTTTGTATATACCGTACCTACATAAATCTAAACCATCAACTGATTGAGACAGCTAACTAGATATCGTGTAGTGGATAACGTGTGGGAACTAATTTGAATATCAATGCCGGCACTCGGCGAGAAGCTACAGAACTATAAACGTTCGTAGGCACCGTAGCGTTATGCTACGCAGCTACGATATTGCTACACCATACCTTAGAATTTTGAAATGTTTCAAAAGCATTTTCTATCAAAAAATTTCACATTTATTTACATTATAAATAACATTTTAAAAGGACATTTCATTTACACTCTACTCTATTCTTACTATTGCTTTGCATATACCGTACCTACATAAATCTAAACCATCAACCGATTGAGACTAACTAGATATCGTGTAGTGGATAACGTGTGGGAACTAATTTGAATGCGAATGCCGGCACTCGGCGAGAAGCTACAGGACTAAAACGTCCGTAGGCACCGTAGCGTTATGCTACGCAGCTACGATACTGCTGGTGTAGCAGCTACGATACCGAGGTCTGTCCTGCTTGGCAGATCTAAGATCACCATCAGTACCGTTAGATGGTCGTAGCCAGAAGAAAGCTTACAGCCTCGTTCGCCGATTGTACTGGGCAAGAGCCCATTAGCCACCGTCGTGAGGTCTATGACATGTGGGAGATGAAGCCACGTATCTGCTGAGGGCAGCATTAGTGAAGAGCCGTCTGCCACTTGGGCATGTCCTCTTGGAATGACAACTGGCGAGCGAGACAGTAGACTTCAACTCTGACTGCGACCATCTAACGGTCTTGATGGTGATCTCAGACCTGCCAGCCAGGTCCAGGTTGCTGCCGCCAGGGCTGACGTAACTATTAAGGGTTTTGACTGGGCACGTCAGTCAATATCGTTATTGACTGATTTTAATAGATAAAATCAGTCAATAAGGGTTTTGACTGAGTGCCTTAGGCAATAACGTTATTGACTGGTTTTGCCAGTCATTAACGATATTGACTGGTTAAGGGTTTTGCCTGTGACATAATACCGTACTTACATAAATCTCAACCATCAACCGATTGAGACTAACTAGATATCGCGTAGTGGATAACGTGTGGGAACTAATTTGAATGTGAATGCCGGCACTCAGCGAGAAGCTACAGGACACCTATAACGTCCGTAGGCCCCGTAGCGTTATGCTACGCAGCTACGATACTGCTACGCAGCAACCATACCAAAAAGAATGAAATAGGTATTACAAAAGCATTTCTATCAAAAACTTTACATTTATTTACATTATGAATAAAAAAAATAAAAGTACTTTCACTGTAAACCACAATCTACCCTATTCGTACATTATTTTGTGCAATTTATACCGTACATAAATCTCAACCATCAACCGATTGATACTAACTAGATATCGTGTAGTGGATAACGTGTGAGAACTAATTTGAATGTGAATGTCGGCACTCAGCGAGAAGCTACAGCCTGCCACCGCAAAGCGCGCAACATGCCATTAACATTTATACCGTCTAGTGTGAATCGAACGATTACATGTGATTTGGCTCACTCAGTTTTAGCGACGATTTTGACGCTTACTGACTTTAACTGGAATCTCAGAGGTCTAAGAAGATGGTTGCCACCAACGTCATATTTCTTAGATGAAAATTGGGTCTGAATCATATGACGTTTTTGAATCAGATTTTGTTGTTTTGATCTTCTTATACTTTGAGATTTTCGACAGACAACCCTGGCTATGTAACAATGGCATAAATAGGGTCGAGTGGACCTTCTGGGACCGATGTAGAGCAGTGGCAGTGCGTCCACTTGCTACAGTAAGGTCCCAGGTTCGTTTCCCTGCTGAGGCAGATATTTGATATTGAATGACTGACACCTCTCGATTAGAAGCTACAGCCTGCCACCACAAAGCGCGCAACATGCCATTAGCATTTTATACCGTCTAGTGTGAATCAAACGTTTACAAGTGATTTGACGACTGATGTGGTGCAGTGGTAGCACAAAGTAGGGAAAAAGCGCGCGGGGCGCCTTTACAGATGACTCATTCAGTACTAGCGTCGATTTTGACGCTTACTGATTTAACAAGAATCTTGCCGTGTGATGCCAGCTTAGAATGGCATCACCCTAATTCTAACTGTGGGTGTCGTAAAAAGCAACTAAGGGATAATCATCCAGGGAATGGGCAGCAGCGTTCCCTGTAAACGCAAAATCTTGAACTGCGCTCGCCAATCCGCCTGCCAAGCGTGGTGAGTTTAGCAATACCCTCCGACGGGGGAGGCCCAGTCCAACGGTGGACTGTTGTGGCTGATATGGTTAAATGGAATCTCAGAAGAACTCAAGGTAACTAAGAAGACGACTGCCACGAACGTCATATTTCTTGGATTCAAATTAGCTCAGAATCATATGACGTTCTAGTATCACATTTTGTTGTTTTGATATTCTTATAGGTACCTACTTTGAGATTGTTGACGATAACAACTCTGGCTATGCAGAAAGTGACAATTGCAAAAATCCTAAATAGGGTCGAGTGAACCTTCTGTGACCGATGTAGCGCAGTGACAGTGCGTCCACCTGTTACGGTAAGGTCTCAAGTTCGTTTCCTTGCCTGTGTAGATATTTGGAAGATGAATTTAAATGCTGTGCCGCCGCAAAGCGCGCGCAACATGCCTTTAACATTTATACCGTCTTATGTGAATCGAACGGCATGCGAACATTTACATTACATGTGATTTGATGGCTGATGCAGCGTAGTGGCAGCGCGCTCGTCTGTCAAGCAAAGTTCCCGGGTTTGATTGCCAGATGTTGCACCGTTTTAATAATGAATATGAAATATCTCTTTTCGTTGTTGTTAACATGCTCGTGACACACTATACCACTACAGAGAATCCTTGTGGGGGTTATAAGTGTGTAGTGCAAAATGCAAGTAGAATTTACACGTACCTAGAAAATCGCTAGAAAACTTATGCTCACTTCAAGGAATCGGAACAGCACACAAATTCACAAGTACTGGATTTATTCTTAAATTATCGTGTAATGATTAAAAACGTTGTGTATTCCTATAATTGCTAACGTTGCTATAAGAATACCTAATTGTTTACACTACGTTGTGCAAATATATCAGCAAGTAAAACAAACTGCGATTATTAAATTATTGCCTAATTGCTTGTGTATTTATAGGTTGCGGTTCTATCTATATAGGGCGGGGCGGCGAGTGGCGAAGTGAAACTAATAAATATCTTCAATAGTTAGTATATTTTAATGTTATAAATCTTTTCTACATCTTGCCTGTAGCACACTGACATATTGGCTCAATTTATCCTTCCCTTTCATACGTCTCTATCTTACTCTTTCACCCGTCATCTACCATGGAGATTCCACTCCTACATCCTGTGCGTATTCAAAATGAACTGGAATAATCGGAAATGCATTTACAAACATTTGAAATAAACGGTCATTGTTTAATCGAACCACGTATTATTAATTTGCACAACAGTTTTCGAGAATGATTCAATTTGTTCGACACAATCATTTCCGTGCACAATAGAGCATTGTAATGTTTCCCGAACGTGATACGCACTCCAATAACAAATTATCAATCAAAGTTGAAAACAAGTGCGGGCGTGGAAACGGGAGCGCGCGGGTGCAGTGGGGGGTGAGAGGGATGGAGGGGGGGTAGGACCTGGCGCCAGACAGGCTGGCTGCACGCGGGTGCATCCGGCGCAGGTGCTCGCTCCCCCCGCACCCCGCTGTCGCCCCCAGGTTTCGACGTACGTACGATCATAACCCTCCACTACTCTTCATACGATATCACACCGTAGGGGTTAACTGGAGCGCGCCTACGCAGTTTTCATAACACAATTGTTATTAGAGTAGGGCCACCCACTCTTTCGTACCTGGGGCAGATGCAACGGACCGCCTTCATAGAAGCTATGTAAATCGTACCGAGAGGTTAGGTAAAATAAGAAATTACAGACGCAAGGAGAAACATTTGGATTTCATTAAATGTTGGGTCCAACCTAACGTTACCATATTTTTTATCTGATAAATTATTTTCTACACATTACTTTACTTTCAAAACATGTTAGTACACGGTTAGAACCTAGTTTATTTTGGACGCGCCGTTACACTCCGCGGATGAACTAAGACAGTCCAAAGCTGGAGTAAACAACATTATAAAGAAGAAGAACGAGTCGTTTTGCGTTATTTTGATATTTTCGTAAGTATTTGTCCGTGTTAGGAAGCGATTCTTTTCATGGAATGGTGTTTGCGAGTACTTATGTAGAGTGGGGCGCGTTGTGAACGAAATCGGAAACAATTTGTCGCAAATCGATGAAGTGTAAACATCGGAAGGAACTAGGGAATTCTTTCGCGACGTGACGCAAATGTAGCTTAGTAATTATTTGTGTAGCATCGACGAAATTTCGTTGGAAATATTGGGTAAAAAACAAATTATTTAGGCCTGTATAACAAATTTAACATTCCCACACAAAAAATGTTATTAACATGTTTACACATTCGACACGCGTTTTGTAACCCAGTTGGGGTAAAAATAAAATTCATAAGAATAGCGGCGAAGGGAAGTGACCTCATTGTAGTTATTTGGAGCCTTCTCACGCACGCATCCATAAAGTTTATTTTTAGTGTAACCGGAGGCTTATATTTGAACTTGTGAAATCTGATTTCGCTAGTCGCGATGAATGGTCGAATCGTATAGCGCGCACATTCTACTACTCGAGTCTGTTTCGTGCTCGTGTATACCGGTTTGATAATTATTAGTAGCAGACTTGCGAAATCAAACTTCTGATTCAAAAATACGCCTCCTATTCCGACGTATCTTCAATCCGATTACGCCTCAAACTCCAATTAAGGCTCAACAGAATGACCTAAAATAACCGCGATATGGCTAATTAAACCAGCGCAAGGAACAACTTGGTTCACAAATTGGGTCCTGAATTGCCGTCGTCAATCTAAAACAACGACTAAATACTCTATTAGACGGCACACTAGAGGCGCAAATATACTTTCTGGAAATCTATTTGACTTTGTAATTAGACAGAAGAGTGACGTAGGAAATTTTTTACCGTGCGAAAACATATCTTTTCCTTTTCTTTCCGTCTTTTCCTTTTCTTTTCGTCATTTCTGAAGTTTTTCCATATAATACGGAACAAAAAGTTTCTAGACCTAGCATCTGGAGAGTCTGCATAATCAAAGTACAGCCCATTAGACTGTGCGTTGATAGATCAGTCAGTTTTCTTTGCGTCTTTTTTAATTTAGATTTATCGAAGGTACAAAAATTTTGATTTTTTGTTTTACCCCTTAGGAGATGAATTTCGAAAAGTCATTTTTCATATTTCAACCCATATTGATTTTGAAAGTTGTTCAGTTTCACGAATACCTTGACCTCCTATCGGCTTGTTATACCCTTTTTGTTACCCCCGTCCATGTATTTAAATATCCCGGAAAGTAGATAGAGCGACTGTAAAAAACGGCCATTTACACTACGTCGTCTGACAAAAGTTTGAGAGACATTCAGAAGACTATGCAGCAGGTAATAGGGGTGGTTATTCGAAATCGCGTTCTTCGGCTGATTCCCGTAGTCGTTTTCATTTTTCAGTTTATGATGTAATGTTACACTGTATGTTAAATTATAGAACTAAACAAAGGTATATTTGATATAGGCACTCATTTCAAATAAAAGGTTTCGAAATATTGACATTATAAAATTTACTGGCCACGGGAATCAGATTTAGGAATACGGGAATCAGAAATATGATTATTTAATATGACAAACCATTAATAAACTTAAAAAATACTTATTTTTCTACTTATTTCTTGCACTTTAATGCCACCGCTAGATTACTTAGGTGTTCTGGTTCAGGCACATAATGTCTCCTTCGCAGAATGTCGCCGTAACAAAATGTTTCTCGGCATAATGCCCATAATCAAGTTATATGATTTTATCAATATAGTAAAGTACGTAGATAGCTAGGTAAGCAGGTAGGCAAGTAAGTAGGTTGATAAGTACTTAGGTAGGTAGCATTCAGACGCATAATGTCTCTTTCGCAGTACTTTGCAGTCGTAAAATGTACCGGTCACGTAAAATACCTTTTTAATGTTATATTAAAATATCAATAGGTAAGTAATGTCATAAAGTAGGTAGCTGAGCAGTAGATAGGTAAGTTAGTAGGCACAGTAGGCAGGTAGGTAACCAGCTAAGTACTTGGGTGAAGGTAAGTAATTAGGTAGGTAACTTGGAAAATACCTGCACGTAAAACTACTAGTAGGGCTCTGAGTCTCTGACATGGTTGTGTAACCACCGCCGTGTAAGAAATCACACACAACAACTAGGATTCATGGTTTGGCGTGCCCTCTGAAGTACTAATCACTGATTCCCGTGTAAAGAAGTACACGGGAATCAGTGTGACGGAAGTCAGAAAAAATCGAAAAATTGAGATTACCTTGAATTTATTGCGTCTCATACAATAGTATTTACATATAAGGTAGTCAACCTAAAGAGCTTTAAATTAAGTATAATGGGTCCAGTTCGTGACTTATACTTTAATTTAAAATCGATCAACGGGAATCAATTTTAAGTGAAACCAAATGCACGGGAATCAGTTTCTTGGCCTCGTAGTGGGGTGATGCTGCACGAGCACCACGTTCTGCTTCCAATGGCACTTGGAGCACTCCTAGGGGATAGCTATGGTGGATAGACCACACCTTCAGGGTAATTAAATAGGAAGTTTTATGCAGTTTAATGACGTTACACGGGAATCAGTTCTAGGTACCGGACATTTTTAAAATGGTTTACAGAACAAAATGGACTTTAGTTACACGTTTGAAATATTTTTTTCTCGTATTATTGTACATCTGTTATGTTTAAAAAAATTAGCTTATGTAGGTAAATCATACAGCAAAAAACATATATGCCGTTTTGTATAAAATTTTGGGGCACGGACACGCTACGGGAATCAGATTTCAGCAGTTTGAAAATTTTTTTGACGGTCTTGTTTAATTATCACATAAAAGTTTCATTGTGTCCCAGTTAGATACAAGTATGAACTATTTATAAAAAAAATAACCTATACCTAAGTTTAAAAAAAAAAGTGTGTTTTGTTCCCGGACAACGAAAATTTAGGCTCCGAAGAAGCACCCATAGGCTGTCAGCATGTTGCCTAAAATTGCAATACAACACTTACAGGAAAAATATGGGGTGATGCTATTGTGACTGTCGTCTGAATTATTTGCTTAAAAAAGTTGTACATTAAGCGTCTAGTTGTTAGAGTAGTCGTTGATCGGAACGTTTGAAAGCCTACTTCCGTCGTAATTACATACTTCTGAATATGTAAACATAATTTGAATTAGGTGTTATGGGTTTTGATGAAAGACGTAAGAGGTTACTGATGGCTGAGTTACAGAAATAGGTATTTTGAATACTTTCTTTTTGTGTGTGTTAGTTTAGGTTCACCGACTAGAAAGGTATTTACCTATACTCGAATTGGGTTCTAAATATCACTAAGATTTAAATATAACCAAGTATTGTAAGGTGTGTTAGATAGACTAGTAGGTAGATAGTAGACACCACTTGATGCCTCACAAAATCACTTTGTACCTGACAGAGAACATCGATGTCCCAAGGCACCGTAGCATCATGCTACGCAGCTACGATACTTCTACGCCGCGCACATTTAATCTCTTGCTCTACAGTACAGTATTTACTGTTGTTAACAATTGACCAAACTAGTGTTGATGATCTGATCTCACCAAGTAGTTACGTAAGTTTCTCCTACCAACTAGGTATATTTTGGTACGGCTTCATTTAGACAGTTAAAAATATGTTCCTGAAACACGTGGATGGAGTGATAAAAGTCATATTCGACGGTTTGCCTAGCAATAGCAAGTTGGGTGCGCGTCCGTCTGCCGCCCTGACGAGGGTCGGCAACTCCCCGACATATTGTTTATTCATTGCACTCGCCTTACATTCATATTTTCCCCGTCTTAAAGGTCAAGTGTTCCTTATTCCTCAATTGAATAACAATTTGCGTTAAAGAGAAAAGGCAGCTTTGAGATGTTTTATGATAGGGGAGACCGGGGCAAGTTGGGATAGCTAAGACTAAAACATTCATATAACGAAAATCAAGTTGTTTATTAATAAACTTTTAGAACAATAATAATACTTATAGTATTAGTTAACATGATAGACCTCTTCTATGGCACTAAATCATATATTTTTTTCAGAAAAAGGAATTAAGTGTAACAAGTCAAAAATCCCATCTTGCCCCATGACCGGGGCAAAATGGGAAATGACATGGGGCAAAACGAGTACACATTTAATCTGGCTGGTTTAATGTTCCTTGTCGGTTCTACTTTTGTAATCACGTACCATTTCAACTGCAAACAAGAAATTGGTTAATCAATTAATGGTTCCGTACAACGGAAGGCACGTCTAACCTTCGGGCCCGGTTGTTGTCTATGATAACTTAGATGGTGGTCGTACTAGCAGTAGTAGACGGCTGAAAAACGATGACACCAGGGTTCTTCGAGTGGATCGTCCCATACGGTAGAAGAAGACAAGAGTTTAAACTGATTTCTACATAAATATGAAACAACATTTTACATTCGCACTTAGGGCAAAACGGGATACCTACTATCCCATTTTGCCCCGACCATCTTGCCCCAAAAGACAAAATTTACAAAACTTCCAAGCACTTCTAACAAACAAAATAAATGCACCGAAAATCAATCTGGACGGGAACGTTATTCACTATTACAACTAGTAAATGGCAAACTATTACGTAAACACTTACACATACCTTCATGCACATCGATCTAGAACCCGAAAGCTCGTAAAAGTACTTCAAAAAACAGTTCTTTGTCGCTGAAAACCAAAAACACGTTGCGACAGGCACGCATCGCTCGGACCCCAATGAGGCGACTCTACAGCTTACGAATGGCGCTGTTTTCGGTGCGCTTGTGTTCACCAGTCACGCAAAAAAACAAACTTCCCGTCTTGCCCCGAGCTTCATCTTGCCCCGGTCTCCCCTACAACTTTTTCCTGTTTCTCGGAAGAGAATAAGTAAGTTGGCGCGCTCTGAAATACTATCACTAGGACAGAACTAAATAATGATAGTCATAATAACACACTGAGAAAATCTTGTTTTCATTTTTAGTTAGTGCTACAAGACATGCTTTCACAAACTACTCCACTTTTATGAAACCACAAACATGAAAAGATGTTAGTTGCTACATTGGACGCATCTTAACGGAAGCTTTTAATAATCTCCCAACAACAAGCGCACACATCTTGAAAGAAATGAGATTTGAACAGAGTGAAACCCGTAAAGTGACCGGTGCTCCAGTTACTGCAACAAATATAAACAAGTGGATTAAACGGTCTCTGAAAGGCAGAGAGACGGGGAAGACGACGAAACTATTAGATAGTGGGCTCGGGGGGCTAACGAGTGTGTCGGCGGTTGGCGGCGCGCCAGCTCGCCGTCGCCCGCGCATAAATTGTGGCGGCCGCGCGCTGCCCGACTGCCCTCCTGCTACCGAACTCTCCAGCGAAAAATCCAAGCGAAAAGTGAAAACAACCAGCCAGCGCCTGGACCAGCCAACTCCATATCTATGCAAAACATTTATTCTTTACTGCTGTTACTTTCTTACTAGTACATTGTTCATATTTGTTTACAAAGCGTCCAGCATGTTTCTCAAAAATATCGACAGCCGGATTTCGCAAAACTGGATCAGCGGTAAAGCTCTACTCAAGTCGGGGATATAAGTTTTCGATATGACTGCAAGTAAAGAGATTTGAACGAGCTCCAAGAGCTCGTATGTACACAGTAAAATACGATGGACAAATACAACTTAAGCTAAACTTAGAAGCGAAGCGCGGAGTATAAATTAAGACGACTACAAATAGAGACTACAATACTCAGAGCAGTAAGCATTTGTATATAAACATTCCTCGTTCCGTTTGTAGGTTGAAGACATTATTTAAGTTGGCTTAAGATTAAGAAGGATTTTCTTTATAAGCGGATTCGGTGGTAGATAAAAACTCGAACACTGGAGTTAATCTGGTCGGTCACTGACTCGTTAATCTACAGAACGGGATTACCGTAATGATAATAAAATACTGACCTGTTGAGGTAGATGTTTTAAGCATAAAAATCGAATCCTTGTCTAGTAAATGTAAACATAAGTTACCTGGGAGTAATAAGCCAAACGTGTAAGCATTGCATAGCATAAGCAAGCATGTCCCCGGAAAAAAATTAGTTAGAGCAATGCGTCACTTAAAATAGCAAATCATCCCCCTTCGGACTAAAAATAAGAAATGCTTTCGCAATCAAAATTAAAGTACCTATGGTTTTAAAAGTGATTTCATCAGTGCAGTAGTAGGGCGTAGCCTACTAGTCTGCAGATGACACAATAAACATGTTTACGAGTGTTGGTGGGTCGGGGCATGGGGCATGGGGCGTGGGGCATGGGGCATGTGGCATGGGGCATGTGGCATGTCGCGCACGGTGCGTGAATGCGAACGACTTCCGGTTTAGCTGCGTTCGACAGCGCCGCCCAAGCGCCCGCCGGAACCATAACCACCGCCACCGCCAATATTGCCTATTGTTTGGCATCTCCTACTTTTGGCATCCGACGATGAACCGACGACCGACAACTGCGCTCTCAGCTCGAGCACTACCTCTATAATGTATGGACATTAACATACACTGCGAAACAGAACCATTCAACTGTCTACTTGACAAACGGCATCGATTTAATTCCGACCATTTCACAACCTATCGTTTACGACGAGTGTCTACGCATTTCGGATACAATATTTCGTGGCTGTGTTCGTATTCCTCATATGTTTCGGTATTGTCAAGAGAATACGTTACCGCGAAACGTTGGTAACAATCCATTAATGAAATTACACATCCGCTAAGGTTGCTAATCGAATAATTATGTATTCAGCATGTACTCGTATACATCTATGAATACTAAAGGCGAGTGGAGTGTAGTGAATGAAATGAAATAGGCAACAAATGTGCAAGTTATGCTTACAAGGCCAATGCTAAAAATAGCAACATCATCTACATAATGTACAAGTAAGTAGGTAGTGGCTTGGATACCAAATTATAATCATAAAGGTAATTACCTACTATTGTAAGTATAGCTCCTTTTCGTAATTTTGACTAACAATAATAGAAGGGTTGGTACTTAAATTACCCTAAGTATTCATAAACTGAGCTAATTAAAGTTATTCTTGGTACTTTATTGGTATTTTACCTACCAAGTAAGTAAAAAACTGGTTTTGGTAGTACCAGTAGTACTTAAAGCTATTCTTTGTTTAGTACTAAAGTTATATTGATAGCGACCTTTCTATTTTCAGATGACCCTCCGTCGGCAAAGTGTATACAGATTACTATAGTTAATGTATGTCGTAAGTGGTTCTGCATAATAGAATACCACCACCACCGACAGCACGATCGAACTTATGAGACAAAGCGAGAATTTTACTGAACCTGGGTCGATGTATTCATATAGAGATGTAACGGATAATATACGGAACTAACTTTCATTACTATTCAAAAGAATACCGGATATTGAATCAAAATAAAAAATTACGATTACTTTATTCACATTTAACCGTTTTCACGCCTACCGCATGTTTTCCCGTATTTTGCCGAATTCAATTGTCAAAAGCTATAGTAATTTACAGAGACAGATCCGCCTAATTTGACGCTTTTATTTCCATTTCTTTTTTGTGGCCATATTTTTAAAACGTATAATTTAACTGTTGTTCTTGGAAGGTGACAATTAAAGCTTTCCGAATAAATTAAATCTGTCGGAAAAATACTTGAACGATAATTATACACACGCGACACCAATTATACAAACATGGTACTTATCTGAAAATGAATTTTCACGATGGTTTGAGGAATAAAAACTTTCCTAAGTGCCTAATATTAAGCAGGTGTTTATCTGCCCAGATTAAATACAGCGAGAAATTGAAGCAGGCCGAAAGGTTTGCACAGTTTCTCTTGAGTATTTAAAATAGGTTGATGACCCTGTTTTTATTACGCTATTTCTTTGCAACTAGCACGTTTATTATGTAACAGGATATATCTACTAATATGATATTCGTAAAGCTGAATTTCAATTATTAGCATCGAAAAGGCTCTTCTATTTCTTTTTATTTCGTGTGGGACACTGAGCCAACGAACGGCTTTCTTTTACCATAGCGACAGGGTGGACTAAAAAACGTAACGCTACTGGACATACCTACCCCTAGGTGTTCGATATTTCGCAACCCTCGTTGATTTGGGTTGACTGCACCCAACTCCAATGGAATATTGATGCTAAAAGTATACCGAAAAGTCATATCACAAGCCGTTTGAGCAATCGGTAAAATATCTAAAGATTCAGCGAAGTAGGTATGTAACTGGCCCTATCTCTCACACCCACCCGTAGGTGTCAATTTGGGCACAGATATGTTGGGCTTTTGTGTTGTGTGGTGTTAGGTATCTGACTCCATTGGTGGTGGTGATGAAAATGCAACTTGGTGTTCTTGTAAGTATTTTAATGAGGATATCGTAATTTCACTGACAATTTTGACGATTTTAAAGTAAGTAGATGTGTCTTGATCAATAGATGGAATGAATATGGCGGCGAACGCTCCGCGCCCGCGCACCGCACACCGCCCGCCGTGGTCCTTGCATATTAGGCTCCAACAGATTCCCCCCCCTCGAAGACCATGGGATTTCGAGGAGATGATTCTTCTTCTGGCCTCTCTGATGGAAGAGGACAGAGGTTTCTAACTGCACGACGTACGATGCCCTTCGATGTCATGACATCCGCCACACGCGCGATGCCGTCTGCTCCAGGGTAAAGATGATGTATGCGACCCATTCGCCATTTGAGTGGTGGTAGATTTGGTTCCTTCAGGATGACCATATCGCCTTGAAGTAGCTCGCCTTTGTTCAAGCGCCATTTGGATCGCTCTTGTAGTTCAGAGAGAAACTCGTTGCGCCATCTCTCCCAGAAATGTTGACGCATTTGCTCAATTTGCTGGAATCTGTCGAGTCTTGTGGTTTTGACATCAGTCAGTCTCGGTGATGGTAACGAGGTTAGAGGTCTCCCGATTAAGAAGTGCCCTGGAGTTAAAGGAAGAAGGTCGGTAGGATCCGATGAAAGAGGAGTTAGGGTCTCGAGTTGAGAATTGATTCGATCTGCACGAACAGCGTCGATAGCTCCTCGTATGTTAAGTGAGTACCACTACCTATTGTTCTGTAGAAGTGATGTTTAGCAGATTTGACACCTGCCTCCCAAAGCCCACCGAAGTGGGGTGAGTAAGCCGGCGAGAATTTAAAAGTAATGCCTTCGGCGGCGGCGTAAGAAGAGATGGATTCTTTGCATGATTCTATGAACGTACGGAGTTCATTATTTGCGCCCACAAAATTTCGACCATTGTCGCAGTGAATCTCTCTTGGCTTTCCTCTCCGCGAAATAAGACGTCTCAAACACAAAATAAACGCATCAGTGCTGAGGTCGGATGCAACTTCGAGATGCAATGCTCTCGTGCTAAAACAAACGAAGACGCAAAGGTAAGCTTTGATAATTCGACATCCGCGTCCCAAGCGGTCTCTAATAGAAAACGGCCCAGCCATATCGCAGCCACAAACTTGAAAAGGGTAATTGGGCGTCACGCGAGATAATGGTAAATTTCCCATTACAGGATTTACAGTCTTTGCCTTCATGATCCTACACAGCCTGCAGTTATTTACAATGTTTCTAGCCAGACGACGGCCACTGACGGGCCAGTAAGTTTGACGAATGTTAGCGAGGAGTAACTGCGGACCACCGTGAAGAAGCTTCTTGTGCTCATGTGCAAGTAATAACTTTGTGAATGTATGGTTTGAATCGAGAAGAATAGGATGCTTTCGGCTGAAGGCCTCCGAAGCTCTTTGGATTCGTCCACCTAATCGAAGGAAGTCATCTTCTCCAATGAAAGGATGAAGAGAAAGCAACCGTGACCGCGAAGGTAAGGATTTTTTATTTTTAATAAGGTTTATTTCATGCTCAAAACATTCAGCTTGATGCTCTTTGATTAAATGATTTAATGAAGCTTCGAGTTCATCAGCTGTTAAGATGCCGGTTCGTTTTGAATTTTTATGTTTTAAGTTATGAATGAATCGCATTACGTATGCTGTTGAACGTAACAGGATAGTGAACTTTGAATGTTTCTGAAAATTTACCGTACTGCTGAGGTAAGTCTCTTTAGAATTAGGTGCAGCGAATGCTTTGATGTTAGGATTAGAATTAGCATTTTGATGTGTAATCTTAGTTTTTGTTTCAGGTAAATCATTAATGGGTTTGATATTAGCTGGCCAATCAGACTCGTTTTCAAGTAAGAAGGAAGGTCCCTGCCACCAAATCGAGGCTTTGTGAATGAGCTTCGGGTCAAGACCGCGAGAAGCAAGGTCAGCCGGATTATCAACACCTGGGACATGGCGCCAGGTGCCAGAAGACGTCAGCTGCTGAATTTCAGCGACTCGATTTGAGACGAATGTTTTCAGGTCACGAGCCTGAGAAGACAACCAACCAAGAACAACAGAAGAGTCAGTCCAGTAAAATTGTTTTGAAATGTCTAGTCGAAGTGCCTTGATGACTTTGGATGCTAGACGTGCTGCTAATAAAGCACCGCAGAGTTCCAAGCGTGGAATCGTCTGTGGTTTTACTGGAGCAACCTTAGCTTTGGCGCAAAGAAGATGAACGTCAACCTTTCCAGATTTGTCCACTGAACGCAAGTAGATGCAAGCTGCGAATGCATTTTGCGAAGCGTCACAAAACGCATGGAGCTCGATGTCATCCGGTTCTTTGCTAAGGACGCACCTGGGTATTTGAAGAGAAGACAGATTGTTCAACCCTGAAACAAAGTTCAACCACATTTTCTCTGTGTCAGAAGGAATAGCATCGTCCCAGTCCAGTTTTGTTAGCCATAGTTGCTGAAGAACCATTTTTGGAATGATTGTGCAAAGGCTTAGCAAACCCAGGGGATCGAAGAGTTTTGCAGAGTTAGACAATATTGTTCTTTTCGTTGCTACAGAAGGAGACTGAAAGTCTGTTGGAAATATCAAGATGTCAGCAGCTGGATCCCACGTGAGACCCAGTGCACTGGATTGTGAAGTAAAATCCAAGTCTTTGGGTATGAGGGTACTTGGATTATTTTCAAAAATAGAAGGCACATTTGTGCGAAACTTTCGTAATGGAAAGCATGCGGAGTGAAGAATTTCAGTAACTGAAGTAATGATGCGACTCAGTTCTGATTTAGAGTTGCTTCCTGAAAGAAAGTCGTCGACGTAAAAATCGGATTTAATTAGCTGAGCTATGGTTTCGTCCGGGCATTCTTTTGATAATTGTAGCAAGCAACGTGTGCTAAGAAAAGGAGCAGAAGCTGTGCCATAGGTAACTGTGTTCAACTGGAATATTTTTATAGGAAGATCAACGCTATCGCGCCACAGTATCATCTGAAGAGGGCGATGCTGCTGTTGAACCAGTACCTGACGGTACATCTTCTCCACGTCTGCTGACACAACATACTGATGTTGCCTAAACCTTAAAAGGATGGAAAAGAGATCGTCCTGAACAACTGGACCCACGTATTGGATGTCGTTCAGCGATTTGCCTGAAGACGTTTCAGCTGCTGCGTCGAATACCACTCTGGTTTTAGTTGTCTCGCTGTTCTCTCTGATGACAGCATGATGAGGTAAGATGCAACCACGTGATGATGGATTCGTGACTTCACTCATATGCCCCAAGTCCTGATACTCTTGCATGAACTGAGTATAGTCATGAGCAAGCTTTGGATTCTTCTTCATTCTTTTTTCTAATTGAAATAACCTTCTTTCAGCCTGATGATAAGAATCCCCCAGGACATCTGGTGATTCATGAAGAGGAATTTACACATTAAACCTACCATCTTCATCGCGGTAAGTGGTTTCGTTGAAGAGCTTTTCGCAATAATGCTCATTGAAAGAGGGAGCCTTTTCTGAGGGTATTTCCTCTAGCTCGAAGAATTTGGACAACTGTTGTTGAATGTTTTTGCTGAAATTGCAAAATGATCGATTAGACGGTGGAGATGTGACGTAATATTCCCACCCCAGTGGACCTGCAACGATCCACCCAAGTTGAGTTTCGATTAGGTAAGGCTTGTTTGGTCCTAGTTTGAATTTATTCATACCAATCAAGTCCCATACGACATCGACACCAAGAAGCATATCAACTTGAGAAGGACAGAAGAATTGAGGATCGGCAAGTTGAATATTTTGAGGAATGTCTAAGTCGTTTACTCGAATTCTCATTTGAGGAACCTCGTCCGTGATAAGAGGAACTATGAAACATTGGACGGATGTTGAATACGAAGTATAAGAAGACTTTATTGCAACATCGCAATGTTCTGTAATATTGATGACGGCATTGTTAAGACCGAAGACGGATCGAGGTGGATTTTTGGTTTTGATTAAACCGATTTTAGCGGCAGCTTTTTCGGTTATAAAAGAAGACTGGCTGCAAGGGTCCAGTAGTGCACGTAGAGTAAAAGATTTGCCATTGTTTGTCACCTTGATCAAAGCCGTAGAAAGAAGAGCCTGACCCTGGGCGACAGCAGACATACTCACGACGCAAGAAGCATCCCCAGCTACCCCAGCAGGTTGATTCGCTCCAGAGGATGGCGTTTCAACATTCGCAGAGCCCTGAAGATGCATTGACAAAAGAAGAGGAAGCATGGTCCACGTTCTGCTGTGGGGTTTGCGGAGTAGACATATTGTCATTTAAAGAAGATTGTTTATGAATTAAGGTATTATGTTTCCTTTTACAAATGCGGCAGCCACCCAGACCACACTGGGAAGCTCTGTGCCCCCCCCTTAGACAATTCGCGCAAATTTGCCACTGAGATATCTTTGCAATGCGTTCATCTACGGGCAAAGATTTGAATCTGTGACATTCGTACAATTTATGATTTTGTTTGCAATTTAAACAAGTACCATGTGTTACGGAATTGATGGCGGGAGATGAAGACGAAGTAAATGATTTTGATTTTATTAAACTGTGACGTTTATCTTGTTTTTCAGTTTTGCTTACATGTACCGTTTCCAATACAGTCGCCCGTTGACGAAGAAAATCGAAAAGTCTTTTAATGTTGTAGATTTTAATGTGCTCCTAAATTGCTCCCAATCTCGCGCAGTTTTGGATCTAATTTAGCAGAAGCCATGAAAATAATTAATGAATCCCAGTGCTGTGTAGGCTCACCAAGTGAATTCAACGCGCTCAGGTTTTTAGATATTGAATCAACTAAATTGCGTAAATCCTTTTCCGACTCCCTCGACATATTTTCCAAGGAAAATAGGCATTTGATATGTTCATTTATCAAAAGACGCTTATTGTCGTACCTATCGCAGAGAAGGGACCAAGCGACTGAATAATTGTCAGATGTAACGGTTACAGAATCTATGACTGATTTAGCTGAACCTTCCAAGTATGATTTTAGGTAATGAAATTTACTCACGTCATCTAGACTATCACTGTTATGGACTAGAGACATGTACATGTCGCGAAATTCCAACCATTTGTTGGCATCTCCATTAAAAGAAGGAATCTTTAGAGGCGGCAACTTTATATTGCTACGATGATGAACAACAGTTGATGCTGAGGAGGCGGAACCACTATCAGAAGTCCTGCGGGAATGATTTTCATAATTTTGAAGTAATTCTTGCGCTTGAGCGACCAAACTGAAATACCTATTTTCGAATTCCTCCCTCTCAGTTAATTGAACATCCTCGTTCGCATCCAAAGATTCAATTTTGCTTTGTGTTTCCTCAAAAGTAAAATTCAAGTCTTGTATTTTACTAAGTCTCAAAGTTAACTCATGAAATTGCGTTTTAGTTAGTTTTGTATCCAGTAGCGGATTTAAGAATTTTTGAAATAAAGTAAGGCGTGCTTTTAAACGTCCCCTTTCGGCGATAAAATTTGCTAACTCGGTCATATTGAAAGCGCAAACAATAATCTAATAAACACGATCGTAAAAGTGTAATCAATACGTTAAATTAGGTAAATGCAAAGAATACAACCTTGTTTACACCGCACGAAAATTCCACAAGTGTCGAACAGTAGGCTTTTATCCTTATCAGTACCGTTATCCCGGCCGCCGGTAGGTATACTCGCAGTACAGCTGATCCGATGCGATTTACGGCACAGTTATTGATACAAAATGCACTTTTATTCTATGATAATTCTCGCCGGTTTTCCCACGGAATATCCTGGAATTGGCAGCAGAAAAAAAGGACGATTGATTAACTTGTAATTACTATAGGGTATGCCTAATGGAAAACTTTGAGAAAGTAAGGAAATTTCCTTGGAAATACTATGGAAAACGTGGAAATAGCGTAAAGTCACTTACGTGTAGGTAGATAGGGACACGCCCATGTATTTGCTACGTAAAATAAGACGTAATTACACACTATTTCTGTGGAAAATGTTATTAAATGTATGAAATATTTACTAATCTGAGGAAATATAATGAAATTAGGACTTGAACACCGAAAATATCGTAAATATGACGCAATTTACTTCGATTATAAAAATGTTGTAGGTAAGTTGTTAACTCGCATTTAACGGCGTGAGTTAACCTTAACAACGAGAATTAAATCGACGCAATTAGCACAAATCGAATGAAATTCTTATAGAAAATGATGGAAAATGGATAGGAATGGGCGTACTTCCCTTGATTTCGGATTGTTTCACCTCTTTCTTCGAGAAGTAACGTCTTCCAGCGTAGTCCAAAATCTCGTCGGGTTCTCCAAACTTTGTGTGGTGTTAGGTATCTGACTCCATTGGTGGTGGTGATGAAAATGCAACTTGGTGTTCTTGTAAGTATTTTAATGAGGATATCGTAATTTCACTGACAATTTTGACGATTTTAAAGTAAGTAGATGTGTCTTGATCAATAGATGGAATGAATATGGCGGCGAACGCTCCGCGCCCGCGCACCGCACACCGCCCGCCGTGGTCCTTGCATATTAGGCTCCAACAGTGTTCTATTTGACAATCCTGATATGAGGGTCTTATCTTATTGAAGCTAGCGTCCCACTGGGACGAAATAAGGAGAGGTTACGGAATTTTATTCGAAAAAGGTATTTGTATTTACGTACTGAGACGAATACATTATACCTACGTCGCGAGTACAGCTATACAACAGACTTTACCTTAAAAAGAAATGAAACTACGCGCTTTCGGATCTAGTTTACTTTGAAGCTACTTATTCTGATTTGAAAGGGAATATTTCGTTTTAGATTGATAGCAGCCAAGTGGGTAAAGACCTTTTAAACACGTCGTCACGAACATGCTATCAATCTTTCCAATTATGGTCTGTTTCGTTTCGATTTATATCTATTCGGGCTACCACTTACAGATACCCGTCCCTTGACGCTATATGATACTCTAATGAAATTGGGCCTCGTACTCATACACGCAATTAATTCAAGTTCTCCTCGAATATACGTAATTAAAGCTTTCAGGTTTAACGTTGTACTCATAATCCTCTAGTCTAATCTGACCACACCTTTAGGTCAGGGTCCGCTTTTGTACTTACGTGGTATTTAGGTACATCCAAAACTTTAACACAAGACTCATTTACACAAGACTATAAGCAGGTGTGCTGGAGTTTGCCTAAATTAAAGGGAGCTTAAAGAAAGTCATAACTAATAGGTAATATTTCTAAAATAATGAATAATATGTCTGTTTATGTCTTAGTTAGTATGTTTTAGAATGTAAGCTTATTTTTCATATTTTTATTTACATTAATGTATTTATCAACTAAGTTTATGTTTGTTTGTTCTCAAATTAACTAAAAATCAACATCTTTTAAGTAGTTAGATGCTTCATCTGACAAATTATAATCATGATACTGAAACGACTGACTAGGGACAACTTTTCTCATTATTAACTGGAAATGACCGGGATTATTTAACGTTAATTATAATACTTATTTAACAACACAGATTTATTTTATTAGGGTTACGACTTATTGAGCCTATGGCTATGTAAAATTGTTATGTAGATTCTTGTATAGTATCGGTGTTACCTACAAAAATATTAGTTCCATGATCTTACTTAAATCAATTCTATGGTATATGACCGAATTTACAACAAATCCGTAATAGAAAAGATACCACAAAAGATAGACTTGTATTATTGATCTAACGCCTGCCAAATTAAGCTTGAATATTGACTTAAGTTGACCATAGGGAAAAGTTGAACCACGCGTTTCGACTACCCATTTGAACCATGTAGTTTTAAATTTCACCAGCAAAGTTTAATTAGTCTTTGTTGGCTATGACGTCAACGGAAATCGATCGCCCGAAGGTTCTAAAGTAATTTCATGTGACGCGGTCCCGTTTTTATCGTACATACGTAAGTAAGCAATGTCCGTTCAACCGCCGTGCTTATCAGGCAGGTCGGGTATACCCCGGGCCCTTCCGAAACCCAGCATCGGTAGTCATGCGTGCGCAATAAAACACGCCATAACGATTACACTGACCTTTCCCTTCGTACTTACCATGCATGGAACATCTACGGTTTCTCAGAGATCTGTGTGGTTCCCTTGGGCATCATGGTTGAGGTCATACTGGATAAACACAATAACAATTTTACACAAAAGCGACCGCAATTCAGTCGTCCCAACATTTAATTTAGCGTGAAATTATTATGTTACCTCTTTTGATGGGTAACAAAATGTTGCCGATTCTTCTCTCGCATCAATTCTGAATACTAACCGAATTTTACCACTGACTTCAAAGAAGAAATTTTCTTTCATTGTCGTTTCGGTCCTCATCGGAGTTGCTAAATATATTAGCACACGTGCCTTCCACAGACACGTTTTCAAAGTACTTCAATGTTTCAAGTGACAATGCAGAGGCCGATAAATGATAATCGTCTTAGGGTGAGAATCCACCAGAGCTGTGCGAGTAAAATGTGTCGTACGAGGATGTGTAGCTGTGCTGTGGAAATGTGTAGGGGTTTCCACCAGAGCTGTGCGAGTAAAATGTGTCGTACGAGGATGCGTAGCGGAGCTGTCAAAATGCGCATTAATGTGCGGAGCGAGGATGCGTTGCGAAGCTGTGAAATGTGTGAGCGGGGGGGAATGCGATGTAGTGGAAACCTCGCAACATATTCCTAGCAGCACATTTCTCGCAACACATTCCTCGCTACACATTCGTCGCAACACATCCTTCGCACACATTTCTCGCTTGTTTTGTATGTAGAATGGCCTCGCTTCGCTCAACCCTATTCCACCAGAGCTGAGCTAAGCGAGGCTAGAAAAATGAAGTGATTCTATTGGTGGATTTTTTCCTCGCACACCGCTTAGCTACCTCGCACAGCTCTGGTGGATTCTCACCCTTAGTATAGTGTCGATGGCATGTCAGTTGGATGGTTTTGGTAGTTTCGTATTCTTCTAATAGTTTTTTGTATGGAAAAATCTCAGTGGCAAAGAGAGCGGAGTGACGCTGGCATTACAATTTCTAAAATAGCAGACTTGGGGCCCAAGTGTTTAAATACACTACAGTGTAACAAGGCCTGGGTTGCGTTTATTTGTTGTGGTGCTGTGTTAGGTTGAACATTGTGTCTGTGTGTCCGTGGTGTCCATTGTGGGGGCGGCGGAAACTTGTTTGCTATGGTCCGCTCCATTGAGCGCTAGTATCGAACACCTAATAGCCGGAGGGCTGGCCACGGGAAAGGTGTAGTGAAAATTTGTACATCTTATAAAGAAAAGGATATACCTTAGCGTGATTTTTGTATGTATAAAAACGTAAACAGATTATAACAGTTAAACTACATGGTTTCAGTCAGCTGCAAATATGACAGCAAATATAATATCAGTACATCAAAAAATACCTCCTGAAATTGGCTGAATAATTTCATTCACGGTATATTTTTCTATTTCGATTGTGATTTTTTTGTTGTGAAGTTCTTCATAGCCTATGAAGTTAACTGCTGAAAAACTAAAATCTTATTTTTACATGAAGTTATTTTACAAACCGCGGAAACATAAAAACCCTTTTAAGATAGGCTTTGGCCAGTTTGACCTTGGCAGACTTCCAAATCCTTAAGCAAGCACATTGTTATCTTACTACCGTTTCATGTGGTGTCACTGGTAGATATTCGGATTTTTGTAGCCATCTTGAAGAATTAGAATGACACTCTTTTAGGAACTGGCGAAGTTCCATACAACATTACTGGCCTTGTTTATATAAAAAGGTTTTGAAACTTCACACTTCATGAATTTGGTGTGATACACAATGTGTTTGAAGTAGGCTGAATGTAATTTTCCCGCGCATTCTTTTTTTTTATCAAACGGACCGAAAGCAAAACCAAAGCTTGTTGATTGTGCATTTCGTAGGTTACAAAGTACCAAAATTTTATCACGATTAAAATACGGATTTATGATGTTTCTCAAATTGAAAAAAGTTCCACTAACTACCTACAATATGCTTTATTCTTGATCTTCTCTATGGCTCTATTAATCGTACCACTCTCTTACGTCGCTATCTCCCCGGCCATTACATGGATCGGCCCATTGAAGCAATAAACCCGTGATATGATTAATGGCACCACCTTTAGACGCCCACTCTTACTCGAACAAACCTCGTTGTGACGCAACCTGCTTTCTCAAGGGGAAAATAGAAAATGCTGCAGCTACAATAGACAATCTTGCGGTCTAAAAGTCTATAGATTTAAGTGTATTCCAAAAACAGCGTTAGTCAATGGAACGAATGAGCAAAGCGACTCATGAAAATATGAATGTATAAATTCGCCAATATCACTTGTAGTTAGGAAAGGAAGTTCTTTGGAAAATATTATGTTACTGCAGCCAGAGAGAGTCATTCATCGATATGTAGCCAACAAGGCCGAATGCAGGGTGCATTCGGAAAGCTGTCCCTTACATCCCGTATATAGGGTGTAATTTTAGTAGTGGCGGATCCGTTAAGGGTGTCTTCTGTCAATGAAACTGAACAACTTTCCCCAAGGAACAAAGGTAGAAATATGAAAAAAAAAATTGGCTCTCCCATACAAATTGACCCGGCCGGCCAACACACTTAGTATGGGACGACCAAAATTTTTTTCGTATTTCGTCCTATGTTCCTTGGGGAAAGTTGTTCAGTTTCATTGACAGAAGACACCCTTAACGGATCCGCCACTAATAAAATTACACCCTATATATCTTTTATTGCACAAAATTACAGGAACCTACCATCGATTTAGTTCGCCGTAGGTAAATAGGTATGTATAAATTTTCCACCGGCACGTCTTCAGTCAACGAAAAAATAGCTACTGTTGACAAAAGTTCAACAAAAGAAGACCATTCATCACCCAAGTCCTTTTTCAGATAAAATGTCGTCAGCAATAAACGATTGTTGTACTTATTCTCAGTGAATGACTGTTTATTCTCATTATCAGAATTCTATAAGATATTTATTCTTTTCATTGCGCACGCGACACTAAACTTCAGTTCAGACTTCATTATTATCGGTAAGTACGCGTTAACAAAAAAATAGGAGCCGTGTCTTTCTTACGTCTCGTTATGTCATATTTTTACCCGACTGCCTCAGAAGGAGAGTTATTATAAACCCATACATACACCTCGAGAGAAAATGTCGAAAAAAATGTTTATTCTACCTAGGTTAAAGTAAATATCAAGACACATATCGTGATACTCTACGACACGACGGAATGTTGTCAGTGTTTGCGTTACTTGTACGCTTGCGGAAAGTTCTATCGTGTCAAATTAAAAAACATGTTGCCATGCCATGTCGTGACGACAAAGATGCCGTAGATAAGCCTCGTCGCTGAAAGTATCAATCACGCAAAGAGCAGTGGCGTCAAAGACTTTTCCCGCACGCAGCACTTCAATATCTTCGTATATCCTTTCCAAAAGTAAAATTGTGATAAACATGAATTGAAATATGCAGCGAAAAAAATGGCGTACCGCCGCAGTAAATACCATTCAAAATCCGCGTGGTGCCGGCTAACAATAGCATCACCCCATCATATCTTTCCCGTGGGTGTCGTAAGAAGCGACTAAGAGTAAAGGATTTAAGAGTTGATGTGTATTGCAATTTTAGGAGAAAAGCTGACAACCTGTCACTATAGTGAAACACAGTCTTCGACGACTATTTACACTTCAAACGTGGTGTAAATTGCTGTTTACACTCTGCTTACTCCACAAGGGATATAGGCTCACGCCATATGTATGTATGTATGCAAATTTCGTGGAAATAATATTTCAACCAAAATTCGCTTCAACAATGGTAATGGTAATATTTTCATTTAGTAGAAAACCAGAGATTTGGCTGCCCTCGGGGAATTCACGGTATTAACAAGGTTTTAGTAAGATTAGAAAATAATATAAAATGGATTAATAATAGGATAATAATGTAAGTAGGTACGCCCACTTAAACAATGAATTAAAAATTGAAATAACAACAAATGAAATTTCAATAAAACGATACAGTTTTAGAAGAATAAAGAGTAAAGAAATAAAGGTCATAAAGGTCTAGACTACCTCTAAAAACCTTGTACAGAGGCATTTTATTCAATCTAAACTAATCTAGATACAACAAAATGGTCGGCAAAGAGAATGAATCACATTTCAGGCCAATTTGTATGGAAATCTCTCTTTACGTTTTTCAACATCCAAAGATCTTTTACGTTTAGGTGATACAAAGTTTAAGTGCGTACAAAATTCAAAATAATTGCGTCTGTGCCAAAATGTCTGTTTTATGTAGATAAAGGTGAACATGTAGGCGTTAATTAATCGTTGAATTAATATGAACGATTGTGTTCTCGCGTTATAGTGAAGGAGGTGGGAGGTGGAGTGCCTGGCCACGGAAGTGGCGACTTGATTTGCTATACTACTACTACTACTACTACTATAAAAGCCACAATAAAGTCCACTGCTGAACATGGGCCTTCCCCTAGTAGGGGGGTGTTTGCCATACTCATCACGCTTGGCAGGCGGGTTGGTGAGCGCAATGCAAGTTGTTGCAATGCGATTGCGAAATTCTTCCAGGGATTGAACCCCTGGATGAATTTGTCCCTTAGTCGCCTCTAACGACACCCACAGGAAAGATATGGGGTGATGACATTCTAAGCCGGCATCACACGGCAATTAGTGTTTTAGTTTCTGATTTTCTATGCTCAGTCCAAATCAGAGAAACGACAAGCACGATTTTCAAAAAACGTGCAAAATGTATAGCGTCACATTTATAATATTAATCCACACAGCGCTACGCACCAAACTGCAAGTCGCAACGTCGCGGTTTCTGTGGCCAACTGCTCAAATTCCTCATCTCGAAACACCTATCAATCATGCATAACGAGCTTCGTAAGCTTCGAAACTCCAAAGGTTACCATCTAATAGCCATGAAGAGAGTTTCCAACAAAGATGAGGTGAGTGGAGCTCTGTGTCGTGTCAGCTAACGTATTTGAGGTTAGTGGTTGTGGTTTGACGGGTAGGGTTGGAATATAGTCGGGTTTCGTTTCTTTACAAATTGTTACACACACGAAATCGTTACAGATGGTTCGAGATAGGTATTTATTTCTCATAATAATATTATAATTCACTTAATGAATTCACACTACCTGTACTATTATGTATTCTGTGTTCATACAGCGCATTATAAAACGTCAAAGCTAACTCTTGGTTTGTAAGTACACAGTTGAGGAGATACATACGAGTAAGTTAATAATAGGTAAAGTTAAATTTAAACGATTTTTACTGTGCTCACGTACGACTGAACTAGTTAAGTTATCATTGGTAGGTGGGTAGCAGCATTGTCGATAGAATAGAATTCCCAACGTTGAAGTTCGATTGTATTTTTTGAATTTGAATTTTTGATTATATTTGCATACTCGTCCGTGTCGCCACGTGCTAGGGTTTTTAACTCGTTAGGAATTGAATAATATTATTGTTGTGTGTGAGGGCAAAAAATTGTTATTATGCAGGTAAATAAGGTAAATGGATAGGTTGTTGTAAGTAAATAATAAATAACTTTCCCTAGAGTAAACACAAATGGAGTATTTCTGTAAAAATGTGTTACAGGTTCATTGTCAATTTTAATTTACGTATGGAAAAGTTGTTCATCCTTTTCAAACAGAGTAGTCATACAAGCTTAATATCTACAATATGAAATCAAGTTTGAACGGAAACTGAAAAACCTGTTGATATTGTACTTACAAGCAAGCTATAGAGTGCGCCTTACAAGGTACGAACAGGCGGAACTAGTACGAACAAAACCTCTCTGTCCATCAGTAGCATAATCACAGTGACAACACTATTGAACCTATATAAGGTGAAATTTTACTAGTGACCGATCGCGAAAACTCTGAATCGGCTGGTGATAATCAATAACTTTACCCAAAGAACATAGGTCAAAATACGAAAAAAAAATTTGGTCCTCCCATAGTAACTGAAATCAGCTGATCTGCAAGTTTGTATGGGGCCCTAAATTTTTTTTCGTAATTCGACCTATGTTTCTTGGGGAAAGTAGGTTCTGACTTTTCGCTATCGGTCACTAGTAACACACTATATAAGTACTTCTCATACATTTGACGTAGATTTGACCTATCTATGAATCTATTGCTTACGCTTGACGCGGGGTGATACGCGTACTCTATAGCTTGCTTACTTATATTATATCTAAGTTACTAGCAGATATTTCCAGGAATCAATTCGGGAGAAGTCTTGTAAAAGTTTAACTTCCCGTGAACATGTTTAATAAACTTATAATGAGTTCTCCATGGCACTCATTTCATCCATATTTTCTTTAAACACTCACATTTCTTTGAATTGAGAATATTATGTAAAGTTATTAACAATTTGTGCTAGTTTCATCAATGCAATGTTAGTTAATTTGAAGCTCGTTAAATAAATAAAGGTCAAACCGCACTAACGCACCGCGCGGAACTGCGGCGAAGCTGCGCGTTACAACTTTACTAATATTGTTACATGGATCTAAAATCACACTACAATATCGCTGCAGAGGATTGGCGTGGTGTGGCGCAACATATTTACTTGCGGAGAATATATTTTAGTTGATAATAATCGGTAGAGGAGCTGCGCGGCGCGAATTTGGTTCTAATAGGAAATATGTTTTGATGTCCTGGGAGAAATATGTTACGTATCACATGCAAAAAGGCCGAGCCTCTCCGCTGCCACGCCGCTATAGTAAGGCTGGCGTGCATACAACGTTTTAACTGTGACTGTCGCCATCTCCACGCTGTTAAATGAACGATACGCACTTAAGGGCGACGGTGTCACGACTTTTCCCTTTAAAGCAGCCGCAGTCGGATGAGCCACCTTGTCTTCGTGATGCAGCCCACCCATTTACGAAAGTACGTGACATCTTCCGCAGCCACGCCCTCCAAACCCAAGTTGCCGCTAGCTGATGAGCACAATTTGGGCCTCCTCCTAATGGGGTATCACCTAAACTGGTAAGATCTCGCAACGGCGTGATGTTTCGCCTGCAAGACACCTGGACAGGTGCATGGCTAACTACAGCAATTCAACCCCTACCATATAAAGCTCAGTATTGAAGGTGAGTCGTCGTCGGCCTCAATGCGGCCGTTGCGAAGATCTCCACGTCAAATTGCCGTAGTCATAGATATACATTTCTAGGAGATATTTGTGCCTGTACGCTTACTGTGCCCTCAAAATTACATTTTAAGCCCCCATCATAAGCCCCAAAATTGGGGTATCACGTCCTTGTATGTCATTTTTTATTTCCAAGTTATCGATTCCCAAGAGGTATCAAAAGTTGAAATCATACAAGCATGGGACAGCCTAGTGTTGGGGCCTCAGGGCAACCCCGGCCCCCCACCAGCGGGTCTCTACTCTAGAGCCTTGCGCAACGAGAGCAGGCTACACTTTACTACCAGACTAGGCTTGAGCAACCGCAGCTTTCGTCAGCGAGAGGATGTTCGTCCGCACGAACCCACGATTCGCCTAGCAGTGACACATCGTCGATTTCTCCCCGTCTCGCTATAGACGCCCTCTGAAGGGCCCCTGAAAAGTGCGTTTACAAGGGTCACGCCACCGTTTTCTTTGTCCCTAATGTATATTTCAGGCTCAAGGATTAGCTCAGCGACGTCTTCAAGCGGCCCCACCTGGCAAAATACCTACGTGTCAGCTTCGGCAGGATCTTAGCGTAGAATACTGGATTCGGCTTTTTAGCAAAGACCAAACAGGGTTTTGGGTCTACTATCGCTACCTGCCAGCGCCAGTTAATTAAACAACTTGCATTGCGTTCGCCAATCCGCCTGCCAATCATGGTGAGTATGGCAGTACCCCCCGATAAGGGGAGGTCCATGTCCAGCAGTGGATTGTTGGGAATGATAAGTTTGAAAGATAGCGTGAACTATTGATTAGATAAAACTCTGCAAAACGCGCGACACAATAAGGTCGAAAGTATGTCAATGCCAAAGTTTAGTTACTTCTCATTGATTGTCGTTGCATCAACATCGTCGTACTCCCAGGTAGTACTGCAATCTGAAATAAGCTTTGAGTTTTCCTCCCCGTGTTGGTCCGGCACGAAACAAGTACCTACAGTCTATGTAAGCCTTTATGGTTTTCGAATGCTTCACTTTTGACAGTTTTGATTCAAAAGGTTGTCAAAGTCCTAAATCGGGCGTTAAAGCTAATGACAGCTCCGGGGACCTGTTAGATTTTTAACGACCGATTAGTTGTTGTCAAAGAAATGTGACATGCGGCGCATACAAAGCTGTCAAATAAGTGACTGCTATAAATGCCAAATTGACGCCACATTGAAAGCTGTCTAAATTGTCAATTGTCCCAAATCATAAAGGCTAACACAGACGGTACGCGAGACATCAAGTTAAATGAGCTAGTATGAAGGTGCGCGACGCAACTCCCGGGAGACTTTCTTTTCCGCGGTTCAAGAGACTACGCCGCGACGCAGCTGTCTCCAGGGTCTATATTTGTTTCAAATTTAATGCACAAGTACGGGCACTGCAACAAAGAAGGTTTCCGTTCGGTCAGTTGGTATTTAACCAATTACGCGATAGGCATATAAGCTTCGACTATAATCAACAAGGTAAGTCGTTTGAAAGCATACAAAGGAATTTCATTACCTGCGCATTTGCTACCTCCTTGCTACGAACCTATTTAAAGACAAAATGTTAGTCTGTTTTAGGAAAAGAAAGCAGTACATTTTTGTACTTATTTGAAGACATAAATAGGTATGTGCGCAAAATCTACAGTTTTGGAAAGGTTTTCCAGTAGCTATTTCTTTCGGGTTTGAGATTGAAACTGATCTCAAGTTCTTCTTATGTCGTGAGAGACCCGATAAACGACCAAATGACCCGGTGTCAGAGTTTTTGACACCGACTATTTACTAGTAGGTACTAAAATGCATCAGATATGTTTGTAACGGCCGTCGCCGGTTACCAGTTAATCGAGGCCGAGGGCTTAGCGTGCTCTCGAAGCACGGCACCATCTTTTATCAAACATTCAGGTGATTCAACCAGTTATGAGGTAAGAGATGTGTGAAATTTTTAAAAGTGATAATTACAAGGTTTTTAGGGTTCCGTACCTCAAAAGGTAAAAAACGGAACCCTTATAGGATCACTTTGTTGTCCGTCCGTCTGTCTGTCATTCTGTCAAGACCCTTTATCTCATGTCAAGACCCTTTATCTCAGGAACACGTAAAGATATCGAGTTGAATTTAAAACCGTATACTCAAATTTATGAACGCTAGTAGTTGTGAAAAATCAAGCACCTAACTTCAAGTTAAAAAGATATAGCCGTTTATGCAGTGAAAACCTGTTATTCCCGTTGGGAATTTCTCGTCCCAACGGCCCCAAATTCAAACTTTTAGAGATTTGGGGCCGTTGGGAAGAAAATTCCCAATGGGCCCTCGGGGCCGATCTGCGGGGCCGTTGGGAATAACGCGTAAAAACGCGTGTTTTTTACCCTCTCAAGGGAATCAAAATTCAGAGGGTACTTCCCGTAGACCTAGAACAATGAAATTTGGCAACTAGTTTTGTTTTTAAGTACGAATTAAAGAAAAACGCAAAAAAAATCATTTTCATAAATTTATTGTTTTTATAGAGGCCGAAAAATAAACAAAATAAGAAATTCGGCTAGTTGTCCAAGTGGAGTATCATATGAAATATAGGTCTATCAACCAGAATAACCTACAAATCTTGGAACGGAACCCTCGGTGGGCGAGCCCAACTCGCACTTGGCCGATTTTTTTACGAAGAATTCATAAGCATTATGCATAATTTTCCCAGTATATCTTATCTCCCCTATTCTCCACTCCATAATGGACGTAGTCCTACACAATATTGTTTTTCTCCCAATGTTTTTTGTTCTCAAAACAAGCGTACAGGGACAACTATCTCCCAGAAATGTATATTTATGACTGCTGCACGTCAGCCTTACTATAGCGGCGTGGCAGCGGAGAGGCTTGGCCTTATTTGCATGTGATACGTAACATATTTCTACAAGAACCAAATTTGCGCCGCGCCGCTCCTCTGCCGATTGTTTTCACCTAAAATATATACTCCGCAAATAAATAGGTATATAGCGCCACACCACGCCAATCCTCTGCAGCGATATTGTAGTGTGGTTTTAGGTTGATGTAAACAATATTAGTTGTAACGCGTGGCGTCGCCGCAGTTCCGCGCGGTGCGTTGGTGCGATTTGACCTTTAAAATATTTAACGGAGCTTCAAATTAACTAACATTGTATGGAGAAATCGCCCCGCCTGAACTATCCGGCCATTGACAGGTCATAAATACAGGGAGTAACGGAAAGGGTATAACAAGCCGAAAGGAGGTCAAGGTACTCATGAAACTGAACAACTTTCCCCATGGAACATAGGTCGAAATATAAAAAAAAAATTGGACCTCATGGGGAAAGTTGTTCAGTTTCATGAGTACCTTGACCTCCTTTCGGCTTGTTATATACCCTTTCCGTTACTCCCGGTATATTAATAATGTCATAGATAAATTACATGATTAAAATATTTGTAGCATATTTTGGGATCGATTATCACATCGCAGGGATTTTTAATCCAAAGATCTCTGTCCTATCAGATTCAAACACATATTACACTATCGGCTATCGGGCTATACTTTCCGAGTAGGCAGTGTCGACAAAAAATATATGTCTAATATTGTAGAGTCAAAATTACAATAAGAAAATTATTCAAATATTCATAATTCAAAAGTGCTTAAAATTGCTTAAGACTCGAAGCTAAATATAATCCATTGAAGACTCTTCGGAGAACCGGTCGATAAAAAGGTTTTCTCAGTAGTTACTTGAGATAAATCATAGCAATTGTGATTTTACGAGAACTATTAACGAATAGCGAGCCCTTTGAGCGCTCCAGTCCCTTTTTGTCACGATCCTGTAGGTCACTAAATTACTTATCCGTACATTGAGTTTCGGTGTGTCACACTCAAAAATTATTTTATTAACAAATTAATGATGTCCCACTTCGTCACGTATTTAATTTGTTGTTTAGGAAATAGGCGCTTTGAAAGGAAATAATCCGCAAGGTGGCATTACATCGCCATAAACAAAGTCAAAATAAATGTCAATATTTAACAACTAATCTAACAACGTCTATAGCGGTCTAAAACGCAAACTTACGGATTATTTTCTACACAAAATGACCGTTGTCTGGCTGAAATTTAGAACACTTGATTTTAAGGTTCCGTGGTGACTATTACTAAAATATTATATTTTACATATAATGCAAGAGCCGGCTGCAGAAATGCCTATCTCATCAGGTACCACAATAAGCTAAATTTAGAACGTTTACTGACACGTAAACAAGTCGAAAGAGCTGACTCTGCCAACAGCTGAAAATAATGGCCATTTCTTGGTAATTTTTCATCTGTTAAAATAATGTCTAAAGGTACCCGAACGAAAGTGCTGGCATCAGTTTACCATCGATAAGTTAATGTTTTAATAAATGCTTGCCTTTGCGATGATGAGATTTGTTAAGGGTGTCGGAAGAGTATATTTGGAGAGGTCTGCCAAGAACTTCCTGCAGGGTGCGCAGTGGTCCATCATATTTTTTTACATATTTCGTCAATGGTAATTTGATGCCAGCACTGTCATTCGGGTATCATTAGACCTAATTTCAGCATTAAAAAAAACCAAAGAATATCGATTATTCTCATGATTGGCTCTGGCAGATCTGGGTCTTAAGACTTGTTTACGTGTCGTTTAACGTTCTAAAGTTAGCCTGTTGTGGTACCCGATGAGATAGGTATTTCTACAGCCGGCTCTCCCACTAATATTATTATTTTAATTACTAAGTTGAATTGTGTACCCGTTTATGGTAACAGCACCGAGTAACATGTCCGAAATATCTGAAATTCAATGTACCTATCTAACCAAACTGAGAGAAAAGAAAAAAAATATAGTTTTAATAGATTTAAGTAGATCGTGACGAAGCGAGGCTCTGGCAAACCGGTCCTAACTCCTTTGAGTTTCTTTGCTACCAGCATCAGCAACGAATGAGGAAGTAAGGCGCCTTGCCAGCAATATTCCCCTTGACCTTAATTACAACTGGTTTGTAATTTAGTAGTTCGATTTTGTGGAACCAGGACTAAGAATTTAGAAATTAATAGCTCTATGTCGAACAGGTGCTCGTTTTTGTATGACGAATCGAGTCTGCGGCAAAGCGGTCTCTCCTTTGAGCTCCTTTGCAGCCAGCATCAGTTAGGAACGAGGAAGTAAGGCGCCTTACCAGCAATTTACCCCTTGACCTTTATTGCAACTGGTTTGTAATTTAGTAGGTAGATGGTGTGGAAACGGGACTAAGATTCTAGAAATTAGTAGCTCTATGTCTAACAGGTGCTCGTTTTTATAAAAAAGGAGGGTTATTGTATAACGAATCGAAGCTGTGGCAAAGCGGTCTCTCCTTTGAGCTCCTTTGCAGCCAGCATCAGCAACGAATGAGGAAGTGAGGCGCCTTGCCAGCAATTTTCCCCTTGACCTTTATTGCAACTGGTTTGTAATTTAGTAGGTAGATGGTGTCGAACCGGGGCTAAGATTCTAGAAATTAGTAGCTCTATGTCAAATTAATGCTCGATTTTTTGTATGACGATTCGAAGCTGTGGCAAAGCGGTCTCTCCTTTGAGCTCCTTTGCAGCCAGCATCAGCAAGAAATAAGGAAGTAAGGCGCCTTGCCAGCAATTTTCCCCTTGACCTTTATTGCAACTGGTTTGTAATTTAGTAGGTAGATGGTGTTGAACCGGGACTAAGATTTTAGAACATAATAGCTTTATGTCGATTTGGTGCTCGTTTTTGTATGACGAACCGACACTGTGGCAAAGCGGTCTCTCCTTTGAGCTCCTTTGCAGCCAGCATCAGCAACGAATGAGGAAGTAAGGCGCCTTGCCAGCAATTGTCCCCTTGACCTTTATTGCAACTGGTTTGTAATTTAGTAGGTAGATGGTGTGGAATTGGGACTAAGATTCTAGAAATTAGTAGCTCTATGTCAAACAGGAGCTCGTTTTTACCCGACTGCCTCAGAAGGAGGGTTATTGCATAACGAATCGAACCTGTGGCAAAGTGGTCTCTCCTTTGAGCCCCTTTGCAGCCAGCATCAGCAACGAATGAGGAAGTGAGGCGCTTTGCCAGCGAGTTGCTCCTTGACCTTTATTTCAGCTAGTGTATAATTCAGTAGCTCTACAATATCAGTCAACGAAATATCTTGCATAAAACGAGTTTATCTCCAGCTGTACAATCAAGCTCAAGTCTATATAGGGTATAAAAATGGTCAAGATTCAAAATTCAATGGATTAAAACTTTTATTTCTAAGTATATTCAGAAAGAGTAATTACATAACGTATATCTATACATATAATAAAATCATAACCGGTCGGGGTAAAAGGAACCATTTATAGGTTTCAGAAAACACCTCTATATAAAATTATAATTATGTACAAATTGTAAATTCCACGCAAAGCCCAAACTCCCTAACAAGAACTGAGACTGGGTATACGCCTGTATCTAATTACACAGTACACAGAAGATTTAGGAATTCGTGAAATTCACGTAACATCCCGTTGTAAGGTAGATAGCTATGTCTATAAAATTGAATTAAGTAGTTGCCCAAGCAGTAAGTTGCGGGTCCCCACTTTACCCTACATAAAAACTTCTCTATCAGGTAGCTGAAGTGGAGGTCAAGAATTAAGCTCAACTGCTCTCACGTATTCAAGAACTTTTCGACACTGTGATAACTACTCTCTTATCCTGTTAATCGGACATTTTAGCCGGGACTTCCTAAACTTCTCCCATTTTGTTATTCCCCTCCTCGATAAATTTATTAGTCGAAGTTAGTACGAAAAATTCCGCTTGCGATAGCTCAGAGTCACTGTTGTTATGTTAATACAGATATCTACATAATATATTCCTGCGAGATAATATAAAGGCACTTTCTTTGGTTATCCTGCCCACGCACGTTTCTGCTACGCCGCCGCACGTAGCCGTAGCGGCGTAGCGGCGTAGCACCGCCTACGCCGGAGGGTACGCCCCTTTGATGACCGTCTTTCGGATCGAAAAACTTGCATGAAATAAAAAAAAATCGGGACGTCTCTGTCGTTGCGGAACAAATTAAACGTTCCTCCCACGCCGGGCAATTTACAAATACATAGGTAATTTCCCAACCGGCAAAGCCCATAATCATCGGTTACAGGTTGTTTTGTCGTCTCATGCTTAATGCTTACCATTGACGGTAAAATTATGTCTCCCCTTTCTTACTTGGTCAAACTAAAAATAGAATTTTAAATCAAAACAACTACAACATCTTTGTCTTGTCTTTTGAATATTTACTTTTGAGTTTGGTTTATGCCATAAATCCCAAACTTTCAACGTAACTGTAAATAATGGTAATATAAATTCCGCTCCAGCTACTGTTATTGCAGTTTCATATTTTGAGAATCAAGAGGGATTTTCAATGCGGATTACCTGCTCCCCGCGTTCGTCGACTTAAAACTTGTGGCTGCTTAATGATGAAGTGGGAAAGTGGCTGGTAAAGTAAGTAGTTGCGAGTTGTTCTCACGCGTCCCCCCCCCTTCCCCCTGCCCGCAACCCGCGCGACGCGACGCGACGACGCGCCCTAAATATTTCTTTCTTTTCGTGTGGGACACCGAGTCGTTCAACGACCCGATGAACCCTGGTGTCAGAGTTTTTCAACCGCCTACTACAAGTAGCAGGCCTCTGACATGGCTGTGTAACGACCGCCATCATAGACAGCAACCGGGACCGACGGCTTAACGTGCCCATCCGAAGCACGGAACCATCTTACTTGCGGACAATCAGGTGGTTCAGCCTGCAATGTCCTAACCAGACTGGGAACAAATTCACAAAGTGATAAATATCAACTTTGTGAGTGACCCCACCGGGAATTGAACCCGGAACCTTTGCGTGGCAGGCAGGCATGCTAACCACTGCGCCACATCGGTTGTCGCCCTAAATATTAATTGGTCGGAACGATGTGGGCAGACTACCGCCGCACAGAAAAACACTACACTTCCCTGATTAATTCCAAAGGGGCCCCTATTTCCATTAGCAAAATTCTCAGTAACCTTAACGTTTGTTTAATTTCTCCTGTTTCTCAATTAAAACCTACACTTTTAAAAGGGTGTCAGTTTCCTACGCTACATTTCGCCTTGGATATCATTATGTCTATTTGCGTTGGAAGAGAATCGGTGCAAAAAGTAACTAAGGAGACCTTTCAATTTATATAACTGAGAGGTAACTAAAGAAGAAAATTGCGCAGCGGAACTCGGAACGAGAAAACCAAGTACCAGATTGTAGTGAAAACAAACTTCTTAAATCCAATAATGGAAGTGAAGAATCCTGACTCTCTCTGAGTTGACGTCTCCAAGCTCTCCCGCGCTACTTTACTATCTACCTACGTACTGAACTGACTCATGTTTACTTAAAAGACTTGCACACTGCTACTTGGACTATTTGTACATGAAATACGAGTTTAAAATAAATATTTCTAGAACAGAAACCGTCACGTGTTTACAACCGTACAAAAACTTTCTGAAGTCATTAACGAGTCCAGCGGAAGTTATTTGTGACATAAAATATTCAATATGCCAAGCCAACATCGATAACGATAACCATCGCATCGTTACGTCACGTTTACTTTTTCTGTTTTCCTAGAGGAATATGCCCCATTGAAATGATAGAAATAGCCACAAAAGTCTCCCAGATGCAAAACCGAGTCCTAGCAAGATATTAAACCCAGCATCCCATACACGAAAAGGCGTACGCGTTCCCATTGAATCAAAAATGTGCTACTAAATAAATTTTGCATATAAGATATCTGATTCAAAGATACTTCAATCACTCCGAAATGTTTCATCTATACTCAAAATATTTTGGCTATAATTAAATCAGCATTTTTATCCAAGTTTTTCACAATAAAAATGATACAAAGATCTCTCTATCCTTTATTGCACAATAATTTATGAAATTACATTCACAAACATATTATTTGTTATTATCCATAAAGAAGATCTATGGTAAGGGGTAGCATTATGTACATACATGTACGTATAGTACATATACTGGAACCTACTTCGAGGTCATATTTATTTTAGGAAGTTTTACCAACAACGTAAATTAATATAGTTCTAAAGAGCTTCGTGACAAAATCTGTTTGACTCTGAATTCCATTCGGATTATAAATGCGGCCATACTAAATCGGCGACCTGAAAATATCAGAACGTTGACCTACTGATAAGTTTAAGAACCAAAAATAAACATTTTCAACACAAGCACGAGCGCTCTTATTCATAAAAAGTTGTCAAAACATAAACATCAACCGATTTGACCGATAACAAGAAAGCTAAAAATAAGAATCGAGTTCGCGAGAAAGTTGTAACGGTTGTGGGAAACAATCGCAGTTTACGATCGGAGTTTCGGAGTCGCGATACCGAGCTGCCGACACAGTAGGAGTGGGAGCAAGTAGTCACAGATATATTCGTTTGCGAACTCAAAATGTTATACATACATATTGCATACAGGGTGCCTAGCGGAACCAATCTAGGCTAGGCACAGACCGCGCACAGACAATATATTCGTCTACCGTCATTCGCTTGCTATCTTTGCACAATTGTGTCAATCCGGCGTCTTTATTACGATCCACTATAGTTTTAAAACTTGTCTATATTTTTTTTCTGACGTTACAGTCGCTTGAAATCTGCGTGCGCCGAGACATACCGAAAACGTTCCATACAAAATGGGCGCTAACCATTACGTCACGATTCGTTAAATTTCGTGCATTTGCCATGGAGTTGACCAATAAATTTCAATAATTTAAAATGCAATTATCTACACCACACCACATTTATCGACCTTTTCATTAACTGACATAAAAATACTCTTACCAGTTGGAAGTTGAAATTTCAGTACCTAGACGGATAAATAAAATAGCTATGTGTATTTTACAGTCTGAAATCTCCCTTAGTGGATTTAGATTTTATTGCTGCCTACTACTGTCGTTAACTATAGGCCTCTCTTCACTCTCTTAAGAGGTTGCGAAACAAGTTTAAGGTACAATAAAGTGACTACATACATACATACATACATACATACTGTCCCTCTTATACTGTGGTAGCGGATATAACGTCTATGCCGCCAGCGTGTCTGTGATCGAACGCTCACTGTTCGATCACCGCACAAAGCGAGAAAGTGCATGAACGGTGAAGCAAACATTCAATTCTTTAATCTACCAACTACTTATTTACATTGAAATTTCTTCTCTTTAATCTACCTACTTCTTATTCAAATTAGAAATTCACAGAACGTTTCGTAATATGAAGAACAATAAATAAAAAGAGAGCAATGCAGGCTCGTCAAAGGTCCCGAGCACATAAAACGCGTTTGTTCACGCGTTTGTCACTTGTTAGCTACATTGCCATGATTCAGATCACAAACCGCTCGCCGTATCCCCTATTTGTGACCAAGTCGTCCAACGACCCAATGAACCCTGTTGTCAGAGTTTTTTAACCGCCTACTACAAGTAGCAGGCCTCTGACATGGTTATGTAACGACCGCCATCTAAATAATCATGGACAGCAACAGGGACCGATGGCTTAACGTGCCCTTCCGAAGCACGGAACCATCTTGCTTTTCGGACAATCAGGTGGTTCAGCCTGCAATATCCTAACCAGACTGGGAACAAATTCCCAAAGTGATAAATATCAACTTTGTAACTGACCCCACTGGGAATTGAAGCCGGAACCTTCTGCGTCGCAAGCAGTCGTACAAAACACTGCGCAACATACCTGAGTCAATACAAGGAACTGTGTTTATTATTTCTATTTATGATGATCTCTCCGGCTGATTTCGGCAATGGCGACCATTTCTACTCCTAATCAAGTAGGCGCTGATGCGCCCGCAGGTGGCTATTGTAGCCGATTTTGGCAGTAAACTCCTGTGCACTTTTGGACACGTGAATTTGCCATTGATATAGTTGTAGTTATTTAAAATATCACATAAATAGATCTAAGGTCCGAAACGGAAGGAACAGAATAGACACTTTAACCAATTATCTTGTATAGTTTATTTCGGTAAGGCTCAGCTCAAGCGTAAGACAATAAGCGCTGTGGGTGGTTTTTGTATGGTAAAGCTTATTGAATCTCTCTACAAAGGAACGGTAGTTTCAGATCAAATACTAACAAGAAACTCACAGAGCCTTACTGTTTCTATTTACTTTGAGATAAGCAATTCCAATGTGCCGATAACAGAATATAGAGTTTGTATCTATTAACTAAAGCTGGCTAGTTACCCGACTGCCTCAGAAGGAGGGTTATGATTTTCAAGAGTATGTATGTAGGTATGTATGTATGTAAACAAGAAATTTGTTTTTACGGGCTACAGCCCAAACGGCTGGGCGGATCTTGACATGTGAGGTGTCGTTAGATTCGTCTCCACAGCACGAGTGGCACTGGCTATATTCATATTATTCATACATTCAAGATGGCGAATTTTTATCCCAAAATACAACTTTGAAAATAACGTCGGGCTTTTCTTTTTAATACATCTACTTGTTATAATGTGAGTTTTCAATCTTATTCAGACTTAAAGAACACGATGTTTGATCTTATATTTCACATCGTGCCATAACAATCCACTGTTGGACGTAAGTCTCCCCAAGGTACTCCATTTGAACGATCTCCCTTTTTCGGCAATGGGTCACTTTGAGATATTATGTTTCATCATCAACCTACATCCACCCACTGCAGGGTATAGGCCAATCCTCAAGGTCCTGTGCTAATCTCATTATTTAGACTCGATTAATTTGATAATGTCATCTGACCACCGGTCTGAAAGTCTGCCCACTGATGTTTTTGCTCCTCTTGGTCACCACTCCTCGCACATATTATATTTCATCATGTTCCTGACCTTATCCCAATTACTTGGGGTCGGCGCAACACGTTTCGTTGAACACAAAATCGTGTTGCAAAAGGATTTTTCTGAATTTTACGACCGGCCGCCTACCAGACGTCAACCCTCCTTGGGAATGCTTTTGTGGTGGATTAACCGCCACCATACGGTTGGCCCTGGCTGTTTGGATAGGGTTTATCCCTCGGTCGCCTCTTACGACCCCCACGGGAAGAGAGGGGTGGTGCTATTCTACTCTGCCGGCACCACACGGCTCATATTATATTTAGGAACACTATAGTGTGAGGGAAATAAATTAGCCACTATTTACAACCAAAAAAAAGTGTAATTAATAAAAATATTACCTGAGTATATGAAACGTTCTCCACTTTCTTTTTCAACAATTTATTTATGAATCTTTTATTAATAGTAACTACTTCCAATTTATTTATAAATTCTCTAATAATAGTAAGTATCTACTTACTTCAAGGCTTAACAGTTCTGATGGATCAAAGTAACTAACAAACAACTCGATCAAAGTAACTTAGTAGTAAGTACTAAATATAGCAAATGTGTTTCGATTTGTGTCTACTAAATATACTTATCTAACAAACAACATAAGTAGATGAAATGAAGTTAAAAGCAATCCCTAGAATAGTTTTCATACAAAACATAATACTAATATACTTCCCATACAAAGTCAGTCAGCTGATCGTGAATTTTGTATGGGAGATCGTTTTTTTTCGTTTACCACCATATGTTCCATGAGGAAAGTTGTTCAGTTTCATGGTCTGAGCACGCCTGCAAAGTTTTCGTAGTTTTCTTTACACCGTCTCTTACACCCTGTATTTTTTATTACATTAAGGCCTACAATAAATCACGGTTTTTTGAATGGAGCCCCTTATATTTTATTTTATTTAATTTTTTAGGATTTGTTGTTTATAGTGACAACAGAAATACGGCATCTGTGAAAATTTCAACTGTCTTGCTATATGTTTTATAAGATACAGCCTGGTGACAGATGGACGGATAGACAGACGGACAGACAGCGAAGTCTCAGTAATAGGGTTCCGTTTTTACCCTCTGGGTACAGCACCCTAAAAAGAACATGTCTACATGCAATATTCGGGAAGAAAACAGGGGGAATACGTTTGTATAAAAAAGCGGAAAACAGGCATCACTCAAAAATACTCTTAAATTGGTCGCTGTAAAGTTTTGACGGGAACTAATTAAATGTTCTCTGCTTAGTTTCTCTACCTTGCTGTTTTACCTACTTCACAGCCTACATAAAACGCCTACTACGTTTCTGTAGCTAGCTAACACTAAAAACAATTATTTAATAACCTTTACTCCCGTGTTAGCAACATAAACACAACACGTGTGTAAGGTCACGAAACTCACGACCTGTAAATGTGTTAAACAATCAATCGTGTAAAATCCACAAGTGTTTTTATAGGTACTTCCTTTTGCTTAGAACTAACTAACATTGACCTTGCAAACCAGATAAATCGGAATCAAAATAGATTAGTATTGGCGTAATACCTAACAAGGGTTTACCTGAACAATCCAAAGCTGCTTACGGATGCACAAGACGTCGCCAGCCTCCACAAAGTGAATAGATAGCGGCTCCGGCCGGCTTGAGAGGAGGCTAAGGGTCCGGGAGGGGGGCGCCGCGCAGGCAAGCCGCGGCGAGCCGTGGAGCGGTGGCGCGGCCCGCAACCCCCGGCCCGTCTATTTTTAGACGCTCGCTGTAGTTGACTCTAGTTTGTAGCCGATGCTCAACTTAAAAACTAACTCTTAACTGGCTCCGGACGAAACTTCGCACGCCGCCGGCTTTATAGCATTCCCGATAAGACGATTCTTTTCACTTCTTTGCACGTACGCTTTAACAAACGTAGCTAACTTAAATCCTGCTCTTCTTTCGGAAAATATTTCAAACGTTAATATAGAATTATTTTCTTAAAACTTCTCCGAAGGACTGAAACAAATTAATTCACTTTTGCTATTAGTAATATTAAAAAGAAAAAGTATAGTATTTATTTTATCTACAAAAGCAGAACTCATCTCCAGAACAATACCTAAAAAATGATCTTTAATATTCCCTCAAACATGAGCCTATGAATTAGCTTTTATTTATTTATTGTTTGGAATTGCTTTTAGAATATCTGTGGTTTTTTTTGTTCATTCTCTGGTCTAGGTTACCCACTTTTCTTTCTTTTCGTTTGAACTGAAACCATAGCTTTATTTTACTTTTTATCCGTCCGCGCCGATATCTTTCATAAAAAAATGCTTTATCTTCTTTTTTTGCTTAAAGTGGGATAAGGCTAACCAAATAATACCTACTATCTATCACGATCCAATTTTATAGTTGTGCCTATTCGTTGTCGTGCCGTCTCGTAATTTTGAGTAAGAATATTATTGATAAAAAGTAAAAAAATAAAACATGATTCATACCTACAATGATGAATTTATTATTAAAACAGGTATATTAAAAAACTTCTGACAGCCTTGCCTTACAACTTTCCCTTTTTTACCAAGTACCTTCCTATCCAAAAAAACTGTCAATCAATAAGAAGTTTGTATGTTGATACGTTTACGTTTACCTTCAATAACCTACTTCCAATGAATATTCAATGTAAGGTTATGTTGGAGAGGTCATTAATCATCATTACGACATCATAAAAAACTTCTGCTAAAAATAGTTATTGGGGCACATTCATGCGCACGCTTGCCTTTTGGAATAATAGTGTGTAATAAAATCATACAAATGGGTCCACCCGCCGACCTTAGGGCGACGGGAATATATATTTTGTCGCCCCGAAAATATGAAGCGTGCGTTAATAATATGGTTACAGCTCATTAACCCGGGTAAGCTTGGACATTTGACGCTCGACGGTTGCTTTCTTTTCCCTTACTGTGGAGAAGGGGCGGATATACTCGTACCTATTTCGTAAACATAGGTATTCAATGTTAACAGTTAGGAGTAAATGACTTTTATTCTACTGTTTTGTTTGCAAACAGCGTGAATTATTTTAGAGTATCACGTCACGGAATATAAAGACGAGTGTTAGCATGATATCAGGTAGCATAATGTACGCAAATAATTGTTAAATATACCAAAACAAACGCGGAATTAGATTTTTTGGATTATGAAGGCATATTGAATTCAACAAAAACGTCAAACAAAAACATTTTTGTAACATCATATTTTACGATTTGTACGACAATGACAATAGAGATTTACCGCGTAGGCAAATAGATGTCAAATCCCGACAATCCGAAATCCCATGACACGCAATTGGTGGCTGGGAATCATCTTAGTAGTGACGTGTATAGGTGATATTATCTTATGTTAGTAAATAAAACACTTTTTACACTAGTTCCAACGATATTATCCAAAGATATTATCTTAATCTATGGTATTGCTACCTAAACCAGCACCTACCTCATCCCTTGGGAGCCACGATCACGCCTGTCGCGTAAAAGTCAACTAAGGCTTATTAATTCTGTATGACGCAGACGTTCCCTAATTGACAGTCTCTCGCACGAGCGAATCCAAAATAAAGCTTGCCGCGGGTGCCAATTAGAGCAACTCATGACGTGGCACTCTTGGAAGATAATAAGTTTGATTTCATAGCTTGAATATGTAGTAGTCAATCGCACACACGTAACTATGCTCGGTAAACATTGTTTAGACCAACATTGTCCGCTGTGTTAAACATATTCGACTTAGATGTGATTCTGGGTAAAATATTTTCAAATAAAAGTTATTGTTAAAGAAGCCCGACTACTGAAAAGAAAACAGAAATAAGTCTGCAAGTCCAACCGCACATTTCTCTTAATGTTTACGTAAATAATAGCGGGCGGGAAATTGTTTGTTCCCGTGATCATGATGCTTGCTTACAGCTTCGAGAGCTTTAAATAAAATCATAGGAAACAAAAACTAAAGAATGAATTTCCCTGGCCATCCAAAGATTCAACGCGGCTAGCATCATTGCACCTTCGGTCAGGGTTTATTTTGTGGGGGGCTTTTTGACTAGGCTACTATTTGTGTGCTCCTATTTATGTTTCGTTTGGTTTAGTTTTATGATTATTATTTCGAATTTCGACATATTTCGTAGTAATTAATTTATTGTATTGACATGAATAAAGAACATTATTTATTTGTTTGTCCACAGAGTGTCCGCCCGCCGCGGATGGTATGGAACGGTTCGCCTGCCCGACGCCGGACCGGCAGGGCCGCTACCGATGCATCGACGACCATGTGCTTTGCGACGGCTTCATCGACTGCCCCAGCGGAGAGGACGAGGACCGCCAGGCGTGCATGTTCTACAAGACGGTAAGCACATGTAGCAGACGGTATGGACCAGCTGCCGCTACCGCTGCATCGACGACCACGTGCTTTGCGATGGCTTCATCGACTGCCCCAGCGGAGAGGACGAGGACCGCCAGGCGTGCATGTTCTACAAGACGGTAAGCACATGTAGTAGACGGTAAGCATTGCTAACTGGACTGGCAGGGCCGCTACCGCTGCATCGACGACCACGTGCTTTGCGATGGCTTCATCGACTGCCCCAGCGGAGAGGACGAGGACCGCCAGGCGTGCATGTTCTACAAGACGGTAAGCACATGTAGCAGACGGTACGGACCAGCAGAGCTGCTACCGCTGCATCGACGACCACGTGCTTTGCGACGGCTTCATCGACTGCCCCAGCGGAGAGGACGAGGACCGCCAGGCGTGCATGTTCTACAAGACGGTAAGCACGTGTAGCGGACTGTATAGAGTGGCTCCCCGCTACCGCTGCATCGACGACCACGTGCTTTGCGACGGGTTCATCGACTGCCCCAGCGGAGAGGACGAGGACCGCCAGGCGTGCATGTTCTACAAGACGGTAAGCGCATGTAGCAGACTGTATGGAGTGGCTTGCTAGACCGGAAGGGTTGCTACCGCTGCATCGACGACCACGTGCTTTGCGACGGCTTCATCGACTGCCCCAGCGGAGAGGACGAGGACCGCCAGGCGTGCATGTTCTATAAGACGGTAAGCGCATGTAGCGGACGGTATGGAGTGGCTCGTCGGAGTGGTACGGCCAATACCGCTGCATCGACGACCACACGTGCTCTGCGACGGCTTCATCGACTGCCCCAGCGGAGAGGACGAGGACCGCCAGGCGTGCATGTTCTATAAGACGGTAAGTACATGTAGCGGACGGTATGAACCCAATGGGCCGCTACGGCTGCATCGACGACCACGTGCTTTGCGACGGCTTCATCGACTGCCCCAGTGGAGAGGACGAGGACCGCCAGGCGTGCATGTTCTACAAGACGGTAAGCGCATGTAGCAGACGGTATGGAATGGCTCGCCGGAGCGGTAGGGCCGCTACAGTTGCACCAACGACCACGTGCTTTGTGACGGCTTCATCGACTGCCCCAGCGGAGAGGACGAGGACCGCCAGGCGTGCATGTTCTACAAGACGGTAAGCACATGTAGCAGACGGTATGGAGTGGCTCGCCTTACAGGCAAGGCTGCTACCGAAGCATCAACGACCACGTGCTCTGCGACGGCTTCATCGACTGCCCCAGCGGAGAGGACGAGGACCGCCAGGCGTGCATGTTCTATAAGACGGTAAGCGCATGTAGCGGACGGTATGGACCAGATGGGCCACTATCGCTCGATCGACGACCACGTGCTTTGCGACGGCTTCATCGACTGCCCCAGCGGAGAGGACGAGGACCGCCAGGCGTGCATGTTCTATAAGACGGTAAGTACATGTAGCGGACGGTATGAACCCAATGGGCCGCTACGGCTGCATCGACGACCACGTGCTTTGCGACGGCTTCATCGACTGCCCCAGTGGAGAGGACGAGGACCGCCAGGCGTGCATGTTCTACAAGACGGTAAGCGCATGTAGCAGACGGTATGGAATGGCTCGCCGGAGCGGTAGGGCCGCTACAGTTGCACCAACGACCACGTGCTTTGTGACGGCTTCATCGACTGCCCCAGCGGAGAGGACGAGGACCGCCAGGCGTGCATGTTCTACAAGACGGTAAGCACATGTAGCAGACGGTATGGAGTGGCTCGCCTTACAGGCAAGGCTGCTACCGAAGCATCAACGACCACGTGCTCTGCGACGGCTTCATCGACTGCCCCAGCGGAGAGGACGAGGACCGCCAGGCGTGCATGTTCTATAAGACGGTAAGCGCATGTAGCGGACGGTATGGACCAGATGGGCCACTATCGCTCGATCGACGACCACGTGCTTTGCGACGGCTTCATCGACTGCCCCAGCGGAGAGGACGAGGACCGCCAGGCGTGCATGTTCTACAAGACGGTAAGCGCATATAGCAGACTGTGACGACGAAGGTGTAGAACGGCTGCCCGGAGCGATAGGCCTGCTACCGCTGCATCAACAACTACGTGTTCTGCGAAGGCTTGAACAAGGACCGCCAGGCGTGCATGTTCTACAAGACGGTAAGCGCATATAGCAGACTGTGACGACGAAGGTGTAGAACGGCTGCCCGGAGCGACAGGCCTGCTACCGCTGCATCAACAACTACGTGTTCTACGAAGGCTTGAACAAGGACCGCCAGGCGTGCATGTTCTACAAGACGGTAAGCGCATATAGCAGACTGTGACGACGAAGGTGTAGAACGGCTGCCCGGAGCGACAGGCCTGCTACCGCTGCATCAACAACTACGTGTTCTGCGAAGGCTTGAACAAGGACCGCCAGGCGTGCATGTTCTACAAGACGGTAAGCGCATGTAGCGGTGTGTACAACTCGCTTGCTTCACGCCGGTCCGGCAGGAACGCACCGCAGACGGTATGTCCACGGTCTAATTGTGAATTATATTGTTTTAAAGATGGCTCGGTGCTTTCGCATTTCGCATATCGGTCGTCAAATCACATGTAAATGTTCGCATGTCGTTCGATTCACACTAGACGGTATAAATGTTAATGGCATGTTGCGCTTGCGGTGGCAGGCTGTAGCTTCTCGCTGAGTGCCGGCATTCACATTCAAATTAGTTCCCACCCGTTATCCACTACACGATATCTAGTTAGCTGTCTCAATCGGTTGATGGTTTAGATTTATGCACGATCTATAGGAAGGGGATGAATTACACAAAACAACTTAAGGATAGGGTAGAGATGTTGTGTAGGTACCGTGTAAAAAATAATAATATGCGCTTTATAATATGCGCCTTAATATCAATACATAGTAAAAAAATAAAATGAAGTTGCGTTTTGCGTTTCTCTGTTTGTCTGTCGTAAAATTCACTAACTCCTCCCACGCAACGGATTTTGATACGATTTTTGTAATAGGTAGTGTGATTCAAGGGGACGGTTTATTTTTGTAACACATGCCGAGAAAATGCCTCTTTCCCGCGGATAAACGAGTTACAGCGGTTGAAACCACTAATGGGCCGCTTGTGGTAGATAACTTAGACGGTGGTTTTTAAATGATATGTCAGGAGCTTACTAGGAATGGCAAGCGGATAAAAAGCTCTGAGGCTATCCCATTGGATCGTTTGTCGACTCAACGTCCCACACAAGAGATGTAGAAAACGTTGGATGGACAAACGTAACGTAAGACGGCTTCGAACTAGCTTGACTGATGACCCTATAAAGGTATCCGTTAGATGCAGTCAACCGAAAATCGCGGTCTATGGAAGCGCTTGGGGGAGGCCTATATCCATGAATGGACGCTCCATCTAAAATAGACATACCTAAGTATAGCTACGTAGTATTTATCCCAGCATGTGGTGGCCGGCAAATCAGATCAGTGACATTCACTCACTAAGAATAGAATGTTCATTTACTCACGGGTACATTTTACCGGCCACCAGTCTTGAATGGTGGATATGATACGTATCGCGTCGTTAGAAGAATCGGTGTCCCACTCGAACAAATGGAGAAGAATATAATCAAGAAGTAGATATTTTTAAATAATATTTACTGTAATTAATTATACAAAGAATCAAGAATATTCCATGCTAATGTAGGTGGTCAGTTAAATATGCTTTCCTATTCTGATGTTCGTTCAGTTGTTGTTGTCAGTTCATTGTGCTACGTGCGTAGTATATGTCTACGACGCGTGTAGCAGGTGGCTACGACACACGTAGCAAATGCACGTGGGAGTTTCATTTAGAAGTTTTGAGTGTATTATTTTTATTCTGAGAAGAGAAAGTGAACGCTCTTTTTATTAGATAACATCAAGTATATCTATATTCAGGCTTATTTAAGTTAAGCTGTACTTTCGACGTCGTCGCCGTTAGCTACGAAAATATGTACACTACGCTTCTAAAAGTTATTTACAAGTTCGTGTTTTTTCAGATATTATTGAGAATGTTTTTTATTGAGGCATTTTTTTCTTGTTTCCAGACGAAAGCCCACTTGGACGTGCTAGCCGACGCGCTGCTCCGATGGGCCCGGGGTCGCTAAGAGCCCCTTCATCCGCAAATCTAACGTCACCATTTGTGTTTACGGACCTTAGTTTGTTAGATCCGGAGCGAGTGTGCTCAGAGGTTCAGTGAAAGCTGCGAATTCGCCTACAAAATTATTTGGACGCAACCAGTCAAGACAACTCGTAGATGCGTTGAGCGTAATGAAACATATCAAGTAGTGGTGCAGCTTATGCCAAAAACTTGACCACTTAAAGTGTAGCGTAAGGATTTGGGCAGCGATCGGAACGGACTAGAGTTCGACAAGTGCAGGTGCGCGACTAGTAGGCCGTGCGAGGAGCCCGAGGTCTCTCGTGACCGCCAGTGAGAGTGGGAGTGACCCGCAAGGTGCAAACGGGAGTGACCCGCACGGTTCAACCGGGAGTGACCCATCATCACCAACCCGCACGGTGCATTCGGGAGCGACCCGCGCGGTCGCCAGCTGATCTGGTTTCGTCCCTTCAACCTCTCCGCAGCTGTTTTTTTTTTCATGTCAACTTTAGCACTTATTAAAACTAAAATGTGAGACTGGTAGTCAACATTTAGACGTAGTACATATACATAAATATTTTAGAGTTATAGCTCTTCATTTGACGAAACATAAATGTTTATATCTATTTGTTAAACTATTTTCACTCTATGTATTTTACTCTATGTTAAGTTACGAGTTTACGACATTCCTTGTTCTAATGAGGGTTGTAAAGTAAATAAGGAGTCTAAGAATGTGTACATAGATATATGATGAATGATTTAAATTTGTTTTATATTCGGCCTATTAGTGAGAATGGCCGCGGTTGCTCCCGACGAAGATTTGCAAGCAGCCGCCGCATGCAAGAGTTTATGATACTTATAATAATTGTATTAACCAAAAATATGTTTTCGTTTGATATACGATTATTATTAATTTCGGTTATCACAACAATTGGCAGCTATTGTTATCAAATTAATCAGTCATATTTAATTATTACTTTTATTAACATGTTGGCTGCTGAAGAAACACCACGTAAGTAAATCGACTATGCGTAGCGTGAAACTGAATTAACTACAATTATGTTGATGAAACACACCCACCGTATGATTAATTACTATGCGTGTGAACAAAGTGCTTAGCAGCTAACGTGTTAATCAATCTTTTGTAAGATATGTATGTGTCACAAAGAGTGTATCTTCGTATATTAATTATAGAAGGAGTAAAAGTGTTATGTTGCAAATATTTTCAGGAGAAAACTATTTTCCATGAAATTATCTAAACATCTTTTTCCAAAAAACAAAGGCCGAAGTATGTAACAAAAAAGTACTCTCCATCCAAAATATGTTGACCGGTCCGTTCAAATTGTGCAGGAGGGCCACATTTTTTTCATATTATGCCTATTTTTCTCTCTCATGGTCTGTATCTCCAAAGTATTTGCAGCATTTTTTACACCTTATTTGATATTAATTTGGAATAATCAGCACGAGTTCGTGTAACGACTGAGCGTTTCCGTTAGTGTTTTCCGAAGAAGTCACAAGTCTGAACAGGAACGATACTGGTCATGTAGGAGTTCCTATTGTTTAACTATCTACTCGAACAGATACAGAAAAGATCCTTAAATGACATTATTGTTGAAATTCCGCTCATATGTCATATACAGGGAGTAACAGAAAGGGTATTACAAGCCGAAAGGAGGTAAAGGTACTCATGAAACTGAACAACTTTTCCCATGGAACATTGGTCGAAATATGAAAAAAAAATTGGACCTCCCATATTAAATCAGTCAGCTGATCGGCGATTTTATATGGAAGGTCCAAATTCTATTTTCATATTCCGACCCATGATCCATGGGGAAAGTTGTTCAGTTTCATGAGTACCTCGACCTTCTTTCGGCTTTCCGTTACTCCCGGTATTTTGATAGAGACACCAACAAGAATATTGCCATTTCTAGATCATTTCTATATTTGATCGAGTTATACCATTGTTTATCTACTCATCTTTGTTTATTGTTGACAAATGTATTATGGACTTATTTATCTTGTATTACAATGTAATTTTGACGTCAATTAGTTTAATTCTCTACACATCGAGCTATCGTTATTTTAGTGTTTCGATGTCATTCCAGATACAATAGTGTTTTCGAGAATTCATAGGAGTAAAATTATGCGTGATGCTAAATATTCTTTAAATTAAATTCGCGTTTCAATTATGTTTATGATTAGTTAATGTAAAATGTATTGTGTAGAACACACACACATATTAAACACATTATAATACAAACTTTAATTTGAAAGCTTTCAGCCGGTTTTAGCTTAGTCTTGTATGACCGCTAAGATGACTTTCATGGATTATACAAGGAATATGGAAGGGAGAGAAAACTCACCAATCTTGGTGAGAGAGAAGATACAAATGTAAGTTGCGGGAGATCTCACGCAGTATTTCTTTTACTCAGAGAAAGGTGAAATGAAAGTAAAACGATAAGTGTTTTTGTATTTGTAATTTTACTTGCCTAAAAAGTGCATGTAAAAATACTTTGAGTGAGATTTTGGAATGCGAAAATGAAAAATAACATCGGCGTTCCTTACAAGTGGCCTTCGGAGCGTCAATCTCATCAATTAACTGAGCAATGAGGCGGAGGTGCCCAACGCTAAAAAGAGGTACGAGAGGAAAAGGAATCTGAAACATTCCTATTTTCGTGCAACTGAAACAGACAAGAGGAGAATAAAAGCATGTGAAAGATTGAAGAACGTGAAACACATGCAACTCACATCTATAAATGCAACTTTTGGAATTTGAAACATTCCATGTAAGATATGCAATGGCAAAGGAAAGAAAACTGAAAGATTTGATCCTTAAAACCAATAAATTAACAAGAGCTGAGAAAAGCACCTGAAACAAAATCTTGAAAGGAATCTGAAACATTCCATTCTTGAAACAAACAACTAAAATGAGAAAAGTGGAGAAAAGAAATTTGAAACATTGTTTTCATAGAAAAGAGCTAGAAAAAGGAAACTACAATGTTCCATCTTGCTAAAACTTCACAAGGCTTTGTGATGAATAAGAGAAGGATACAAGGTATTCAAACCCGAACAATGAAAACAAATGTACCTGACGAGCAGGTACATACTACAGGTACAAAATTGTACCTGAAAAGGAATCTTAAACATTCCAACCTTTAAACAGCTACAATCAGTAGAACAAAGGAAAGGAATCTGAAACATTCCTTTCTAGAAACCAAGAGTAGAGACAAGAAAGCTCTAACTTTGTATAAAAATCGGAAAGAGACAAAGAAAGAAAACTCAACGTTCCTTTTTGCGAAAACATCACGAGGCGTTGTGATTTTGCAAGAAAAGGAGCAAGATGCCAATCATAATATCTGGTATCTAAATCTATGGCTCGACAATGTAAACAAAATGGTACAGGTATTGGTACCACAAGAGAAGGGTACTACAGGTACCGAGTACATCGTAGACGTTGGTGATAAATAAGACAGAACCAATAATGAAGTACAGTGTACACAACCATCTGAGATGAAACCTGAAAATATCTCATGATCATGATGGAAGCAAATAATGCATTACATCGCATGTACTGACATCTACCGTAAGGTAATAAGACCAAATCGTAGCCGCAGTCAAGCCGCGGCGGGTGACATCTTAAACTGGCAGTAACCATAGTCACTTGTTGACTAAAAATCCTGAAGAAGAGGGTCGAAGAAGAACATCAAGAGAATAAACGTTATAAAATAACGCCACTGAAGTACTTAATCGTAGAGTGCATCAATAACACACAAGGAAATAGAGACTAAATATTGCGTGACCATCTTATATCGCGCATATTAATAAAACAAATATTAAAATGGACTCTGGTATCGTCTTAATTAAACGATATAAACGTATTGTTTGCTTTGTGTTAAAGCTATGCTGTATAATGAACACTTATGTAAGGCTAAAAATGCGAAATGACTCGTCAAGAAACTAGAGGTATATCTTGCATCAAGAAATCATATCATGTTCATATTTTTATTTCGCTAACTTACGAGTATATACCAACAAAAATGATTACATACAACGATTGTCAAATAAAATAAATTGTAGGTAACTTTAGTTCTTTAGCTTTTTTGTTCACGTGCTGTGAAAAAACAGTCAGAATCATCTTGGCCATCAGCATCGCACAAACCGTTGAGTTAATCTCATCAGTCAAATACTTATCTATTCATAGCCAACTTATCAATCCCTTACGTATTCTTTGTCCAGCTCACAAGTCATTCTCATAATCTTATAATCCACTCATCTTCTCATGTAACATTCATGCTTATATTACCGATGGTTGGCAGCGTGAGACGATGATCTAAACGAGATCATTTAATATGTAACGAACAATGATCACTACATTACATCAAACATACCATTCGTTATGCTCTACTACTTTTGCTATGGAGTAGGTATACTGGTATATCTTATAGTTTTGCTGGTCTCCTGGTGTTCCACATCGAGTACCTACTCCACGTGTCTATGTTCATATCACTATGCACTCAGTTTATGTACCTTCAATGTATGCACGGTCCGGGTAAATGGTTCCAAAAAAAATTGTGCATTTTTTCTAAGGATATTGGCATCCCAATATTAGAACAAAATAAAAATACAGTAAGTATGTAGGGATCACATTTTTTTATGAAGTGAAAAGCGTTTCATGTGTATTTTTTAATGTTTTTTGAACTACTTGTTTCGCAAGACAGAAGCTTTATTTCGGTAAGGACAATTAATATACTCTCCAAGACGAATTTGATGTAGATACTTATTTTTATGTCATAGCGATTACTTAAAAGAGAAATTCCAGAGACCTAAAGCCAAAATTATAATTTTAATATAAGTTTAGGTAAAACATTACTTCGGCGATAAAGCAACGCCAACATATAATGACACATAAAGTGAGTGACTGACCCCCTTAATTTTTTACTTGATTTGCAGAAAACACTCTTGTACTTGTACACTATTTATACAAATAGACAAAGCTTCAGGTTTTTTAAAGAACGTGTAATCACAAAGTTATCTAAAAAAAAAGCTAAATGGGTGTAGAGATCATCCAAGATACAATAGTGTGATTGACGCACCGTGCCGAGATTATACTTTTTTCACGGTTTGCAGCTAGTTTTTAGATTTTATTTTGCATATTCAGTGCTTTTAAACTGAACGGAGAACAGCTACCAAACTATTACAAAAATAGTCCGTATAAAGAATCTAAAAATATTATGAATTTTCTTTACAAAATCACCTAGGTTTTATGCTTCCTGCCTACCTATCTACCCATTACTTTGAAGTAACTTCAAATAAATTCCATCAGTTATTTAAAAGAAATGTGATATTGTAATATGACATAAATAATATTGACACAACTAGGTATTGTTTGAAGCCACTAAACGTATCTTTATGTTTTATGGTGTCGAGATAAAAAATATCTTTTTTTTAATATCTATCCAATTAAAACATCAAAATTAACGATAATCTCTACACCCACGTAAATTTTTACTAAAACTGTTCACATCCTTTAACATAAGTACCGAATATTAACATAATAGAAGTAAGTGAAAATTAAATAGCAAAGCACAACTACGTAGCATTAATGTCAATACACCATTAATAATTTAGTAAATGTAGATTTAGTAGAGATTTATAATATAACTTTTATGATATTCTATATAGATTAAAAATCAATGTCTTATAGTAAAAAAGATAATTTTAGACAAAGAAAAAAAGATGTAAAGAGCCTATAAAAGTAGAACGAAAGGCTATCAATGTTATTTATGTATGTAGTCAAACTGCACTAAAATAGATTCGAAATATTTGATAATTTTATAGCACCAATTTTTTATAAGTAGAATTATACTAGATGCATTTTATTTTGTCTATGCAATTATAGTTTTATAATATAGAATAACAAAGTTGAATATATGTTTATTTTATTTAAAAATTATCTAATAAATTTAGAATAAGATTCGGATGTGAACAGTTTAATACAGTTTCATGTGATAAGTCTTGTGAGACTGGGAGGCTTAACTTAGCAAGAGAAATGTTTACAAAGTTACATTATGTTTGTGTATTTATAGATGAAGAAACAAATAAACACCGTAGAAGCCTGTTAGAACGTGAGTTCTTGAGCCAACAGACTCTGCGGTCTTTATATTGAAACTACTACTAATATCTAATTGCTAAGAACAATCGGCCTCACATAGATTTATCGTAAATGAAAACTGAGAATATATAAATGCCTAAACATAGTTGAATTCCTTATTTATCAACTGTATTTGGGTTCAATGCTATATTTGCGCTCTTCATACTATGCTTGATTTTAAAGAATTTCTCAAAATAATACCGCAAGCAGGCATCTTATTGGCAACTTTTAATATCATCAACAACCAGGCTCATCTTATCCATTAGACACAATGGGCACCTGCCCAGGGCCCCCGACTGATTGGAGCCCCCATCTGTAGCATGTCACTAACAAGATGTTACTGTTTTAATTCTGTGTTCCTTGTTCGTTCACAGGACTACATGTCGAGCTCTCTTTTTTAGCGCATTAAATTATAGCTGTGGCCCATTTTAACTAAAAATATCGCGTTCGCTACGCTTGCGTTATTTTTTTACAGTCTAGGTACTATTATTCAGACGCGCATTAATCGTGGATAGAAGATACGTTTCGTATAGGTACGTACACTTCAACACGTGACTTCGAAGCATCCTCTATTGAAGACATAGATTTATAAATCCGTTGAAAGGGTGTCAAAATAGTATATTTGCGGTAAACGTAAAAATCCACCACTGTCATATCCTTATGTGCCCAGAGCCCCTTGAAGGTTAAAGACGGTCTTGGTAACAACTGGTAATTCAACTCATTTGAGAACAATTAATTCAAACCTAGCCAATAACCATTGAATTAGCAATTGATTTTGTTTGCTATAGTTAGTGATGGCATAATTTGTATCTCAAAATCAAGATCAAAATAATTACCTACAAAGTGACCAACTGAAACGCTTTTTGCTCGCAAAATAAACCCACATTTTGGGCACATTTACAAGGGGTACCATTAGGTCAAGCTTTTCGACATTTAGTTCTTTTTATTTATAGTTACTAAATAGTTTTTACCATTTTGTAATTTAACGAATAATTAACACTCACTCACTATCACATTTTAGTATCACTCATTACATCACATCACACTCAACTCATCACATCAGATTTATTGATCTTTTTTATAAATATTGACATTTTAGAAAGCCGTGTGGTAGCGGTCAAGAATACTGCCACCCCTTCTCCACTCAGGGTGTTTCGTAAAAGCCGACGCAGAGTTTTAGACCTCGGCTGAATATCTGCCAACCATGGTCAACCGCATGATAGCGGTAAAACCGTCTACGATGACATTCCCAATGAGGGTTGACATCAGACAGGCGGCCAGTCGACAAACTAAGCTAAAACGTGTTGCAATGCTCTGACACCAGAATTTATCGGGTCGTTAAGACGACTCAATATCTCACACGCAAAAAAGTAATTTTTAAGTAGGTACTAAACATATTGCCCCAGACCTAAATGGGTTGGAATAAGAAACAGTTTAGTCAATCTTCATTTAATTCAGTTGTACACAAAAATAATTTTGTTTGCAAATAATTTAGTTTTGAAACTGTGGATGGTAACTTTCTGATTTAATCATTGTTTACCATATTATCCAAACCTAATAAAACTTGTATCATCCTAACTTCTAAAATAGTTAATTAATGTAATGTGTTTAATGTCATACAATATTAAATTCGTAAAGTTATTTAAACATTTTTTTTTAGGTTACATGTTTTTATTTAGTGAACGTATCAAAGACATAATCCAATGAATTCTCGTAACATGTTTCTAAAGACTTGTTATGTTATTGACTATTGTAGAGTAAGAAATGGTTTACATTATTTTAGTATTTAGTCGAGTTCTATATGCCACATTTTGTAAAGGATATGTCTGAATGTTCCAGTACTTAAACTCGATTTAACTGTACTGTATGTAGGTACTCTACAAAATACTAGGAAAATGTAAATCGACCGTTTATGTACCTCATTTGATTACATTTAATTTAATTAGAAGATCTCTATCTCTGTTACTAGTTTAATTTTGTTCTCTACTTCGGCATTATCGTTCAGTTAAATACTCATTTTGTGGCATTTCGTAGAGCATTTCCAATATTATTTTAACCATTTAAATGTTTTTATAGAACAGAAGAACGTAATGCTAAATAAAATATATTATATATTAATGTAATTGCACTCAAAATTTGCCTGTTTCGTATGTGCACAGCAATTTATTGTGATATTTTTAATATAGAATAAGGATACTGTTTTTGCGAAATAGACTTTGTACAGTACAATGGGCAGTAGAAGGAGTTACCCATTATAAAGATGAATGTACATTGGTTACCTGTATAGTTATGATTGTATCACCAGTTTATATTGACCTTCAAATGGGTAACTCAACCTGCTGTTGATCTATTATGGCGAATATTTAATTAAATTATGTATTTTTCATTATTAGTTTCAAAATTATAGTATAGTGAGACCTGTATAAAATACGGGATGTTTCGTTCAGTGCATGCTTGCTGTCATCGCAGGGGTCATTGCCCTGCGGTGACGGTCAGCATGCAGCCTGCCCTAGCTTTGTTTAAGCGATCCATTCCATTTAAGTCATTTGTGTTTTCGTCGAATTCATTTGGAAACCTTTAGCAATTTCGGTCAATTTTATCGATATATGTGTACGTAGGATAAAGTCGCTATTGGTTGTCCAGTGTTAGAGCGCGGCGCGCGCCCTTCATCGCACACCCTCACTATTTATATTGTATCTAGTTATTGTTACAATGTATGTAAGCACACTATGAGCACAATTCTCTGTACGTTGTTAATCGAGGAACTTTACCTTTATAAATCGTTTCTAGCACTTTTATACTTCGCAACGAGGTGCGATCGAATGCACACGTTTTTTTTTAGGTGAACTAGATGCTCATTAATTCAACCGAAACAGTTCAAAATACATCCTACTAACGTAATACATATTTCTCTTCCAATTTGCTATCATGATGTTTACGCTCAAATGGGATACTGCTCCAACGATATACCGTTGAAGGATATTTTTAGATGTCACCGTTGTAGACGATATTGTTACCAACACAAATATTTTTATTTGGTCATTTAGAGATATCATACATAATTTTCATAGACGATTGTCCGCTGTCAGTTTAGATACGCTATCCCATAACAATGAAAAAAATTCAGCCGTTTCCCTCGATAGAACTTATGTATGATTTAAGAATGCAACTATTTTTGTAGATACATATAATGATTATCTATTTGATTACCACTAGATAGAGATGGAAATATTTTCTCATAGTGTTACGTTTGCCAAAAAGACAAACTATCAAACTGGAACCGCACAAACTGGACATCTAGTCAGACTCAGAACATCGCGTGTATCGTTTCGTCGCGTAGCTAGTGAGGGACGGAATATGCTCCGAGAGATGCAATGTACCTAAATGTAATGTCACTCGTCGGTCGGTGCAAGAATAGTCGTCGCGTAGTTAGCTAGCAGAGACCGTGATCCCTTGTGGCCGTTGCCGTGTCGCTTGTAGTGGACGGACAGCTTAACGAGAGAACAGACAATGCTCCGCGTCAGGTTACGCGACAGTGTGACAATCGCCGTCGCATAGCTATAGGAGATAAAACGTACATTGAGTACAGACGTAACGAGGTCCACCCGGACTGTATGCTACGCCTGTACGGCATGTTCACACGTACCGCGGTTTATAAGCGGACTGTAGGTAGGTATATCACGTCGAGGTGTGTACACACGTAACGCGGTCGTAGTTGTTAACAAAATCGACCGCATAAACCGCATACAAAACACGTTACGTGTGAACACGCTCTTACGATCTTCGCAGCTACACGATCAAGTCGCGTAGGCGGCGGCCGTAGCTCCTGAGTATTTGTCCTCGGCTCCGGTCCGTCCACACAGACGGTCAAACGGCCAACCCCCCTCCACCCGCGCTCTCTCGCAGAATGTTCCACTTCCGATGAGTTGCCTTGACATTTCGCACCATATGATGTGTGAGCAACTCATATGGCGATAAACTTATAACGACTACGCTATTTTGTAGGCGTAATATACTTTTGGACTATTTATTATGTATTGTTAATTACTATGTATGTTGTATTAAGATAAAAAAAATGGAAAAACAAAAATAAAGTTAAATAAATGCCTCAGCCAGCAAAGTGTATTATTATGGATATTATTAAAAACAGTGTTTTATTTTCAATCCTTTTTATCTTCCATCCCCCATAGCCTACGCATGTGCTACGAACACTTTCTCGTAGCACGTCTACGACGCACTTCATATGCTGATTCGTTGTACTCGTAAAAGATGTATAAACTTATTTTATTACTACTTCAGAATCAGGTCAGGACATTTAAATTTAAAAACATACTAAAATAAATAAGTGAAAATAAAGGTAGGTATAAATAAAATCTGATTGAATAAGTTACATACGAACTTCAAAATACATATTAACTTCTATTTGCTTATACTTACTTCCTCTTACTACAGTAAAAAGGGTTTCGAAATGATAAATCCTCATTTTGATTACATTATTTATTAAAATATTTAGTTTCGTTAAAATTATTCTATCAAATATAAGATCTAAATATTCAAGTTTGGCTACATCAGTGGGTAGACACAACACTTCCACAGATAAACTAAATATTTATCTATATCATTATGCAGGGTGTAAGGGACGGTGTAATAAAAACTTTGCAGGCGTGCTCAGACCATTAAACTGCACAACTTTCCCCATGGAACATATCGTGTCAAACGAAAAAAAACCTACCTCCCACACAAAATTCCCGATCAGCTGACTAACTTTGTATGGGAAGTCAAACATTTTATTTCGTTTACCACCATTTTCGTTTCCATTGGGAAAGTTCTTCAGTTTCATGGTCTGAGCACGCCTTCAAAAATTTTCGTTACACCGTGCATTACACCCTGTATATATCTAAAGAATTTGGGGCAAGTATGAGTACAGGGTAATAATAAAATATACGGATCACACCTTGACTATACGAATTATATAAATGCAAAACAGGAATATAATAGTGAATTGCTACAAATATACTAATTGACTGAAATAAGTGCACAGTACGAGTCGTGTTGCAACTTACAACTTTCGTAAGGTACCTACTTAAATACAAGGTGTTTTGTTAGATGTAATTAAATTAATTGTTATAAAGAGCGCCACACACCGCTTTCGTATGCGTGACGTGCACATCATCACGCGCGTAGATATGACATTGTATTGTAAGGGACCGTTTGAGACACCGCAAACAATGGTACGCGCGTGATTACGCACATGCATACGCAGGCAATGTGTGTACGACCTCTCATACAATCCTATACATTACAACCGGTACGTGCGTGATCACGAGCACGCATACGTTCTGCATACGGAAGCGGTGTGTGGCACCCTTAAACTAGTGGTCCGCTCAGCGCTCAGCGGTTTCGCCCACTGCTATAAAAATACCGAAGCAGAAAGTATTTTTGTATGTTGCACTTGCACACAAAACAATACTCGTAAATCTACGTGTCATATTAAGACAAGTTGATTACACCTGCAAAACACCCTGTATAGTAAATACTACATAGTTATACAAACGCGATACATGAAAAAAAAGACTTATCTAATACAAAGAATACAAGGTGTTAAGAAAACTACTGCGTTTCTTTTATTGACTTAACCTGAACTTAAACTAAACCTGATCATGAATTTGAAAAAGCGATTTAGTTATAACTTACTTAGACAAAGTTGTTTAGTTCTATGTGTAGTTTAGGTTCACCAATTAAAAGGAACGCAGTACTATTCTTATAATATCCACCAACATTTTTACTAACAGTACATCTAAGTAAATATAAAACGGTAAACACATTGAATAATTACTTACATAAATTAAACGTCAAATCAGATGGAGTGATTTCTTAATCAAATTCAATTCATTCAAAAATACTCCCGTCCTTTTTAAATACCCTATCGAAAGTTTCATCAATGCGTACTTATACAAGAAAACTAAGTGTAAATACAATACATTTAAAATGATTTTTTTAACCCAAATGCTTTTTCCAAAATAAAGCTAGATATCACGATATTCGAACCCTTAACCCACTCAATTAACGAGTACCTAGCACTAACATCACAGGATCTGAATAAAACAATATAATAGGGATTGGTATCACACAAGATTCAATTATTTTTAACTAGATTTTGAAAGACTACAGTGTCTAGAGTTTCAAGTTTCGAGACCCTGTGGAAGACCAGGGGCCAAAAATGTCTGCTAAATGAAAATTTTCTCAGTTGTGTGTCGATGGCACGGTTTTGGTAGTTTCGTATTCTGCTAACAAAATCACAGTGGCCCAAGTCCGCTATTTTAGCCGTTGTAATGCCAGCGACACTCAACTGTCATTCTGCTGACACTGTGATTTTCCATACTAAAAGCTGTTAGCAGAATTCGAAACTACCAAAACCATTCAACTGACATGCCATCGACACGCAACTGAAACGATATTTATTTAGCAGACTTCATCCCCTAATCGTTCGTTCGATAGATGTTCCACAAGACAAGACGAAAACAGTTGATGTAGGTACATAGGAAGATGGCGTGGTTGCGCAATGTACAAATAACTATCATTTGTAAATCGAATTTTCGTGAAAAGAAACACAGACAGTAGAAACTGAAAGTTAAAGCCGTAGGCATGACTCAAGTGAGAAAGGGAGCGCTATACTACCGCGAATGCAGCGAGTAGTCTTCACGACTATAGTAAAAAAATATTAAAACTTTTTAAACGGTGTTTAATAAAAAAAGTTGAACTTGTGAAATACAAACCACTAAGTATCGTTAAAAAAGAAAATAGCCTTCTTCTGAACGAATAAAATTAAAATAATACTGTTTCTGAGCGAATGTTACACCTAAATCTATTCCAGTCAAATTAAGGAAGTCTGGAAAAGTGAGCTACTAATCTATGTTAGTTTGGTTTTTACTTTTTAGTCAATTTGAGTCAATATCGTGGTTAGAGTAATTAATATTATTAAATGAAGAATTATGTTTGGTTTATTTTACGAATACTTCTAATCCAAAACTACATACTAATCTACATGTTTATCACCGGGAATGGACAACCAATCGTTTGATATTTTATATAAAGTATATTGGATATTTTATTTCTCCAACTTTCAAGATTTTCTAGCATTTATACTAATAGACACAAAAGGTTATAATTATTTTATTACACTACATACACCCTTACAAAAATAGGATAATCTAGTCTAGAAGTTTATAATCTAGAAAGTTCTTATCTATTTCCAAAATTTTGTCTATTTGACGCAAGACTCCATAACTTCAAAAATATTATTCATTTAATCCATAACATTACAAATTCATTTATTTTTTAGAAAATCAACTTGTGTCATGTTTTGATTTATCATATAAATGTTTTAGAACTTGATCGAAATACCGAAACTAAATTTTACCCTAACTCCGTGCCAGCCGAGAATTGCACAACTTATTACACTTATAAATCAGTACAAGGTTTTTTTAATGTATTTTCTTCTTTTTTTTATCAATAGCTAAATATACTTAAATAAAAATATTTCACGCAGTATAAATTTGAGATCACTTTTACATTGTGAATAGGAATCAAATTAATTAACTTACTGGAAACACCATCACAAACTATACCTTCAGTCTATACTAAATGTAATGTTTTATTAACTAAAACTTATTTGCCAGAAAGTTTTCAGAGATTATTATAATATTCGACATAAAACATTGTCACTCAATAGTGTATAAGATTAATGGCTACCAAAATGTAGAAAGAACTTAATAAGAAGCAGAGAAATGATAACCTAATGCTATGGCATGGGTACTAAGCATTACGATAGAAATACAGTAGTAAATGAGTGCCCGATAGACAAAAGATAGATAGATATATCGCTTAGTGTAAAAACTCATCACAATATCCGTCTATGTTGCTTCACAGTACTCCTGTATTGCAACTACTACTTAACAAAATTAAGTTCAATACATACCACCATCTTATCAAACTATGAACTAGTTAGTAGTAATTCATGTAGATTTCACGCACCTTCACTCCACACGTCAGGTAATTTTACCCGAGTTTATAAGGTGACAGTAAATTATGGCTTTCCTTAGTAACATTTTTTGAAATTACAATCCGAAGTTACCGTGAAAATAACGGATATTGTATCACGCAAGTTTATAAAAAAGGAAAAGCATTTCTATTTACGGTTGGTAACCATACGCAAACAAACAAACTACAACTGAAAAACTGATGTATCAGTTGGTAGTGGCGTCGGCAGTACAGATGCCAAAGGTCGCAGGTTCAAATCCTGCCTGCGGTGGAAAACTTTGCAAGTTTTCCAAAAATTGAAAAACGGATATTTGATTATTTTTGCTAGCGAAGGCCGTAACCCTATCTACGGGCTAGCATAGCACGCTCTCGCGGGGTTCTTTTCAGATTTCGCAAAAACAGTACTAAGGTAACTCCTAACCTGTATTAGAAGAGGTTTCTCGGAGGCGGGACGGACACGACGGCCGCGCCCGCGCGCCCCGTGCTTAGGGGTGCCAGCTTGCGCCAACAGTTGGACTCGGAGTCGTATACTTCGACCACGCAGAGGTATTGCACGCCGTCGTAGCCGCCTGGAAGAAAATTGGGTGGTGAACGAAATATATACTGAAATGCATACGTACGTATATAATTGTGATCTCGGATACCGCTCCAACGATTTTGTACACGAAATTTCAGGGGCGACACATCGATCTAGACAGTTATAAGGTGTTCCAATGTAAATACATTAAATTGGAGACGTTGTGTAGGTCATCGTACCGAATAATTTTCATTATGGGGCCAAGTTATGAAAACCCCTCGTTTAGAAGTAATTAGCAATTTAAATTTGTTAAATTTAATTGAGCCCCACATTATGAAAGGAGCTTTATTGATTATGACCTTTAATTATGTCATGTTGCCGTCTTGGAAAAACTTTTGAAATTACCGCCACAACTGTTGCCAAGACAACGGTTTTGGCGGTAATTTAGTTGCCAAGGCAACAGTCGTGGCGTAGACTGAGGTCAAATGCCATGCTCGTCAAAAACAGACACAACTGACACTACAGACTCTACTGGATTCTCTGATTGGCCCTTTGTCTTTGCGTCTCTATGGGTGCTCTAAGTAAAAAGAAGTTTTTAGTTTGAGGCGGCAAAAAAATAAAGTTGACACCAAGAAAGAGATCTTTTATCTTAAGTTTTCGTTTAAATTTAAAACATAGACAACTATGTTCCAAACTTTTTCGTAGATTCATATCCAACAAGTTAAAAAGCAAGGTTGCAATCTTGGATAAGGGGTAATACATAATGGTTGTAGCAAATGTAGGCATTTAGTTTGTATGAAAAGTTTAACTTCTTAATTATTAAGAATTCAAACTTGGTGCCATAATGGAAATTGTTCAGTACAATTGTCTACACATCATGTCCAATTTAATGTATTTCCTTTGGAACACCTTGTATTTACCAAAAACAGTTGTTTCACCCTTTTTTGTGAGTTGTTGCGCTGTGTGGTGCCGGCTTAGAATAACATCACCCCATATCTTTCCCGTAGGTTTCGTAAGAAGCGACTTCGGGATCTGGGAGATGATGTGTATTGCAATTTTAGCCGACAGGTTGCCAACCTGTCACTATAACTCTCAAACATTTGTCAGACGTGGTGTAAATGGCCGTTTTTTACAGCCATTCACGCTCTGCCTACCCCGCACGGGATATAGGCGTGATATATGTAATGTATGTATGTATGTTTTTAAACTATCAACGCTATCTATTGAACAACCGAGCAAGCTCTGTTCACAAGCTGTATTTTGTTTACAATGTGTAAGTTTCTTCTTGAACATCTTGTTACCTACACGACCTGATGAACTTTAATGTCAACTAAGATGTATTTACGAAAATATTTTCAGTGTAACTCTAAGACAAAAACGCGAAACTATCAATTGATGGGTCACATTATATTCCCTAGAGATATTCTGTTTCGTAATAAGCTTAATTGTAAGTTTAATGATAAGCTTTCAAAATATTTCAACAAATATTATTGAAAAGTATTATAGTTATTATGCAGCTATAGAGTGCAAATGTCGGGCTCGCTTCGCTCGCGAAACGTGTAATGATGGTGCAGCACGATGTGTCTCCTCACATGCCTTTTTAACGTGAAATGTCGGGCTCGCTTCGCTCGCGATACGTGTAGTGTGATTGTGTGTCTCCTTGCATGCCTTTTTCACGCAAAATGTCGGGCTCGCTTCGTTCGCGGTACGTGTAGTTTGATGGTGCAGCACGGTGTGTCACCTCACATGCCTTTTTAACGCGAAATGTCGAGCTCGCTTCGCTCGCGAAACGTGTAGTGTAATGATGTAGCATGGTGTGTCTCCTTGCATGCCTTTTTCACGTAAAATGTCGGGCTCGCTTCGCTCGCGAAACGTGTAGTGTGATGGTGCGGCACGGTGTGTCACCTCACATGCCTTTTTCACGCGAAATGTCGAGCTCGCTTCGCTCGCGAAATGTGCTCTGATGGTGCGGCACGGTGTGCCTCCTCGCACACCTTTCTAACGTGAAAAGTTGAGCTCGCTTCGCTGGCAGCATGTATAGTGTAAGTGTGGTTTCTCTCTTGTTTTTGTTGACGTGAAATGTTAGGCTTACTTTGCTCGTGATGCATTTTCAGCCTGAGTAGTGCAGTTCAGCGATAGTACTCTATGTTATGTGCTGTGACGCCCCACGTTCTGAAGCTGTATACGCCACTGTATATATGTAAACCACTTACCGACGGCCACAATCCGGTCGCCTAGCAAACATGACCCGATAGCGTCCCGTCCATATGATAGTCGAGCTAGGAGCACCCACGTGTCCGAGACCGGGTCGTAGCGCTCCACACAGGCCAACCTGCCTCCCACTGTGTTGGCCGGGGCCTCGTGCCCTCCCAAAGCGTAGAGGAAGCCGCTGGCTGCGCATACCTGGCGGAAGAAAACACAGTTGTAAGTGCCATAGTTATGATAAATGACAGCAACACACACACAGACACACACACACACACACACACACACACACACACACACACACACACACACACACACACACACACACACACACACACACACACACACACACATATACACACACACGCGCACACACACACACACACACACACACACACACACACACACACACACACACACACACACACACAGAGACACACACTCACACAGAGACACACACACACACAAACAGACACACATGGATTTGTAAATTTATTACGTACACAAACACCGCTTGGCGCTAGCCATGTATTCGGCGGTCGGCCGCCTAATATTCGGTATTCAGCGAAATCAATATTCGCGGCATCTCTAAAAATTATTGTTAAAGAAAATGAATATTTTTGATTTTGATTCTAATTTATAGTTTTAGGTTTCGCTCTAACAGACGCGTTGCGACTGAGTAGGAGAAAGAAGAAAGGCACTTACGCTAACGCCACCGCGCCGCCTCGTCATTGGCGCGCAGTTGGTCCAGTGGTTCGTAGCCGGGTCGTAGCACTCGACGGAGCGTAGACATGCGCCGCCGTCGCGGCCCCCCACCGCGTAGAGGCGCCCGCGTAGCGCTGCTACGCCGCACGTGCTACGGGCACCCGCCATTGGAGACACAATCGTCCATGTACGCGAGCAAGCGTCCCATCTACAAACAAAAAACATTTTTAAGCCCAAATCCATGCAGCAAGATTAATACGTAGATATTGCACAGAATACTTTATTTCCAATTAAAAAATGCTATTCCTTATTTCGAACGTGCGTGAAGACTCAAAGACAAAAAATATACAGAGAGTAACAAAAAGGGTATAACAAGCCGAAAGGAGGTTAAAGTACTCATGAAACTGAACAACTTTCTCCATGGAATACGGGTCGAAATATGAAAAAAATATCTGGACGACGTACCAAACAAAAAGTTGTTTAGTTGCATGAGTCCTTGAGTTCCTTTCGGCTTGTTGTACTCTTTTTGTTACTCCCGGTATATTACACGCTGTAGGAACTTTTAGAACACATAGTCTGCTCCGCCCTAAACAACATAAACTGGAAGATTGAAAAGCTGTAGTCATTATAAGTACCACGCTCGTAAAACTTTTAAGGGCCTTAAGACATAAAAGTTGAATGGAACCAATAACACTTTCACCTTTTATAAAACAAAGTTCATGGCGGGCGATTTAACTCCTAACAACCTTATGTTCTTTTTTCCTTTTTCTATACACTATTGAAGTTTTCATATCATAATGTTGTTTTGTGTGTACCGATGCATGTTAAACAGGATGGGGAGCTTTATCTTCACAATTATGAAGTTTTGAAAAGATTTGCAACTCACCTTACTCTCAGACTTCTATTTGCAGTGGTTGGATGAGACATGATAGTTCCGTGCTTCAGAGGGCACGTTAAGCCGTCGGTCCCGGTTGCTGTCTATGATCACTTATACCAGCTATTTGCAGTAGGCAGTTGAAAAACTATGACACGAGGTTTCATCGAATCGTTGGACGTCCCATTCGAAGAAGAAGAAGATGAGACATAAATACTCCTTTGGCAATGATTCCCAGCTGACCTTTCAACAGAGTTGAGGTAGATCCACCCGTCGTGCCCTCCTACAGCGTAGACAGGCGCGTTGGGCCCGTCGCCCAGCACTGCCACGCCTAAACCATGTCGGTGCGTGTTCATTGGTGCTAGGGTGCTCCAGCTCAACGATGTTAGGTCAAAACACTCCACCTGGGGAAACAAACGTTTATAGCGCGCCACACACCGCCCCCGTACGATTCCGTGCACGTCATCACGCGGGTAGAGATGAAGTTGTATTGTATGGGACGCATAGTGCGAGTAATCACGTGCGTAGTGCGGTATGCGGTATCTCCTACGGTCCCGTACGATACAACGTCATAGCTACACGCGTGATGGCGTGCACGTTTCGCATACGGAGTCGGTACGTTGCGCCCTCTTTTATGTCAACAAGGTGCCCCACGCGCCTTTTCCCTAATTTGTGGCTCAACGCACTAAATAATCTCATTAGGTTCTTAATTTACATTGTCAAGTTGACTACTAAAAGCGTGGTAGGCATAAATATAAAGATGACGTGTAGGTTAGCTAATAACCAGAATGAAAGTAGACTATCTAACAAAAAATGCACGTCTGTTATTTTATAATTTTTACTTTATTTGATGCCTTGATTAAATCTTAATTCATTATCACGCATACGTTGTCACTATGCATTTGTATATATACCTCTATAATTTAAAATCATTAAATCAAATTCATGGACAACAAATGGAAAGTGGCTGACACTGAGAATGACGCAGTTTATGTTTAATCATTCATTAGTCTCATTAAAATTAGAAATTTGCACACAAACATGCACTTCATTAGCTAATCTAACCTATGATTGTAAATAAAATTCCTACGAAAAAAGATCATCTGAAATAGGCAATAACAGAAAGTTTCTAATAGCGCTTTTTTATTCGCAGTATAATAAAAAAAAATGCATGTTAAAGGCGACTAAGGGATTGATTTAAGAAATGGGCAGCAGTGTCCCCTGTGAATATCTTCAACACCTTGCACTGCGCTCGCCAATCCATAGTCCGACAAGTTCGTGCGCGACCTTCCCTAGGGGTGACAGACGTTGGGGGGAGAGATGTCAGCGGGTAGCGGGAGGTGTAGCGGGGAAGGGTGACGCGCGCATCCGCGCCGCACGTCATATTAAAATGGCGTGCTTCCTCGCCCCCCCACCGTCTGTACCCCGCAGAAAGGTCGCGCACGAAGTTGTCGAACTATAGCTGCCAAGCGTGGTCCAGCAGTGGACTGTTGTGGCTGTAATAATAGTTATCTCTTCAAATACTGACCGTGTTAAGAGTTTTGAGTCCATCCCTGCCGCCGACCACGATGAGTTTGTTCATCATGACGGCGACGCCGAACTGCAGCCTCCGCGCGCCCATGCGCATGAATGGCGTCCAAGTGTTCGTCCGGGGGTCGTACATTTCCATGTTGCTCGCTCCCTGGATGACAAATTATTTGCGCTTCTTTATAATTTGGTAGAGGCTTTTAAATAATATAAAAGTAGGTCGCGTAAACCTACATAATAAGTTATAGGTACTTCTTTATTTAGTAATAAAATGACATAACTGGCGCAGACGGTAGGATATAGACAGCTAAACAAAATTTTGAATCAATAACATGTTATTTGTAACACTCGATAACATAACATATTTTCATTTAGCAATGTGACTTCTATTATCGTCGAACTTTTGATGTTTAGTATATACCCTTAAAGAAATCGTACTTAAAATCTTAGTAAACTATTTACCTTATACCCATCCATACCGCCAATTGCCAGCAGCCTGCCTATAGTGGAAGTCCTGGGGCGAGTGCGATGCGAGAACAGCAGCGACCTGCGCTCTGGTAACAAATGCCACTTCACCGCCTCCATGATCAGCGGCTGGCATTCTGGCACGTTTCCGCAAGCCAACTCGACCTTGTCAATTAGGTACTGAAAAACAGACCAACTTATTTTAATTGCTTGCACTTGAACTAACTCAAGTAAACTGCACGTTTATAAATAAATTTCCTTATGTATTGGAATTTATAATGCACTTACAGTGCTATAATTCTCATAGTTCAAAATGTGCCTAAATCAAAATAAGTAATAAATGATTTTGAGGGATTTCTAACAGCGGTATTCACTCTCAAGATGGTGTAGACACGGGTTGCCATTGCCATTTTCTCTTTTTCTTGGAGTCCAAAGTCATTGAGTGTCATGTGATTTTAAAGATACATAATATACTTCACAAAATGTTTGAGTTTAGTTTGGTTAATATAATTACCAGACAAAACAAATAGATTAACCAGGGAACTTGTCATTGGTTTGTAAATATTCATTACCTAATTAACATTCTAGCTAGAACAACAAGACATGCTTTGCTTTGGTTTAAAAATATCAGGATTTTTTATTTACAATTGCTGGAAGTCATTGTAATGTACATTTACATTCATAATTCTTTCATAGTGGCGAAATACCTACTTATTTTTTCTAAGTATGCAAAGTGATGTTAGTTCAAAAATTCTTAGCACCTATCTATATAACTTATTCATAAAATGAAACACATGTTCAGATTTCAACCTTAAGGTCAAAATAAAGACCGAGCGTGGCGGCGTCGTGGTGCGTCGTCAACGTGACAGCGTCGTTAATAGTATGGAGGGCGCGCCGCGTGGTCTTTCTGGTATCTCATACAAGCATATACAAACCAGTAATTTGACGGCGCATAGCGACGCCGCCGCGCTCAGTCTATAAGGACACCTTTACACTTACTTCAGAAGAGAGCAAAGGCAGCTTAATCAGCTTCAACAGTGTGGCCAGATGCGGCTCCCTTGAGGAGCTGTCGTGCTGCACCCAGGTCATGAGACTCTCAAACACATTCTCCTCGGTCACCACATTCAAGTCATCTGATTTGAGCAGGTTGGCTAGCTGGTCTGCTTGTAGACCTAAGAACTCCTGGTGTTTTACCACCTGTAAAAATAAAGTACTTACTAAATGTATAGGCTAAATGTTCAGATGCAAATTGAAGAAGTGTACACTGAGAACAGTTTTTGAAAATCTTTTGGAGAAAGACCCAGAACTGTGAACAAATAAAAGTAGTTTACCGTATGTGAAAAATCTGAAGCAATTATTTCCTCACCTGCATAAAATTCTGATAAGTATACTCCAGAGCACTTTTGTGCAATGCCATGCAAGACTGCTGTTCCGCAAATAATGCTATACCAATACAATTGCATGGATCCAACTGTTTCTTTAGGAATGCACAACATGCACTTGTAACTGAATTCAGTTGGAGCAGACTTGCTGTTGATAACAGGACTTCTACTGTCTCTTCTCGCAGTTCTATAAACAGACAACCAATAAAATAATATAGTAATTTTAGGAGCGGCCAGCGCAAGTAGGCTCTTTCAGTGCATTTTTGCTGAGCCTTCAGAGCTTTTCGGGACCTTTGTGTTACAACTGTTATGTTGAAGTATAAAAGTGTATTTGATTATGTTGTTTGGTAACATATGAAAATTTTTTTTACTTTCTTAGCAGTCATGTTTTGAGTAGTTATAATATAGTTGAGAATATTAAGAAGATAAAATTGTACTAACCAATAGTTCCTGTGTAGCAATAATGAACCAAAGCTTGCAGAGCTTGTGCATCAACTCTTTCTAATGTGATATCTGTAAGCTGAGCCTCCCGCAGTGCGCCCGTGAACATCGCCGCAAAATACTCGCTGCATGACGCTAAAACTACCTTGTGTGCTGGTATCCTAGTATATACAGGAAATATCAAATATCAAAACAGAGTACATGAACAAAGATAATAAAAATGAATAGCTGGCAACAAAGGGTTCATACAGTAATTTATTCAACAGTAACTTTCTCACGGCATAGTCTACATTGCAGACGCATTGTTATGGAAGTGGATATACAAGCTTACCTGCAGCCTCCAGCTATTAATGTAACGTCGCATAATTTCTGTGACTGGTAATAAGCAAACAAATTCTTCAGCGTACTTTCGGAATGTCCTTTGTCGCAAAAACTCTCATCTTGACTCGATGCACTCGATAAACTTAACTGACTAAGCTCACGAGGTAAACCTTCGTCAATTGAATTGGTAGACACATTATCCTTTGATGTCTCAGCTTTCTGGGAATCACAAGCTGCCATGGTTAGGCGCTGCAATTATAAAAATACCTTTCACTCGATTAAAAAATTGGAACTTCGCAAACAAAGCAACAATGCGAAGAGAAATGAAAACAAAGCAGTGTTGCCGGCACTCGAACATCAAAAGATCCGAAATCTAGTCCGGCAGGATCCGATTGGATCCGATTTTACCCAGAAGGGTCGCTTATAATTCTGCGATTTTTGCCGTGTTTTTGTGAACCATTTTCCTACTTACTTACAAATATGAGCTGTATTTTTTCCTAATTTGCTTCTTTTTACCTTGTGTAGTGTCGTATGTAGTTTAATTGCAACGCACCTGATCATGGACGTAGTAGGTAAATGAAACATGCTACATCATATGCGTCGCGCGTGCACACCACGCAACACAACGAAAAGTTATATCTGGTCTGACATAATTCTTACTCCTCCATACGTTACCACTGGAGAAAATATGCACGTACGTACGTACGCACGCACGTATTACTCATGTGGACGTCAACGCGTGTGAGTTATTCACGTAGACGTACACGCCACGCACCGAATTCAGTCTGTGCTACCATGTGAATCACGTAGACGTGCACGCCACGCGGCGCATACGGACTGAGCTAACCTGTAACGAAGACATGCACGCCACGCGGTGCAACCGGATTGAGCTAGCCTGTTACGAAGACGTGCAAGCCACGCGGCGCATCCGGACTGAGCTAGCCTGTTACGAAGACGTGCAAGCCACGCGGCGCATCCGGACTGAGCTAGCCTGTTACGAAGACGTGCAAGCCACGCGGCGCATCCGGACTGAGCTAGCCTGTTACGAAGACGTGCAAGCCACGCGGCGCATCCGGACTGAGCTAGCCTGTTACGAAGACGTGCATGCCACACGGCGCATCCGGACTGAGCTAGCCTGTTACGAAGACGTGCACGCCACGCGCCGAATCCAGTCTGTGCTAGCCAGTTACTGATGTAGATGTACAGGTCTCTGCTATCCTATCGAGACAAAACAAACAGTGATTTTTTTTTGCGGTTAGATCTGTTAAACGCTCGTGCTTTTTTTCCACTGAAGGTACGTCTGGACTTAAAAATAAATACGCATATCTACAAGGTTTTGCCTACTTTTTCAAAATTATCTTCAAATTATCCGAAATTATCCGCTGGAAGTAACGATCCGCCGAGGATCCGATTAGACCAGAAAAGATCCGAAATCGCATCCAAAGATCCGCGCCGGCAACGCTGAAACAAAGAGTTGTCAAAGTCATTTTACTTTTTTTCTTTAGCTTGGCTTCTAGTTTTTTTGCATATATGATGAAACGAACGTGCTGTGAGTGAGTCATACTTTTTGAAATCATTCATTCATTCGTTCAATAAAGTTGCCAGACTTTCTATAAAAAACAGTTTCTTATATTTATGTTTCACTGTATCCAATCAATCGAGTATCAATAATGTTTGCTTTTTCTTCTACGGGCCTCCAGAACGGGATGAAAAATTCGCGCTACTTGAAGTTTATTGTCATTCCACTGTTTATATTCCTTGTGTGCAGTGAAAGTGCCTGCCGAATAAAAACTCTTTTGATATTTTTTAATACATTTTGAACAGTATTTCTGGCAGCCCTGTTCTATTCTTTCATTCAAACCGCAATAGTCACGAGGAATTTTGAAACTAGTTTTCTCTTGTTATTTCCCGTGAAAAATAATATAAAACAGCAAAAATGGCTCTCCACGTACCGAAAGCTCCAGGCATGCCTCAAATGCTAAAGGAAGGTGCTCGTGTAAGTAAATAAAATATCCTAACCAAACCTGTCATGCCTCTCCGTATGATTTTATTTTCGGCTCTAGAAATTTCATTTCTAGTAAAATATCTATTATTTTTATTTTATTGAGACTATTTCTATCCAAATTACTTATTTTTATTCAAAACATGCCCATGCCGGTACATTATAACATCAAAATCTTTTGTCACATTTCTTCTCTACATTTAGGTACTCTAAAATGGTATCTATGATAATAATTTCAGATGTTCTCTGGCTTGGAAGAAGCAGTCTACAGAAACATAAATGCGTGCAAACAGTTTGCCGCAAGTGTGCGCTCCGCCTACGGTCCAAATGGCATGAACAAGATGATCATCAACCACATCGACAAACAGTTCGTTACAAGCGACGCCGGGACAATCATCAGAGAGCTCGAAGTGGAGCACCCCGCCGCCAAACTGATGGTGCTGGCCAGCCAAATGCAAGATGCTGAAGTCGGTGATGGAACCAACTTTGTCATTGTCCTATCTGGTGCTCTCTTAGAAGCTGCAGAAGAATTACTCCGTCTCGGTGTCACTACCAGTGAAATTGCTGAAGGCTATGAAAATGCACTGGACAAATGCCTAGAAATTCTTCCGGAGCTGGTCTGCCATGAGATTAAGGATTTCAAGAGCATAGAGGCGGTCACCAAAGGCATCATGCCGGCGATCATGTCCAAGCAGTATGGAAATGAGGAGTTCATTTCTGCTCTTGTAGCTAAAGCCTGTGTGGCTATTGTACCTGAAAAAACCACATTCAATGTGGATAATGTCAGAGTGTGCAAGGTATGTATATGTCACCATAGTAAAAAATAATTTGCACATAGTAAAATAAATGTACCTTACATTTTGGTTAACTTTTTTCAGATTCTTGGAGCTGGCCTTATGCAGTCTGAAGTGCTATCTGGTATGGTATTCAGAAGAGAAGTGGAAGGTGATGTTGCATCAGCTTCAAAGGCTAAAGTTGTTGTATACTCCTGCCCTGTTGACATCACACAGACCGAGACCAAAGGCACTGTACTCATCAAGTCTGCTGACGAACTCCTGAACTTCAGCAAAGGAGAGGAATCACTCCTTGAGAAGCAGATCAAAGACATTGCTGACACTGGAGTTAAGGTTATCGTTGCTGGAGCCAAGTTTGGAGACATGGCCCTGCACTACTTGAACAAGTATGGAATCATGGGTGTCCGCATTCCTTCCAAGTTTGACCTGCGCCGTGTTGCAAGGACAGTCAATGCCACTGTGAGTAGAAGTTTCAATTATTTCCAAGTCAATTAGGTTCTCATACTGCAGGCTCTGTTATTAACTAAAACTAGGTTTTTGGAGTTGGTTAAAGCAATTAGCAAGCACTGTAATCGAAATCCTTTACACCATTCTTCTCTTTTTACCATTTTACATCTAGAAACTGAACAAGGCCTTATATTGCGAGGTGTATCATTATTCACCCTGTATAGCTGATGTAAATATAATCGTTTTCAGAAGCAACTTTAACTTACAACATTGTACCAACTAAGTTCCTACTTTTGTTTGATTCTTAACTCTCAATTTAATCATATTCCTTCATTTTCAGGTGCTTCCACGTCTGACCACACCTACCGCCCAAGAGCTCGGATACTGTGACGAGGTCCACATTGAGGAGTTGGGAGACACCCGAGTGGTGGTGTTCCGTATGGACGGCAAGGATGCTCGCATGTCCACTGTGGTGATCAGAGGAGCCACCGACAACTACATGGATGACATTGAGAGGGCTATTGATGATGGAGTCAACACTTTCAAGGGCATTGCCAGGGATGGAAAGTAAGAATTACAGAAATTATTTTGATGTTCTGTAGATAGATAGTTCGAACTTCTCCTTTGTTTAGTTTAAGGCCGATATAGAGCTTTTCACGAAGCCCATACAATTTTCCCTGCCAGACCTCTCGGAGCGTCATTTTGCGAAAAACATGGGGATGTTTGAATATTTTTTACAGTGATATTATGAATAAAAATAAATATATTTTTCTGCAATTAGATTAAGTACATCTTCCTAAATAACATATATTTTTTTAAAATCTTTACTACTGTTATTTTTTCATACAGAAGCCGTTATAATGGCGCATTATTTTGCAAAAAATCGTATATAAAAACGTGGTATTATTCTATATTTCTGAATAAAATTGTAAAATGTTCACTGTAGACTTTGTTCTCAAATATATACTCTATTTTTTTGTATCATTGATATTTTTTTACAGTGAACCAAAACTCTAAAACTCACGCTTGATTTGAGGTCTTTTCCTGAATTTTGGTTTTGTCGCTTTAGATATCGCTGTTTGTAACTAGTTTAAAACTAAAATGTTAATATTTACACTGTACATTTTTTAGATGAAGATATGCTTGATTAAATGTTCAAGTAACATATTATTTTTACATAACGGTTTTCGAGAAACTCGCATGTTTATAAAGCCAATATTTGCAAATTTGCTAGAAAAAATTGAATGCGCTCTTAAAGATTCACTCATGTTCACTGTCTTCTGCAAAATTATTAAAGTGTAGTATTTATTAACTTGGGCCTGACTTTATAAAAAAGTGATGAATTATCTCTGATTCTTTTCTAAACCAACTTGCTCATTCGGACTGACAATACATATTGGTGTCCTATGCTCCAGAAACAATTTAAGATTTTAGTTTTGTACTTGCACATGAAGAAAAATTGTAATTCAATTCAATCTGTATGGATGTATGTAACTATGTAATCACTTTATTGGTTCAAAACATTTCAAAAAACATAACAATTTGTGTAACAGGTTCGTGGCGGGCGCAGGCGCTACGGAGATCGAGCTTGCGTCTCGGCTACTGGCGTACGCGGACACGCTCCCCGGCCTGGAGCAGTACGCGGCGCGCAAGTTCGCCGTCGCGCTCGAGAGCGTGCCGCGCGCTCTTGCCGAAAACTCCGGAGCTAACGCGACTGAAGTCGTCAACAACATCTACAAGGCGCACAAGGTAAGATCTCATTTTGCCTGCTTAAATCATCTACATGATCTCGAAGTAAGTATTGGCGGGCGCCCAACAAAAAGAGACGACTTCGAGGAAACGTTACTACACTCTCACACACGTCTATACGTCGTCGTTTACCAAAGCATCGCAAACCGGTAGACGAGTGTTCGATGCGGTAACCCAGGTATCTCATTTCAAAAATTCAGGAATATAAAGTACAAACGGTATAAATGATCGGAAAAAGGGGCGAGCTGTCCTGTATGTTCCCTATTTTGTGTAATCATCTTAGGGTAATGGTTATGGTTATACGGGCTGTTTTCCGCAACTCGACGTTTACATGCGCCAGTTTTACGTGAAGATAGGGTTACCTCAGGTGCTACGTTAGACCCTGGCTATTATTATATGAACGATCAAATTATTAATTCATTACAAATGTCAATGGTACTTAAAAACAATAAATTCAAACAGTTAAAACTCTGTGACCAGGAGTTATAGGGCATGTGTGGGCCATAATAAGAAATCAACTTGTTGGTTTTCCTGTTCTAATAAGTTGTTTTTTCTTTCCAGGAGGGTAACAAGTTCGCCGGCTACGACATCGAGTCCGAGAACAACGGAGTGTGCGACGCCAAGGAGAAGGGCGTGCTCGACCTCTACTTGCTCAAGGTGTGTAGCTTTGTTATTTCATAGTTCATACTGCTGATTGCTGAGGTACCCAAGACCATGGAGTAAATCAGAGGCCTAACTGCTGCGATATCTGCGTAACGCATGCTATGCAAACTGGAAACAGAGGGAGGAATAGTGTAACGCTATGCAGATAGTAAGGGTGATTTCTATGCGTAGAATCTGTTATCCAGATATTCTGAGCTAGTACGTGGCCTATACAAACTGATATTGACTGATGGAAAAAACCTTTTTTGCTGTGTAAAGGGCAGAATACACCGCCTCCGTATGTCCATATGCAGGATGTATTCGTGCGCGTCATCTCCTGCTTACCGCGGTCTCATACAATACAACGACATAGCTACGCGCGTGATCACGTGCACGTCACGCATTATGGAGGCTGTGTGTGGCGTTTCTTAATGCGTATCACACACTTTAATCTAGTTGACTTGGTTGTATTTCTAATTTCCTTTACCAAAATATTAGCTAAACATTTGTTCCGTTTGTTCCTAGTACTGGGGTCTGAAGTACGCGGTGGGCGCGGCGACCACCATCCTGAAGGTTGACCAGATCATAATGGCGAAGCGCGCCGGAGGACCCAAGCCACCCAAACAGCGTGCGGGCAGCGATGACGAGTCCTAAACCACCGCCTAGTTTATGCTATTATACTTATCAGGGCTAGTGAATATCTAGCGTTATTTCTTGCGAGCCCTATTCGGTACCCATTTAAAAAAAATACTATTTACAATAATTGAAACCAACTCAATATTAGAAGCTCAAGAATCTTCGCGAGCCGATCCACAACCAGACTAATATCGACTTCATCTCATTTACGATACAAATAATTCCAATTTGCTATGATTTGTAATAGCTCACGTCAAATAACGCTATATTGGCATCAGCCTTTGCAGATCCCGACACGAGCAAAATTTCTGGGTAATAAGAGCATTAGAACTCAAATCGGGATCTACAACATACCCTTTGAATGCCTCAGTCATTCAATTGTAACAAGATGTAGTGCATCTGTGTTATTTCTATATCAGAACTGGGATTACTTCGGCACTCAAAGGGTTATTTTAGATATTGCTAGCTATAAATATTGTATGCACTTCAGAGTATTTTGTTTAGTTAAGAAACTGCAATTATTAACTTTTAATTTAAACTTTTACAAGCTTACGGAACGCTGTTCGATTTGATGGAATAATACTAATGTTACGCTGTTATCTGTGTAACTCGCCTTGTCACAAAGTTATTGTGACTGTAATAAATTTAATAAACTTCTAGTTTGGCTGGTTTTATTTGTTCATCTTGTAGGGCCAAGAATACGCCAATCCTATAACCAAGAAAACTTCAACTGCCGTGCCGTACAGTCCACTGCTGGTCATAGGCTTTCCACTATTGGGAAGTATAACCTGGTTCACAAAAGAAGGGACCCGAAATGGCAACATTATCGTTGACATCTCAAATGTCATGTAATATGAAAAAGACGCATCAATAATGTTGCCATTTCGGGTCCCCTTTTGTGACCCAGGATATTTGCCATACTCACCACACCACGCTTTGCAAGCGGATCAGTGCAAGATGTTTTATTCAAAGTTAACACTGCGATGCTATCACATTACCCCCCATTCCCATTCACCGGACTCATTCTGGACCTCACCACTCATGGGGTGACGTTATTAAAACCAACACATACACATTTATCCAATATTCAGACCTTCGAGCATTTCCTTGAGCATTTCCGTCCCGTTCCGGATTCAGACCGATCGAAATGTAGTGTCGGACAATATCATGTTGGGCATGGCATGACCATGTCGTGCATTGTTGGTTCCCTGCTCCCAAACCTGCTCCCCATAGCAGCCACCCACCACGGTATCGATAAAACGAACGTCCCCTCAAAACTACCCCCACCCCGTTCTCCCGTTCGATAGTCAATTCTTTAGGTGTTTTAGAGTTCACGATTTAAAAGTTGAAGTTTAAGGAATCTTGAATTTCAAGTAAATCTCTGCATAATGTTTTAAAATAGAACGGAAACCAGAAATATTAATAGAAAAAATTGTATTAAATACATACAATATTCTTATAGGAGCTTTGAGTTGAGTCTTGGCTTTGGCTTTGAGCTTATCACAACTTTGCTTTGTGATCTCTGACAAGTGTCACCTATGAAAAACCTAAATTGTTGATGGCTGCGATTTGTGTTGAAAATAGTATTCTTTGGTGTTGAACGGCACGAGTTTTGATTTGAACAAAATACTTTTATTTTCGAAGGAAGAAAAGACTCTCCTAACTCAAGAAACTCTAATTTGTTTCACGATCTCGCCGTAGAAACTCATCCTATAGAATGTCTTCTTACAAAGTAAGTACCAGCTGGTAAATGTTTTGTTTACAGGCTTGAGGCCGTGATATTTAATTTTGTCCTACGGGTAGGTGTATTGTTAACTTTTATAATCAACAATCAAATACCTACTGTCGTTTTCAGCCGATAGACTCGAAACGAGAAGAATTCAGACGCTATCTGGAGCGGGCAGGAGTAATGGATGCCCTCACCAAAGTTCTCGTTAGTTTGTATGAGGAGCCAGATAAACCAGAGGATGCGTTGGAATACGTGCGCAAACATCTCGGCACTGACGGGGGCGACGACGAGCTGGAGGCCGCAAGAGCCCGCATAGCAGAGCTGGAAGCTGAGAATGCACTTCTGAAAGGAGATGCTGCTCCTACTGCTGAGTAGCCTGAATGCAAACCTGCAGCTGCACCTTAGCGTTAATGTTATTTAATATTATGTCTGCCTGATCTAGTCTTGACCATGAGGGCTTTGCTCAACCTTAGTTCTCAACTGGATGACAACAAATCTACTCTGCTCAAGATTATTTGGTCATGACTAGGTGACTGGCAGTCAAAGGCTAATGATAAAGTTCAAATTGATGATCTCAATGTCTCATTAATGATCTCTAGAGTATTCCTGTTGATTCTGAAATAATATTTAATATAGCGGTATGATTATTGTTATGTACTTGTTATGGGTTAAGAATATCCGCTTGAAGTGCCAAGAGCACAACAAAATTTTTGGTTTGTTAACATTGTTGTACCTTAGAATTTTGTTTGAGCAAGTTGAATTTGTTTCAGTTTGTTAAAGTATGTTAATGGTAAAGTAATTTTGCTATTGATCTAGCAAAGCAAGTTTTATGTTTAGATAAAGAGCTAGAGTAGGTGTAAAGTTATTGAAAATGAAGATATATGGGTATTACAGTGATTTTTCTTTACAGTTTATGTAATTACTAATTACTTTTTGGAAGATTGTCCAGATTGTCTGCATTCTCTACCTACTAATATTTTGTGAAAAATAAACTAGAAAATCTTCTCAAAATTGTTTATTCTTGTCCTGTGTACATATAGTAAAGGAACATCTAAACAACTACCTGGCAGAGTGAAACCAATTATTTGTAATGATTTACTTTCTTGTTTATTGCATAATTTACATTTTCTTACTATAAATATTTTCACAGCTACTGGATGAAATCTTAGGCAGCTGCGCTGATGATTTCAGTGTACTTCTTCACTTTGCTGGCGACACTCATGTCAACATATCTGTCACCGATTGATACAATCATACCTCCAATCAAAGAGGGGTCCACGGTGGCTGTGAGTTGAAGAGTTTCGTTGGCCTTCATGAATTTCTGAAAGCAATAATGGTTTTTACATGCAAATTGTGAATTTCAAGTTCATTTCAGTCCTGAAAATTCTAATACAGTAAAGTAACCAGGATAATCTTAACTTTGAAACAGAATACAAACAAACCTTAAGAGCGGCTTCCAGACTGGATCGCTGAGCCTGGTCCAAAGGCTTGGCAGTGATGACTTCGCAAGCAACCTCACCACGGTGGGCAGCCATCATGATCTTGAAGGCATTGATAACTGCCTCCAGTTTGTTGAGGCGACCGTTCTCCGCCATCAGACACAGCAGATTGCCAGTGGTAGGGGACAGGCTGATCTAAACAAAGAGAGAGATAGAGTTTAACCATGGTATGGGTACACAAATAAAATTCGTTTGCAGACTAGGATAACCTAACCTCAAAATTCATAGAATAAACAGTTTGATTGATCAAGCAAAGTGGCACAAACTAACCTTGCTAGAAAGATGCTTGAAAGCATCAACCTTGTGGGTCCTCTTCATAGAAGGATTGATAATGAACTCCTTCAGTTTAGGGTCAGCTTTGATATTCTTCTGGAAATCTTTGAGTTCTTTTTCGACTGTGTCCAACGCCTTTTGCTTGGACGCTGCGGAGTACAAAGCCGATGCATATCTGCCCTCCAGACCGAACACCTGCACAGGGGGCCTGACCATCTGAGCAGAGGCAGCCGAGGTGCTCAGGGAACGCACCTGGAAACATTACGTAATTTCAATAAAAACAATATCACAAACACGCATGTCGCACTGCTATGAATATCACGAGAAAAGTACCAGCATGTTTGTTTTCGTCAAAGACATGATGCTTTTCAAGATTTTGCTCCTGAAGCAGGAATTTCTTCTCAAAATCCGGAAGGTCGATCGAAAATCGGCTGAGCTCCTCCGTCAGTCGTCAGAGTACGTTCAAAAATATACTTCATGAGTGTTAACAATACATCAAAATGTACAGAAATTAATCAAATATCCATACTTTTTTAATTATTATTTACATTTAAATGTATTTTTTGAAGTATTTCTTCATTTAAAAATTGTTTTTTATCGTTTACAAAATATAAAATATACCGCAAATTATTTTTAATCTCAACTCCGTGATGATATTATGAACGTAACCTTTGAACTTTTGACAGTTCTAGAGCGGCCAAAAATTATCACTAATGAGATGATTCATTGATGCGACTCATTCTTTTTATTTGCAACCATTCTTTATCTGCGCAAGAAAGTATTTTTAGTGTTTTCATTCAACCTACCGTAAGATACCGTTATTTTTGATTGGTAAATTATTCGTTTTTGATGCAAATTAATCAGAATCGTATTGATATCAATCATTACGTTACATCTTGTGAGTGATGTATGTCCCTACTATGGTCCCTACTCTACTCTACTCTACCAGCATTTGACAGTTCGTGCTTTCGTAAATATTCTTCGAAAATAGTAGAAATATTTTAAATTATTCAATAAAACAGTTGATAAACTATAAGATTTCTATTACAACTACCAATATTACAGTGAATAATATATTTATATATCTGTCATACAACTTTATCTACTCCAACCAAGACTAAGTAGGTAACTATGTCGCGCCAAGTAGACTCGAATATCGCTCGTTTACTGGAAGGAATGGGACTTGAAGGTGAGGAAAATGACTTCTGCGACTTCACCATTGCGGACCAAAATTCGGTAGCTGAATCTCAAGGCATCACACCTACAACGCCATCAAATTTCAAACCGGTATTGGGTGGTAACGTCACATACGTCGTCGCCTGTGTAATAATAAACGAGTCTAACGAAGTACTAATGATGCAAGAAGCGAAGGAAAGTTGCGCCGGTAAGTGGTACTTGCCCGCTGGCCGCATGGAGAAGGGTGAGACTATAGTACAAGCTACTGTTAGAGAGGTGCTGGAGGAAACTGGCTTAGAATGTGAACCGAAAACTTTACTGGTCGTGGAGACAGCCGGTGGCATGTGGTACAGGTTCGTACTTACTGCAGAAGTAGTTGGAGGGGAACTGAAGACTCCAGCTAAAGCAGACAAAGAATCTCTTCAAGCTAAATGGATTTCCAATTTACAAGAAATAACTCTGAGAGCAAATGACATCCTGCACCTGATTGAAAAAGCACAGTTGTATAAACAAAATAAATTCTTTGGGCAGTGGCATAAGGATATATTGCCAGCACCAACTCCTCATGTAAAAGACTTGCTGAGATTAATAGTTGTTATTAAAAAGCGGAGTACAAATAAGTTGCATGTGTTGCTGAGTGAAAAATCAACTATACATTTTCCACTGTGTGAAATAAATCCAGCAAAGAGTGTGCATTCAACATTGAGGAAGTTTATGGTGGAGATGTTTGGAGCAGATGTGGGCCAGCACCGGCCGCTGGGTCTTCTGAATGTGGAAGCAGATCCTTCAGCCGATGGTTTGTGTCTCACACTGCTGGTTGCTTTCCGACCACCTCTTGAAGAAGTGCCTCTCATTGGTAAATGTGTCTGGCAAGAGGTACATCAAGATGTAGAAAAGAGTTTACTCTCTATGATTTCCAATAAAAATGCTACAGTTGAGTTACATGTTGTTCGCTAATTAATCTGTTCTACTTTTAAAGAGGAATATGTCCTAAAACTGCTAAATTACCTATTTACCTACATTACAATTTACAGTTCTCTTTGTAAGCAAGGACACTTCTATGCATTAATAGGTACTTATTTAATAATATTACAAAACTGTACCACAAAATTGTACATGACAAATCTTGAAGAATACTCAAATTATAATTAGGATTTTAATTTTTCCTTTTAGTCATATTTGTAAACTCATCAGTAATTTGAATATTGTTTTAAACCTTAGGTACATATTATTTTATAATTGGGTGCTACTAAATTAGTTAAGTATTTTCTGTTTTTTCCTATGAAGTACATTTTTAATTAAAAGTTGTTGCCATTATTTGTAAAGTATGGAGGCAGCTACATTTTTTTTACTCTAAGGACTAATCAGTAGGTATACAAAACTAACAAACTAACATTAGAATAAAAACAAAACATTCCAATTTAATGACTTCACTAACTAGTTTTGTAATTGAATTACATTGCAGCAATAATCTCAGTTTTGATTCACTTGTAAATGTGGATTGCATATTTTTGTCATAAACCAAAATCATCATAACCATTGTTATGTTAAATGGTTGATTAATTATCATACTTTTAACATTTTTAACACTGGGCTTTAAGTATCACCAATAGATATTGAAATATATTCTTTTTAGGTATTTAGTTGTTATTAATGTTATACTATGACTTTTACACTGAGTATCAAGTATTATTGATTTTATGATACAATTATACAGAATACAATATTTTTTTAATAAAATAATACATACTAAAGAAAAATCTGGTTTCTTTTTAGTAGTTTGTGTTGGAATTTAAAAGAAAGTGAATTTTATTTAAATGATTTATTAAAGCGATATAAAACATTGCACTGACTAGAAAAATCAAATACCTAACCAATAAACAATTTTTAGGAAATGCATTATTATTTATTAATTATGTTTCTAAAAAAGCGTAAGTGGCCTAAGCATTCCTGCCATTTCTCATCTCATAATAAATTAACAATTTTAATTTTCATGAAAAATATAGTAACTTCATAATTTTGAACAAAAACTTAGCATTTTGATAATAAAATACTTAAATATGGTAAAGAAATTAATTTGCTTCAATTAACTTTTTTTGCAATCTATAAGTGCACAAAATCCATTTAATGAATTATTGCATTATCATAAAATAACTGGGTATGCTGTTTGTTTTTATATCACAAACTATATAGGGTTAAATGTAACCTTATATACTCTACATTGCACAAGAAATCGAATTTACAAAAAAGTAAAAATTAACCACAGCTTCTACAGGCGCCCTTATAATTTATGTCCAAGTGAGTGTGTGGTAATCATAAATAATAAATAAATCATCTAAGTTAATATTAATTAGCAGCTAATCTGAAACCTGCACTATTTACATTTTTACACAACAGCAATATCAGCTCATAACTTTCCCTTCATTTGTCCATCATCATGAGTCAGAGAAAGACAGTCATACAAATCCAGCATGCAAACACTATTCCTAAACATTTTTTGTCATCAACATAGAAGGTATTCCACATACCCAATCAATTTCAAAAGTAACTGCAGAACTTTTAGTTGAGGTTACAATAGCAATCTTATAGGTAGGTACTAACAACTACATGGAATCAAATAAGTAAAATATTATTTCACTATATCACTACAACAGTATGGTATAGGACAATTTCCTAATTAGTTGCAGGATGAAACAATGAGTAGGTACTTACCACAACTTTTATGTGACTACTACCACGAGAGGAAATGCCACATTTCTTGTTGTGTAAGTTGCCAGAAAAATTCAAGGAAAGCAGCATGGAAGCTGACTGAATCAGAGAACCCTAGCATTCAAAAGTGTATAAATAATATTAGCCTTCTAGTTGAATGCCTTGTATCCAGGCATTGAGATCAGATGTTCCAGGGGCATCCAGAGTATTTTCAGAGGGATCTTCAGGAACTAAGAGCCTCCGCGCCGCTATTTGTCCGGACAGGTATGCTCCATGTACTGTTGAGTAAAAGTTGCTGTGAGTATGCTCTCCAGCAAAGAGCAGAACAGGCTGAAATAGAAAACATTGGATTGTTAAAACACATCATCAAGTAAATGGGTTTTGTTATCTACATTACAGCAGGTGTTATTCTAGGTGTTCTAGATTAATAAGTAATTCTAATCTATAGGTAGACATTATGATTAAATAAAAATTTAAGGAACTTCAAAAAGATTAGTGATTGATAATGATAAGATAAAAATATTTCTAAGTCCTGCTTTCTCATGGTGAAACATCTTTGTATGTATATTCAATAGGTAGGACCCAGATACCTAATGTATTTATTAGGTTTAATAAGTAGAAAATAGGAATTAAAAGAAACATACCTTTTTATCATGAACATTTCTGTATAATGGTTGTCCTAAACTTTCTATATCACTTTGACTGGCTCCAACTGCTATTGATGTGTATGCTCCTCTGGTAAAAGGCTGCTTTTTCCAACTAGTGCTGAAAACAAAGATATTCATATTTTTAGGATAAATAAATAGACAATTTGTTAGCTCATAATCACAATAATTATTACAGAACTTACCAAACACATTGAATTGGCTCAGGAACAAATGGGTCATTGAGAAATTTACGTAATATTTTTGTGCAGGTTGTTGCCACCTCGTCCATAGGGAGTGACTCCATATATTCGGCTTCTCTGCCAGAAACCCACCCTAACAAAAGGGTTTCTGAAACTTTTGAAAAAGAATAGATTTTCTTGAACCATGATTGGGAGATATCTTCTGGTGTTGAAGGAGTTTCCCAGAGTAACATTATCTCTGTTACTTCTGGATTTAGGAAGGGCCTTTCATATTCTAAGAATATTTTATCTACAGCACTAAATAATAATCTTTCAATTGATTCCATTTTATATTGAGGCAGTTTAGGCTCAAATAATGTATCAGCCTGTTCTTTTAAAACTCCTAAAGGAATTGTGCATATCACATGGTTGGCAAAAAAACTTTGCCCATTTTCACAAACTATTTCCACTTGATGTGAAAGTCTTTTCTTTGGTTTTTGTGCAGGGTCTATTGAAGGGCCTTCACAATGGCTCGCATTCTTATCTGAAGTTGAGGCCCTAGAAATGTCTTCTATCACAGTTTGATCAGAATCTTCCGACTCCTCAGCCAATTCATCTAAGTTTTGAGAGTGATGCTGATTTGAATCCCACACAATTTTTTTCACAGGATGCTTAGTGAGCATCTTTTCTGGAGCAATTTCTTTCGTCATGGGTTCTAGAATAGAGCTATAACCTTTTGGTAACTGGATATTACCACCTTGTAATTCAGTGTAGCTACCTAACTCGAGTAGGTCTATTTCATCCATAGAGTTGCAGCCAGATATACAAGTTTCCCGTTTCAATAAGCAGTCAAATATTAGTCGTCTTATTTTTTTCTCCTCTGAGGTTGGTAATTTTTCTAAATAAATTGTAGCTTCCAAGTTGATGTGTTCACCGACGCTGTGTATGTCAGGCGGAGGTAAATACTGACAAAGGAAGTACTCTTCACACCGCCTTAAAAAACATACGTAGGCCTCGTGGATTTCTTGCAACACACCGAAAGGCACTTGTTTCCCGTCTTCTGTAGCTGCTATCACTTTGTGGGGCTTGGGTATGTTGATAATGTTTACAAGGTTATTTGCCATAGCGATTTCAAATATTGGGTTACCCAGAACTCCGTGAATCCAGTTGGCTCCAAGTTCCACCTTATGGTTTTTCATTGGTATAGATATGATTCTGCCACCGATACGATTTCTCGCTTCTAAAATTACGAAGTCTTTCACGCCATTCTGCAGGAGGTGATTGGCGGCGGCCAGACCGGCCATGCCACCGCCGATTATAATTATATCAAATTTATTGGAATCACATTTTTTACTAAAATTTGTCTTGTCGTCACCCATAATCCTGAATTTCTATAAAATAAATAATTTTAGTCACTTTACGCCTTTTGACTTTGCTTTTGACGCTCAGCTGCGGTTACGACATCCATGATGTTTTTATTTTTTAAATATTTACTTTTGACTCGGATACACAATAATACCGTAAATTTACTGTGCTTCTTGTGTATCCGAATTTTGATATCCTCCTGTCATTTTCTTTAGTGTTGTGCTACGTTGCAGATATTTGTGATTGTTACACAAGGACAGGCTAGTATCCCATGGAATGGGAATTTTTTAATCTGTTCGTTCTGTTTCTAGTAGGTGGCGCTGATGGCGAATCATGGAAATGCTCAGTAGCGATTTCCCTTAAGTAGGGGTAATATTTTTTTATTAAATAATATGATTTTCGTTCATATTTTGTACAAATTATATAATTTAAGAAAAACAAGCCATTATTTATAATACCGCTTGTTTTCCGCACCTCATATCGAGGATATACGCCAAATCTATACTTTTTAAGGACTTACAGTTTAGATAGCTGCAACATTATGTTTCTGTCAACTGTAATGTCATGGTGGTGAATTTGATTCCTCTATTTTAACAGCGCCATCTGGTTCGGACTCGTATAGCTGTCAGTCCAAAAATCTCCATTGAAATTGTAATTGGAAATGAAATGAAACATAATCTGCCTGCTCTTATCTCAAATCAATGGTATAGGCGCAACACATTTTGGCAGAGCACAAAATCATGTAAGAATGTACCCTCCTTGTATATAAAACAAATATATAAAATAATAATAAACTTAAAAAATATTTTAAAAAGGGTAAGTTTCCTTTTATATTTTTTCTTAATATTCTGATAAAATTGAACTTCTCATACAAAGTTCTCTCAACCGGATACTTTCGTTTGGGAGGTACGTTATCGACGGTTAAGTTCCAAAAACGTCAATCTAACAATCTACTTTACAATTGAAAAAAACGTTTCATGCATTGAAATAAAAAGTTATGTCAAAACTACTTTTGCTAGATTTCATAGTAAAAATGTTAAAATATTATAGGTAGACCGGCTTTTTTCTATTGTTCCTTACGATTTTCGAAATATTGTAAGTTAGGTGGTTAAAATTATTTAAATAAGTATTTATTAAATAAGGAAAAAAAAAATGTTCTTTAGTACAGGGTGTCAATTAAAATGCCTACCGTAGCTTAATTAGGGGTAGATAGGTGAGTTATCAATCGAAAGGAACCCATCAAAAATGTAGTCTTTTCACTAACAGCTGCAACCAACCGCGCGAGGCAGCGCATACTCATACTCGGACACAGGTGAACACGCGCGCGAACGGTTTGCGAAAGATCTTACTCTAATTCGGTTTTTTAAAAACTTTTTGAGGGGTTCCTTTATCGATACTAAACCTGCCCATAAGCTAAAGCACGTATTTAAAATAACACCCTAAATTATTATAATTATTATCTGTCCATGACATCCGTTGTCTACTACGGCCAGATAGGGTGGTTGCAGGACGTTATTAATTATTATTTTAATTAATTATTATTATAATTATTAATCATTTATATTATATGTAAACTTTCATTGGGTCGTTGGACGACATAGTGTCCCACTCGAAGTAGAAGACTAATTTATAGCATAAATATGAGGTATTCCGATAATTTTTTTGTACTTACTTAAAAAGAAAAAACAATTATGCTCTTTATCCGCAAATAAATTACGTTAATGGGAAAGTTTTAATTAGTTCATCTAGCTTCTAGTAGATGGCGCTGATGGCGAATCATGGAAATGCTCAGAAGCGTTTTCCCGTAATATTTTTTTAATAAACAGTATGTTTTATTTTCGTATTTTGTAATAATTATACAATTTAAGAAAAACAAACCATAATTTTGCAAATCCGCTTATTTTCGTTACCTCGAATCGAGGATATACGCCAAATCTTCACTGCAGTTCATAAAACGGCAACACATGTTTCGTATAATCTGTGATGTCATGGTGGTTGAATTTCACATTTTGACAGCTGATCCCTTTATTTTAACAGCGCCATCTAGTTTGGACTCGTGAAGCAATCAGTCCAAAAAATCCCCATTATAAATCACATATCGTATATGGGCCATTCGCATTTAAGGGATTGAAAATTTGAAAAATAAAGAAAATCAAATATTACCAATATTTTAACGTGATTCGATGTAAAATAAAAAATCTTTCCTTAGGAATATAATTTATGAGATCGTTTACCTTAAATTCAGATATTATAACAAATATAATTTTTTTGTGACCACCGAAAAGTCGCAATGACCACCAAAAAGACTTTTTATGGAAAAATGTACCCTTAATAGTCGCTTTTATGAAATTATTAAAATAAAAGAAAAATAACAAAATAAAATTAACAGTTATAAAACCTAAAAATGTTTATAAAAAGTAAGAAAAGTTGATAAATATTAAGGACCACCGAAAAGACAACTTTTCGGTAGTCCAACATTACGTACATTGGACACAAGAGATGATGATGGTGATGCGGGCGAAGACGGAAAAGTCTCTCAGCCTGGAGACATTAGGATTGTATAGGTGCTTTCAAAAACACAGGTGCAGGTAATGTGTTTCAGCAAGGCATACATTGAAAGCCATTAGAAAACACTTAATCCGACCTGGAATGGCAACCAGGTACAGGTGCCTTGAAATGCGAGCATAAAAATAGACCGATGGTGAAAGAGGCTGGTGGTGGAAGTGAGCTGGCGAAACAAGGTAGTGTGTGTAAAATTATGAAGTATGGTAGGTAATAACCAAATGCTCAATCGTCGCCAATAAACCTCTACGTTCAACCAAGTCAAGTATGTCATCTTCTGACGTGACTGCTATAGTAAATGCATAATCCTTGATCAAAGAGGTTTAAGCTGTTCAGGCCTATCCCTGACTCTGTTCAAGATTCAGATTCAGTTCAAACCCTGTTCGTAGCCACAGTTTGAGTTTGGTTTGATGAGAGCTCTATGCCTTGGGGATCAAGCTATCCAGGGGCAGGAACAGATGCATCTCGAAAAGTAGTTGCCAATTCAAGAGGGTTATTTTTAGCGTTGAAGCAACGATACGCTGGTCTTTTGTTGGCATTGTATAAGACCAGATTGTCGCCACCTCATCAGGAGTTTGTTGGCTTAAGGTCAAACTTATTCTCTCTTCACTGGCTTCGTTAACAGACGAAGGCATTTCATCTCCAACTGTTTTTGCTTACGGCAAGTATTACTCCAAGACGGTAATATTAAACGCGCACGCAAAGAAGCACATTTGTTTGATTCCGAAGCTGATCTTAGCGCAGTGGAAGCAAGTTAAAGTTATCTTAAAATCTAAAACTAAATGGTCGATCAGCCTCGGAACAACATTTGACTACGATTCGTAGTGCTCTTTACTATAGCTAAATAAAATAAATTTAATGAGAGAATTTTTGTTCCGGAAAGTTTCCGGCCGAGAAATTTTTGCTGCGACGGCTCTCTCACAATCTCCTACTAACATTTAACTGCACCACCACAGCTCATATCTAAAATAAATATACCAATACAGGACCTAGCAGCGAATTGCTTACCGTGCGAATTATGACGCCGCCGTTCCCTTGTAAGTCTAGTTTTTGACAGGAAAAAAGGTTTCAGGGTTTGAGGAAGACACTTGGATTGGGATTTAGATACTAGACTTACTGCACCCGGACACCAGCTCGTGTGGCACTCCGTTCCTCCAACAATTTTGGTTTCACATCAGTTTATCACTCTATTATTCACTAGTTCACAGTTCGACATCAAATAATGTTTTTAACACACACATAACAAAGATTTCTCCCGCACACTACTGGTTGCGACAGCAAAGAGTTTGCTGTACAAAACGCAAAACTAAAAGATTTCTGAGAAATCAGCCCCGTTGGCCCCCAATCAAAAATATGTAGCTATCGGCAGCCGCGACGCGAGCGAACCCAAAGTGAGGTTATGTTGCCGGCGGCCGCGTGGTTCTCAATCAAAGCGCCGGAACCAAATCCACTTGGTTCACTTCCCCACCGAACAGGGAAAAACCACACGAGAAAACCGAAAGCACACTAAATTACACCATTTATAATTAAAATTCGCATCAACGATGCGAGCGACGGCAGAGGACGTGACAAAGAGAAAACAGTGTTGCCAGCGCCGTCTGCTCAAAAAGAAATGGGTCGAGACGCAAATCGCACCGCGCGCCCATTTGATACGAAACTAAACATTCACCCGCATCGGTCCGCTCTATGCATGGCAGGCGTGATAATGTAGCTACTGCTCGCTTAAGGACTGAATCCCCCACCTGAACTTCTGCAACTCGAGGAGTGCCATCACTACCCGGAAACAGGTTGAGAATGCGCCCCCGGCGCCAACGCAGTGGCGGTAGGTTGGCATCCTTAACCAGAACGAGATCCCCAATGCAGGGGGGTTCAGTCCTGTCCGTCCACTTAAGGCGTTGCTGCAGAATGTGCAAGTACTCAAGCGACCAACGCTTCCAAAAGTTTTGAGTCATTTGCTGCAACAACTGATAACGCGACAAACGATTGCTATTCACCTCCGTATAGGGATATTCCGGCAAGGCGTTAAGTGGGCGGCCAATTAAGAAATGCCCTGGCGTCAGGGCCTCTAAATCATTTGGGTCTGAGCTGAGCGGACACAAAGGACGCGAATTGAGTACAGCCTCAATTTTACAAAACACGGTCGCCAGCTCCTCGAAAGTCAAAATTGTTAACCCTACGACACGCAACAAATGCGTCTTAGCGGACTTTACAACCGCTTCAAAAATACCACCCCAGTGAGGGCACGCTGGTGGATCGAACACCCAGGTAATGCCCTGACGGGAGGCCCGTGCTGATGGCTTCTTCGTTCTCCCGTAAGAACGTTACAATTTCTTTCATACACCGATCAGCACCCTTAAAGTTGGTACCACAATCCGACCTGATCAGCGCTGGTCGCCCTCGTCGCGACGTAAATCTCTCCAGCGCTGCCAAAAGGCCTCCGTAGAAAGGTCGGCCACGAGCTCCAAGTGGACGGCCTTGGTGGCTAGGCACACGAACACGCACAAGTACGCCTTGATAGACTTTGCGTTCCGCAGGCGTGATGCCTTCACCATGAAAGGGCCTGCGAAATCCGTTCCCACACCTGCAAACGTCCAGGCCTCCGTCACCCGGTCCGGTGGAAGATCTCCCATCTGTGGCTGCATTGTGGCTGCCTTCAAGCGGTAACAAGGCAAGCACCTAAACACAACGCTACGTACCGTTCGTCGTCCCGATAAGATCCAAAACTCGCGCTGTAGAATGGCCAATAGCGCATTACAGCCCGCGTGCGAGTTTTTCTCATGACGATCCCTGACTAAGAGCTCAACTAAGGGTCCCCTTTTTGGAAGTAACAGTGGATGCCGAGCCGAAAAGGGCAGGCTATCGTTCCGAAGTCTGCCTCCAACCCTGAGCATACCTTGCTCATCCAGGAATGGGTTGAGGCGCACAATTCCTCCCTTCAGCTTTCCACGTACATCCCTGAGCAGCCTGACCTCCTCTTCAAAATGTTCCGCCTGGACGACTCTAACTAATGAGCATAGAGCCGCATTCCGTTCCGCAGGCGAGAGGACAGGTGTAAAGTTCCGTTCTGCTTGAGGCTTCCTGCAGTTGTTCACGAACCGTTTGATCCAACCTGTCACCCCAAGAAGTTTGTCGAGGAGCTATACCGTTCCAGCAAGAAAGCTGGGTTAGGCTTCGGTACGAGTTGCCCCACGTTCACTCGCAAACCTCGATCAGGTGGCCCAAGCGGCGCCCTGCACTCGTTGAATGGCCATTCCTGCGGCGACTCAGTCAGCCATTGAGGTCCCCACCACAGTGGGTGACTCACCAAATCAGGTGCCCTGCACCCGCGCGAAGCGCAGTCCGCTGGGTTCCATTCTCCCGGTACGTGCCTCCACACTAACGGAGTTTCCGACCCCGTAATCTGTGACACCCGATTTGCCACGAAAACCTCAAGTGTATGTACCGACGTCTGCAACCAGCATAGAACTATCCGACTGTCAGTCCACGCGTACACCGTTTCATCCAAGTTGATGGTACCACGCAGATTGCAGGTTACATGATTTAGCAAGCGCGCTAGAAGAGCTGCCCCTGCCAATTCCAATTTGGGGATGGTCCATCTAGTTCTGACTGGTGCCACCTTACTTTTGGCCATAACCAGGCGCACGTGCACAGTTCCCGTTGAACTTGCTGTCCGAAGGTATACAGCTGCCGCGTACCCTCGCTCCGAGGCGTCACAAAACCCATGTAGGGTAGCCTTACATCCCACCGATGGGACTAACTTGCGGGGTATCGCGATGTGCACAATCCCTGGTAAGGTGGTCACAAACTTGAGCCAATCCTTCAACAACTCTCCGGAGAGTTGGTCGTCCCATCCTAAGTTGGCTAGCCACAACCTTTGTAAAAGCACTTCGCCATGAACGTAACCGGGGCGATCCATCCGTTAGGATCGAACGTTCTAGCGATTGTCGACAGTACCGACCGCTTAGTCCAAGTTTTCTCCACAAGGTCGGGCTCAATCTTGTACGTGAATACGTCATGCGTTGGCCTATATTGCACCCCGAGGATGCCCAACGTGTTTGGATTGTCCGGGTTCTCAAAGAGGTGCGGGTCCTGATGGAACTCGCCTGGCAAACCAGCCAGGAGCTCTGGGCAACTGGACAACCATTTCCGCAACTCGTAACCTCCTGAACCCATGATCGCGATCAGCTCGTCTCGTAGAATTAGCGCCTGCTCCACGCTATCAGCACCCGTGCAGATATCGTCCACGTAGACGTCGCGATCCAGTACTGCTGCGGCTCGAGGATATCTTACCCTTTCCTGTGCGGCCAACTCTCGCAGCGTACGTACTGCCAAATACGGACTTGGCTTAAGTCCATACGTCACCGTGTTAAGTTCATATGTGACCATCGGCTCATCTGGGCTCTCACGCCACAAAATCAGCTGATACCGACGGTCATCCGGATGTATCATGGTTTGGCGAAACATCATTTTGACGTCTGCGACGAACGCTACCTGGTGCAAACGAAAGTCTGTGAGAATGTCCACAATGTCCCGGTTCAATTTAGGACCCGCGTGCAAACATTGGTTCACAGACACACCATTCGAGGTAGGAGCAGAACCGTCAAACACCACCCGTATTTTCGCCTCAGGTGACTTCAAGACAGCCAGGTGTGGAATGTAATAATGCTCGACACACCTCCAATTCAGGCTGGACACCGACATGTGGCCCAATTGAATATATTCCCGCATGAATTCTATATACTTCTGCCGAAGTGCTGGGTCTCGCCTCATCTTCCGCTCCATTCCGAGTAGTCTCCGTTCCGCGAGCTGTCGCGAACTACCTAAAGCGGGGCGGTTTGGGAGAAAAGGTAGCCTGGTCACGAATCTGCCTGACGGGCATCTCGCAGTGTTGTATTGATAGAACAACTCGCACTCGTCATCCTCTGGCTTCCGTCTGTCCGCCGTGGGCGGCTCTTCAACTCCCAAAACCTCTGCAGCACCTCTGACAGCACACTACCATAGAGGACCGTATCCCCTTCTGGTAGGTCCTGAGGTCTCAAACTGGGCCGAAAACAACATACCCCTGTGGTATCTACGGCCACCAAACCAGCTTCCTGGAGTACCTTCTTCCTACCGCACCATAATCTCCGAGGACGTCTGACCCGAGAAGTACGTCCACCGTACCAGGAGTATCAAAATCAGGATCAGCTAACTCCAACCCTGTGGTTAGCCCTCGTACCGTTGGTGGTAACCTAACCTGAGGGAGTTTCCCAACCACTTCATCCAGCACCACGGCTGAGACTTGATAGCTGACCCCTGTACATGTGCTACCTAATGCGAACTCAAAGTTCGTCTGACCCCGAATGTCAGGCACATTTAGGCCCCCGATGCCTACAGCTTCATCCGCACTTGGCTGTACATGTAGGCCTAGCCTACTCACCAGCTTACTCGATACAATACATCCCTGAGCCCCTGTATCCAGTAGGGCTCTTACTTGAATGGTCCGGCCACCGTATCCCCATACCCAAATCTTAGCCGTTGGCAAAAGTACCGTGATTGGACGGGGAGCCGAAGCTGACGAGTAGGCGGCGATTACCTAGCGGGAATCTAAACGCGGTGAGGCCGCGTCCCGCGGGGGTATCCCCTCGCTACCCAAACCTGTGTATGGGTCCCACTCCTGCTGGTAGGGAGGTCTGCCCATAAAGGCCATGGTTGGAGCTCCATAGCATCCCAACGGCAAACGCGCGTACCGAGGTTGCGCCTGTAGCCGCGGGTACGCCATAGGCGGAGGCATGCGTGGGTCTTGAGGCCCAACCAGGTGGCTCAAGCCCGCAGAATACTGCATGTACCCTGGTGGCTGCCTAGTGCTCCCCTGACACCCGCCCGTTTGATCCCGTACCTGGGATGGGTGTCCTTGGCCACGTTCCTGTGCCGTTCCTCCCCAATCCGGCACCTGCTGCCGTGGTGGGGATCGTCCCCACGTCCTTGGGTAAGTGGGCTCCGTCTGTTGACGTCCCCCTGGCTGTCCCTGTGACCGATGCGGAGGTGGGCTCCTCCTTGGAGGGGGTGGGGAGCGTTGCTCCCTCCTCGGTGGGCAGGCTCCTTCGCTGATCCGATCCAGCGCTGCCCCGGCGCCTCCGGAGCGATTCATGCAGAGCAGCGGATGGTGTGCACCCTGGCAGTACCTACAGTTGGTGCTTGAAGGGCACTCTCGCACCTGATGCGGCCCCAGGCACCGAAAACACCAACGCCTCTGCTGTGCCACACCCCGTCTCCTCTGAACCCGCTGCGCAGCAAACTCCTGACACGCTGTCACCCCGTGGCCTGTCTCCTGCAGTAGGCACACCCTGATTCCAATGCGGTGTTGTACCGCCTGGGTTGCCTACTGTTGCCTCCTCGCGCCGGTGCACCCGGCCGTTCCGGGTGGCGAGGGGCAGAGGTCTCCTTGCGAGGGCTTCACCAGCCTGGACGTCCACTCGCCTGCTTTCGGCCTCGAGGAACGACTTCAGATCCTCGTAGGTCGGGAGGTGGTCCGAGGACTTGCCCCATGGAGCTGCTCGAATCGAGCGACCATTTCGCTCGGCAGGCGGCGAAGCACTGTGGACCAAGATATAACCGTAGCCCGCCACTGGCAAACCCTGTCGCTCCAGTGCGCTGACCGCGACGCTGACTGGGTGGAAGATTTTCTCGCGGAGGTCCGTACCTCGCGTTATGGTTGGTATTGACAGCCACTGGTCTAACAGCCTGTCTACAATCAGGCGCTTGTTCCGATACCGGTCGGTAAGGATCTTCCACGCCACCTCATAATTGCTATCCGAGACAGCCAAATGCGTCAGCAATTCATGAGGCTCTCCATGTAGCCTGGACATCAGCTGAGCCATCTTGTACGCTGGCATTATGTCCGTCCGTGTGTGGACCACGCTGCTATACAGGTCCTCAAACGCCGGCCAGTCGGCGTAATCGCCTGCAAAGACTGGAACCGTAACAGTCGGAAGAGGCACCTGTAATCCTTGTCCCACTTTACCACGGAATGGCTTTTCCTTTCCGTCACGTCGCCTAGATATGTCCGCAGCTGCCTGCTCAATGTCCTGTGCCAGCTCCAAGCACTGGCTTACATCGCCCTCGACCAGCTCCTTATCTTCAGGGTTAGGAGCTTCCTCAAGGAGCATGAGGCACTCTGTGAGGTGTTCCGACACAACCCGAACCCGTTCATCTGCCTGTAGTGCACTTTTCAAGAGCGCGTCCTCCCGGTCCTCGCGGCCGATCATTGCCGCTGTGGTAGTAAACCACCTTAATTCTGTCTTTATAGCAGCCTTATACCTGGCGATCGAGGAGCCATGGTACCAACTTTTACACACTCGACTTAATAAAAACGAAAAACCAATAAACAAATACCACAAAATAAATGTTAGTTGACTGGCCTAGACCTTACCGATAAGGTACCGTTCACTAGGCAAACAATACAGTCACAAAAAAAAACCGAAACAATATTTTCCAAAATTAATAAAATATGTGGGTAATATAAAAAACACGCTTAATACTAAATTACGGCTAACTATGTTGCAATAAAGCAACCACGCTCTGCTACCAAAAAATGTTTGATTCCGAAGCTGATCTTAGCGCAGTGGAAGCAAGTTAAAGTTATCTTAAAATCTAAAACTAAATGGTCGATCAGCCTCGGAACAACATTTGACTACGATTCGTAGTGCTCTTTACTATAGCTAAATAAAATAAATTTAATGAGAGAATTTTTGTTCCGGAAAGTTTCCGGCCGAGAAATTTTTGCTGCGACGGCTCTCTCACAATCTCCTACTAACATTTAACTGCACCACCACAGCTCATATCTAAAATAAATATACCAATACAGGACCTAGCAGCGAATTGCTTACCGTGCGAATTATGACGCCGCCGTTCCCTTGTAAGTCTAGTTTTTGACAGGAAAAAAGGTTTCAGGGTTTGAGGAAGACACTTGGATTGGGATTTAGATACTAGACTTACTGCACCCGGACACCAGCTCGTGTGGCACTCCGTTCCTCCAACAATTTTGGTTTCACATCAGTTTATCACTCTATTATTCACTAGTTCACAGTTCGACATCAAATAATGTTTTTAACACACACATAACAAAGATTTCTCCCGCACACTACTGGTTGCGACAGCAAAGAGTTTGCTGTACAAAACTAAAAGATTTCTGAGAAATCAGCCCCGTTGGCCCCCAATCAAAAATATGTAGCTATCGGCAGCCGCGACGCGAGCGAACCCAAAGTGAGGTTATGTTGCCGGCGGCCGCGTGGTTCAGTTCAATCAAAGCGCCGGAACCAAATCCACTTGGTTCACTTCCCCACCGAACAGGGAAAAACCACACGAGAAAACCGAAAGCACACTAAATTACACCATTTATAATTAAAATTCGCATCAACGATGCGAGCGACGGCAGAGGACGTGACAAAGAGAAAACAGTGTTGCCAGCGCCGTCTGCTCAAAAAGAAATGGGTCGAGACGCAAATCGCACCGCGCGCCCATTTGATACGAAACTAAACAACATTGATGAGCAGCAGAAAGTCTTAGTGATTTAATAACAGACTCCTACAGAAACCTGGCCATTAAGTTGGAAAAGCTGAAGAAAATCCCAACAACAAAATTAAACTGGGCTGCCATAAGGAAGAAGTTTGCTAAGCAAACTTGTCTTGTCAAAGGCCTTCAAGATTTTGAGAAGAGCCTTAGTAAACCACCCCCTGTGACAACCGTGAGAAGATGTTGCATTGATGAAGACTTTGCAGTCGCAAGCCTGGACCCAGGCTTGGTTATGCAGATTGTTCACACGCTCCAGTTTTGGCGTATTCTAAGGTCAAGCTTTGTTACAAGTCGGAGTCGGAGAATAGGATTGAAAACATTCTGCTTCTTACTACCCTGTATCAGCAAAGGCCGAATAATCACGCAAAAAAACAGGCTTACCACCACAACTTAACTAAAATGCATAGAAGAGCCGCATCTCTTCCCAGTCTACTATCTACCAACCTTATCTCGATTATATTATAAGAACAGGTGGGACTTTAACAAAAAATACGTTATACTATTCACTAACAGTCATTATATTGTAAAAAAATTTGTTCATTTTATATCATTTTAACAGAATATGCACTAAAAGATCTTTTCGGTGACCAAGTGTCTTTTCGGTTACCAGAAGTGACTTCCGAAAAGATGACCACCGAACGGAATTTTCGTTCGCAGGTGGGCGGAGATTTCACATTTTTAAGATTTTATAGGAAAAATCAACATTTTTGTAAAGATATCAATAAAATCTACAAACAAATTGGTATACATGATTTATTAAATCACTTACTTACACTTTATGTCGGTCACCGAATAGATCCTATGAGGTTTGCCAAAAATCAATTTTTGTGCGAATCAACTAGAATTTTGCACTGAAATTACAAACAGCAATCACAAACGAAAGTCAGTTGTTTTCAAAATATCGAATAGAATGAACCGAGTTCTATTGAATTTGAGCATAAAAAAAAATCACTTTAAGTGTGTCTTTTTTTGTACCACCGATGAGACGCGCAATCTTTGTAACATATGCGAACGGGGAATAAAATGAAAATGGCTAAACATTATTTAATGGCCAACTCAAAAATCAAACTTGAAGATATTTTGAATCGTGTTAAAGTTTAAAAAGAGAGATAGTATGTGTTTAACATTTATTTTTTAAATTCTAAACTTGCTAAAGTGGGTTTTGAACAGACCACCGAAACGTACTTTTTGGTGTTAAAAAATTTATAATAAATATTAAACGATCTATCACAAAATTCACCGTCCGCAGGTTGAAAGTTTCAATGAAATACTATAATCTCATTACGTAAAAACAGACATTTATCCACTTTTCTGCTTTTTATGTCTCATGAACAAAAAAAATGTGTGTTTTGCGAATCACCCATATGTATAAAAAAAGTAAACATAATTCAGAAAAAAATTACATGATATTGTCTGTTTTCAAAATTAGGTTTTGTTAATTCGCCGTGATACGACTTTTTGGTTGGAGAACACATTTTTCAGGTACGAAGTATTTTGTAACAGAATAAAACTACTCTAGCAAACACGAACATCACTATTTGCGTCACGCCCCTCCCCTCTCCCTTCATTCGTCTCGCGAAACGATTAGCTATCTCTGTTTTTCTAATGGTTTGTTATATTTACTTCTCATTTCCGCATGACCTTTGAATATGGTGAATAATAATATCAAAATCTTTGTTTACTTCTCAACTTGTATTCGGGGAAGTGTTTTTGTTATTGTGCGTGAAAATATTTTGAAATCTGATTAGAATCCGAGGTGGATTTGCAATATTATTGAACAATTTTCAAAAAGGAACTATAACAGTGTGAAATCAGGCTTTTGTCGCTTCGTTTACCAGTGCAAAGACCATGGTCTAAACGAATTCGATATCGAAAGTCATTGTGAATAATCAAGTGGTTCAAATTTTTATTTGTGATTGTGGTTTATTTAGTTATGTAATCGAGTATGTGTTATCGATTTGTGTCAATAATTATCTAAGTGCTCGTGCATCTTGTGAGCGTGGTGTGGTCGGAGGAGCGGAATAAATAAACATTGTGGGGCGACACGTGGGTCTCGCTCGGAATTAATCGATAGACGTGAGAGGCGCGCGCCAGTCTCTATCAGTGGGACGGCTGCGTCAAGGTCACCGTACACAAACACGTGCGATGGCGGATTCTATTTACACACATGACTTTCTCCTAGAGCCAGGCGTGGAGATCAAGCAGGAGTCGCCGTTCGAGCTGGGCAGCGTGTCGGCCTCCGTGCCGATCCCGCAGCGCCGCAACGACCTCGCGGACTTCGGCGCGGACCTCGACCTGTGCCTGCAGGACAACATCGCGGGCTCCGGCTCCTTCCACAATGTCCCTAACATGCAGTACAACAAACTCTCCTTCGAAACTGACAACTCCAAAATGGAAAGCTTCAAAATGGATGATGATGATATCTTTCAAGTCGACAAAGCCGATCTGATATTAGGTCCGACACTAGCAGAGTTGAATGCAAACCCCGATTCATTGCTAGATGATTTGAATTTTGATGATCTGCTTTTGCCTGAAGAGAGTGGGTACTGCATTCAGATAGGTGGGGTGATGAGTGGGTCTCGTCGGCCGTTAGCTCAGACTACAACATCTCTGGCACCAGAGAGCCCGTGTAGTCCGTACAGTCGAGCGCAGCTTGCATTTTCGCCATCGAGCCAGCATAGCTCGGCGTCGTCCAGCTTTGCTCAACCTTCAAACACATTGCCGGAGTTATTGCTGCGTATGGATGGCTACAGTGGGGAGATTGCGTTGGGGCAGTCTGTCCCGGCCTCCACAGTTCTGCCACCATTTGCTGGCAGCATGAAGCCGCAGCACACACAGCTGTCTTCATCAGCTCCCACACATCTGACCATGGAACAGGTTTGTTATTATTATTAAAATTCTTTTCAAATAAGATATTTGAGTTTATGTGTATTGCAATTTTAGGCGCCAGGCTAAAAACCTGTCACTATGGTGATATACTATACAGTCTTTTTTGTCAGACATGGTGTAAATGACCATTTTCACAGCCATTTATGCTTTGCCTACCCCCAAATAATACAGGCGTGATATGTAGAAGTATGTATTTTCAGATAAATAATTACAATAAACTTTTTTCCAATTGCTTGAGCTACCATGGGAAAACTCCTGTACCTATATTTGGTTTTACATAAACCATTATTTTGCAGTAAATATAGATCACACTATTAAAGATTTTAAACCTAGTAAATAGGTACTTTGCAAATGGGGAAATGGGGTCATACCGTCTACTGGCTAGAATAATCAAAAATATAGCTAGTGCAAGCAAATGAGGTTAATGTGGGTTGTATCAGCAATTTGCTACAGAACCGTACATTAGGTTAGGCATAAAGATTAGTAGGTACATTATAATAATATTGTAAATGTTAAGCATAATATTCATACATAACATCCATTCAATTGCATAATATTTTGAAGTAGACTTCTTTTTCCTTGAAAAATAGTTTTTCCTCTTAGACTAGACTGATTTTGAATCTCTATTTAGTAACTTAGGAGTAATAATAACTTTCGCCAAAATTTGTTTAAAATTTCATGACAAACAGTGTTTTATGTAGGTAGGTACTTACTTGAAATCAGATATAATCTAAACTTGGCTAAAGTTTGGATTTCAACTCAATTTTTTTTCATTTATGTTTTGGTGGGATTTCATTCTTTTTTCTGACAAACACATAAATCACGCCTATATCCTTTGCGGAATTGGCAGAGCATAGTCCCTAACATACACATAAATCACGCCTATTTTCTTTGCGGAGCAGGCAAGAGTAGTCCCTGACATACACATAAATCACGCCTATATTCTTTGCGGAATTGCCAGAGCGTAGTCCCTAACATCGTCTTCACCCCATATCTTTCCCGTGGGTGAAGTAAGAGGCGACTAAGGGATAAATTCATCAATTTTTTCAATCATTGGTTCAATCCCTGGATGAATTTCGCAATCGCATTGCAACATCCTGCATTGCGCTCACCAACCCGCCTGCCAAGTGTGGTGAGTATGGCAAATAACCCCTTCTGGGGGGAGGCCCATGTTCAGCAGTGGACTTTATTGTGGCTGTTATAGTAGTAGTAGTCGCTAACATACCTACACATAAATCACGCCTATTTTCTTTGCGAAGAGGGCAAAGCGTAGTCCCTAACATACACATAAATCACGCCTAGACCCTTCTCGGAATAGGTAAGAAGTAGTCTAGGTATTCCCACCTGTTCTATCTTAGAATTAGTGATCAGTAGGACACCTGGGAACAAAGGTCTGAAATACACATAAATCATACACATATACAGACATACACAGAACATCCTACTCGGAATAGGTAACGCGTAGCCCCTGACATACACATAAATCACGCCTATATCCTTCTCGGAATAGGTAAAGCGTAGTCCCTGACATACACATAAATCACGCCTATATCCTTCTCGAAATAGGTAAAGCGTAGTCTCTGACATACACATAAATCACGCCTATATCCTTCTCGGAATAGGTAAAGCGTAGTCTCTGACATACACATAGATCACGCCTATATCCTTCTCGGAATAGGTAAAGCGTATTCTCTGACATACACATAAATCACGCCTATATCCTGCTCGGAATACTGCCGTGCTAACTAAAACCGCAGTAAGTCAAAAGATCGAGGTTTACGCGCCTCTTTTAGTTAGCACGGCAGAATAGGTAAAGCGTATTCTCTGACATACACATAAATCACGCCTATATCCTTCTCGGAATAGGTAAAACGTAGTCCCTGACATACACATAAATCATGCATGTATCTTTCTCGGAATACATATAGCGTAGTCTGCCGTTATTTCAGGTTGCCAGATCATCGCCCGAGCCTAACTAATTTCTCGAAATCTAATTGCACTCAGATATGGCAGCGCCGCGAACCTCGCAAGCATCTTCTGTCAACCAGCTCTCTGGCAGAAGCTGGGTCAGTCTCATCACTGTCTGGCGGACTACTGAGTCCTGGCACAGCAGACTACTCACAGGACGAAGACGACAGAGACGAACAATCTGACGAAGACAGCGATAGATATGAAGACCTTTCTTCTGATGGTGAGTAGAAACTATCAGTAAATAAGTCCTATAGCTAGCTGGCTCTGTCTAATCCCTGGCGGGCTACTCAGTCTTGGCATAGCAGATTACTCACAAGACGAAGACGACAGAGAAGAACAATCTGACGAAGACAGCGATAGATATGAAGACCTTTCTTCTGATAGTGAGTAGAAACTATCAGTAAATAAGTCCTATAGCTAGCTGGCTCTGTCTAATCCCTGGCGGGCTACTCAGTCTTGGCACAGCAGAATACTCACAAGACGAAGACGACAGAGACGAACAATCTGACGAAGACAGCGATAGATATGAGGACCTTTCTTCTGATGGTGAGTAGAAACTATCAGCAAATAAGTCTTATAGCTAACTGGCTCTGTCTTATCGCTGTCGGGCTACTCATTCCTGGGGCAGCAGACTACTCACAAGACGAAGACGACAGAGATGAACAATCTGACGAAGACAGCGATAGATATGAGGACCTTTCTTCTGATGGTGAGTAGAAACTAACAGCAAATAAGTCCTATAGCTAACTGGCTCCGTCTTATCGCTGTCGGGCTACTCATTCCTGGGGCAGCAGACTACTCACAAGACGAAGAAGACAGAGGCGAACAATCTGACGAAGACAGCGATAGATATGAGGACCTTTCTTCTGATGGAGAGTAAAATAAAAACTAATAGCAAATAGGCCTATAGAGCTGGCTCTGTCTAATATCTGGCGGGCTACTAAGTCCTGGCACAGTAGGCTACTCACATCACAAGACGAAGAGGACATAGTCGAACAATCTGACGAAGACAGCGATGGATATGAGGACCTTTCGTCTGATGGTGAGTACAAACTAACAGCCAATAAGTCCTATTGGTAGCTGACTATAATCTCATCTCTGGCGGGCTACTGAGTCCTGGCACAGCAGACTACTCACAAGACGAAGACGACAGAGACGAACAATCTGACGAAGACAGCGATAGATATGAGGACCTTTCTTCTGATGGTGAGAAACCTTGTAGAAACTAACAAATCAGTCCAATCATTAGCTGGCTCTTTGTCGCGAGATAGCAATCGCATCCGCCAATATGATTTAGCAAGCTTAAGTGGCTGTGGGCCGGCCACATCTGTCGCAGAATCGGAGAATAGTGAAGTTGACTGGTTTTTAGGATTTCGTAGTCTACCAGAAACCCTTGTCATTTCGTCAAGTATGTCTGTCTGTCTGGAACCGTGTCTGGTCAAACAAACCGAGTCTGTTCCCTGGGTAAATGGACCGACCAATTACAGAAAGTGAAGCGTAACATAAAATATATACTGGGGGAAGCCCTACGGTCAACAGTGCGCATGTTCACTAGCTCCATCATCCTTAAAAATTTAGGTTCACACGGGTTCAAAATGTTTACATTAACAGTTCCTCCTACAACTTTATTCTTTCTGAGTAGTTCTATTTTATTACTACAAAAACAAGCTAGCTATAGGTGGCCGAGGTATGTGGGCATGAATCACAACAACATGTTATGAATGTAGGTATTGAGGAAAACAAAAATAACAAGTGTTATGTTAAACTAATATCACACGCTTAGATAAAGATAACGTGGAACAAACAGACAATATTATCGCACCACTTTATTAGCATAGAACCTTTCTTTCGAAAATACGCTCGATTGTAAAAGTAACACCTATGACTTCATCAATAAACATGAAGATAGCGTGAAAATGATTATATGTATACATATTTTTTGATTTGTTTCTAATCGGTTAACTTCGTAGCTAGTAAAAGATCCTTAACCACTTTAAAGCTAGAGTATCCCACGTAACGTGCTACTCATTACTACGGGAAAATATTTACTTATTTCGGGAAAATAGGGAGAGGCAGAAGTGTGATACGCTAAGCGGGCTACTATCAATTGTATTGTAATTAGGAAGTCACAAACGAGGAAGTATGTCATAGATGATTATGTAAACAGTTTAACAAATCTATTTCTGGTACTTTTATGGGTCAATCTCGTTTGGTTCTTATCAAATTACGAGAGCTGTTGAAGAGTAATGATAAGCAGATTGGATGAGGAAAGAATGACTCGTTATTGCATAAGATTAGAAAATAAATGAGTTATTTATCTACTATACAATGCAATATACTGTTATAAGTTGTTTATTGTTACATGCGCGAGTTTTGCATGATTCAGTAAATATCTTTCTTAGTAAATGTTTTTTTTAAGCGAGATACCTCTTTGCCCCTATGAAAATTCTTCAAAGACCATAGCAGGGAGGTTAGTGTCCAGAAAGATCCACGACTTTCCACATCGAATTGAAAGCTAAAATTTGGCACGCCGCACGACGGTACCATCTTGACCTGCTGTGCATAGTGAGGCCATGAGGTGAAATGTTTAGGGGGGGGGGGGACGCTACCCTTTCCACTACCGTGCAATTTTCAAAACTAAGTTAAAATCGTAACTTTCAGAATCCAATGACGAATCCGAGAGCAAGCACCCTCGAAGCAATCCGAAGAAGGAGAGGTATTTCTGGCAGTACAACGTGCAGGCCAAAGGTCCCAAGGGGCAGAGACTCGTACTGAAGAAAGCCTCAGAGGATCCTCACGTGCTCAACTCAGTCACTGATCCCGTCTTCAGCCCAAGCTGCAGCGTCAGGGGTATCAAACACAGGTAAATAGTTTAAAATTTTTGTCTATTCAGTTTCAGCCAGTTCTCTTTTGTAGGTATTAGAAATCTCGTATTTTTATATTTTTACGTAAAATGGTGCTTTGTATAAATCATCATCATCTTCCTGCCCTTATCCCAATTACTTGAGGTCAGCGCAACACGTTTTGTTGAACACAAAATCGTGTTGCAAAGGATTTGGCTTAATTTTACGACCGGCCGCCTACCAGACGTCATCCTTGGGAATGCTTTTGTGGTGGATTAACCGCCACCATACGATTGGCCCTGGCTGTTTGGGTCGCGTTTATCTCTCGGTCGCCTCTTACGACCCCCACGGGAAGAGAGGGGGTGGTGCTATTCTACTCTGCCGGCACCACACGGCGCTAAATAAATAAATGTAACTTTCAATAAAGCTGTGACCGCCGTGTGTCAGGTTCATTTCGATTCACTGGCTACTTTTTGCATATTATCATAGAAAGAGTAATCATGTGACACCCTAGGGGGGCACGGCTATTATCATTCATTATCTATCATCCATCATAATATAATCTCTCACACCACCTTTAAGGAAAAACGGCGTGCATATTTTTATTTGTCTATTTTTTATATACGGAAGCGTTTATCAGTGATATGCTATCAGATAACATTGCAAACAGGTACAAAAAATACCGGTTTTATAAATTAGGTAAATAGTTAGCTTTAGTTACGTAATGTAACACACACAATTTCGCAAACTTTTCTATCCATTTAATAAGGCGTGGCGTCCACTTTGCTCATACAAACATTTTGATCACACCTTGGTCCAAGGCCAGAATTCACGAATGCTACCTATTTGACCAATAACAAAGTGATAAGATTATAAGCCACTTCTGACATTTCTGTACTGTTGGAACGAGGAAGTAACTGATATAAATAGAACATCAGCTGATAGTGTTGTTACCAGGGTATTTGGAAAATAGTTTTATTTCGATTTCTTTGCCTTGAAATCGAAAATTATACAGGGTTTAGTAGTGAACTGGATATAAAGGATGACTTAAAGGAGATGCTATATATTTCAAGGGGTGATGCAGTCTATGAAATTGAAAATCTTTTTCCAATAAGTATACAGATCGCGCGCGAGTTAGTGTAATATAATGACCGCCCTAAAGCACGCGCATTCTTGTCTTACTCGCTATAGTATCACAGATCGCAATTCGCGCGACTAGGTCTGTAGGTAGGAACATAGGTAATGAATGACTAATGACAAGGCATAGTCAAGGGAAAAGAAAATTACCCCCCTGCCATACAAAACTACTCAATTTATTGGGGGAAAATATTCAGTAGCACACTTCTGGCTGGCACCTTCTTAAAATATTTACTTTTTTTACCCCAGTATGTTTTGCACTTTTTTCCAGTGGCAAAGCGCGAAAAGGCGACGGCAACGACCTGACGCCGAACGCACGAAAACTGCATCTCATTGGGAAAGAACTCGACAACCTTAGCAAAGTTATCAACGACATGATTCCAGTCAGCGAGCTGCCCTTCAATATCAGACCCAAGACGAGGAAAGAGAAGAATAAATTGGCTTCGAGAGCTTGCCGGTTAAAGAAGAAGGCGCAGCACGAGGCGAACAAGCTGAAGCTGTATGGGCTACAAACTGAACACAGTGAGTATTATCTAGAGTTCTTGAGTCAGCGATTTGCCGTTCATTATAAGATCCTATAGCAAGAAAGAGAAGAATAAGCTGGCTTCCAGAGCTTGCAGGTTAAAGAAGAAAGCTCAGCACGAGGCGAACAAACTGAAACTGTATGGGGCTGCAAACTGAACACAGTGAGTACATTATTACTCCTTTGGTTTTAAGCTTCTATACTTGAACAAGGTAATGGATTTCCAGTCAGCAAGTTGCTCTTCAATATCAGACCCAAGACGAGGAAAGAGAAGAATAAACTGGCTTCCAGAGCTTGCAGGTTAAAGAAGAAAGCTCAGCACGAGGCGAACAAGCTGAAACTGTATGGGCTACAAACTGAACACAGTGAGTATTATCTAGAGTTCTTTAGTCAGCTGCCCTTCAATATAAGGCCGAAGACGAGGAAAGAGATGAATAAACTGGCTTCTAGAGCTTGCAGGTTAAAGATGAAAGCTCAGCACGAGGCGAACAAGCTGAAACTGTATGGGCTACAAACTGAACATATTAAGTACATTATTATTCCTTTGTTTTAGAGTTCTTTAGTCGATCGAGGTAATAGATTTCCAGTCAGCGAGCTGCTCTTCATTATAAGACCTAAGAAAAAGAAAGAGAAGAATAAGCTGGCTTTGAGAGCTTGCAGGTTAAAGAAGATAGCACAGAACAAGCTGAAACTGTATGGGCTGCAAACTGATAACAGCATTTTTTTTTGTTGTAGGTTTCTTTAGTAAATTTAGGAAATACATTGCTGTATGGCCGGCATTTTCCATAGTTATATATGCGTTCCTGAAAAAAGACAACGGATTTCTGATTTAACCCGGTAACCCTACTTGGGGTGCTCGAACACCCCACAGGTTTTCTTTGGTCAATATTTTAATTGATTGCAAAAGCACTGACTTGACCTGAAGTGTAATTTTTAACATTTGAATGGTTTGACTTGTGCCGATCGCAACTACAACTGTACAAGTGTGCAGGTGGTGCATAAAAAGGTTGGCAAATGCAGAGATATCAGATAGTCAAAACCAATGAAGGGTTCCAAGGTTAATCATAATTTTAATATGAAAATTGATATAACATCGAAAAATCCGTTTAGTAACACTTAGTACAAGAGTTCATCATCAGAGTCGTTCGCCTCGGCGCCCCACATGATATAAAAAGAAGTACAAGAGGGATTGTGGTTTCAAAGCCTAGGCTACTACTCCACCCACAAGATTATACAAACTTGCAGTGCCCAATTGTAAAAAAATAATATCATTATTTTACCGTAATGACATGTTTATTTGCAGAACGCCTAATAAACGGACTGAGTCAAATGAAGCAGCTGCTTCACAACCGACTGAACAACCCGCAGAGCAACGTCGACTGGAACCAGCAGGCCAAGGAGATCATGAACACAGCCACAGGTATCATATTTTACTAAATCGCCTTTACTTACTTAGTACTTGGGTCCCTTCTAATGGCGGAACGACAACCAATAAGAAGTAACTAAACTTTAATACTGACACATTTTCGACCAATTACAGAAAAAAAGCACACTCGAGAGTGGCGCCATAGTTCTCCAGTTTGCTACTTCATTATCACTCCAAATCATAGAACAATTTGGGGTGACTATACTGATATATTGCCGTCGCGTAAGCCACCCAAGCTTGCTGATGCGATTTCTATGGGGGTGACCCACCATTACCATTTTATCAGTCCCACATGTTTCCATTGTTCAATCTGATAAAATATCTTCTGTTTGTTGTTTCAGAAATAAAAATAGCCGGCAAAACATCAGAGTATGTCAACAAAGTACTGGACAAAGTGAAATCAGGACAAAACAGCGGCTTTAGCGACATACTGAAGCCGTAAGCCTGCCTCGCGCCGGTAAGAATTATTATAACGAAAGGCTGTTCCATGTACCTCCAAAGTTATTTAGAATGAGAGTTTACGTCATACGAAAGCTTGATTGTCCAAGACAATTTTTATTTTTGTATCGCAACAAGAAATCTTTAGTCATAAGAAGCTTTACACGGCAACTAAAAGGAACTAAGGTAATTCTCGTCTATTATCATTATTATGCCATAAGTTAGTCGGTAGGTTCTTAGCTTGTAGGCTTACTGTATACTTTGAATTTGAAGATAAGGAAATTATACTTATAAGGGCATTTCAATATTTTGAATATATAAACCAGAATTGGATTTATTTATATAAATTATTGTTTGCAAAGGAATTTTCAATCGTTAGATTGATGCAAATTTTAATATGTATTTACGACATACGAAAAGTGCAATAATTATTTTAAAATATGTAATATTTTAATGATTAATATTTTTGCTATTGAATCTAAACCCATATTCTATTATCGATTGAATATTTTAGGACGACAGAATTATATTCTGTGTAATGTTGATGCATGACCACAAAGTTTGAATGTTTTGTTAAAAATAAGTGATATATTAATATACCTAAGGTAAATGTTATTCGTTAGATTTAGGTGAAATAAATCGCTTCCACATAACCTTCTGTATGGGATGTAAAAATAATCTTAACTGATTTCTTTGTAAATGAAGGACTTTGCTGAAACTTTCGAGATAGTTTTTTGGAGTATATAACAGAAAGTTCATTTGTTTTAAATGAGTTTAGTTATTCGCCAGTTCCAGTTTGATCCATGTGCATTAAGAATATTTAATCTGACTATAAACCTATTATACATAAGAACTTAGCTGTAGTAAGTACAAATTGCGCAGATAAAGAAAAGGATCTCGAATTGGCAACATTATTGTTTGCCTCTATCACATAGCAGGATGTCAACAAAAATGTTGGCAGTTGCAGGACCATTGTTTTATCTGCGTTAATTATCGTAAGGTAGTAACGGTAGAAATGGGTTGAAGTAAATGTGTAACATAAAGGCAGATAACCGACCGAATTTATCCTCAGTTTTGACTTAGGTGGGATCAATCAGAAATAGCCTATGGCGTAAGATATTTTTGCATCCTGTTTAAATAATATATTTTTATTAAAAGTAAGTAACATCCTCAGATTCTTCTCGATATATAATAATTTTCGCTCAAGCTATAGTATAGTCAAAGTTAGATCAGCTTTAAAATAACTACTATTATGTGAAGACTAAATATGGCAGGGTGAATGTGGAAGCATAGTGTCTGTAAATATAGTGCATTATTTTATTATAAAAGAATAATCATAGCACTGATCTATTAAGTATATAAAAAAAACTTATTCTTATTGACCCTCAAAGCTTATAGAGACTGTGCAAACACTAAATGCTAGCATATGCATGATTAAGAGCTACCTAATAAAAGCGACTGCTGTGGCCTCGATTCTAACATTACACTTCCTTAACTAATTCTTCTGTCACAGAAATGAAACGCACAGTTTTTTTTTACTTACAGTGGTAAGACAAGAAAAGGCCTGTTTTATTTCGGTCTACGTTAATTGCTTTTATACAGGAAAATGGACATTGCACTTTAAGGTCTTGGCCAGAAAAAAACCCAGAGTCGCCAGCAACGAAATGTACATAAATAGGTTCACTACAGTATTGCTATTTAATAAAAAAAAATACAGGGTCCTACCCCATCTAGTATAGAAAATATTAGATGAAGTAGATACACCTTATACGAGAAATTCGTCCAGTGGTTACTCATACCATACCCCTGAGTATATCTTGTACTCAATTGTAGGTAGGATGACAATTAAATACATAAAATATAATCGTGTATCTAGTAAAACGACAACTAGTAAAAATATGTTTGATTCAAAGATAAAATATATTATAAAATATCTTGGATGACTTTGGTATATGTAGACATCGTTATCTTTGGAGCACTAACAAAAAATTCGTAGTGGTGGCGTCCTTTATCGACACCTTAGATATCGATAGATTATATTCAAGTACCTAGTTGCTGTCAAAGCGAAACCAAAGAATTTATAAAAAAATACGTCCGTTTAAAATTGCAACGGATAAGAAGACCAAGAAACATAACATTTAACTTAAAAATCTAATTCGACCAAAAAAACTACTGCAAATACTTTAAGGGGTGAACCACCCCATGAAACTGAGCAACTTACTACCCCAAGATCGATATCTAAAAAAAATTGAATACTTTTTCAACGATTTTTTTACACCATGTTAAGGCCATGTATGTTAGTAGCATGAAAACATCGATAACATGTGTTTCGAAAAAAGTCCGCAACTCATCTCTATGACATGACAACGTCATTCGTGCTCCAAAGATAACGATGTCTAGGTATATGTTTGTTTGTACTAGCCAAATGTACCAGCTGATCGAGTCAATTAGTATGGGTGGTCCAAATATTTTTTTCATGTTTCGGTCTATGTTCCTTGGGGAAAGTTGTTCAGTTTCATGGGATGGTTCACCCCTAAAAATATTTGCAATTGATTTTTTTACATCCTGTATACATACATTTCGTTCCAGACGAATCTGGGTTTTTGGTGTATAAACATTTAGCAAAGTCATCCAAAATATTTTATAGCATTATTTTATCTTTGAATCAAACATATTTTTCCTAGTTGTCATTTTACCACATACTCGATTATATTTTATGTACTTATTTGACATCCTACCTACAACTGAGTACGAGATATACTCGGAGGTATGAGTAACACTTCTCGTATAAGGTGTATCTACTTTATCTAATATTTTCTATACTAGATGGGATAGGACCCTGTATATTTTTTTTATTAAATAGCAATACTGTGGTGAACCTATTTATGTACATTTCGTTGCTGGCGATTCTGGGTTTTTGTTGTATGAACATTTAGCCAAGTCCTTTGTCGTAGTCGTAGAAAATTGACGCTATAAAGATTCCACATTCTCAAAGTCCTGGATTTCCACATGGGGAGTGCCATGGAAAAGCACACATGTAGCAGTAACAGATAATGAATTAGGTAGCTAAGAAAATGGTCCTACAAAATCAAGGCTATTGCATTGCACAGTCTCTGTTAACTTGTGAAAGTTTCGTCTATGCATGCGCGCAAATGTAAGTGCCATTCCTTCTCATTATCTTATATTGTAATATGATATGAACTTACACCATACTTGCAATACACACTACACACATTCGGTGAAACTACATATCAGATTTGAATTCTGTGATGGTTTCAGAGCTACATCATTGTGTTTCATAATTTTAATTAACTATTCGATTATTGGAAATTATTGTGTACTTATTTATATATGTTGTATATATTTTTTTGTTGTTGGTACATGTTTGTTTGGTCTGTTTTTGTGTTACGTTAAAATATTAATATTTCTAATTTATAATGTTTTCTATTAAATATGGAGTAATTGGATAAGTTAAGGTACCAGTTAACAGTGGACGACACGACTTGACGCAACAGCAGACGTTAATGTCAGATGACAGACATGAAATAAAATTAAAATTCGATCGCTGCAAACTGCTGCTGCGTTATGACGTCTACTGCCAATTCGGACCTTTAGGGTTATTTAAAGAATCACCATAACTATCCGGGTTTTATCACCTAGTATGATAATCACTAAGCATTTGCCATTTATTTTTATAACGCCTCTAATTACTTGCATTGAATTTGTAGACTAAGAAACTACATTAATCCTAGGTGTATTGTAATAAAATAGTGTTTCCACGTTTGCAATTCATGCTACTAGGTATTTTTTTACATGGGGTTAAGATTTAAAAATATATAATATCTGTAAAATTCACCACAGTTTCAAATTTTACTAAGAGATAGTTGTATTTCATAAGCATAAAGTACAAATGTACAATCATGTCAATAACACTACAATATGTACAGACAAAGCAATAAAGTTAGGTAATGTAATTCTCTACCTATCTAATTGATAGTCTTTAGAGGTTTTTACATAAAAAAGGCAGGCATTGAATAGTTTAGATCTCGATTATGTCCTTGTTTCATATCTCTAATATAGTTATGAGGTAGCAGAAAACATCCGTCTGTCTGCAGTATAAGAGATGGCCAAACAAAATTTAATATTTCCTCCATCAGAGAGCATAGTAAGTAAACGAAAATTATTAATCAGATTATCTATTTACCTACCTACTTAGATAAGTAGCAATTCGAGTGGTTCTCCTTTTCTGAGTAGGTATTAAATAAAAAAGGATATATTTTTTATAATGATGAAATGAACCCAAGCATTAAAGTATAATGAATAATGATTTAATTGTTTAAACTGGTCTGCGATTCAATAGGCTGTGCTAATTTGTATTGAACTCATGTAAGTTTCTTATGTTTTCGTAATGAATTTATACTTTAAATCATAATATGTATTGATGTTCAATAAACTTTTATTATAATATTAATATTCTTTTATTCATACACATCTACATTTTTGTTTATTACTTTTTATTTCCTGTAGGTGTCGTAAGATGCGACTTACGAATTTCAGAGTTGATGTGTATTGCAATTTTAGGCGACAGGTTTACACCTATGGTTATTCTTCAGTCTTCTGAATGACTCTCAATCTTTTTTCTAGGTGTAAATGGCCGTTTTTTACAGCCGCCGTTTACGCTCTGCCTACCCCGCAAGGGATATAGGCGTGATATATATGGAAGAATTTCATAAGGTTTATAAAAAGAATTAAAATTTATAAATTGAAAGAATGAAAGTATTTATTCAATTTTATGATTCTGTTTTATCACATGTATAGATTAGAAGTTAAAATAGAAGTTGTTCTTGTGCTAGGTTGTGGAATATTCAACTGCTCCAACAGTTGGTGCATTTCTTTGATATCATATTCTTCTGTGTTTTCCAAGTAAGCTACTATTGCAGTTCCACATTCGTCCAGGTGTTCTCTGAGGCTGATCACTGAAAGAAAAACAATGTCACAACTTTAGTAAGAAACAAATAATAAAAAACAAAAATTACTTTGAAATATGAATTATTGTTTTACTTTCTTTTTTTTTCATTTATGAGAATACTGTGTTTATTCCAAGGAGAAAAGAAGATGTTTCCAAAATAAAAGTTAAGACTTTTTCAATTACTTGACGTGATTGCCTAATACAAAATCATAACTCATATTTTCCTTTAGTAAAGTAGTGCAGTGTCACGAATATTATGTTCATGCCTTGAAAGGAATAAATATAGTACTTGACTATCTGTATTATTACCTCCAGCAGATACTCCAGTAATGATATTGGGCTGTTCTAGCCTTGGATACTGTTTGATATTCAAGCTCTGTTTTTGTGTTGTGTAAACTGCCCGAATTGTGCAGATAACAGTTGGGCTTGAAGCTTGGTGCTCAGCTAATGGCTTGGTTTGAATTGCAATTACATTCTTGCTCACTATCAAATACTGTCGCAATAATTCCACAATCTGACTACTGAGCACCAAATTATAATCCAAGATTGTGCAGATATGTTGATTAGCCACTTTAGAACGGTACAGTTTTAAATTTACTGCCGGTATAGTGTTAATTAATTCCAAGTTAGAATCTTGAGACTTTATGCAGTCTGCTAGATATTTGCCTTCCAATACCAAGAAAGTTTCAATCTCGTCGGGGCTTTCTAAATCTTGCTGCCACTTCAATCTGAAACAGGTAATTCAGTTAGGTATTTACATTATTTTAGCGCAACCGGGTGAAGCTATTCGGGTGAAGAGCACTCATTGCACGATGATAAAGCAAAACGTACATACTCTACAGTGCTGTGTTCTATAGCATCGTCCCAGTCCTCAAAGGCTGCGCGACTACCAGGTTCTGCTATTTCTCCAAAGTAAGACATGTCTGACTGCTCAACGATTTATTTTTATTCAACGAAATATAAAACAAATAGAAAAAGATAACCTACAAACAAACAACAAACTTATGGAATGACATTTTACGTTTTAAACCATAGACATTTTTTTTTACACACTGTTCTACACTCTACAATATCAATCAACATTCTCTGAAAAATACCGTTATTTTTGAAATAACGTTACTTTTGGCTAAAAATGCTGCCTTCCACACTGCAAGAAAAGAAAAAGAAATATTTTTAAAATAGCAACACAGGTTCCTAACGCGGCACGCCACGGTCAAAAAAATCCTTGGAGTGGCGTAAAATATAGTAAAAACGGCAATTTTGCTGTATTTATTAGTGAAATAAACGTATATCTTCATTTGATAGTATCTCTCAGTTCTTATTTTACCATAATAGGCGGAATTCATATGTAATTATGGCGTCAAACGAAGGTCAAAGTGCCAAGTCAAACTTGCATCAGCAAGATTTATCTAAATTAGTAAGTAAATTTGCCTTTCTTTTCCAGTATTATTCAGGTTCTCATGCTTTCCCTTTATAACAAACCTGTTTCACAACGGTATAAAGTTCTAGGATTGCAATTTGTAACATAACCTAACTTTTATGCATTCACAGGTTATGATGAAAATTCGCCATATCTTTGTCTTGTGGGCCATGTAATAATGTTGCAATATGTTTTTGCTTGTATTGTAGGATGTCACAAAGCTGTCGGCGTTGTCGCCTGAGGTGATATCAAGACAGGCCACTATCAACATAGGCACAATTGGTCATGTAGCTCATGGAAAGTCTACTGTTGTAAAGGCAATCTCAGGAGTGCAGACTGTCAGATTCAAGAATGAACTGGAGAGGAATATTACCATCAAATTGGGTATGTATCATTGCAAATTAACTTTTCTTAGAGGCTTGTACATTAGTCAGGTCTAACATTAGAGATTTTAATAATCATTTTTAGAATAGTAGTAAGGCAGATAGATACACTATTTATTGATCACGTCTCTACAATAATCTTGGGAGTCAGTTCAGTAACTTTTCATTTCAGTTAGACCTGATAGTGTGCAAAATGCTCTTTACACATTTATTACTATTGTTGTTTTATTTTAATTTGCCTTCTGCGACTGTACTTTTCTTTTTCATTGAGTGGTTTTAATTATTTTATCTCTCTGCAATTAAACAGTTTAAACTGCAAGCATTAGAGAAATGAAAAAGTTACTGATTGATAAAAATTTATTACTAAATCTAAGAATCTAATTAACTAATTACTAAATATTCTAATGGTTGTAAATACAGATTAAAATGGGGACCAATAAGTTATAGAATGCTTGCTTAAATGTTGGAATTTTCTTGAAGTTTGGATTTAATATTAATACATGAAAATATTGATTTGTTGATCCTTTCCTTAATCATATACTTTATTAACAAACCTTTTAAAAGAATACAGATGCTTAGCAATATACCATGTGATGTGAGCAAAATGTCATTGATTCTCACAATTTTGTTTGTATTACCTACTTATCGTCTGGATATATTCTAATCAAATCACATGGTATGTTGCAGAGCGCCTGTCGGATTCGGTTGTGAGAATGTTTCGCGATAGAGTGGACGAGAAGAATGAGAACATGTTCTTCGAGAAAATCAAAAGAGCCAAGAAGAGAAACCTGTCATTGGAACCAGAAGACGCAGAAACTGCTCCTCCCTCTAAGAAACAAAAGAAGGACAAAAATAAACAAGATCCTGAAGAATACATCATAGAAAAAATCCTTGACTTCAAGTATGAAGAAGGAAACCAGTTATTTTACATAAAATGGAAAGGCTGGGATGACAGTGAAAACACTTGGGAACCCATTGAAAACCTTGACAATTGTCCAGAAGTACTAAGAAAATTTCTGAATGACGAAGAAGTTAAACATTGTGTAAAGTTTGAAAAATTAAAGCAAGAACTCTCTTTTGGGGATCTACTGAGTGAAGAAAACCTTTTGGAACATCTGGCTGAGGTAGAAACAGCTGATTTACAAAAACTGAGAGAGTCTTTACTTCTAAAGTTTCTGTGTATGCTTCACCTGCAAGAGAAAGATGAATGTTATGTAGCTGAGCTTGTGCTTGATACAAGGGACATTCTGCAGATGTATACTTTAACAAGAAGAAGAGTTAAACAATTGATGGCCCTCAAAGATTGGGAGGAACATATTAATCAAGTTGATAAGTGCAAAAAGCTTGCTGTAGAAAATGATGTTGATCTGGCTGGTCCACCGGTCAATTTTACTTACATTAACGAGTCAGTACCTGGTGTTGGAGTAACAATCCCAACAGACCCACCTATAGGCTGTGAGTGTAGTGCATGTAACTGTCGCTCTAAGTCTTGCTGTGGGATGCAGGCTGGCTTATTCGCATACACAGTGAACAAGAGGCTCAGAGTAGCATCAGGTACTCCAGTCTATGAGTGTAACAAAGCTTGCAAATGTTCCACAGACTGTAGCAACAGAGTTGTCCAAGGAGGCAGAAACATTAAGCTTACTATTTTCCGAACTTCCAATGGATGCGGCTGGGGTGTGAGGACTGACCAAAAAGTGAAAGATGGTCAGTTTATCTGTCAGTACGTCGGCGAAGTAATCACCGGCGAAGAAGCCGAAAAACGAGGCAAGGAGTATGACGCTAACGGGCTGACATACCTCTTCGATCTCGACTTTAATTCGGCAGAAAATCCTTACACAGTAGATGCGGCGCATATGGGTAATGTGTCTCATTTCATCAATCATTCCTGTGAACCCAACCTCGGTGTGTGGGCGGTGTGGGCCGACTGCTTGGACCCCAACCTGCCGATGCTGGCTCTGTTCGCCACGCGCGACATTGACGCAGGAGAAGAGATATGCTTTGATTATTTGCAGAAAGCTTCAGACAATGATGAGATCATCCTTAATGGTGCAGCTACCAGCAGCATTGCAGGTGCCTTGCCTGATGGCGAGACGAGAGAAAACGGTCGGTCTGCATCCCCCACCACTCCTATCAAGTTAGGAACTAATGGAACACCGACTGCATCCCCAGCCAAAACCAGATTTGAAATACAGCAGCATGACTTGTCAAACCTCAGAAATCTCACAGAATGCAAGTGTGGAGCTCTTAAATGCCGGAAGTATTTGTTTTAAACTAGAATGTAGTTTTAAAACCTAGTTACTAAAAATAACTATCCAGTGTTCTCTTCTCTGTGTCTCTGTGTATGTCTATTGTCTTGAAATCTTTAAAATTAAAGCATAGTAGCAATAAATTTTTGTCGTAGAATATACTCAACAGAACAAAGAATAATAAAGTAAGATAAACTTAGTTTTAGAACTTCTTGTAATGAATAGTATGATTGATGTTTCATCAAACTTTTGTATGTGATTCATACACAATATTTTGCAAAAGAAAAGAATCTCTGAAGACAGTGAGATTAAATCTAAAATTTTGTAGCTCGGTCTACTGATGACTTTTAAATGTTATTGATTGGCCTTTTGCACATTCAATTCTGCTGTAATTCTTTATTAGACTTTAAACTTGCACATTTTCATTGGTGCTGGATATCTTGAAACTGATTTGTTTAGGATTCAAATTCTAGGGATATTGAAAAAGAAGTATTTTAATTATCCAGTAAAAAAGACTAGTGGTATAGCTTACCTCTTTAAGTTTAATTATGTCTGTAGTTTTAAGTGATGCATTTCATTACATCAATTATAGGATGTAATATTTTTCTTAAAGTTAATGATATGATGTACAATTAAGATGAACGGTACAATTTTTTACTGCTCACTTTAGTTTTGATTGATTGTGTGATTTTTATTTGATTTTGTTTGTTAGATTTATTTTTATTTTGTTAGATTATGTTGATCAATTTTATATGGCATGATGAATTGAAATGCCTTGTCTATTATAAAATTCTATTGATTCTCTAATGTTGTCTTACAAATTGAAGTTACCATTATCATTTTTGAAAATGAAGCAGATATAATAGTACAGATTTTAAATGCATGTTAGCTACTTATCAATTCAAAACTAATGTAAGTGGTAAAAAACGATTGATATTTAATTTACCAAAATTACCTTTGATAGAAATATTTTCTTCAGTAGGTAATTTGTATAAAATATTATATCCTATCTACCTGTACATAAAATGTTAGTGTAAGTATACAATTAGTAATAAAATTGAAAAATATGACGAAATAGTTTTATTTCTCTTACTCCTATAAAAAATCCTATAAAAGACAAAATAACAAAGTAAAACCGAAACGGCGATCAGCGATTGCTAGGGAGATCTATTATTCCAGTCAACTTGTAGGTGGGATTACACAAAGAAATTAGGATAGCGCGTTACGCTTGTTCTTACTACTTTCGTAGAGAGCTCTCTCGTATAGCGAGCACTAACTAGGAAATCTCCCTAGGGGCTAGGAAATATCTTGAACAAAAATCCCTGAAAATATTTTAAGGAGTTCTGAACAACTTTTCCCAAGGAACATTGGTCCAAAAATTTAAAAAAATAATTCAGACATGCTCCCATACATGTACCAGCCGACCAAATCAATTTGTAAGGGAGGTCTATTTCTTTTCACATATTTCGACCTATTTTCCTTGGGGAAAGTTGTTCAGTTTCATGGGCCGGTTCACCCCTTAAAATATTTGCAGTTCATAAATGTAGATTTTCCACTGATAACATCTTAGCTGACCAAGTTAGTTATTCTGTTTGCAAGGAAAAGTCGTCCAGTGTCATGTGGGTCAGTTTTTTTATTTATAACAATACGTTTTTATTTTAAAATTAAAGGTTACGCCAACGCGAAAATCTACAAATGCGACAACCCGAAATGCAAGAGGCCGACTTCGTACATCTCGGGCGGGTCGTCCAAGGACGACAACTTCCCGTGTCTTCGCGCCGGCTGCACGGGCCGCTTCCAACTGGTGCGGCATGTGAGCTTCGTCGACTGCCCCGGCCACGACATCCTCATGGCCACCATGCTGAACGGAGCCGCTGTCATGGACGCCGCTCTCTTGCTCATCGCTGGTAGGTATATCAACATCGTCAACAACTTCGTGCTTCGTCGACTGCCCCGGCCACGACATCCTCATGGCCACCATGTTGAACGGAGCCGCTGTCATGGACGCCGCTCTCTTGCTCATCGCTGGTAGGTATATCAACATCGTCAACAACTTCGTGCTTCGTCGACTGCCCCGGCCACGACATCCTCATGGCCACCATGTTGAACGGAGCCGCTGTCATGGACGCCGCTCTCTTGCTTATCGCTGGTAGGTATATCAACATCGTCGACTGCTTCGTCGACTGCCCCGGCCACGAGATCCTTACGGCCACCATGTTGAACGGAGCCGCTGTCATGGACGCCGCTCTCTTGCTTATTGCTGGTAGATATATCAACATCGTCAACAGCTTCGTCGACTGCCCCGGCCACAACGTCCTCATGGCCACCATGTTGAACGGAGCCGCTGTCATGGACGCCGCTCTCTTGCTTATTGCTGGTAGGTATAGCAACATCAATCTCAGAGCAAGTAACCCAAGGTCGCCGGCTTATAGTGGGTACAGCGATCAGGGCGCAAGTAACTCAAGGCCGGCTACGCTAGCATATTAGGGTCCCTGTCTTCCAAGGACGACAGCTTCCCGTGCCTTCGCGCCGGCTGCACGGGCCGCTTCCAGCTGGTGCGGCACGTGAGCTTCGTCGACTGCCCCGGCCACGACATCCTCATGGCCACCATGCTGAACGGAGCCGCTGTCATGGACGCCGCTCTCTTGCTTATTGCTGGTAGGTATATCAACATCGTCAACAGCTTCGTCGACTGCCCCGGCCACGACATCCTCATGGCCCCATGCTGAACGGAGCCGCTGTCATGGACGCCGCTCTCTTGCTTATTGCTGGTAGGTATAGCAACATCAATCTCAGAGCAAGTAACCCAAAGTCGCCGGCTTATAGTGGGTACAGCGATCAGGGCGCAAGTAACTCAAGGCCGGCTACGCTAGCATATTAGGGTCCCTGTCTTCCAAGGACGACAGCTTCCCGTGCCTTCGCGCCGGCTGCACGGGCCGCTTCCAGCTGGTGCGGCACGTGAGCTTCGTCGACTGCCCCGGCCACGACATCCTCATGGCCACCATGTTGAACGGAGCCGCTGTCATGGACGCCGCTCTCTTGCTTATTGCTGGTAGGTATATCAACATCGTCAACAAGTTACCAGCTTCGTCGACTGCCCCGGCCACGACATCCTCATGGCCACCATGTTGAACGGAGCCGCTGTCATGGACGCCGCTCTCTTGCTTATTGCTGGTAGGTATAGCAACATCGTCAACAGCTTCGTCGACTGCCCCGGCCACGACATCCTCATGGCCACCATGTTGAACGGAGCCGCTGTCATGGACGCCGCTCTCTTGCTTATTGCTGGTAGGTATATCAACATCGTCAACAAGTTACCAGCTTCGTCGACTGCCCCGGCCACGACATCCTCATGGCCACCATGTTGAACGGAGCCGCTGTCATGGACGCCGCTCTCTTGCTTATTGCTGGTATGTTTATGAATATCGTCTTGGTGCAAGTAGTACATATAGTGGGTGCAGCAATCTCTTATATAAGGTCCCGGGGCAAAGCATATAAGTGTCCTGTACTCTGAGGGTCCCGTACAATCTATATGGCAGTTACAGCGGTAGCTACACTACTGCATTCATCCCTTAGTCGCTTTTTACGGAGATCACGGGTAGATATGGACTGCCACATGCGACTTTTGTCGCGCGACACACGGTTCTCTCGTTCTTTTCCACGTGTGTGAAAGGGACTACCGGTAAGTCGCTCACCAAAGTCTCCTCAGTGTGAACGTGCGGTAAGCCTGCAGCATACGGCAAGGTTACTAGTAGGTACACTGGTACAGTCTCTACTATTGTTGTATACCTACACACATAACTAATCTGAGCAACACAGCGAACCAATCCGAAACAGCCTCTAGACGAAACAAGTAACAGTTACTGATGTTTCTTAAAACAACCATAACTTTATTTTTTTGGGGTGGGTGGGGTCTACCTCCTAGCGGTCCACCCCGGGCAACGTCCTCACTATGTGTGTTGGCGGCTGAAGATCCCAAAAGCGGTGGTAGGCCATGAAAGGGGCCGCCTGGCTCGCGACCACCATCCCGCCGGAGTCCGGCGCCAAACAGCCTTGCTGTGTTCCGTCGGTGTGCGGGACTGCCAGTGCCATTGGGGGGTAGCAATGTAGTCAGTTGCGCTGCCGGAACCGGTCTTTGTCTTTAGGTGATGCTGTATCCGGTAACTCGTTTTGGAGGGTAGCGGGATCCGAGGCACGGTCTCAGCCGTTGGCCGACCGCAGTCAGTAGGGGGCCCGACTTGCGCGCTAGCCACGCGCAAAGGCTGCCCCGCCAACTGTGAAAAATCCCGGTATACTCCACCGTGCCAGTTGGCGGCTGGATGGGAGGACCCGGTGGAGTGTTATCGGGGGGGCTCGGGCGTCCCCGCAGTCTCCAAGCGAGTTCCCTCTCTGATCAGTTGAACCGAAAGGTACGAGTAGGGTTTCTAAGCAGCGCCTCGACTATCTTTTCTTTCCCCCACAAAAACTCTTCCAGCTGGTGCGGCACGTGAGCTTCGTCGACTGCCCCGGCCACGACATCCTCATGGCCACCATGTTGAACGGAGCCGCTGTCATGGACGCCGCTCTCTTGCTTATTGCTGGTAGGTATATCAACATCGTCAACAAGTTACCAGCTTCGTCGACTGCCCCGGCCACGACATCCTCATGGCCACCATGTTGAACGGAGCCGCTGTCATGGACGCCGCTCTCTTGCTTATTGCTGGTAGGTATATCAACATCGTCAACAGCTTCGTCGACTGCCCCGGCCACGACATCCTCATGGCCACCATGTTGAACGGAGCCGCTGTCATGGACGCCGCTCTCTTGCTTATTGCTGGTAGGTATATCAACATCGTCAACAAGTTACCAGCTTCGTCGACTGCCCCGGCCACGACATCCTCATGGCCACCATGTTGAACGGAGCCGCTGTCATGGACGCCGCTCTCTTGCTTATTGCTGGTATGTTTATGAATATCGTCTTGGTGCAAGTAGTACATATAGTGGGTGCAGCAATCTCTTATATAAGGTCCCGGGGCAAAGCATATAAGTGTCCTGTACTCTGAGGGTCCCGTACAATCTATATGGCAGTTACAGCGGTAGCTACACTACTGCATTCATCCCTTAGTCGCTTTTTACGGAGATCACGGGTAGATATGGACTGCCACATGCGACTTTTGTCGCGCGACACACGGTTCTCTCGTTCTTTCCACGTGTGTGAAAGGGACTACCGGTAAGTCGCTCACCAAAGTCTCCTCAGTGTGAACGTGCGGTAAGCCTGCAGCATACGGCAAGGTTACTAGTAGGTACACTGGTACAGTCTCTACTATTGTTGTATACCTACACACATAACTAATCTGAGCAACACAGCGAACCAATCCGAAACAGCCTCTAGACGAAACAAGTAACAGTTACTGATGTTTCTTAAAACAACCATAACTTTATTTTTTTGGGGTGGGTGGGGTCTACCTCCTAGCGGTCCACCCGGGCAACGTCCTCACTATGTGTGTTGGCGGCTGAAGATCCCAAAAGCGGTGGTAGGCCATGAAAGGGGCCGCCTGGCTCGCGACCACCATCCCGCCGGAGTCCGGCGCCAAACAGCCTTGCTGTGTTCCGTCGGTGTGCGGGACTGCCAGTGCCATTGGGGGGTAGCAATGTAGTCAGTTGCGCTGCCGGAACCGGTCTTTGTCTTTAGGTGATGCTGTATCCGGTAACTCGTTTTGGAGGGTAGCGGGATCCGAGGCACGGTCTCAGCCGTTGGCCGACCGCAGTCAGTAGGGGGCCCGACTTGCGCGCTAGCCACGCGCAAAGGCTGCCCCGCCAACTGTGAAAAATCCTGGTATACTCCACCGTGCCAGTTGGCGGCTGGATGGGAGGACCCGGTGGAGTGTTATCGGGGGGGCTCGGGCGTCCCCGCAGTCTCCAAGCGAGTTCCCTCTCTGATCAGTTGAACCGAAAGGTACGAGTAGGGTTTCTAAGCAGCGCCTCGACTATCTTTTCTTTCCCCCACAAAAACTCTTTTAAAAACATGAAAAAGCTAAAAAAGAAGAAAAAGTTTGACCAACGGCAACATTTCCTCCCATAGTACGGCTCCTTAGCTGGAAGTATGGTCCCATCTGGCAGAAATCATGAAACTTGGCATGTGTGTAGCTTACATGTGTAAGCTTCAGGAAAAGAAGGGAAGCAAGTTGGACCCCCCCTGCTTCCCCCCTTTACCCCCCCTTTTATGTCCCAAATTTCAGTTATCTTTATTTTTCTCGGAAACGATTAAAGATAGGAGAAATTTGTCAAGGTAAGAAATATTCCTTATAAAATTGTCTACATAATTGTTTTTGGGTAGATGTTTATAGGACTTATACTTTTCGAGTTATGCTTCTGGGAAACCCATAATTTTTTTGAAGGTGACTTCCAGCTCTGAATTAGCCATAACTACCATGCGATAGAATATTCTTTCAAACTTTATATTGGCTTTTGTTAGTTAGGTAGTCTTCAAAGGAAACCCGCAGAGACAACACTTCAATCACTCCTGTGGGGAGGGGGGCAAAGTTTATTTTTTCCGAGCTGAACTTGAGGACTTCTGACTCCTTAAGTAAATGTGACACGAGAAATTGAGTATCATTTTCGAATAAACCAAGGACGGAGTATTCATTTCTGGAACGCTCTTTGGTACATTTCATACAAAAATATAAAAATATTAAGTGAAATAAGAAAAAAATATGTTTCGTTCTCATTCAAACACTGTTTTTTTCATGACCTTGAGACATATTTACTAGATAATAACACATACTCAAAGACATACTCACCTGAATTATAAAGCCATAATTTATTTTCGAAAATATTAGAAAATAACTAGCCTACAGAAGCCTAAATAATTTTACAAAGTTATGTTTGTAGCTGGAAAAATTTCAAATTCATAGATTTTGTATGCAAAAATAGAATTACCAACCGCAAACGTATATTTCTCAATTGTCGCTAAATCATTCCAGATAGGGAAATGCCCTCATAGGAAATGTTGTTTATACTGAAGAGTTGTTTATGCTGATATATAGAAATTGAAGATTTGGAGTACTTGATGTGGTACATCAACAGCCCAGCTAAACTATTCGAGATACTGTAATGTCTTCTTAAACATCAAGTACTCCAGATCCTCAATTTCTTTATTCCAACAAAAACTACCCTTCAGTATAAACAACATTCCCTATGAGAGCATTTCTCTATCTGGAATGGTTTAGCGACAATTGAGAAATATAAGTTTGCGGTTGGTAATCTTATTTTTGCATACAAAATCTATGAACTTAAAATTTTTCCAGCTACAAACATAACTTTGTAAAAATATTTAGGCTTCCGTAGGCTAGGTATTTTCTAATATTTTCGAAAATAAAATATGGTTTTATAATTAGGGTGAGTATGTCTTCGAGTATGTGTTATTATCTAATAAATATGTCTCAAGGTCATGAAGAAAACAGCGTTTGAATGAGAACGAAACACATTTTTTTTCCAATTTCACTTAATATATTTATATTTTTGTATGAAATGTACCAAAAAGCGTCCCAGAAATGAATACTCCGTCCTTGGTTTATTCGAAAATGATACTCAGTTTCTCGTGCCACATTTACTTAAGGAGTCAGAAGTCCTCTAGTTCAGCTCGGAAGAAAAAAACTTTGCCTCCCTCCCCCCACCCCCACAGGCGTGATTGAAGTGTTGTCTCTGCGGATTTCCTTTGAAGACTACCTAACTAACAACAGCCAATAGAAAGTTTGAAAGAATATTCTATCACATGGTAGTTATGGCTAATTCAGAGCTGGAAGTCACTTTCAAAAAAATTATGGGTTTCCCAGAAGCATAACTCGAAAAGTATAAGTCCTATCAACATCTACCCAAGAACAATTATGTAGACAATTTTATAAGGAATATTTCTTACCTTGACAAATTTGTCCTATCTTTAATAGTTTCCGAGAAAAATAAAGATAACTGAAATTTTGGACATAAAAGGGGGGGTAAAGGGGGGAAGCAGGGGGGGTCCAACTTGCTTCCCTTCCTATCCTGAAGCTTACACATGTAAGCTACACACATGCCAAGTTTTATGATTTCTGCCAGATGGGACCATACCTCCATACAAACTGCCAATTAAGAACTCGGACTACCACTCAAAGTGCACCTCACGAACATCCGAGGTCTACACACAAACCTAGACCCGGTCCATCACCACCTGGAGACCGAGAAGCCGCACTTATTCTTCTTAACGGAGACGCAGATAGCAACACCGTTGGACGTGGCATACCTCAACTACCCTGGTTACACTCTTGAGCACAAGTTTAAGAAGCGTGCAGGGGTCTGTGTGTATGTTCGCGATGACGTTTGCTGTAAGCGTCTCCGTGGCTTTGAGAATTCAGGGTTTCCCGTGCTGTGGCTTTTGGTTGACACTGGAGTAGAGAAAACTCTCTACGCCAGTGTTTATCGTTCGCACAGCGGAGATCAGGAGACGACTAGACTCATGGAGTACCTCTCTGAGACGGCAGATACAGCAATTCAGCGATATCCAACAGCAGAGCTTGTTTTTCTGGGGGACTTCAATGCTCACCATAAAGAGTGGCTGTTCCCATACCAGAAAACTGACCATGCTGGGCGAGAGGCGCGTAAACTAGCATTGGCGCTAGATCTCACCCAGCTGGTGGAACAAGCGACGCGAATACCAGATATCACAGACCACACACCCAATTGCCTGGACCTTCTGCTGACAACTGATCCGCACAGACATTCGGTTTCGGTCTCGGCTCCGCTGGGATCATCCGACCACTGTGTGGTGAAATCCGTGTCCATCTGCTCTCCTCCGGATTACACCCTAGGGGCACGAGGAGAGTATGGCGATACGAGTCGGCAGACTGGGACGAGATGCGTGCTTTCTTTGCTTCATACCCGTGGCGGCAAATGTGTTTCTCTTCGGAAGACCCCTCATACGTCGCTGACGCGATCACAGCTGTAATCCGGCAGGGAATGGAATATTTCATTCCTTTCTCCGATATCCCGCTCGGTTATAAAGCCCAACCTTGGTTCAATGCGGACTGTGCTCGAGCTGAGGCTCGTAAACAGTCCGCTTACCGCTTGGGTAAAAGCTCGTGATCGAAAAGTGCGAGCGAGAAGAGTGCGAGCAAAGAAGAGAGCATATAATGCCGCTGCCAGGTATTGCAAACGGGTGCTACGAAAAGCTAGGTTCGACCATATTAGCCGTATTGGGGCAAAGCTTGCATCACACCCACCGGGTAGTAAGCGGTTCTGGTCCCTTTCGAAATCAGTCGAATCCAACTTCTGCCGTCCCTCTCTACCTCCAATGCAGAAACCTGATGGGTCGCTTGCCCACACCGCGGCAGAGAAAGCAAATTTATTTGCCGATCTGTTTGCGAGCAACTCTCGTATAGACGCTGGCTCGAAATATCCACCCACCTTACCTCACTGTGATTCTTTGATGTCTGAGATCACAGTGCACAATAAAGAGGTCCGTAGAGCCCTTCGCAGTCTGGACGTGAACAAGGCCAGTGGTCCTGATGGCATACCAGCAAGATTGTTGAGGTATTGTGCGCCTGAGTTGTCTCCTGTACTGACACGCTTGTACCGCCTCTCTCTCGTGTCAAAAATTGTACCAAAATCTTGGAAGCTTGCCAATGTGCAACCTGTGCCCAAGAAGGGTAGCCGTGCCGACCCTAGCAACTATCGACCGATCGCCATCACTTCCGTACTCTGTAAGGTTATGGAAAGAGTTCTGAACTGCAAACTGCTTTCGTACCTCGAAGACAATGATCTTCTCAGTGATTGTCAATATGGCTTCCGCCGAGGGCGTTCCACGGGAGATCTTCTAGTGTACGTAACGCATTGCTGGGGCGAGGCCATTGAAAACCACGGCGAAGCAATAGCAGTGTCGCTGGACATTTCAAAGGCCTTCGATAGGGTGTGGCATGCGAGTCTGTTGAGCAAGCTTCCAGCGTACGGCATACCCACTGGCTTCTGTAGCTGGGTGGCTGACTTCCTGAGTGAACGGTCGATCCGAGTGGTCATAGACGGCTGCTCCTCTGACCTCAAGGCTATTGACGCCGGAGTTCCTCAGGGTCTGTACTCTCCGCGACGCTTTTCCTGCTGCACATCAATGACCTTCTATCTTCAGGAATTGTTGGGTACGCAGATGACAGTACTGTCACCGAGAAATATCTGTCCGGCGCAGGAGCCAGTGGTGATGAAATCCAAAGATTGAGAAAGGCTATGATTGAGCGTACGAGCCTGACGTTAAGTAACGTCTCCCAGTGGGGCGAAGACAATCTCGTCAGCTTCAATGCTTCAAAAACGCAGGCGTGTCTTTTCTCCGCAAAAAGGAGTCCTTTCACCTTTTCTCCTACTTTTCGGGGTACATCTGTTCCAGTGACCAACACTCTTCAACTCCTTGGCATGGAGTTGTCCTCTGACCTCAACTTCGGCACCACCATCGAGTCCAAGGCTCAAATTGCAGCTAGAAAGTTGGGCGTCCTGAATAAAGTCAAGCGGTATTTCACGCCTGAACAGCTTCTAACTCTTTATAAAGCTCAAGTCCGATCTTGCATGGAGTACTGCTGTCACCTTTGGGATGGCTCGGCTAAATACCAACTTGCTGCACTGGATTCGGTGGAACGCAGAGCCAAGAGATTAATAGGCGATAAAAAACTGGTGGCGACCAAGCTTCACAGCCTGGCTCACCGCCGCAAGGTTGCTTGCCTATCGGTCTTCTACAGATTGTACTTCGGAGAGTGTGCGCGTGAGCTGCATGAGCTCATACCACCGTCTCCTTTCTTCCATCGGACATCCAGACGCACGGCCGGCTACCATCCGTTCTTAGTTGATATACCCACATTACGCACTAAGCGCTTCAAATCATCTTTCATTATGCGCACGGCTAAAGAATGGAATTCCCTGCCTGCGTCTGTATTTCCGAGTGCATATAACCTGAATCTCTTTAAGTCTAGAGTGAATAGGCATCTTCTGGGCAAGCTCGCTCCACCGTAGATCCCATCTCTGCTCTAGGGTAAGATTGGGGTCAAGAGTAAGCCCATCATAGATAAAAAAAAAAAAAAAAAAATTGCAATTGCATTTATCCAACAGGTAACGAATCCTGTCCCCAGCCGCAGACGAGCGAGCACTTGGCTGCTATCGAAATCATGAAGCTGAAGCACATCCTCATCCTTCAGAACAAGATCGACCTGGTGAAGGAAGGCCAGGCCAAGGAGCAGTACGAGCAGATTGTCAAGTTCGTGCAGGGCACCGTGGCTGAAGGGGCGCCGATTATACCCATCTCCGCTCAGCTTAAGTATAATATTGAGGTGAGTAGCAGGTTCATTGTACATTACATATACCTTGGAGGAAAGCTGGGGTAGGGAGACGCTATACGAAGCACTTCCCCTCTGTCACGGCCTTTGCCCACGGGGGCTTACTTTATTACAAAAACCAGTTGCTGTCAGATTATTTCCTAGAACGATTCCAGTCGCGCATGTCAAATGAGCTCCGATAAAAAGCGGAATTGTAGAGCTAATAATGCCTAAAAAAATATGTAAAAATACCAATTTACAACAGAACAATATCACTTTTCATCTGAAAGCATTCCTCCAGTACAATATCACTAAATAATATATAAAATAAGCGATTGAAAATTGTACATAAGTGTTGCCAGTAAGTCGTACAAAATGACTGATTTGGAGTTTTTTTTAGGTGGATCTATAATAAAATAATTGTATTTTGTTCCTTTTGTTATTATTATGTGTCGAACAATAGTGTTCATCATAGTATCGTTTATTTTTCAAATGAAGATTATAATATTCCACCATAAAATGGGTAGCGATTAACGATCTTAGTTTACCGATGCCTTTATTACCAGTAAATAGCTTGCTAAGTAAGATTAGAATGTTAGTTTGGGATTGTTCTACTTATTCAATGATGTTCATTTCCAGTCGATATTTAATGAAAAAACGATAATTTTAACTTGAAGTATCGAGCCACACTGAACCCAAGCTAGTGCAGTGAGTCAACTAATACAAAACGTCGATACTTTTTCTATCGCCATAGTTTCAAACCTATATAATGTAAAGACGGTCTGTACCGAAAACTTTGCAGGCAAAACTGATCAGATTATGAAATTGAACAACTTTTACAATGAATTTTGGGAAAACCTGATTTTGTTCGAGTTTCATTGAAAATTAATATCAGTCTTAGCTGATCGGGTGACATCGGCTGTCAGCCGATGTGTCGCAGTGGCTAGTCCGACTGCCTGCGACGCAGAAAGTTCCGGGTTCAATTCTTTTCGCTCACAAAGTTGATATTTATCACTTTGTGAATATGTTCCTAGACTGGTCAGAACACCACACAGGCTAAACCACCTGATTGTCCGAGAAGCAAGATGGTTCCGTGCTTTGGAGCCATGTTCAGCCGTCGCTCCCGGTTGCTGTCTATGGTCACTTCGACGGCTGTCGTTACACAACCATGTCAGAGGCCTGCAGTAGGTGGTTGACAAACTTTGGCACCAGGGTTCGTCAGGTCGTTGGACGACTTGGTGTGCTATAAATTGGTTAAACTTAAGTGCGACATTTTAACTTTAATTATTATGTATATAAAAAGGATTTAGCACTTACCTACTTCTTATTACATCGCGATTTCACGACCGTTTCGGTCCAGTCGGTGGTCCTTTATCAGGCAGAGTGCTCAGACAAAACACGAATATTTGAAAATTTACTTTACAAATATTTGTGTCCGGTGGAAATCGAACCCACGAGCCTCAGCGTAGAAGACAGGGGTACTTACTAACCACTACGTCATCGGGATATGATTTGTTGTATAGGTGATTTTTTTAGTAAATTCCCTTCCATAATATCCTATGATACTTAATTATCAGTAAATAGAACCTAGGTATTGCATTGATTGTACCTACATAATTGTATTATCTGGTCTTTGGAGAAAGAAATTAATATTTTGGTCTCTCTCTCTCTTCGTGTGGGACACCGAGTCGTTCAACGACCCGATGAACCCTGGTGTCTGTCTGGAGTTTTTCAAACGCCTACTGCAAGTAGCAGGCCTCTGACATGGTTGTGTAACGACCGCCATCATAGACAGCAACCGGGACCGACGGCTTAACGTGCCCATCCGAAGCACGGAACCATCTTACTTGCGGACAATCAGGTGGTTTAGCCTGCAATGTCCTAACCAGACTAGGAACAAATTCACAAAGTGGTAAAAATCAACTTTGTGAGTGACCCCACCGGGAATTGAACCCGGAACCTTTGCGTGGCAGGCAGTCATACTAACCACTGCGCCACATCGGCTGGCATGTAATATTTTGGTTAATTTAGGGTACCTTATGCAATATTTAAAATGATGTTATTGCGCCAATATTTCTATTTACTAAAATCCTATTCTTGTGAACTTTTGAAAATGCAATAATATGACACAATTTTGAGTAGACTGTTGTAATTAATCGAAAGGTCAAGTATCGATATTGTCGATTCCAACACTAGCTTGATTTGACAGCTTTACCTCTCCCCCCGCAAAAAACGACAGAAATATTTGTATAGAGTAAAGTAACTATACGAACTCCCCCGGGGCCGGAACGGGACAGAAGATGCTCGAAGACATATACAGAGTTTGAAAAACGCCTTGTCTTTCGCCGACTGGTGCTCCACACGACAAGAAGAAGAAATAGAATTCATTCATTCATTCGTATCGTAAGGGATGGGATGTCTTGTGGACGATCTCTCTTGTTTGTTAAATGCTACCCTGTGTCTTTTATAGTGCTCATTTGTTCGCAAAATAATCCTCCTACTAATATTATAAAGGCGGATGTTTGTGTGTGTGTTTGTTACGACATCACGCAAAAACGGCTGATTAGATTGACATGAAACTTTGCAGAAATATAAAAGGGCATCTGGAATAACACATAGGATACTTTTTACCACGGAAAAATGTCTCATTCCCACGGGATCACGCATTTTCCAATATTTTTTAAATAGGTGGCGTGACTGAGCCGATTCGCGTTTTAAACGTTTTCGCCGAAAACTAACAGCGACATCTCTCGGCGAATAATGCTTTTTCCCGCGGAATAATAGGTTGCAGCGGGTGAAACCGCTGATGGGCAGCTAGTCGTAAAATAATGTCCTTTTTGCACGGTCAGGCTCCGTGACTTGTCCTCTGGTACACAGAAAATCGCTCTGGTACAAAAAGAAAGTGGTGTCTTTCTCGCACCTGTATGTATCTTGTCTCGCCCTTCCTGTTCTGATAACAACTGATTTCTCCCACCAGGTGCTATGCGAGTACATCACAAAGAAGATCCCTGTGCCTCTTCGCGACTTCTCTTCACCCCCGCGCATGATCGTGATCCGTTCGTTCGACGTGAACAAGCCGGGCTGCGAGGTCGACGACCTGCGAGGGGGGGTCGCCGGCGGGTCCATCTTGCAAGGAGTGCTTACTGTCGGCATGGAGATCGAGGTAACCAACCTGCCGAGCCAACTAGACGAGCGGCAACAAGCCGGGCTGCGAGGTCGACGACCTGCGAGGGGGGGTCGCCGGCGGGTCCATCTTGCAAGGAGTGCTTACTGTCGGCATGGAGATCGAGGTAACCAACCTGCCGAGCCAACTAGACGAGCGGCAACAAGCCGGGCTGCGAGGTCGACGACCTGCGAGGGGGGGTCGCCGGCGGGTCCATATTGCAAGGAGTGCTTACTGTCGGCATGGAGATCGAGGTAACCAACCGACCGAGCCAACTAGACGAGCGGGGACAAGCCGGGCTGCGAGGTTGACGACCTGCGAGGGGGGGTCGCCGGGGGGTCCATCTTACAAGGAGTGCTTACTGTCGGCATGGAGATTGAGGTAACCAACCGACCGAGCCAACTAGACGAGCGGGGACAAGCCGGGCTGCGAGGTTGACGACCTGCGAGGGGGGGTCGCCGGCGGGTCCATATTGCAAGGAGTGCTCACTGTCGGCATGGAGATCGAGGTAACCAACCGACCGAGCCAACTAGACGAGCGGCAACAAGCCGGGCTGCGAGGTGGACGACCTGCGAGGGGGGGTCGCCGGCGGGTCCATATTGCAAGGAGTGCTCACTGTCGGCATGGAGATCGAGGTAACCAACCGACCGAGCCAACTAGACGCATGGAGATCGAGGTAACCAACCGACCGAGCCAACTAGACGCATGGAGATCGAGGTAACCAACCGACCGAGCCAACTAGACGAGCGGCAACAAGCCGGGCTGCGAGGTCGACGACCTGCGAGGGGGGGGTCGCAGGCGGGTCCATATTGCAGGGCGTGCTCACTGTCGGCATGGAGATCGAGGTAACCACACTAGGATAATGCACAGCATGATAATGCACAACGTATTGTACAACAGAACATTGTATGACATAATGGATGGATGGTCTTGAAATACGGGCCCGGACCTATAATGCACAGGGCTGTAAATGGAGTCGTTCGAAGTGAACAAACCAGGCTGCGAGAGGGGGGTCACCGGCGGCTCCATCCTGCAGGGCGTGCTCACTGTCGGCATGGAGATCGAGGTAACCTACCGACCGAGCCAACTAGACGAGCGGCAACAAGCCGGGCTGCGAGGTCGACGACCTGCGAGGGGGGGTCGCCGGCGGGTCCATCCTGCAGGGCGTGCTCACTGTCGGCATGGAGATCGAGGTAACCAACCGACCGAGCCAACTAGACGAGCGGCAACAAGCCGGGCTGCGAGGTCGACGACCTGCGAGGGGGGGTCGCCGGCGGGTCCATCCTGCAGGGCGTGCTCACTGTCGGCATGGAGATCGAGGTAACCAACCGACCGAGCCAACTAGACGAGCGGGAACAAGCCGGGCTGCGAGGGGGGGTCGCCGGCGGGTCCATCCTGCAGGGCGTGCTCACTGTCGGCATGGAGATCGAGGTAACCAACCGACCGAGCCAACTAGACGAGCGGGAACAAGCCGGGCTGCGAGGTCGACGACCTGCGAGGGGGGGTCGCCGGCGGGTCCATCCTGCAGGGCGTGCTCACTGTCGGCATGGAGATCGAGGTAACCAACCGACCGAGCCAACTAGACGAGCGGGAACAAGCCGGGCTGCGAGGTCGCCGGCGGGTCCATATTGCAAGGAGTGCTTACTGTCGGCATGGAGATCGAGGTAACCACACCAGGATAATGCACAGCAGGATAATGCACGACAGCATATTGTACAACAGAATATTGTACGACATAATGGTATGGGAAATAGGGTTATGGGCGAAGAAAAAAAATACTGGATTGATTTTAAATAAATGAATAAGTTATTTTATTTTATAACTTTTAGCACTGGGAAGTAATACGTCCGTCTCGAAGCGCGGTAAGAATACAGAGTGAGGGCAAACGTTCACTCAATGGCATTCGGTCAATCGAATCATTCGCTCATCATTCATTCTTGATTTACTCCAGTCATTCGCTCAATTGTACTAAACTATCGAATGAGAAACTGTGATCCTTTAACTACATTAATCAATATCGAAACTAGAGTCAGACCAATAAATTAATTTTTGCCATTTCAATGAACTAAATTCAACACGCCCCCTCAAAAATTAATTTCTATTTACAATCTTATTCATAGATTACAGTTTTTCACCTAAACGAACCGTATATACTTCCAAGTGTGGGCTGGGGAACCGACAAAAATGTGATCCAACATTTGTTGCAAGGACTAGGGAAACCCAGAAAAACCTAGTCAAACCACAAGCACTTGAACTTAAATATTTCAAACTTAAATATTTCAAAAATAATATATAAACACAGGTTAATCAACACCATTATTAATCACCATTATTAATTATTCTAGACCCATTTCATTGCGCATCTCTTGAAATGGAATCGAAGGTAAAGGTTTAGTCAACGCATCTGCCAATTGTTTACCTGTGGGAATATAACACAATTTTATTACGTTTTTCTCGACCTGTTCCCTGGAGAAATGATATTTGATGTCTATGTGTTTGGATCTCTTATGATTGGTTGGATTGTTCGCGATACTTATGCAACCATTATTGTCTTCGAAAATGACAATAGGTTCTGTGATAGTTAATTTAATGCTATGAGCTAGAGACTTAAGCCACAATGCCTCCTTGACGCCTTCATACAAAGCCATATATTCAGCCTCAGTCGAAGAAGCTGCAACTGACGTCTGTCTCTTTGTACTCCAGGTTATCGTGCAATTATTAAATAATTTAAATAAATACCCGGTTGTACTTCTTCTATCACTTGTATCACTTCCACCCCAATCTGAGTCTACATACCCACTTAACACATTATCATTTTTATCAGATCGTTTGTAAGTTAATTTTAAATCAGTAGTACCTTTCAGATACCTAAGCACCCTTTTTAGACATTGCCACAACTCTTTGTTATTTTTATTGGTGTACCTGCTTAATATATTTACACTTGTGCTTAAATCAGGTCGAGTACAGATCATTATATACATTAAACAGCCTATGACATTTCTGCATGGCGCATTGTATTTATCCTCGCAGTTTAACGCTTCATAATTAAGTTTATTTTCTAACGGTGTACTCACCGGATTGCAATCATGCATGTTAAATTTATTTAAAACCTGCTTTATGTATGTACTTTGGTCAAGTGTTATTTTATCATTGTGCCTTGTGACTTTAATACCGAGAAATAATCTTATTTCATCTAAATCAGTCATTTTAAATTTGCTCATTAAATACTTCTTGAAATTATACATCGTTTCATTTTCAGTACACGCAATAACTAAGTCATCTACGTATAAAACCACATAAATATTTTTATTTACATTTCCTTTATCCAGCATATATATACACCTGTCAACAGCTGAATTTTGGAAACCTATTTCCTTTAGAGATTGCTCGAAAACCTCAAACCAACATCTCGCTGCTTGTTTTAAACCGTACAAAGCTTTATTCAATTTACAAACGTAATTTGTTTCATTATTTACACCCTTAGGAATCTCCATGTAAATATCTTCCTTTAATTTTTCGTTTAGAAACGCGGTCTTAACGTCCATGTGATGAATCAACAAATTAAATTGATTAGCAAACGCAATAATGAATCTGAAACTAGCTATCCTAGCTACAGGTGCAAACGTCTCGTTATAATCAGTAAGATACTCCTGGCTAAACCCGCGAGCAACTAAACGCGCCTTGTAACGCAAAGGTTTGCCAAACGCGTCGTACTTTATTGAGAAAATCCATTTGCAATCGACTATGTTTTTATCCTGTGGCCTTGGGACCAAAGTCCACGTTTCATTTTCCGTAAGAGAATTTAACTCCTCCCTAATCGCGGATTCCCACTGAGTTCTGTCATCTCGAGTTTTAATTTCGTCATAGGAAGTCGGTACCTTGCATGAAACCGACTGCGCGCACAATAAATAGTCATCATCACTTTCGTAGTACGAAACGGGGGAACGACCTTTGAGCCTATCACTTCTCCGTACCTGATTTTGATTTGTGTCTTTGTTTACGTTTTTATCAGAACTGCCCGAGCTGTCAGAACTTACGTCACAGCGAGAACTAACGGGACACGAATCGACTGGTTTGTTTATTCTGCGAATTTTACTACTACCCTCATAACCATCAGATTTCGAACCATCTGATTTGTTTACGTCACTGACTGATAAGTCATCGGAATTTCTGATAACATTCCGTTCAGGCGTTAGTGGGGGCCTGGATTGTAGGTAGTTTCGCTCATCCATGATTACGTCACGGACAACGACATACTTTTCGCATTCTGGATTCCAAACTTTGTAACCGTTTGGTTCGTACCCTACTAGTATTCCTTTCCACGACCTGTCGTCAAATTTAGTTGTACTGGTTTTGTTGTGTACGTATACAGTCGATCCGAAAACCTTTAAATATTTTAATACAGGTTTTTTATCATGCCAAAGCTCGTATGGTGTTTTAGATTGATTCAAAGCCCTAGTGGGAGTTATGTTTATTAAATGCACGGCTGTTAGCACGGCTTCACCCCAAAAAACTTTTTCTAACTTCGCACCATTTAAAATAGACCGAGCCTTTTCCGTAATAGTCCTGTTCATACGCTCTGAAACGCCGTTCTGTTGGGGAGTTCGGGACAGTCAGATGATACGAAATACCTTTCTGTACGCAGTATTCTTTCATCTCGGTAGATAAATACTCTCCACCGTTATCGCAATATAAGTTTACTAATTTTGTATTGAATTTAGCTTCACTTTTCGCTACGTAATCTTTGAAGGCCGAAAATACATCTGACTTGTACGTAATTAAATACACGACACAATAATGAGTAAACTGATCAACAAATAACACGTAATAGTTTTTGTTGTCAACGGTAGGTGGAGTGATAGGTCCGCAAACATCCGAATGCACAACATATAGGGGTCGTTTTATATGACTTTTATCTTTAGATTGGTTAAACGGCAATCTTGTCTGTTTCCCATTTATGCATGCTTCACACAAAGTATCATTAGGAATCACGGATATAATCTGGTTTAGATCTTCAACCATGTTATTACTTTTAAGTTCTAAGAATTTATTTTTAGAAATATGGCCTAAACGTTGATGCCACAAATTGTAACTATTCTTATCATTGTTGCTGCATACTTGAGAAACAGAACAGCTTGTTTTAACACTTGAAATGAAGTCTAGTTTAGTAGAACCGTGCAAAGACTTACCAGACATTATAATTTTACCGTCTTTACATATTTGGGTTGTTCCGTCTTCTGCAAAGATCGTCCTGCATCCTGCCATCTGCATTTTGTGCACAGAGAGCAGATTGAATGGGGCCTCTGGGCAGTAGAGCACATCCTCCAAAACACCTTGAATGCCCATGTTCGTCGTCACGTGCATAGTTCCCTTCTTGGTAGCTGAAATAAATTGACCATTTTTAGCAACCTGAATTTTGAAAGGTGGATTTAATTCAGTAGAAGTAACAAACTGATCGTCCCTTTTTATGATGTGGTCCGTTGCTCCAGAATCCAATAAGAAGGATACTTTATTAAGAGATATTCCTTGTTCGTCTTCCTGGTAACCTCCAGCCATGAAAGCGAAGCCAGAAAACTCATTTGACTCGGGAGGTTGCTGGGTTACAGCTTGAATAGTCCTGGTCCGGTTTGTCTCAGCCTGCTTGTCTTGAATCATCCTTTTAAAGTAGTAACAGTCCTTTTTCATATGTCCTTTACGCCCACAGTGATGACACTTGGTGAAATGTGATTTCTTCTGGGGTTTGAATTGCTTGTAGCTTCTCTGATTCAAGTTATTCGGCTGTCTCGAATTATCCATGCGTCTTCTTTTGAAAGAATCGGTTTTATTCTCAGAGAAAAGAACTTTGGCGCTCGTATCACTACCCTCGTTCTTCAATTTTACCTCGTGGTCTAAAAGTCGAGTTTTTACAAAAGCCAGCGTCAAGCTTTCCTCGGACAAGGTCTCGATAGCGGTGATGACACCATCGTAGGTGGAAGGCAGCGTCAGCAGTAAATGGGCTACCTTATCCATTTCGTCCAGCCTGGCGCCTGCCGCCGACAGTTCCGTAATGAGGTCATCGAACAATGCGAAATGTTTTACCAGGCACGTGTCTCCTTGTAGCTTCAAAACCAGCAACTTTTTGCGTAAAGCCAGTTGAGTAGCAACACTTTTTCGCTCGTACAGTGCATCCAAATTTTGAATAATTTGTCGTGCTGTAGTCTCGTCCTTTGCAAAACCGAGATAGGAGTCGGACAAATATTCCACAATTAAACTTTTAGCAATGCGGTTATTTTTCTTCCACGACTCACATCTTATAATGGGGTCCTCGTCGATTACACGTATGACGTCCAATTCACTCAGCAGAGCACGTATGCGAAATTTCCATACACTGTACCTTTCTCCATTGAAAGGGGTTATGTTCCGTTTTACAGTTTTTGAATTTTCCATTTTGCAGTTCAAAATTAAACGGTTAGGGATTTGAAAAGCCGAAGCGCTTTTTAGAAATATAAGAAGCAAAAAGACCAGCAAAGTGGCTGGGCCCATAACCTATGGGAAATAGGGTTATGGGCGAAGAAAAAAAAATACTGGATTGATTTTAAATAAATGAATAAGTTATTTTATTTTATAACTTTTAGCACTGGGAAGTAATACGTCCGTCTCGAAGCGCGGTAAGAATACAGAGTGAGGGCAAACGTTCACTCAATGGCATTCGGTCAATCGAATCATTCGCTCATCATTCATTCTTGATTTACTCCAGTCATTCGCTCAATTGTACTAAACTATCGAATGAGAAACTGTGATCCTTTAACTACATTAATCAATATCGAAACTAGAGTCAGACCAATAAATTAATTTTTGCCATTTCAATGAACTAAATTCAACAAATGGATGGATGGTCTGGAAGTACGGGTCCGGACCGATAATGTACAAGGCTGTAAATGGAATCGTTCGACGTGAACAAGCCGGGCTGCGAGGTCGACGACCTGCGAGGGGGGGTCGCCGGGGGCTCCATATTGCAAGGAGTGCTCACTGTCGGCATGGAGATAGAGGTAACCAACCGACCGAGCCAACTAGACGAGCGGGAACAAGCCGGGCTGCGAGGTCGACGACCTGCGAGGGGGGGTCGCCGGCGGGTCCATCCTGCAGGGCGTGCTCACTGTCGGCATGGAGATCGAGGTAACCAACCGACCGAGCCAACTAGACGAGCGGGAACAAGCCGGGCTGCGAGGTCGACGACCTGCGAGGGGGGGGTCGCCGGCGGGTCCATCTTGCAAGGAGTGCTTACTGTCGGCATGGAGATCGAGGTAACCAACCGACCGAGCCAACTAGACGAGCGCAACAAGCCGGGCTGCGAGGTCGACGACCTGCGAGGGGGGGTCGCCGGGGGCTCCATATTGCAGGGCGTGCTCACTGTCGGCATGGAGATCGAGGTAACCAACCCACTATAGCCGCGGGGGCCATAAATAATAGGATTAACTTCAATGGATGATCTTTATTCAAAGATATGGACCCTTGGGTGGGTCCATTAATGTATCACAAAATATATAAGATAGACAAAATGTTCACTTTCACTTTTTGGACTGTTTCGGGAACTTCACTTGGTTAAATACAGTTGCAAAAATATGCGAGAGTACAAATTAACAAGGATAGGTGTTGACTTCACCGTCAGTTAGAGAGGAGTGCGTCAAAAAAGCCAAGAACGGTGACGTTTCGGTGCCGTGTTCCAAATTTAAGTTATAAAATGATTCGAAAAAGGGAGATGTGAGGGTGGCTTAGGGAGGATGTCCATGCAGAGTTTGCACTCTGCTACACCACCGAGCCAACTAGACGAGCGGGGACAAGCCGGGCTGCGAGGTCGACGACCTGCGAGGGGGGGTCGCCGGCGGGTCCATATTGCAGGGCGTGCTCACTGTCGGCATGGAGATCGAGGTAACCAACCGACCGAGCCAACTAGACGAGCGCAACAAGCCGGGCTGCGAGGTCGACGACCTGCGAGGGGGGGTCGCCGGCGGGTCCATCTTGCAAGGAGTGCTTACTGTCGGCATGGAGATCGAGGTAACCAACCGACCGAGCCAACTAGACGAGCGGCAACAAGCCGGGCTGCGAGGTCGACGACCTGCGAGGGGGGGTCGCCGGGGGCTCCATATTGCAGGGCGTGCTCACTGTCGGCATGGAGATCGAGGTAACCAACCCACCGAGCCAACTAGACGAGCGGGGACAAGCCGGGCTGCGAGGTCGACGACCTGCGAGGGGGGGTCGCCGGGGGCTCCATATTGCAGGGCGTGCTCACTGTCGGCATGGAGATCGAGGTAACCAACCCACCGAGCCAACTAGACGAGCGGGGACAAGCCGGGCTGCGAGGTCGACGACCTGCGAGAGGGGGTCGCCGGCGGGTCCATATTGCAGGGCGTGCTCACTGTCGGCATGGAGATCGAGGTAACCAACCGACCGAGCCAACTAGACGAGCGGGAACAAGCCGGGCTGCGAGGGGGGGTCGCCGGCGGGTCCATCCTGCAGGGCGTGCTCACTGTCGGCATGGAGATCGAGGTAACCAACCGACCGAGCCAACTAGACGAGCGGGAACAAGCCGGGCTGCGAGGTCGACGACCTGCGAGGGGGGGTCGCCGGCGGGTCCATCCTGCAGGGCGTGCTCACTGTCGGCATGGAGATCGAGGTAACCACACATAGTGACGTCGCCATAACGAGTCTGTTGCGCGACAGTCGCGCGAGAGTGAAAGGAACTTCTCTTCCATAGAGCAACAAACCACTGGAGCGGTAACGGGACCTATTTTGAATGTGACGCTATTCTCCAACATTTGTGGGAGAAAGGCGGTCGCTACGACGGCTCTGATTAGTTAACTCAAGGTCGAGAGAAAGTGCGAGGGATCCTGGGAATTGAGTGAAATAGTTCCAACAAATGGAGCTGATCACCCGTCTGCGAGCTTCTCAGGTAACCCACCCCGAGGAAATAGAAGAAGTGTGAGGAATTCTAATAATATAGATATCAATAGAAAAGTTTAAACTATTTTTAGTTGGGGTTTTTGTTATTGAGTAAAATGCTTGTGGTACAAAAAAAGTTTAGGTGGTTTATTGCTCCATGTTCTCTTTCATTCATGCAACAAAGTCGCCTGTGCGCTTTTACTTTAAAAGACATAGAAAGGATCTGGAAATGGCGGTCGACGATCATGCTTTCATATTTTTGAAATGTTATCTCGCATATACCAGGTGCAGGTGGTGATTCTTTTCCTCTCACACAAAGGTAATCGCCGCTTTTTACAGATTCTCTACAGCACGCGCACGAGTTCATGACCATTTAGAAATATACGCCTTATTGTCGCACATTCCAGTACCACGGCGAGTATGACACGGAGGCGCACATTTCAAGATGGTCATGAACTCACGCGCGTACTGTATCTGGCTGGACGGGTTATCTAAACGTACCTACTTATTTATTTCCCAGGTGCGGCCGGGCCTGGTCAGCAAGGACGCGGACGGCAAGCTGACCTGCCAGCCCATCTTCTCCCGCATCGTCTCCCTGTTCGCCGAACAGAACGAGCTTCAGTACGCGGTGCCTGGGGGGTTAATCGGAGTGGGCACCAAGATCGAACCGACCCTGTGCCGTGCGGACAGACTTGTTGGACAGGTAACATATAGCATGTACTTATGGTGACCCGCCCTTAAGGTAACCCGCATCGTCTCTCTGTTCGCCGAACAGAACGAGCTGCAATACGCGGTGCCTGGGGGGTTAATCGGAGTGGGCACCAAGATCGAACCCACCCTGTGTCGCGCGGACCGACTTGTGGGACAGGTAACATATAGCATGACCTTAAGGTGACCTGCCCTTAAGGTGACCTGCATCGTCTCCCTGTTCGCGGAACAGAACGAGCTTCAGTACGCCGTGCCTGGAGGGTTAATCGGAGTGGGCACCAAGATCGAACCGACCCTGTGCCGCGCGGACCGACTTGTGGGACAGGTAACATATAGCATGTACTTAAGGTGACCTGCCATTAAGGTGACCTGCCCTTAAGGTGACCTGCCCTTAAGTTGACCTGTATCGTCTCTCTGTTCGCCGAACAGAACGAGCTCCAATACGCCGTGCCTGGAGGGTTGATCGGAGTGGGCACCAAGATCGAACCTACCCTGTGCCGCGCGGACAGACTTGTTGGACAGGTAACATACAGCATGTACTTAAGGTGACCTGCCCTTAAGGTGAAAGGTGACCAGCCCTTAAGGTGACCTGCAACCTCCCTGTTTGCCGAACAGAACGAGCTCCAGTACGCGGTGCCTGGGGGGTTAATCGGAGTGGGCACCAAGATCGAACCGACCCTGTGCCGCGCGGACAGACTTGTGGGACAGGTAAACAAATACCATTCGTGTGCGTGGACACTCGTGAAAACTCAATAAAGTCAAATACGTGATAAGGTGTGTCCACACCAAGCGAGGCTGCTCGCTGCCTCTCTGCCTCGCGCGGCATACGCTAGTGCGCAGGCGAGCCAACTTTGCCCGAATTTGGACACCTACCTAAGTAATAGGCAAAAGTCTGAGGCGTTGATTTTGGCTCGGCCGGCGCGCGTTCGCTCGAGCATGAACGGGTGAGCAACGTAATTTTTTGGGCCGGCTGCTCGCTTGGCGTGGACGCGCCTATTATTGAAATTCTAAGTCATTATCATCAGCCCACATCCACCCACTGCAGAGTAAAGGCCTCCTCTCTACAGCACCAATCCTCACAGTTCTATGCCAGCCTGATGCAGTGTAAACTGAAACAGTAACCGCTTGTTACTGAAATGATACAAATCGGGGCCATAATCGGTCGGGGGGCCTGGGCAAGTGCCCATTGTGACTAATGGATAAGATGGGCCTGCCACTTCGGCATCACTCCTCACTAGAGCTATTAATAAAGGTTATTTAATTCAGCGTCAATCCTCACTAGAGCTGTTAATAAAGGTTATTTAATTCAGCGTCAATCCTCACTAGAGCTGTTAATAAAGGTTATTTAATTCAGCGTCAATCCTCACTAGAGCTGTTAGTAAAGGTTATTTAATTCAGCGTCAATCCTCACTAGAGCTGTTAATAAAGGTTATTTAATTCAGCGTCAATCCTCACTAGAGCTGTTAATAAAGTTTATTTAATTCAGCGTCAATCCTCACTAGAGCTGTTAATAAAGGTTATTTAATTCAGCGTCAATCCTCACTAGAGCTGTTAATAAAGGTTATTTAATTCAGCGTCAATCCTCACTAGAGCTGTTAATAAAGGTTATTTAATTCAGCCTCAATCCTCACTAGAGCTGTTAATAAAGGTTATTTAATTCAGCGTCAATCCTCACTAGAGCTATTAATAAAGGTTATTTAATTCAGCGTCAATCCTCACTATAATAATTTCCCCAGGTTTTGGGAGCAGTGGGCGCGCTGCCCGGAATCTTCGTGAAGCTTGAAGTGTCGTACTATCTCCTCAAGCGACTTCTCGGAGTGCGCACCGAGGGGGACAAGAAGGCGGCCAAAGTACAGAAACTCACCAGGAACGAGGTAACTATATAGAATAACCATTATCAATTTATTTCAAACATTGCATTACATTGCTGGGAGGCATCTTCGTGAAGCTGGAAGTGTCGTACTATCTCCTCAAGCGGCTTCTCGGAGTGCGCACCGAGGGGGACAAGAAGGCGGCCAAAGTACAGAAACTCACCAGGAACGAGGTAACTATATAGAATAACCATTATCAATTTATTTCAAACATTGCATTACATTGCCGGGAGGCATCTTCGTGAAGCTGGAAGTGTCGTACTATCTCCTCAAGCGACTACTCGGAGTGCGCACCGAGGGGGACAAGAAGGCGGCCAAAGTACAGAAACTCACCAGGAACGAGGTAACTATAAACAATAACCATTACCAATTTATATAAAAACATTACATTACATTACTGGGAGGCATCTTCGTGAAGCTGGAAGTGTCGTACTATCTGCTCAAGCGGCTTCTCGGAGTGCGCACAGAGGGGGACAAGAAGGCGGCCAAAGTACAGAAACTCACCAGGAACGAGGTAACTATATAGAATAACAAAAAACAATACTTTGGTAGTTTCATTCAGAACACTCGAAGCATAAACATTTAAGGCGGGTATTCATTTCTAGGACCAAGTTCCGAAAAATTGCATAAATACTAAATTTCCTCATAAATGTTCCTAATGAGGACGCATTTAAAAAAATTATCCGGAACAAAGTTCCCAACGAAAAAGTCCTCATTGGGAACTTTTCGGGAACATTGTATAAACAAAGTTTTTGGGATTTGGTCCCCAGTAAATACCTGGCTTTATACGATTCTACTCAGAGGCAGACTACGCCTGCTTGATGTCCTAAAAGGTAAATAAATAAAATAAATAAAAATAAAATAAAAATGTTTTATTTCAGACCAATGATCCATATACATAAGTTACATCAACACAAAGCAACATGTTAAAATAATAAGTTAGGTTGATTATTATTAGACTATATTATAGGTGTTGAATTAGACAACAACCTTGGGATACATACTCAGGTGCAGTCCAACCCAATGTTTGATAATACTACTTTCATAGAATCTCGATGCAATGACCGCCAGGATTCGGTTGGTGCTGCCACGAATTCTCTGCAGAAGTGTGATGTATGTGTGTGCTTGAGTGTCAGATACAATGTCGCGGGGACTTTATCCCCAATGAATACTCGCCTTTATTTAGTGTTATGAAAAATCTGGTGCCTTCAATTATATGGCAGTTGCATAAATATTACATAACAATCATGTATGTTTTCCCAGGTGCTACTAGTGAACATCGGGTCTCTCAGCACAGGCGGGCGCGTGATCGCCACCAAGGCCGATTTAGCGAAGATAGCCCTCACCAACCCCGTCTGCACAGAGATCGGGGAGAAAGTGGCCCTTAGCAGGAGGGTTGAGAACCACTGGCGGTGAGTACATGTGATGTTAGGAAGGAAGGTGAAACAAATTGTATGATTCTATTTAACTATATCAATTATTGCATGCTTGCATTCTGAGTAAATTATCTCTAGCATGACGGCACAATTTATTTGCTGTGTTGCACAGTAATGGGACATCTTCTTGCTATGCAGAGGTGCCAGATGTATTTCCTGGCTGGAGCAGATAAGAGTAATGAATTTAAATGTACTGTTTGTGTTTTTGCCCCTGACATGGAATCCTGTGTAGTAAAACAAATACTTTGTTCCAGGTTAATCGGATGGGGACAAATTCAAGGAGGAGAAACTATCGAACCCGCTAAACCCATCAAGAACTAACGTATTCTGTTAAATCTTTTATATTATACCTATCGTATTCATATATTTAAATAAAACTACACATGAACTTGGTTGTTTTCATTTATGAACCGTAATCTGAAGTCATTCACCCTTGATCTTGAGATGTATGATAAAAATAATCAATAACAAGAAGATACGTAAACAAACAACAAATTAGGGTGTTAGGGAAAATCGAAAAATACTGCATTGATTATGATGATGATGGTCTCTCCGGCCGATTTCGGCCATGGCGACCACTTCTACTCCTGATCAAGTCGGCGCTGATGCGCCCGTAGGTTAGGTGGGTATTGTATGTAGCCGATTTTGGCAGTAAACTCCCGTGCACAGTGCGGGCACGCCAGTGAGAGTATAGTATTCTTTGGTGCGGACTGCGGGCACGTGAGTTTGCCATTTGTAGTTAATAGCGGCGGAAGGTTTGAGGTTTTGGCAGTACAACGGCCAGCGAATCCGCGACTTTGAGGACGCTAAACGCAATGAATTGAAGGCTCGACTTCCCGCCGCCATACTGCATTATTAGGGTAAATGAAGCTGTTCTAACTTTTCATAATTTATTTTCCAGAGAAAAAGGAACACACTACTTATCTATGATGTGATGAGATGAATAAAATACAATTATCTGGGTAAATAATTTATTGATTTTGTTCATTTCATTTACACTGCAGTGATGTGAGGTCTAGGCCATGTATATAAAAGTGTTGATGTCGTCGTCGTCTCTCCGCATGTACTTGTGCTCGATGAGCCACTCCAGTTGCTCCTTGATCATTTTCTTAGACGGCAGGAACATGTTTTTCAATATTTCCACCAGTTCGCTCTGAAAAATTTAAAGTTAGTAATAAACATTATTAGTGATACAGTCTTCAAACTCAGAAACATTATAGTACGCAAGATCGCTTAAGTGAGAGTTCCCGCGCGTGTGGTTCGTTTGAAACGAATCTTTAGGCTATTCTTTAGCTATTTGAGCGGGCCTTGCTAGCATACTTGCAAAAAAAAAATGGCAGCCATTTCAAACTTTTTTTATTGGCCAAAATTTTGTTATTTTGTAATAACTCAAAACTGGTAAGTGCTATAAATGAACATTGTATAGAAGAAATGTTACGCGTAAATTTCTGCACAACCTTGCTCTAATAACTTTTTGATAATCTAATAGTTTGCGAAAAACGCTTTAATACATGGCAGTTTTTCTAAAACTCACCAAATCTAAAATATGAATTAAGTAGTGAAGTTGGGGATTAAGAATTACTTACTGTGTGGGTAGACCTTGCTACGGTATCCTGACTGATACTTAGTAACAAGCTTTCTGCCCAGTGGTTTTACCCGCTAATATATTTTCAAGTAAACAAGCAAATTTTTTGCCAATTTACACCCTGAGTTTTACCACCTTATGAGATGATTTTCTTAAATTCCTTTCCTGGTGTTAATTCACCCAACCAAAATAACCTCTGCGCAAAATTTCAAGAACCTAGGTCCAGTGGTATTGCCTGTGCATAGATTTACAATTTGTAAAAAATATTAAATTTGTTCGTAGTTGCCACATTTTTATTTTTTTGCAATCCCTTGAGGATGTTCTTTAATAGTTCTGACCCAAGGTCCTGTTAGGATAGCAAAAAAAGAACGAAATGTGGCAACAACGAACAAACTCTACTTTTTTCATACAAATTGCATACCACGCACAGGCAATACTACTGGACCTAGGACCCTGAAATTTTGCACAGAGGTTATTTGAATAATCTTAATTAATATCAAGAAAGGATTCCAAAAAATTTATCACTTAAAGTGGTAAAACAGAGGACGAAAATTTGTATAAAATTAACTTGTTTACTTCAAAATATATCAGCGGGTAAAACCGCTGGGCGGAAAGCTTGTTACTAAATATCAGGCAGGATATTGTAGCATGGTCTACCCACACAGCGAGTGACTCTTAATCCCCAACTTCACTACTTACTTTAAACTTTCGAATTTGTGAGTTTTCAGCAAAAACTGCCATGTTGTGCTATGTTTTTCTCGCAAACTATTGGATTATGAAAAAGTTATTGATAACATTCATATGCAGAAATTTACGCTTAACATATCTTCCATACAATAATTATTTGTAGCTCTTACCATTTTTGAATTATTACAAAATAACAAAATTTTGGCCAATAAAAAAAGTTTGAAATGGCTGCCATTTTTTTTTTGTAAGTATGCTAGCAAGGCCCCGGCTCGGAATAGCTAAAGAATAGCCTAAAGATTCGTTTCCAAAGCGGAACCGACCTGAAACACGCACGGGAACTCCCAAAATTTTTTTGTATAGGAATTCTAACCTACTATTATTAGTGATACAGTCTTCAAACTTATGTCAGAGGTGGTGTAAATGGCCATTTTTTGGGCATGGCGGTTACGCTCTGCCTAACCCGCAAGTTATATAGGCGTGATATTTGTATGTGGGACATTTCATGGAAATATTATTATGCCAAGTTATAAAAGGAGAGACATGAAAAAGTAAATGAAAAATGTTCTCTTTGGCGATTCGGCAGCGATGTTTACGATAAAATGTACGCAAGTATTTGCGTCGCTGGCTTCTGGCGGCCATTTTCTTGAGGCTTTGTGACGAGCGATCAAGCCGGCGGACGAATATACTATATTTGCTGGAACCTAACTTGACCTTCGTATTTGTAGTGATAATTACGTGCGCGCTAGATAGAATCGAATTTCGACAAGTCCTAAACATTTGATTCTTACCTGAAGAGCTGTGTTTGTGATACGTTTTCTCATCTTCAAGATCTTTATGATAGCTTCCTGAGTCCGCAAGATGCGCAACTGCACAATGGAGTGATTATCCTCCATCTGAGAGCGCTCGGTACTCAGCTGCAATCTACCAATCAAATTGATCTTCCCTCTTCTTTGCGGCTTCCCATTCTTGATCAGCGCGAATTCTTGATTCACCCAGAATGTCGTATTCTCGGAAAAGTCTTTCGGGTTCTGAACGGCCGGCTCGTAACACAACAACTGCCGCTTTAACTTAGGGAATGCTACCAAAGACCACAAGGTTCTTCTCAATTCAGGATCAGGTAACTCAGTGGCTAATCTAAGATTTTCGTATGTCACCTTATCCATAGGTCTCTGATTCCATGCAAATAAAACGGCCATTTGAAAAGTGGTCACGTCCAGATCGAATCTTCCAACTGAATTCGCAAATGTGATGGTTCCATTGCTCATATGATGATACCACTGCAGTTTCCGGCCTGAGTGCTTTTTCTTGTAAAATTCTTCAACTTCTGGAATATAGTCTTCCAATTCTAATGGAAGACTGACGGTGACTCTCTCTGAGCCGCGCGCCCACGCGCCCGCGTTAAGTATCTTGATGTTGATGGCGTCATGACGCGTGGTCTCTGCTCTGAACTGAGTGTTGAGATCTTCACTAACCTTAATATCTTGGAACATCCTTGCCAATTTGTTGACATAATCAGCAGGCATACCTACTTCACGCAGCCACTCCACCATATCCTCTTCCTTCTCGGAATCAGCACTAGAATCTAATATCAATCTTCTTGTTAAATGTGCTTTGTGGTACCGCATGAAAACATCCTTGTTTTCAATGTACTTCAAAACAAGTAACACATCTCTCAGTCTGTGTTCTATCTGTTCACTTGTCAACCGTTTACTGAGTGGTGTCTTTCGTAGCAACATATCACAATAGTTTGCAAGGAGTTCAGGACATTTACTCTCTGGAGCTGTACCTTTAGTACCACGAAGAAGTGCTGATGATGGTAACTCCAGTTTAAATACTGTTGTATCATTCACAACACACTTGTAAGCTTTATCTCTAGCAGTCAAAAATCTAGGGTCATCCACAAAGGCTTCTCTTGCTAAGGTACTGAATCTCTTGAACAGATCTAACAATCTTTCTACATATTTTTCTGAATCAGAGGTAATGATATCGGCTGAGGCGACCATGTCTGCTAAGCCTGCTGAGACTATGTGGGCTTCGAGAGCTCGGAGTATGGGAGTGACTCCATCTGGTACTCTATCCAGAAGTCTGAACATGAGTTGGAGTTTCTCAGTCTCTCCAGCTTTGATGAGAGGAGCACTTTCAGCTAGTAAGGTTTGGAGGTGTTCTCCTATGAGGACCTTTTCGCAGCATTGTGTGAGGGCGGCCACACTGCCACTGCCTGGCTCTAGATATCTATGAGCTCTAGCTTCTTCCTCCTTCAGGCGCTGGTCTGCATACCGCATGTAAGACTGCACTCCATTAGCCAGCAGGTGCTCATTTGCTTTCAGTTTATAAAACTCCTCAGTGGCTTGCATGTAAGCTGCTTCAAAATTTTCTCTATAGATTTGTAGCTTATCCATTGGGTTGGAGCATAAATTAACTGAAACAGAAAATAGTTTTAGTTTAGAGCTGACAATCTCGGATTCAAAATGGTATTTTATTTAGTTACTTATATTAGTGTTCCAATACTCACCATAAGATTCTCTAACTCCAATCACAAGTTGTGAGTCGAATGACTCTCCATTCCTCTCGGCTTGCACAAGTTTCATGGCTGAATCCTGCAACCTCTGCTTGATATCCATGAATATACTCTGGTTCCAAGAGTCCAACATGAGCTTCCTCACCAAACTATCTTCTATGTTGTTATTGTTGTTCTTTTTCTGAGAATTTGATGTATTCGAATTGGTTACTTTACTGATGTTGTTTATAGAGTTCTCCAGCTGCCGGAATGGCGTGGGTAAGTAGTTGCACTGCGTGAAGAACTTCCCCCACTCGGCGATGTAGGCCTTGAGCAGGGCTTGGTCTTCGCGTTGGGCTAGGACGCGAGCTTGCGCCTGTTTTATGTACATCATAATGTCCTGCTGCAACGCATCGCGCAGCTTGTAAGGCCCTCTCTCATCCCAAAGGCAAACTGAATGCACCGCTCCAAACAGGTCCTGCCATTCCCCTTGAGTGACCGGCTCTTGCTTCAGCAGTTTCAAAACGATCGGGCGCATAGAAGGCCATTTATCCTCAAAGGTGACTTGCCCTTTATCCTAAAAAAATGCGTAAGAATTAGTGCCACAACGATTTTTACAATACTTTTGTGCTGAAATAGACAGTAAAAACTTACCTTTAGCATGACTAATTATATAAATTATCGTAAAATTCGTAACAGAACAACAGCATTCTAATCAAATTTTTAATAGTTTTTTCTCGATTTTTCGTGTCGTGGCATAGACACTACTTTCGTTCGGCCTTCAATCCGTCAAACAAAGTACCCCCTACACGATCAATATTTGCGCATAAGAAACGTTATATCCGAAAATAACGTTATTTGTAACGTTATGATGGACAACCCTTGTTGTCCACTCATTAGTGCATTGGTTGATTGATTGAGGTTGAGCGATTGACAAATAAAAAAATGTCAAAGAGGATTCGGGAATAATATTTTTCTCGAATTTATATTATTTCGGGAAATAAAATTATCTGAAGTGGATATAACACGTTTATTGTAATAGTTAAGTTTGTAATGCAGTACATTAATGTGTAGCCATGGTGGTCAAAACTGAAGATGTACAGGAAAATACAAAAAGGTTACGTTTCAAACCTCTTACCAATCTTCAGCATGGTTCTGGTGATGCTGTAGATTCTAAGGTCTCTAAGGATGTAAAAAGTAAAGGTAAGCGCGGAAATTGGTCTACGTAATGTGTGGAATAAATCAGATGTATGCCTAATATTTTATTTGCTTCAGATGGTGACAAATCGGCGTCATTGTTTGCGTTCCTACACATTGAGCTCACTCGAGGATATTTACTCGAACACGATGAGGAGCGGTTTTCAGCGAGGCGGGAGAAAGTGTACTCCTTTATCAAAATCCCTCAGGAGCTGGAGAAGTTCATGGCATATGGATTCTTCCAGTGTGCTGACTCGCTGCTGTTTGTTTACACATTTCTGCCTATGAGATTTATCATGGCCTTCTGGTCGTTTTTCACTAGACTATTCAGAAGGTGTTTTGGGTAAGCCTCTATCTAATTATTAATTTATAACCAAATCCCATACCCATGCCCAACACATAGAAGTGAGACTATTATTATTTTCTTGCTGTAACTAATTTAATGTAACAAATTTATTTGTATACCTATGCTTCACTTTAAAATGCCTCATTATTTTACAGATTTTGCTCACATCCAAGGAAAAGTATACTGAAACAAGCAGAGACCTGTGATGTATTGAAAGGGTTCATTCTAATAGTATGCAGCATACTAATGTGTTATATTGACACCAATATGATGTATCATTTAGTAAAGAGTCAGAGTGTGATGAAATTGTACATATTCTACAATATGTTAGAAGTAGGAGACAGATTGTTTTCTGCTTTTGGACAAGACACAATTGATGCCCTGTTTTGGACTGCTACAGAGCCGAGGGATAGAAGAAGAGAGCATCTAGGGCTTATACCACATCTAATCTTTGCCATGACCTATGTGTGTATCCTTTTCTAATCAGACATACAGATAGACATAGCTCTTGAATAGTAGATCATTCAAGAGTGGGTGTGTGCTACTGTTAGGTAATTAATGCACAGCACACTGGTAAAATAGGTATGATGTCATGGTTCATACTAAGGTGTACTACACTGGACAATATCATAGTCCATAATACACAAAAGATAATGAACTGTTTAAAAAATATTAAATTAGGTGTTCTTTCAAATATATTATTTTGCTTTTAGTCGTTAAACAATCTCATTTTGTGTGTTTTTTCCATACATCAAGATTTAGTGATCTGCAAACTACACAAGCTCTATTATTTATACCAAAATGTATCTTTGCTCTTAATTTTCTTGACTAAAACTACAGTTCTGCACAGCCTGCTAGTATTATTCCAGGCCACAACACTTAATGTGGCCTTCAACTCCAACAATAAAAGTCTTCTCATCATTATGATGTCAAATAATGTAAGTTAACCACTGATAAATATAACAGAAGTTTACACTTGCTATTTGTTAGCTGTGGTTTGTTATTGTAACAGAGTCATAAAATAAATTAGCATATGATTGGTAATTATCTTGCATTCTTACATGTACTTTATTTCTACTTTTATCTATGCAAGTAGATTGAGGAATATATAATTATAGTTTAAACTGAATTGATGCAACTTTTTCTTAGTATGCAATTTCTATGAGTAGTTATTGTATTAATTTTATTCATATATCCATTTTCCTTTCAGTTTGTAGAATTAAAAGGCAGTGTGTTCAAGAAGTTTGATAAGAACAACCTCTTCCAAGTATCCTGCAGCGATGTTAGGGAGAGGCTACACTTGTCAGTACTGCTGTTCATAGTAGTACTCCAAACAATGAAGGAATACATGTGGAGGGAGGAGAGATTCTGGATCCTGGCCCCAGATTGTGTACTAGTACTGACTTTTGAGGTCATCATTGACTGGGTCAAACATGCTTTTATCACTAGGTATGTCCACAATAATCTTTTTGTAACTGAGAATATAATATGATTTGATTTTGGCCGTGTAGAAATTCAAGACAGTTCACAATATTTGCCACTGAATTTCCAGTGCACTGAACTATGAACCTACATTATTTGTTTGTGGCAATTTAAAGATTAGGTATTATATACGATAGGGCACTAAATTACTTATTGACTGAATCACAATTATAATAAAACCATAAAATTTTATGGGTTTGTATTTCTAGTTACTAACATGGAAAGTCAAGTTTTATTACTAATAAATTCACCTAAGAAGAACTTTGTTGTAGGTTCAACGAGATCCCATACGGCGTATACCGGGAGTACACAGTGAGCTTGGCTTACGACGTGGCGCAGACGAGACAGAAGTACGCATTCAGCGACCACTCGGACCTGGTGGCTCGACGGATGGGCTTCATACCGCTGCCTCTAGGCGTCGTCATCACCAGGGTCTTAGTGCATGCGGTCAAGATCGACGGGTGAGTGGGAAACAGTAGTTTATCTGCTCTACTCAGTAATCAACGTAATCGCGACAAATTACGTTAAAACAGCATTGTCAGCCACTAGGTAAAATCAATACATTGCCATACTGCTGTACGTACCTACCTACAGTACTGATCATCTTTAAACAAATCAGTAGCTGACATCTGAAACACCCGGTGACAGAGGCCTTCTATATTTTGTTCTATTGTATTTGCAAATATCTCATTCTCTTACAGGTTTGCAGCAATCTTCCTAATATTCCTGGCTTACCTGTCTCTGATCTCGATAAGAGTGCTCGTTTCTATCGTGATCCTCGGCAAGGCTTGTGACCTCATCACTCAGCATCAAATGGACAAGAACGAAAGTCTGCACACTACACCTAAAAAGTAAGTTTATTTGACAACAAAAAATAAGTACCTACTTTTTGTAAAAGTAGTTTTATACAAAAGTAGAATCAACTTATTCTGGTCCTAGAGAAAATATCATCGTCCAGTGTTACTTGATTTAAATACCGCGCGTCATAGAGGATCATCGACAGGGTTGATAACAATCACCATTATAGTCCGACAGGTTCGTGCGCGACCTTCCCTAGGGGTGACAGACGTTGGGAGGGGAGATGTCAGCGGGTAGCGGGAGGTGTAGCGGGGAAGGGAGACGCGCGCATCCGCGCTGCACGTCATATTAAAATGAAGTGCTTCCTCGCCTCCCCACCGTCTTTACCCCGCAGGAGGGTCGCGCACGAAGTTGTCGAATTATAGTAATCAATTACCTAGTTTCTAGTTTGCAAGAGTCCGAATCTATTTCAAAATAGTTTCAGAAATTCCGCCATCCTTTTTTTACTGTAATCTATTCATTTGCAGGGAGCAAAAAGAGACAAATGCGAAAGACATGTTCCACGCTCACAAGACGCCAGAAAAAGAAGAGCCTCCTCCCAAGAAACCGATGCAGCTGCAGTTCCTAATACCTGAAGACGTAGTCTTGGTAAGTAGACTTTTCTTAGATTAGTTTTAGCTCTCCCATTTTCACACCGTCCTTTAGTTTTTTTGTAAGGTAGCTTTTACCATACTCTGATGAAGATCTAGGTACCTACTATAATTACAATACCTTACGATATCTTAGAGTTTTTAGTATTGGGATGCCAGCCACCTACATAACACAGAATGTTACCTAGCTGGAGCCTAACCCCTTCTTCTTCTGGGCAAAAAGCGAAAACCCGTCCAATGCGTAATTTGGATTGGGTTCTACAGTTTAACATTATCGGATCAGACTTTGAAACTGAACAACTTTTACTATGGAGATTATGTTAAGAAACAACAAAAAATTGAGTTTCTAGTTTTTTTCTCGATAACTAACATGGCCTCTGTAGAGAAAGTTTTTCCGTTTTATAGTCTGATCACGTCTGCAAAATTGGTACACCGGCCTACACCAGGTATGTACTTAACTAAACATAATAATTGTTTTCCTTCCACAGAGCGAGCCATTAGTGGACGCGTCGGTGGGCGCGGCGGCCATATTCTCCAACAGTGCCATCGATTTAAACGGTGTTTGTTATTTAAACGACAAAATGAACGCGCAGGTCAAGCAGGAACCAGCCGATTACTTGGAACCTGACCAGGTGAGATAATCAGGTTACTTCTTACCCTTTTTTCCTTTCCTGATCAGATCAATATGTGCGTCCACACCAACCGAGGCTGCTCGCTGCGTCACTGCCTCGCGCGGCATACGCTCGTGCGCAAGCGAGCAAAATTCGGCCCAATTTGGACTCCTAAATAAATTATGTATAGGCATACTTCTGAGGCGCGTAGATTTTGGCTCGACCCGCGCGCGTTCTTGTCGTGAGCATGTGTTGCCTCGGGTGAGGCACGTAATTTTTTGGTCGTTTGCCTCGCGAGGTTAACCTCACCAATTAATTTCATTTAATGAACAAATAAGTTATTTACCTGTTTAATTAAGTTACTTTACTGATAAAGTTTTTTAAACTGACCAGTTGACTTAACTGCATTTTTAAATTAATCGTCTGATCTATTGACTTATTAACCTCTAGACTAGAGTACAAATTTTGATTATTGAACTCTAAATTTCGTATCTCTCAGGACCTGAGTCGCAGCGCGCCTGATATCAAAGCGGCGGCTTCTGCAGCCAGCGCTGAGACTACCACTCGATCCCCCGACCGACCACATTCGCCTGCTGACGACGGGTTAAAGAGACGGTCCGAGTCAGAGCCCAACTTGGCAAAGCAGGACGAAATGTACGAGGAGACGGCGTAGTTTGTAAGGATTGGGGAGGTGAGCGACTGTTCCTACTGTTTACATGATCCTATTAAAACCGTAGTAAGAAATGTATGAAAAAGTCGTTTACCTGACCGACCCCGTTCTACCGACGATGACGGGTTAAAGAGACGGTCTGAGTCCGAACCTAACTTGGCTAAGCAGGACGAAATGTACGAAAAGACGGCGTAGTTTGTAAGGATTAGGGAGGTGAGCGACTGTTCCTAATGTTTACATCTTCATATTAAAACCGTAGTCAGAAATGTATGGAGCAATCGTTTACCTGACCGACCACATACACCCGCTGACGACGGGTTAAAGAGGAGGTCTGAATCCGAGCCCAATTTGGCCAAGCAGGACGAAATGTACGAGGAGACGGCGTAGTTTGTAAGGATTGGGGAGGTGAGCGACTGTTCCTACTTTAGACATCCTCATAGTAGAAACGAGTAAAGAAAAATGTATGAAACCACACTTTCTCCCGACCGAATCCGTTCTCCCGCCGCTGAGAATCCGAGCCCAAAAGGCCAAGCAGGACGAAATGTACGAGGAGACAGCGTAGTTTGTAAGGATTGGGGAGGAGAGCGACTGTTCCTAGTGTTTACATCCTTCTATCAAAACCGTAGTAAGAAATGTATGAAACAATCGTTTACCTGACTGACCCGCTGACGACGGGTTAAAGAGACGGTCTTTGGCCAAACAGGACGAAATGTACAAGGAATTTGTAAGGATTGGGGAGGTGAGCGACTGTTATTTTACAACCTGGTAGTAGAAAAGAAATGTATGGAACAATCGCACGCTTGCCAAAATAACGACAACGGACTCAAGCGATGGCCTGACTGAATCAAGCCCAAATTGGCTAAGCCGGATAGAATATAAGCGCAGACGGTGTAGTTTCTAAGGATTGGGAAGGTGAGCGACTTGTATTATCTTAGTTAGCTCAGTATAACAGATTTTTATTGATTTTATTATTTGAGGATGATGGTAGAGCTTGTGTTTTTAAAATCCGAACTATGAAACGCATTGTTTATTATTCGTTGCGAAAAATAAGTGAACTTCAAACTTGAGTTTAAGGATAAGAAAAACAACGATTACTAAATGTAAATGGTTAGGAAGAGTGCCAATTCCGAATGCTCTAAAAAAAGTTAAAACGCTCAATCTTCCCCGCTGTAAATATTGCGATCATACGAACGTTTTTAGTATACATGCGAACATTATAGGTTATTTCATGGCCTCGCTTATTTCTAAGACTGATCGTGATCATCACTAGTGGGTGCTTAGAACAAGTCGGTTCGCTAATAATAAAAATGACAAATTATTTATTTAAGACGTTTATTATTCCTCGTATTTTTATTGAAGCTTTGTGATTTTCTTTGTAGTCAAAAATGTAGTAATTAATCATTCCAGTGACATCGTGATTCCCAGTCTGTTTGATACGATGTCCTTAAAAGATGTTTAAAAATAGTCCTTACTCTTAGGGTGAGTTTTCATTATCATATCAGCTACTCTCAAACAAAAACAGTTTGAATTTGACACTCATTATCATTAAAACAGTCTCCTTATACAGGGAGTAACGGAAAGGGTTTAACAAGCCGAAATGAGTCAAGGTACTCATGAAACTGAACAACTTTCCCGAAATAACGAAAAAAATTGGACATCCCATACAAAATCGCCGATCAACTAATTGATTTACTATGGAAGAAGCAATTTTTTTTCATATTTCGGCCCATGTTCCATGGGGAAAGTTGTTCAGTTTCATGAGTACCTTGACCTCCTTTCGGCTTGTTATACCCTTTCCGTTACTCCCGGTATAATTTATCTAAGATAAATTCATATTTACTTTCTGCTGTCATATTATGACATGACATGATATGTATGACACAGATTTATTGAATTAACGAACTCAGTCTGATTCCTTTCATTTCCATTATGATGTGACCACACGGACCACACCCTTGCATTGTAAATATCCATTGTAGGATTTTAAGTTTCCTTTTTATTTGAAGTGATAGATCGTTTTTAATGTTTCAGCCTTATTTTTTTTAGTCTCAAGTTCATAATGACGTGGTTGTGTAACAGAATTTCTGTTTTATTTATTTATTTATCTACTTAAGTTATTTTGGGGTCATAATTATTTATTTGTTACTTACACCATAATTATTACATTACACAACAGGTTACATATTGCAAGGAATTAATTCCTAATATCAGTTTTGGTTTGGACGTGAGTTGTAAGAACTTCGTGATTTTTTTTAACGGAATGTTATTTATTTACTATGTTTTATGTACTTTAAGTATATTTATTTTTCAATTATTAAAAGACATTATATAAACCTTTTCAGTCGAGTAGTTTATACAGGGAGTAACAGAAAGGGTATAACAAGCCGAAAGGAGGTGAAGGTACTTATGAAACTGAACAACTTTCCCCATGGAACATGGTCCGAAATATGAAAAAAAAATTTGGACCTCCCATACAAAATCGCCGATCAGCCAATTGATTTAGTATGGGAGGTGCAATTTTTTTTTTCATATTTCGACCCATGTTCCATGGGGAAAGTTGTTCAGTTTCATGAGTACCTTGAGCTCCTTTCGGCTTGTTATACCCTTTCCGTTACTTCCGGTATAGTGGAATATTTATGTACGCTAATACATCTGGTTTTCAACCTCTGAAGTCAAAAATGTAAAAGTAGATACTATTTTTATAATATTATGTATAAAAGTATTGTATGCAGGTAAAATACTAAAACAGATGTTTAATGTATCGTTTCATGACAGTTTCAATAGAATGCGTTTAATTTCGCACAATAGTAAAAATCATTAAGTAGATAATCAAATAACAAGTACACATAAGTTTATCTAAGTTTGCATAAAAATATGATTGTTATATTTAATTTTAATGGTTTTCACCATAGTCGAGTGTTGTTGATTGTGAGATGTACAACCCAAACTTGTGTGCTATTTTCTACGAATTAAATTATTATTTGTTGGATACCTTATTTCACTTTATTATAACAAATTCTGAAATACTAACACTAAAGTAAGATTTTCCGTAGGATGCACCGTTTTAGTGTAATCCTGACAACGGACACTTTCCCCCATCCCCCCTGCCTTCATTACGGCTCCTCTCCTACTGTAATTATTATTATTTTATTGCCTACTAAGGTCACTACACATTTTTCCGAAAACTTGCGATAGTTACTGATCACTTACCTACTCTAGATCTGTTTGATTCTATGGGCTATTAAAGAGTCACGAAAACGATAAGGCTGAGTTTAGGCGTCATCTTCCGGTATTGTTAGGTAACTATCGGTTCTCTACTTAAGGTAAGGTTCCGATATCGAGAGTCTTCATCAAGGTTCCAGCGTGTGTTGCCTCTGTTGCTTTAGCTGTTCTCGCTAGATGGCGCTAGTTGTATCCAAACGAAGGTAAAACTGATTCTTGTTTGTGAATGGAGCTCAAAACCAGTTCTGAGACTATTAAGCATACTGTATCTACACGTTCTTGGAAATAAATAGATCGTTGCCTTCTATTCCTTCCTCTATTTGAATCCTCACAAGTTTTTTGTATTGCTGTTTAAGAACCTACATAATTATTATTTTTTCTAAATGGTGCAATATTTATTCCACATAAGTAATGAGTAGTAGTTACTTAATGCATATCTACATGTTAGATATTTCAAACGAATGGAACAATTAATATTCTTAGAACGAGAGTAAATAAGCTAGTCTCGTTTTAGCGAAATAACGTGAAAACTTGCGTATGTTTCAGATGTTAAAAATACTGACACCACTCAATATTGTGTGCCAAAGCCAATATTCGGCGGTTTCACTATATTTAAACTGAGTGTTCTCATTGTTGCCAAGTTCCATGAAATTGCTACTATTTTGTTGTTCAAAATGTATTTAAGTGGTTGAGTATTTTGGGAAGGGACGTGAAATTCAAACGGCAATAATATAAGTTTTTCCAACAATTTGTATTTTCACACCTTAGGTGGATGTATTAAATAAAATTTCTTTTTCTTCTTATATACACATTAAATCCAAATTTAGAGTGTATTTACAAATATATTAAATAGAATTTAGTAAAAATTAGTGAGATTTAACAATACCTACGCACTTAAAAACTATACCATATTTTAGAACATCAACAACATCTTTCACTCTGGTGAAATACATATAAGATAGCTTAAATTTTATTCATGCACAAAATTCGTAAAGAATTCGTACTCATTCACATATCAGATGAACGATACAACGATAAGTATAGTCGTTCGCTCTTAAAGTTGTCTAAGATAGTTCGTATAGTAACGTGAAGTGTAAAGAAGCGAGTTGGCCGGGCCAGTGTACGAGGCCTCAAAATACCACGTATTTTTGAAACAGTAAAAAATGTGTTTCTCTTACACCAGTCTGCAACGAATGTTCGAACCAATCGTATCACACACCCTACCACACTAAAGACCATACGGTGCAGATTGCCACAAGAGAATTTTAATTTCTACTGTTTCAAATATGTTTTAGTGCACAAAGGCCCGGCCATCTCCACGGGTAACAAACAATAGGCTAGACGCAACTCGTAACCTAATACAAACACCGTATATCAATAACGATAACGTGATGCAACATTACGTAAAATGTTTTAAGAATTTAGTCTTCTTCGTTTCAATTGTCACTCGTTTGACTAACATGAAAACGCTTTATTAAAACCTATCTACGCTAGCCTTGTCTATCGGAGACTTCGTCTCCCCTATAACAGTAAAAACATTATAAACTCGTACACCACAATCTTATGAACAGAGGGCGTGTCGTGAAGGTTACCAACGTTCCCGCAGGTTACCAACGTTCCCGTAGGTTACCAACGTTCTCGTAGGTTACCAACGTTAGCGTAGGTTACCAACGTTCGCGTTCGTTACCAACATTCGCGACCACGCGGGCTGTATGAAATGAACTAGGACCATTTATGATCAGGCTTGCGTATGACTTAAACAAATTTGTGCTACGCTTCACCACAATAATGCCCATTACAGATACCCATAAGCAAACCTGCTCGTACAGTAAGAATTGAGGCGCAAGAGTTAGTAACATTATTGTCAGATATCCTAAATTCATAATGACCGACATTTCTGAAAGGCCCACCCTGTGTGTTAATATCACTGCATTTTCGGTGACATTAATGTCTAGTTTCCTTCGTTTGGTTTCAAATGTTACGATTGCATTAAATTCTAATTTCGGAAAGTGACTAACGCTAAATTGAACTCTGAATAATACATTTTTTTGTTTGAATCTACTGAATAACAAGATGCAGCATCATAAGTCGAAGGCCTTGGATCAACACACACTTTTAACAATCTATTTTACTTTAAAAATTAGGCTGTTTGTGCTTATCTTGCATTGAATTTGAACTAAAAAGGCAACATGGAAGTTGCATGGTAATACAACATAAACAATCACAGTAACTGAAACCTATGAAATTAATCTTACATTTATATCTATACAAAAACTTATGAGTATTTATTTATAAATAACATCTATCTCGAAAATAATTAATAATGATTAAGAGATCATAAACGCTATACGCTATTCCTTTACTAGATTAGTCTAGGTATAATACGCATATTACAAGGTATGCATTATGCCACTGGTAGAGCAGAGATACAGTTAGTGGGTTACCTTACAACAAGTGTGACACTACGGGAAGAAAACCGAACAAAGAAAGTGAAAGTGAAGGCAAAGATCATCCAACAGAAGCAGAATTGAGCAAAACTTGTTAAATTAAACAATCTTTTGAGCAAGATAAGACATGACAGCAACTGTCGAAACATAAAATATAAATACATTTTATCTACAAAACGAACATAGTATAGTCGATATTCTCACCTCTATAACTTCGACTAGAAATAAAACAAATAATAATAGTTATCACTTAATCAGCAGTCGTGTTACCTTAGCATTAAAAAAATCTGCAGTGGCACGTCGTAAAGTTAAATTAATGGCACAGTTTCACGTTAGTTTATCAAGTATAAGAATATTTAATATACAATTACTTTAAGATAGGCAGTCAGTTAGAGAAGATCTACCACCGTGAATACCTCATCTCTAGCTACAGAGATGTGGTTTCAAACGTTGTGCTTTGTTATTTAGGCAAATATGCATAACGGTGGCAAACGTTGCCTAACTTCGTTCGCACCAGTCATTAGGCTTTTTGTATCACTTCTCCACGATCATTCTAATCACTCATAGCAAATTCGAACTCACTAATGTAATGATCGATCATTTGAGACATTTTTCTAAATCTTATTAGGACAGATATGTTTGTACGCTGCGTCGACATCGGCAGCGTTGTGAACGTGATGTTAGAAACGACGCAGACACTTCTAGGCCGTATCGCTTCGTATCTATGATTGTTCCCAGTCAAATTCATTCAATAGCCTATCTAAACAATAAATACATTCATCCAATCATCTCCTACCGTAATTACAAATATGTATAAAAAGATATATAAATTTCAGTGAATTTAGAACATGTAAGAGTTAATAAAGCTTCGTTAAAGACATTTCATTTACACCTAAGCGATGAAATTATTCGATAACTTCAACGTGAAAGTTCATAAAGTTCATTCATTCGTCCGAGGAATCGAACGGTTCGAGCGAGTCGGGGGTCGCGGGTCCCGCGGGCGTGGCGGGCGTGGCGGGCTCCAGCGCGCTCCCGCCGGCCGGCCGCTAGAGCGGCGCGTGCGGGTCGTGCTGGTGGCCGCGCTCGCGCTTCATGCGCTGCTTCAGGTGCACCTTGGCGTGCCGCTTCTTCTCGTCCGAGCGCGCGAACTTGCGCCCGCACACATCACAAGCGAACGGCTTTTCGCCCGTGTGCGTCCTCACATGCGTCGTCAGGTGGTCCGACCGGCTGAACGACCGCATGCAGATGCGGCACTGGAACGGCTTCTGGCCCGTGTGGATGCGTATGTGCCGCGTCAGCTCGTCCGAGCGGGAGAAGCGGCGGTCGCAGCCGTCGACCGGGCACGCGTACGGCCGCTCGTGTACCGGCGTCTTGCTCGGCCGGTTGGGGTACTTGCGCGGCTTGACGGCGACCAGCCGCAGCGGCTGCGCGCTCTGCTGGTACACCTGCGAGAGGATCTCGTGGCCCTTGCTCGTGGAGGGGTTGTACTCGGCGAGCTGCACGGGCCGCTCCGGGCCGGTCGGTGGAGGGTACGGCTCCCGTTTGGGCATGCCGGAGGGTCCCGGCGTAGGCTGGGGCGGCGCATACTCGTGCGATTCCCAGTGCTGCGGCGCGGGGTGGGGTTGCGGCGCAGGGGGCTGCTGCCGGTAGTCGCAGTGCTGCGGCGGGCAGGGCTGCTGGGGCGTGCAGTAGGCCTGGCACTCTGGGGGGAGCAGGTCAACGCGTTGCTCGTATTCTTCTTGGAAGTACTTGTCGACCTGTCCGGGGCCGGGGCCGGGCGGCAGCAGCCACTGCAGCGGCGGCGAGGGCGCGCGCTTGCTGCCGCCGCCGGTGGAGGGCCCGTACAGGGAGGCGCTCGCGCTCGACGCATTACTCGCGTCCTCGGCGCGGGCACCGGGAGATAATGACGACTCATGTTTGTGCCTCCGCGGCGAACAACCTAACGATAACTCGTCGCCTGGTAATGTACCTGCAACAAACGAAACCACTATTAAGGATTTAATACTACAGGAATTATCGTCTGAAAATAAAACATCGAGATATCAACCGATCCCTAATTCCTCTAACTCTAGCGTCAAGTTTGAGGACCGCTTACCGTGAAGCTCGTTTGCCACTGGCTACCGCATTGTTTTAACGAATAATAGCAAAACCGTTTATGTAATTCGGTGAACAATTATACGACGGGCGCGTGCTGTTATTTTTGCTGGTGTAGCGGAAGGCGATAAGGGCGGAAGTCGATAGCTCTATCACGGCCTATCCGACGGTACTGCGGCCGTCACCTACTAAATGCTACGTCCATAGTCCTTTATGGTTTATCTCATATTGTTTCTTTTCAATTTCATTTACATTGTTTTATGGTAATCGCGGATTAAAGTTCAAACTGCGGTCAAATGTGTTTATCAGACATGATGTAGAGTCACGGACAATGTTTGGTGTTGGTTGAAATTAAAAGAACGAAGAGACGCGAAATGCATCAAAAATGGAAAAATAAAATAACCTGGATGAAAATATCGCAAGATTTAGAAGTTTCAAAAGCATCTACACTTATTTTTAATGTTCTGAAATTTATATAATTTTCAGAATAAATTTTGTGTTTTGCTAAATTGCATTACTTACTGGAAACCAAATAAAAATCAATTGTAACTTCATTCTACGCTGTGATTTTAAATTCTATTTTTAAGTTAATGTTAAATTAAAATTACTAAGTAAAAATCCTAATTGTTTAAAAAAATTGCAAGGAAAGTAGGTAAGTAATAAAGAAAGAGCTAATTGAAAGTGGTTTTGTGTACCTAGCAGTGTGTAGAGTGTTGCATATTTACCCGTTCCGAGCTTTGTAATTTCATTCAACAAACAAACTCGAAATAAATTCAGGTGCGAACTAACAAGGCACTATAGCACTGTAAACCGACGGCTCTATCAAGGTAGAGCGAAACACAAAGCTTCATTCAAGCGGCGTATCGATCCGAACATATGACTCGGACGCTCAACTTTCCATTTCACATTTAGCACTGAAACTTGCAATGACCTTCCGCCACCTATGACATTTGGAATTCCCGTTCATCGTAAAAATTTTGTAACTCGAGATAAAAAAACCGCGGTAATTGTAAACTGTAAAAACAGCACGATCAGACCGGACACTTTGGTAAAGGGCAGCGAAGGGCGCGATCAGGGAAGACGCATTGTTTATTTACAACGTTATCGGTCGCGGGGGCGAGCGCGCCTACGACGAGGCTCGCGCGCGGGCAGCCGACGGAACGCGTGCAATGCACGTGCAGGTCTCGGTAGCAGGTCCAGAACACCAACACACCTGAGATAGGCGGCGGCTCCAGCAGACTGGGGAAGAAGGCCGGCAGGTCCGACGTAGACACCGGCGTGTTGAGATCCGACGGCATGGAGCCGGCCACGGGCATCGGGCCCGGCTTGAGCGCGCAGTCGAACCCCAGCGCTCCCATGTCCGCCAGGGAGAGCAGGTGCGTCCCGGCCGGGGGCTCCGCGTCCGTGCCCATCCCGTCCGGCACGACCTGCTCTTCGGCCCACGGGCCGAGTGGTATAACGTACAGCGCCAGCGTGAAGACGGCCTCTCGCGTGGCCTGTGCGAAGGGGACTGGCGCCGCGCGTCCCCGCTCCGCAGTTTTATCAATGGAGCTTCGGTCCCATATTCGGTAGCGGCGCGCGCAGCTCCGCCAATCGCGGCGCGGCGGACGGCTGACGTCACCGCCCGGCGCCCGCTCCGCCCACCGCCCGCACCGCCCCCTACTCCCCCCAGCCTCCCTGCAGCCCGCAGCGAAGCCTCTGACACTCCGCAGGCTCTACTGTACGCTCGCTTCCGCGCCCGCTTCGCTTATGCTTTCGTGCGTAACACGCCCGGCCCTCTACCATACGTAACCAAATGTTTTGTTTTGATTTGCTATTTGCATATTATACGTATTTGTCATGTCGTGTCGTGTTATGTTAGATCTTTGTGCTTTTTTCGCCTACTGATTTTGATTTTTGAAACAAAATGAAACATATTTTTAATTTTTTTCACTTACTCTACATAAAAATAAATATACAGTCATCCATAAAACGTGGTACACGAGAAACCATAATTTTCCCAGTAGCGGGATTTGAACACTTTCGATTCTGTCAGGGATTTCCTTTGCTAATTTTTGGTACTTTAAATTAGCAAAACAAAAGAGACAGGAAACGGAAACCTCATTCAATCATTGTTTAGTTCAGTGACGTTTGATGAGCGAAAAAGAAAATATAGATGCTCTGATGCTCTATAACAAGGGAAAAAATTATAGGCGTAGACTTCAGTTCCTTTTATTTTATTTATTTAATTGTCAAGAATAAGCTAAGGAAGTGTCCTGTTCGGATCGATGCCGTTGTTAGAAGTTCAAAATAATTACCGGAAGTTATTTCATTAGTAGGTATATTTTTACTTCTGTTATTTATGTCACTAGTCTAGCTTGTTGGAGATTTCCCAAGATTTTCACCTGTGAATTTAATTAGTCATGTTTGTTTCGTTTGTTGACTATCTCAGACGATGTAAGATTAGTCATACATAGAATATAAATATCAAGTCTAAACATACCTAATAAAAAACAATTAAAAATATTTTATGGCCGTGTTCAGTTTTGTGAGTGTATCACTAGACTGTTAGATCTTCTTTTTCCAAATATGAATAAAAGTAATTTTGACCATCCATATAATATTAGATTCATAGACTGAATCTTAGATAGGTGAAGAATTCAAATATTTTACCTAAATAATACTTATTTACATAATTTTAACTCAGTTACAGTATTATTACAATAACCTGTGTAGGTACATACCTATATCAATGAAAAATCGAAATGATTTCTTTGTGTGTTTTAATTTCCAAAATCGATAAATATTGTTCTTTGTTATACTGTACCGACGTTACATATCTAACTAACCTCCATAAAGCATATAGTCAACTAAGTGGAGGCGTATAATAATAAACAGTAACTTATAATAAACCTAATACGATTTCCTGTATACGATATTATTAAATACGAACGGCGTATGGTGTTAAGTTGTTGTCTACAATATCTTGTAATTGGTTCGGTGTAGGTTACATGTGGGCGAGGACTAAAACACCTTACCTATAAGTACCTAGGTGCCTACAACTTTTAACTAGTAGTTTATAGTTTGTATCTAAAACTTTAAAGTTAATAGTTCTATTAAGTGTGTGTTTAAGTAGCTATAATTCCAAATTTTTTGAAAATATGTTTTTACTAGATACAGGACAATTGCAATGCAGCGTTCTCTGAGGGACAAATAGGTAAATAGGAGAGTAAGAACCGCGGGCAGAAAAGCTTATGGCTGATATTTGACCGTAAGACCTAAGACTTAATATAGCAGAGAGGTACTTTGTGTCATAGAAAGGAAGGTAGAGTCTGTTCACAATTCGCTTTTTGTCCAAAATGTAGCTACCTACCTACCTACTTGGTGACACAAAAAGAATTTTGTGTGAAAAAGCTAGCACACTCGTTATCTAAATAAAACGATGAACGAATTTATTAGACGGTTAATTTGATAAAATAAAGTTTTAGGGGGGTTGTGTGGTTTGTAGTGTATTCCCATGTATTCCAGTTAACTCCAAGAGTCACGGCGTCAGAGCAAAAAACCAAACAAGGTTTAATGGCAAACTATAAAGAAAATCGAACAGGACTTTTACGATTCAAACACAGCTTTGGCAGACATCTCACTGAACCTTCACCTACTTGGTTTTATAGAGTTGCTTAGGGTTGCCAGAGACAGGACGATTATCCAAATGTAGAGTCAGTTTTTTTTAACAGACTTACGAGTAGCACTTTGTGTCACTGCATCTAAGGTTTTGGTGCATATCTTCGTTTCTTTTTATGCATAGCTAGTCTAATAGAAACGTAATTAACTATGCCTCTGTATTTCAATCATTTAAATAGTGCCTATCTACCTCCATCTCTCGGTTTTCAGTCAGTTTAAGTTGAGTAGCGCGTTGTAGTAGTAGTTTTTCAAAATCTTCACCTTATGTCACAAAGTCAGCCTGTTTATGAATAAAATCCATACCTACAATTTCACATGCCTTTTTGTGTATGGGGCATCTCTACCTACCTACCTGTACTCATCTTAGCTGGACTGGTCACCGACATCATGACCTTTACCTACCTACTTTCCTATAGGTTTATATGAGTACTTATTTTCCTACTGTTGTGATTTCATATCAAACTCTTTTGTACACAGCTGCGCCCTCTATCTTGTTAGTAGGTTGACTACTGAAAATAAATGAATGCTCTTTTCACTGTCACAGAACTTACGGTGGTTTTCTTTAGGTTATGGGCGATAAATTCCCATTTTTTGCGTAAATAGCTGCTTTTATTCAGTATAATTTCGAGAACATTTAAGTTTAAAGACTGTTCAGGTGAAATTGAATAAAATACACCGTACGTGACCAAGAAACTGTTTTTTCGCTGGATGTTCCTAGTTGTCAATCTCAGTTGTGCACAATGTCTTCGTATGTGCCGAAATTGAAAGGACGCGAAAACTACAGTGAGTGGAGTTTTGCAGCAGAGAACTTTCTGATTCTTGAGGGTATGAAACACTGCATCATCCCAGTTAAAGATAAAGAAATAGTGGCTGCAGATGATGAAAAGACAAAAGCAAAACTCATCATGAGTATAGACCCTTCGCTTTACGTACATGTAAAGGAAGTAGAGTCATCCGAAAAGCTGTGGAAGAAACTGAAAGACCTATTTGACGACAGCGGATTTACACGCAAGATTAGTTTACTGCGAAAACTGATCTCAATTCGCTTAGAGAATTGCAGGACAATGACCTCATACGTTACTCAAATCATTGATACCGCTCAGAAGCTAAGCGGAACGGGCTTCAAAATTGACGATGAATGGATTGGCTCGCTCTTGCTCGCTGGATTACCAGAAAAGTTCTCGCCAATGATTATGGCAATAGAACACTCCGGCATATCCATAACATCTGACGCCATAAAAACCAAGTTACTTGACATGGAGCCGTCAGAACAAGAAGTGACAGAAAACGCATTCGCCATCCACTCAAAGTTCGCAAAGGAAAAGAGTTCGTCTATGGCCGGAAAAAGTGATCATGGTGCCAATGCCAGTAATGACAAGGACAAGTCACATGTCAGATGTCATAAATGTAAACAAAGTGGGCATTACAAAAACCAGTGCGGTAACAGTTATAATCTTGAAAAATCGTTGTCAAATTCCAGTACCAAAGCAAAAGTGCATTCTCACGCCTTCAGCGCCGTGTTCTTGAATGGTAACTTTAGCAAAGACGATTGGTATTTGGACTCTGGCGCTAGTACCCATCTTACTGCTAACGAAAATTGGGTAAGAAACGCGTCGTACGAAAATGAGCACCAAATAATCGTAGCAAATAGCCAGAAAGTTTCGGTCGTATGTACCGGCGATGTCGTTGTAACGACGGTCACCGAAAAGTTCGAGTATGAGATTGTTGTAGAAAACGCTTTATGTGTACCCGAGTTGACAACAAACCTTCTGTCTGTGAGCCAGCTCTACGAAAAAGGCAACAGCGTAGATTTTGCCAAAGATGGTTCGTACTGCTACATTTTTAACAACAAGAAGGATGTAGTGGCCATAGCATGGCGCGTCAACGGAGTTTACAAAGTGGAAACAGCAAAACCAGAGAACTTGGTTGCAGCAGTGTCAGGAACGACATGGCATCGCAGGCTAGGACATGTAAACAAAGATTACCAGAACCAGATGCAGAATGCAGTACAAGGTATGACACTGGATAAGAAGGTAGATATCAGTAAATCTTCATGTGCTACATGTTGTGAAGGCAAGCAGTGCCGCCTGCCCTTTAAAAACATAGGCCAGAGAAGCAGTGAAGTGCTCGAAATAGTGCACACAGACGTGTGCGGGCCCATGGAAAAAGTTTCGATTGGTGGCTCGAGATACTTCTTATTGTTTGTCGATGACTACAGTCGTATGACCTTTGTTTATTTTCTAAAGCACAAGAATGAAGCTCTGAAATGTTTCAAACAGTTTAAAGCTCAAGTGGAGAATCAAACAAAGAAGACAATCAAAATATTAAGAAGCGACAATGGCCTCGAGTATTGCAACAAGGAGTTTGATGAATATCTGAATGCAGCTGGCATCATTCACCAGAAGACTAACCCTTACACCCCGCAACAGAATGGCTTGTGCGAACGCTTCAACCGCACAATTGTTGAGAAGGCCAGATGTATGCTGTTCGATGCAGACTTAGGCAAGGAATTTTGGGGTGAGGCTACTAATACCGCAGTGTACCTGCAGAATCGTATTGTAGCAGCGGTGTTAAATGGAAAAACTCCCTACGAATTGTGGACTGGTACAAAACCCGATGTAAGTCATCTTAGAGTTTTTGGAAGTACAGTGATGGTTCACGTTGCCAAAGAGAAACGAAAGAAATGGGACAGGAAATCAGAGAAGTGCATCCTCATGGGATACCCGGAAAATATCAAGGGATATAGAGTGTACAATCCTGAGAAGAAGGAGATAATCACTAGCAGAGACGTGATCGTAATTGAGCCGGAATCGAAATCTGGTTGCATGCTTGAAGTGACAGAGAATTCCGATTCAGTGGGGGATGGGGCAATTACTTCACCATCTTCTCCAGAAAGCTCAACAATTCCAGTCTCAGAAGTGACTGCAGTACCCCTGAGTGATGAGACACAAATACCAACCGATCATGGAGGTAATGACAGCTCTGACGAGAGCACCACTTCACAGGAGTCCGTTATAGAGAGACCAGTAGAAGATCAAGTGAGATCCAGGCCAGTAAGGACCGTGAAGAAGCCTGAGAGATATGGTTATTCCAATATGTGTGTCAGCAATGAAAATGCAGCTGATGATGCTGCAGGAGTGTCTTTGAAGGAAGCCCTTAATGGTCCCGAGAAAGTTTTTCTATGTTCTGTGGGAAAATTGGTCTGTTTCATGGACTGATTAATTCCTTAAAATATTTTCAGTTATAATTTTTTTTACATACTGTATAATCGACTCTATCATGTTTTCGTAGTAGGTAGGTATCTACCTACTAAACAATTAAAGTTAAATTTTAGCGCAATCAAAATGGGTGGGTACTTCTTGCGATCAAAGTTTTGTAAAACGAGTTACATTTTATTACGAGCATTGTAAGAGCTTAGTCTCAGATCCTCTGCAGTTAGTAAGCAGGTATAAGTCAGCTGGTTACATGCCTAAAACAACACTACAGTCTCTCCCGCTTACCTACTAATGAACAATCCAAAATGTAAGGTTACGATTTTTTTTAGACTGTAATATTTTACTCCAATAATTGTTACTTTTCTAGATGCAGCAATAACCACAAGAAAATGGAAACCTTAAAAATGGAATTGTTCATGAGTTCGTGAGAGATTGTACAAAAAAAGTCATTTGAAGACATTTTAGAACGCGGTAGAACTTTCGTAAAGCGCATCTAGAGCCGAGTTAGCTCACTCGAATACGTGGGTGGGATATAATTTAGTGTCTCCTAATTAGTAATTTTGGCATTGGCTTCCATTAGTCGCTTCTCTTTATTCCTTTTGATTCGGTCCGTCTTATTTATTTTCATTGCAAAATTGTCTAGGATTGTATTAACCTGCAGTGTCTATTTGGACAATAAATTATTAAGAGAGGTACTTTTGTAACGTAGATTTACTTGTTTTGAAGACGTATTCAAGTTTGCACTAAAATAGATAATTAATAAAGTTACATTGAGTATGATCAGGCGTGTTTCGCAGAAAATCGACACGCTGTATAATGTCATGTACCTATTCTGGTGAAACACGTGGAACATAGTGTATGTTGGAATAAGAACAAACCTCACACTTGTATAATTGCGAACGTGCCGTTTCGTATCATTATGTTAGGCAACTGATACTTTTACACTATGACCAAGTATACTGGGGGAAATTTTACTAGTGCCCCACAGCGGACAGTCAGAACTGGCTGGTGATAAAGAACAACTTTTTCCGAAGAACATAGGTCAGAATGTGAAAAAATAAAACACCCGTTTAAGTGAACTAAAATAATATTGTAGCTGAATTTTTAAACTAAAAAGAGCTAATAATATTTTTGCACACTTGTTTTCGTTGTTGCTTGCGTAGGTAAATGCCGGCCGCCCGTCTAATGCCCGTTGACCGATAACGCGCTCAGAAATATCTCGGTGACGCCGCGCCGGGCAAGAGTTGCCACACGTCTTGATTTAGTATATGGATATGGATGTTTTAGTCTGAGAAAATGCTGCTTTATTCATTGTCCGGACAATTACTCAGCCTGGACTCATATCCGGCCCAACTTTCAAACAGCAAACTCAATAACATCTTAAAATCAAATAAAAAATGCCTACCAGCCTTGGCTGATCTATTTTGTATTTATCAGTCTCACTGCGCTAATATTATCGTATTTTTAAATCCCATTCCTACTATTATCGCAGTCGTTTCGTTAGGGTAACCAAAGGTTGTGTGGACTGGCCGGACTATCCCGCTTTTCGACGTAACCTGGTAACTCTTGAAGCGCGGAATACCAGCACGATCACCGCACAATAATGTTGGCACGAGATCTCGCGCGTCACCACCTAGCCGCCTCACCGCATCACCGCCCGTCAATTTTATAATTACTCCGACACTCGAAAGCTCGATATCGAAACATTCATCATCATCAACGCTACCTCTGACGTACGGTGCATTTTTAGATCTGCCGTAATCGCCAAACGTAACATTTACGTAGCTCTGGCGTACGAGATAGTCAACATTGTGAGAGGGCGAATCATGAGCTTTTTCTGTGTTGATTGTATGACGCAAACAGAATTTATCTATCGTATTATTAAACCGTCGCTTTGGATTCTGATATCATGACTATTATGTCGGCCGGGAACGTTCTTCGGCCTTTTAGCAGATTTACTCAGTCGAATCTAATGTTTTATACAGTTTTCTGTGTAGGACTTTGTTTATTGCTATCAAGTTGTGGCGTTTAGTGAATGATCGGTGCGATAATATTGTGATAAGTACTTGTTGTTATTGTAAGGGGGTTCGCCGGGAGTCTGGTGGCGTGCTGACGTTACGCCCCCCTTTACCTCCCCTCCCGACACCCGCCCCTTATCGTCCCCGCGGGAATTATCCTAGTGACGCAAACCGCTTCTCACTTTATTCCTCGATAGCTGGAGTACAAGCAATCAAGTGAAATTAATACCACACCTAGTGAATAATATTTATTTTATTGGCAGTATTTTCTCACCTTTTCGTTATAGAGGTTTTGGATCGAGATGTTTTGGGTGGATGTGGCCGACTTTCTAAGACGGGCTGTAGTTTTCACAAAGGTTTTGAGAATAGTCTGTTGGTTGGATGTCTTGCAAGCGTTTCTTGAACTCCACTTCACTGGCGCGCTGGCTTAGAGCGAACTGGTATTGTCAAATTACGCCTGATCTCCCGCCTGATTTTGCTTCATAGCAAGCGCTAGCTGAGCCACTACTACGTTACCGCATTAATGGTTAGTCGAATCTGCCCCTGAATGGACACCCTGGGGTGAATTCTCGGAAATGTTTGTCTATCGAGTCACCCTAAGCAACCCAGCTCAGGCCACAGGGTGAATTCTTGGACATGCTGTTTGTGATGTGACGAACGCCCGGAGCTATTTTATCGGGGTAAACAATATTGATCCAATACTGAGAACACAAATTAAATTCAGTTGTGTTATGAACAACAGTTTTGCTGTTCTTGCGTCATTATTGCTTAGACCGTCTTGTTGTTTCGTCTTATTGTTTTGAATAAACAAACAAAAACAACCTCAGTTGTGTCTGCTACAGTGACTTTGTAGCTTCAGAGATTCAGATCATTCATCGTCGGAGTAGAAAATTTCTTATTTATTTATTTAAGAAACAGTCTCAATGAATTGTTTATACAAACTTTTTGTAGAATGTTCTAACAAACCACGAGTTTTCTTCAAGGTCGTCGAAAACAAAATCACAATATTGAAGTGAAAAATACTCACAAGGTAAACCTTGCCAGTTGCCACCCTACCTATTGTGACACTCAACGGTCTACGCCAAACTTATTTTGAAATGAATAAAAAAAATCTGCTAGTATCGTTTATTTAACAGCTTTTCCTATCATCTGTAGTGTAGGTAGACCTCTATGACCAATACTGAGGGCCTCCCGTCTCATGTGATGATAATAAAGCAGTAGCAGTCTAAGATGCAGATTTGTAGGTTCAAATCAAAAGGGGTTGTGTTAATGAACAATTAAATGAGAATATTTCTATTGAAAGTTCTGTGTCGGCGCCAAAATGTCACACCAGAGGGCGTATGCTAAATTAAAAAATCGACGTTATACCAACCAATCAGCAAAATTCAATATGGATGGCGGCAATCAAAGAAGGAAAATAAGTTGCAGCTGCAGCGGGTGAATCCGCTATCGGGCCGCTAGTTAAGTATGAAGTGGTACAGACTTTACGTGTAAAAAACGTTATTTTAGTTTCGCTCAGCGCCCTCTACATGACACTTGAGAATTCCTTCAAAGTTTCCTATTAATGCAACTATGTGTGGGGTGGCTGAAGGCATGTTTTTAAACATTCTGTGGAGACACTTGTTCGCTAACATGATGAAGTCTCATTAGGTATGAAAAATAGATATATCCTTAAGATCATTTTTAAAATCATTATTTTTATAAAGCTATATCAACGAATTTATAAATCTATCACAACGAATTGCCGTGTGATGCCGGCTTAGAATGTCATCACCCCATATATTTCCCGTGGGTGTCGTAAGAGGCGACTAAGGAATAAATTCATCCAGGGGTTCCATCCCTGGATAAATTTTGCAATCGCATTGCAACATCTTGCATTGCGCTCACCAACCCGCCTGCCAAGCGTGGTGAGTATGGCAAATACCATCCTACTAAGGGTTGGCCCATGTTCAGCGGAGGACTATTATTATGGCTGTTGTGATGATGATGATGATGATGATGATGATCACAACGAATCAGATACCTAGTAGATACCTACTGAAAAACCGGTAACTTCATCATTAATTTCTATTTTTAAAGCTAAGGAGAAAATATTTTGCGTTTACAAGATTATCTTTATAAATCCTCGATAAGAGCCGGCTTAGTTCAATCTCTGCAGAACAAACAAGATTCGGTACTTTCTATGAAAACATCGTAAACAGTAGGTACATAAAACGACCTACCTTTTATAAAGATTTACAAAATATGCCTCTACAAAATTTGAAATTACCTATAGCCACTGAAAAAATTTCAAAGTTATAATTTTCAACTATCTAGGATTTTAAGAATATTCCTTTTAGTCAAATTCACTGCCCATGAAACTGAACAACTTTACCTTAAAAATAGGCAGGAAAATACAATTCAACACATTTGTGTAGGATGGCTAGCTGTGTAACATTCTAAGAATTCCAAAATAATTTGATATTCCGGTTCTTATAGGCTTCTTAGCAATCTTTATTCAATGGAGAGAAAATCTGAACTTCAGATACCTTTGCTGTTGTATGCAACAACTCCACTGCTTACGTAATAAAGATAATTTTATTGTCGTATGCTGACTTGTATTACGCTATTATTATCTGGATGCCGTAAGGGCCCATAAGTGGCTCTCGATTATCAGTGGAAATGACGTCATTGCACAAATGACAAAAATGAGTCCGGCGAAGTTTTCCGGGCGGCGTGCGTCAGCGGCCACCTGTTGATGGCGCTAACATTGCCCTTGTGTGGTAATGGTAACCCCAGTCGGGGCCGCGCCGGTCGATACTGATGACGTACGCCCTCATTCATAAACGGGGAGGCGCTAGGGAGACCCCATCCACCGCTCTAGCAAACCCCCCTTGCCCCACACCACGCCGCCGTTTCTGTGAACCGGCGAATTTCATGAATGACTACGCACACAGACCCACCCCGTAAACGTAACGGATAGACGTGACGCACACATAGCCAGTTTCAAAATTACAGTGCCTGCAGTTAGTGATCAAGACCTGCTTATCACCAAATATCACTGAGATCTACAGCTGATCGATTCATCAATCGTGAAACGATCATAGATATGGCATTATTCTAGAAATACGATTTACTTCTACACATGTCTATCCTATGAACTCTGCCCTTTTTTAGAAGGGCGATTTTGAATTCACCTATTAAATACTTAATAACAAGTAGTAGGAGTACGTATTCATAATTAATTCAATTACCTGTGTTATGAATGAATGAAATCTCTAGCGTAAAATAAACGTAAGTCTTTATAATCTGTGCATAGATAATTTGGCATTTATCTCTGTAGTCTAACTAGCTAAGTACCTATTTAGATACCCTTTTATTTTCTCTGTGCTTATTGCACCTGAATCAATCTGTGTAGCATCATCGTCTAAACTTTCCTTCAAATGGTATATTTTAGTCTTCACTAGGGCGCAATCTTCATTGCTGCTCGATATTTTACTTGTGACTTGCATTTAGAACATTATCCGCAATGTATACTGATTTAAGAGATGAGAACGTATCGGTGACCATATATTGAGCTTTTGAGTTTCATCAATGGACGCAGAAGTCTGTGTTTTACGTCTTAGTACTAACCTATATCGTTGAATTAGTACACGATAGAAATTGCGACAATCCAACTACTCTATATTGCTTTATGTTAACAGGATTACCAAGTCTGTAAATGCTTCTAGCAATCATTGAACTAGGCCAGTTTGTTCTTATGGGATTTTCTATTCACCTTTTTCTCGAATTGTTTAGAATGCTGAAATGTCTGCTAGAAATTATAATTTAGTTTTTCTGTCTTTGTTTAGATTACGTATTTTAGGTACTACAAATATACGAATCCTTGGAATGTCTCAAGGCGGAGGGAGTGTCTCGTGTCGCATAAAGGTCTACATCGACGTAGGGTATGTCTCGCACGGATGCGGCTGCGTGGGCGACGCGATTTGACACGGGCGCGACACTTGCGTTTGCAATCAGAGCTGGGATACAGGTGGGGAGGAGACTTATTGGGTATTATTTAATTTAGTTTTTCTGTCTTTGTTTAGATTTCGTATTCTAGGTAGTACAAATATCCGAATCCTTGGAATGTCTCAAGGTGGAGGGAGTGTCTCGCGTCGCATAAAGGTCTACCTACATCGACGTGGGGTATGTCTCGCACGGATGCGGCTGCGTGGGCGACGCGATTTGACACGGGCACGACACTTGCATTCGCAATCAGGGCTGGGATACAGGTGGGGAGGAGACTTATTGGGTATTATTTGATTTAGTTTTTCTTTCTTTGTTTAGATAGTTACCTAGGTAGTACAAATATACGAATCCTTGGAATGTCTCAAGGTAGAGGGAGTGTCTCGTGTCGCATAAAGGTCTACATCGACGTGGGGTATGTCTCGCACGGATGCGGCTGCGTGGGCGACGCGATTTGACACGGGCGCGACACTTGCGTTCGCAATCAGAGCTGGGATACAGGTGGGGAGGAGACTTATTGGGTATTATTTAATTTAGTTTTTCTATCTTTGTTTAGCTGGTTAGGTATTTTAGGTAGTACAAATACACGAATCCTTGGAATTTCTCAAGGTGGAGGGAGTGTCTCGTGTCGCACAAAGGTCTACATCGACGTAGGGTATGTCTCGCACGGATGCGGCTGCGTGGGCGACGCGATTTGACACGAGCGCGACACTTGCGTTCGCAATCAGAGCTGGGATACAGGTGGGGAGGAGACTTACTGGGCAATATTCGTTTCTATCTGGAGCAAAAGAAGAAAAAGATTGTAATGAATTATTTTATATTAATGTTTTGGGGGTTGGTACATTTCGTAAACTTCGACGCGTAGCACGTCTACGACGGCGAAAAAGACATCAACGCGCAGCCATTGCAGAAATTAATCAAAATTTTGTTTTGAATTGTTCTAAAGTTATTATATTGCATAATCTTGTGGTTTTAAATAAAAAGACTACATGTAAAAAATAAAATTACTTACATATTTCAGTTAGATAACAAAATTTGGGTTACCTAATCATTCAATCACTATAACTCTGAAACGAAAGACAGGCAGCCAATTAGAATGACGGCGCGCGGTTTTTTGGCCATACTATAAACGTAAATTGCGTTTTTTATATGAAGACTACATCATGACCTAAAGTGGGATTTGAACTAAAAGGTCGTTTTTTGAAAACTTTCGTAAATCGCTTCGACTCTACGCCTCCTGTTAACTTTTCTCAGCATAATCATCTGTGCGCACGCGTCGCTTATTTACGCCGGATTACGCGCGCAATCAACCCGTGCTTTTGCAAAAATACGCCACGTTTATACAGGACGTTGCCATAATACATATATATACAGGGTGTGTCTGAAAGGGAGCAAATCCTCTTAAATCGGTGTTTTTGTTCTCGTGATTACCAATGAACTTTTTATAACCGAACAAAATTAATAAAAACATACGCATAATTGCTGATTCCCTGTCTAGTTTTCTCAAAAACCAGTGACGTCATCATACCCACCGCCCCTTACATGATTGACTTCTCTTATCTATGAGTTTTCTAAAGTAGATAAATGATAAAATGATAATTTTCCATTACTCCACCTCAAGGTTTAAGGGATTTGCACCTTTGCAGAGACACACTGTACCTACATTTATTTAATGTGACGACACGGCGATTTTCAACGGCGATATCGAATTACTCGCTATTTTATTGGCTAGAACAGGTTTCGACTCATAATGTTGGATACAAATCTAGATTTTCTCTTTTGTTGTGGTAAGGAAGGCAATACCGGACGACAAAGCTTAGGTTTTACTGCTATACCTCTAACACATATTTTTAAAATGAAAATTAAAGTTTTCACCCACGGCCTACGAAGTTTCTTAAGAAGAAGTAGGTAAGTAGGTAAACGTTAAAAAGAAAAGATTGTGAATTGGACTTTCTAGCTTCTAAAAATACTGGAAGAATTTTCAGTTCTTTATGCCCTCAAAGTAACTACACCCTGTATTTCCCTGGATCAAGTCGCACTTTGCCAGACAATGTATCATTATTCTTCCGATTATCTCATTTATACTCCCGCCAGTCTGGCTGTCTGCTGTCTTGAATGCGAATTCGTTTTGAATTACACTACCCTGACAGGACCGGATTTGGCGTACATCGCTGGTTATCTTATTTGTGTCATAGTAATATACTACAGAAAACCTGCAGTGTATACCGAATCGGGTCAAGCTGACAGGGTAGTGTAATATGGGCGTTCGTTTTCGGTATGCGATTGTATGCAGAAGGAAATGATATTTCGGACTGCCATAGCAGTCTCGTGCCTGAATTATGTTTGTTTGCGCTGTTTACGAGGTATTGTATTGATATGGACTTGTCGTTATCAACAGTGGACAGATTGATAGTTGTGAAATAGGGCTACTAGGCTATAAATAGGTTTGTAAGCACGAGGTATGTAAGAACTGCAGTAGTTGCGGTTTCTGATTCCGACAAGAAATTTTCTTTGATAATCTTATCTCTTTCTAAATTTATCAGAAAGAAATAGACAGAAAATCTCATCCATAAAAATAAGAATCAGTTAATAATACTTAATCCAAGGAAGTATCTTGACATAATCCAGGCAAATATTGCTTCATTCTTAAGCTGGATCTGTTTAAAAGAACAATATCTGCATTGCCCGCCTGCACACACAATATATTGCAGTGTCATTTGGCAGCGATGCAGGCTGGTGGTATGAGTGGAGCCTCCCGTTTCCCGTACCCCTGGTATTCAGGCATCGATTTCCGCGGAGAGCGGCGTCCGGCCGTGGCTCTGAACCGAGCGTCACTACCGCGATCGATGCTCCGTCCTTGAACCTGCGTCCTACAGCGCATGCGCCGCCAAATGTCAGACGTCATGCCGTGGCCATGGCCAAGAACGTGCCTTCGCCGGCCGGCACCCGGCAACCACCCCCCTACCCATCCCTCTGCCATCCCTTCCCATTCATCGCTGCCATTTCAGCGGCGATGCTCTACCGCAGCCGACGTCTCTTACAGCTGAAACTCTGCCGTTTCGTGCCTTTTGTAATGCGATCGCTACTTGTTGAATTGTGCTTCGAGAAATTCTGTTTATAAGTAGGTAAAGATTGTTTCTTACTTATTAGAAAACTACAAAGAAATTGTAGGTATAATAGGTATCCATGTAGTAAGTATCAAGGTTGTAAGTCAGAAGTTTCGGTGGGTGGTTGGCCTACTTTAGGCACGCGTCGTGGCAGGCAGCGGTGCAGCGCGGCGCGATGCGGCGACTGCGCAGCTCGCGCTCGGGCCATATTCTCCGTATGAATGAAGCCGATGTGGGCGTACGATCGTGCCCCGTTCATTCATTAGCTCGGAGGCCATTCCTCATGAATAATACCATCACAAAACCCGTCAATGACACTAAAACTATAATACAATCGATTGAGACAACCGCTTTGTACGGCAATAGCTTTGACAAATCGGAGACAATTGAATTGATATTGTTTGATTTCTAGTCATCTTTTATCTTAGCCATTACAGCCTACGGCTCAAACAAAATAATTAGTGGTGTGGTGAAAGTTTTAATAAGTATTTGTAGGAAGATAATAAAAAATTCGAACACACACAGTAGGATTCCCTGTACGGAGGTGTCATGGAAATACCTACTTACACAGAAACACACAAAACAAACATCCAGGCCCGAAACTGATATTTATTGAACCTTGACCTTTGCTTAGAAGCCAGACTTACTTACCTACCTCTCCGCCACATCAGTCGTTAATATGTCTGTTCTAATATGCGTCTACCTATACCTATCCACCTACATTTTTTCGGTAATACTGTTACCAATTGTTACATTTTCATAAAAGATGACATACCTACCTACATATTATTTACTTCCTTATTTTTCCGGAAATATAACGTAAGTAACTAACTCATTTTAAGTAATAATTATCAAACGTCTATCATTAAGATGTTGTTATACGATGTGTGTGGGTAGAGCATAATATTTTAAAGAATGTGTGTCATATATTAATAGAGCGGAAGTAGAAGTACGAGTATGTGTAATACCATACCTAGTTACCTACCTACTTGATTTACACATGCTGCCAATAGGTTTCAGAGCCCGTTGTTTCTATTGTCTTGTATTTTTCTTGATATCTCGCTTTGAATAGGTTTGTAATCATATTTTTCTAGCAAAGTATCTACTCAGTCACCTACTTACTCAAATTGTACTTACTTATATAAAAAAAATGGACCTTCCTTCCATACAAAATGACGCGATCGGCTGATCTGATACATTTTGTATGGGAAGTCAAAATAGCTTTTTCATAATTTGGCCTATGTTCCTTGGGGAAAGTCGTTCAGTTCCATGGGCTGGTTCACCCCTTAAAATATTTGCAGTTGATTTTTTTTACATCCTCTTCTTCTTTTCGTATGGGACACCGAGTCGTTCAACGACCCGATGAACCCTGGTGTCAGAGTTTTTCAACCGCCTACTGCAAGTAGCAGGCCTCTGACATGGTTGTGTAACGATCGCCATCATAGACAGCAACCGGGACCGACGGCTTAACGTGCCCATCCGAAGCACGGAACTATCTTACTTGCGGACAATCAGGTGGTTCAGCCTGCAATGTCCTAACCAGAATGGGAACAAATTCACAAAGTGATAAATATCAACTTTGTGAGTGACCCAACCGGGAATTGAAATTGAACCCGGAACCTTTGCGTGGCTCGCAAGCATACTAACCACTGCGCCACATCGGCTGTCCTTTTACATCCTGTATATGCCAAAATGACGTACCTTTTCCGATAACGCCTTGCCTACCCATGAAAAATGCGTGATGTTTGTGCGTGTACGCATGTATGTATGTAAGTTAGATTCGAGGAGATCAGCTGTTAAACGGCTCCGTGAGGCAGTGAGGCGTAGGAGTCAAGGTAAGGCCTGCAGCTTTCGAGGCTTAGAAGTATTGTGCCCGCCAACACACTAAGTCATTGCCAAGCTACAGTTTTGTCCGGAACTCTACTTTATAGAGTAAAATGACTTGTTTTGTAATGATATAGAAAAAATATTTCATTAAAGGCAATAGTTATTTATACAACTAGCGGACAATGTCAATTTTAAAGGTTGCAAAATATACCAAAATTAAAGTACGAGAGCGTAGCGAGTATGTATTGAAAGCAAAATGACTTTTCCACGCTGATTTTACGCGGTAAACTTGTTCTTTTCAAGCTGGACTCTTTTCAATGACTGAAGGTTCATAAGCATGCAGGCACCCATATTAAGCACTATACTTAGTTTAGCCTTTGATGTAGGTAACAGGAAAAAAGTAACGTTTTAAGCATTCGCGATTACTTTCACACATTTAAGTATAAATTGCCTCGGTTTAATACTTAAAAAGGTCAAATAATACTCTATGTTCGAGGAGAGAGTACGTAGCCATGCATATTTTATGAAAACTCTAAATGACGCGGTGAAAAGGTTACGGCTCCGAAACAAAAAATATTACGTAAACGTAATATTCATCACTAAGGGTGAGAATCCACCAGAGCTGTGCGAGGAAAATGTGTCGTACGAGGATGCGTAGCTGTGCTGTGGAAATGTGTAGGGGTTTCCACCAAAGCTGTGCGAGTAAAATGTGCCGTACGAGGATGCGTAGCGGAGCTGTGAAAATGCGCATTAATGTGCGGAGCGAGAATGCGTTGCGAAGCTGTGAAATGTGTGAGCGGGGGGAATGCGATGTAGTGGAAACCTCGCAACACATTTCTCGCAACGCATTCCTCGCAACGCATTCCTCGCTACACATTAACGCATTCCTCGCTACACATTAACGCATTCCTCGCAACGCATTCCTCGCACACATTTCTCGCTTGTTTTGTGTGTAGAATGGCCTCGCTTCGCTCAACCCTATTCCACCAGAGCTGAGCTGAGCGAGGCTAGGAAAATGAAGTGATTCTATTGGTGGATTTTTTCCTCGCTCACCGCCTCGCTACCTCGCACAGCTCTGGTGGATTCTCACCCTTATTCTACGATAATGCGTCACGTGTTCTTTTATGGTACTATCAATATAATATCGATGTACACTATACAGTAAAGGTTTACAAGTTTGTAGGCTAATAGTCTTAGTACCTAGGTATAAAGTAATTACTGTCCTTCTCGGGGGTGACAGTGAGACAATGCTTGGTGCAAAAAGGCCTTCCCATACAAATTGATCAGTTCGGCCAAAACATTTTGTATGGGTATGGCACATTCTTTTTCATATTTCTATGTTAATTGGGGAAAGTTGTTTGTTTGCTTGTATTGAACGTTTCATGGGCCGATTCACTCGTTAAAATATTTGCAGTCGATTTTCTTTCATTTTGTATTTACTGTTTACTCCGAAAGGTCACGCCTACAGAAATTACCCAAAAAGAAGATGGCTCATTGTGGCAGGATAAGAAATTTGGCTAGTTGTCCAAGTGGAGTATCATGTGAAATATAGGTATAGTACGAAACCCTCGGGGGGCGAGTCCAACTCGCACTTGGCCGGTTTTTTTCATATTTCTAATTGGGTAAAGTTGTTTGTTAATTGTTTGTATTGAACGTTTCATGGGCCGATTCACTCCTTAAAATATTTGCAGTCGATTTTCTTACATTTCGTATTTACTGTTTACTCCGAAAGGTCACGCCTACAGAAATTACCCAAAAAGAAGATGGCTCATTGTGACAGGATCAGCGCTCACCCTTTGACATTTTGTAGTATTTTAGTAATGGATTGTGTTCTAAAGGGCACGCCGATACAATAGGCCGTCGGGAATGAAAATGAGCCCTACGGGACAAAGGGACAACAATTGAACGAAAAAGGTATAACTTAATACGAAAAAAAAAACCGGCCAAGAGCGTGTCAGACACGCCTACGTATAAGGTTTCGTAGTCAACGTAACATTATGTAAACATAATTAGAAAAAAAAAACCGGCCAAGATCGTGTCAGAGACACCCACAAATAGGGTTTCGTAGTAAAAATAGGGTTTCGTAGTAAACGTAACAAACATAATTAGAATTACCAAAAAATTTAAATATCAGTTTTTGAGTGTTACAAAGTTAATTTTGTTCTGCAAAACGAAAATCTACCTATTCTTTTTCTTAAAGCTTGGGTGATACAGTATTTTATTTTATTTTATGGTACCTTCAGATTGGGAATATAACACTTTTTTTTTGTTTATTACTCAAAAACGTCCATTTTAAAAGCAAATCTCCCGAGACATAAACATGTTTATATGGGATCATTTTTTTTTTACCAATTTCTAAATGTGGGTCAATACGATCTATCTTCATACCAAATTTGATGTAATTCGGTCTAAAACTGACGAAGTTGTTGAGGCCGGGATAAGAGTTTGTAGTAGACTGCGAAACCCTAAAAAGACACGAGTTTTCCGATTAAAATTGACAGTGGGTATATTCATTCAAATTAATGAGAAATTAAGCATACAAGCTACCAATAACTAAGGAAAAACAAGTTTGCATTTTACGATTTTCATATTTTATCTAAAAAGTTTCGGATTAAATACCTACCTTAGTACGACTTAAAACGCGTAGTTTGTGGTTTATTATGTTCTTAAAATAAAAATACTAGAAAGTACAGAGGTAAAGTTTTTGCACGTACACTTCCTTTTATTAATGTTTTATCATGTGCTAGCGTTATCAAAGCTTTTTCTAAGGCCCTAGCTCCGTTAAAACATTGGACGCGAGGCATGAGACGTGAGACGTGCGACATCGTGACACTTGCAACCGTTTCCATACAAAATGTATGAAACAGAAGAGCTAAAGCTACACTTGTCTGACAGATGCTCTCTTACTTCTCACGTCTACTATATTCCAAAAAGTGCATAACCTACGCAACTATCTGTAGGTACTATACCCCAAGGAAGCTTTTTTAAACTTCTGACTTTTTAAGAAACTTTCTTGTACAAGTAAACGGTGGCGGCGAGTCTTATGTACGCCGCTAGCAAACAGAGAAAATATAAGAACTTCGTACGTTACTAAGGCTTTCTTTAAGTTAGGAAAGGATTTTCTTTCTTACAAACATCAATTTCTTTGAAATAAAATGTGTAACTTTGTTGTTTGAGGGCGCCCACACCGCCTGGACTTTAAGTTCGTAACTTTTTAGAAGTTTGACCAGCACGTGACGTTTTTTGCTTGTTGATATGTAACCAATTAAATTGGGAAATCATCCTTGTTCTGTTCCGTTACATCGCGTTTCCTACGCAATATCAGAACTTATTTATTAATCGATTGTAAATATTTACATAATTACATTACAAAACATAGCTACACCTACTTACTTACAACGTTAAAGTCACAGATACTAGTTTAGATTTGTACTTTTACTACGGCGATGTGCTTAATCGTAATCGTTACAATCACAAAAATTTCATCCTTTATGATGTCCCAAAACCCAAAGGTTTTTTAGTATGGGATTAAATTATGTAGTAAAATCTACAGGGCTGTTTTCTAAAGTGTTTTCTACAGTCCTTGTTTAATCAAAGCATAGTATGAAAATGAAGTTGCTTTTTGTGATTACTAATCGATTATCTGTCTGTCTCTCCTCTCATGGATATCGCCAACCCCGCCTAAGCCACGCCAATTTGATATATTTTTTTAAAGGATAGATGGATTCAATTCTGGCAATTCGGGAACTAAATTATCTTAACTTACCTTAAATTAGAGCTGTCACTTTCTGTCAAATAGGTTAAGAAACAGACAGGAGATGATCACGACTAAAATAGTCTTACAATTTGACGTAAAATGCGCGTTATCTGTTAAATTAAGGCGATGGTGAATACGATGGCAGGTAAAATACAGACTAGAAACGGCGAAAACCCCATTGGCATATTTAAATGGCAGGACTTTGAAATCTTCTATCCTTTTCAAAACAGTGACAGTTGGAGAATTTATTTCGCGAATTGCCAGCAATATCTCACATACTGCTAGTGTTCTTAAATATTATCTTCGTCCCGTCCTTGTTGAAACTTACCCTATAAAATTAATAATACATTCAGGAAAACGTTTCATTCTCACGTGAAAATGACTTATCAGCAGGTGCGACCGCCGGGCGAGAGGCAAATTTTCTTAAAACGTTATCCATGTTTCTAAGAATAAAATTATCCAGACACAAATATTATGTACCGTTAAATTGGATGTTACGTAGCTATTTATTTGCATAGCGACGAGGATTGATTTTCCTCTTGAACAGGTAGCTTTAGAGAGCAATATGTTTATGAATAAATCGCGGCTTTTCTTGTACGAAAATTGAATCCGTTTTTGCTCCTTGATCCTCTTTGTACGCAATATTTTTTTCTAAGTATGTATCTGTTCTAAATCGATTCGATAAATTAAATGAAGATGTGTAGGTATAGTCGTTTTCAAGATACGAGCAACAGTTTTATAAGGTTACATTTCATCAAGTACATTTTTTAAGGGTGTGTTCGACTCATAAAACTGCGTGACACAGTTTTTTAAAATGTATGCATGGAAGGTTTTTCGTAGGTATTTCAAAGATAAGTTTCTAATAAATGTGGTCTAGTTTTGTGAGTAGAGGGGTACAAATAGGGTTTCGTAGTCAATGCTAAAATATAGGTTTTTCAGCAAAACTTACTTTAGATACAAAGTTAATTTTGTGGCTACTTTGTTTCCAGCTGTATTGCTACCAATCGCAAATCGAAGAACTTTTATATTTCTTAAAACTTGAGTATCTACAACGGATACTTTGCGTGGTTATTTAAGGTTGAGAACTATTCAGCACGGGTCAGGATTGGGTCAACACGATTAACGTTCACAAAAAATTTGATGTTGATCGGTCCAAAACTTTACTGACGAAGTTATGACGCGGCTTACAGGCAGACAGACAGACAGACTTGACGAAATGATACGGGTTTCTAGTAGACTACGAAACCCTAAAAAATTGCCCTTTTTGTTACTCTCTATAACCTGTATCTACATTATATTTAGAGCTAGGTCGAAATAATTAAAAAATTGTTAAAAATGACTTTTAAACTTGTAGGCGCGTGAAAACTAACAATCTTTCATGCCGTGAGGTGAAAAACAGATATTATAGCTGCGTTCTCGCTTAAGGATTTAATTTGTAGACCGAAGCAAAAAATTACAATGAATGTATAACATCTGACTTAATTTTTACCATCATTAATTTTACTATCCATTAAACCAAAGCGAATTTACCTTTTTATATAGAAAATATATAAGTCTGCAATATAAAACGTCGAAACATTGACCAGTTTAGTTTGCGAAATGATATTCAACTTTGGCTACCTACTCCGCCTACAAAGTTTTATCTTACATATAAGGTACCTACAAGTTCACATTACAGTTATAGTCCGAATTAGCATGCCTTTTTAGTAATATTGTTATTTCCTTGTACTGTTTAGGTGCTTTTATATATTTAAGATTTAGAGCCTACTTCTTATTTAGAGCTTACTTTTCATCTAAGTACCTAGGTAGGTACCTATTTATTAAATTTAGTTATATTTCAAATAAAATTAACACCTAACTTAATTTTTTATTTATTTATTTATTTCATACATATATTAATATATATCACGTACCCACACATACCCCTATAAAATATATAAATACTAGCTGCCCGTCAGCGGTTTCACCCGCTGCAACCTATCTTTTACCCCAGTAGGTGTTAAAAATTGAAAATCCCTGAAACATGTACTCAAATTTTTTAGCTGTTTGATCTAATTGCAAGTTTTGAAATAGCATTCAAAAATCATGATTTTCCATACAAACTTTTAACCCCTTTATTTACCCCTTTACGTGTTAAAAATCGAAAATCCCTGAAACATGTGCTCATTTTTTTCAGCTCTTTGATCTAATTGCAAATTTTGAAACAGATCACATTTGAAAATAATGATTTCCCACGCAAACTCTTAAACCCTTTTTACCCCTTTAGGGGTTAAAAATCGAAAATCCCTGAAACACGTATTTCTTTTTGTCAGTTTTTGATCGAATCGCAAATTTTGAAACAGATTACATTTAAATAATGATTTCCCATACAAACTTTTAAACCCTTTTTACCCCTTTAGGGGTTAAGAATCAAAAATCCCTGAAACACGTATTTCTTTTTTTAGATTTTTGTTTTGATCTAACCGCAAATTTTGAAACAGATCACATTTAAAAATAAAGATTTTCCATACAAACTTCCAACCCCTTTTTTACCCCTTTAAGGGTTAAAAATCGAAAATCCCTGAAACACGTGTTTAATTATTTTAGCTCTTTGATTTAATTACAAATTTTGAAACAGATCGCATTTAAAAATAATGATTTTCCATACGAACATTTAACCCCCCCCCCCCCCGCTTTTTTTAAAGTTAAAAATTGAGGTAAAGAATATTTAAAAACCTGCCCCTTAACTTACTCTATATACTAAAAAAAACCGCATCAAAATCCAATGAGGGGTTCTAAAGATATTAGGAAACATACATACAGACACGGGAAGGGACTTTACTTTATTTATACTATGTAATGATATTCGTTTAACTCTAATTTTAAGATTTAAGGGTGCACTAGTTATAGCTATAATTAAGATGTTGTTTCTATCCTGCAAAATAAAATGTACTCTGGAAGGAACTAGCCCTCGTGACACAGGGAATCCTAGTGCGAGGTCTAGCCCACCGCTGTAATTAGACATAAGATTATAATAAAGCATTTTTCATTTTCATTTTCAAATCATAGTCGGTCGATTGAATGGATAAATCCTATGTACCTAATTTATGATCGCAAATCAGGTCAACACACATACACACACACACACACACACAGAAATGAAACATGAAATTAAATAATATTTAATTGTCATATGCTTCTAGTGCCTGGTTGGTACTTACTGAGATGATAAATGTAATTGTTTAAAAACTTGCGCGATTTTCGTATCGTTCGTTATACCCTAGTTTCCCCTTTCTTAACTACTTCTTTACTTCATTGAAGCTGATATGAGCAATCGCGCATGGCGGTCAAAACCGCGCGGTCGTCTGCAGCTGTGACAATTGTAGTGTTAGAGATCGCAGAAATTAATTTCGTGTATTTTCCTATCCCGTTATGCTCTAGTTTCCTCTTCCTTCCTTTACTGCTTCTTTACTTCAATGAAGCTGATATTAGCCTTATCGGCTCGCTGGCCGAATGTATGGAACATGCTGCACCTGAGAGAAGAGTTCTGAAATTTGGTACACTTAATCTTTAGGGTCAATGAATCGATTTGACCCGTAGTACACAATTTTAAAAAAATCCTATGAGGAGTAATGACGTCATCTTTTTTTTTGTATGGAAAAAAAATTTTTTTGTTCCAAAACCTATCGTGTGTGGTATCAAATGAAAGGCCTTGCAAAGCCGATTCTAAAAATATATCACATTATTATATTTAAGTCACTTGTATAAAATTAAATAGGAAATAATTCTCGAGACATGCCACGTTTGGGCTTCTCCAGGTATGATACGGTTGAATCATTACTTATGAAATATACGTCATATAATGTGTAATATCCTCATCTCTAATCTCAAGAAAGGTACTACGGATTTTATGTCTCTAAGCATTTTTTTTTAATTTAAAAGTTACAGAAATTTATGAAAACACACTTAGTTGAAATTTGGCATCGAAAGTTCAATTTTGGTTACCGAGAATGATAAAAATAAAGCCAGATGAGATTTTAATTATATGTACATCATATTTGTTTTGCAAAAATAACATGTTATGTGCTTCGGAGGGCACGGTTAACCCTCGGCCCCATCGCAGTCGCTCTCTATGAATAATTATACGGCGGCGGTCGGTCAGGGTCGATAGATAGGGGCCTAATAGTAACCATGGTTCATCGGGTCGTTCGTAGACTCAGTGTCCCACTTGACAGAACAAGATTTATTAATTATAAGATGATAAATACAGATGCGAGAGGAGTTTTGGTTCTTCTTTATAATTTTCATTTGTCTATACACACATTATTCCCACACCAGCATCCTTACATTTATTCCCAGGCCAGGGTATCCATCACCTTCATTAGCTATTTGCCATTAGAAATGTCCCGCCATGCAAAATATTCTTTTCCTTGAGGCCATATGTATATCTCATGTACCTATTTAAGCTGGGCTATTTTTGGTACTCCTGATGGTCTACATCAGGTTTTCAAAACCTTTGATTTCTAATTGCTAGCAGGAGGGCCCAATCAAGCTGAATTATTTTTTCTTCGGGGACGTATATGTATCTCCTGTAGTTCTCCAAACCTTCGATTTATATTTTCCAGCAGACACGTCCCATCGCGCTAAACAATTTTTGCTTTGGGACTATATAATATGTGTCTCCTGTAGTTTAGCTGGGCTCTTGGAGGTGCACCTAGTGGTCCACATAAGGTTCTCCAAACCTTCGATCTATGTTTGCCAGCAGGAGCATTCCATGATGCTAAACAATTCTTGCTTTGGTGCCATAAATGTATTTCCCATTGTTTAGCTGGGCTCGTGGTTGTGCTTCTAGTGGTACATCAGGTACTCCAGTCCCTCAAGTGGAGAAAAAAAGTAGCCTTTACCTTCTTCAATGCGATAGCAATCTTTGTACCAAATTTTATCAAAATCCGTTCAGTAGTTTTTCAGGATGCTGTCACATACAAACATCTAAACGGAAAAATATGTAAAAAAATTTGAAAAGTGTTTTGTTATCAATTTCAAGAATTCGCTGACAATTTATTTTCCAATATCTTTTATGTACAGGCTTTCGACCCTTTACAAATTTATTATTATGTATAGATTCCGTTAATTTTGCCGGTGTGCATATAATGTGTGTGTAGAGAAATGATCACTTTAACCATCAATCGAAAACTTCTCTCGCATTTGTATTTATCATCCTATTATTAATAAATCTTGTTCTGAAAAGTGGGACACCGAGTCTACGAACGACCCGATGAACCATGGTTACTCTTCAGCCCCTAACTGACGACCCTGACGGACCGCCGCCGTCTTATTATTCATAGAGAGCGACTGCTATGGGGCCGAGGGTTAACCGCGTGCCCTCCGAAGCACATAACATTCTTTTTGCAAAACGAATATGATGTGATGTACATAATAATATGATTGTAATCTCAACTGGGTATATTTTTATCATTCTCTGTGTCTAAAATTGAACTTTCGATGCCAAATTTCAACTAAGTGTGTTTTCATAAATTTCTGTAACTTTAAAATTAAAAAAAAATTACTTAAAGACAAAAAATCCGTAGTACCTTTCTTGAAGTTAGAGATGAGGATATTACACATAATATTACGTATATTTCATAAGTAATGATTCAACCGTATCATACCTGGAGAAGCCCAAACGTGGCATGTTTCGAGAATTATTTCCTATTTAATTTTATACAAGTGACTTAAATATAATAATGTCATATATTTTTAGAATCGGCTTAGCAAGGCCTTTCATTTGATACCACACACGATAGGTTTTGGAACAAAATTTTTTTTCCATACAAAAAAAAGATGACGTCATTACTCCTCATAGGATTTTTTTAAAATTGTGTACTATGGGTCAAATCGATTCATTAACCCTAAAGATTAAGTGTGCCAAATTTCAGAACTCTTCTCTCAGGTGCAGCATGTTTTGAACTACCGCTAGGACTATATGAGCAATGGCGGTCAAAGACGCGCGGTCGTCTGCAGCTACGACAATTTGTAGAGTTAGAGATCGCAGAAATTCATTTCGCGTATGTCCTATCCCGTTTTGCCCTAGTTTCCCTTTTCTATTCCCAAACTACTTCTTCAATGAAGCTGATATGAGCAATGGCGGTCGAAGCCGCGCGGTCGTCTGCGGCTGTGACAATATTGTAGTGTTGGCGATCGCAGAAATTCATTTCGTGTATTTTCGTATCCCGTTAGGCCCTAGTTTCCCTTTTCTATTCCCAAACTACTTCTTCAATGAAGCTAATATAAGCAATGGCGGTCAAAGCCGCGCGGTCGTCTGCAGCTGTGACAATTGTAGTGTTACAGATCGCAGAAATTCATTTCGTGTATTTTTGTATCCCGTTATGCCCTAGTTTCACTTTTCTATTCCTATACCTTCAATGAAACTGATATGAGCAATGGCGGTCGAAGCCGCGCGGTCGCCTGCGGCTGCGCGAGCGCACACGCCGCTAATTAGATAAACGAGCGTGTGTCGCAGGTCCCGACCGCAATTGCACCGCGAGCGCGTAAATAATGTCCTTTATAGGACGCCTGCGATCTGACTCACTGTACCTATCTGATATGGGACAGATGGAAACTGGGTGTGTAGCTTTAGTCCCATACTTCCGGATCAATGTAATTTTACCTAGTATTCTGTGGTTTGTCAACATATGATAAACGAGCGTGTGTCGCAGGTCCCGACCGCAATTGCACCGCGAGCGCGTAAATAATGTCCTTTATAGGACGCCTGCGACGGTCGCACTGATCTGACTCACTGTATCTGACACAGGACAGATGGGATCTAACAATTAGAGGACGTGTAGCTTTAGTATTCCGTTATGCCCTAGTTTCCCTTTTCTATTCCAAAACAATTTCTTCAATGAAGCAGATATGAGCAATGGCGGTCGAAGCCGCGCGGTCGTCTGCGGCTGCGCGAGCGCACACGCCGCTAATTAGATAAACGAGCGTGTGTCGCAGGTCCCGACCGCAATTGCACCGCGAGCGCGTAAATAATCGCCTTTATAGGACGCTGCGACGGTCGTACTGATCTGACTCACTGAATCTGACATGGGACAGATGAGATCTAACAATTAGAGGACGTGTAGCTTCAGGTAGTATCCCGTTATACCCTAGTTTCACTTTTCTATTCCTAAACAATTTCTTCAATGAAGCTGATATGAGCAATGGCGGTCGAAGCCGCGCGGTCGTCTGCGGCTGCGCGAGCGCACACGCCGCTAATTAGATAAACGAGCGTGTGTCGCAGGTCCCGACCGCAATTGCACCGCGAGCGCGTAAATAATCGCCTTTATAGGACGCCTGCGACGGTCGTACTCATCTGACTCACTGTATCTGACACAGGACAGATGGGATCTAACAATTAGAGGACGTGTAGCTTTAGTATTCCGTTATGCCCTAGTTTCCCTTTTCTATTCCTATACTACCTACTACTTCAATGAAGCTGATATGAGCAATGGCGGTCGAAGCCGCGCGGTCGTCTGCACACGCCGCTAATTAGATAAACGAGCGTGTGTCGCAGGTCCCGACCGCAATTGCACCAAGAGCGCGTAAATAATCGCATTTATAGGACGCCTGCGATCTGACTCACTGTACCTATCTGACATGGGACAGATGGAAACTGGTACCTAATTACAAGGGGTGTAGTTTTAGTTCCATACTTCCTAACCAAAGTAGGTAATCTTACCTAGTATTCTAAAGTTTGGCAATGTATGATAAACAAGCGTGTGTCGCAGGTCCCGACCGCAATTGCACCGCGAGCGCGTAAACAACCGCCTTTATAGGACGCCTGCGACGGTCGTACTGATCTGACTCACTGTATCTGACATAGGACAGATGGGATCTGATAATTAGAATACCCGTAGCTTTAGTTTCATACCTGCTTCCGAACCATGTACCAAGTATTACCTTGTATTCTGTGGTCTACCAACATGAAATTAGTGACCGTGTAGTGCAGGTCCCGATCGCAATTACACCGCGAGCGCGTAAATATTCGCCTTTATAGGACGCCTGCGATCTGACTCATTGTATCTGACGCGACGCGAGATAAATGAGACCTGGCAATTCAAAGACATGTAGCTTAATTCAGAACCAAGTGCTTTGTCTCAACTTGTAGTAAGATATACGAGCATGTGTCGCAGGTCCCGACCGCAATTGCACCGCGAGAGCGTAAATAATCTCCTTTATAGGACGCCTGCGATCTGACTCACTGTACCCATCTGACATGGGACAGATAGAAACTGGTAATTACTTACAAGACGTGTAGCTTTAGTCCCATACTTCCGTACCAATGTAATCTTACCTAATATTCTGTGGTTTGTCAACATATGATAAACGAGCGTGTGTCGCAGGTCCCGACCGCAATTGCACCGCGAGCGTGTAAATAATCGCCTTTATAGGACGCCTGAGATCTGAATCACTGTACCTATCTGACATGAGACAGATGGAAGCTTGTAAGTAATTACAAGACGTGTAGCTTTAGTCCCATACTTCCGTACCAATGTAATATTACCTACCTAGTATTTCTGTGGATTGTCAACATTAGATAAACGAGCTTGAGTCGCAGGTCCCGACCGCAATTGCACCGCGAGCGCGTAAATAATCGCCTTTATAGGACGCCTGCGATCTGACTCACTGTACCTATCTGACATGGGTCAGATGGAAACTGATAATTACTCGGCGTGTAGCTTTAGTTTCATACTTCCAAACCAAGTAGTCTTTACTAGTATTCTGTGGCCTCAGTGGAACAGAGAACCGCTACGACTGAAGGAGAGGTCGGATGCAGTGTCTGGCCGACAGTAACCCACGCCTTCTACCGTCGCCTTAGGCCATCCACTTTGCCTTGCTGAGTCGCCGAGTCCACCAAGCCCATTCGCATATCTGCATTGGGTTGCCATTCTCGCCGAAACAGACTTTGTTAAGCAGGAGAGAGCTGCTTTTGTCCTCCCCCTCCCTGGTTCAGTGGAACGGAGAACCGTTACGACTGAAGGAGAGGTCGGATGCTGTGTCTGCCTTGTGCCTTCGCACTATCATGAAGATCAGATGGTCCGACCGAGTGCGCAACATCGAAGTTCTAAGACGAGCCAATATTTGTGGCATTGAAGTTTACTTAATGCGTCGACAGCTTCGGTGGTGCGTTCACGTATCTATCCCGGATGGAGGATGAGCGAGTGGCGAAGCGCATCTTCTATTCTGAGCTAGAGGAGGGCAAGCGAAAGCATGGCGGTCAACTCCTTCTTAAACACGTTTAGAAGAGACACAGAAAAAGATGCAACATGGAGCCGTCTCAATTTGTGGTTTTGGCAGCACAACGGCCAGAATGGCGCGGTCTTGTAAAGAGCTGAATCCTCGACTTTGAGGAGCAGCGTTAAGCAGACCTTGACGCTAAACGCGATGAATGAAGGCCCGTCCTCCCGCCGCCATTAACGACAGTGATATCAATGGCAAACTCACGTGCCCACACTGTGCACGGGAGTTTACAGCCAAAATCGGCTACAATATTATAGTCACCTAGAGGCTCATCAGCACCGACTTGATCAGGTGTAGAAGTGGTCGCCATGGCCGAAAACGGCCGGAGAGATCATCTGTGGCCTAGAAACATAAAATAAGTGACCGTGTGGTGCAGGTCCCGACCGCAATTGCACCGCGAACGTGTAAATAATCGCTTTTAAAGGACGCCTGCGATCTGACTCATTGTATCTGACACGGGACAGACGAGACTGACGAAAGAAGGAAAAGAAAAAGGCTTAAAAAGAAAACCGCCCATGACCCCTCACCCTGACTTGCCCCCAGTGGACCCCAACCAGGACCGGGGGGACCGTTGTCCCCCTCGAGAAGATGCCAGGGCGCGAGGGTTACCTCAAAGGCCCGTACCAGCGGCATCCCTGAGCCGCTGAAGCCCCCTGCTGCTGCTGCGAGACCTGGCAATTAGAAGACATGTAGCTTAGTTCCGAACCAAGCGCCCTGTCTTACCTTGCATTCTATGATTTGGCAATGTATACTAAGATATATGAGCGTGTATCGCAGGTCCCCAACGAAATTGCACCGCGAGCGTGTAAATAATCACCTTTATAGGACGCCTGCGATCTGACTGATTGTATCTGACACGGGACAGACGAGACCTAGTAATTATAAGACACGTAGCTTAGTTCCGAACCAAGTTCTATGATTTGGCAATGTATAGTACGAAATACAAGCGTGTGTCGCAGGTCCCGAACGCAATTATTGCACCGCGGGCGCGTGAATAATTGCTTTGATAGGTCGCCTGCGACGACGGTCGCACTGAACTATAAGCATTACTGATTTGACTCACTGTATCTGACATTGGACAGATGGGATCTTGCAATTAAAAGACCGTTTTTCCGAACCTAGTAATCTTAGGTGGTCTGGCAAAGTAAAATATCTCACAAAGTCGACTGTACGTAATATTGAGAAGAATAAAGTTTTAAAAAAGTAGAGTTTTGTTTCTAGAAGTAGGTACTTACTTCATCTTTATTTAAACTTGTTTCAGCCTTATCCGATCCAAAGCCTAAAAGTAAAGTGAAAGACCACATAAAAGACCACAGCTGTTACAATTAATAAGAGCCAAACTTACAATAATTATCATGTAGGTACCTGAGAGAATTTATTTCAGAAATAACAGTAACTGCCTTTTTTAGAGACACAGCAAAGTGATTGCTACAAAGCGCGTTTCTGATGTTTGTCGAAAGGCAAGAAACTGTTAACTTAACAAGTCGAATTTATTGATATTGCTTACATGAACAATGAAATGTCTGTTGAAATGGCAAAAAATACTTACAATCCAAAAAACAATTTGAGTTAATTGTATGAAAAAGCACCGAAATCTCGATTTATTATATCGACAACCTGTGTAGTTGTAATGGTATAATAAGACAGTGATTTTTAAAAGCTTTTATTTAACTTGCAGTGTATGTAAGTATGTAAGTAAGGAAGTAAATATGTTTGTTCGGTGCAAATCTTGCAACTCAATTTAGAAGCAGATATCTTCAACCGATTGAGCTGAAATTTTGTATACACGTTTAGTTCGGATGACAATGCATGATTAGTTATATGACGTCATTCTAAATCTATCATGGCGGAATATCCAAGATGGCCGACAAGTAATTTTTGACGCACTCCTACAATATGGGTGTCAAATGAAAGGTCTTGCTGAGTACAATTCAGAAAATAATATGGCGGACATCTAAAGATGGCCTTTTAAGATAATTTACAATATGAGTGTCAGATGAAAGGTATTGCTGAGAATTAACTATTCGAATTATAAGTTGACGTCACTCTAAATTAACTATGGTGGACTTCTGAAGATGGCAGAATATCATTTTTATGCTTTTTTACAATATGGATGTCAAATGAAAGGAATTTTTCAGAATAACTCGAAAAATAAAGTGACGTTTACGTCACTCATAATCATAACAAAACTTGATATGGCGGACTTAAAGTAAGATGGCGTATTAAGTTTATTATGTTTTCTTACTAAGTGGGTGACAAACACAGAAAAATTACAGGTAAATACTAGTGTGAGCTAAATGACGTCGCTTCGCAAGATTTTAAATTTATATTTGAGTGGTTATATTGTGTTGGGGTTTTTAGTCTTCTGTTCATGGCACTGTCAATGAAGAATGTTGTCAATTTATACCTATTATGTTCATGAATGCAATAAGTAGGTAGGTTCTATCGCACAACGTACATAATCAACTATGGCATAAAATATTTGTTTTCCAGAGATTGCTAAAAGTAAAAATAAATTATAAGTAAAAACATTTTAAAACAAGCTTTTATTTGGATGCGCTAAAAGCATAAAATAATCTATTTACTAAAACTTTAACTTGTTACTTATAATGGCATTAAATCTACGTCTTCATAATTTATACGATATAAAAGCTTGTCGCGAGATTTAACCTGTGTACCTATATACGGGGTGTAAGGGACAGGTCTCCGAATACTGATAGGGTGCATTCAGACCATGAAATTGAACAACTTGCCATAGAAATAAATTTCAGGAAACAAAAAAACATTTTCGACTTCCCATACAAAATCACGATCTACTGATTGCATTTACTATGGGAAGTCAAAAATTTTTTTACGTTTCCTGAAATTTATTTCTATGGGAAGTTGTTCAGTTTCATGGTCTGAATGCACCCTTTCAGTATTCGGAGAGCTGTCCCTTACACCCTGTATTAATAAATAAATTAGGTAACCAGTGTAAATGATCTTGAACAAACTTTTAACCTAACACCACACGAGTACCTACTTAAATCTCGCGACAAGCTTTTATATCGTATAAATTATGAAGACGTAGATTTAATGCCATTATAAGTAACAAGTTAAAGTTTTAGTAAATAGATTATTTTATGCTTTTTAGCGCATCCAAATAAAAGCTTGTTTTAAAAATGTTTTTTACTTATAATTTTTTTTTATGATTGTTCTTACATTTTTAACGCGCTGCTAAAATAAAACAATGAAAAATAACCACAGACAGTGTCAGTCGTTAAGAAACACTCGGAAGTCTGCAAAAGTGTTTACGGTCCGCTTAATGAGTGTTTAAGACTGATGGCATGTCAACTCTAGGAAGTAAACAAGACTCTTCGGCTATAATCCAGCATACACAAGGTTACATGTCTCGTGGCCTATTCAAACGTCTTTTGAATTATGTGGTTCAATGAGCCAAAGAGGTATGCATAGAACTAATTTGTCCACTGGTCAAGCTTGCGGTCAGGGTCGCTGTTGGTCATCAAATTAGTGTATCCGCTTTTTCTACGCTGTTTATTACATTAGTGTTCCGTCTCGGCGATGAGTCAAAACGAGGGCACGTGCCGACAATTAGTTTAATGCAATTACTGAATCTTGACTCGGTTATACTTGGTTCAATCTAGGGGGAACCACATTGCACGACATACTCAATGCATAACACGAGGATGCCCGACAACGTTTTTTACACCTGAACAATACACGACACCGTGGTTGGATGGTCTTCAAATACGAGCCCAGACCAAGAATGTACAGGGGTGTGAATGGAATCAAAACAAAGTAACGTCATAGCGGATGGAATGTGACAGTGCAGACTTGAATCGACTACTACTCACGTGATGTCTTCAACTACCTATCTTGTCGTGTATTCAACTCCCGTACATTTTTGGTACAGGGCTATGGTTGGCGACATTGTTTTGATTCCATTTCACATATCGTTCTTCGTTGTGTCGTACATTCCTCTGTCAGCCTTAGTTATGTTGGACTCTCATTTAGTCTGAGAATACTTGTGTAAATACGTATTACAAAATCTTAGTTAAATTCGCTGAATCTTGACTCAACCATACTCGGCTCAGCCTAGGCTGAGACTTCTTGTGTAAACAAGTATTACAAAATCTTTGTTATTTTCTTAGTGGTTCCCCTTCTTTTGAAAGCGTGTCGCGTGCAACTGTTTTAGTTTAGAAAAATAGGACGATTGCACAAAACTTTAAACGAGTGAAACATTGGCTCGTATCCAGCTTTGCAACACTGATACAATTAAATTGTCGTCTACTCTTAAATTCTAAAACATTATAAATAGACGTGAGTACATTAAACGGTCCAGTGTCAGCGGTTATCCACACTTTGTTATTGTGATTTATGATGTCACTTGCTGACATATTCGAATGATTTCTCTGATCTAATTGTGCGTCCACAAATGTTTTTAGACCACAGTAATTTCGTGTCAATTTGTTACCACACTGTGTATTTTCCTTGGGTTGTTTTAGTGCTGGCATAGTTGCAGTTAGAACGGACACTTTTCACAGTCAACAAGCAGACAAATTTAGTGGAGTCTGTCACGTAATTGGGACGAAGACTTCTCGCGCTCGTGGTATTCTGACGGAGATTATCATCTATGTACAAAGCATCTAAACGTGCTGCAGAGATGGCTATTCTGCAAACCTCTTGCAGATAAAGACCTACTTTCGTTATACGAACTATACAGAAAATATTTCTTGCGAAAAGGTCTTTATTTAATTATAAAATTAGTAAACCTATTTATAGGGCTAGCCTAACTGTAAAATTGCTCAAACTGTCGTTATAATTCAAGTGGCTAGTGCGTTTTACGAGGTAAGTATATCGTCATATCGTGGTTCGCAGAATAAGCCGTATCACAGTTAGAGCAGAAACATTTTGTCATGATCAACTTCCGGCGTTAGATAAGTAGAGATTGCAAACAGACATGAATGTTTTATGTTCTTTATGATTTCCAGAAGCCGTTGTGCAGAACGCTACTTGAATTTATTATGTCTATGATTCAATTTTATCTGATGTAAATAAAGAAAAATATAGACTGGTTTAGAGTAAACATGCGGGACTAAGTGAAGGTAGTTTTATCGGGCTAATTACGGCTACTAAAAACGATGTTTTATGGCGCAGTCAATCGGTCGGATCGAGTGGACTGAGTCAGCTGTAATCGATACACAGTAATTGCAGAGCATGTATCGGTAAGACAATGGCTCCGGTCGGCGCAGGCGCATAGATCGTATCAGACGCAGTTACACGCGTTTAAGTAATTGCGGGAACTGACATTGTTAACCAGTCGACGCAAATTGGGCATTAGCGATAATTTATTGAGTTCGAAATAAGCTCGCATTGTCGTGGATTGTTTGAATATGTATGGTGTGGGCTCGGCGCTCGAAGGGGCCTAATGATAGCAATTGTTCTCCATCATTGGCCACGACGCGCAGGTGCGCCCGAGTCGCCCTGGCCCGCGGGAAAACTGCGACCGTGCATACAATGTCAACCCATAAAATTTATTTCTATTAACTACCTTCGCTCCCGACTTGATTTCGTAAACAATTTGAATTCAAATTTCTTTGAATTCAACACAATGTAGAGTTTTATATCTCCATTTAAATGGCTACAAAAACAACGAAAAATTCTGTTTATTTTCATATGGCAGCTGCATTTCATCGCGCAGTTCTAAACATGCTAGATGCTCAAACGGCTGCGTAAACGTGACTCATCGCGCCGTCCATTTCGGAGATGCAAAGCGGATCATCGTCGTCTGGTGAGGCCAGATTGTCAATTTATGTGTGGTGACGTGAGACGGTGCGGGATGGCACAAAGGCACGTGCGTGGCCCCTGCACTCGCGGCTGCGACACAAAGATGCCGCCGTATCGCTGGTGGAGCATCTGGGAAAGTGTAATAGCCCCATACCTCATGTGGGCACCTCACTAGTGCCGCCACCGAAGTAGGACCGCTTTGACAGTATCGCGCGGATAACCAGGAGTTCTGTTACATCTTGATTAGCCTTATGGGTGTTACGAGCCTTCTTTGATTCATTGTCGAGTAAACGCCGCCGCCCCGTGCGGTCGGCAAAGTAATACACTTGTGCATGTAAAGCCTAATAAAATGTTCCTAAGGTTGACTATCCTGCAATTTTTTACAAATAGAAACTAACTAATTAACATTGAAAATACAGATTAAAATTCTTTCGCCATAGCTTATTTAGTGAGTGACGCTGTGAGGGCCTCTAGTTTCTACTACCAATACTTCAGGCACCTACTTATTTTGCTTTTATGAAACTAAACGATTCATATTTAGCTGAATTGGTATAATTAAAAATGTACTTACCGACTTTACAGAGAGTTACGTATATAAAAGAGACGGGTCATATAAAAAAGATTTCGCAAAGCTTGTCATGGATTAGCACTTCTGAAGATCGTGAATAGAGTAGGATGTAGGATATCTTTCTACAACAATTTTTTGTTATCTTAAAAACTAGACACGCCATTTCACATAGCTATGGCCAATCAGAACTAGCAGATATTTTAGCTCCGCCTACTTTAGCAAGAAAGTTGAGTATCTGCTCATATTGTGTGTGAAAACAATGGAAAAGGATGAGTAGGTAGTTTTTATAACCATAAGTTCGTGAAAGCTTGAGTTTTTGTTATTCGTCCCCTCCCCACTAACAAACCACACCCCATGGAAATTCGGTTTAATTAATGGCATCTATGAACTTTGTTGTAAATTTTATCTTTTAAACACAATAAGTAAATCAAAGTAAGTAGATGGTAGGGTCTAAGGGTGGGGACTTCGTAAATAAGCAAAGCACTGAAAAGTCTATCTTACTAGTGCAACTGGGATTTCTGTCCCATTCGTCACTAGTGGCCATTCAAGTGGTGGTCAATGGGAATAGAGGACCTATAGGTAGGTACCTACCTACTAAAATTTTAAGATGAGCCATAACTCACTCGTTTTTACATACATACCTATTACCTACTTTATCTATCTTTAGTTTTGTTTCTTAACCTATGCTACAGTGTCTTCGCCCTTTAGGTACAATGTCAGCAAAAAATTATCGTTGTTCTTAAAAAGCTAATTTAGAAAAGCATTATTTGCTTGCATAGGTTAAACTACTTTAGTTATGTTCTCGAAGCTCCAGTGGTTTTATTGGTGAAATTTTCATTAGCTATCCTCAACAACTTTGTCTGTCATTTTTGTATAGATTCTACTGGGGAGTGCGCCGACACTCACCAAAACCTAAAACAGTCAAATACGGGATTCGTTGAAATTCGTCAATTCCAGTAGACAGTAGCCAAAACCTAAACCAGTCAAATACGTGATTCGTCAAAACCTAAAACTGTCAACTGGTTCCAAGTAAAAACTCTTACATTGAAAAGTATTTATGCTAGACTGTCAAATTCTTTGTTTGTCATCAAAAAAGCGCCTCACTCTAACCAACCTTCGCTAAGGTCCAGTGTGTATTCCATGACTTTATTTTATAGATTATAGACTGCTCTAATTTTGCTGTACGTTTTGCCTATAATTTTCAAAGGGTTTGCTTTATTTTGGGAATGAAATAGGTATCACTTTGGCAGGTGAGAAAGAAGAACTACTCTTTCGATGACTGCCTGATAGGTTTGTCATTTACAAATGGAATAAACTAATATTTAAAAGCTTTCAACGTTTGTTACGTATGAAGATACGACAGTACCTACAGCCATCTGTCATGTGTGTATGTAAGTAGAAGTTGGAATGCTCGTATCACATTTGAATACAATGGGTATAATTATATGGTCTCTCTACCACATCACCACCTAAAATTTTTTTTTTTTTTTTTTTTTTTTATTTATGATGGGCTTACTCTTGACCCCAATCTCACCCTACAGCAGAGATGGGATCTACGGTGGAGCGAGCTTGCCCAGAAGATGCCTATTCACTCTAGACTTAAAGAGATTCAGGTTATATGCACTCGGAAATACAGACGCAGGCAAAATTACCTTTTTAAAAATGTTTTTCTTATTTAGTTGAGACACATAGAATTCAGAAAAAACCCACATTTTCTGCGTAGCAGTAGTCATCTAAACTTTTGGAATTTACGTTATAAGGAGTGAAAATCCACTTCCCGGAAAGTCCACTTGGTTCGATAGATCTTATTCGTCCATCTTCCATGTGACTGGAAATCCAATTTGCTAAACATTCATTCCCAGAACCTACCTATCGAATAGCTGTATAGTAGTTTTCTTCTTTTGAATGAGTTGGAATTTTCCTTCAAAGATGAAGTTATACCTAACCAACGTACAATAAGGGAGGAAAGCATAGTATAAAATAAAGCCGCTTTTTGTGTTTCTCAGTCATTGAAAACTCTCATAACTCCTCCTAAACCACGCAACAGATTTTGATGCGTTTTTTTAAAATAAATAGAGTGATTCAAGAGGAAGGTTTAAAATATACCTAAACCTAAGGAAAAATGAGTTGCAGCGGGTGAAACAGTACCTAAAGAAATTTTTGCATTATCGAATAAAACATCCGTAAAGACAGAACCTATACAAATATGGGATTGGATGTCATCCATACTAATATTATAAATGCTGAAGTGTGTATGTTTTTTTGTCCTTCCTACACGTCACAACAGAGCAACATCATACAGTTTTTTTTGTATGATGTTGCTTATGGGTTTGCAGTTAGGTGAGAGGCTGGAGAGTGACATAGGCTACTTTTTATGTTGGAAAAACATATTTTTCCCATCGGAAAACCATGGGAAATGGGAAAATCAATTTTGTTTAGCATGAGAATACATCCATACTACATACATAGATGAATAGCATGCAGCTATATCATGCAGTGTTTTTTGGGTGTGCAGTTAGATGAATGGCTGGAAATTAAAAGAGACTGCTTTTTATCCCGGAAATCTGGGGGCACTGCCGTGCCCATCTTTTATATTTACAATAACTAGAATGACTTGGCAATCGCACACTATTTGCTTGTGAGATACGATGGTATAGTGCGATGGCCAGGTCATTCTAGTTGTTGTTAATATAAAAGTTTTTAAATATCGATATAGTTACTGTAAGATGATGTCTATTACCTAATTACGCAATAGCTTAAGATGAAAGTTCCCTGAAGTAGTCCTTGAATAAATCAATAACCGACTTGGCATCACATGGATCTCACAACTTTTTACAGTAGATGAACTGAGAGGCGAGACTTGGTTCTTTTTACAAGTAAATGTTTTTGGTGGGATAAACCTTTCCCCGTCTATGGTTTTAGTGCCCCCAGTTTTTCGCCTTACGATGTGTCGTTTAGAATACGCAACTAATTGATAAATCCCTATCAGTACGCGGGCTGAGCCGCGGGTAACAGCTAGTAAAATACAAGAACAGCACCGGTGGATATGACTGACTAAGGGCACCACACACTGGGAACATATACGTGTGATGGCGACCTTATTATGATTTTAGCATGTGCCTCTGCCGCTCTTCCCTAAAATTCACCTTGGATTACACGGTCCTAATACTAGGTATACCTTGCTGGTGGAAAGTAGCTTCATGTTTCTGAGTAGGTCCCGGTTGCTGTCTATGGTTACTTAGAGAGTATTCGTTACACAACCATGTGAGAAGCCTTCTACTTAGGAGTAGTAGATATGCGGTCTGGTAGTTCGTCGACTTTGTGACCTACACGAAAGAAGAAAAATACTACCTATTCATACAAAAAATAATAGCTACCTAGCTACAGTTTGGTTTGGGGAGACCAGGAACTCGATAGCATGGTTGCGCAGACGCACGCGATTAGCTCGTCCGGTGCCGGGACCGATAAGCAGAACGCTGATCCGCACCTACCCAGACGCTGACCTGTCGCCATTAGATCAATGCCTGACACAGACAAATTCCATGACAAATGCCTTGAAAATGAAATGTGCATCTCTCTCTGTAGCATTATTACGCTATGGTTCTTGCTGGTTGAGTATTTGATTCCTTTAGATTCTCTGCCATTTGTTCGGTTTTCACATTTTGAAAGGGTTGAATTTTTTTTTTTACTTTTCCTGAAATATTTTTTACAGCCGATGTAGCGCAGTGGTTAGTATGCCTGCCTACCACGCAAAGGTTCCGGGTTCAATTCCCGGTGGGGTCACTCACAAAGTTGATATTTATCACTTTGTGAATCTGTTCCCAGTCTGGTTAGGACATTGCAGGCTGAACCACCTGATTGTCCGCAAGTAAGATGGTTCCGTGCTTCGGATGGGCACGTTAAGCCGTCGGTCCCGGTTGCTGTCTATGATAGCGGTCGTTACACAACCATGTCAGAGGTCTGCTACTTGCAGTAGGCGGTTGAAAAACTCTGACACCAGGGTTCATCGGGTCGTTGAACGACTCGGTGTCCCACAAGAAAAGAAGATCGCCGCCGTTAATCAGATAACCCACCAAATCGTGTGTTGTGTCGTGCGATTATTTGTATTGTTTTTTTCCTAGGAATTTTGCATTTCTGATAATTTTACTTTCCTGCCTTTCAAGACGTTTAGAAAGATAAGTAGGTAGGTATACCTATATACATACTTAAGTATGAGTAGCGGAGTCACTTGACATTTAAATCAAAGCGTTTCTATCGACGAAAAGATGTTCGCCTTCGCAATGCTTTACAAAGGATGACGTCATCGTCGAAAGAAAAAGATTCTCAAATATAGATAACAGAGTTTGAATAAAAATAGCAAAGACTGAAAAAAATATAACTACCTACGTCCCTGCTGTGTCCCAATATCTTCGAATAATTTGTATATCTTTGACAACTTCGACGGTCATACACTACTATTACATATAGTAGGGGAGAGGAGACCCGTACAAAACCGTATACCCGGGTAAAACCGTATACCACTGTTATCTTCGAATTCGTTTTGAATTTCGCGCGCGCGCGCCATTTGAAAGCAGCTACGAATAGGATCGATCCGCCAACAAACATTTGTCGATTCTATATGTGGAAGCTTGTAATTGGCATTTGTTTATGTACTTAATTAAATATGTTTTTTAGGCTGTAAGCTCCCCAAATAAAAAAAAAAAATGCATGCCCACGCGTTAATGAGTTATCGAAAAAAAATTATTTGAAGGTGCTTCGATCTAATTTTTGCGTTTACAAATGCGTTCACTGTATAAAATAAGTGAGTAGTAGGCAAGTACCAAATTGGTTACGTATTTCTGTGTGTATTTACTGTATAACCATAGTGTTTATGCCGGCAAATCAAACTTGTGTATGTAGTGAAGCTTCAATGTATGTGTACTGGGACCTGGGGCAAAACCGTATGGGGTAAAACCGGCCAGGTTGCTTTGTATACATTTACAAAGAAAAAATGCGAAATGCTATTGAAAGTGTGGTTGGTGGTGAATTCCGGTATTTAAAAGCGACACAAAGTTATGTCATACCGAAATCGATGCTGCAAGACCGGGTGAATAAATTTAGATCATCTGGTAATCTGGTGGCAGCTACCAGCAAAGGATTGGGAGGTATACGGTTTTGTCCACCCCCGGGGTAAAACCGAAAATTTATGACTTTTTGTTTGAGACTGATTGTTTACTTTCCTTATTGATTTTAATAGTTAATGACCAGTGCAATGTGTACCAGGTTATATGCTTTAATAAAAGTTACTAAATGGTAAACCAATGTTTATTATTGGCTGAGCTACATAAGTTTTCCGTTAAATATACGGTTTTGCCCCGGTCTCCCATACTATTGCCTGCAAATCCACCTACCTGTTTAAGGAGTAAGATAAACCAGTATAAGCTGATCCCTTAATGTTTGGAAAAAGAGAGGCGCAAGAGACACGGCTTTATGCGAGTTTGTACGAAAAGAAGATCTAGATAGGTTGGCGTAGCGCAGGCTGGGCTACTACACACTCACTAGCGCATAGCGCCTACGCGACCTGTTGCATCCACTATGGACCTGTTGGAGTGAATTCGGTTTTCAACAGAAGTATGACTAAAAATCCTTTCGCTGGATATTGTCTAAAGAAAAATGTAACCAGTTTTTTTTTGTTTAAAGATAGAATTTTACTATTGAGCGATAGATACTCAGGATGGGCTGTTGGCAAGGAACAACTTTTCTCAAAGAAATAGGTGGAAAAGTAGGAAAAAAGAAGATTTTGAATTTGCTGCCTTACAAATTGACTCGGTCGGCTGATACTTTTTGTATGGGAGATCCAAATCTTTTTTCATAGGTATGTCGATCTACCTAAATTCCTTGGGCAAAGGAGGTCCTTATCACCAGTATGTTCTAAGTTTTCTCTCGGTATCGGTCATTAGTAAATTGTTTTTGATGAATGACTGTTGTGGAGCAGTGGTGGTACATCTGCCTGCTACGCAATAGTTCCTGGGTTTGTTTTCCCACGGGGGAAGATATTTGAATGATGAATTTAAATATCTATTATAGTGTTTGGATGATCTTATTTACATATCTACAGGTAAAGTCCACAGCATCCCGATACAGGGAATCCTAGGGGAGTCTGTTATGTGATCATGTTTCGCATTTCTAATGTACCCCGCAAGGGATCAACGTCTGATATCTGAAGGTAAGTTATGTGTGTATGTAAACATGTTTGAGCTATGAATGAAGGGTTTCTAGTGGGATTTATAATAATAACGAATGCACATAATATAGTAAGCCCTACACCTACGCGACCTGTTGCCTCTACCAAGAAACTTGTAGGTGTAAAGATAACCACAGAAGGGCGCTACAAATACATTGTGTATTAGGTAGGTACATTTCTTGGTATAATGTTAATGGTAGAGTTACAGCTTGTGGGTAACCCTAAATCTAACGACATTTTCATAATAATAAAAAATATATACCTAGGTGTTGAGCTATTTTTATTTTATTTATTATTATTTATCTGTGTACCGATTTACTAACACCAACTAAAAACTAAAATATCAGATACATAGAAGATATTAGATAATATGCAGTCTGTACGTAGACAGCCTTTAAATATTTGTAGTAGTATTTATCTAAATAAGAAATGTAAAACCCAAATTAGCGTACCTACTCATTTCTTTTAAATATTTCTTTTGTATTTCTTAAAATGGATTCTACATTTTAAAATAATTGATGCAATATCTTTGGCAACTTATTATTAGAGTTGTAATTAGAGTAGGTAGTAGGTGGTTGAAATCCTTTGACTGTAGTGAAGTGCAGTGTTCATGGGGTCGTTGGACAACGTGTGCCCCACACGAAGAGAGAGCTTGGGATTTCATTTTATATTTGTTCAATGCTTGCCCTCTTGTAACTTACTTAAGTATAGGAAGGTAGGTAGGAATGTAGGTATGCTGTTACTGAAACTTTTGTTTTTAAAAGAACTACTTACCTAGGTAGGTACAAGGACAAGGCAAAGTAAACAATAAAGATGGGTCTATTAGCCCCGGAATTCTAATGGTCCCTATCAAAAATTATGGGTTCATTCTGTCCAGCTGACTTACTGACTGGCTAAGCGCATGGTTAATCATAGATAACCTCAAAATGCTCTACAACTTTGTCTTATTTCCGTCGTAAACCAAGTTTACCTAACTTCTTTTCTATTGTCTACCAATGGCACACGTAAACTTCATATTCTCAGCCAGAAAAAATAATCTCAACGTTTTAGCGAAAACATCGCAGCCACAGCTGTTTATTTGCATAAAACCGGTTTCGAAGCTTTAAATTTGAATGTGAATGTGTCATACCTAAATGCTCACCATGTGAGGTGGGATTGAAGTATATGGCGAAGAGGTCGTCGACGGAGGCGGTGGCGCTGGCGGCGCCGTGCGGCGGGAGCGGTGCGTGCGCCGCGTGCGCGTGCGCGTACGGCTGCGGCACCGCGTGCGGCGGCGCGGGCCCGCCGTAGTGCAGCCCGCTCGGGCCAGCCTCCACCAGCAGCTGCATCTGCGAGATGTCCACGAACTCGTCGCTCGCAGCGTCGCCGCGCCCGCCCAGCTCCTCGTCCTCCGGCCGCCGCATCGCGATCACCGAGAGCATGGCACGCGTGCATTCCCGCGCCTCCGCCCCGCACACCACACCGCCTGCGACACGCGCGGCTCCACACTGCTCACTCCTCTCCGCGCAGGGAGACTCTACTACCACTGCACCGGCGCACGCGCTGCCGAACACCACCACTGTGACTGATTATCCACGCACTCCGAACTTTTCAACAACTACTTAAATTAAGTTCTATCGCAATTGACGAGATCACAGAACATTACGTACTCATAAGCAAGAAACTACGATATACCGGCACGCGAGTCACTCTTAACTACGAATAATCTACTGATAAATGAACACAGATTTCGCACGCGGAGAGTGTCGTCGCTTGGAGAACGCCACATCCTCGACTGAGGCGCGCGCGTGCCGCGGCCGGTGCCGGTGCCGGCGTGAGCGAGGGCGTACCGTGCGTCGTCGTGCAGCCGGGCAGCCGCCCCCGTGAGCTGGCGCGGTCGTCGGCCGCAGCGCGCCCTATCAATGGACGCTAGCCACCCGGTCGAGGTCGGCGTTCATTCACGACGGTCGCGTTAATGGCGTGCGAGCCGGGCGCCCTCGTTTGCCGCCGTCGCCCACGTGCGCGAGAAAATGGCGCGGCGTCGCGACGTTGAGGGAGCCGCGCGAAAAGCGCGGGGCGCACAAGTGTAGTGATGTGATGGCCGTGCCGCGGACGGCGCGAGCGCGTGGGAGCACGTGGGCGCGCGGAGGCTCGCCGCGCGCCGCCACCGCGCCGCATGCGTGACGTCGCCGCCGCAGCACGCCGCCGCAGCAGCGCCGCCGCTGCCGCTGGAGCGGCTCCTGGCGACCACTTTCTCTCTGAATCATGCACCGCTTTGGGCCGGCGTACTCCGAGCGTCGGCCGTTTTGGTCATGCCACAATTAGCCATGGCACGCGCGTTCCCGTGACGTCGGCAGCCTGGTCGGAATAGTTAACACGTTACGTATGACTGATAAATCACCCGGCCTGTCTAAAAATATCAAACGGGTCATAGTTTCCACACGAGTCTACCTACGTAGCACACATTTTAGGCTATTTTCGTGCTCTACATTTTTGACGTACCTACCAACTACCTGCTCACCTACTTATTTATGAATGACAGACAAATAGGTATCTTCTAAAAATATTTCAAGTGGTCAACCAGCCCATGAAACTTCTTTTGTCATATACCTAGAACACCGGAGAGTCGACGAATGACCCGGTGACCTTGTTTTTGAATCGTCTAGCCCATACTACTGCTTCTAGATAGTAGACCCCAATCCACATTAGAGATGAAACGGATAGTTGTTTGGCCGGATACCGGATACCGGATATCCGGCCACTGTGAAAGCCGGATAGCCGGATATCCGGCGGCCGGATATTCGGCTGAACATTGCCACATCGTGAAGTGCTCACGATGCGAAGGAAAATCTGTTTTAGAAGCTGGTCTCTACGTAGAAAAGAGCAATCGTTTGTTACCCGCCAATTCAGATAAATGGGTATTCATTCACCACAATTACATACGTAGATACATAAATCACGCCTATATCCCATGCGGGGTAGGCAGAGCGTAAACGGCTGTACAAAATGGCCACTTACATCACGTCTGACAATAGTTTAAGAGTCACACAGAAGACTGCGTATCACCATAGTGAGAGGTTGTGTAATAGAATAACATTGGTTTCAGACATTGCTTCTAACAAATAAATTGTAAAGTTCGGGCACCCATTTTTTCACCACAACTACTTTCCTTTAATCAACTATGGTTACTAAATTGTTACTTTTTGTCAACATAGTTAATAACTAATGAACGTGACACAGTTAATTTTCCTGTAAAATGTTAGTTTAATTTAATTATTTAGCTATGCTGTATACATTTTGATAAAATTCTTGTATATTTTTAGTATCCGGTATCCGGCCGGATAGTCACCTAATATCCGGTATCCGGCCGGATAATAAAATCATGGCCGGATAGGCCGGATACCGAATAGTTGCCGGATATCCGTTTCATCTCTAATCCACATGAAGTTTTTCAGTCCTTTTCTTCGAGTGGGAGTCCGTTCGACTATCCTTAAAAAAAACTAGTCTTATTTTTTCATTCTGTAAAAGTAAAGTACCTAGGTCAATAAACTAAAATATAGCATACATTTAAATTAGTATTTTCTAAATGATTAAGTAATTTAAATAAATTACAAAGCCCTCACTATTTTGACTAAGTCCGATTTGAACTAACTTTAATCTGGTTCATCAATGAAGTAGGGGAAATTCTACGAAATTCATGAGTTTGTTAATGAACAACAAGTAATTAACACGAATATTATTCCATATCCAAACACATAGGTACCTGTTTACCTGACGCCTCTGCTCCGTACATCATAAATACGAGATAAGTTGAATGTCGCGATGTGGGTGTGAAAGTGAATTGTTTCCCTTCACCTTCGAAGGGTAGAAACTGATGGAAGCTTCTCCGAAATAAGGAAAGGTCATTTGGGTGTTTAGGCGTTGCCATGGCGACCACCTGTTGATCCCCACGCGGGGTGAAATCGGGTAAATGTCAAAGTGCACGGCCGCCGCCGCCGCCGCCGCCCGGACGAGCCGAAGACGACGCCGCCGCATGCCGCGATTCCGGCTGCCTAATCTACCATTTCCCCCAAAATCGACTTAACACCGCCAGTCTTTTAATAAAACTTCGCAAAGCTTCAGCAAAGTATTCTTTGTGAAGTAATTCTCACTGAACACTTTAAAAATCTCGTAATGCAGAGAAATCCGGGCTTTCTTTTTCTCAAATCATTCAGGGCGCCACCTACATTAAAATTCGAATTTTACTCCCACCTACGTGAAAATCTATAAAAATAACAATTAAATTTAATGATCGATGCAAAATTAATATTTTTTTCAAAGGTATTAGGTAGATTCAGTTGCCAAGAACAGACGACGCCTAGCAACACAGAATAGGTAAAATTCTTAAAATATTTGATTTAACCTACCTACGTGAAAAGCATTCAAAGAAAAGGGCAAATTATTAAAAAGTCAATAAGTACCTCTTAGCTAATAAAAGTATTTTTATTATAGTCCGGCTAGTTCGTGCGCGACCTTCCCTAGGGGTGACAGACGTTGGGGGGCGAGATGTCAGCGGGTAGCGGGAGGTGTAGCGGGGAAGGGTGACGCGCGCATCCGCGCTGCACGTCATATTAAAATGACGTGCTTCCTCGCCCCCCGACCGTCTGTACCCCGCAGGAAGGTCGTGCACGAAGTTGTCAAACTATATTTGTGTGGGTATCGTGTTTTAATAAGATTTTATTTTTATGAAATCATGACAATCAAATCGTTGATAGATATACTTTCGGAACTCACCCACATAAGGGGCAATATTCGCAGATGAGACGTGCGACTCGAGACGCAGATGACGTCTTCGATGCGACGTCTCATGTCTCTTCTGTTTCATACATTTTATATGGAAACGTTTTCAAGCGTCGCGCTGCCTCACATCTCACATCTTACGCCTCATGTTCATATCTTAAGTTTCATTTGTGGAGGTAGGTAGGGCCTTACAGAGCTCATCTAGATACCTACAAGGAGAAAATAAACCTGCATACAGCTCAGTTACGGAATTTTAGTTTGAAATGACGCGGAAAATCCACTAACCTATTTGATGTCATATTCGAATAATCAAAACCAGCGTGACATTTACATGTCAAGCTCTAATTAAAATTGATTAAAATAAATTGTTCATCAAAGTGTTTGGTGGTGCTCGCTGGCCTAGCACAGATCCATTGAGTATATCTTCACAGATGAGGCGATTGACAGCCGCCATCGACGCGACGCGCGGATCATGCACGTGTGTATACGGCGGCTATTCTTCTTTTTCATACATTTTAAATGGAAATGGTTTCAATTGTCGCGATGTCGCACATCTCACATCACCGTCTCGTGTCGCACGTCTCACGTCTCACGTCTCGCCTGTGGAGTTAGCTCCTTAGAATAAACGATTATTGAAAACGGATTTTGATAATTAGACTGCGATGCTTTCGTCTGGCTGGGAAAACTTCTCAAGGTCAAAGCTGATCCGTTTGAGATAAGCTGTATTTCTGATAAGTAGGTAAGTTTATTTTTAGAGAAGAGCAGCTTAGGTCTATTTTACTAATTAGTTATTTAAATGAGCATGTCGGCTCCGCGGCTCCCCTTTCAGAATTTCCAAATCCATACTCTCACATCAATCGACTTACATTTTAGTATTAATTTGGCACCGGCCTACCCTTTCCCTAAAATGTCTCTTTTCGCCACTGTTATGTAGGTAAGTATTTGTGTGTAAGAGCTTTCACTAGGTATGATCTTAAAATACTAACCTTTAAAAGAGAATTTAATAATCATTCACTGAGTCATAATGACTTGGTAGGATGAATGAGGTAGATATTATTTTAATCAGATGTGATTGGTAAACAGATATTACGTGAACCAAAATAACAAAACGTTATTCAGAAACATGAAAAGGGTTCGAATGTTCGAATGTGCTGTAGCTGTAATGACCTGCTGACGCACATGTCGGCTATGCACGTCACAATCCCACCCCCGATGACGTTCACGTTTCATAACGTTTCCGTGTGTAACGTCATGTAACGTTTGAATAACAGGGGCTGATCATAGAGGCTCGTCGGACAGGAATAGCAGCGCGACATTTTCATAGACAGGCCCTCCCTCGTTAGGCGATGCCGTCAATCGAAGCTTGCTGACGTAGCACACGGTTTAATTTTTGATTACGTAAATGACGTACTTTTTTGAAATAGTTTATCTGTAGCTGTAGTATTTCTTTTAACGCTTGTCACGTAATAAGATCATTATTGGATACAAAATTGCTGTAATAAATTCGAGGAGTGACGATTTCCACGACTAGAGACGTAGATCGGTCAAATTGGACGTCGTACTTATACTTACAATGTGTGATGATAGAGACAAAGCTTTTGTGTACTTTTTTTTAATTTCAGACATGTTCCAGTTCCTGACATAATATCCAAAAAATAGCACCTCATACTTAGACTTGTTTAAAGTTCGTATGGTCTGGTGTCGTCTATTGAAGCATTTAAAGTGCTGGAAATGATTACCACTAACAACAGTTCTATTTTGTATCATGACGCCTATCTTATTTACAACTCAATAATCAAGTTGGCTGATTAGCATATTGGTAAGGTCGGGAAATTGGCCAGATGAGGTTCCGTCATGTCAGACCAGTGCGGGGGCGAAATAGGAAGATCGACTTATATGGCAGTGTTGCCAGCCCGCGCCGCGTCACCGCCCGATAAAACGCTCCGATCAGTTGTTTAGGATTTGGGCAAAAAACAAACTCGATTGCGGCCACATATAAGGCTATAGTGTAAAAGATCGAACACCCACGCCGACTAATAAGGCAATGAGGGATTTTAAATAGGTATAATACTTTAAAGGTCATGTTTACACATTACATGCGGTCTGTGAAGTTTGAGATATCAGAAATATGCTTTAATAGTTAAAAGGGCATGGGTCCGTTCGTAGGTTGCGTATAGTCGGTTATAAGTATCTACCTACTTAATTATTGCGTCTATATTTAACAGACAAAGACTTTAGAAATACAGACGATGAGAGATAGATGTTAAGACATATATAATATATATGTCTTAACATATATAATATATATGTCTTAACATCTATCTCTACATATTATGTAGGTAAGGTGTAAGGGACATCTCTCCGAATACTGATAGGGTTAGCTTAGACCGCGAAACCGAACCACTTTCCATAAGAAAATATTTCAGGAAACGTAAAAATATTTTTGAATATCCATAGTAAATGCAGTCAGCTCATCGTGATTTAGCATGGTAGGTAGCTAAAAAAATAATTTACGTCTTCTGAAAAAAAAGTTACAGGAATTTGTTCACGCTGCACTGTCCTTTACACCCCGTAGATATAGTAATAGAGTCACATGTCGAATTTTCTTTTCTAACCTTCAAATTGTCTGAATTGTCTGATCGCGTTTCGATCCACAGCGGTAAGATACAAGCATAAGTCAAATCTGTACAAATACATATAGCTACATACGCATGCCTAACATAGCCCGGATGATGCGGTTGTTCAATATGGCCCAGGTAATTAACCACCACGGGCTTATGATTATTCAAGCGGGTACCCGCAAAACCGACGATACGTTACCACAGAGTATAAATACATTACTGTGACGGGTACAAGACTGTGTCTGCCTGATTATCAGTCTGTGTACTGTTTAATGTTTATGCTATTCAATATATCCGTTGTTTATCCTATATGTAACTTTGTTAACCGTAGCAAATTCCTAGCTACAATCCCTACAAAGCGTTTTATCTTTAGACTACGAACGTATTTTTACATTATAAGTGGGTAGGTTCTGAGTATTCTATATCGTATTTTTACTTTCTTTGCTTTCGACTAATAGGCCAACAAACAAGAGTTATAAATAGGTATAACTAATCTTTGTCTAGTGAAACTGTATCTAAGGGTCTCAGAAACCCTCTTAATGTTCCCGATTGTTATATTGCTAACCGTTCGTGAGTTTACACGGACTATAAAACTAGGCTACTTTTATTCTTTAAGGAACCAATTATTTATTTTGGTTATTCACACAAATGCTAAGAAAAGTTTTTCACCTTATAATTTGTGACAAATATCTAAAATCAATCATAGAACAATAGGTAGTACTTTCGTGGGTTGCTTAAATCCACTAGATGTTTTGCGCTATTTCCCTAGCGCCTTGTAGAATCGTTAAAAACTCTCAATAAAGTTTCTTTCGTGGTTTATCTCATCTATTAAATCCACTAGGTAGTTTACTCTATTTTAACACCAAAGCTCGCGAACACTTTACACCTAACAGGTAGCACATTGTCCTTATATCTTGGAGATTGTGCCGTGTAAAGCAAAACATACAATAATGGAACAATCTGCATTCCCCACTGTCGCAGAAGCAATTTGGTGTCAGCTACGCAAATAGAAAATAGAGGTGTGCGCCAGAAGGTTCACTCGACTCTATTTAGGATTTTTGCGATTGTCACTTGTTACCATACTTGTTACATAGCCCCCTGGCTACATCCCTATGCTAGGTACTGTCAAAAATCTAAAAGCATCAAAACAGTAAAATCTGATACAAGAACGTCATAAATGATTCTGAGCCAATTTTAATCCAAGAAATATGACGTTTGGGGCAACCATCTTCTTAGTTGCCTTGAGTTCCCCTAAAATACCAGTTATTTCCAGGGTTCGAAGATATATATCACTTGATATATATCATTGATATTTATCGGATATATATCACGATATTTACTCCTTAATAAATATCAAGTGATATATATCATTGATAAATATACACGTGATATTATGATATTTATTTTATGGATATATATCACCACTATCCTTTAAAGATTAGTCAAATTTTATGGTCAAATAGACTAAAAAATATCTTTAGTTAATTATAAAATCCCCACTTTTCCTATTCACGAGAAAGAATTAAAATTCATATGATGTAAATTTCTCTGTATTATTTTCTGCTTAAGGTAAATTTTATAAATATTAAGTTAGGTACCTAACTTCATGATGATGAAGATAAGTATCTATATTTTATACTTTGGTATTTATTTAGTTTACTCATAGATTTTAATCTTATTGGGTGGTTGTTGTTGGTTTATTTGGTAGAGAATTTGCTGCGTGCGGGCTCATTATACCATGGTCGAATTATAAAATGGAGGTATGCACGTATCTACTATTGTACACCCGTTTTTTGTGTTTGCTGTACTACTGGCCAAACAAACAGTGTTTTTATACCACTTTCATTTAAAAATAAACTATGATGAAAAAAGGGTTCCAAATTAATTTTCCAACAATAAAATCTAAACTTTATTTTGAAAGATTTTAGACTGATTGATATATATCCGATAAATATCAGAAAATGGATATATATCCGATTTATTGGATATATATCGGATATGTTGATATTTATTATAAATATCGGATATTTTCGAACCCTGGTTATTTCCAGTTCAAGTCAGTAAGCGAAGCCATAATTTGTGGCTGAGGTTCTAAAAATTCGAACATACATTGCCCGATTTTGCGATTTGCGAAATATATTAAGCTACGGATGGCGGAGGCAGCAGAGTAGGCTTGCTGCTTGAATTTTGTTGACTTAATTTTTTTTGTGTCACTGCACGCACACCTCTACTAGGAAACACTATGCAATTGCTTGCAAGGTTGGAGTTCGATTCCCGGTCGAGATAAATTGCCCAGCTGTCGATGGACCGCCGTATTAGAGCATGCGTATTGAATACATTACAGAATGCGTATTGAATACAAATGGCGATAGCACGCGTGTTGGGACAGTCTGGCACTGTCCAATAACAAATACTAGAGATGGGCCGAATATTCGGTTTATGTTCGGTATTCGGAATGTTCGGCAGATATGCCGAATATTCGGTTTCGGACGAATGTTCGGTGAATTTCGCCGAATATTTTGCCGAATAAAAACGTATACTTTTATATGTCTTACTTTGTAGGTAAATTGTTATGTCAAGACAAGCAGTGAAGCACTTTTATTTTAATTTGTTGTCAACGATTCCAATGTAAAAAGTCAGAGGGGTAGTGAGCGGAGTGGTCCGGTGCGAATCAGCGCGTAATTCGTAAACAAGTGATACTTCTAATTTTTTTTATATGGATAATAATTATTTTAATTCCTGCCGAATTATTCGGCCAAATATTCGGTTCGGCAAACTTTTTACCGAATACCTATTCCGTGAAACCAATGTTCGGCCCATCACTAGCAAAAACAGGCGACGCATTCAATAATAGTCTGTGTTTATTTTGCGAATAAACTAGTAAGAGTATTTTCCTTGAGGGTATTCGAATCGAATGAATATGCAAGTTAGGGAGTTGTTGTTTACATTTGGAAGTCATTCGGGGTAAAAGTGCGCAGCGGGTAAAACTGCGCACCGTCGATATTACGGAATAGGGCGCAGGGGCAGGGACGCTGATTTGCTGGGAACACGTGTACCTGAACCACCATTTTAGGTCCAGACACTGTGTGCAGTGCGGGTCGATTTCCTACCTATTATAACCAAAAACACCAAAACGTGGTTAAATTCGGACTTTATTCGGTGCAAGGAAAAGTTTGTGGGAGTGTGGATATTGATCATGAAGAGCTTGCTTCTACTTTTTAATTTTCTATACATATTGAAGTTCTTTTTCAGTAACAACATTTCAACCGTGCCTCTAAAGTGTCAAAGTTACGATGAATTGTTTTGAGTACTCATTGAATGGGGTAAAACTGCGGGGGTAATAGTGCGCATATGACGTATGTGGCTAGATGTGCGCAGTTTTACCCCACTATAGTGATATTTAAAAACGCATTTCTGTACAGAAATACCTATATTATATTAAATCATTCTTTTTTTATTGTTTTAGACTATAAAATGCCTCGTATTGATAAAATATAAACATCCGATAAGACCTTAATTATTGTGAAACCCTTGTGCGCAATTTTACCCAACACACCGCGTAGTTTTACCCGCATCACGGGGAAGAAGTGCGCACTCCGACTTAGTCACTGTTTTTTTAAATATATGAAAAACCGCAGATTACATCGCAAGTTGTTTGTTTGTATTTGAGAGTCCATTAACCAAGATATAAGACAGCACATACAATGTGTTTTAAATCGCAGTAGTTTGGGAGTTATGAAGTGAAATATCCAAAAGTGCGCAATTTTACCCCGAATGACTCTAGACATTGAATCTTATCAGAGTTATTATTTAATGGGATTTGTTTGCACGGATATTGCAGGGTACCTAAAGAAGTAGTGTTACTGCATAGAATTGACGTTTTCAAGCTAATTATCAAAAGAAGCCTTTGCTATAGTGGATTGCCGAAACAAACGATAGCTTAGAGTGTAAGTAAGAGCGCTAGACTAGGTCGTTATATACGGGTGTGAATCATCAGTTTTAGTTTCTATGTTTGCAAGGATAACAGGGATTAATAAATATAAATGAATATATTCATTTTATCTGAGTCGAATCAATCAGCTTTACAGTTTAAAATTACTGTAAATAATTGCCGCCTGCCTATTAAGGTGCTTCCTTAAAAACTACGGTATAGGTAATAAATATAAAATAAAATATTTGGTTCACTGTTACCGCGCGTCGTCACAAGCCAGTAGGACTAGTTAGACCTTGGACACTCGGAAACACTGGATTCCCAAAACCCACATGGACCAATGTAGTCAGTCTGCAACTACTGGTTTTCAATAGATAATAGTCGATTAGAGATCCAGCCTACGTTGATCTCTTCAGTGAGTGACGGGAGGTCATAAAATAAAGAGTTTACAGAAGGTTCTCTCGAACCTATTTAGGATTTCGGTGATAGTCACTTGTTACATAGCCAAGGTTCCTAATGTCAAAAATCTCAAAGTATAAGAATATCAAAAGGAAATTGTCGAGTACTGAGTGAGCAAAGTGTAGGTATAGGCGCCTTGCGCGTCGTTTCCCTAATTTGTGAGGAGCTGCTTCAAGCTGAAGGCCGAATCCACAAGCACACAGGTGTAAGAGCAGCTTGTCTCGTTGCTCTGTTCGCCGCAAGCTGCGCCCGCGCACCCAATGATTTATAACCTCAAATTGTGTATTTTTCATCGTCAATGATCGCTCGCCGTTTCGGCGTCGATAAGTGCCGTTTAACACTTGATATAGTGTCAGTAATTTGTGTGTAAGTTCCGCTTTTCTTTTTTCAATTAGACTAAAATTGGTGTTTATGATGTAATAACGACGGTTAGTTAACAGCCCATCACCAGAACGGTTCATTTCTTGATAGCGATTGGTTTAACGTTTTTTTAAGTTATCGTAAAATAGCCTTCCTGTGCTTGCTGGAAGTGATTTAGTTAATTCAATTAAATTTTATGAAGATGGCTGGTTAAATTAAACCTCGATTAGTGCGGTAGGCATGCTACCTGTTTTCAAACATTCATTTAAAGTTCAAAACATTCTTCTTCTTCATCACATGTTATAATCATTTTTTATTTCTTTTTTATTTTCGAACTCTGACCAGCCAGCATCATTGCGAGCATTGGTCATGCGCGGCAAACTAGCATGGCCCGCGGGCGCGTTATAATTGTGCCCGTGGTAAGGTAAGCCATTTCGCTCGCCCATCATTATCAACTTGTAAACTTTGTGCGTAGGATACGAATACTGAACAACGCTAGGAAATAAGCAGAGGGAAACGAAATCCATGTTTTCGTTATTTTGAAAAAAAAAAATAACTACCTAAGTATGAAAAGGCTCCGCAGAAAAAAATACAGGAGCCATCGATAATCACTTTATTGCACTTACGGAGAATCATATCAACCTAAATATCAACACACAAACCAGATACGGCACTAAGGCGGACTTATTCCATTGAGGGATCTCTACCAGTCACCCCTTAAGAAACTCCGAGGAAACCTATGTGGTCAGTAGGTACATATAATAAAAATAAAATAAAAAGGGCAAAGTAAATTATTCCTTTTTACCTAATCATCCTATTTATTTAGTTGTACATCCATCGAAGTCATTAATATGCATATCTTAAAAACGCACGAAAATTGTGGTGTGGCTTCTTGTGGCCACACATATATTATAATAACTAGAACTTCTCCATAAACTTCTCTTGCTCTAAGCCAAGCTGTAGCGTGCGAAAATCTTCTAACTGGTGAAAGTAACAATGAGCTGGCTTGCAAATTATTTAGCAGTTGCGTTTGGTTGCGTGCTATTCATGCTTACAAGGGTCAATGGTCAATTAGATTCATAATAAAGTAGAGACTAGCATGAACGCTTCCGATTATAATTTGATACTTACTATATCAGACAATTGGAGAAAATTTGAGCTGAAGCTTAGTTTATAATAAATTCGCTTCTCAATACCTTCTACTGCTCTATGCCAAGCTGTAGCGTGCGAAAATCTTCTTACTAAGTAGTGAAAGTAACAATGAGCTGGCTTGCAAATTATTTAGCAGTTGCGTTTGGTTGCGTGCTATTCATGCTTACACGGGTCAACGGTCAATTAGATTCATAATAAAGTAGAGACTAGCATGAACGCTTCCGATTATAATGTTCAACTGTGTCAGCCAATTGATTTCACACCTCTGTGTAGGTATGCTTCATCAAATCATCGTAGTTAACGACATATTGAATGGTATTAGTTTTTATATTATCTTGTAAGTTGGATTCATATACTTACATTTTAAATAACAATTATGTCACATCTCCTCTTTTACTCTCACAGTCGTAGTAGTCAAGTATTCACTGATGTCATTAGGTACAAGTGTATTATTTATTTATTATAATTTATAAACATTAACTACAAATCTACCTAGGATCACTCATTAGTAACCAGGGCGGATGTGAGAAGGAGATACGTCGTCGCATTCAGATGTCAAAAACAGCTGTGACCAAGCTTATTAGAATCTGGCAAGATCGAAATATTAGAAATAATACAAAGATAAGACTAATGCGAACATTGGTATTCTCAATCTTCCTGTATGGAGCTGAGTCGTGGACAATACGTGCTACTGAAAGAAAGAAGATAGATGCATTTGAAATGTGGTGTTGGCGACGCATGCTACGTATTCCTTGGACAGCGAAAAGAACAAATAAATCTATTCTCGAGCAGCTGAGAATAAAAACTCGTTTATCCACCATATGCTACCAAAGGATCCTCAGCTATTTTGGACATGTGGCGCGTAGAGAACCAGACAACCTCGAAAAGTTGGTCATATTTGGGAAAGTGGAAGGAAAACGCTCACGTGGTCGCTCTCCATCGAGATGGGTGGACCAAGTGAAACAGCTGGTTGGAGCCCCTGTAACCGATGCCCTAAGAAAAGCCGAGAGCAGAGATAAATGGAGAACCTTGACTTCGAACGTGCTTGCGAAACTTTGTGGACACGACCTTCAGCAGTGAAGAAAACGACTCAGAAGAAGAACTACAAATGAAATAATATAGGAAGGTGTCTTCTAATGTGTCGCCGCTCCGTAGGTGATGTCAGTTAGATATGCAAGCAAGTTAGATAGAGCAAGTCTCACACTCAACTTCCGGTGCTGCGCTATCGCATGCGTCTGTCAGATACTAACTAAAAATTGATGATATCTGTCAGATACTAGCTAAAAATTGACGATAAAATAACGCGCATAACGTGTTCCTGCGCTGTGCTGTTTAAACGCAAGTTTCTGCATTACATTATTTTACAGTCGGTTTAAGTAAGTGCCCATGTATTTGATACTTCTCTGACAGACGCATGCGTTAGCGCAGCGCTTAAATACGGATCAACGGACGTCAAAATGTGATACCCGACTACCTATGAAACTAACTCCAACTCGAAGCGTGGAAAAGATATTTCGTATTTGTTTTTATGTGACTACGTATCAAATCTCGACACATCAAAATATAATTTATACATTTTTGATTATGAGAATTTAATAAAATGTGTAAACAGAACGTTATAAACCCATATTATCGTGTTATAAACGATTATGTTAACCTTTATACCGAAATGTCAATAAACATTGGAAATACAAACTTTCTCACAGATTCGTGACTTTTTAAAACACTATTACATTACGATCACGGGTAATTTAATGTTAATAAAATATTTAAATGCGAGAAATATAAGTACTAAAACAGTTAAGCTCATAAAATCCCTTGTTATTAATTTATTGGCATGCATAAGTGGCTATGTAGCTGCGGTCCATGAATTTAAACAAACAATAAAGATAAGCATACTTTAAATGAGCATTGTGAAGAGGATCATGCAAATGAATGAAGCAGGCTCTAGTACTGGAGTACAATCGAATAGACAAACTTACCTACTCATTACTAAGAAGTACCGTTCGGTACTGGATTTGGATAGCATCACCCCATATCTTTTCTATGGTTGTCATAAGAAACGACTAAGGGATTTGAGAATTTATGTGTATTGCAATTTTTGGCTATAAGCCGACAACCTGTCACTTAGTGATACACAGTCTTCTGCATTACTATCAAACTTTAGTCAGACGTGGAATAAATGGCTGGTTTTTTGGCTGTGAAAGGATATAATAGGCATGATGTAATAAGTATTGTATGTATTAAGATAGAGAGAAGGTACCTTTTACCTTTATACCAGAGGAAAATATAGCTTGACTTGAATTTTATTGGCTTCAGGTAAATTGGAGGGATATTTTGATATTTTTATGTTTCGGTCGTCTTAAAGTGGATCAAAGGAATATGATGAAATTAATGTTTTTCAATTAAATTCGAGTTGACTGAAAATTTTCCTGCTTCGTGTCTGGGATTATTATTACAGCGAGCTCCTAAGACTTTTCATATCATTTATGTTAAAAGTACATGTTGATTTAGTTTTTCGGCAATTCAACAAACAAACGAAAAACTGAACTCCAATTGATTTAAACATGAGCTGCATAACAATATTTTCAAAACAAATTTATGTGAAATTATGAAGGCTCACATAAATATGTCGCAAATCTACTTATGGTTAAAAGATATGTATTTATTTAGTACGTATTTTCTCTACCATAAAATCAAACATATTTTTTGGAGCAGTATAGCTCTATCATATTCATAAAGTGTCTCTATTTATTTTCATAAATTTATACTATTTTATGAACTTGTTTTATAATCACAGGACTTCCCATAGAGTTTTTAATCAGATTTTTGTCCCCTTTGCAAAGTTTATTTTACTTGTGTATTGGAAGCGTCCCACTCCCACCCTGATACGGCGATCTCCAAAAATTGAATAATTATCATTTTAGATGATGACTGTACCTCATTCAGAGCGCACAGTTTGCGCACTAGATGCAGTCGCATGGCGCTGGTGCGATGACGGCTGTTCTTTATAGGCGCAGAGGCTGTCCGCACAGCTTGACTGTGTTTTTACGGCACCATAACCTCCGCTATTTATGGAGTGTATTTAGCATGCGACCGCGACGCTATTTCCTTCCGAAGGGTGCTGTATTTGTACAGTGTTTGTAGAGGCTGAGTGGCGCGCGCGAGCCGTCATTGTCGTGTCGAGCGCTGCGCGCGCGCCGCTGCGCGTGGGACGCGTCTACTGGTTATCGAGCACAGTATCAATAAATTGCACTTGTGTCCGTCTTGTTCTGCAAATAAAAGAAACCGAACACTCCAAGTGTTATCGACGAGAGGTCTAAATAAATTCGAATATGCGCTTATTTGTTGCTCACCCTCGCAGTTGATATCATCATCTGTCGTGTCAGCTTCATGCAGAAAGAGAATTATTTGTTTGGACGCTACGAGCGCCGGTGATTTTATTGAAATTTCATTACATCGTATGAATATGCAACGTGTTGTGATTTACAACAATTTGTTTTATAATAATAACCACTATTTGCATGATCGTTTATTAGGGGGTTCTTTTAAAATTCTCACAGCGTCCGCGGATCGGTCTTTTATTTTCATAATCAAGAAACAATCGAGAATCGAGGCTTAACGAGCAATTACGTTTTGTCCATACGTGCGGCTGTCTGACCGGGTATCAATTAAATCACCGGTCGAGTCGAAACTCGCCGTATGAATATTCACATTTCACATGCATCGAGAGCGGCCCGACCCCGCCCTGGCGGGCCCGAGGAAAATAAAAGAGATCCAGGTGGCAGATTCAATAGCCTCCCATTAGAAGCCATTATATGCCAATAAATAATGCGAGGGAGACAGTCGGGCTATCCATCCGTAGTCCAAGACACTGCAGTAACTCAAATCGCTGTAATGATCCCTGTAATAGAATAACAGCAAACACATTCTACGGGGATAGCACAATTATTTGAGATTGTCGACCAAACCTGCTCTACTACCACTACTACGTTTAAATGAAGAATTTAAGTAGTAGACTCTATAAAGTCCTCCCTGTAACGCTTCAGGCTTATTGATTGCCAAGTAGGCAACTACTCGATTACAAAAATAAAACGTAGAACTTTTACATGATGTGTAATCGAAAGCTCACGCCATCGCCGCATTCATTATTGTCACTTAGCCTTTTGATCGAGGCAAAGACAGGTCGTTTTCAACGTACGAGGATGAGATTATTATATCATGATTGCGCAGTTAATATTATATTTCCTTAAGTGGCGTTGGTGAGGTCTCTCCCACGGGCGAGGCGATGGGGCTCGGTGTCAATTTCCATTAATATGGCCATTATCGTGGCCGGTGCATAAATCGCTCGCAGCGCCGACCACCGGCCGGTGCGCGGCTGTGCGGTGCGCCGGCGCAGATCCGACGATCCACCGTCGCCGATAGTTCCACAGTACTCCAAAATATATTCTCCCTACTTAAGTTTAAATAATCAGGGAGACTAAGGCTCACCGACTCCGTTGGTTCGGCCGCGTAGAAAGGATGGGGGAGGGTCGGGGAGCAAAAAGTGAGTACGTGGGTGCCCCAGATACCGCTAAAAGACGTGATAGAGGCTGGTCTGCGCGATCTTCGAGTCAGCAACTGGCTGGAGACCGCGCAGGACAAGGATTAGTTTTGCTCTATCTACAACGTCACTGATACGCTTTGTCAAAGCTGAGCCTAATAATATGTAAGTAGCCCTCCCTAGCCGTTCCCTCAAGTTTTATAGACAGACGTATTTGTAACTGATTACTAAAACTGAGGTGAAATGGAATACATTCTTAGACCTCAGTGGATGTGTTCCTTCGCCGCACTGTGCACAATTACTCGCGAACACAATTATTCATGTTAAACGCACGACTTTTATACATTTTAATGGAGTATTTAATCCAGTCAGCAGTGCCACATTGTCGGCAGCGGCGTCTTTGTGCTCTATGATCAATGCGTCTGCGCAATTTTTATCACAATATAGTTATATGTAGATCAGAATGCCAATCGTAGGTAGGTAAGCGTTAATCGTTGCAGGAATGCTATGCGTACTTCTTGTGAGGTGCCAATCAGGTCACTAAAATGCTCTTATCATACTGTCCCTACCCAACGTTATAGGTTTAAAACGTTAAAGGCGTTTCCATCATCATTCAGCCTTCCTCAGGATATGTGACAACTGACAAGGCACGATCTCCCATCCCATTTTTGCCATCCAGTCGTTACTAGCTGCTCTTTTGAAGCCATAGATCCACCAAGTTGGAAAGCTTTTTATCTCGATGAAATGTAATTAATCTATACGGAAAATACGTCGCAATGGCAACCGGTTAAACCACTGGGCGGGCCTCTAGTTGTAAATATTTTTATACACAATGTCTTCTTCTTCTTTTCGTGTGGGACACCGAGTCGTTCAACGACCTGATGAATCCTGGTGTCAATGTAAAATCATGACTTGTCATCATCCTTCTCATTGTAAACTGGGTTTGAAATTGTACCAAATTTTAACTACCCCCTCACTGCACAACCAAGTCAGATCGAAGCGTAGGCGGTTTTTACGTGGATCCAAAATTGTATTTAGACAATAATGTGATAGGAAAATTTCTTACCTCCCACATGCCAGTAGGTGCTTTCTTAAGATGCCAAAATGCGGTCCCTCATGTGGGTGCGATATCATGTTTAAAAGATTTTCGACACGGGGGCGGAAGCTTTGCACCCCCTAAGATAATATTATTTTCGTCTCTGACCTTTATGTGGGCGTCGAATTTTGCACGTCAATTAAGTTGTATTTGAAGGGATTTCCCTTATTAGTGAATATTTGATACAACAACAACACGAGGCAAGAAAGAAAACACGAAAGGCGCATATTGTGGTGAACTTAAACCTGTGGCCTCGCGTGTATTTAGGTCGGCACTTATTACTTTTGCAATATCTGATTTGCTTAAGAAATACAAGGATGGTTACAAGATTCCAGGAAGTTAGAATCACGGGACTGACAGTAATTTTCCATGAAAAACTGTAGTTTGGAAAGTAGGGAGGGGTTTTTAGTACGCAGGTCGCCTGGCCATCTTCCCAGCGGTGCGGAGGGCAGAACACACCGCCTCCGTACGCGTGACGTGCAAGTCATCACACGCGTAATTATGACGATATAATGCATGTGATCGTACGATACACGGCACATCACGCGTGATGACGTGCACCGCCGTGCGCGCATACGCATGCAGTGTGGCGGCACACTCATACAGTCCCATACATTACAGCCGGTCCTGCAACCGGTGTGTTCTGCCCCTTTCCCCCTATTTCTCTCGGTATAAAACTACTGATGTTATAAGTGGACCACCGCCGTTTCAAACAAACAACATAATATTATGGTTGGCGGAGGGCCAGTGGCCGTTGAAAAAGCAGCTTCATTAGCTATTTAGCAAAACATTCATGAGCGACTAAAGTGTGCTACAAAAATATTTTTAAAGCAATAAAATCCCATCTTATATGTGGTATAAATCATATTTTAATAAAGATTAAACTAAAAGAAATACCGAGTACCTTGCCGACATTAGTGTGTAATTTAATTTTCCTTTAAAAACCCAACTTTTCGAAAATTGTAGTCGAAGGTGTGGCCAAAAAGAACTATACTCTATCCGCGCGATGAAGATAATATAGCGTCCTCTCAACCGCACTTTTGTATGCAAGTGAAAGGGACAAATGATTGCCCTTCCAGGTAAGTGGGCGTCAACAATTGTGTAAAAACGTAAAGATGCGTTTTTTTTTTTTTTTTTTTTCTTTATTTCATATTATCAATTTCATAATTACAATTTCTTAAAATTAGATAAAAATGTCCAAGGATAATATGATCGTCAAAATAAAATAAAATAATAATTATGTCAAACTTACTAAATAATAACTAAAAAACTAGCAATGTCAAAAAGATACAATAATAACAAAACAATAACAAAATAGTACAATGTCATAATAAAAAATAATTGTAACAATACAATTTGAATGTCAATAGAAATATATCAAATAAAAAAAATACAAAAATAAAAATAATGTCATAACAAATAAAAATATTGTAAACAATTTACAAAAATTTAAAAGCTAAAAATTCCTTAATTGTATAAAATTCATTTTCCAACAAGAGATTCTTCAATTGGCGGTAGAATATTTCGTCACTGATTTCATTTTTTAGGTTTGCGGGTAATCGTTCATAGTATGTAGGTCCTATTACCCGCGGGTTTTTCGTTGCTATTTCGGTACGTCGGCGAACAGTCGCAAGTCTTCCCGTGTTTCTCAACAATCGATCTCCAGCTGAACGGCGACTAAAACTTGCGATGTTCCTGCGTACGTACGATAGCAACTCAAACAGATACAAGTTAGTCATAGTCATTACGCGAAACTTTGAAAAACGTGTTCTGCAAGTTTCACGGGGACCTATATCGGCCATGATGCGTATTGCGCGTTTTTGGAGAATAAATACACGCTCGGAGTCAACTGAAGTTCCCCACAAAAGTATACCGTACGACATCAGGGACTGGAAATGTGCGAAATATGTTTGCTTAAGCACTGAACTAGAGACAACAGGACGCAACTTCCTCAACGCGTAAGCAGCACCAGTAAGCCTGTCACAAAGTGTTTGCACATGAATTTTCCAATTCAAGTTTGGATCAAGCGTGAAGCCTAGAAATTTGCACGAAGGACATATAGGGACTGGGCTATTTATACTGAGTGGCTTTTCTATCGATTTGGCTGAGAGCAATATCAAGTTGGACTTGGAGGCATTGAGAATAAGTCCATTTGAGGAAAACCATTCTTGCAGCTTGTTATAAGTGCATGTTATTTTGGTGTTGAGTTCCTCGTAAGTACGTGCACAAAGTATAACAGTCGTATCATCCGCGAACAGGACAACCAGACCTTCCGTGATGAAGTGCGACAGATCGTTAATGAAGGTCAGAAACAGCGTATTGCCAAGCGAGGATCCCTGCGGAATACCTATGGTGACGTCACCCGCCACTGATCTGTACTTACGACCATTTGTAGTGACCTCAACCAGCTGCTTGCGGCCACTCAAGAACGACTGCAGTAGCGTATAGGCATTGTCATTGATCCCGTAGCGATGTAACTTGTCCAGAAGCAGGTCGCTTTGAATAACATCAAATGCTTTCGTGAGGTCACAGAAGATTCCAGCCGTTTTGTACCTATCGTCGATACTCGTAAGGATTGAATCAGTTACTTGATGTGCAGCAGTCGTGGTAGATTTCCCTTTCCTATATGCGTATTGTCTGTCTGTCAGTAAGTCATTTGTTTCCAGATGTTCCATTAGACTTTTAGATACAATCGATTCGATAATTTTCGAGATGTTTGGAACTATTGTTATTGGTCTGTGGCTATCTACTTGTGTCTTATCTCCTTTTCCTTTATAGACAGGACAGACCCTAGTGGTTTTAAGGGAATCAGGGTATACTCCATCGCGAAACATTTCATTTATTAGGCTTACTAATTTAACTGCCAACACTGGCCAAATTGATAAAATAATATTAACAGAAATATCGTAGATGTCCAATGTTCCTGATTTTTTCAACATGCTTTTAAGTACCTTATTAAGGGCATCTAGCGTTATAAAAGGTAAAGAATATTGCGGTGGATGTAGCTCGCTTAAATACTGATCTAGGTATCTAAGGGACTGTTGTTTATTAGTATTTAGCTGTAACTTGGATGTTAGTGTGAGAAAGTACTCGTTAAAACAATCAGGAATACGGTCGGTTTGGACCTGTGATCCCTCACTTGTAAGGCCCACATTTTGTGACCTATATTTATCAGATGTTTCTCCATTTACAATCTGCCACACTTCCTTTGACGGGTTGCACAAAAATCGTCAAATTTACGAATATAGCCAGATAACTCATCGCTCATCCATGGTGTACTTGTTTTCTTTTTAAGAAATACTTTTTTAAACGGAAAGTGAATGTTAATATATGATGTCAAGATAGAAATTAATTTATTAAATTTGTCATTAATTTTCATGTCCGGTAAGTCAATAAATTTCCAATTATAATTATTAATGTCAAGATAAAAGTTATAAATTGAATTCTCATTTATTATTCGTTTTTCAATAAATTTATTAACGTTTTTTGCCTGTGTTTCCAATGTGATCTCAAAGTGTTGGGCACTGTGATCACTAATTGGGGTATTAATTAATGTAGCAGTCACATTACTATCACTGCAAGAAATTATTCCGCAATCTAATGCGGTAGCACAGGTGTCGCAAATTCGCGTGGGAAAGTTTATAATATTATGTGCATTGTAGCAGCAGAGGAGATCGTTTAACTGTTGTCTGAGGTCGTAGTCTCTAATGTTATCAACATTTATATCTCCGACAATGATGAATCTCTTGTTTTCGTCGGTTAACTTAGATATCAATATTTCAATACAATTCAAAAATGTTTTATAGTCGCCATGTCCAGACCTATAAACTCCTATAATTACAAGTTTCTCATTACATAACTCAATGGCACACAAATCGCAGTGAAATTCGACAGCGGCGAGCGTTTGCAAATCTGTGCGATTTTTACATATTGTACCGCTACGTACGTACAGCGCCACTCCGCCGTGGCCGATTGTCTCGCGAGCAAAGTAGGTAGATAATTCATAACCACAAAGCCTAACGCGTCGAATTTCGCTCGATTTTAGCCATATCTCTGAACAAACCAAAATTTCGGGGTTGTGTTTATCTATAAGAATATCTAATAGACCAGTCTTACTAGTTATAGACCGAACATTTTGGTGTATAATATGAATATTGTTTACTTTCGCTCCCGTAGACGGCTTTGAGGTTAGCGGTGTCGTGTGGACCGCCATGTTCGCGAGTTTTTTGAGTCGTGTTGTGAACCGTTTTTAGTGGAAATGTCGTTGAAGGGTCTGACTGATACTCCTTCAGGCCACAGGTTGCGGTTTCGAACAGATCGCACGCTGGCAGCTGGAACTTGCAGCTTAAAAGATGAATAATCACCGCGAGTGGTTAGTTTCTCACAGCTGACGTTCTTCAATTTAAGACATGAGTCCAGGTGTTTCGTGATGTCCGCTGTGGTTGTCTCCACACTAAAATTGAAGAGATGGAGACAGCTGCTTCGAGGTGGAGCTGCGACTAGTCCTACCGGTTTTGTTTGGGCCGCCGGCTTATCTTGAGCTGCAGGTCCGATAACCGTAGCTGGTGGAGATTTAGCTGCCTGTGCGTACATCATAGTGGACTGCTTCTTGCATGGAGCTGGTGCCGGAGACGGAGTGGACATGCGAATTTGTGAACTTGGTGTCTTAATTATAATCGGATCCGGAGACCCATCCGTAGTGTTGTGAAAAGTGATGCCTGGTGGTCCCGATTCATTCAGCAGGGGAGCACTGAATCTGTGTGGAACAGTCGGGACTGGGCCCAAGTGGAACGGCGAAGCCAAATTTTGGGATACACTGGGTGAGTCTTCTACTTTTTCATCTCTGCGGTTTTGTGCAATATTTTGTATTATTTGGTTTCTCTTGATTTCATCAACAGTCAAAACAAGCTGACGTATATTTTGTTCCTGTTGCATAATGTACGTTTTTTGTTTATTTATTACATCATAACAGTCGTTGAGTTTTGTATTCATTGCCGTTATTTGTGAGCCAAGACCGTTGACGACGTCCACTAACCTGTCCAGGGCCGCTTTTGATGGTGGAGCCATATTTCGTGTAGATTATTTCTTGACTTAATAACTTAACACAGTAGCTTCATTCACGTTGAAAAATGTAGTGGATATATGTTGAAATAGTATTTAAAATTAATAAAAATACGTAAGCGTTTGAATTTTAAACTGTCACGCTAGCGCCACCTAGCGGCATTTTTTTGTTTACATGGCTCTTTGGTTAAAGAAGACTCATAAATATTTTTTACTATTAAATTTGGTTTTCTTTGGTCTATTACAATATTTAATAAGTAAAAATAATTTTAGGTAAATACATCTGTGTATGTTTCACAGGAAATAGTCCAAAACACACGCTAGGTCGTAGGAGAAATAAAACAATCGATACACTGAGGAAATCTGAAGTTAACCGAGGACCTTTTTGGCTTGTTTAACGGAATTTTATTTAGCATCAATCAAGTCTTAGCTGAAAACTCACAACTGTGTATGATTAAAAACAAACACGTCAACTTTGTTGAATTGTGTTAGTCAGCTACAGCACTGTATTTATTCGTTTTTAAATATAATAGTTATTATTCGCAACCAAACTTGACTTGATAAATTCAATTACTTTATTCAGTAGTTTTAGCAAGCAATAGGTATCTGTGATTTAAAATAAGTGTATGCAAGGTTGGAGACAAGTATCCATAATATTTAAAAATAAATTAGTTAATTGGTCACAACTAAACTAAATTGTCATTTAAAATCTGAAATACTTCTGTTTTTATTGTAGTTTAATTGTAGATATGTAGTGTAATTAAAGTTGACCGATCAATCGATAACTGCAACTTAATTACTCGAGAACTAATACATACGTGTAATATAATTTTTAAATTAACTTGTTTGTAGTTTTTAACATATCATGTTTATTAAATACATGATGTGAAGTTTTGTGGCCGTGCGCATGCGCTTTACATACTTCCATACAGTCCTGAAACGCGGTATTGAAGTGTTTCCGCCGATCGCTATACGGGGTGTTAGGGACGGTGTAACGAAAACTTTGCAGGCGTGCTCAGACCATGAAACTGAACAACTTTTACTATGGAGCCAATGGTGGGAAACGAAAAAAATTTTCCAACCTCCCATACAAAGTCAGTCAGCTGATCGTGAATTTTGTATGGGAGGTCGGATTTTTTTTTTGTTTACCACCATTGGCTCCATAGTAAAAGTTGTTCAGTTTGGTGGTCTGATCATGCCTGCAAAGTTTTCGTTACACCGTCCCTAACACCCTGTATATACAACTTCCAAAAATGTCTGGTTGGACCAGTTTGTCCCCTGGTCACACAACACCCGACCAGGCGGGTAGCTTAAGCCCTTAACCCTCCTCTGTCGTCACTCGGCCAACTGGCCTCATCATGGTGACCCTGACGTGATCAACAGCAACGACGTAACTCACATTGCAACACTCTTCAACGGTGCCACAAGTCATCATCATCAGCAGCAACCACTGCAATCACAGCATCTCCAAGAACCAAAGCAGCATCATCCCTGCCTGTACATGTCATCGACGCCTCGAAGACGTATATAGGTACAACTTCCACATGACCAGGCGGGAAGCTCCTCCTTTTGCCTCCTCATCACTCGGCCAGCTGGCCTCATCATCCATCACTCCTCCTAAAGTTTATTTTTATGTTCAAATAAAAAAGTTTACTACCAATAGCAAGCATACATTTTTTAACTAAGTAGTTCAATCACAGCTGCAATGTAAATCGGCTATGTCAATTAAGTTAATTATTTATGCAGGGATACATATCATATAGGTTTTATTTAAATGGGAAGACCTGCTATAGTTAACTTTGTTATTTGGCTATGAATGAATGAGGTCTTATGGACTTCTTTAAACCTAACTTGGTTACTTGTTTAGGTACTACAAAGAAAAATGGTTAGTTATAGGCCTAAAATTTGACAAATCTAGGTGGTTGGTTTTATGGAAGTATTTTAGCCATTTTCACTTATTTGTTTTTAGCAGTAAACTTTGCAAGCACTATATTAACAAAGTCGCTTTGTTGATTACAACAATAACTTATTTAGTTCTTAATATGCCATTTTCTCAGTGTATAAGAACAAAAGAACGCGTCCGCTCCGTGCAAGCCACAGAAGTAGGTAGACTGAAATTGCACCGCCATGTAAACGCACCCTTGCCTCGTTATCGCTAACCAATGGCAATCATTTTGCATTTTCTGGTATTATCTTCATCGCGCGGATAGAGTATACCTCTACTGTGCCAAAAGTTTCGACCGTTTACATATTCCATAAAACTTTTTTAGGTAGGTATTTTGGATTTTAATCATCATTCGGCCTAATTTGTAAAGAAAATTGCAATTTAATCTATCTTTTAGTGTAGGACATCGTGTCATCCAACGACCTTATACTAATCAAGTCGTACCTACTCATCTCAGATTAAGAGTTCTGTTACATTTACCATGTGCTGCGTGCGTAGATAGATTCACGAGAGCTTTTGCGTTTTTTTAATATCCCGCATGACCAGATATATGACCCTATTGCTGGGTGGTGTAGAATAGTATCATCCCATATCTTTCCCGTGGGAGAAGGGATTCGCAGCGGCTAAGGGATTTGAGATTTTATGTGTTTTAGGCGACAGGCCGACAACCTTTCACAACGGTGACACACAGACACAGTCTTCTAAATGACTCTTAAACTCTTATCAGACGAGGTGTAAATGGACATTTTTACAGCCGTTTACGCTCTGCCTACCCCGCCAGGGATCTTCTTTTCGAGTGGGACACCGAGTCATCCAAGGGATATACGCGTGATATGAGTATGACCCTTTATAATGTAAAGTTATGGATAGACTCTGTCACATATGTGTCCCGGCCTTTATTAATTAATATGTGTTTCGGCCTTTATAAAGATTTCAAAACAGCGACATCTATTGGTATAAGATGCGACTAGTACTTGGTTCTGATCTGTCAAAATTGTTATAGAAGTTCAGGAACACAGCTGATAGATGGCGCTATGTGTATGAAACGGTGAAATTGTAAGTTACTTTCTTGGTTTTCTCATCATATCGTTCGTATAGGCAAGTCTAAATAATTTTGGATAATTAGCTGATAGTTGCACAGCGTTTGCAGTAGCATTTATAATTTTTCGTGCTTATATGATATAGGACATAACATTTTGCTATTTTGTTTAAGAGCCATCTATTGTCGAGTAGCGGAAACCGCAAGGTGTCACTTTAGACAGGGCCCTACTAGGCCTATTATAGTGCCATAGCGACTGAAATACCTAAGGTTTATTCTATTAGTCACACTTTCGGTTTATAGAAAATTGATGTATTTTCTAAAAATTCTATAAACCAACAATAAATGTTTAATAATATTGGTAAACCCATGATTTACTCAATATACACTAAAAGTTTTCTTGGATGTCAGGATGGGTCGGCCCCTTCCTGAATTGGTGTCTGGTAACAAGTAGCGAAACAAGACATTCTAAAAAAATCTAGAATAGTCGAATGTCTTCTAAAATGTGTATGAAAGAGAGGAGAATATCTTCTTTCGTAATGAGTAGCAGATTTCGAGAACATTATTCTTCTCGTAAGTTCGAAGCTTTTTGGTATAAAATAGCAAGCCATACGGCCTGCGGGCAGTTCAGTTCTAATCGTGAAGTCTCCCAGGACAGAAAAGGAATACCTAGTGCAGTGATCAGTTTACCTATCAGTCCTTGTGGAGTCGCGCCGCAGACCAGGGAGTATCGACGTTTGCCTGGTCACCCCTCGTTTCGCGAGTGTGTTTGGATGGTGAAAAGTGCTTTGAACCCGTGTATGGTGTGTTGTTGGATACAGAGGATGCGTGCTTCAGCGTGCACTGGAATCGGCATTGTGGATGTCGTCGTTGTTGGTTCTTCGTGTGCTGGTGGCTTCAAGTTCCAGATGGATAAGTACAATTCATGCTTTCTTTCGAACCCTATCAGCAGTATATATTCCCTATATGAATGTTTACAAACATATTAATTACCTATGCTTGATAGTTCTGTATTCATTGAAAGCTGATAAGATTCGGAATATGGTCTTATGCTTTGGGTTTTAGTGCTAAGGTCATTTTATTGCAATAACTTTGTTTTGTTGTCGAAGAGCCTGCGTTCTGATTGTTTTATATAAACTTTGTAGTAGGTATTCGCATCTAATCTTTAATTAGGGAAATCTGGGCTATTTAGTGTGTCGGTAGATAGGTAAATTAGATGTTAGGAATAGGTAGGATACCCTGTAATCCCATTACTCCTATTCCTTACTTGTCTATCTATCAAGCCATATATATGACTTTAATAACCAAATTAATAACATAATTTATTATTGCTATGCGCTACTAGCATAAAGTTCCTGAGTTAAAACTTACATAAGTAGATATTGTTATCTACTTATCTATTATTTACTGTGGTCATCAGTGGATAAATTACTATTCTATGATTGCTGAGCGATTAAGGATTCACTTGATAAAGTTCATATTGTATCTACTTACCTACTGTTTGGCTTGGCCCATCAGTGGACAGATTTCTATTTTAAGTACTATGGTTGCTGAGCGACTATGGACTTAATTGATTAATGTTTATGAAATATACATAAATAGATATTGTTAAATATCTACTAATTTATTGGTTATGTCCAACAGTGGACAAATAATCATTTACAACAGTTTCTTTGTCTTACAAAGAAAACAGTCTTCAGTATTGGAATATGTCCGGCAGTGGACGAACATTTATTTATAACCAAAGATCGGAATGACGGGGGCTAATGTTATCAAAACTATGGATATGCCTTTGACTTACCGGAACTGCCGATTTCCGGGTATCGGTTATTCCGGTAATTTTATTTTACTAAAATTCGGGGGCATCTGATGGTTACATTAAGTACACTTAACCCTCAAATGCTGATAAAAATGTGCTAACAATCAAGTTGCCATATTTCAGTAAAATAGGTTATTCGCTCGTAGACAAGGCCTACCTATAAAAAATGGCGCCACAGAGGAGAGGTTAAGAGGATCACTGAATAGCCGCGACGTCCACTAGAGCTCGGACCGCGGCAGACTGTTCGACTTCGTGGAGTTTTTTGCGCTTAAGGCCGGCGGGGAGATGTTAACGTGGCTCTTTCTCTCTCTCTTCGTTCTTCTTCTTCGTGTGGGACACCGAGTCGTTCAATGACCCGATGAACCCTGTTGTCAGTTTTTCAACCGCTTACTGCAAGTAGCAGGCCTCTGACATGGTTGTGTAACGACCACCATCATAGACAGCAACCGGGGCCGACGGCTTAACGTGCCCATCCAAAGCATGGAACCATCTTGCTTTTCGGACAATCAGGTGGTTCAGCCTGCAATGTCCTAACCAGACTGGGACGTGGCTGAGCCACTCTAACGTTGTATCGATTGCCGCCTGTGACGACAGGCGAGACGATAGGGGGTCGCTCTTGTGAGTGACGTGGTTGTCCAGAAATCCAGGCATAACTTCACGCTGCGGCGAGGTCGAACCAGCCTGGTGATTTCCCATTGGGGGAAGTCCAGCCGCTCGTTACATATCATGGGTCAAGTCCGTTGATTGTCTGCCTCATCCACCTCGCGAGGGTGTTCCGAAGCAGCGGTCATATCCACTTAAAGCGAGGATCCAGTAAGAAAAAAACAATGTCAGGGGTAGGGTTGAGGGGGGGTGAGATGCGGGTAGCGGACGGCGCGGGAGGTCATCGGGAGGCTGGTTTCACCGCGAGGGCCGTTCAAATTTTTGGAAAAAATTGGTTGTTTGAATTAAAATTAGTAAATCAGCTTAAACCTATTAATATTAGCGCTCGAGAATTAAAAGAAGAATATCGTACAATAAAAACTAAAGGAAAATAGTAGTAATTGTTACATAAAAATTGAAACAATATTTTATTTTTTTGCTGTTTTTGTGATATTTTTTATCTTCTTCCATTGTGTCGATGACAATTTTTTAAATGTGCCCAGACCAGTGTGTAGCCACGCGGAAAACCTCATTGGTGGCATCCCAAAGGTCTTCAAGCAAGCAGGTGCTGGGGCAAGCCGGGCAGATCAGCAGGTGGGCCATGTCTTGCGGTGTGGCACCACATACACAGGATGGGCTATTGGAATAGCCCCACCGCACGCTATTTTCCTTACAGCGGCCAACCTGTGATCGGAGTCGATTTAAGAATCTCCACAATGGCCACTGTAAGTTTTGACCCGGAGGAAGGTGTTCGACCTGAGGGATGTGTGGATCTACCGGAAAGGATTCTCGCCACCGCCGGTTTTTAAAACTGGCTGGGTCTTCTTTAAGAGGAGCAGCAGTACTTAAGAAGCTTTTTCTGCTTATTAGCCTACGTGATGCGGGACTGCAGCCATACAAGGGGTGCCGTGGGTCTGTTTCCTGCTTAGCTTTTTCGGCAGAGCTTGCCATCTCCCTACGAATACTGGGTGGAGCAACACCTGCCAGTGAATATAGCATACGTGTAGGAGTTGGTAACCGGTAATAATCCTAAATGTTTCGTTAAGTGCTACATCTACTTGCTTAGTGTGCGCAGACCGACACCAGACTGGGCAAGCGAATTCGCCAGCAGAGTAGGATAGCGCGAGTCCAGTTGTTCGCAGGACCAGGCGATGCTCCCCACTTTGTCGAGATTAGTTTGCGTAGGAGGTTGTTGCGAGTGCCTACTTTGCGCCTGATGTTGTCGCAGTTTGGTCTGAATGTTAAAGCCCTGTCAAGTGTTACCCCTAAATATTTAGGTTGACTGCAATGTGCGATTGGAGTGCCTTGCCAAGAGATGTTTAGAGATCGGCGTGCTTGTTTATTCCGGAGATGAAACACGCAGGACTGAGTCTTGGGCTTAAGGGAATTATCCTTATAGTAGGTAGTTAGACCGTCTAACTAAAGCTCCTGAGATTGTGTGTTCGACCGCCTCAAAAGAATCACCCTGCGATGCTAGTGCAAGGTCATCTGCATAGATGAAATGAGATGTACCAGGGCTAAGCGGCTGATCATTTGTGTAGATGTTGAATAAGGTAGGAGCTAAGACGCTACCTTGAGGCAGACTGTTCTTTTGATTTCGCCATCTACTTTTGTCCGAAAGAAGTTGGACTTTAAAGCGGCGATTGGAAAGAAGTTCGCCAAAAACCCTCACAAACTGCTGGTCACCTGTAATATTCGCCACCTTCCACAACATTCGGAGGTTAACCGTGTCGTATGCGACAGATACGTCCACAAACACTACACCAGTTAGCTTGTTGAACTCAAACTCATCCTCAATAAATTGGGTGAGCTTCAGACTTTGATTAAAATGTTTTTTATCAAAACATATCAATCAAACCTAGAAAAAAAAAATAGTATTAGCTCTAGAGAATTTCTTTAGGTACGACATAAATTAAACATAAACCCATTCTCCGAGCAGTGCCGCCTTCATCCTCTTTGGATCGACGGGTTTCGGTTTAGTGAGGGACGCTGTGCATGCACGATTGTTAACGGATTCCTTACTTTACGGTGTAGTAGGGGGCAGACCCTTCTCCTTCCCATGGTTCTTCATACCAAAAATGGTATACGAACCAAATCTTGGGAGATGCAAAGTAGTACTTGCCGGGGGCTCTATCCCACTAAGCATTGTTGCAGGCTCCTTACATGTTCTTTACGTCCCAGCCCTCTCCCCGACACTTGTAAGTCGGGGCAGCTAACCTCTAGCGACAACACAACCTAATGGTTCTAAACGACACACAACGTGATCTACTCAACGCACGGCCCCGAAAATGAGCTACCCTTCGTAACTTCGCCGAATTGCGTGCCATGCGTGTGCGAGCTTCCTGAAAGCCACGAAACTCTCTTGGCACGAAACGAGGTGCGTAAAGTAAACTGGACCGATTTCCGCCCGTCGAAGTCGTCGAAGTCAAAGTCCGAAGTCGAAGTCCTCTTGAAGTTGATATTCCAGTTAGACCACAACAATGAGCGGCGACTTCTTATCTTAAGGTGTCCAGTCGTCTTCATGGACGTTGTGGTTGCAAGAGGCGGAGTCTGCCCTGGGCTTGCTGGTCGCAGGCTTCAGCATCGTCCGCGTGGACGCGTAGAAAATGTCAACGCTGGGCTGTCTCCAGTATACGAGCTGTTTAGCAGAGGTATGGACAGTGGCGGCGTGATCCTCGTAGCCGAAATCGTGCGGGTCCTCGGCGGAGTCGGTATGGTGAAAGATGAAGCTCCATGTGCACGATTTTCTACGCTCGGCTCCCACCTGCACGGCTGTAGCACTCTCCCTGAGGGCATTCATGGTGGTGTGCCGTGTGGCGGCGCGTAGTAATGCGAAGAGGTCTAGCTGCTTCTTGTCCCTCGGCTCACGCTGGGATAGCGGAGCCGGCGAGGAGGAAGCAGGCAGCGGGGGTGCGGCAGCAAAGGCAGCGGTTATTGCTGCAGCGTCGGCCGTAGGCGAGGTGACGAGTGGTGGGCCCGTCGTTCTCGGCGTGGACGGCGTACACGATGGACGCGCCGGCGCGTGGGCGTCTAACACTCGCAGGACGGATTAGGTGTTGGTGCGAACGACACTCTGGCGCGGTTTTTAAGTGCGCGGCGCTGGTTGCCTTTGTAGGCGGGTTGCTTTCGTACGCGGGTGGGAAGTTTTAAACTACGCCACGACGACTAGGCAGACATCCTCTTCGACTCACGCGGCGGGGACGAGCTTATAGAACGTTGGCTGTTTCCACAGTGAGCTTGTGTGCGTGCCGCTACGGCGTGATAGCATTCGTAGCAGAACGCGTAGGCCTCCTTGCGCTGCAAACTTTTACTTTAAAGCCATTATCGTATTTCTTACCTATAGTTTAGATGGGATGCTAGTATTGCTGGCGCTCTACATTAGGTACTCCAGATCCTCGATGACTGACTATGTGCCAGCAAAAGCGGCCTGTGATTTTGAACAACTTTTGCTATTAAGCCGTTTTCAATATATGTCTTTAGATTTTCGTGGTTGTTCACAACATTTTGGTTTACATCGGGTTTATTGCCGCGATAAGGTTTTTGTTTTGTGGCCATGGAGCATGAGACCGCTTCGAAATATCGAGCTACACAAAAACTTAATAATCCCGATGTAAACCAAAATTTTAAACAACCTGTTTTGGTGTCTCAAATAGTTTAGCTGTGATCCTGGTGCTGTGTATCAGGTACTAAAGGTCCTCAAGTGCTGGCAAAAAGGAGTCCATGTCCGTCTCTAATTTGCTAGCAATATCAGAGCCAAATTTTGCGAAGATCGATAAAACGGTGTGGCTATAATGGGAAATATCCGTTTTATTTCCCGGTTTGCCCGCTGATTACCGTTTTCCCGTGGCAATAAGTTTTTTTAGTTGTTACACATGCCTACAAAACAGTCTAACATTAATAGTAGCAATCAAAGATCTCAACTAAGACATCAAACAATATATTTTTTGTAATATAATTTATAAAATCACCTTATATTTTACGTATTCATATATATTTTACGCTTTATATGTATATTTCAGTAAAAATAATAATTAATAATGGGTTTTCCGTTTACCGGAATTTCTTTTTCCGGTAAGAAATCATTTTCCGTAAAAAAGTAATATCCATGTTTAGTTTTCGTATAAAATGGGCGCGCGGTGCTGGCAACACTGCTCTGTCATAGTGTCACGTCCTCTGCCGTCGCTCGCTAGCGTTGTTGAAGCGAATTTTAGTTTTAAGTGGTGTAAAATTAAGGTGTTTTGGCGGTTTTCTCGTGTGCTATTTGCCACAAGCCATGGCTTCCCTGTGCGGTGGGGAAGTGAACCAAGTGAATTTTGGTTTCGGCTTTTTGATTGAGGCCAACGTGGTCGCCGGTAACATAACCTCACTTTGAGTCGTCGCTCGTCGTCGTCGTGGCTGCCGATAGCTACGTATTTTAATTATAAATGATTGGAGGCCAACGGGGCCGATTTCTCATTCGGAGAGAAATCTTTTAGTTATTTTGTGTTAAAAAACATTATGTGATGTCGAACTGTGAACTGTAGTGCAAATTGGAGGAAAGGAGTTCTAGAACGAGCGGATGTTCCAGCGCTGTGAGTTTAGGTTATTCCCTATTCCTGCGCTCCTAAAATATCCTGAATACCTGATTCCTGTCATACTTAAACTCACAAAGAAACGGCATCATCGTTTGCTCGGTAAGCAATTCGTTGCTGGGCCCTGTTTAAGTAGATTTTGGAAACAAGAATTTCTCGGCCGGAAACTTTCCGGAACAAAATTCTCTCATTAAATTTATTTTATTTAGCTATAGTAAAGAGCACTACGAATCGTAGTCAAATGTTGTTCGAGGCTGATCGACCATTTAGTTTTAGATTTTAAGATAACTTTAATTTGCTTCCACTGCGCTAAGATCAGCTTCGGAATCAAACATTTTTGGTAGCAGAGCGTGGTTGCTTTATTGCAACATAGTTAGCCGTAATTTAGTATTAAGCGTGTTTTTATATTACCCACATATTTTATTAATTTTGGATAATATTGTTTCGGTTTTTGTGACTGTATTGTTTGCCTAGTGAACGGTACCTTATCGGTAAGGTCTAGGCCAGTCAACTAACATTTATTTTGTGGTATTTGTTTATTGGTTTTCGTTTTATTAAGTCGAGTGTGTAAAAGTTGGTACCATGGCTCCTCGATCGCCAGGTATAAGGCTGCTATAAAGACAGAATTAAGGTGGTTTACTACCACAGCGGCAATGATCGGCCGCGAGGACCGGGAGGACGCGCTCTTGAAAAGTGCACTACAGGCAGATGAACGGGTTCGGGTTGTGTCGGAACACCTCACAGAGTGCCTCATGCTCCTTGAGGAAGCTCCTAACCCTGAAGATAAGGAGCTGGTTGAGGGCGATGTAAGCCAGTGCTTGGAGCTGGCACAGGACATTGCGCAGGCAGCTGCGGACATATCTAGGCGACGTGACGGAAAGGAAAAGCCATTCCGTGGTAAAGTGGGACAAGGATTACAGGTGCCTCTTCCGCCTGTTACGGTTCCAGTCTTTGCAGGCGATTACGCCGACTGGCCGGCGTTTGAGGACCTGTATAGCAGTGTGGTCCACACACGGACGGACATAACGCCGGCGTACAAGATGGCTCAGCTGATGTCCAGGCTACATGGGGAGCCTCATGAATTGCTGACGCATTTGGCTGTCTCGGATAGCAATTATGAGGTGGCGTGGAAGATCCTTACCGACCGGTATCGAAACAAGCGCCTGATTGTAGACAGGCTGTTAGACCAGTGGCTGTCAATACCAACCATAACGCGAGGTACGGACCTCCGCGAGAAAATCTTCCACCCAGTCAGTGTCGCGGTCAGCGCACTAGAGCGACAGGGTTTGCCAGTGGCGGGCTACGGTTATATCTTGGTCCACACAGTGCTTCGCCGCCTGCCGAGCGAAATGGTCGCTCGATTCGAGCAGCTACATGGGGCAAGTCCTCGGACCACCTCCCGACCTACGAGGATCTGAAGTCGTTCCTCGAGGCCGAAAGCAGGCGAGTGGACGTCCAGGCTGGTGAAGCCCCACGCAAGGAGACCTCTGCCCCTCGCCACCCGGAACGGCCGGGTGCACCGGCGCGAGGCAACAGTAGGCAACCCAGGCGGTACAACACCGCATTGGAATCAGGGTGTGCCTACTGCAGGGAGACAGGCCACGGGGTGGCAGCGTGTCAGGAGTTTGCTGCGCAGCGGGTTCAGAGGAGACGGGGTGTGGCACAGCAGAGGCGTTGGTGTTTTCGGTGCCTGGGGCCGCATCAGGTGCGAGTGCCCGTCAAGCACCAACTGTAGGTACTGCCAGGGTGCACACCATCCGCTGCTCTGCATGAATCGCTCCGGAGGCGCCGGGGCAGCGCTGGATCGGATCAGCGAAGGAGCCTGCCCACCAAGGGAGGAGCAACGCTCCCCACCCTCAAGGAGGAGCCCACCTCCGCATCGGTCACAGGGACAGGCAGGGGACGTCAACAGACGGAGCCCACTTACCAAGGACGTGGGGACAATCCCCACCACGGCAGCAGGTGCCGGATTGGGGAAGAGCGGCACAGGAACGTGGCCAAGGACACCCATCCCAGGTACGGGATTCAACGGGCGGGTGTCAGGAGCACTAGGCAGCCACCAGGGTACATGCAGTATTCTGCGGGCTTGAGCCACCTGGTTGGGTCTCAAGACCCACGCATGCCCCCGCCTATGCCTGAGTACCCGCGGCTACAGGCGCAACCTCGGTACGGACGTTTGCCGTCGGGGTACTATAGAACTCCAGCCATGGCCTTTATGGGCAGACCTCCCTACCAGCAGGAGTGGGACCCATACACAGGTTTGGGTAGTGAGGATACCCCGCGGGACGCGGCCTCACCGCGTTTGGATTCCCGCTAGGTAATCGCCGCCTACTCATCAGCTTCGGCTCCCCGTCCAATCACGGTACTTTTGCCAACGGCTAAGATTTGGGTATGGGGATACGGTGGCCGGACCATTCAAGTAAGAGCCCTACTGGATACAGGGCTCAGGGATATATTGTATCGAGTAAGCTGGTGAGTAGGCTAGGCCTAAATGTACGGCCAAGTGAGGATGAAGCTGTAGGCATCGGGGGCCTAAATGTGCCTGGCATTCGGGGTCAGACGAACTTTGAGTTCGCATTAGGTAGCACATGTACAGGGGTCAGCTATCAAGTCTCAGCCGTGGTGCTGGATGAAGTGGTTGGGAAACTCCCTCAGGTTAGGTTACCACCAACGGTACGAGGGTTAACCACAGGGTTGGAGTTAGCTGATCCTGATTTTGATACTCCTGGTACGGTGGACGTACTTCTCGGGTCAGACGTCCTCGGGAGATTATGGTGCGGTAGGAAGAAGGTACTCCAGGAAACTGGTTTGGTGGCCGTAGATACCACAGGGGGGTATGTTGTTTTCGGCCCAGTTTGGAGACCTCAGGACCTACCAGAAGGGGATCCGGTCCTCTATGGTAGTGTGCTGTCAGAGGTGCTGCAGAGGTTTTGGGAGTCTGAAGAGCCGCCCACGGCGGACAGACGGAAGCCAGAGGATGACGAGTGCGAGTTGTTCTATCAATACAACACTGCGAGATGCCCGTCAGGCAGATTCGTGACCAGGCTACCTTTTCTCCCAAACCGCCCCGCTTTAGGTAGTTCGCGACAGCTCGCGGAACGGAGACTACTCGGAATGGAGCGGAAGATGAGGCGAGACCCAGCACTTCGGCAGAAGTATATAGAATTCATGCGGGAATATATTCAATTGGGCCACATGTCGGTGTCCAGCCTGGATTGGAGGTGTGTCGAGCATTATTACATTCCACACCTGGCTGTCTTGAAGTCACCTGAGGCGAAAATACGGGTGGTGTTTGACGGTTCTGCTCCTACCTCGAATGGTGTGTCTGTGAACCAATGTTTGCACGCGGGTCCTAAATTGAACCGGGACATTGTGGACATTCTCACAGACTTTCGGTTACACCAGGTAGCGTTCGTCGCAGACGTCAAAATGATGTTTCGCCAAACCATGATACATCCGGATGACCGTCGGTATCAGCTGATTTTGTGGCGTGAGAGCCCAGATGAGCCGATGGTTACATACGAACTTAACACGGTGACGTATGGACTTAAGCCAAGTCCGTATTTGGCAGTACGTACGCTGCGAGAGTTGGCCGCACAGGAAAGGGTAAGATACCCTCGAGCCGCAGCAGTACTGGATCGCGACGTCTACGTGGACGATATCTGCACGGGTGCTGATAGCGTGGAGCAGGCGCTAATTCTACGAGACGAGCTGATCGCGATCATGGGTTCAGGAGGTTACGAGTTGCGGAAATGGTTGTCCAGTTGCCCAGAGCTCCTGGCTGGTTTGCCAGGCGAGTTCCATCAGGACCCGCACCTCTTTGAGAACCCGGACAATCCAAATACGTTGGGCATCCTCGGGGTGCAATATAGGCCAACGCATGACGTATTCACGTACAAGATCGAGCCCGACCTTTGGAGAAAACTTGGACTAAGCGGTCGGTACTGTCGACAATCGCTAGAACGTTCGATCCTAACGGATGGATCGCCCCGGTTACGTTCATGGCGAAGTGCTTTTACAAAGGTTGTGGCTAGCCAACTTAGGATGGGACGACCAACTCTCCGGAGAGTTGTTGAAGGATTGGCTCAAGTTTGTGACCACCTTACCAGGGATTGTGCACATCGCGATACCCCGCAAGTTAGTCCCATCGGTGGGATGTAAGGCTACCCTACATGGGTTTTGTGACGCCTCGGAGCGAGGGTACGCGGCAGCTGTATACCTTCGGACAGCAAGTTCAACGGGAACTGTGCACGTGCGTCTGGTTATGGCCAAAAGTAAGGTGGCACCAGTCAGAACTAGATGGACCATCCCCAAATTGGAATTGGCAGGGCAGCTCTTCTAGCGCGCTTGCTAAATCATGTAACCTGCAATCTGCGTGGTACCATCAACTTGGATGAAACGGTGTACGCGTGGACTGACAGTCGGATAGTTCTGTGCTGGTTGCAGACGTCGGTACATACACTTGAGGTTTTCGTGGCAAATCGGGTGTCACAGATTACGGGGTCGGAAACTCCGTTAGTGTGGAGGCACGTACCGGGAGAATGGAACCCAGCGGACTGCGCTTCGCGCGGGTGCAGGGCACCTGATTTGGTGAGTCACCCACTGTGGTGGGGACCTCAATGGCTGACTGAGTCGCCGCAGGAATGGCCATTCAACGAGTGCAGGGCGCCGCTTGGGCCACCTGATCGAGGTTTGCGAGTGAACGTGGGGCAACTCGTACCGAAGCCTAACCCAGCTTTCTTGCTGGAACGGTATAGCTCCTCGACAAACTTCTTGGGGTGACAGGTTGGATCAAGCGGTTCGTGAACAACTGCAGGAAGCCTCAAGCAGAACGGAACTTTACACCTGTCCTCTCGCCTGCGGAGCGGAATGCGGCTCTATGCTCATTGGTTAGAGTCGTCCAGGCGGAACATTTTGAAGAGGAGGTCAGGCTGCTCAGGGATGGACGTGGAAAGCTGAAGGGAGGAATTGTGCGCCTCAACCCATTCCTGGATGAGCAAGGTATGCTCAGGGTTGGAGGCAGACTTCGGAACGCTAGCCTGCCCTTTTCGGCTCGGCATCCACTGTTACTTCAAAAGGGACCCTTAGTTGAGCTCTTAGTCAGGGATCGTCATGAGAAAAACTCGCACGCGGGCTGTAATGCGCTATTGGCCATTCTACAGCGCGAGTTTTGGATCTTATCGGGACGACGAACGGTACGTAGCGTTGTGTTTAGGTGCTTGCCTTGTTACCGCTTGAAGGCAGCCACAATGCAGCCACAGATGGGAGATCTTCCACCGGACCGGGTGACGGAGGCCTGGACGTTTGCAGGTGTGGGAACGGATTTTGCAGGCCCTTTCATGGTAAAGGCATCACGCCTACGGAACGCAAAGTCTATCAAGGCGTACTTGTGCGTGTTCGTGTGCCTAGCCACCAAGGCCGTCCACTTGGAGCTCGTGGCCGACCTATCTACGGAGGCCTTTTGGGCAGCGCTGGAGAGATTTACGTCGCGACGAGGGCGACCAGCGCTGATCAGGTCGGATTGTGGTACCAACTTTAAGGGTGCTGATCGGTGTATGAAGGAAATTGTAACGTTCTTAAGGGAGAACGAAGAAGCCATCAGCACGGGCCTCTCCCGTCAGGGCATTGCCTGGGTGTTCGATCCACCAGCGTGCCCTCACTGGGGTGGTATTTTTGAAGCGGTTGTAAAGTCCGCTAAGACGCATTTGTTGCGCGTTGTAGGGTTAACAATTTTGACTTTCGAGGAGCTGGCGACCGTGTTTTGTAAAATTGAGGCTGTACTCAATTCGCGTCCTTTGTGTCCGCTCAGCTCAGACCCAAATGATTTAGAGGTCCTGACGCCAGGGCATTTCTTAATTGGCCGCCCACTTAACGCCTTGCCGGAATATCCCTATACGGAGGTGAATAGCAATCGTTTGTCGCGTTATCAGTTGTTGCAGCAAATGACTCAAAACTTTTGGAAGCGTTGGTCGCTTGAGTACTTGCACATTCTGCAGCAACGCCTTAAGTGGACGGACAGGACTGAACCCCCCTGCATTGGGGATCTCGTTCTGGTTAAGGATGCCAACCTACCGCCACTGCGTTGGCGCCGGGGGCGCATTCTCAACCTGTTTCCGGGTAGTGATGGCACTCCTCGAGTTGCAGAAGTTCAGGTGGGGGATTCAGTCCTTAAGCGAGCAGTAGCTACATTATCACGCCTGCCATGCATAGAGCGGACCGATGGGTCGGTCCGGGGCGGGTGAATGTTTAGTTTTCGTATAAAATGGGCGCGCGGTGCTGGCAACACTGCTCTGTCATAGTGTCACGTCCTCTGCCGTCGCTCGCTAGCGTTGTTGAAGCGAATTTTAGTTTTAAGTGGTGTAAAATTAAGGTGTTTTGGCGGTTTTCTCGTGTGCTATTTGCCACAAGCCATGGCTTCCTGTGCGGTGGGGAAGTGAACCAAGTGAATTTTGGTTTCGGCTTTTGATTGAGGCCAACGTGGTCGCCGGTAACATAACCTCACTTTGAGTCGTCGCTCGTCGTCGTCGTGGCTGCCGATAGCTACGTATTTTAATTATAAATGATTGGAGGCCAACGGGGCCGATTTCTCATTCGGAGAGAAATCTTTTAGTTATTTTGTGTTAAAAAACATTATGTGATGTCGAACTGTGAACTGTAGTGCAAATTGGAGGAAAGGAGTTCTAGAACGAGCGGATGTTCCAGCGCTGTGAGTTTAGGTTATTCCCTATTCCTGCGCTCCTAAAATATCCTGAATACCTGATTCCTGTCATACTTAAACTCACAAAGAAACGGCATCATCGTTTGCTCGGTAAGCAATTCGTTGCTGGGCCCTGTTTAAGTAGATTTTGGAAACAAGAATTTCTCGGCCGGAAACTTTCCGGAACAAAATTCTCTCATTAAATTTATTTTATTTAGCTATAGTAAAGAGCACTACGAATCGTAGTCAAATGTTGTTCCGAGGCTGATCGACCATTTAGTTTTAGATTTTAAGATAACTTTAATTTGCTTCCACTGCGCTAAGATCAGCTTCGGAATCAAACAATCCATGTTAATGATTTCGTACCAAATAGCCCCCTGATTCCGATCACTGTTTATAACAATATTTTGTTATACAAACAAAATGTACTTCAGAATGGGAATGTGTCCAGCCGTGGACAACACTTACCACAATAATATTTTATGGTACTTGCTATAATATCTTAGTTAGTACTCTTATCTAAGAATATGTATGGCTGGTAGAATGGATAATATCCTTTCCTATCATCCTATCCTATAACAGATTCAGATGATCCTCATCTAAAATAATATTCTAGTCATGAAGTTCTTAAAGTTCTTCTTATGACTGGCTAAAATGGTGCCCATCACAGTAAAACTATGACTACAACTGAACTACTAATTACAATGGTTGTCATCAAATGTCATGGGACAACTTTTATCAATTCTTCATCAAATACCTATCTATTTACTATCTAGCATTCGGTATGGTTGTAATGGCAGCTTCTGGTCGTAGAAATCTACATTCTCTCAGGAGGTTCATGTGAACATCATGGCTTATTCTACAACTCTCTCTTGGGATGTGCAAAATATTGCTCTCCCGTCTTCAACTTATAAGCATGTATGCTCACATGTGATTTGGGACTTGCATAAAGCATTCTCATACTATATTCTGACTTCCGTAGGAGTTAAATGTGGGTGGAGACTGACTGACCAGTGCAATTTCATATTCGGTGCTTACCGGCCTTGCCGGTACCTCTTTAGGGAAACCTAAAGATAATTGTTGAAATCATGTCATTTGACTGATAACATACCTATTTACAACATACATACTTACTTAACCAACTAGACACTTGGGTGTCGGCTTGGTTAGTCATAAGACTGTTTATTCTAAACTACTTTATATGTTCTGCAAAGGACACCTGAATCTAATGATTCCTATACTTCTTCGTGGTAGTTGTACCACAAGCGCCTGTGGTTTTGGCGCGTCTATTAGCAGAGACGGCAGGTCTCACCATATTTATCCTTCTTCTGGGGGAAGCAGATAATTTACCGTTTGTATTTGGTGGACGCTCTAATGGTTGTCTTTACAATGAAGTTTTATGCATGAAGAATTTGCATGCGTAGAGCTGATTATGTGGGAATGACCGTGGAGCGTTTATGAATACAGATAGGTATATATTGGCGTGGGCTTCTACATTCCTCGGGCGTAGTAGTGGGGGCCCGTTTGGAGTTCAGTTTCCTGCCCTTTACTCTCTCCTGTTCATCAGAGTCACTTTATTACAATAATTAGTATAGAGATGTCTCAATTACCTTTAAAAGAACTTATGGGTTACATATTACTTTATTTAAACACAACGTATGGGTCAATAATTAACTAGACATCACTTTTATATCACGAGCCATTATATACACTGTGCTTGAGGTATGGGTTTCTATGAAATCTAGAACTCAGGACATCATCTTCATAACAACAGAGACTGGCGCCTGGAGGCATATAGTCCTTCATAGGCCGGGTTCGGGTTTGTTACATTTGTTGCGCGTGACCAGAATAAAAAGGTCCCAAAATTGAGACATTTCATGTACATTCTTGTGATTTTTGTGAACTGGTGAGGGTGGACTGGATTCTGGGTTCCGTGGGGTCCCTTGGGTAGGTTTTGCGTTGTTGTTTTAGGCCTTGCGTGCTTGGGAGGGTTTTTTGAATCATCATGCATCCATTAACAAGCGATTTTCCAATGGTTTTCCTGAAAAATAGAAGTAAATATTAATACGCAAATAAATTTTACGTATTTGAAATGTCAAAGTGGGGTTCGTTCGCACGACAAGGTTTCGTCTAATAATTTTTGAAAACGTCAAAATTCAAACCAAGAAATTTCACGTTAGGAACTTTGCAAAAATATATTTTCGCGTAGATTTTACAATATTTGTGTAAGAATAATCATTATTTAGGTTATTTTTATGCTATTATAATTTTAAATGGTAAATTTGTAAAACATTTTTCCATCTAAAAATAACATTGAGAAAAAGTTTTTGAACGAAAACGAAACGCAGCCTTGATACGTCAGCCTGATGCTTTATTTTTTCGCTTGATTAGCTAAATTCTATTTAAGAAAGAGACGCAGCCTGTCATACTAGTAGTATTTTTGTGTCTTGCTATCTCGCTCTGACTTTATGATTAAACTAAAATGTGTGGAAAAAAAAGTACGTGTTTGTTTTTGGTTATGTTTTGACAGTTCTTTGTAAAAACTGCCGACGGGTTTCATAAATAAATTAGTTTTATGATTTCGCTAGTAGAAATCGAATTGAATTAAATTAGTTCGGCTCAAATCCATGTGTGCCGTGTGCATGGAGGCAAATACCGGTGGAAACTTTGTGTATTTAGTAGGTTTTTGTGTTGTGCAATGTTTCAGACCCAAAATTTATTTTGGGGATTTGTGATGTGCTCATTTAGTGATGTTATCGTTTGTTTTGTGAAGAACATGTACATGGGAGCACTAACAACATTCAAGTAAGTTTTAAAATAGGTTAAAATTACTCACTATACTTGAATTTCATTACAAAACTTTGTTGATTGATGGAGGTTTTAACCTCTTAATTTTTTGTAAATTGTGCAAGAAATCCATTGAGTACAATTGGGCATTGCATTTTGAACAATCTTAGATATTGTAGGTATTGTATGGGGTCATAGGAATGCTTTGAGCTAAACATAACCTAGGCATTAGACCTAAGAAAGTTGGAATTTAAGAATTGGTACACATAGGAAAGATAGATACCTGCCATTCAATATGAACGTGATTTGCCTCATGGTAGTTACTTACTTACTTCACTGACTCAGCGACCCAGGGTGGATCTTGGCCTCCGAAACAGGGTTTCGCCATTCTTCCCTGTCCTGAGCTGCTTGTCGCCAATCAGTTGATGTTTTTTTTATTTATTGTTTACTTCATAACAAAATTAATAGGTAGGAAAAGATATTAGGGCGTTGCAGCTTGTTTTCTCATGGATTTGAAGATTTTGGTTTTATGTATCTAGCGTTGCTTTACCTTTTATAGTTGAAGAGACGGTACTCGTTTGAAGTTGGTAGTGCCTATAACAGGGAAATATAAACCTGGTCTTGTTGCATACTATACAATATCATGTGAAGTAAAGTGTAGGTATCTTATACCCATTACATATTTTATCTACAATAGCAAGCAATGACATATCATAAGGTCCTAACATGTTTTGATTTGAGTAGCAGGACATGTGAACATACAACATGTTAACTTTTAGATGATTTAGTTGAGTTTAGGTATATAAATAGAAATCAAAAGGCTAGTTTTGCTTCTAACCAAAAACCTTTATTAGGTAAATCAAAGTAGGTAATTTATCATGATGACAATTTATTTGATATACTAGGGGGCGGAGGGAAATTTTATGAATTGTATTAAACATAAACTATCAGTGTAATTAAGTATAAAAATGAATACCAAGTTTTAAATTATTTAAAATTACTAAAATTATGTAATTTTTTTTAAGTATTATAGGCATAATTATAGGTATTATTTGTTGACACTATTCGACAACAAAACAAATGTCATCATCATTTGCCTGCCGTTATCCAAATTACTTACAAATTAGTAGTTAGGTATATAATTTGCCTGCTCACATTGTAAAAGATGTAGATGTAAGTGTAATAGGTATGTATGTAAATTTAAGATGTTTATCTGCTTTTATTTGAGTGAAAGTGATTAGTATATTGATAATAACTAGTAAAATGAAGAAGAAAATCAAATATTTCTACCCGACTGCCTCGGTGGGAGGGTTGTATTTTCGAAAGTGTATGTGAGTGAGTGTGTATGAGTGTACATGTGTAGTAGGTATGTATGTAATATGTATGTATGATTGAGTGATTATCTATACTGATGATAATAAGTAAAATGGAAAAGAAGAAGATAATTATCCGACTGCCTCGAGGGGGGGTTGTGTCTTTTGGGTGTATGTATGTGATCGGACGGGGAGATTCTTTTCTGTGGGTTGCAGCCCGTGGTTTTGTTGTAAAAACATCTAATATTTTTGGGTTGTAACGATCAAAGGCAGACATAAAAATATTACAAGCGAGTATCCCAATGATTATGCTATTCAATTTAATTATTTTGAATAAACTAAACTTAATTTTATCTTGCAGGTCTACTATCTGGGAGTTACTAATTATGTAGTAAGGGAGGCGGTGTCCAATTTTGTCTGGTTCCGGCGGTCTAGAATTTGATGATTAATTTACAGTCGAGGTCATATGCATGTGTCTGAGTCTAGGTTTTATCTAGTGTCCAAGCAGTATTGATGATAGATTGTAGTCTGGGAGCCGATGATTAAATAGAGCTCTGGGTCATATCATCTATAGATCGAGGTCTAGAAGGTGTTAACAAGTACATTGCAGGAAACGGTAATGAAAGTCTAGGAGATAGTGGTTATAGTCTAGGAGCTGGTGATTAAATATGATCTAGGAAATGTTGTGTATAGATGAAGGTCTAGGTCTAGGGGATATCCAGTTATAGTCTAGGAGATAGTGATTGTAGTCTAGGAGCTGGTGATTAAATATGATCTAGGAAGTATTGTGTATAGATGTGGTTCTGGGTCTAGGTGATATCCAGTTATAGTCTAGGAGAGAGTGGTTGTAGGTCAGGAGCTGGTGACTGGATATGGTCTAGATAATGTTATATATAGGTGTATGTCTAGGAGATAGTAGTAGTCTAGAAGATGTTTACTAAATTGTGGTCTAGGAGGTAATGATTAGAGAGTTATAGTACAGGAGTTAGTGTTTATGTTTGGGGTAGATATGATTCTATTGGTTCATTGCTTATTTAATAGGTTGTTAGGAGATTAGGAATTGTCTATTGTTGTGTGATGAGATCAAGTGTAGAACTTTTGTCGGACGGAATTCTTAATAGTTTTTGGAAACAGTGACTCTATAGATTTGGGGGGCGAAAATTTTACCTAATATTTCTTAAAATTTAACAATTTGGGGGGCGACATTTTATTTGATAATGATATATGCCTGAATTGGATGGCACTTTTGCATAAATGGTATGTTTGTTCTGCTCAATTTGTAAGTGTCATAAGTTTGGTGGTTTAATTAGCTCTGAAGTCTTTTACTTTCCTGAAAATCTGACTTACTTGCTTATGTTTTATTTTGATAAAACACTAGAATTTTATCTCCATCCATACTTGATATGTATTTTTTTTTCTATAATTTTTAAGTAATTATTATTAAAATTGTTATTTTCATATAAAGGTTCAGGATCAAATCATCTCACGACACTCTGTATTTACTTCTGCAGTGATTTAATGGTAGGCATGTTTTGTTAGCACAATGGCAAAATATGTTTGCGTAATTTCACTGTTAGAGGTAGTGCAAGCAAGCAGATATTCAAAGGGCCCTAAACTCACTGCACATTTAGGACCAGGTTGGTCCAAACACACAACATATATCACGATTTGATCAGAACAGTTTTCTAATATGTCTTTTCTGGTTCTATCATGTCATGGATGTGAGTAGGGAACCTAATTTTAATTAAATTACATATGTATTCTGATTTTGCACATTGAGATCTTAGCTACTTTGAGTTAAGATCTGATTTAAGCCAAATCACACACTACTCTGTGATTGCTGTAGGTAGGTAGCTGATGAAGGGTGGACTTCTTGAATGAGCATCGAGTCTAACTTTCAGTCGGTTCCTTATTTATGGCGATTCTGCTAGCAGAAATCCACAGCAGGTTTTCGTGCGAAAATCTGTGAACAAGGCCAATTTTACAGACCAACAAGAGGTTGCAATAGGTTTCGGTTAGTAAATCTATCTGCAATCAACCTACACACAACAGATTGCACAAAGATTTGGTTTAAACGCTTAAATTCAATTTATAACATTTTTCAATTCAGATTCTTTGTATAATTCTTTATTATGAAGCATCCATGATTTTCAGGAAATCCAATAGTAATTATTGGCACAAGCACTTTGGGTAGAATAATCACATTAAAAGCACGTGGCTGCGTTTAGCGTAGTATTACTGGTAATAAAGCACTTGGCGTAGGCATAGTTGCATTAAGCGTAACCTGCGTAATTCTTATTTTGGTTTATGCATTTGGCGTAAATTGTGTATTTTTTTTATGCACTTGGCGTAACTTAGCAAATTGGCATAAGGATAGTTAATTCTGCATTCAGCGTAAAATTGCGTGATTTGCAGCATTTGGCGTAGGTAACTTCATTAAGAGATGTATACAGCTTTTAGCGTAAATTCCATTAGGGCTTCATGACATTTGGTTCAGGCATACATATTTATGAAGTTTTGAAAGTCTTGGGGGCGGGAAGTGTTTACTGTTGTTGATATTTTATGTTCAATTTAGCTCTAAGCAACTAAATTTCACATAAAATAGGGGGCGAATTGTCACATATGTGTCCCGGCCTTTATTAATTAATATGTGTTTCGGCCTTTATAAAGATTTCAAAACAGCGACATCTATTGGTATAAGATGCGACTAGTACTTGGTTCTGATCTGTCAAAATTGTTATAGAAGTTCAGGAACACAGCTGATAGATGGCGCTATGTGTATGAAACGGTGAAATTGTAAGTTACTTTCTTGGTTTTCTCATCATATCGTTCGTATAGGCAAGTCTAAATAATTTTGGATAATTAGCTGATAGTTGCACAGCGTTTGCAGTAGCATTTATAATTTTTCGTGCTTATATGATATAGGACATAACATTTTGCTATTTTGTTTAAGAGCCATCTATTGTCGAGTAGCGGAAACCGCAAGGTGTCACTTTAGACAGGGCCCTACTAGGCCTATTATAGTGCCATAGCGACTGAAATGTTGTTGTTGTTGTTGATGTCCTAGGGCACCCCACTGGTGCATAGGGCCTTCACAAGATGTCGCCATTTCCCCCGGTCTTGAGCAGTAATTTTAGCTTCACGCCATGTCAGTCCAGCTGTTCTCAATTCGGCATCAATTGTGCGTCGCCACGTGTGCACGGGTCGCCCAGGTTTTCTTTTGCCAGGTGGTTGCCAGTCTAGAGCCACCGTCGCTGAATTACTCTCTCCCCGTCGCAATGTATGCCCTATCCATCGCCATTTCCTCTGGGCAATCTCTTGCTTGATAGGCAATTGATGACATTTAGCCCACAAGTCTTCATTTCGGATTGTGTCTGGCCAGTAAACGCGAAGAATGGTCCTAAGGCACTTGTTCACAAATACTTGCAACTGGTTTGACAACCCCTTTGTCTCTCTACGTCTCACAACCAAACAAGAGCACGCTTTTGACAATAGAGTCGAAGAAGGTAAGTTTGATGCGACGGGTCAGCACGTTTGATTCCCATACAGGTTTTAGCTGGGCAAAAGCACCCTTAGCCTTCTTGATCCTGGCGTCTATGTCGTCATCTGAGCCTCCTTGGTTGGTGATTGTACTGCCGAGATATGTAAATTTTGGGAGGGTCTGAAGAGGTTTATTATAGAGCGTGAGAGGTGTATTGTTTTCTGACATAACGCGCATATCGACTGTCTTCTTTGCGTTAATTCGCAGTCCCATCTTCTCTGCAGCTAGCTTAAGATCCTCAAGTTTCGCTTGCATCTGACTTAAAGTAGGCGAAATTAACACAATGTCGTCTGCGTAGTCGAGATCCTCCAGCATGTTATTGACTCCCCATTGTAGACCTCTTGGTGTAGAAACCACTTCCCGCATAATATCGTCCAGTAGGATAATGAACAACAGCGGAGACAATAGGCAACCCTGTTTTACACCTGCCGTCATCTTAATCGGTTCACCCAGAACTTGTTCATGTACCACTCTGCAGGAGCTGTTGCGGTATAAGGCCTGGATAATACCAATGATCTTTTTGGGTATACCCCCTGCGTTTTAAACTTAACCACATTGCTTTCCAATCTACAGTGTCGAAGGCTTTCTCAAAATCAACGAAAGTTAAGAACATTTCGGATTGCCATTCGACGCTTTGCTCTATTAGAATTCGCAAGGTGTTCGTGTGGTCAGTACAGGAGCGTCCTGGGCGAAAACCAGCCTGTTCCTCACGGAGTGTCATATATCTTTGCAGACATGCGGTTGAGAAGTAGTTTTGCAAGGACTTTTGCCGCAGTTGGTAACAGGGTGATGCCTCTCCAGTTATCACATGAAGATAGGTCGCCTTTCTTCGGCACTTTTACGAGAAGGCCCTCGTTCCACTGCGAGGGGATTTGCTCGGCATCCCATATTCGAACTATAAGAGGATGTAATAGTGACGCAGATCTTATAGCGTCAGCTTTTAACATTTCCACATTAATGTTGTCAATTCCCGGTGCTTTGCCTGGTTTTAATTGTTTTATGGCTCTCACGACTTCGTTTAAGTCGGGGGCTGACGTCGATATCTCCAATAGCACATTAGGTTCCTGCGACTGCAGTTGGGGCAAAGACTGGCATCTAGTCAGCAAGTTGGTAAAATGTTCTGTCCAGCGCTTAAGTTGTTCATTTGTAGTGCAGAGAAGTTGACCAGTGACATCTTTAAGAGGCTTCTTAGGCAAGACACGTTTTTTGTTTGTGATACGCTTAGTTATGTCGTAGAGCTCTCGCATATCTTTTCGTTCTGCCGCTAGCTTGGCTTGGTCTGCCAGTTCGTCCGCTGCACGACGTCTGTCTCTTCTGGCTAGCTTTTTGATGTTTTGGCGTAAGTCTGAGTATTCTTGTTGGAGAGTTATAGCTGTAGGCGTGCTTAACAGCTGAATCTTTAAAAGCTGCCTTCTCTCTATAGCCTGCCACAAATCAAGCGACATCCAAGACTCTCTCTTTACGCTTGAGTATCCGAGAACACTTTCCCCGGCGTTAGTATAGGCTGATTGTATGCGTACCCAGGTCTCATCCATTTGCTCATCTTCAAGTTCTTGTAGAAGATCGAAACTGTTCTGTAAAGATAAGCTGAAAGCTTTCCTACAATTCGGATCGTCTAATTTACGGATGTTAAATTTCCTTGCCGTTTTGTCCAGCTTCTTTGTTGGAGCAGCTATTTTCAGCCGTACCTCCGCAACCACAAGGTGATGGTCGCTATCGACGTCGGCTCCTCGACGGTTTCGGACGTCCAGAAGTGAAGATCGCCAGGTTTTACTTATAGCAATGTGGTCGATTTGGTTTCGGGTCACTTTGTCAGGTGAGATCCAAGTTACTTTGTGACATTCTTTGTGCTTGAATAAAGTGCCTCCAATTACCAAATTGTGCGAAGAGCATAGATCGCCGAAAAGTGCTCCGTTCTCGTTAATAGTTCCAGGCGATCCATATGGCCCCATGTAGTGCTCTCTGTATCGGTTATCTGCACCCATCTTAGCATTCATGTCTCCGATAAGGATCAGTATGTCTTGCTTCTTTACACTCTTTATTGTTTGTTCAAGTTGGTCATAGAACTTTGTCTTAGTGTCCGGAGAGGCCTGATTCGTCGGAGCATAGCACTGGATTATAGTTATTTTTCTGACTCGCGAGGCGAAGCGAGCACAAATTATTCTTTCGGAGACAGGTTTCCAACTTAGCAGGCTGTTCTTGGCAGTGCGACTTAGGAGAAGGCCCACACCATATTCTTTAGGGGAATTCTCTTCTTTGCCACTATATAAAAGCGTAAGGCCACAGTCGGAAGTAGTCTCACCGAAGCCGTTCCATCTTGTTTCGCTTAATCCTAAGATTTGGATGTCGTAGTCTCGCATGACTTTGGCTACTTGTGGTAACCGTTCTGGTCGAGCCATGGTTCTAACATTCCAACAACCAATCCGTGTCCGTATTTTCGCGCCAAAGGTCGTCGTTAAAGGGGTCCGGTTATTTCTTTGTAAAGGTTTCATAATCTTTTAAGTTTTAGGGGCTTGCAGGTGATTAGCCCACAGCACCCCGATCACGGTGGCGGGGCTGCCGCCAGTACGCCCGTGCTCGCAGAGCCAGTCTTTTGGGTGGGTCCCTTAGGCTTCTGGTAGCCTTCTTTAGCCAACTTAGGCATCTGTCTTTTACGGTCAACGCGCTCTCTGGACCAACCCTCCTCCTTTCTCATCCTAGACTTGGGACCAGGCAACGGCGGAGTTAAATATAGCGACTGAAATACCTAAGGTTTATTCTATTAGTCACACTTTCGGTTTATAGAAAATTGATGTATTTTCTAAAAATTCTATAAACCAACAATAAATGTTTAATAATATTGGTAAACCCATGATTTACTCAATATACACTAAAAGTTTTTCTTGGATGTCAGGATGGGTCGTGGCCCCTTCCCTGAATTGGTGTCTGGTAACAAGTAGCGAAACAAGACATTCTAAAAAAATCTAGAATAGTCGAATGTCTTCTAAAATGTGTATGAAAGAGAGGAGAATATCTTCTTTCGTAATGAGTAGCAGATTTCGAGAACATTATTCTTCTCGTAAGTTCGAAGCTTTTTGGTATAAAATAGCAAGCCATACGGCCTGCGGGCAGTTCAGTTCTAATCGTGAAGTCTCCCAGGACAGAAAAGGAATACCTAGTGCAGTGATCAGTTTACCTATCAGTCCTTGTGGAGTCGCGCCGCAGACCAGGGAGTATCGACGTTTGCCTGGTCACCCCTCGTTTCGCGAGTGTGTTTGGATGGTGAAAAGTGCTTTGAACCCGTGTATGGTGTGTTGTTGGATACAGAGGATGCGTGCTTCAGCGTGCACTGGAATCGGCATTGTGGATGTCGTCGTTGTTGGTTCTTCGTGTGCTGGTGGCTTCAAGTTCCAGATGGATAAGTACAATTCATGCTTTCTTTCGAACCCTATCAGCAGTATATATTCCCTATATGAATGTTTACAAACATATTAATTACCTATGCTTGATAGTTCTGTATTCATTGAAAGCTGATAAGATTCGGAATATGGTCTTATGCTTTGGGTTTTAGTGCTAAGGTCATTTTATTGCAATAACTTTGTTTTGTTGTCGAAGAGCCTGCGTTCTGATTGTTTTATATAAACTTTGTAGTAGGTATTCGCATCTAATCTTTAATTAGGAAATCTGGGCTATTTAGTGTGTCGGTAGATAGGTAAATTAGATGTTAGGAATAGGTAGGATACCCTGTAATCCCATTACTCCTATTCCTTACTTGTCTATCTATCAAGCCATATATATGACTTTAATAACCAAATTAATAACATAATTTATTATTGCTATGCGCTACTAGCATAAAGTTCCTGAGTTAAAACTTACATAAGTAGATATTGTTATCTACTTATCTATTATTTACTGTGGTCATCAGTGGATAAATTACTATTCTATGATTGCTGAGCGATTAAGGATTCACTTGATAAAGTTCATATTGTATCTACTTACCTACTGTTTGGCTTGGCCCATCAGTGGACAGATTTCTATTTTAAGTACTATGGTTGCTGAGCGACTATGGACTTAATTGATTAATGTTTATGAAATATACATAAATAGATATTGTTAAATATCTACTAATTTATTGGTTATGTCCAACAGTGGACAAATAATCATTTACAACAGTTTCTTTGTCTTACAAAGAAAACAGTCTTCAGTATTGGAATATGTCCGGCAGTGGACGAACATTTATTTATAACAATATTTTGTTACACAAACAAAATGTACTTCAGAATGGGAATGTGTCCAGCCGTGGACAACACTTACCACAATAATATTTTATGGTACTTGCTATAATATCTTAGTTAGTACTCTTATCTAAGAATATGTATGGCTGGTAGAATGGATAATATCCTTTCCTATCATCCTATCCTATAACAGATTCAGATGATCCTCATCTAAAATAATATTCTAGTCATGAAGTTCTTTCTACATTCTCTCAGGAGGTTCATGTGAACATCATGGCTTATTCTACAACTCTCTCTTGGGATGTGCAAAATATTGCTCTCCCGTCTTCAACTTATAAGCATGTATGCTCACATGTGATTTGGGACTTGCATAAAGCATTCTCATACTATATTCTGACTTCCGTAGGAGTTAAATGTGGGTGGAGACTGACTGACCAGTGCAATTTCATATTCGGTGCTTACCGGCCTTGCCGGTACCTCTTTAGGGAAACCTAAAGATAATTGTTGAAATCATGTCATTTGACTGATAACATACCTATTTACAACATACATACTTACTTAACCAACTAGACACTTGGGTGTCGGCTTGGTTAGTCATAAGACTGTTTATTCTAAACTACTTTATATGTTCTGCAAAGGACACCTGAATCTAATGATTCCTATACTTCTTCGTGGTAGTTGTACCACAAGCGCCTGTGGTTTTGGCGCGTCTATTAGCAGAGACGGCAGGTCTCACCATATTTATCCTTCTTCTGGGGGAAGCAGATAATTTACCGTTTGTATTTGGTGGACGCTCTAATGGTTGTCTTTACAATGAAGTTTTATGCATGAAGAATTTGCATGCGTAGAGCTGATTATGTGGGAATGACCGTGGAGCGTTTATGAATACAGATAGGTATATATTGGCGTGGGCTTCTACATTCCTCGGGCGTAGTAGTGGGGGCCCGTTTGGAGTTCAGTTTCCTGCCCTTTACTCTCTCCTGTTCATCAGAGTCACTTTATTACAATAATTAGTATAGAGATGTCTCAATTACCTTTAAAAGAACTTATGGGTTACATATTACTTTATTTAAACACAACGTATGGGTCAATAATTAACTAGACATCACTTTTATATCACGAGCCATTATATACACTGTGCTTGAGGTATGGGTTTCTATGAAATCTAGAACTCAGGACATCATCTTCATAACAACAGAGACTGGCGCCTGGAGGCATATAGTCCTTCATAGGCCGGGTTCGGGTTTGTTACAACTCGTTGGCCGGTGGCGCGGATTGACAGTGGTTGATGGATGGGTGGCCGGCTTGGCGTGACGTCGCAACTCGCTACGCAAAGCCGACTCCAGCCAGATTGATCGCTTAGCTGGAAGAATCTATAAGCGGTGACACAAGTGGATTCTCAAAATAAGTATGCTATAATAATACAGAATGGCTAAGTCGGTGCCCAATAGACCCGCGAGGTTCCTAAACATCCCGTGTACTGTAAGGTTATGGATAGACTCGTTGGCCGGTGGCGCGGATTGACAGTGGTTGATGGATGGGTGGCCGGCCTGGCGTGATGTCGCAACTCGCTACGCAAAGCTGACTGCAGCCAGATTGATCGCTTAGCTGGAAGAATCTTTTAGCAGTGACACAAGTGGATTATCAAAATAAGCATGCCATAATAATACAGAATAGCTAAGTCAGTGACCAATAGACCAGCGAGATTCCTAAACATCCTTTATAATGTAAAGTTATGGATAGACTCGTTGGCCGGTGGCGCGGATTGACAGTGGTTGATGGATGGGTGGCCGGCCTGGCGTGATGTCGCAACTCGCTACGCAAAGCCGACTCCAGCCAGATTGATCGCTTAGCTGGAAGAATCTATAAGCGGTAGTGCCAGTGACACCAAATGGATCCTCAAAATAACTATCCTACTAATATTATAAAGGCGGATGTTTGTGTGTGTGTTTGTTACGACATCACGCAAAAACGGCTGATTAGATTGACATGAAACTTTGCAGAAATATAAAAGGACATCTGGAATAACACATAGGATACTTTTTACCACAGAAAAATGTCTCATTCCCACGGGATCACGCATTTTCCAATATTTTTGAAGTAGGTGGCGTGACTGAGCCGATTCGCGTTTTAAACGTTTTCGCCGAAAACTAACAGCGACATCTCTTGGCGAATAATAATAGGTTGCAGCGGGTGACACCGCTGACGGGCAGCTAGTGCTATAATAATACAGAGTGGCTAAGTCGGTGACCAATAGACCAGCGAGATTCCTAAACATCCTTTATAATGTAAAGTTATGGATAGACTCGTTGGCCGGTGGCGCGGATTGACAGTGGTTGATGGATGGGTGGCCGGCCTGGCGTGATGTCGCATCTCGCTACGCAAAGCCGACTCCAGACAGATTGATCGCTTAGCTGGAAGAATCTATAACCGAGATTCTTCTTCTGGATTCTCAAAATAAGTTTGCTATAATAATACAGAATAGCTAAGTCCCATAGACCCGCGAGATTCCTAAACATCCAGTATAATGTAAAGTTATGGATAGACTCGTTGGCCGGTGGCGCGGATTGACAGTGGTTGATGGATGGGTGGCCGGCCTGGCGTGATTTCGCAACTGCTACGCAAAGCCGACTCCAGCCAGATTGATCGCTTAGCTGGAAGAATCTATAAACGGCGGTGTTAGTGTCACAAGTGGATTCCCAAAATAGGTAAGTATGCTATAATAATACAGAAAGGCTAAGTCGGTGACCAATAGACCCGCGAGATTCTTAAACATCCTCCAGTATACTGTAAAGTTACGCATAGACTCGTTGGCCGGTGGCGCGGATTGACAGTGGTTGATGGATAATGGAAGTATGCTATAATAATATACAGAATGGCTAAGTCGGTGACTAATAGACCCGCGAGATTCCTACACATCCAGTATAATGTAAAGTTACGGATAGACTCGTTGGCCGGTGGCGCGGATTGACAGTGGTTGATGGATGGGTGACCGGCCTGGCGTGATGTTGCAACTCGCTACGCAAAGCCGACTCCTGACAGATTGATCGCTTAGTTGGAAGAATCTATAAGCGGTGACACAAGTGGATTCTCAAAATTAGTATGCTATCTTAACACAGAATGGCTAAGTTGGTAACCAATAGACCCGCGAGATTCCTAAACATCCAGTATAATGTAACGTTATGGATAGACTCGTTGGCCGGTGGCGCGGATTGACAGTGGTTGATGGATGGGTGGCCGGCCTGGCGTGATGTAGCAACTCGCTACGCAAAGCCGACTACAGCTAGATTGATCGCTTAGCTGGAAGAATCTATAAGCGGTGGTGCCAATGACACAAGTGGATTCTCAAAATAAGTATGCTATAATAATACAGGATGGCTAAGTCGGTCACCAAAAGACCCGCGAGATTCCTAAACATCCAGTACAATGTAAAGTTATGGATAGACTCGTTGGCCGGTGGCGCGGATTGACAGTGGTTGATGGATGGGTGGCCGGCCTGGCGTGATGGCGCAACTCGCTACGCAAAGCCGACTCCAGCCAGATTGATCACTTAGCTGGAAGAATCTAGAAACGGTGGTGTTTAGTTTCGTATCAAAAACGGTTTCGTACCTTTTTGAGCGGACGGTGCTGGCAACACTTTTCGGTCCGCCCCGTCTGTCATCTTTACGCTAGCGTTGTTGAAGCGAATTTTAGTTTTAAGTGGTGTAAAATTAAGGTGTTTTGGCGGTTTTCTCGTGTGCTATTTGCCACAAGCCATGGCTTCCCTGTGCGGTGGGGAAGTGAACCAAGTGAATTTTGGTTCCGGCTTTTTGATTGAGGCCAACGTGGTCGCCGGTAACATAACCTCACTTTGAGTCGTCGCTCGTCGTCGTCGTGGCTGCCGATAGCTACGTATTTTAATTATAAATGATTGGAGGCCAACGGGGCCGATTTCTCATTCGGAGAGAAATCTTTTAGTTATTTTGTGTTAAAAAACATTATGTGATGTCGAACTGTGAACTGTAGTGCAAATTGGAGGAAAGGAGTTCTAGAACGAGCGGATGTTCCAGCGCTGTGAGTTTAGGTTATTCCTATTCCTGCGCTCCTAAAATATCCTGAATACCTGATTCCTGTCATACTTAAACTCACAAAGAAACGGCATCATCGTTTGCTCGGTAAGCAATTCGTTGCTGGGCCCTGTTTAAGTAGATTTTGGAAACAAGAATTTCTCGGCCGGAAACTTTCCGGAACAAAATTCTCTCATTAAATTTATTTTATTTAGCTATAGTAAAGAGCACTACGAATCGTAGTCAAATGTTGTTCGAGGCTGATCGACCATTTAGTTTTAGATTTTAAGATAACTTTAATTTGCTTCCACTGCGCTAAGATCAGCTTCGGAATCAAACATTTTTGGTAGCAGAGCGTGGTTGCTTTATTGCAAAATAGTTAGCCGTAATTTAGTATTAAGCGTGTTTTTATATTACCCACATATTTTATTAATTTTGGAAAATATTGTTTCGGTTTTTTTGTGACTGTATTGTTTGCCTAGTGAACGGTACCTTATCGGTAAGGTCTAGGCCAGTCAACTAACATTTATTTTGTGGTATTTGTTTATTGGTTTTCGTTTTTATTAAGTCGAGTGTGTAAAAGTTGGTACCATGGCTCCTCGATCGCCAGGTATAAGGCTGCTATAAAGACAGAATTAAGGTGGTTTACTACCACAGCGGCAATGATCGGCCGCGAGGACCGGGAGGACGCGCTCTTGAAAAGTGCACTACAGGCAGATGAACGGGTTCGGGTTGTGTCGGAACACCTCACAGAGTGCCTCATGCTCCTTGAGGAAGCTCCTAACCCTGAAGATAAGGAGCTGGTTGAGGGCGATGTAAGCCAGTGCTTGGAGCTGGCACAGGACATTGCGCAGGCAGCTGCGGACATATCTAGGCGACGTGACGGAAAGGAAAAGCCATTCCGTGGTAAAGTGGGACAAGGATTACAGGTGCCTCTTCCGCCTGTTACGGTTCCAGTCTTTGCAGGCGATTACGCCGACTGGCCGGCGTTTGAGGACCTGTATAGCAGTGTGGTCCACACACGGACGGACATAACGCCGGCGTACAAGATGGCTCAGCTGATGTCCAGGCTACATGTAGCCTCATGAATTGCTGACGCATTTGGCTGTCTCGGATAGCAATTATGAGGTGGCGTGGAAGATCCTTACCGACCGGTATCGAAACAAGCGCCTGATTGTAGACAGGCTGTTAGACCAGTGGCTGTCAATACCAACCATAACGCGAGGTACGGACCTCCGCGAGAAAATCTTCCACCCAGTCAGTGTCGCGGTCAGCGCACTAGAGCGACAGGGTTTGCCAGTGGCGGGCTACGGTTATATCTTGGTCCACACAGTGCTTCGCCGCCTGCCGAGCGAAATGGTCGCTCGATTCGAGCAGCTACATGGGGCAAGTCCTCGGACCACCTCCCGACCTACGAGGATCTGAAGTCGTTCCTCGAGGCCGAAAGCAGGCGAGTGGACGTCCAGGCTGGTGAAGCCCCTCGCAAGGAGACCTCTGCCCCTCGCCACCCGGAACGGCCGGGTGCACCGGCGCGAGGAGGCAACAGTGGGCAACCCAGGCGGTACAACACCGCATTGGAATCAGGGTGTGCCTACTGCAGGAGACAGGCCACGGGGTGGCAGCGTGTCAGGAGTTTGCTGCGCAGCGGGTTCAGAGGAGACGGGGTGTGGCACAGCAGAGGCGTTGGTGTTTTCGGTGCCTGGGGCCGCATCAGGTGCGAGTGCCCTTCAAGCACCAACTGTAGGTACTGCCAGGGTGCACACCATCCGCTGCTCTGCATGAATCGCTCCGGAGGCGCCGGGGCAGCGCTGGATCGGATCAGCGAAGGAGCCTGCCCACCAAGGGAGGGAGCAACGCTCCCCCCTCCAAGGAGGAGCCCACCTCCGCATCGGTCACAGGGACAGGCAGGGGGACGTCAACAGACGGAGCCCACTTACCCAAGGACGTGGGGACGATCCCCACCACGGCAGCAGGTGCCGGATTGGGGAAGAGCGGCACAGGAACGTGGCCAAGGACACCCATCCCAGGTACGGGATTCAACGGGCGGGTGTCAGGGGAGCACTAGGCAGCCACCAGGGTACATGCAGTATTCTGCGGGCTTGAGCCACCTGGTTGGGTCTCAAGACCCACGCATGCCCCCGCCTATGCCTGAGTACCCGCGGCTACAGGCGCAACCTCGGTACGGACGTTTGCCGTCGGGGTACTATAGAACTCCAGCCATGGCCTTTATGGGCAGACCTCCCTACCAGCAGGAGTGGGACCCATACACAGGTTTGGGTAGTGAGGGGATACCCCCGCGGGACGCGGCCTCACCGCGTTTAGATTCCCGCTAGGTAATCGCCGCCTACTCATCAGCTTCGGCTCCCCGTCCAATCACGGTACTTTTGCCAACGGCTAAGATTTGGGTATGGGGATACGGTGGCCGGACCATTCAAGTAAGAGCCCTACTGGATACAGGGGCTCAGGGATGTATTGTATCGAGTAAGCTGGTGAGTAGGCTAGGCCTAAATGTACGGCCAAGTGAGGATGAAGCTGTAGGCATCGGGGCCTAAATGTGCCTGACATTCGGGGTCAGACGAACTTTGAGTTCGCATTAGGTAGCACATGTACAGGGGTCAGCTATCAAGTCTCAGCCGTGGTGCTGGATGAAGTGGTTGGGAAACTCCCTCAGGTTAGGTTACCACCAACGGTAAGAGGGTTAACCACAGGGTTGGAGTTAGCTGATCCTGATTTTGATACTCCTGGTACGGTGGACGTACTTCTCGGGTCAGACGTCCTCGGGAGATTATGGTGCGGTAGGAAGAAGGTACTCCAGGAAACTGGTTTGGTGGCCGTAGATACCACAGGGGTATGTTGTTTTCGGCCCAGTTTGGAGACCTCAGGACCTACCAGAAGGGATCCGGTCCTCTATGGTAGTGTGCTGTCAGAGGTGCTGCAGAGGTTTTGGGAGTCTGAAGAGCCGCCCACGGCGGACAGACGGAAGCCAGAGGATGACGAGTGCGAGTTGTTCTATCAATACAACACTGCGAGATGCCCGTCAGGCAGATTCGTGACCAGGCTACCTTTTCTCCCAAACCGCCCCGCTTTAGGTAGTTCGCGACAGCTCGCGGAACGGAGACTACTCGGAATGGAGCGGAAGATGAGGCGAGACCCAGCACTTCGGCAGAAGTATATAGAATTCATGCGGGAATATATTCAATTGGGCCACATGTCGGTGTCCAGCCTGGATTGGAGGTGTGTCGAGCATTATTACATTCCACACCTGGCTGTCTTGAAGTCACCTGAGGCGAAAATACGGGTGGTGTTTGACGGTTCTGCTCCTACCTCGAATGGTGTGTCTGTGAACCAATGTTTGCACGCGGGTCCTAAATTGAACCGGGACATTGTGGACATTCTCACAGACTTTCGGTTACACCAGGTAGCGTTCGTCGCAGACGTCAAAATGATGTTTCGCCAAACCATGATACATCCGGATGACCGTCGGTATCAGCTGATTTTGTGGCGTGAGAGCCCAGATGAGCCGATGGTCACATACGAACTTAACACGGTGACGTATGGACTTAAGCCAAGTCCGTATTTGGCAGTACGTACGCTGCGAGAGTTGGCCGCACAGGAAAGGGTAAGATATCCTCGAGCCGCAGCAGTACTGGATCGCGACGTCTACGTGGACGATATCTGCACGGGTGCTGATAGCGTGGAGCAGGCGCTAATTCTACGAGACGAGTTGATCGCGATCATGGGTTCAGGAGGTTACGAGTTGCGGAAATGGTTGTCCAGTTGCCCAGAGCTCCTGGCCGGTTTGCCAGGCGAGTTCCATCAGGACCCGCACCTCTTTGAGAACCCGGACAATCCAAACACGTTGGGCATCCTCGGGGTGCAATATAGGCCAACGCATGACGTATTCACGTACAAGATCGAGCCCGACCTTTTGGAGAAAACTTGGACTAAGCGGTCGGTACTGTCGACAATCGCTAGAACGTTCGATCCTAGCGGATGGATCGCCCCGGTTACGTTCATGGCGAAGTGCTTTTACAAAGGTTGTGGCTAGCCAACTTAGGATGGGACGACCAACTCTCCGGAGAGTTGTTGAAGGATTGGCTCAAGTTTGTGACCACCTTACCAGGGATTGTGCACATCGCGATACCCCGCAAGTTAGTCCCATCGGTGGGATGTAAGGCTACCCTACATGGGTTTTGTGACGCCTCGGAGCGAGGGTACGCGGCAGCTGTATACCTTCGGACAGCAAGTTCAACGGGAACTGTGCACGTGCGTCTGGTTATGGCCAAAAGTAAGGTGGCACCAGTCAGAACTAGATGGACCATCCCCAAATTGGAATTGGCAGGGGCAGCTCTTCTAGCGCGCTTGCTAAATCATGTAACCTGCAATCTGCGTGGTACCATCAACTTGGATGAAACGGTGTACGCGTGGACTGACAGTCGGATAGTTCTGTGCTGGTTGCAGACGTCGGTACATACACTTGAGGTTTTCGTGGCAAATCGGGTGTCACAGATTACGGGGTCGGAAACTCCGTTAGTGTGGAGGCACGTACCGGGAGAATGGAACCCAGCGGACTGCGCTTCGCGCGGGTGCAGGGCACCTGATTTGGTGAGTCACCCACTGTGGTGGGGACCTCAATGGCTAACTGAGTCGCCGCAGGAATGGCCATTCAACGAGTGCAGGGCGCCGCTTGGGCCACCTGATCGAGGTTTGCGAGTGAACGTGGGGCAACTCGTACCGAAGCCTAACCCAGCTTTCTTGCTGGAACGGTATAGCTCCTCGACAAACTTCTTGGGGTGACAGGTTGGATCAAACGGTTCGTGAACAACTGCAGGAAGCCTCAAGCAGAACGGAACTTTACACCTGTCCTCTCGCCTGCGGAACGGAATGCGGCTCTACGCTCATTAGTTAGAGTCGTCCAGGCGGAACATTTTGAAGAGGAGGTCAGGCTGCTCAGGGATGGACGTGGAAAGCTGAAGGGAGGAATTGTGCGCCTCAACCCATTCCTGGATGAGCAAGGTATGCTCAGGGTTGGAGGCAGACTTCGGAACGCTAGCCTGCCCTTTTCGGCTCGGCATCCACTGTTACTTCCAAAAGGGGACCCTTAGTTGAGCTCTTAGTCAGGGATCGTCATGAGAAAAACTCGCACGCGGGCTGCAATGCGCTATTGGCCATCCTACAGCGCGAGTTCTGGATCTTATCGGGACGACGAACGGTACGTAGCGTTGTGTTTAGGTGCTTGCCTTGTTACCGCTTGAAGGCAGCCACAATGCAGCCACAGATGGGAGATCTCCCACCGGACCGGGTGACGGAGGCCTGGACGTTTGCAGGTGTGGGAACGGATTTTGCAGGCCCTTTCATGGTAAAGGCATCACGCCTACGGAACGCAAAGTCTATCAAGGCGTACTTGTGCGTGTTCGTGTGCCTAGCCACCAAGGCCGTCCACTTGGAGCTCGTGGCCGACCTATCTACGGAGGCCTTTTTGGCAGCGCTGGAGAGATTTACGTCGCGACGAGGGCGACCAGCGCTGATCAGGTCGGATTGTGGTACCAACTTTAAGGGTGCTGATCGGTGTATGAAAGAAATTGTAACGTTCTTACGGGAGAACGAAGAAGCCATCAGCACGGGCCTCTCCCGTCAGGGCATTACCTGGGTGTTCGATCCACCAGCGTGCCCTCACTGGGGTGGTATTTTTGAAGCGGTTGTAAAGTCCGCTAAGACGCATTTGTTGCGCGTCGTAGGGTTAACAATTTTGACTTTTGAGGAGCTGGCGACCGTGTTTTGTAAAATTGAGGCTGTACTCAATTCACGTCCTTTGTGTCCGCTCAGCTCAGACCCAAATGATTTAGAGGCCCTGACGCCAGGGCATTTCTTAATTGGCCGCCCACTTAACGCCTTGCCGGAATATCCCTATACGGAGGTGAATAGCAATCGTTTGTCGCGTTATCAGTTGCTGCAGCAAATGACTCAAAACTTTGGAAGCGTTGGTCGCTTGAGTACTTGCACATTCTGCAGCAACGCCTTAAGTGGACGGACAGGACTGAACCCCCCTGCATTGGGGATCTCGTTCTGGTTAAGGATGCCAACCTACCGCCACTGCGTTGGCGCCGGGGGCGCATTCTCAACCTGTTTCCGGGTAGTGATGGCACTCCTCGAGTTGCAGAAGTTCAGGTGGGGGATTCAGTCCTTAAGCGAGCAGTAGCTACATTATCACGCCTGCCATGCAGAGAGCCCGATGTGTCGGTCCGGGGCGGGTGAATGTTTAGTTTCGTATCAAAAACGGTTTCGTACCTTTTTGAGCGGACGGTGCTGGCAACACTTTTCGGTCCGCCCCGTCTGTCATCTTTACGCTAGCGTTGTTGAAGCGAATTTTAGTTTTAAGTGGTGTAAAATTAAGGTGTTTTGGCGGTTTTCTCGTGTGCTATTTGCCACAAGCCATGGCTTCCCTGTGCGGTGGGGAAGTGAACCAAGTGAATTTTGGTTCCGGCTTTTTGATTGAGGCCAACGTGGTCGCCGGTAACATAACCTCACTTTGAGTCGTCGCTCGTCGTCGTCGTGGCTGCCGATAGCTACGTATTTTAATTATAAATGATTGGAGGCCAACGGGGCCGATTTCTCATTCGGAGAGAAATCTTTTAGTTATTTTGTGTTAAAAAACATTATGTGATGTCGAACTGTGAACTGTAGTGCAAATTGGAGGAAAGGAGTTCTAGAACGAGCGGATGTTCCAGCGCTGTGAGTTTAGGTTATTCCCTATTCCTGCGCTCCTAAAATATCCTGAATACCTGATTCCTGTCATACTTAAACTCACAAAGAAACGGCATCATCGTTTGCTCGGTAAGCAATTCGTTGCTGGGCCCTGTTTAAGTAGATTTTGGAAACAAGAATTTCTCGGCCGGAAACTTTCCGGAACAAAATTCTCTCATTAAATTTATTTTATTTAGCTATAGTAAAGAGCACTACGAATCGTAGTCAAATGTTGTTCCGAGGCTGATCGACCATTTAGTTTTAGATTTTAAGATAACTTTAATTTGCTTCCACTGCGCTAAGATCAGCTTCGGAATCAAACAGGTGGTGCCGGTGACACAAGTGGATTCTCAAAATATGTATGCTATAATAATACATAATGTCTAAGTCAGCGACCAATAGACCCGCGAGATTCCTAAACATGCAGTATAATGTAAAGTTATGGATAGACTCGTTGGCCGGTGGCGCGGATTGACAGTGGTTGATGGATGGGTGGCCGGCCTGGCGTGATGTCGCAACTCGCTACGCAAAGCCGACTCCAGACAGATTGATCGCCTAGCTGGAAAAATCTATAAGCGCCAGTGTTAGTGTCACAAGTGGATTCTCAAAGAAGTATGCTCTAATAATACAGAATGGCTGAGTCGGTGAATAATAGACCAGCGAGATTCCTAATCATGGAACACAAAATTGCTTTAAAACAGAAATTCTTATCATTTTTATGATAGAATTAGAATGTGACTTACCTTCTTAAAGAGAATCTTGTAAATTCCTACTAAGAAATAAATATTTTGATAGACTCGTTGGCTGGTGGCGCGGATTGACAGTGGTTGATGGATGGGTGGCCGGCCTGGCGTGATGTCGCAACTCGCTACGCAAAGCCGACTCCAGCCAGATTGATCGCTTTGCTGGAAGAATCTATAAACGACGGTGTTAGTTGCACAAGTGGATCCTCAAAAGTTTGTTTTTACCTACGTGCCGGTGACCAAAAGTTTGCCCTTGCCAGGTTATGTAGAGTCAATTTTATGATATCAAACTTATATAGAGGTATTTTTTGTAATTTTATAAAACTAGCTGAAAACTATCTTAAACTGTATATTATGCTTTGGCGTTAGTGCCACCCACTCTACTTGCCAAAGTAGGATTCTCGCCATATCTTACCTAATATCTCTCTTTATCCGGGCTAATAAAGGGTGTGTTTCTAGTTTCAAAAGAAGACGATAAGTTACGACTATTCAAGTGTGGAAGCTCAGCTCGTATAATCATCAATATCATCATCATCTGCCTGCCCTTATCCCAATTTATTTGGGGTCGGCGCAACATGTCTTTTTCTTCCATTCATCTCTATCACTAGTCAAATCCTCACTTACGCCTTTATTTTTCATACCTATCGTCTTTTATACAATCCATCCAAACTTTTTTAGGCCTTCCTCTTCTTCTGCGTCCATCCACATTCATGTTCATTTCGTTCTTTGTTACATACTCTTCATCCAATGCCCATACCTCAGCTCATATGATATGCGGTATTGGTGTATTGTTGCGCCGGAGTGACCTGAGTGCCGATCTCGGAGCTGCGCTATCGGCGACCAGTTTACGCCTATTTGAATCCTTTTTGCTACCTAAACAGGAGCACAAAATGGCTGGTAATAACCGGATCATCACGAACCCTTCCACATAAATACCCGGCATGGAAGCTCTTCGGTGCGGTGTTGATGCGCCAGAGTGCCTTGAGTGTCGGTCTTGTCTTGGAACGGAACGACGCGACCGGCTCTCGCTAATCGCGCGCATTCATTTGAATCTATTTAGGTAAACGGGAGCACGAAGTGGCCGCAAGAATGTCGCGCCGGTAATTACCGGATCGTCACGTTCCTTTACACACAAACAGCATATAATATAGGGTCTTATAAGATGGGGAACCAGACTAAAAATCAATAGAATATTCCCCATAAAAAATATGAAGGAATGACATTGGATCAGCAAAGAGGACATATCTTTTTTATTTTCACTTGGCCTGAAAGGAAGAAAAGCTTTCCCAAGAAATAGGTATGACTAAAATAATGGCCTTTATTTAATCGAATATTGTTCTGGGAGAGGCACGTGCGTTATCATGAGGACAACAATTTTAATAGTAAGTAATCGGATACACCCTCTATATTACCAAAACATGTGTATCTCGATCTCCACAAGCGATGTCCAAACAATCTGCCCTTCGTCGGACCTGTGCGTATAATTTATGGGACTGATATTGTGTTTCATGTCCGGCGGTTAGACACGGCCGGGGGATATCTCCGTGAAAAGGGCGAAATATTGCAGAAATTTCAAACGCGACAGGACAGCGTTCGATTCGCCGCGGTGTAGGGTTTCATTGCGCTATATCGCGAGTGCGACCACTCGCGGCCGCCATGCCAGTGCCAGCCTCATCTCATGAGCCGCCAAGACATGCCCGCGCCGCGCTAGCCGCGACGTTTATTGATAGCAATGTTTTTGTGTGGATCCCACATTCAAATTAGATCCAATTTCACACCAGTCGGGTTATACGATGGTATAACGATTATTTACGGCCGTTGTTATGTGGATTATACGCCGTCATAATATTTTAATGGTACGTTAATAAACCGAAAGCTTCAGTCGTGCGCTAGCGCTAGATTGATTTCACAAACATACCTCTAATTGCCTCGCATCGCGGCCAATGTTTATAAACTCGGGAGCGAAACGGAGCACGCGTCGATAACGCGCCGCGTAGTATCGGTAGCTCGGAGAGATGCTATCCGTACTATTGTTAATCCCGTAATTTGAATTTATTGCACCATGAATAAATGGTGCGGTGAGCGGGGCTATCTGGCAACATATCGACACAGTAGCCTTGTAGTGGTGTACTGAGATGTCGCCTCGTGCCCGCTCTTGCAGACGCTGCCGCCGTCTGTGACCGCGCCGCGCGACATTGCAGAATTTGCTTCGATTCTGCCGGTCATTTCCATACCCTTTATTCTTCCTGGCTTCATTCCCTGCCCCCATCCGGGTGAGCCCTCGCTCGCCACCAGATAGTTAGGTAGGTTAGCTTTAAATGGCCCCGGGGTCAAAAGTGCAGGGACCAACAATAACCCTAACCCTGACCCTACCATGTGTGGTCTATTTGACTCCTCACCGCATTGAAAGGAGACATAAAAATATATGGCAAACGACAAATGGCACTACTGATTTTTTACTTCTTTGTTCATATAGTCTACCTACGGAACAGCTAAGATTCATCTCTAGAAATCACCCACAGGATTGAGGCTACTGCTGCATTGAATCTCCGACACGGCAATGCACCTGAATAACGGCACACCTCGCGATACACATGACGCTTTACCTCGGCTAATGGGCGCTGAATGTGTTCTCACTGTTACTGCGGAATCGCTTACATATTTCATTTTGCTGCTGTTAACTAGAATAATCTGGTTCTCTGTAACTATTTACTACTAGAGCCACAACAACAGGGCCTATGAGCCTCTTCCAATTGAGGGATGTTGCCATACTCACCACGCTTGACAGGCGGATTGGCGAGCGTAAGGTGTAGTAGGTTCCTACTAGGGTTTTCGAATACCCGACCAATTTAGATACCCGGGTATCGGGTACGAATTTTTTAAATACCCGGGTATACCCGGGTACCCGGGTATTACCTTTTTAAGTAAAAATGGGTTCGAAATTGAGAAACAAAGGTTTAAAAGTTAACTCTATTTATACTTAATTATAATACCTATCATTCAAGTTCACAAAGTGGGAATAATTTAGTAAAATAAGACAAACAAAACCGGTATAAAAATACTTTAGTCAGTCTCACTTTTTATTAATTTCGTTTCCACTCGCTTCTAACAGTTTTCACGTGGGAGTAAAATATTTCTCCATGGTAAAAAGCATCTATCTTATACAATTCCAGGATGAGTAACCTAGCATTCAAAAGGTAAAAGAAATCTTAAAATCGTACGCGCAGGTTTTGAGAAAATTCATTACAATCCTACAAAAATACTCCCAGAAAATAACACAAATATTTTCTCTTAAAAATATACTATAGAAAACTAGATATACAGGGAGTAACAGAAAGGGTATTACAAGCCGAAAGGAGGACAAGGTACTCATGAAATAGAACAACTTTCCCTATGGAACATGGGTCGAAATATGAAAAAAAGAATTGGACCTCCCATAATAAATCAATCAGCTGATTGGCAATTTTGTATGGGATGTCCAAATTTTTTTTCATATTTCGACCCATGTTTCATAGGGAAAGTTGTTCAGTTTCATGAGTACCTTGACCTCCTTTCGGCTTGTTATACCCTTTCTATTACTCCCAGTATAAAGTCAATTTGTGTAGAAATTTATACAGGGTTGACCATAGAGTGATGTCAATAAAAAGAAATTAGATTCCTCACATCTTGGGGTATTCGAAAATACCCCATGTATGTTCCGCGATTATTATTAGTTTAAACATAAAAAATATGGTAATTTTTCCTTTCCTGTTTTTTAATTTTTATGATTTATACTTTATAGCGAACAAAAAAAGAAAAAAAATCTGCCATTCGAGTTTTGTTGTGAGGAATCTAATTTCTTTTTATTGACGTCACTCTATGGTCCACCCTGTATAATATGAAGTCACTTCGTTAAAAGAAACAATACTTTTGTAAATATAAATAAATCCTTTAATCTTTTTACTCTTTTATTTGTATAACATCAGTCTATATATCCCTTTATCGAGTACCCGGGTACGCGCGTCGTTTATACCCGGGTACCAAAAGTCTGAAATACCCGGGTATACCCGGACCCGGGTACCCGGGTAGAAAACCCTAGTTCCTACATATTCGCAAGAAACGGTGCTGCCCATTCTGGAGTCATCCCTTAGTTGTCTTTTACGACACCAAAAGTATTATAAGCAAGACTAAAAAGTTAGAACGGTTGGCAGTAGTCAGAACACAACCTCTCTGTCCATCAGTAGCAAAACGCCAGCGATAGATAACACTATTGAACCTCTATTACTTCTCATACTTTTGGCGTCTATAGGGAGCAACTGCTAACGTTTTGACAGTACGGCGCGGGGCGATATGCGTACCTACTCCTAACTTGCTTACATACTCTAAGCTTAGAACACTAAGCCGGCATCACATGGCATATGCGCATCTGTAAACGCGAAGGTAATCTCTGCTCTGTTATTCCTTGTACCTAGATGTGATTGTTTCTCCTTACCGGGCGAGTCTGCAATCGGTACATCCTCGGTGCGCCGGCGCATGTCCGAGCCTCAGCCAGCGCTAATTAGACTCGATTGCATTCTGACCATCGACACGAACGCTCGGGGTCATAAGTTGCCCGCTACCGGCGACGGCTATTCTATAACTTTTTAAGAACGGTGATAGAGCCGGTTGGTTACAGTTGAAATTGCATTATAATGTCAGAGACTATTGATATAAAAATAGTGGAATTGGAAGCCCTCATGTCCGAGCCTCAGCCAGCGCTAATTAGACTCGATTGCATTCTGACTATTTCTGACCATCGACACGAACGCTTGGGGTCATAAGTTGCCCGCTACCGGCGTCGGCTATTCTATAACTTTTTAAGAACGGTGATAGAGCCGGTTGGTTACAGTTGAAATTGCATTATAATGTCAGAGACTATTGATATAAAAATAGTGGAATTGGAAGCCCTCATGTCCGAGCCTCAGCCAGCGCTAATTAGACTCGATTGCATTCTGACTATTTCTGACCATCGACACGAACGCTTGGGGTCATAAGTTGCCCGCTACCGGCGTCGGCTATTCTATAACTTTTTAAGAACGGTGATAGAGCCGGTTGGTAACTGTTGAATTTTCATTATAATGTCAGAGACTATTGATATAAAAATCGTGGAATTGAAAGCCCTCATGTCCGATCCTCAGCCAGCGCTAATTAGACTCGATTGCATTCTGAGCATCGACACGAACGCTTGGGGTCATAAGTTGCCCGCTACTGGCATGGGCTATTCTATAACTTTTTAAGGCGTAAGCTCCATAGAGGAGACGTGAGACGTAAGACGTAAAATGGCATGGCAGCTGTGAAAGAAGGCGGTGATCGTCGGAGACGTAAGACGTGCGACATCGCGACGCTTGAAACCGTTTCCATATAAAATGTATGAAACAGAAGTAACACAGCTGGGTATACACAGGTGAGACGCGCGTCGCATCGGTAACGGCTGACAACATGATAGAGCCGGTTGGTTACAGTTGAAATTGCATTATAATGTCAGAGAGCATTGATATAAAAATCGTGGAATTCGAAGCCTCTAAATAAAGTGGACTGGCTTGTAGATACTCGTACCTACCTACTGATTTTTTTGCAAATTGGAAGAGAGCTCTAGGTACTTATACCGTTCCATAGAGTCATGTAGCTCTCAGGTTTGGCATTGACAGTATTCAAAGGAGCGAATTTATCGTGGAAAAACATTCTGAGAGAAAAAGAAGAAGTTTCTGTACAAAGGAGCAGGAAGCGAGTTATTCCAGCGAGTTGCAGTTCCCGCGACCCGCGGATCGGATCGGGCGTCGGCAATCAGGAATCATTATTTACGGACACCTATTATCACCTCATGGCTTTTCTGGTTTATTATCGGCATTGCTCGTTATGCTGTCCTGCGACGGTTAAATTATGCTATTAAGTTAGCAGATTGACAAAGTTATTTATGATGTTAAGTGAGAGCGAGCTGAGTGGTGACCGCTAGCGCATTTTGCTGTAAATGTCGTGCCTACTACAGAAACTCGAAGTGAATCCTTGAAAAGACGGCCTAACACCAGTCAGAATACCTAAGGTTTTCGGTTCGAGTGAGAATAGTTCCAATAGTAAATTCCTTGAACGGGTTTGTTCAGTGCAGATAACACTGCAAGTTGTGTCGCGATAGTTGTCACACAATGTACCATTTTAAATAAAGTTGATTTTAAACGATCCTGCTCTTTTACTAGCATTTGTTGGGGCACATTATTTGCTTTATTTATTTTCCATAGAATCACTGCGACCTTTTAGGTCTGAGTAAACTTACTTAGCATAAGAATACGTTGTTAAATCGATAGCATTTGTTGCAATAAGTTACAACCTAAAGCTAGTTTAGGGCAATCTGGGATCTCCAAGCTTTCTTTTTAGCATATTGTGGTATTACAAGGTAGCATGTATGTATTGCGTCATCCATTCGGTGAAGTAATGAAGTTCTTAAAAGGCACATTGTAGGCATAGGCATATCTGGTTACATCTAGACCACAGGTGCAGATTAGTAAAACAATCAGGCGTCTGCGTGTGCGCAGCATTCCGAGCCGTCTCGCCCGAACAGCTGACATGCTAATTGTCTTCTTGCAAAATGTAGATAGAGATCTTCCGGCCATTCGTGTCACTGTGTCAGTCAGAAAAGCCGATTCATTGAAACACTTTTACTGCCTAACTAAACGTTTTTGTAAGGAATGTTTATGTTCCGTCAATATCAAAATGAACAAGTACCTAGTGATGCTATCATACGTTTGTATGCATTTCAGTATAGGTACTGGTTGCATCAATGATAAAGTCTGAGTTGTTCCGGCGCCTCAGGATTAAGCTTGTGGCAGTCGAACCTTTCACAGTTCTAAAACTGTTTGCTAACATTCAACCAATTTGCTATTTATACCAAAGTGCTAGTCAGGCAGAATTAATCACTAAGTTCAAAAGTTTGTCTTTTCTAGCGTAGGTGTATTTTTCAGAGCAATTCGGCACCAGTCATCCAGAAGGGTCGTGCGTGTGCTATTTAATGTCAAAGATATCGTCTTAATATTTACACACAGAAAATGTCAGGTCAGAAATAAAAGTTACCCAATAAATGGGAGCTTTAATAAATGTCAAATCTACCTACATAATGACTTTTTTTGTGCGATTTGTTCTCAAATAACTTTGATTTGGTCCAAGACATACCTATTAGATAATGTTGTTAACTATAATTTGGAATCCATGGCGCATTCGATATCTTGAGTTATCTACTTTTAAAAAGCTACATAAATAATACCTATTTAATTTATCGATGTTATCACCACTCCAGTATCAATATACTTTCGAACTGGAAATCAGATGCTGAGAGAAATAACTTTAAAATGTCAGATGAAGATGAGATGTTGCCTGGAGGCGCATGCACTATCGACGTAAAATACATACCTATCTAATAGTTATAAATAGGCACTATCAACAACACTTTAACGTCTTCAAACTATATTTTTAAGGGGTCATTTAGACGTCCGTGACCTTTTTTAATTTACTGTGCAGAGAATCAGTTGCTTTACAATAGACGCATTTTAGTTGAAGATTCATTTCGCATGAGAAATATTTTTCGGGAAACAGATTTTCGTTGTCACTGATGGATGACACTGATGATTGCCATATCATGTCATCGTAAATTGCCCTACAAGAAGCCTTTTATTTAAAACCTATACAGTATGACATATATTTGGCTATGTAAAGATCCAGTCTTGACGAAATGAAGCTCCAGTAGTAAGTACAAGTGAAGTGGCTCTTTCCGTATTTTTTCTACATAATATTTTCATATTTCAAAACCCGCACCCATTGACCTCTCGTCACCATAGCACCTGGCGTTATCAGCTGATTTATGGCAACGGTAGGCACCTCTCGGGTTACCGTCACCACCGTCCACCATCTACCGTCGTCTGCCGTCCGCCGTCCGCCGTCCGTCACTAAGGAGATAACAGCCTCACTACTCATCACGCGCCTCTAATAGCTTAAGATAATATCTGTGATTTATACTCTGTTTTCGGTAGAATTTGATACTTGTTTTACAAGTACTTTGGGGATGTGTTGCCAACAAAACTTGAAGTTCGTTTTTAAAGCGTACCTATGTTTTATAGGTGCACTGATTGTTGGTCACAGGAAATATACCTATTCCGTGTCATAGGTATCCTTAACATTCTTAATCATTTCATAAAAACAACTAAATCTAATCGCTGCTGCATTGCTGACACAATGTATTTGTGTTACTTTTGGCCCAAACACCGTTTTATTCTTTCAAGTATCTACCTACGAGTACCTAAAGTGATTTTCTAGAATTAGCCAAACTTTTACTCTTCACAAGAAACACAATGTGAAAATTGATTAATTATGACCTTCAAGATTAATAATAGAATCAAGAATGAAGAGTGAATTTTTTAATGAACTATTTACATAAGAAAATTTTCCAAGTTCTCAGTATTGTTACAATTAGACACGATATTCTTCATAATCTTTTACACGGGCAAATTTATTACGCAGATATTAAATTAAACATTTTTTGTAGGTGTTTTTCCGCCAGAGAAGTTAAAACAGAAAAAGATGCAAGTTGAGTACATAATATTTTTTCCTGTATCATTTGTGTATTAGTTAACTGTAATGTAAGTACCTAAGTAGGTATTTTAATTTTTATTGGCTTCACTGACTTTGGAAGCAAATTATTTGTTGAAAATAATACAGACTGTGCTGTCAGTGTGATGCCGGCTTAGAATGGCATCATCCCAGATCTACCCGTGGATGTCGTATAAAGCGAATAAAGGGTAATAATCAAGAGAGTGGGCAGGAGTGTTCCTTGTGAATTAAACATCTTTGCACTGCGCTCGCTAATTCGCCTGTCAAGCGTGGGGAGTGAGTACAGCAATACCCCTGCATAGGGGTAGGCCCATGTATAGCAGTAAACTGTTCTAAACTTACGAATCGTGTTAGATTAGATCTCGCATCAAACTGTTATAGGTATCTACCTACTTAGTTATGTGAAGGTACTTTAATCACTGACGTCGTCGCTTTTTGCGTTTCTCTGTATGTCTGTCGTGGAATTTGCTAACTCTTCTAAAACCACGCAACGGACTTTAATGTACTTATAATAGATAGGGTGATTTCAGAAGAAGGTTTATATTTATAACACATAAGCCGAAAAATCTTCTTTTTCTCGCGGGAAAATGAATTATAGCGAGTGACACTGCTGACAGGCCTCTAGTAGGTACTAAAATAATTGTTAACTGTCTGAAACTTCGGTTGTAATAGTTGTTGGAACAGACGACGGTACAATTAAGTTTCCATTTGCCAAGTCTCTGCTATGTTTATAGGCGAGCTAAATCTAGAATAGTTGTTGCGGGCAATAAAATAAATCATATCAGCTAGATAAGACTGATTCTTTCAGTTCGTTCAAATCGGACAGATTTCGAAGAATATTTTTTTTGTCCCCGTTTTGACGTAGTTTATGAATAAGAGTAATCGTATACGTCCTATGAAAATGTTACCGGGAAAGGCGTTCATGGAAAAGCCTTAATTTTCATGGAAAGTGATGGAATGTAATGAGCGCTTGGAAGGTAATGAAATATGGAGAGAGTGTAATGATTGATAATAGGAAGGTAATGAAAAATTGAGAAAGTGTAATGATTGTATTTGGAAAGTAATGAAATATACTGAGAGTTGATATGGGTTTGCTATGAATTTTTAGTATTTGTTAGGATTTTTTGCAAGAGATTTTTAATTTATGTAGTTTTTAGCCATTTGACAGTGTTCACGCTTAACCAACCAATAAAAAGTGAATTAGGGTCCTGGAGAAGGAAAACTTCACACACAAACCCGGAACGGGGTCTCCATCAGGCGCGAGTGAGTGGTAATAAATCGTGCGGCAGACTCCTGCAGCCGACCTGGCTCCGCACGTATCGACTTATCGTTCCTGTGGAGTCAGCCAGCAAGGCCGAGAGGGTGGCGCAGGTTCTCCATAATTGCGTCCAAGGCAACGCAGTGTCTGTGGAGATCGTGCAAAATGCCGCTCCCGTATCGGCTTGTACAGCCGTGAGGAGTCTAGCCTGAAACACCGAATGAATCGTCTGACACAGACGTATGAGGCCAATGATGATGATGAATGGTTATAAGGGCTGTTTTCCGCAACTAGACGTCTACATGCGCCTATTTTGCGTGAAGGGTGGGAGCCCACTACTCGAGCCATCATAGTTCCCCGTGGATGATCAGCAACCGTACCAAATCACCGTGTGCCTGGGGGATTGACTCCGGATTTCCGAGGTACTTTTCCGGGTGTGTTGCCACCTCTTTGCAGTGTAGCACCATTTGGGTAGCTGTTTCTTCTTCTTCCATGCATGCTCTACACAGACGACCTGCAGTAATACATTAGACTGAAAGGTGCTTGATAAAGTGATCGTGACGATGATGCTGGTTGTCATGCGAAGTTGGGGTTTTTTCAGTCTGAGCAACTTCTTGGATAGGTGACTGGACAGTGTTGGCATGGCCTCTCTGGCCTGCCTGCAGTCTTCTATCCCGGTCCAGTATGTGATGTGCTCGTTTTTAGTGCGTTCTCTCAGCAGGGAGCGGAATTTACCTGCTGGAATGGGTAAAATCGGCCCCGACTCATAGGCTATAGGGGATACCAATGTATCCGATACCCTTCTGGCTAGTTTATCCGCTGCATCGTTAACTCAAAAGCCGCTATGTCCTTTGATCTATTGTAGAGTTACGTGGTTGTGTTTACATACCTCCATCAGGCGTTGGTGGCTTTCGTAGATTAGCCCTGATGTAATTGTGTGACTGTTCAGTGCTTGCAGTATCGACGTGTTGTATAAGATTATACGAATGAAGTGTCCCTTTACTTCCCTGGCAGCAATGGCAATAGTAGAGTTTTAAAAAATTGAGTCTTACTGCAGCCGCAACTGCCTCCAGCTTGACATACAGGTGAAGCGGCGGTAGATCCAGCATGGCTTCTAAGGCTGCAGTTGGAGTCTTCCTCATATCTTCCGTGATCGTCATGCAGGCTTACCTTTGGAACTTTTGTAGTTTGTTGATACCTGTCACGATCTTGCACCTTGTCCACCATACGAGTGCACCGTAGCACACCATCGGATGCATTACCATCATGTACAGCCACAGAATATTTTTCAGCGAGAGCCCCCATTTCTTGCCGATCATCCTGCGGCACTGCCAGAAAGCGATGCAAGCTTTGTTCAGTTTGTTTTAATTTGTGGTCAAGGTCCAAGGGTTATCCCTAGATACTTGATCTCGTTTGTAAGCTGTAGTCTCGTCCCGAACAGTTATGGTAGGTAGTAGTAGCCCAAAACCCGTTACAGCGTGAATATAACTGATTCAGTTTTTGTGGGATTGACTGAAAGGGCGTACCTGGTGCAGCAGCGTTCCACTATGCGTAGCGCCGCTTGTGTGAGGTCGTAGACTGTACTGGTAAACTTACCGGTTTACCGGTTATAAGTAGTCGTCAGCGTATCCTATAGTGAAGAAATGGTTTGCGTCGAGTTCCGTGATAAGGCTGTTTATTACCATGTTTCACAGTAGTGGTGAGATAACTCCTCCCTATGGGCAACCTCTTGCCATTATAGCTGTTTGATTTTTACCTGCAAATATGACACTGCGTTTGCGTTTGATTGTGATCCATTCCGTCAGAAAGTTGTTCACCTCGTGGATGTAGAGGGCTACGCCAATGCTGGTGAAGTTCGTTTTGTCGAAGGCCCCTTCACCTATGCCCAAGCACCTCTCAGTCATAGGTGTTAGTTACTGGCATTCCTCTGTGCAGAGCCTGTATGGAAGAAGAAGAAACAGCTGCCCACGTGCTGCTACACTGCAAAGAGGTGGTAACGTACAGCGCAAAGCACCTCGGAAACCCGTGGTCAGTTCCTGAGGCACTCAGTGATTTGGTAGGGTTGCTGAGCTTCCTCGGGGAACTAGGATGGCTGGAGTAGTGAACCCTCACCCTTCATGCAAAATAGGCGCATGTAGACGTCGAGTTGCGGAAAACAGCCCGTTTAACCATTACCAATGGATAAAATGGAATGAGACTATACGCGAAAAGACCAAAGTAACTTACAAAGTCTGTAAGTGCAGGAAATTGAAGTGGCAGTAGGCTGAACACATCTGTCGAAGAACTGAAGTGTGCCCAGCGTGTTCTGACACCTGCACGTTGGCGGACTTGTGGAACGCTTCCGACGAAGCTATCCGCGTCGCCACATACTCAAATATCTGCTGTCGACTCGCCAGAAGAAGAAATGGCTTCTCGAGTGGAAGCGACACCTTGGAAAACGTAGCATTGGACGCCCTCCGGCTAGATGGACGGACCAATGACATAAAAATAAGCTACTGGTTGCCACTGGATGGCGAAAACGGCCCACTTCAACACTTGTTACAAAAAACATCATTACTTTCCAAAACAGCTTCATTCATTTCCACGTAAAATTTTGAGGAAATGGAAGGTAATGAAACGGAGAGGAATGAAGTTTGAGCAGTTTTTCTAAGATATTTCTGTTTCTAGGTAAAAAAAGAAGACAACGAATACAACCTAGTATAACATCCCTGTATATTACAAATTAAAGTCAAAACCTTAATTTTATCTCAAACACTTACTTGTCAAATAATTGGAGTATAATGAACACTCACCTGTGACAAACGTCATCTCCGCACGAAAGAACGTAAATTTTTTGCACTTCTGAATTATACACGTCCACTCTCGGCTCGGCAGTGGGGGCGACTGAAGTGCGCGTGAGTAGTGATCGATTTGTTAGGTTGCTAATAAGGGTATGAAACCAATTATTTTTAATTTCAAACTTCGTGGAAATGAATGACGTTTTTCGTTTGACAAAACTTTTCAGTCGATTCTTTCTAGGTTGCACGATATTTAAAAATACTATATTAAATACTGACAATCTACATGTATTTTCAAAATAATTCACTGCAAAAAAATAATCCTTCTACATAAGAAAATCCAAGAAATAATTAAAAACTTTTTCGTGGTACCGTTTGGACACGGAGGGTAATGAAGATTTGGGAAGTTCTTGTTCAGAACTTTTTTTAATTGTTGTATCTAATCCAAATACAATAAATGCATCATTTAGTTTACTTTATAAGTAAACATATTCAATAAAAATATTTAGCTCAATGTCAATATTAGTACCAAATTATGATCCGGACAGTGATTTGAACGAACTGAAAGAATCACTCATAAGCATTTTGTTCATTGGAGCCATTCTACTGTGCTCCAAAATTTGATGTTCTGTCGGTACATCAAATAAATAATCGTTCAATAGATAGGTAGTTTTGAAATTTTGTTCCAACTATGGCTCTAGCACGGTGGATGAAACTGTCCTGTGGATGAAATATTTATAGCACATGTTTGTACGTACTTCAATACAACTACGTAAGATGACATCTGTTAGCCAAGTGATCATCAGCCGACATCGATGCGACGCGCCTCTCACGTGTGTAGAGGTAGATGGCGTCTATTCTAAACGAAAAAAAATCATCCTTTTTGTATGGAAACACTTTCAAGCGTCGTGAGTCGCACACCTTACGTCTCCGTGTCATAACTTACGTCTTATATTATGTGGAGTTAGTAATTTTCAAGTTTTCTATGTGAGGACAAAATGAATTTGTCAAAATCATCTACGGAATTCCGGTTTGTTTCAATATGACATCAAATACTTTTCGTTTGAGTTGTACTGCCTTTGATATATTTTTTATATTTTCTGTGGTTTGGTTTTTAGAGCACGCTGCAAAAACCCTTTCATTGTGCAGCCCCGTTCCGATACGGGCTTGTTATAATTGATTTATTGGCACTCGTTTTACCAGATTAGTACTTAATTGAAATAAAACTAAATTATATAGATCAGATTCGTTATGTCTATCCCTATTTAGGTTCAGGTACCTAGGCACTATTCAAAGCATGGTTGAAGTAGTCCGCAGTTGATTAGTAAGTGACTAAAAATGAAAAACATAGAATCGTGATAAAATTGAGAATTAAAGAATTAAACTACCTATCTCTTTAATGATTTTTATTCCAAAAACTTTACTTCTGGAAAAAAATTAAGATTTTTTGTATTATATTAGGATTTTAACCATTTCTTTATCAGGATACGTTTCGTTCCTTGATCATATTAGAACGAAGATTTTAATAAACAGTTTAAAAGTCTGTTCAGAAAGGATAAGTTAATCAGAATATTAATACCCATTCTATCTTTAGATAATCACTCGTTATTGATATTAATTACAGGGGTAGATCTTGAAAGACACGTTGTCAGGCTGGCAGTGAGACCATTATTACTCCGTGACTGGTTTCGACAACAGCTGAAGCACAAAATAGAGAGTTTACAGAAGGTTCACTCGGCCCTATTTCGGATTTTCGCGAGTGGCATATTTTGTTACATAGCCAGGGTTGCTGCTGTCAAAAATCTTAAAGTATCTACAATAATATGTTGAAAACCGCATCAAAATCGGACCAGTGGTGTGGGAGGTATTTGATAACATAGTTTTGCACACAGAAACATACAAACAAACACACATTCTGTCACCATATACGCATATACCGTCTTCGTTCCGTCGTGGGTAAAAACAGTAAAATCTGATAAAGAACTTCATATTATTCTGAGCCAATTATAAATCCAAGAAATATGACGTTCATGTCAATCACCTTTTTAGTTACCTAGTCTTCCCCTGAGATTCCGGTTATTTCCAGTTAAAGGCAGTAAGCGTCAAAATCGTTGCTAGTACTGAGTGAGCCATCTGTATAGGCGCCCCGCGCGCCGTTTACCTAATTTGTGGCTGGAGTGAGTTGTGAGCGCCACGGAGGTTTGCAGCGGTCCTTGAGCCGGCCACCGGTGGACAAGTTACTCCATAAAGTAGTTGACTGATGGTCGTATCAGATGCTAAGGGCTGGTGCATGCACACTGCACATTGCAAATCCGTTGCGTTGATTTTAGAATCAGCGTACATCTACGTAGCTCTATTATGCCAGTCCTTCTCAGTTGCAAATTAAAGAGAAATATTTATGTTGTTATCGACGGAGATCATCTAGTACCATTCCGATACAGTCGATTTTCAGTTGGCTACTAAAAGAAAAAATCGCTAAAGAAGTGCGACAAACCTTACGATGGCTCGCTCTCTCAACTTTTCTGTCATAAAGCCTCATGTAGAGTTTACTTTAATGCTACAGTGTGTTTAATTTCGGTTATAACGTTGAAAATCATGTCTACAGCGAATTCAAATTAGCATAACATTTATTCGCCGATGACTTATTTTACGAACAACATAATGGAACAGGGAATTTATATGCCAAATGTCAGAATGTTGCGTGCAATAAACAGCTATGAAATAAATAGCAATTTAAATAGAGCACGATACTAGTTCCGTTCAATTTGTAACAGCAGTCAATATTCCTAGAGGGGTGTTTTTAGCCGCTTGCTGGCCTGCCCGCGGCTTCGCCCGATCTAAAGCCGATTTCTTTTATGAATTGGAACCGTAATTGCATCAGGCATCTACTACCGCGCAGTCAACCGCTTGCGAAACGCCACTAACTGATTTACCACCAGATGACTATCAGTGTGAAGTGTAATGACCACGTTTTATGCGAGCAGGGAAGCTATCAGTCATCTACACGGTGAGCCAGATAGGCTATAAGTTGTGTGTCCAAACGTACGCGTCGTCCGTCAAAGGCGCAGGGCGGCGCTCGGCCGGCTGTCGCGCGCACAAAGTTATCATTCTGTAGCGTCCCCGATATGGCACTCTTAGTGCAGCAACAAATGAAGCGGTTGCATTAAAACTTGTCCGGCGCATATCGCGGCGTAATTAATAGCGCGAGATAAGTCGCGGAGAGCGTCCGCGATACTCGGCGCGTGTAATCGTCGCTGTCGACCGCGGCAGCGCCCGCGCCGCCTGCCGCCTGCCGCCTGCCGCAGCCACCGCCGCCACCGGCAAGCCCTTATATTAATACCAGTCAGCCGATATCTGAGGTGGTCGCACGAAATGGGAAATTAAAAGGCTTTCATGGGATCCGCTCATTAGACTGATTTGTATTGGTGAGACCAGCGGCGCCGCACAAGAAGTTATTAATGAGCATTGTAATCGCTTGTCCCCGACATGAGGATCATTTGTGCGCTCATTTATCTGGTTGCCTCCGTTACTTCATCAATTTCTACGTAAATGATGCTGCTCAGTCACCGGATTAGATTTTTATAGGCCTGGGTGTGATTACTCGAGTATGTCGTGTTATCGGGGAGAAAAATGTATTTATAAGATATGGCCGAGCTGGGTTTTGGGTTGCACCTTGCGCGGTTGATTGCGTATGCGCATAGGAGCGTATCGTATCACTGCAGTCATTTGTCAATTAGCGGGGCAGAAGTGTTCGGGGTCGGGAGGTGGGGTGAGGAGCGAGTAATCGCACAATTTGTGGCATCATTGTTCTAAAGTAGCGTCGGCCGTATATCAGCCGGGCAGACGGGCGCAATTGATACAAACGAGCGCGTGTCACGTCTAAATATAATATTAGGAATCACGGCGCGCGCCAGGATATATTAATTTGGAGTGGTCTGCATGATGCTCCGGATCCAGCGAGCCGGATTGGCACAATCTGTCTCGGTTATTGCTGTCATTAACATTCCGCAAAAGACAAGGAGCTTCTCCGTTCGTGTCTTCGTTGAAGCGTTGATTGAAACAACTTATACCTAAATGGGGCCATTTATCAGATATTAGACAGTAAGAGGATAACACCAGGGGAACCATTCCAGGTCACTAAGAACTTTTCTGAAGATAGTAGGTAACTTCTCTTGGTTCGTAGAATTCTACTGCATTTTGAAGATTGCTCAAATTGTAAACCGCCTAGTACAGGTTTTAACTGAAATAGATCACTCCTGTGTCCCCACGTCAAACTTTTCGCTCCACTACAGTACGGTCGTTCGAATAGGCCATATTTGACAGCTGTCAAAATTATGTTAACACTATGACATACGGTTTATTTTTGTTTGTTGAAATGTCTTCTAGTATGGATTTGACAGCTGTCAAATATGGCCTATTCGGATGGTCACACTGTAGGAGGCACGATGCGCCTACACACTGTGGCCACGCGTCGCTACTCTTGGGCACGTGCCGCCCCGCTCCAAAGCCGAAGTTATTACAACTCGTAATGTTATTAAGTAAAGAATCTTTGAACCTTGAAATTCGAGGAGATATCAACACTCATTTTAAATTCAATTACGGATTATTGTTGTAGGTATAGGTAGAAGACCTCAAGAGATCTAAGGATACAAAAAAGTTGGGCCTATGTTGTTACATCGTGAACTATTCTCGCAAGTTTAACCTCCCTGCATCCAACTTGTTTCGTCTTTGTGACCATACTCGTAGCTTTGTCGTATATTTTTGACGTGATGGGTTCAGACTGTAGTGATGTGATCCTAGGTATTATATTTTGGTTTTAATTTTATATTCCATGTAATTTCCAATTTTATGTATCTACCTATTCGTTTTAAAGTAAATATATAAATTACGTAAGTAAAGCCTTCCTATTTCGGCTGCACAGGTCTACTAGTGGCTCTCGATTCGACACGCTCTTTCAACTCACTAACAATAATTCCTCCCGGTCGTGACCTCACGCAGACGGCCGATAAACACAGAGAACAAATAGCAGGTACGAGCGATGACAAAATGCTTCTAATTTTGGTGAGATTTACGACAGACCTCTTGTTCCTCTATTAACGCTATTTGAGATGGTCACCCAACTGACAATTTCCTACTTTATTGAATAAAAGGTTGATCTTTGCGGGCTCCGCTCGTATATTCCAGTATAAATTGAATTTATCCCGGCTACGCTCATTTAGTAACGGTGATAAAATGCACGCAATAAAGGGACACCTCAATACAACATTGATCATTGCTAATGCCGTTCGGCGATAAATCAGCGAACCAGGTTCAACACCTTGTAATAACAACTTGTTCTCGGCTCATGCTTTTGTACACTCCGCCTAGTAAATTTTGCCGATTATTTAGAATGCCAGCTATATTTCAAACTGGTCAGTTCATTCCGGATTGAGGTCATACTTATCTTATTGCTGCACCATAAGTCTTTCGCGAGCGGTCACTACTTTTGCATATCTTTTGATCTGCGAGAGCTGGTGAGAATAGATATTTTAGAGTGAAATATAATCATGCGAGAAAGTTGTGCAATTATGGCTGCACAAAAGATAGTTGCGTTTTATATTCTCTACAAATATTTTTATAATGATTATTATAAACATTGATGCATCAGTCAAAATATTCGGTGAGGCTAAATGCAGCGGTTATTTCATGCCGTACATAGCTCACATAACTTCATTACGAGCTCAATTGAATAAACTGTGATAGGAACGCCGAGGCGCTCTGCAAGTTGATTGCTCAAATTTCCTCTTCAACTATCACAAAGATATGGTGAATTTCTAATTGGATAAACGTGTCGTTTCCTATTTAAAGGCGACGGCGCGCGTAACGGTTCCACTGGAGTGTGACCTGCCGTGGAGTTTGAAGATCCTTCCATGGTGCTTTGAAGGAGGACGGAGCGCGGGGCGCGGCGGGTCTGGTCAAGCTGGTGGCGAGGTCTCGCGGGCACGCGCGCCGTCATCCCGAGTAATGGTGCGTCGGGGTCCGTAAGCGCGCTCAATGACCCAATAATGAATAGTGGTTTTACTTCAAAACATCTTCCTGGGTGATTCTCATTTTTGAAGACGGCCCCGTCACTAAGATTTATGACACTTTTATTCTCTAACGGATATGATTACTCAGTACACGGCGCGCCGCTTCAACTCTATCAATTTGATCGTTTATCGCTGTAAAAAGTGTCGCCGAGGGAGAGAGTGACGTTTTGATTCGTTTTAATTTGTTTGTTTCCAATTTCTACAGCTAAGTAGAGATGTGTCTGTGCGTGGCGTGCCGTAAATCACGTCGATGGGCGGCTGATAGCGCTCCCGTGCGCGCGCGCCACCGCTCCGCGCCGCCGCCGCCGTCCGAGCAGCAGCCGGCACCAGCGCGTGCGCCGCCGACCCGGCAGTAGCGCACACACGCACACACATAAACCTCCTTTAATTCCAATCCCATGTATCGCTACCACAATTAATCACGCAGGCTTAACTCTATCATTAAAGTAAAAATTACTAAATCTGACGTTTGATTAAGAGAATACGAAGGTACTCGGAGTTATTAGCTTTTGAAATGGTGTATTTTGTAATAAATATACCCAAATTACATATCTCGGTTTCGACTTCTAGAAAATATTGGGTTGCGGTGTGCTCGTTTGGGGGAAACTAATCGAGTGGGAGATCTTGTAGATAACGGTAAAATCGTATTAACTGGTGATATCTATTCCAGTATGAAGAGTTTACTTAATTCGATCCGCTCGTAACCGTAAAGCTGCGCCGGCGCGCGGCGTCGCGACGAGGCCGCCGCCGTGTAATCACGAGTTTAAATTAATTTAGAGCTTTAGTTTCGGTGTAAGTCGCGAGTCATTTACTAATGCGTTTCAATTCCGACCTGCTTTATATGCGCATACTTAAATAGAACCTATTAAAACCAATTTGTTCTCGCCGCGATTATCTTTCGAATCAGATTCATAATCCTCCTATTCGTATCAATAATGGTTTATAGATGCACATGAATGTGTAATTATCGACACCTCACGCAGAGCACGTTTCAGATGTTAGTACCATCATAGAATGGAAAACGTAAAATGGAAACGTACGGCATTGTTATAAATAAGAAATGCACTTGCAGGAAATCTTGCAATTTAAGACTCAAGCTTTCTACCATGATTAAAAAGTTCAGAGTTAGGTTTTATATGTAGGTAGGTGTAGAATAATTATGTACCTATCTTCTTTTGCTTGTCTTGTCTTAGCATAATACGCGAATAAACGTATCTTGATGGATATTTGTATAAGAGTTAATTTGTTTGGGACTCGTGCTAATGGGAAAAAATAAGTACAAGTAGGTAACTATTGAGTCTCTCCTCGTAGATACTGGTTGCAACCTTTACATTTACAGCCTCAACGGTCCACTGCTGGACATGGGCCTCCCCCGTATTGGGGAGTATTGCCATACTCACGCTTGGCAGGCGGATTGGCGAGCGCAGTGCAAGATTTTTAATTCACAGGGAACGCTGCTGCCCATTCCCTGGATTATCCCTTATCCATTAGTCGATTTTTACGACACCCACGAGTAGAATTGGGGTGATGTGATTCTAAGCCGGCATCACACAGCTACTTTAACTTCTTTCAATTTCCAGTAAACCAATAGACTGTCCACTGTTACGCAAAACACCACAGTATAGCTACCTCTAATTAAAAAGCAAATTGAAACGCCTAGTGTCAAGAACTATTAATTTTTACGATCGCTATCGTCGCCTAGTGTGATTGCATGTCTCGTAGTATTATTTATTTTTATACACTCGTATCTGTCGTCCGATAATAATAAATAATTTATTGGAAATGCTGGTATCTCTGTGATATGGAAGTAAAATCGACCCTTTAGGGAACAAATGTCGTAAAAGCCATTTTGGCCAAAATGGGTTTTTAATGCTATCTTATGTAATTTGACGAGCTCTATCGATCTGTATATTTAAAATTTTGATATCTTGAAAAAAATGGCTTTTACGACACAGATTTTTAGACAAGAAAAACTGTAATTTAAAAAAAAAAATGTCGTAAGTACCTTGTTTGGACGCCTTGGACACTAAAAAAGTGTCGTAAATAACATGTATGTAAAAAGGTGGCTTATACGACATATTTTCTCAAAAAGACCAAGAAAGTGAAAACGTTCAATTTGTCGTAAAAGACAAATTATTTGATACTTTTCTTTTACAACATTAAGCATGATGCGAAGCTTGCAGCCATTTCAGGTAAATTTGTGGTAATGAACAAGAAGTCTTAAATAGATTACTCCAACAATTGGCTTTTACTACATAATTTTTGTTACCTCACTGGTGTTTACGACAGAATTTACTGTTTTTGGGACAATAGAGCTTGACGTTTATTGATGTAAAATACATATTGAATGAAATAATATTCTTTTTTCATGTAGTAAAATACCAAGTTGCGGATAAAATTGGTGAATTATTGTAGTATAAAAAGTAATTATTTAATCAAAATATTAATTTATTAAGAACGATATCACTAAGTAACATAATTAAATTCTAGTTTTTAAAGTTGGTTGTTAGATAATGATAAAAGTTTATTTTTGAAGTGTTTTGGTGGATTGACAGTCTTATTCAATATTTTTATTAATTTGGTAATATTTTTAATAATTTGTACTATAATAAACATAATATTCACTTTCTTCAATTATTCACGTCTTTCTCAATAATTTTTCGTATTGTCAATCATCGACTGATTTTGTTTTCTCTTTTGTTCAATATTCGGAGTTCTTTTAATTCGAAATTATTACAGCCCAGTAGATTTTCATCTGATTCAAATTATTATCGTTCAATTTATTATCCTTTTTCTTTAATTTTGATAGTGTTTGGTAATTTTCGTATGACACACTTAATGAAAATATTATCTAAATGTATCTGTCCCAACGTAATACATGAAATATTGTAGTAGCTCTTTCTTTTTCTGTACAAACATACATTGCATTTATCACGCCTTTATCTCTTATGGGGTAGGCAGAGCTTGAACGGCTGTAAAATATGATCGTTGTCGCCGTGAATATTTCAGGGACATTTCAAAATAAGGAAGTTTTTCTTCACATATGTCAATAAGTATCTCTTTTAGTTTTATCAAGTTAGTGGACTATTATTTAATCTCAATTATCCAGACAAGAGATTATTTATTAATTGTACACTAAAACATACATAGTAAAAAAATACAGAGAGTCACAAGACACTACAGGTCCTGCTATCCTTCTGTAGATGTCAAGGCTAAAACAGTTCTGATGTTGCTTTTTTGCCATATATAAAATAAAGCACGATCACAAGTCTTTCATGTTTTTGCACTAATTTTGACATTTTACTGGTAGATGGCACAAATTTCTCACTAAATGCTAGTATATCAAAGGCTGGTATGCTAACTAGGCTTGCTGACGAGATGCACACGATCAACTTGAAGTTTTCCCAGTAAAAGTTGCATACAGCATACTTTATTATCTAGCTCTCATTCTGATGCTTTGCAAAATTGAATACCGTTTAAAAAATCTATATCTGACTCCCTAACCCCTTGTCAGTTATCAAAGAACAATTGAATTTCTCAGATGTGATTGTAATTATTTTTAATATAGGATTACATTTATATTTCGAAGAAAAGTTTTTGACAATAGTTGTTCAGTTTTGTGAGTAGAACACACTCTTAAGAGATATGTACTTAATTAGATGTAATGTAACCTTTTATAGTATAATATTATTTATTTTGATGACACAACTTCAACTCTTTAAGCTCATTCGAAAAATAAACCTACCAACGTCATAGGCACATCGTACATCGTACGAAACTTATAAACTTTATAAACTTTCTATGTTGACTTAAACCAGCTCATCTTTTCGCCTTTCGATCGATCTTATATGTGAAGTGACTAAGGAACTTTATAGTTTCATATCCTTTAGGTACGCGATTATTATATTTTATGCGATAGCCCAACAATTGTTTACTATTGATTGTGGAAAGTGTACCACCAGTAAATATGCCGAAAAGTAAGTCAGAAGTGCTGAAAACTTCAGATTTTTACATTCTTTAATGCTCTAATTACTCTGCAAGGGTAAAGGCTTGACAATGTATCTGAATTTGAAAAAACTATGCAAGATTGAGTAAAGTATTAGCGTAACTACCAAATAAGTATAATTTTACCTACAAAATCTACATTTTTTCCAGATTTCTGTATTTTACTACAAAAAAGTGGGTCATCGTGTTTAACAAAAAGTAATTACAACAATTTTGATTGTCTCCATACTTAAAAAAAATGTCGTAACCACCAATTTTTCTAAAACAAAATGTAGTAAAAGCCACCCTATCTCTTGAACTGTTGAAGTTAGCATATTTATTCTTATACACTTTGAAAGGGATTTTTGCGGCCAAAAACATATGTAAACAGTACTAATATAGCTTTAGAAATGTAAAAAATACACAACATTATCGTTTTCCATTTTTAGTTTTTTGCGATTTCCCAAAAGTTGCGATTTGGCTTTTACGACATTTGTTCCCTAAAGGGTCGAAATGGCCACTCGTTCGTTTGGGATCGTAAAGTTGAAATTGAAAGAATGATGATTGGTGAGGGAGACGTTGGTATTGAAGATGCTTCGAGTACGTAGACACAAAAGCATGAAGGGGAATTAAGTTAATTTTGATGAAATTTAGACACCGATTTGATAAGGTTAGAAGAAGGTTTGCCAAGGTTGCTTTAACAACGTTGACCGTACTTCAAAGTCACGAAAGCTTACCGTACTACATAGTCAATTAGACACAACATTCCAGAGAACAGTTCAGAAATGATGTTATGCTTAGAGTTGATCTGCATATATTTTTTAAACTACTTTGCTCATTAAAAATGAATATAGGTTAGTTTTTAAAGTAATATTTATTAGGAAAATCAGGTTCGCAAGTAGATTAATTATGAACTTGAGTTGTAAAGTTGTTTCGTGGAGTGCGCGTGCGGTGGTAGGACGCCGGACTGCGCTTGCGCATAGGGTTGCCAGGCATCCGGATAAAACCGCATATAGTCAGGCTTTTCAATTGCCTGTCTGGCCAAAAATGCAAGATGTTCCGCTTTTTGACCCAAATTCTAGGCCAAAAAAAGATTGGTGCTGAAACTTTCTTTTACAATAGATTGAAAATCGTTAAAAATACGGGTTGTCCAGCTTTTTTACCTAATTTTTAGGACAACCTCGCGGGTCTGTCCGGCTTTTTTAGGACCTGGCAGCCCTACTTTCGCTGGGACCACCTAGGCGGCCGGTGCTTTACTTGCAGCGATTTATTGTTATAAAAATAATGTATCATCGGCGGGCCGCCGCCGCACAATGTCGGTAACAAGCCCGCCGTGTGCGCATTAACGGGACGCACTCGAGACGTCTTGCCGACTCTGGGACTCCACTGGTAGCTATAACATAGGCCACGATATTTTGAAAGGGGAGCCGTGAAAGCCTAGAGATTAACGGGACCCACTCAAGACGTCTTTCCGACTTTGGGATGGCACTGGCAGCTAAGATGCGATATTATCATCAAATAGAGAGTTTACAGAAAGTTCACTCGACCCTATTTCGGATTTCGCGATTGGTACTTGTTACATAGCCAGGGCTGCTACTGTCAAAAATCTCAAAGTATAAGAATATCCAAACAGCAAAATCTGATACAAGAACGTCATTCGATTTCGAGCCAATTTTAATCCAAGAAATATGACGTTTGTGGCACCCATATTCTTAGTTACCTTGAGTTCCCCTGAAATTCCAGTTATTTCCAGTGAAAGTCAGTATGCGTCAAATCAAAATCGACGCTATAGTCCGACAGGTTCGTGCGCGACCTTCCTGCGGGGTACAGGCGGTAAGGGGGCGAGTAAGCACGTCATTTTAATATGACGTGCGGCGCGGATGCGCGCCTTTCCCTTCCCCGCTACACCTCCCGCTACCCGCTGACATCTCCCCTCCCAACGTCTGTCACCCCTAGGGAGGGTCGTGCACGAACTTGCCGGACTATAGTACGAGTACTGAGTGAGCCATCTGGTAAGGCGCACCGCGCGCCGTTTCATTAATTTGTGCTCGAGACGTCTTGCCGACTCTGGGACTACACTTGTAGCTATAACATAGGCCACGATATTTTGTGTTTCGTTTTAAACAACTACTAGGTATTTGTTCTTGGGAGAGCCTTTCGCTCTAGAGATTAACGGGACGAACTCGCACTCTGAAAATCTTGGCTACTCTGGGACTCCACTGGTAGCTATAACATCAAACGCGATACGTTTGAGATACTTTAATCAAATATTTACCTTTTATAAGGTTTCGATTTATATCTTATTCTTTTCGTTATTTTATGGTTCCAAATATATTCCTTATTTGCAGCTGTAAGTTACTATATTTTATCTTTTTCAGTTGTAGAGAATAGGTGAGAAGAAAAGTTTTAAGTTTTCTGAGTATAAAGAACTATAGCTTCCACTGTCTAGCTAGCTTTAAACATACATCTCACTATTTGACACGAATCGAAGTGATCGATGTTCTAACTCAGCACTTTTTGATCTGAATTTAGTTGCAGTAGCCGATCCGATAGAATAGATACATTTGATAGAGACAGTTTTATTGATCCTGCCGAGGTACCTATTTTAGTGACTAGTAGTGTAAGCCATTGTCTCACGACCTGCAGTTTGAGATTCAGTTTTGATACATAAGTACTCCTACAGATCTCTTAATAATCATCAATCGAAAATTTGACTACGATAAAGCAGATTCGGTTCCTCCCGTCGACAAATGTCACAGTAGCGAAATGTCCCGCTTGAAATCGGGACATTTTGCTAGTAGCTAAATGTCACACTCGCGTAATGTCACATTCGCGTGATGCCACATTCGTATAATGTCACACTCCCGTGGTAATCAGCACGCAGGATGCGCCCCGTAGAGAGACTTATCTTGCAAACGATAAGACTTCATACTTGTCAAATTGTACGGATTAAAATTTTTAACAAGGGGAAATTTTGCCATAAAGGTGTACATACAGAATCGAGCTCGTATATTTCCTGTAAAGATTTATTATTTTTGGAAAACACGAGTCTAGTTGCTATTTACAGGAATGGAATATCACCATCAGAAAGTTCACAGAGACACAAGCTGAGTAAAGTTAAAAGAAGAAACTTAAAAAGGTAGAGCAGATTGTCATGTCGGGTGATAGGAATAGTTTCGTCCATTCAATTAATTTAATAGGATAGCTATTCCCATTATTTATCCAGTCTCAAGTTTATGTATAACACGATATGGCATAAATTGTGCAATTACTGCTATACGGCATTGCTACTATTGAAAGTCGAGCTTGAATAGAGAGCTACAATTAAATTCTATTAGGGTGACAACGCTAACGTATAATTAAGCAACTAGGTACAAAGGACTGGGACACTTGCTTTATCTGCGATCGAAATACTTCCTTATTCTAGAATAAAGAACTTGGAACTGTATTTAAAGGTCTTAGTTGAGAAAAGAAAAATAGTGACTTGTTTCATAGCAGACAATTTAACAATTCAAGTATTTTTGACTGCGCAAGCAATTTTGATTCAAGTATTTTTCACAATTCAAGTTGGAAAAGAATTTACCTACAGTTCTATTTGAAATCACAAAACACACTAGGTGTAGATATGGCGAATTTGTTGGTTCCTGCATCGTCAATGCATATTTGAAGCAGCGCAGCTCACTATGATAGATAATACCTTTTATTTGGTCAGTGGTCTGGTCGTAAAGTTAATGCAAAAGAAAAAATCTAATTCTAAACATTGCAAAATTGACTGGTCATAAAAGCTTCAGTACACCTGAATAAGGACTCCTCAGGGCCCGGGTATAGTTATGAAATTCTAGCAATAATTGTAGAGGGCGACTGACAAGCACAGTCGCAATGGTTGGCGTATCAGATAGTGCAGGCGACGCTTTTACAGCACTCGAGAATTGGAGTATTGCCAGCAAACAGTAGGTTAATGGGCCCATATTTTCTTGGATTTAGTGTCCTAACTCATCCCAATATCTAGGTATGTGTTCAAGTAAATAAAAGTTCAAGTGATAATTGCAGAGAACGACTGACAAACGCAAGTGAGGCTTGTTGTGTTGCCAAATAGGTATGTGTGAGAACTTCAATACGATGCTCTTGAAATATATTTTTCATTTCACGTGTTTGTATTCTGTCGCTTATAACATTTCGTAATCTTCCGTATATTTTTTTCCAACAAAAGACATCAACGCGATCTTTGTTCTACGGCGCTACGAAAATAAGTCAATGTAAAGTTTTTTCTTCACAGTAGCTCGTCCCAGTGGATTCATCAGCTGCTCTCTGTTTTGCCGTAAATTTTTCTTTTTCTGGTGTTCCATAATTCTAAATCAGTCAGCAAAACTTTCATAAAATCTTGTTTATTTTGACAAGTAACCAGTTGAGCAAATAATATGAAAGCCTACTGATGGGGTAGATCTGGCATCACTAGTGACAAGCGTTTGATTGCACCGTGCAGGTGCTTCAGACGTGGTTATTACGCGCTCCTCGTTACCTCAACTTATTGCTTAGCGCCTGCTGTGCTGCTACTGTGCAATTTGCAAAATGATCATTCATTTATTTATATCTTAGTTTAGTACATAATAGCATAGACATGGAACACAATTGCAGTTTCTTTAGAACATTTATAAAACACGGTTAAATGGTATAAGTTTTACTACAATGAGCGTTTAACTACTTGTTAAAAGCATTAACTCCTTTAAAACTCTTTAATTTGGGATTTCCATTTCGACTCCAAACGAAACGGATACAATATCTATTAATAACATTAACTTCATAAGTTTCATGCACAGACGGGGGACAAAATATGTTTGATTAGTATTATTTTTAGCTTTTAACGAGTCAATTAAATACAAGATGTCATTTTTGCGTAGTATCTACGTAGGTATATATATGAAGTTATCAACACTTTAATATAAATACAGGAAAACTCATACAAATAGGACGCCCTGTTCATACATGCCACTTCCGTATCAAAAAGTGACAAGCAATTTCACAAACTTCTAATTAAAATGTTATTAGAGCAATAGACGGCGGTAGATAAAGTAATGTCGTTCGTTTATGAAGAAACTGAGAGGGTTATTACTTAGACTAGTAAAAATACCTATAGATATAGTTGATACAACAAAAAATACTCAGGCCCGATCCCACTATACCACCACCGTAACGAAAAATCTGGCGAAAACATCAGGTAATTCATATGTCTTTGACATATGGCCTAGGTTCTAGATTCGGTGGGATCTGTAATTAAATTAAGAAAACCCAAACATGCTATATATTTTCTTTTATTTTGACAGCAAAGAAATGGATCTCTCGGCAAGTTATTTGGCGCCAGAATTCTGGTGAGAAACCTTCGTAAGTGATGAGATGAAGAATGATGAACTAGGTGACTGGTGGCTAAACGACTGTGCCTTTTATCCTTTCATAGATAATTTTATTGGTGCGTTAATGCCAGTCATGCCTGGCGCCATCTGCAATAAACTTTTTGATTTTCTTTTAATATTTACTTATTTTACTACTTTAGTAGATTTACTTTGTAACTTCGCTTGCTTTGTCTGTACATTTTCTTATTCTAAACTTTTATAATTATACAACATGTCAAACGCAGATTGACCAGTGATAATACATTATACGGAGCGGGACCGGTTTATTGAAATGTAAATTAAACTGTAATAAACGGGGATGATACTGGCTATGCCAACTCTTTTTTTAACGGGGAATAGAACCTGAATACCAGTTTTTGAAAGATATATTTCGCAACTCAATTTCACTGTCAATTCAGAAAATTTTCTGCAAGGGTAATCAAATGTTGAATCAATTACTATAATAATTCTGAAGACAGAATTATTGTATTTTTTTGTACATTGATATAAACACTGTCTATTCTATTCTAAAGTTGACGTTTTTGTGTTGTTAGATACAGGGATTGAATCGTCAAACCAATGAAACGGATTTCAAAAGTGTAAATATTTTACAAATCGTTTTTTATTTGTTGTTGCAATATAATTTACTTAACATTGTGAGAAAATTCAAACCAGCCATACATCAACGTGTCGCTCGATTGATTGGCTAGTCAGAATGGATCCAAACGAGGAATGACAAATGTAGTGAAGTAGTGTCTGTGACCTGCGCAGTGGCAGCACTTGTCGGCTCCGATAACGGGCCCGCTTCATCAACGCCACTGCGACAACCTTTGATTGCGAAAGATAAATAGAGGGCGTTGCAGACTGCTACCGTCGGACGTTGCGCAGGGCGTGATGGAAACCTAATTATGTAAACAAACTTCTACTCAAGCTTGAGCCGTTATTTACGCATACCATGCGATTATATTCAAGAAGTGTTCAGATTAGCTATAAGTAACTTGCGCAAATGAAGAAGGGATCCCGATTTGACAATATGATTCTTGACATCCTGCCTATGTCACATAATATGATAGAGAGGCATACCTCTACAATAATGTTGCCAATTCGCGATTCATTCTTTATCTGCGCAAGTTATATCAAATTGCAATTATAAATTTTAGAGAAGTTTTTATAAAACCACAACAAACTGAAACCACAAAAAGTGGAAAAATCCTAGGTATTTCCACTATCTACCTGAGCTAACAAAGAATTTAATTTGACACTCGCAAAGGTGAGCTTTACCATGAGCTCTACTGAGAAGGGCCTTGTTTTACAACTATGATTAGAAAAGTCGTTAGGTTTCAATTAGAAAATTAAACTTGTGAATTGTTTCTGCTTAGAAGCACAGTAGATTAACAGCCTTAAGATACCTAATGCTGAGTCTCGCCAAGCCCTCATTGAGTAAAATATAATACCTATACTATACCCTGGGTTCTACATAGTGAAGCTACGCTACGCGCAGTGCAGTACGCAAATTTCTGTGTTTTTGTCCCTTCCTTTTTCATCCAGTGCTCATAAACTGGTGAGACACTCGTACTTTGTACCTACCTTTTTCTGCCTACCTATTTATTTTTGGTGCACCTACTCATTTCAACTTTGTCTGGCTAATTATATTCGGATAAACACAAAAAAAATTTGGACCTCCCATACGAAATGGAAATGGAAATTTTCCCAGTTTTATAAGTAACATGACCTCCTTTGGGCTTGTTACAGGTACCTACCCTTTTTGTTACTTTCGGTAGGTATATCATATGCCAATTCCATTTGTGCTCTAATGTGCATCGGGTACTCTCTTCTTAAGTAGCTGAATATCCATTTGCTGCGTCGATGTTTGTTTACACGTAAAAGATAGTTAATTGTGTTTTTTATTACTAAGCTCTCTACCCTTTAAGCACAGTTAGAGAGCTTGCGAAAATACAAGCTGGTTTTCTATTTTAATTAGTATCTAGGAAATCTTAAGTACAACGAATAAAAATACTTATCTAGCATTACTCTATAAGCGCATTGCCTCTGAATGAGGTTATAAAATGCCATTAAATTTATATTTACCAAACGACCTAAACGTTATATTGCTTTATGAAAATAAAACAAATTACGAGCAAATATAACAACAGAAATTAAAAATAACATATACCAATAACCTTAATTAAGTTGCTGTATTTGATTACCCAGGTTTATGTGAGTCAAATCAGAATTACCGTTTTGTAGATACAAGTTAACCTATGCTTCTTAATTATTATGTTTAATATTGTGAGTAATAAAATAACTGATGCTCCCAATCAAAAGAGATACCAGTATATATTAAAGTAATTTAAGTACATTAGTGCCGCATATAAAAGTAATCTATCAATTACATTAAGTTTGTTCCGGTGACTTTTTGTACCGACTTTAAACAAAATCAGAGTCGTTTTAACAGTAGGTAAACTTAATGATTAAAGTAAATATTTAAGATTCGCTCGGTTGTCACACACATACCACACCATTTTCCGGTGATTTTGCAGGTTAGGATTTTCGACGAAAGGTGTTTACGAAATCCCACACAAAAACTAGATACCTACCTACAACGGCATAAGTCGCCGCCGCTTCCAAATGCGGATTTTACTGGTTGTCATTTGTATCGTCGCTGGTATGATATAATGCGGTGCGCGTGCGATTCACCTCCGTTGTATATGTTAAAATATATTATATTGTATAGGTAGGTAATGTAGGTATGTCCTGTCACTTCTTATTGCTGTCTCAATATTTTGTGACCGATCCAACTCACAATTACCCGGCTTGTAGATAATTTATTTACGTAAGCAAGTAGATACAAAATATACAGTTCGCTCGTGATCTAACTGTACGATGGGGCTAATTAATAGAGGTTACTCTAGCCACAGTAGACCGGTGCAATAGTATACCTACTCGTAAGGATGTAAAGAGGTTCTTCCTTTGTTAGGTATACAATTTTCGGAAAAATTGCAAAATTTTCCACCGCAGCAGACAGGATTGAACCTGCAAATTTCGGCATAAGTACTGCTGACGCCTCTACCTACTGGGCTACCGCGGCTCAATAGTGCCTGCGAATTAAGGAAGTGTATCTTAGGCCACTAACACGTGGCGGAGCTCCATCTACTGGGATAGTTTTGCAACGAATTTCCTTTACAGATTGAACGTAGCGCCTACTGAGTTAGTTTTTGTTTTTGTTCTGTGACCTAGACCTAGAGTTAGGAAAATCACATCACGTTGTTTTAGCTAGACGTCAACTTAAAAACATGGCGATGTTACAAAAAAATTCTTTAACCCTAAGGTTAGTCTTAGCATTACCTACCAGAAGTTTCCTACTACATACATCGGATGTAGTAAGGTATCTACGCTGCAGCCTTCGATTTGTAGAGTAAAGGACCGCTCCGGAGTATCCCTACTCAATACCTACTTACTGCCCTTTTAACTTGTACTATGCTTTTACGTCGGCGTGTTTCATCGCCCTGATTAATGCCTCTTAAGATGTTGCCAGACCTGCTCCATTAATATCGTCTAATTATCCACTGTCCTGTACCGGTATTGCACCAACACACTCGTCAGAGCATCCATCATATTATTTGCCCTTCTCTAGCCTATTATATTCTCGTACATACTTACCATTATACTATTAGTTACAATATTTTCATCAATAAGCAAGCCCTTTTTTCTGCTGTTTCTACGACCACAGTTTTTAACGCATATTTGTAGTTCACTTACAATTTAAACCTCCGTTAGGTATTTCTTTTGCAAATTCGTGTGCGGTAATGCTGTCTCGTAATCTTCATTCAATATTTGTATATTTTATTTAAAACAAACATAACTTTTAATCTTTATTGTCTCGGAAAATGTTTACGACGACTTTGCTCATACAACGATATAATAAAATCATTGGGTTTCCATTTTTCACGGCCCCCACGCGTCGAGGCCGGATATTATAAATTTCGATATGTTTAGAGTGTTATGTGCGTGTCACGATGTAGCCTACATTGCGTTGTGAGATATCGACAGCTGGTCGGGCTTTATTGGTGTCTGGAGGGAAATATTTTCTTTGTATCAGCGGCCATTGTTATGTGACAGTTACGGTGGCCACACGCGCGCCTCTCCTGCACCACTCATACTTTATGGCGCGAGTCAAAGCCTCTTTATAACTTGCGATTACAATGATATTGCATAATTCATATTTTCCAATAAGATTATTGAATGGTAAGATATCATGACTTTATTTTGTTCCTATGTCTTTTGTCCTATTAGGTACCTTTTCAGCAAGGAAATGTTTATACCAATGTCAATGCTTTAGGCGTAATATTTTGCAGAATTTAGTATAATACGCTACTGAACGTATCAGTTTGTTTGTATTTTGTCACTTCTTGACTTGTGCGGTATATGCGGTCATCTCTTTTTCTCACACGAGACGTGGTATATTAAAGTTGTTGCTATATCGAGTCGTACAGTGTAAGTTGTGAGATGAAATGATCGGTCACAGGTAACGGCCATACCTACAGCGCTTCATTGTTCTCTCTTTTGAGTTTGTTTAGCGATAAGAGCTACTTCATGTTAGTACCCGTGTACGAAATGGAACATATCATTTGTTTCTTTTGTGCACTCCTCGACTTGACGCCTCCACTTAGTTAAAAGATTCGATTGTTTTCTTTGGAACGGAGTATTTTATTATATTTATTTTATCTGCGCCGGCCGTAGTTCGTAAAGCAACAATCTGAGGTGTCACTTTGTTCATAGTGATAATGGAAATGTCCGTTTCGTTTGTTTTTAGAGGCTTTTTGGTTAGTTTTCTGTACCTTATTTCAGAAAGCAATTTCAAACTTTCATTCAGTTACCTGTGTTTTGTACAAAATTTTCTCATTTTCTAAATCCTCTCTTAAATAGCAATTCGTCAATAGTGGCGTCCTGCATATCTCGCAAGAGATAAAAGCGTGATAATGTAAGTTTCATGTGTGTATGTAATTTCTTATATCCTAATTTGTGTAGTCCATTTATCACAAGTATAAGGTATACCCGTTTCATATCGCAACTGCATTGTTATGGTCAAAACTGATATCGTGCAGCCGTGCCCATAGTTGCCCATAGGTGAATCAGGCCAATCACGGGCTAAAATGGAAGCCCCATTATCGTCGCTACACCAAGAAAATGACGTAAGTGAGTAAATGGAGTTTGGTTCGCCACCGTCATTACTCTGGTAGACCACCTAGCGATGCGTTTCCATTGAATAGCCAAAATTGTACCTCATCTTAGAAATAACCATTCACGGAAATGTCTTTTTGTATGAATTATGACAACATTCCCGGAAAATCTTTATGTCAATAGCAATCATTAAAAAAATCAGCGTTTGAATTTGTTACCGGAGTGCTTTGTATTTTTTGCATTATTAACCAATGACCTACCTACACTATGACCTACAAGATTTTACCCATAAAAATTTAAAGATTATCTTATGCATAATGTTTAGTAACAGTGGTAAAGCACCTTTAATATACAGCAGTAGGGCACTTCTTAAGGGCATTAAGTAATGATCTATACTTGTAAGCGATTATGATGATGTATGCCGGATAAACAACATTGATTCAACTATCATTTATTATTTTAACCTACTTTTAATATAAAATACCTACCTACCTACTTAGTAACTGTATTCTACTTTTAAGCCAAACAAAACTATTAATAACTTAGTAGATTGTCAATTTAACACTGCGTACTTTTTATCTTTTCATTCAAATTATTGTTTGTGTACCTAGTTAGGGGTACACTGCCGTGTGATGCCGGCTTAGACTGCCGTGTGATGCCGGCTTAGAATAGCATCACCCCAATTCTACCCGTGGGTGTCGTAAAAAGCGACTAAGGAATACTTATTCAGGGAATGGGCAGCAGCGTTCCCTGTCAATGCAACGTCATGCACTGCGCTCGCCAATCCGCCTGCCAAGCGTGGTGAGTATGGCAATACCCCCCAATAGGGGGAGGCCCATGTCCAGCAGTGGACTGTTGTGGCTGTTATGGTATGGTTATGGTACCTAGTTAGAAAATGAAAAACGAGGAGGTGAAGTTTTAATGAACAATACGTAAGTAATTGCAAACTATATTTCATAGAGTTGGCAATAATAGCGTTAATATTAGGGCATTATCGAAGGCAGCAGTACCGGCGGTCACGACGAGGGCAGGCCGGCAGTAACCCGAAGAAAATTAGAAGTTTAGAGCTGCAATTTGATATCCATTACGTAGTCGCTTAGTATTATGTATCAAAATGACCAAATAGCCGCGCCATGTACATCGAACAATGCCTGAAGAATAGTTATTTGAAGTTTGACAGAACGCGACCCAGGGCGAGCTGCTAATACGGCGACGGTAAGGTGCGCGTGCGCAAGCCGCCGTCACGACCCGACCCATTACCCAATGAAATTAATTTCACTTAATGCTCATCGATTATTGAATATAATAATCGTATAGTTGCCGTTTCGGCGCGTGATGGATGGTAGACTGGGAGTCGGGACCCCCTGCGAGCACCGACAACACGACCTGCCGACTGTTATACTTACTACCTAGAAGTATTTATGTATAGGTATCTATTTTGCCTGCATACTTCGGCTATTTCATCTTTGATGTACGATATTTTTGACTCCTTCTTCCTGTTGCGTGGGAAACCAAATCATGGACGGATATTATTTAAAATATAGAAAGATTCATCATACCTAATCTGCAATCACCTCGCAATTTTCTTGCTACTATTTACGGTTGTAGCGCGTTTCTAGTCGGTAATTTCTACTATGAACTCAACATGAGATATCGCTCTCCGCCTCCCTATTCATAAGCGTCAAAGACATCCACGATACATAATAAACATGAAAAATGTTGTAGACATTTTCATATACGGTCATTGAGATAAATAATCGCCACTTTACAGCACTAGAGCCAAGACAGGCCAAGACTAGTTAACAAACGAAATGAATAATGAACTGTACAAGGTGAAACATAAATACGGGAAGATAAAAAGTCAAATCGACAGGAGGGAATGGTAGCTATCCAACACCAGTCAGCGGCGAATCAGGCGGTAATGGCCAGCCTTGTAGCCCATCCATAACGAATTTCTTATTCATCGATATTAATACGGCTACATGACAACCGTCGGCCGCGGTACAAATGAGGGGAGCTCTCCGCGGGTTGTATTTATGTGAACATCTTCTGATCTGCAATTAGTACTGGCTGAGCCTACGTCTCCAACTCAAAACAAATCCATCATATACAAAGTAATACAAACTGCATGCGTTGATAGAGGTAAGTACTTGATTTCTTCTATCATGTGAGACAACAACATTTTTTGAATTTTTTAGTAAATCGCGCTAGGCCATAATTTTATCAGAAACAAAAATATTATAAGTTTTGTCGTGTTTTATGCACCTATAAGAAATAAGTGTAGGTATTGTTTGAATAATTATAGGTACTTATAACATCAAACATAGGTTCCATAAGAATTGGCAGGTTCAAACAGTTAAATATAGGAGGTAACTACTATAAATATGAAATTATGACAAAAATTATCTCATGCCTTGCACGAAAAGCGACACGTAGTTATAATTCCGGTATAAGGCACGGTACTGTTCTTGTACCTCATTCATTAATCCGCTACACACAAAAATGTTCTTATGAAATTTTTATGTACCTACTTTGACTGTTTCAAATAAATCTCCAGTGTTGTATAACTTATAATGAGGACCTTGCTTCCTATAATAATGATATAACATTGAATAATAGTCGTCATGTTAACGAGAATAATGCATTGGTTTTCCAATTCCTTGTCGCGTCACGTTAATCATGCAACGCACGTAGCTCTCTTCAGTCGATATCTAGATTGCGTTTAATTGAGTAAGCTTGTAAATTAATAATTCAATGATGGTGACCCTCCGTTTGATCTCATAACGCACGGGAAGACGTATCGACCTCATTAGTGCTCCGGACACGGTTTCTTAATCGACATTCGACATTCGGCGATTTGAGTCGTTCAGTCAGACCCACAGATGATTAGGCCCACCGGGTCTTACAAGCGACATTCAATTTTTCCTTCTGAACCTATCATAAAGAACCACTGAGAAAATCAGGTTGAGCTTGGTTCAAAGTTCTTGAAACAAAATGGATTTTGTAGACATTGAATTCACGTTGTAAATTTTCGGCTACTTCTTATTTCAAAATTAGTAATTCAAAGGTGACTCATTAGTGCTCCGGACACGGTTTCTTAATCGACATTCGACATTCGGCGATTTGATTCGTTCAGTCAGACCCACTGACGATTAGACTCACATGGTGTTATAAGCGACATTTATTTTTTGTCACTTAGAACCACTGAAAAAATCAGTTGGAGCTGGGTTCAAAGGTCAAAGTCCTTAAAAAAAATGAGCATTGCAAAAAAAATAGACGCGCGTTGAACGCAAGATTATCCTCATGCAAAAAATGTGCAACTAAATTTTTGTGGTAAAGCCCAATTAGTAATGATTTTGTAGACATTGAATTCACGCTGTTTGCATTGGGATCGACAAGAAGAAGAAAAGAAGCATCATTTAATGAACCTACCAAATTTAACCTGATTCTGTCAGTAGTGGGTCTAAACTGGAACAGAATTTAGTAGGTAAAATGCAATCAATCAATCAATCAATGTTTATTTGCAAGAATATATGTAAATAAATAGATCTTAAAATTAGGTTCCTGTACAGTATTCTACTTATGTAAAGCGTGCAAATTTTTATACTAAATAGTTGCTCACTAAAATTTATACAATACAAAATTACAATAAAATATTTACTAGCGTTAGTTTACAATTTATCAAATGAATTATCAATCATCATGTCAAACAAAATATCAATAAATTAAAAAAGTACGTACTTACCTATGTCAAATACAATTTCATAATTTAATTTATAAGTGGGATACAGAATTTAAAATAAAATAAAAATATTAAATTAAAAAATAATAAATTAAAATAATGTCATGTTGAAATAATAGAAAAAATAAGTCCGTTAGTATGTCATGTCTAAAGAATACAGATTTACACTAACTAAACCTACTAGGTCTAATCGGCTGTAGGTCTATCAAGTAAATGTTTCGGCGATTTGAATTTTTATCCCGCTCCAGATGAAGCTCATGTCCCTAAGATGCGGGTAATTGGTTTAAATACGATTTTTGAATAATTAAAAAGCTTATTTGCATATTTATATCTTTTCTTTGGCAAAGGTTTGATGAACTGAAAGTAACGGTTAAGAAATATACAGGGTTACTAGTTATTTTTCGTGACCTCATCAAGGCTCATGAAACTGAACAAATTTGTAGGGCATATGATATATATTCATATAGAATTAATGTGTATTTTATAAAGTAGGTTTATTTATCATTTTATTTTATTATTTAAGAGTAAGATTCCAAATAAGTTTTTAATATTTTTACAGTACCTTTGTTTACCTGCAAACAACATATCCTCTGGGTATCTCAAAGGTTGACTGGAAGAGATCCCTTAATGGGATAAGTCCGCCTTTGTGCCATATATATACTTAATAATACTGTAAATGTTTAAGGTACAATAAAGTGAATACATACATAGGTATATACATACTTTCGTATTTTCTGTATAAAAAAAGGAATATCGTGTTTTATTGCGTACACAGGGGGATTCCTACGTCCAGTAGTAGATTGTTATAGTATAGTAATGTGATTGATTGTTGGGAATTAAATTTACAGCACCAACAATAATATACAGGGTGATGCTATTTTGAGTATTTTTGAGCCAGTTCCACACGACACGTAGGATATATTCGAGTGTATTGGGTTTCACGAGCTGTCCAGTTCCCAGCCCGTAATGAACCAAATTTAAGATTACTTTCACCAGATGAATATCTACCTAAATGTTTAAAACACGATAAAATATACTTTTAATGACATTTAAAATGTATTTTATTGCGCTCTGGCACTGGTTTAAAGATAGTTCAGCTCCTAACTGATACAGATTCGAAAAAATAATCGTTTTCTTTAGTGCCATTAAATATTTTAATTTTATATTTAAATTAATAGAAGACAAACAAACAAACTTATTTAGTTAATGATGTAAAACTATAACTTACTAGTTATGATAGCCACTGATACAGATTGGACTATAATTATGAGTTGAGTAATATTTTAACACGTGGTACAGTTTTTCATCGACTTTATGTGGCGACGTCAGGTCAGAACGTAAACTCTTCATATTAACTAGAAATCCCTAGAAACGTATCCACTAATAAAATATTTCGGCTTTACTTTCTTGCGTCAAATGCGAGGTAGAAAATAACCAAATGTTTTTCAAGCTGTTTCACATAACTTTTACTGATTATGTTTAACGTCACCGCAATATTCCATAAAACAAACTTTTTTGATTTGGAAGTTAGAAATAATTAAATTAAATTGTTATTCTCTTTAAAAGGAGCAAGTAAGTTATCGAGACTAGGTATAAAATTTTCTAATTCGTGTACTTAATAGCCTGTCTCATCGTATTTGACTAAAGAAAAATAATTACACATGTAACTCGATGTTAACGTTCCGTTTGATGTATTTATAGCTTTAATGCATGACCGGCTAGTGCTGTGCCGACAATATCTGTTCAAAATGTGTATATATTTTTGATAAATATTCATAAGTGATAGGCACTGCGATACATTACACGGGCTATAAGTCAACGAAACGCCGTCCGGCGGTGCGCCGGCGACGCCCGCGTGCTCGCTTCGCTTGTGACGGCGGCGTCTCCCGCCCTATATCATTCACTAGAGCAGACGTACATTCGTTTCAACTAGAGACATGTCCACGCAGTCAGACATCATATTTTTATTGGCGCTCAAACAGCATTAATACTTGTTTTCCTTGTCCGCACACAGTTTAACTGTCATAGATTCAAAAATATCGTCGTATCTGGCCATTATTTCCGTGTTTGTTTTGTTTGTTTCTCCGTTTACGGTTGCAAAGTGGAGTTGAAACAAAGACGACCTTTGAGGTGTGATTCGATCTGGATTGTTTTTTTGTTGTGGTTGTTATGGGTGCTACTGGCATGCGCGCGGACGGCCGACGGTCGCCCACACGTCGCGGCGCGCGCGGCCGCAGCCCGCAGCCGGCAGCCTGGCACGCGCCCTGCACCCACGCCCTCATCATCACCGGTGGAAGGTGTAAGCTGCAATTAAAAAAAAACGTGTGAGCTGTAAACACATAATTATGAGGACTACTTGGTTTTGTTTTACATTTTATTGGTGGTGGGCTGAGACACTCAAGAATCCCATGATTGGGAAAAATACTCCATCGCCCAGTGTTTATTTCCTTACAGCTGACTTTAAATTGCAGAAGCACACGGTATATTTATATTGCAAAGGGTTTCAAATTGAATTCTCCACACATGATAGATGTACGTACTTGCTACAAACACATCACGTTAGAAAATTAAAACCGCTGATAATTTTGTGCTTAATTAATTAATTTCCCAATAACATAGACCTAAGACTAAAATCCAATAATATTATACTGCAGTAGAATCTTTTGTGAAAATTCATTCATTGTTAATAGTTAGTAGGTATATTAGGTATACCTGTTTAGTTACCTTAGTAAAAAATATTTGAATCAAATAGTCTAGGTGTAAGTAGGTAGATATGTCATATCAATTCATAATAGGTATAATATAACATTGCCATTCACACATATTTGCTTAGTGTTGCGTCTAGCTTATGAACTCAAAATCATGAAAATATGTTGATATTATTTTGTTTAGTTATATTTTTATCATTTAAGTTTAATACTCGTTAAAAATATTTTTCAACTGTTTATTAAAATCTTAAATAGGACTTACCTATTAAAAACTAAACTTTAATATTCGTTCCACACTTGACTCATCATTAATTTAATAGCGTGAAAAGTAATTCAATATTATTTACCGATCGTTTGATAACACCCTTATTTTTATATTGCATGAAATCTGAACTGTAATTTTATTGGAATTTATTAATGCCGTCATCAAATTTCATAGTGTTTTAAAGACCTTATTAAAACAGTTTAATATATTCCAAACATTTGGAGCACGTAATTCCAAATTTTATTATGTGACGAAATCTAGTTAATTTATTGTTAATAGCGTACAGTCTCCAGACAGTTAATTTCCATAAAAATACCAAGTATTAAACTCTCAGAATTATCTTTTATTTACGAAATAAAAATATATATACGAGCTTAATTTGTTTTATTTGACCTGTTGGACGTTTAATTTGCGACCTTCGTGTAATTACATTTATTATTCAAATTATTGTGAACCGAAACTGTCTGACGACATGCACGGATCCGATAAGAGGAATGGAGTCGAATTTCATATCAATTTCATAAGACAACATCAACGTGATGGCTTAAAATATTTTGATTTCGCCCGAATCAAAGCTTGCGGCGGTCTAATAAGGTGTAACTCAGTATTTAATAAATTTAAGATGATATGAAAGATCATAACGATTAGATGATAGAGCTCGGATAGTTCGTAAGTTACTTCCTAATTTGAGGCTGACATTTCACTAATAATAATAAATTTGATGTAGCGGCCGGTCGGCGCGCGGCGCGGGCGCAGCCTGTCCCGTCCATTAGCAGCCGCGTTCCGTTAAGTCAGTTATGATAATTACGTGCATCTCCTTAATAAATATGAGTGCGGCAGTTCCGTGCCTCTTATAAAAATGGATGTTTGACCCGTGCTCTCGACTCATGAATATTTAATATTTACAAATTATTAATCCAACACTTATCTCGGTCGTATGGACGCATTCCACTATGATAGGGCCATCGGGCATGCGTCCGAGTATTATACTGATATCGCTGCCGTCATATCGTTTGAAGGCTTTATGAAGATTAGAAAATGGAGTGCCCTTACTGCACCGCACGAAGCCGACTATACACTTATTTATACGATACAAACTATGGAGATAACCTTTAACAAAATTAAGATGTTTTACTGAGTTTATGAAGGAAATATATTATTTGTAAAGATAAAGATTCTAATAAGGCTTGAAGTTTACATATTTTGAAGTAAATGGATAATTACTGCGATTGCGACAGGTAAGTAATCATCGTCTCATAAGGAATTAATACATTAAATGTAATTTTATGATGTGATGGTGATAGTTATTCAAAAACACAATGTATGAAACGTAATTGTGTAAAAAATATATCTATTATATAATTTCTACTCTTTCTAGACCAACGGAATTGTAAAAGCTCTATGTATAAGTAACCTTTCTTTATTATCGCACAGGCCAGCTTCCATTTTCGTCATTAGCATCTTAGAGAATATTTCAATAACGAAATCAGTCACGCGGACATAAAATTAGAATACATAAGCAGCTACTGTATTAAAAGTATTGATAACACATATTTTTATGTCTTTAATTGCTACTAATAATTCAATCGTATGCATTTCCGATAAGTTAAGTCGGCCGGCGAGGCGTTTTAAAAGGAGATGTCTTAATTGCCGGCTCTTGCGGGAATAAATCCGACGCGGGATGTTTACGGCTTCAGCGCGTGCGCATCTTATTAATCGTGCGATGTACGACACTCGCGCATAGGTAGGTATGTGACTTTATAGCAACAAACGTGCGTTTTTGTAAACCTTTTGAAGCCAATGTACTTAACATTTGTTTTGGGAGCGGTGCACACGTGCTCAAGCCTTTTACTTTCGTGACAGGGATTACACTTTGTGACGCCTTGTTACAGCCTTTTAAAGGATATCAACGAGCTCAGACGCTAGACAATCGGGTTTACACCACAAAGAAAGGGCTCAGTGGTATTATGTTAAGATAGTTCTTTGTGTATGTGGAGTGTCCGGCGATCGGCAGTTCTTTGAACGCGCGCCCCGAGCCGCCCTATCTCCTAGGCTGACGGGCCGATTGTTCCTCCGACTTAACATATCAATTATGTCGAACACAAAGCCAGATAAGAGTTTGAGCGACGTGAATAAAATAATTAACTGATTGGTGTTTGTATAATTCATCAGGCGGTGGACGTCGTGAGCGCCCGGCCACTTAGTGCCGCTTATCAGATAGGTCTGCCGGTATCGCGCCGCGTGGTAGCGCACAATAGACCTGTAAATGCACTCCGCCATTGTACGCGGCTTTGAGCCGCTTATCTGGTCACGCCGATACATTCAGAGTATTATGATGGCCACACCGGAGATAGACGCTGATTGCTCGGACACCGGTAGCCTGTACACTTTACTGTCAAACGTCTTTTGTCCGGCGAGAATTGATTGTCACATAAATAAGCCATGCGAGCTCAAGAATGAGTCTCGATCGGAGACGTTTCCGTCGCGGGATGACAACTGATATGTGACATTGAGTGATAGTGGATGCTATAAAAGCCTCTAAACGCCAAGCGGCAATAAAATATTATGTTATTTTGATTGTTTGATACTACATCAACGTCCATATTAAAATATCTTACATCTTATTTACATTTAAGCGGGATATATTTTACATTTAACTGTAGCCAAGATTCGACTAAAACTCAAAACCATAATTTTTACGCAACATTTTTTCGGTCATCTGAATTAAAATCATTAGACTATAAATTATACACAGCGAAGGCTATTGAGAGAGGCTGTTATTATTCATATTTTATGGCATCGAAAAGTCTTCGATTGTGATAGAATTATAATTATTTAATACGTCTATACCTAGATATTAAGATCGTGTGCTAAACGAAATGGGGTCAAAATCAAACAGACGTGGGTTTATAACTTTTCAACAGTCATATTATCTAGAACCAATTTTTGTGTAGGTATGAATAAGTATTTAATCATCCTACAACTTCATATACTCATTTAATTTCCATAATATTTACTTATGCAATTTTATGTGTTTGATGGGTTTGATATCTAACTAGTGGTTTCATAGAAATCTCGACTATTCTGTGACCTGTTTTTGGATAATAATGTGTATATGTAATATGTAAGACAATTTATAACACAGTTTTTGATCTTAATTCCTAGATTCAATAGAAAAAATAAATGATGCGATAGATTCTGGTCATCGAATCTTTTTCCTTTCCCGTAGTCGTCTAACTCTATCACTATAAGGCGAGAAATACACGTAACGTCCGTTTGTGCGTTAATTTTGTGACGCGCTCTCGAGTGCGTTAGAAAAACGGGATTTCTTAATTGCGATTCTTATTTTCATACAACTTACGGTCTGGACGGTTAAAAAACGGTCAGACAAACGCATCAGTCAACGCAGCGTTCTGCGATACGCAGCTGTTTATTAAAAATCGTATTTTTTATAACAGTAAGATGGAAATTGTCATTTTCTTAACGCATGCATTACTCTGCGCTAAAATAGCGCTGCAACGGACATTACTAGTGAATCCCGCCTTACCCAGCTTACGGTTTTCAACCGCTCCACCCGCCCGAGGGACAACCGGACAACGGTCGACTAAATAATTTTAATTACATGTTATTGATAAATATCCTCTCCCCGAGCGCCAGATCTGTCGATAGCCGCCGCAATTAGGCAGTGAACTTTGACTTTGGGAGTTTACGGTTCGGTGTGGGAAAGCGGAACTGGGTGCCTGGGGCGAGGCAGGTTATACACCTACTGAGATATGGATTCTGTGTTTGAAGGTTCATAATGAATTCATTATTGTGCTTTCTTTGTTTATGTAAAGCATGTGTAAGGGCAGAGAAATCAATGGCTCTCTCTCTCTTGCCCAAACTGCCCTAGGACTTGCAGTATGCTAGACCTGCTGGAAGCTAACAGTCAGGCGATCAATGTAGCCAAATATTGGTCAAATAAAATTTAGTTGTATTCAATCGATTCAATGAGGAAGAAAAAGGCATAAGTCTTATTTATAGAAGGCAGGAGGAGAAGACGACAATGCTACTCCCACATAGTTTACACTCTGCGACAGTTTTCTAGACTCGTATTTGGGAGATTTTTAGCAGGTTCTTCACATTGTGCTACATGTTGAAAATGGTTCCATCTGTTACAATTTTTTTCGGTTAAAACCCCTCAAGCTTTTAATCTTGTACGTCCTGCCAACTGTTTGCCCTTTTTCTGTGTAGAATTACCTTAATGTTTAGGGAAGTATGTACTGAATTTGTGGAGTAAACTAAGTATACCGATTTCAAGTTTAAGCATAATGGTAGGCTTAAAAACCAAGCGACAGCGACAACGACGCGCGTCGTTGCCGCTGTCAAATAACTGGTTTGTATGGGTTTGTATGGGAAACCAGAAAGACCGAGCGTCGGCGTCGTTGCGGAGCGCCACGACGCCGTCACGTTGACAGCGCGCTGAGAAGCTTTTCTACAAGACCGCAGCGACAACGACGCCGTCAAAATTTGACGGCGTCGTTGACGCGCGTCGTTGTCGCGACGCTTGGAAAATAAGGGTGCCATTAAAGCGTAAATTCATAGGTTACCACATTACCGCCGCCGTTCTGACTGCGTATATTAGAAAGATAGACTTACTCCCAGTTTGCCATACCTGGTCCTGGCTTGCCCCTTTTTTATTTGTGGATACCCGTTTTGTCATACTTATTCATAACAATAATTTGGAGATTTCATATTTGCTTAGTAAGGTTAAAAGATTTATGGCGTATGATTTCTTTCTGTGGAGGTCATAAGAGGGGACTCTGACATGGGGGTTTCATGTGTGTTACAATTTTAGATGACAGGCCGACAACATGTCACTATAGTTATTCATAAATAACTATTTGTTAGACTTGGCGAGGACTTATTTTTATGGCAGTTAATGCTCTGCCTACCACGCAAGGCATAAAGGCGTGATACGTGTATGTAATTCTGAAAAAAAAACGGGAATTAGATTTAAAAAATAATAGCTGTATGACCAATCAGGGCCCGATTTTTGTGTGTGGCGGACCAGGCCTATGGCAAACTGAGTCTATCTTGAATAATGAGTATGGCCGAGAGCACTGTCTCCGAGCGCGCATAATAATCGTGATTTACCCAGCACGAAACCTTAAATTATTACGCGAAACATTGAGAACGAAATCCGTTCAGAATAAAGCCGTAAAAATTGGTTCTCTAATGGCGCTTACGCAACTCTTTGGCTGGATGGACGATTAAGAGGTTGGTGCTCCGAGTCGCCAAGCCAGCGGGGACCTTATTTGAGCTTTCCCTTTGGTTTAAGTAATTTGTTTAGCTAAAATGAAAATTGTTTTGTGTACATGTTCTTCTCATTGTAGACTTGACGAATTATATTCTTATCTTACAAATTGTTGTTAGTCGTCCCTTTACGCTTCTATAGGTACCTATTTGGATCGAAAGTCTAAAATTCGAGACACTGTTTTACTCGTATTCAACACAGCAAAACGTTTTAGAAATGTTTGCGCGTAAGATCTGGAAATGTACTCCATAACTTGCACTGGGAGAAGAATGTGCGCACCCCGATGAAAAACACAGCTTTTATAATATTTTCTAATAGAATTTCCTAGAAACTTGTGGCCAGTTTTGTGGCGGCTAATGTGCAGAGTAGGTAGGACAAAAAACGCTGTTTGACTCGTTTCCAAAAGACGCGTTACTGCGTTTTTCGAGAGGATATATGTTTGCGCGTCACATTCGGAAATGTACTTCATAACTCGCGCCGGGGGAGAGCTGCGCGCGCGCCGATGAAAGGCTTAGTTTTTGTTTTAATGAAAGTTTCTAAAAACTTGTCCTTGAGTCAGAGAAGATACCTAGTACAGGATTTTGAAGTTTGAAACCCTGTTCGACTCCTATTCATATGACGTGTTCCTGACTACACAGCAAAGTTTTTTAGAGGGTATGTTTGCGCGTCACATCCGGAAATGTATCTACTCCATAACTCGCGCCGGGGGAGGGCTGCGCGCGCGCCGATGAAAAGCGTTTTGTCGCGGCTGCTGCTATGAATATTTACGAGGGCAGCCCTGAACACTCCCCATCCGGCCCTGGGTGCAGGCTGGTACAATAAACTAACTAACTCCTTTGTTTTCGGAGGGAAATGAGATGAATGGTATGGATAGATGTTTTAAATGAAATTACTCATCTTATTTCTGTTTTTATTTTCTAAATAGGTACTTCTCTTATGCTCACTATGTAAAACAAAGTGCTAGGAAAACTACTGTGTTTCTTGTAAAGTTTGACTTCTTACAGCTTAACAACTTATGCTGACTTGATAATTTCGATCTTGAAATCGATCAAAACAAAAGTCGTCGGTGGCAAATTCACTTGTTTTACGTATTTTGTGTTATTTGCACCTATGCGAATTCAGTTAGAATATCATACTTGCTGCTTTAAAAGTTGCATCAACTCTAGAAGGCAGTAAGTTTCCTAACAGCAAATCTTTTTACCGCTAGAATGATCGAATTGGATCATAAACGGTGTTATAATCGATGAGTGTTGGGCCACAGCCTAAATGTCATGGCGCTCGGCTCTGCGCTACGAAAGTTCATCACACCGCGTTCATTATGTTCGTAATAACGATGCAGATGACTATATCATTCTTGATTCACTGTTTCCATTGAGTATATTTGATTCCAATGGTAAAAAAAGCATGAATTATTTTGAGGTGTAGAAAAATGCAACCAGGCTTATAATCTTTCATACACTTTGGCGTAATTTTCAGCAGGTTTTCAGACCCATACATATTTCGCCGCCTGAGTTAGAGCCTACCGTGGTGTAGCGGATGACCCGGCTTGTAAGTAGACATGGGTTCCGGTGGCATGAATGTTTTCCACTTGCTTCGTTTTTATTAACTGTGTAACCAATAAATTAAGACCCATACAACTTCTATGGTATTTACTGCGATTCACATGACTGAACTCGGATTTTACTTTGTTACTCTAGTGTTATATAAAAAAAAACATTATAAAATCGCGTTGATGTCTTTTGTACTGGCGTAGACCGGCTACGCGTTGAAGTCTAGGTATGCAGATGAACCCGCAAACCTATTATAAACCTATAAAATTAATGAAGATCCAAAAGCCAAATCTTGTAATTTCGTGCAATAAATATATACTCTTGATGACGCCACCTTCATTGTTCCCTCGTTGGCGAATGGAAACACGCACTCCTCGGCATTTGCCAGTGAGTGTCCAATCAAAACGTTATTTGTCATACATCCGAGTCATTGTGAGTGTTTGGCGGCGCGCACTCACTCGAAGCCACATCGGCTTCTGAATGTCGATTTAATTGCCAGATAAGTCCACTCCTGCGCAAGCCAGCATTGAAAGATAATACCCCAGATGTTATGTAGCTCGTTCGAGATCAGAGATTACGCACACAATTCAATGTTATAATCTCCGTATGATGTTTAAGTGGAAATCAAACGGTGGTGATTTGATAGTGTTTACTGAACTGATTTCGTAATAACACGTTTTACAAACAGTAATTCGAGTTCACATTTAATGATAGCGTAAGAATAAATTGGTGAGTACATTCGAAGCTTCAAATTGCATTATCATAGGCGTACCGCGGGGAATAAAATATAGTTTATAGCCTCATGTGCATCATAAAGTATAAGTACAAACGCGAAGGTGAGAATCATCGCTTGCAGGGTGTTATCTTCGCATATCTGAAACAGTTGTTGTACCAATAAGCAATATCCACACGATGATAAATTTTAATGGCGGCTGGTGGTTCGGAGTGGGCGCCTAAACACTACATGGGCTCGTAAACTGACGGGTATGGTAATGCGAGAGCTAGCCACTCACTAAATTATGCGCCCAACTCACTGACAGCCCTACGAGCTGACTGAAAGCTGCTATGCTCTCGTTCGAGACACTATTATGCTAAACAAATAGGGCCATAACGTTTATTTCCTTTTAATTAGGTTTAACTGGATCAAAATTGGAACAAATTACGTCAACGGATATTATTCGGTCAGTAGCTGCGTGCTACTGAAAATGGAAATTTGTATAAGTGTTGATTCCAATCTAAATCTTCGGCTTCCTATAACGACACGCTTTTGGTTGCCAGGAAAGTTTCTCTAACTAGAAATCATTGCGCATAGATCAGATAAAATTTCTAAAGAGTATGCAATTTATTCACTCCCCGACTTTATGTACCCCAGAAGTAATAAATGTCTCTGTAGTTTTATCTCCACTTATTATACGTTAGTTCTGAAATTTACTGCCAATCACTGGTTGGGTTTCTATTTCACTTTTATAGTTGTGTCCTAGTGTGACACTGGGCGTTTCGCCAGCAGATTGTAGGTTGTAGACAGTTGACGGGTGTTTCGTCACGAGGCTGATGTGGAAATCAACAGGATAGTAAATCAGCAAGTACCTGTGCCGGAGTGGATCGGATAAATCACGAGGTGGGCGGCGCAGGCTCCCGGCTGTGTCTGCTAAACTGCTACCGTTTACCTGCCTCTGATCATCTGATATTTGATTTAATATTTCTCCCGGCAATATTAAACCGGGAGTAGGTATTACAAATTTACTGTTTACCGACTCTGCGGGTTATCGGAAAAGTTATGTTGAAACAAACTGAGTTTCAATTTGCTAACAGAAATGAGCTTGATGACTGCGATGAGATAGCGAGTGTTTGCTTCCGGCTAAATACGTTTTAGTTATTTAAGTAGATATTTGCAATGCCGGCTTAAAATAGAAGTCCTCTATTTTTACCGCGGGTTTCGTTAGAAGTGAACAAGTTAGGTAGGTTAAAATATAAAGCAGTTTATAGTCATACGTGTATAAGGGGCAAGCTCCACAGAGTAGACGCGCGACTCGACACGCAACATGACATCTGTCAGATAAGCGATCGTCAGCCGTTATTGATGCCACGCGCGTGTTACGTGTGAAGATTTGTCTCTTCTGTTTCATACATTTTATATGGAAACGGTTTCCAGCGTCGCGATGTCGCACGTCTCACGTCTCCGACGATCACTTGTTTGACAGATGCCAGCTTACGTCTCATGTCACCTTCGTCGAACTTGCACCTTACAATCTTAAATTGTGGTGGCAGCAGAGAGAAGTTTCCTTATGGTGGATCGTTTTTCACACAGTTACGTGGAGTTACGTGTTTAAATGAGACAAAAATATGATTAAAAAACTTGATGGGAAGTCCCGTGCTTCTATAACATTGTCGCAAAATAAAACAAATAATTTTTTAACCAACAGATTTCTCTGTAAAAACCGTTTCGCCACTTTATAAATATAGAGGGTGGTAATGCTGCAATAAACACGTTTATTTTTTTGTGGAGAAAATACTTAATTTTTTTAACCATAAGCATTTTTGCGACAAACTTACGTGTGCCTTCATCATTTCACATAAAGTTTTTTGATAAAATTGTTGTTTAGCTCATGTTTAACTCGGTTAAAGTTCAGATTTTCGTTTGTATGACGTAACGATGCGCCAAGTCAAGAGCTCACAATTTGAAATATATGTAAGTGACGTGATTACTCCTTGTATTAGTTTTGACCGTCTATGATTTTCCCATGTAGCTGCACCACTAGCAAAACGGATTTTAAATACAGCAAATAGTAAAATGTTTTACAGTCCGGCGTGCGCGCATATTTATTGGTACAGTTGTATACCCGTTAAGCGTATGCGTCAGTCCAAGGTGCAATGCAGTGCAAATCATAGCACGCCTTCGCTGAGCACCGTGTACCAAAAGGATTGTTCTACTCTACCTACGGATTAGGCGAGAAACACACCTAGCGTCCATTTGTGCGTCCTTTTTGCGCAGCGCTATCGCATGCGTTAGGAAAATGCGATTTTCCACCTCAAATACGAGAAAAAGGTGGAAATTCATATTACAAAAATAACGCACGAACTGACGTTACGTCTCTTTAGAAATATTTGTGTCCATCAGAATGACTGGCCAAAGTTATAAATAGGCATTTGAATATTGCCATAATTTAGTACCTATTTAGTACTATTTGGTACCTATGCTTAAATATTTAGTACCTAAATAATAAAAAATATATTGAACAAATAAAGTGGTCAGTCATTCTGATGTCTGAATGACTGGCCACATTTATGATTTCCATGATAACGGCTTTATAATAATGCATTTATCTGTGAATTATTTAGTACCTAAACATATCTTTTTTCTAGATTTTGAAAGCAAGCCGAACCGTTTTTTTTCATCCGTATGACTTGCCAAAGTAATAAATAGATATTTGAATATTGCTATAATTTAGTACCTATTTAGTACTATTTGGTACCTTTGCTTAAATATTTAGTACCTTAATAATAAAAAAGATATCATGGAAATCATAAATGTGGCCAGTCAGAATGACTGACCACTTTATTTGTTCAATATCTTTTTTATTATTAAGGCACTAAATATTTAAGCGTAGGTACCAAATAGGTACTGAAAGAAACCTGCCCTCTGGAGGTCCTTATAAGTTTAGTAAAACAGTTAGACTGTTTACTTAGAATTGAAGATGGCCAATATTAAGTGTGATCGTCTATTGGGTTAGGAATACATTGCGTTAAAGTAGTGACTTGATAGTTCTTACGAAGTGGAGCAGTGTTTTGCTTGAGATGTATAAAGAGGAAACATTTAAGCTTAAATACAAAAAAAAACTACAAGAATACGGGGCTCCCATCCATCCTACACACCCGTCCGAAAGGGGCCAAGACGCACTCATACGACTTTCCTAAACGACCGAAAAATTTTGAATTACACGACGCTCTGCATATTGAAGAAGAAAGCCAAAAGATCAAATACTCCTAATATTATGGAAACTAACGAAGTTAATTGCGCTCCACTAGGAAGCAAGTTAAAAGGGGTCTAGGTTGGGGAACCAGGTCCGGAGAGACCTGGTCCATGGCAACCCCGGGGATAGTCCCCGTGGCCAACCAACCCGGATTCCTACCTATCTAAGCCTACCTAACTAGCTCAAAGTCGAAAGACTGAGCATCCGCGTACCCTAAGGCCGAAAAGTATTTTGGGGACAATCTTTCACAAGAAACCCAGAAGGTGAACTGTAGAATAATGGGTGGGTGGCCAAACCCTTCGTGTTGTGTGTTTTGTTGAGGTATGGAAGCTTTCCTCTAAGGCACCAGGGCCGGAAAGCTACGCACCTCAACGCGGGGTAGTCTGGACTAGACCATGTATAGTAACTTATGCTTGCAATACCAACCCAGGAACTTAGAAGTAGATCTTGTAATACTAGGTGTTGTGGCAACTAGCATTACCTCACACCCCTAGTCCGAGAACAGGTATAGAGTGTAGCGCTTACTCTACAGTTCAAATCAACCTCTGTACGCGCGGTGGCACTTCACAGCATACATACACAGGTTAATAAAATTTAATATTTAAATTAAATTAGAAAATTCGTCAGTCCCCCTTTTAAAATTTGTTAAAATAATTTTTATTATAATTTGGAAGATTAATCCGATTTAAGATATATTAATGTTATAAAAAAGGTTGTAACGTTTGGAATAATTAAATCATTAATTTACAAAGACATTCCTAGCTGAAGAGTAAGAAGATCTTGGCATTGAAGTAAGTATGTTGTGACTGTCCTTCATCCATATCCATTCACAGAAAACGTTCATATATCAGCATCCATGAGTCTTCTAGATAAAAGATATAAGGTTGAAAACGTTCACTCCTTTCCTTTCTTTCCGATTTTATCAAAATATTCCCAGTTCCAATTTAGAAAAAGGAAATCTCAACGTTGGATTATTATCTAATCTAAATATAAATAAAATTGAAATCATAATTCAAAAATAAATTAAAAGAATTTATACTTACATTTTTCCTCTTTTAATTCACTCCTATAAAACACGAGTATATTGTTGCACTCACTTTCAAAGAATGATATAATTGCTTGTTGTCAAAAGGCCGAGTTGACGCAAATTTTCAAATTTGAAATAAAAGAATTATAAATAAAACTAGACATCTGAATGTCAAAGTGTCAAAGATAGTTTATTAAAGAAAGAATAAAAGTGTCAAAATTTGAAATATTTCAAAATATTTTAACTTAAGTGTCAAACTTGTGAACTCTTGAAATATTCTATGTTAAGTGTCAAACTTGAAAACCCTTGAAATATTCTATGTTAAGTGTCAAACTTGAAAACCCTTGAAATATTCTATGTTAAGTGTCAAACTAGAAAACCCTTGAAAAATTCTATGTTAAATGTCAAACTTGAAAACCCTTGAAAAATTCTATGTTAAGTGTCAAACTTGAAAACCTTTGAAATATTCTATGTTAAGTGTCAAACTTGAAAACCCTTGAAAAATTCTATGTTAAGTGTCAAACTTGAAAACCCTTGAAATATTCTATGTTAAGTGTCAAACTTGAAAACCCTTGAAAAATTCTATGTTAAGTGTCAAGCTTGAAAACCCTTGAAAAATTCTATGTTAAGTGTCAAACTTGAAAACCCTTGAAATATTCTATGTTAAGTGTCAAACTTGAAAACCCTTGAAATATTCTATGTTAAGTGTCAAACTTGAAAACCCTTGAAAAATTCTATGTTAAATAACTAGATTGTAATATCACACGGAAACCACTCAAAAGTAAAATCTAAGTAGAACACTTTAGTTTCTCAAACTTAAATTACACAACACTACACTTGCACGATATCTCCAGCTCAACGTTAGGTTCGGGAACCGTTGCTCCTGCGGAATATGACACGAAAACCAAAGGGTTCACAGGACGTTACACGTACAATAATAAATTAACACAACGTTACACTAGTTGTATGTCACTCGCACAATAATGAATTCACAAAACATTACACACGCAGAATGTCACTTGCACAATAATAATTTCGCAAAACGTTAAACACACGGGATGTCACTCGCGCAATAATAAATCGCAAAATGATGTACACGCGGATTGTCACTCGCACAATAATAATTTCGCAAAACGTTAAACACGCGGGATGTCACTCGCGCAATAATAAATCGCAAAATGATGTACACGCGGATTGTCACTCGCACAATAATAATTTCGCAAAACGTTAAACACGCGGGATGTCACTCGCGCAATAATAAATCGCAAAATGTTAGACACACGGGATGTCACTCGCGCAATAATAAATCGCAAAATGTTAGACACACGGGATGTCACTCGCGCAATAATAAATCACAAAACGATAGATTCGCGTAACACATAACTTTACGATCACTTTGCCTAAGCATTAATTTTGGAATTTCCTTCACGCTTATTTGATACAAATGGTAAGTAAACACTTACGTCTGCAGGTTTGGATCTCAAACCTGGCATTCTCAAAGTAGTTGTCCCATCATAATCCAGTTCTATATACAGGACGATTTTTCATTGTTACAAGACATTTTTTTACTTCTTCCTTTACTCTGAAAAATACGAACAATATTAGTATTTCTTATATAATATAGATAAAAACATAATTCTAGAAAGTTACAATAAACAATTTTTTTGTCAAATTCACGTATTCCAATTTCATACCACCCTTTGTTCGATCTCTGCCCTACAAATCCAAATGAGATTGGTCACTTTATAGGAGCACCCTAGCAGCGATCTGCAATAGAAGATATTACTCCATTCTATCTTTCCTAGATATAAAAAAAAATACTTATCTTTAAAATAGAATTTCACAATGCTCCCAGGCAGGTGGAGCACCTCCAGTTTGGCAGTTTTCACCATTTTTTTGACTTTGTTAAGCACTGAAAACACGTTTTTTTTCAGTCGTTCCATTTTGTTCCTTCCTTCAACCCACCCAAAATTTGACTCCATCTTTCCTGTTCTAAAACTGTCAGAAAAACTTTCAAACCAAAAACGTCACACACATTTCAATTTTCTTTGCCGCCTACAACATTTGTCGCCTTATACTTTGACATGAAGTCTTCATAAAGAAGTTCCTTACTCCAACACGGAATATAAAACCAAAATTAGGGTTCGGTCGGTCAAATGGGTCAAATATTTAATGTTTTAGCAAGATAAACATTTTCAATTTTTTATGTCGAACGACGTGGTTCTCTACAATCCTCCCCCAGATTTTGGTTCTATACCCATAGATTCAAAATCTTATACCTCAAAGAGAGCTAGTCGTTTATCATAAAAATAAAAGAGGAGAAAAAAATTTAAAACTTTAATTATAATTAGAAAATTAACAAATATTAAATATTTATCTCAATCATTGACAATGCTAAATGGGTTTCTCTAAACATAATATCGAGATAAATGTATCGCACTAAAAGTTCCTCGAACTGTTAATCTATCTGAATCAACTAAAACATAAATATTTCCAGGCTTCCTAATTAAAACTCTATAGGGACCTTCGAATCTAAGTTTAAACTTTTTGAATAAAGATTTCCTAGTATCTGATTTATTTAATTTTCGAATTTTCACTAAATCTCCCACTTGAAATTCTATCAATCGGTGTGTCTTATTATAAAATTCCCTTCTAATTTGTCCTGCCTGCCTTAAATTTTCCTTAACCTCTTCTCTAATAGTCTCAACATCCCTAGTATTTTCAAAATGAGGCAAAACCCGATCAATGGTTAACCTGGCCGAACTCCCGAAAACTATTTCCTTTGGGAATATTTTGTCGAATTGTGATAAGTGTTGTTATATAGCTCTTCAACATCTCCCAAAATCTTGTACCATCCTTTATGATTATGATGACAAAAAATACGAAAGTATTTGGATAACTCCTTATTCACCCTTTCTGTAGTATTGGGTCTCGGATTCCTAATCGAAGTATAAAGTGCACGAATTCCCAATTCTCTTAATCCAGTTCTCCATATCATACTAATAAATTGTCTTCCATTATCTGTCATAACTATTTTGGGCTTGATGATTCTAACAAACTCTTTTAATTTCTTTAAAACCGCTCTAGAAGTAGCCCTGCTTAAACCATACAATTTAATGTATTTGCTAAATGAATCTTGTAATACAAAAATATAAGAATATCTTGATTGAGCTCTAGGTAATGGTCCGTACAGGTCTCCCATTACAAGATCTCCTATCCCTTCTGTAATAATCGAATTACAAGGTCCAACATATTTAATAGGATCATCCTTCGATAATTGGCAAACTCTGCATTTCCGAATAACAGATCTAACTGTTGTTTTCATCCCAATCCAATAAAACCGTTGCCGAATGTAATGATAAGTTTTATAGACTCCCGAATGTCCCATCTCAATATGTACTTGTCTACAGGTTTCCTCCGTAAAATTTCCGGTAAGAAAATCACTTGACGATCAACATTAGGTGGGTCATAGTATAGAATTCCATTAATCAAAGAGCATCTGGATGCGATTCTACCCAATCGGTCCTCCCCCAAACCATTCAATTCTAAAACTCGTTGTCTAATATTCATAATAATATTATCCATCATTTGATATTCATTCAAGCGTTCTAATTTCTCATTTAAAGACCGGCTTGAAGAAACTCCCATATACATAATATTTGGGCATTTCACCTTTTCTTCCTGAATAACTCCCCCAACAGGATACCTCGAAAGTATATCCGGTACTATATTTTCCGTCCCTTTAATATGTTCGATTTTATAATTGAATTGTTCTAAAACAAGATCCATCTAGTTACACGGGCATTAAACAATTTAACATTTTTAATAAATATTAATGGTTTATGATCGGTCTTAATAATTATCGGTACTCCTTAAATATGTCTCAAACTTTTTCAAATTGTAAATTATAGCCCACAGTTCCTGTTCAGTAACAGTCCACCTCAACTCCGGTCCACGTAAAGCTCTACTACAAAACCCAAGGATCTTCATATTTCCCTCATCATCAATTTGATATAGCACTCCTCCAATCCCTATTCCCGAACTATCCACTTGTAAATAATATTCTCTGTTTTGATCTGGATGGCGTAGTAAAATAGTTGACAAGAATTCCTTCTTCAACTCATCCATTGCCGATTGTTCCTCTTGACCCCACTTCCATCTTTGTTCCTTACGTAAAAGATTATTAAGAGGAATCGTCAAAAGGCTATAGTTAGGAATAAACCTCCGATAGTAATTACATAACCCCAAAAAGGCTCTTAATTGTTTAACTTTCTTAGGTTCTGGGAACTCTTGGATCGCTTCGACTTTAGCCGGGTCAGTCCTAATCCCATCTATTGAGACTATATGTCCTAACATTTTAACTTCTTCACAAACAAATTTACATTTTTCTATGTTACAGGTCATACCAGCCATTTCTAACCGATTTAAAACCTCGTCTATATGATGAAGGTGTTCAACCCAAGTCCCTGCTGTCAGAATAGCCAGATCATCAAGATAATTTACGCAAAATTCTCTAACTTCTATCCCTAGAATTTTATCCATGGCCCTGCTAAAACTTCCAACCGAAGTTTTCAAACCTTGGGGTAATACGTTATAAACATAAGATTTCCCATTTACTGTAAATCCTGTGTACCTCTTACTATTTTCCGAAATGGGAATTTGAAAATACGCGTTATTTAAATCTAAAATCGTAATAAATTTCACCCCATGGAAAGCATTCAAAACATCTATCTGAAGTGGTGGTGCTTCCGACTCTGCAACCATGAATTTATTTATTTCCTTGCATCTAGAAGAATACGAACTGAACCATCAGGTTTTATAGCAAAGGTTAGCGGACTACAATAAGGAGTTGATGTTCTTGAAATAATTCCCATTTCAATCATTTCGTTAATTTTATCCTCGACCTTTGATCTATAAGCATAAGGAATTGGATAAGTTCTATTAATCTTTGGTGTTGTTGTTTCCATTTTAATCTCATGAACGTAACAATTCGCCCTTCCTAATTTTTGTGAAAACACCGCTTTGTGTTTCTCCAAAAGTTTAAACAAAGAAAGTTTTTGTTTAGACGAGATTTCCATTCCCAATTTAACTTTCTTTCTATAGCTATTTGACTCAATTGTTTTAGTTTCCTTTTGAAGTACTTCTTTCTGAAGATTCACTCCTGGAGAATCCTCGTACACCTTCTCTAAAAATGGTACAACAACCTTGTTACCTCCCCCTGTGTTTAAGATTAGCGCCTTCGGATCACCTAAATCAATCTTAGCCTCATTTGCTATTAACCAATCAAACCCAAGGATCATATTTTTAGCCAATTTGGGAATAACTAATAATCCGATCTCAAATTCACAACCCTTAATCTCCAAGGTTATACTAGTTAAGAAATTTATTTTTAAGCTTTTCTGTCCTACTGCCCCTTTTATAAATAAAGGCTTTATTGGGAGCTTGGCCAAGTTTTGAATTGAATTCAGTTTGAAAGAAATCCTCAGCTATACAAGTTATTTGCCCGTGTCTACTAACACCACAAAGACCTCCCCAGGTCTTTGTGGTGTTAGTAGTGGGTAGAAATAACTTTATAGCTGAGGATTTCTTCTATTTTATTATAAATTTTCAAATTTGAAATAAAAGAATTATAAATAAAACTAGACATCTGAATGTCAAAGTGTCAAAGATAGTTTATTAAAGAAAGAATAAAAGTGTCAAAATTTGAAATATTTCAAAATATTTTAACTTAAGTGTCAAACTTGTGAACTCTTGAAATATTCTATGTTAAGTGTCAAACTTGAAAACCCTTGAAATATTCTATGTTAAGTGTCAAACTTGAAAACCCTTGAAATATTCTATGTTAAGTGTCAAACTAGAAAACCCTTGAAAAATTCTATGTTAAATGTCAAACTTGAAAACCCTTGAAAAATTCTATGTTAAGTGTCAAACTTGAAAACCCTTGAAATATTCTATGTTAAGTGTCAAACTTGAAAACCCTTGAAAAATTCTATGTTAAGTGTCAAACTTGAAAACCCTTGAAATATTCTATGTTAAGTGTCAAACTTGAAAACCCTTGAAAAATTCTATGTTAAGTGTCAAGCTTGAAAACCCTTGAAAATTCTATGTTAAGTGTCAAACTTGAAAACCCTTGAAATATTCTATGTTAAGTGTCAAACTTGAAAACCCTTGAAATATTCTATGTTAAGTGTCAAACTTGAAAACCCTTGAAAAATTCTATGTTAAATAACTAGATTGTAATATCACACAAAAGGGAAACCACTCAAAAGTAAAATCTAAGTAGAACACTTTAGTTTCTCAAACTTAAATTACACAACACTACACTTGCACGATATCTCCAGCTCAACGTTAGGTTCGGGAACCGTTGCTCCTGCGGAATATGACACGAAAACCAAAGGGTTCACAGGACGTTACACGTACAATAATAAATTAACACAACGTTACACTAGTTGTATGTCACTCGCACAATAATGAATTCACAAAACATTACACACGCAGAATGTCACTTGCACAATAATAATTTCGCAAAACGTTAAACACACGGGATGTCACTCGCGCAATAATAAATCGCAAAATGATGTACACGCGGATTGTCACTCGCACAATAATAATTTCGCAAAACGTTAAACACGCGGGATGTCACTCGCGCAATAATAAATCGCAAAATGATGTACACGCGGATTGTCACTCGCACAATAATAATTTCGCAAAACGTTAAACACGCGGGATGTCACTCGCGCAATAATAAATCGCAAAATGTTAGACACACGGGATGTCACTCGCGCAATAATAAATCGCAAAATGTTAGACACACGGGATGTCACTCGCGCAATAATAAATCACAAAACGATAGATTCGCGTAACACATAACTTTACGATCACTTTGCCTAAGCATTAATTTTGGAATTTCCTTCACGCTTATTTGATACAAATGGTAAGTAAACACTTACGTCTGCAGGTTTGGATCTCAAACCTGGCATTCTCAAAGTAGTTGTCCCATCATAATCCAGTTCTATATACAGGACGATTTTTCATTGTTACAAGACATTTTTTTACTTCTTCCTTTACTCTGAAAAATACGAACAATATTAGTATTTCTTATATAATATAAATAAAAACATAATTCTAGAAAGTTACAATAAACAATTTTTTTGTCAAATTCACGTATTCCAATTTCATACCACCCTTTGTTCGATCTCTGCCCTACAAATCCAAATGAGATTGGTCACTTTATAGGAGCACCCTAGCAGCGATCTGCAATAGAAGATATTACTCCATTCTATCTTTCCTAGATATAAAAAAAAATACTTATCTTTAAAATAGAATTTCACAATGCTCCCAGGCAGGTGGAGCACCTCCAGTTTGGCAGTTTTCACCATTTTTTTGACTTTGTTAAGCACTGAAAACACGTTTTTTTTCAGTCGTTCCATTTTGTTCCTTCCTTCAACCCATCCAAAATTTGACTCCATCTTTCCTGTTCTAAAACTGTCAGAAAAACTTTCAAACCAAAAACGTCACACACATTTCAATTTTCTTTGCCGCCTACAACATTTGTCGCCTTATACTTTGACATGAAGTCTTCATAAAGAAGTTCCTTACTCCAACACGGAATATAAAACCAAAATTAGGGTTCGGTCGGTCAAATGGGTCAAATATTTAATGTTTTAGCAAGATAAACATTTTCAATTTTTTATGTCGAACGACGTGGTTCTCTACAATCCTCCCCCAGATTTTGGTTCTATACCCATAGATTCAAAATCTTATACCTCAAAGAGAGCTAGTCGTTTATCATAAAAATAAAAGAGGAGAAAAAAATTTAAAACTTTAATTATAATTAGAAAATTAACAAATATTAAATATTTATCTCAATCATTGACAATGCTAAATGGGTTTCTCTAAACATAATATCGAGATAAATGTATCGCACTAAAAGTTCCTCGAACTGTTAATCTATCTGAATCAACTAAAACATAAATATTTCCAGGCTTCCTAATTAAAACTCTATAGGGACCTTCGAATCTAAGTTTAAACTTTTTGAATAAAGATTTCCTAGTATCTGATTTATTTAATTTTCGAATTTTCACTAAATCTCCCACTTGAAATTCTATCAATCGGTGTGTCTTATTATAAAATTCCCTTCTAATTTGTCCTGCCTGCCTTAAATTTTCCTTAACCTCTTCTCTAATAGTCTCAACATCCCTAGTATTTTCAAAATGAGGCAAAACCCGATCAATGGTTAACCTGGCCGAACTCCCGAAAACTATTTCCTTTGGGAATATTTTGTCGAATTGTGATAAGTGTTGTTATATAGCTCTTCAACATCTCCCAAAATCTTGTACCATCCTTTATGATTATGATGACAAAAAATACGAAAGTATTTGGATAACTCCTTATTCACCCTTTCTGTAGTATTGGGTCTCGGATTCCTAATCGAAGTATAAAGTGCACGAATTCCCAATTCTCTTAATCCAGTTCTCCATATCATACTAATAAATTGTCTTCCATTATCTGTCATAACTATTTTGGGCTTGATGATTCTAACAAACTCTTTTAATTTCTTTAAAACCGCTCTAGAAGTAGCCCTGCTTAAACCATACAATTTAATGTATTTGCTAAATGAATCTTGTAATACAAAAATATAAGAATATCTTGATTGAGCTCTAGGTAATGGTCCGTACAGGTCTCCCATTACAAGATCTCCTATCCCTTCTGTAATAATCGAATTACAAGGTCCAACATATTTAATAGGATCATCCTTCGACAATTGGCAAACTCTGCATTTCCGAATAACAGATCTAACTGTTGTTTTCATCCCAATCCAATAAAACCGTTGCCGAATGTAATGATAAGTTTTATAGACTCCCGAATGTCCCATCTCAATATGTACTTGTCTACAGGTTTCCTCCGTAAAATTTCCGGTAAGAAAATCACTTGACGATCAACATTAGGTGGGTCATAGTATAGAATTCCATTAATCAAAGAGCATCTGGATGCGATTCTACCCAATCGGTCCTCCCCCAAACCATTCAATTCTAAAACTCGTTGTCTAATATTCATAATAATATTATCTATCATTTGATATTCATTCAAGCGTTCTAATTTCTCATTTAAAGACCGGCTTGAAGAAACTCCCATATACATAATATTTGGGCATTTCACCTTTTCTTCCTGAATAACTCCCCCAACAGGATACCTCGAAAGTATATCCGGTACTATATTTTCCGTCCCTTTAATATGTTCGATTTTATAATTGAATTGTTCTAAAAACAAGATCCATCTAGTTACACGGGCATTAAACAATTTAACATTTTTAATAAATATTAATGGTTTATGATCGGTCTTAATAATTATCGGTACTCCCCTTAAATATGTCTCAAACTTTTTCAAATTGTAAATTATAGCCCACAGTTCCTGTTCAGTAACAGTCCACCTCAACTCCGGTCCACGTAAAGCTCTACTACAAAACCCAAGGATCTTCATATTTCCCTCATCATCAATTTGATATAGCACTCCTCCAATCCCTATTCCCGAACTATCCACTTGTAAATAATATTCTCTGTTTTGATCTGGATGGCGTAGTAAAATAGTTGACAAGAATTCCTTCTTCAACTCATCCATTGCCGATTGTTCCTCTTGACCCCACTTCCATCTTTGTTCCTTACGTAAAAGATTATTAAGAGGAATCGTCAAAAGGCTATAGTTAGGAATAAACCTCCGATAGTAATTACATAACCCCAAAAAGGCTCTTAATTGTTTAACTTTCTTAGGTTCTGGGAACTCTTGGATCGCTTCGACTTTAGCCGGGTCAGTCCTAATCCCATCTATTGAGACTATATGTCCTAACATTTTAACTTCTTCACAAACAAATTTACATTTTTCTATGTTACAGGTCATACCAGCCATTTCTAACCGATTTAAAACCTCGTCTATATGATGAAGGTGTTCAACCCAAGTCCCTGCTGTCAGAATAGCCAGATCATCAAGATAATTTACGCAAAATTCTCTAACTTCTATCCCTAGAATTTTATCCATGGCCCTGCTAAAACTTCCAACCGAAGTTTTCAAACCTTGGGGTAATACGTTATAAACATAAGATTTCCCATTTACTGTAAATCCTGTGTACCTCTTACTATTTTCCGAAATGGGAATTTGAAAATACGCGTTATTTAAATCTAAAATCGTAATAAATTTCACCCCATGGAAAGCATTCAAAACATCTATCTGAAGTGGTGGTGCTTCCGACTCTGCAACCATGAATTTATTTATTTCCTTGCATCTAGAAGAATACGAACTGAACCATCAGGTTTTATAGCAAAGGTTAGCGGACTACAATAAGGAGTTGATGTTCTTGAAATAATTCCCATTTCAATCATTTCGTTAATTTTATCCTCGACCTTTGATCTATAAGCATAAGGAATTGGATAAGTTCTATTAATCTTTGGTGTTGTTGTTTCCATTTTAATCTCATGAACGTAACAATTCGCCCTTCCTAATTTTTGTGAAAACACCGCTTTGTGTTTCTCCAAAAGTTTAAACAAAGAAAGTTTTTGTTTAGACGAGATTTCCATTCCCAATTTAACTTTCTTTCTATAGCTATTTGACTCAATTGTTTTAGTTTCCTTTTGAAGTACTTCTTTCTGAAGATTCACTCCTGGAGAATCCTCGTACACCTTCTCTAAAATGGTACAACAACCTTGTTACCTCCCCTGTGTTTAAGATTAGCGCCTTCGGATCACCTAAATCAATCTTAGCCTCATTTGCTATTAACCAATCAAACCCAAGGATCATATTTTTAGCCAATTTGGGAATAACTAATAATCCGATCTCAAATTCACAACCCTTAATCTCCAAGGTTATACTAGTTAAGAAATTTATTTTTAAGCTTTTCTGTCCTACTGCCCTTTTATAAATAAAGGCTTTATTGGGAGCTTGGCCAAGTTTTGAATTGAATTCAGTTTGAAAGAAATCCTCAGCTATACAAGTTATTTCGCTACCCGTGTCTACTAACACCACAAAGACCTCCCCAGGTCTTTGTGGTGTTAGTAGACACGGGTAGAAATAACTTGTATAGCTGAGGATTTCTTCTATTTTATTATAAATTTTCAAATTTGAAATAAAAGAATTATAAATAAAACTAGACATCTGAATGTCAAAGTGTCAAAGATAGTTTATTAAAGAAAGAATAAAAGTGTCAAAATTTGAAATATTTCAAAATATTTTAACTTAAGTGTCAAACTTGTGAACTCTTGAAATATTCTATGTTAAGTGTCAAACTTGAAAACCCTTGAAATATTCTATGTTAAGTGTCAAACTTGAAAACCCTTGAAATATTCTATGTTAAGTGTCAAACTAGAAAACCCTTGAAAAATTCTATGTTAAATGTCAAACTTGAAAACCCTTGAAAAATTCTATGTTAAGTGTCAAACTTGAAAACCCTTGAAATATTCTATGTTAAGTGTCAAACTTGAAAACCCTTGAAAATTCTATGTTAAGTGTCAAACTTGAAAACCCTTGAAATATTCTATGTTAAGTGTCAAACTTGAAAACCCTTGAAAAATTCTATGTTAAGTGTCAAGCTTGAAAACCCTTGAAAAATTCTATGTTAAGTGTCAAACTTGAAAACCCTTGAAATATTCTATGTTAAGTGTCAAACTTGAAAACCCTTGAAATATTCTATGTTAAGTGTCAAACTTGAAAACCCTTGAAAAATTCTATGTTAAATAACTAGATTGTAATATCACACAAAAGGGAAACCACTCAAAAGTAAAATCTAAGTAGAACACTTTAGTTTCTCAAACTTAAATTACACAACACTACACTTGCACGATATCTCCAGCTCAACGTTAGGTTCGGGAACCGTTGCTCCTGCGGAATATGACACGAAAACCAAAGGGTTCACAGGACGTTACACGTACAATAATAAATTAACACAACGTTACACTAGTTGTATGTCACTCGCACAATAATGAATTCACAAAACATTACACACGCAGAATGTCACTTGCACAATAATAATTTCGCAAAACGTTAAACACACGGGATGTCACTCGCGCAATAATAAATCGCAAAATGATGTACACGCGGATTGTCACTCGCACAATAATAATTTCGCAAAACGTTAAACACGCGGGATGTCACTCGCGCAATAATAAATCGCAAAATGATGTACACGCGGATTGTCACTCGCACAATAATAATTTCGCAAAACGTTAAACACGCGGGATGTCACTCGCGCAATAATAAATCGCAAAATGTTAGACACACGGGATGTCACTCGCGCAATAATAAATCGCAAAATGTTAGACACACGGGATGTCACTCGCGCAATAATAAATCACAAAACGATAGATTCGCGTAACACATAACTTTACGATCACTTTGCCTAAGCATTAATTTTGGAATTTCCTTCACGCTTATTTGATACAAATGGTAAGTAAACACTTACGTCTGCAGGTTTGGATCTCAAACCTGGCATTCTCAAAGTAGTTGTCCCATCATAATCCAGTTCTATATACAGGACGATTTTTCATTGTTACAAGACATTTTTTTACTTCTTCCTTTACTCTGAAAAATACGAACAATATTAGTATTTCTTATATAATATAGATAAAAACATAATTCTAGAAAGTTACAATAAACAATTTTTTTGTCAAATTCACGTATTCCAATTTCATACCACCCTTTGTTCGATCTCTGCCCTACAAATCCAAATGAGATTGGTCACTTTATAGGAGCACCCTAGCAGCGATCTGCAATAGAAGATATTACTCCATTCTATCTTTCCTAGATATAAAAAAAAATACTTATCTTTAAAATAGAATTTCACAATGCTCCCAGGCAGGTGGAGCACCTCCAGTTTGGCAGTTTTCACCATTTTTTTGACTTTGTTAAGCACTGAAAACACGTTTTTTTTCAGTCGTTCCATTTTGTTCCTTCCTTCAACCCATCCAAAATTTGACTCCATCTTTCCTGTTCTAAAACTGTCAGAAAAACTTTCAAACCAAAAACGTCACACACATTTCAATTTTCTTTGCCGCCTACAACATTTGTCGCCTTATACTTTGACATGAAGTCTTCATAAAGAAGTTCCTTACTCCAACACGGAATATAAAACCAAAATTAGGGTTCGGTCGGTCAAATGGGTCAAATATTTAATGTTTTAGCAAGATAAACATTTTCAATTTTTTATGTCGAACGACGTGGTTCTCTACAATCCTCCCCCAGATTTTGGTTCTATACCCATAGATTCAAAATCTTATACCTCAAAGAGAGCTAGTCGTTTATCATAAAAATAAAAGAGGAGAAAAAAATTTAAAACTTTAATTATAATTAGAAAATTAACAAATATTAAATATTTATCTCAATCATTGACAATGCTAAATGGGTTTCTCTAAACATAATATCGAGATAAATGTATCGCACTAAAAGTTCCTCGAACTGTTAATCTATCTGAATCAACTAAAACATAAATATTTCCAGGCTTCCTAATTAAAACTCTATAGGGACCTTCGAATCTAAGTTTAAACTTTTTGAATAAAGATTTCCTAGTATCTGATTTATTTAATTTTCGAATTTTCACTAAATCTCCACTTGAAATTCTATCAATCGGTGTGTCTTATTATAAAATTTCCTTCTAATTTGTCCTGCCTGCCTTAAATTTTCCTTAACCTCTTCTCTAATAGTCTCAACATCCCTAGTATTTTCAAAATGAGGCAAAACCCGATCAATAGTTAACCTGGCCGAACTCCCGAAAACTATTTCCTTTGGGGAATATTTTGTCGAATTGTGATAAGTGTTGTTATATAGCTCTTCAACATCTCCCAAAATCTTGTACCATCCTTTATGATTATGATGACAAAAAATACGAAAGTATTTGGATAACTCCTTATTCACCCTTTCTGTAGTATTGGGTCTCGGATTCCTAATCGAAGTATAAAGTGCACGAATTCCCAATTCTCTTAATCCAGTTCTCCATATCATACTAATAAATTGTCTTCCATTATCTGTCATAACTATTTTGGGCTTGATGATTCTAACAAACTCTTTTAATTTCTTTAAAACCGCTCTAGAAGTAGCCCTGCTTAAACCATACAATTTAATGTATTTGCTAAATGAATCTTGTAATACAAAAATATAAGAATATCTTGATTGAGCTCTAGGTAATGGTCCGTACAGGTCTCCCATTACAAGATCTCCTATCCCTTCTGTAATAATCGAATTACAAGGTCCAACATATTTAATAGGATCATCCTTCGACAATTGGCAAACTCTGCATTTCCGAATAACAGATCTAACTGTTGTTTTCATCCCAATCCAATAAAACCGTTGCCGAATGTAATGATAAGTTTTATAGACTCCCGAATGTCCCATCTCAATATGTACTTGTCTACAGGTTTCCTCCCGTAAAATTTCCGGTAAGAAAATCACTTGACGATCAACATTAGGTGGGTCATAGTATAGAATTCCATTAATCAAAGAGCATCTGGATGCGATTCTACCCAATCGGTCCTCCCCCAAACCATTCAATTCTAAAACTCGTTGTCTAATATTCATAATAATATTATCCATCATTTGATATTCATTCAAGCGTTCTAATTTCTCATTTAAAGACCGGCTTGAAGAAACTCCCATATACATAATATTTGGGCATTTCACCTTTTCTTCCTGAATAACTCCCCCAACAGGATACCTCGAAAGTATATCCGGTACTATATTTTCCGTCCCTTTAATATGTTCGATTTTATAATTGAATTGTTCTAAAAACAAGATCCATCTAGTTACACGGGCATTAAACAATTTAACATTTTTAATAAATATTAATGGTTTATGATCGGTCTTAATAATTATCAGTACTCCTTAAATATGTCTCAAACTTTTTCAAATTGTAAATTATAGCCCACAGTTCCTGTTCAGTAACAGTCCACCTCAACTCCGGTCCACGTAAAGCTCTACTACAAAACCCAAGGATCTTCATATTTCCTCATCATCAATTTGATATAGCACTCCTCCAATCCCTATTCCCGAACTATCCACTTGTAAATAATATTCTCTGTTTTGATCTGGATGGCGTAGTAAAATAGTTGACAAGAATTCCTTCTTCAACTCATCCATTGCCGATTGTTCCTCTTGACCCCACTTCCATCTTTGTTCCTTACGTAAAAGATTATTAAGAGGAATCGTCAAAAGGCTATAGTTAGGAATAAACCTCCGATAGTAATTACATAACCCCAAAAGGCTCTTAATTGTTTAACTTTCTTAGGTTCTGGGAACTCTTGGATCGCTTCGACTTTAGCCGGGTCAGTCCTAATCCCATCTATTGAGACTATATGTCCTAACATTTTAACTTCTTCACAAACAAATTTACATTTTTCTATGTTACAGGTCATACCAGCCATTTCTAACCGATTTAAAACCTCGTCTATATGATGAAGGTGTTCAACCCAAGTCCCTGCTGTCAGAATAGCCAGATCATCAAGATAATTTACGCAAAATTCTCTAACTTCTATCCCTAGAATTTTATCCATGGCCCTGCTAAAACTTCCAACCGAAGTTTTCAAACCTTGGGTAATACGTTATAAACATAAGATTTCCCATTTACTGTAAATCCTGTGTACCTCTTACTATTTTCCGAAATGGGAATTTGAAAATACGCGTTATTTAAATCTAAAATCGTAATAAATTTCACCCCATGGAAAGCATTCAAAACATCTATCTGAAGTGGTGGTGCTTCCGACTCTGCAACCATGAATTTATTTATTTCCTTGCATCTAGAAGAATACGAACTGAACCATCAGGTTTTATAGCAAAGGTTAGCGGACTACAATAAGGAGTTGATGTTCTTGAAATAATTCCCATTTCAATCATTTCGTTAATTTTATCCTCGACCTTTGATCTATAAGCATAAGGAATTGGATAAGTTCTATTAATCTTTGGTGTTGTTGTTTCCATTTTAATCTCATGAACGTAACAATTCGCCCTTCCTAATTTTTGTGAAAACACCGCTTTGTGTTTCTCCAAAAGTTTAAACAAAGAAAGTTTTTGTTTAGACGAGATTTCCATTCCCAATTTAACTTTCTTTCTATAGCTATTTGACTCAATTGTTTTAGTTTCCTTTTGAAGTACTTCTTTCTGAAGATTCACTCCTGGAGAATCCTCGTACACCTTCTCTAAAAATGGTACAACAACCTTGTTACCTCCCCCTGTGTTTAAGATTAGCGCCTTCGGATCACCTAAATCAATCTTAGCCTCATTTGCTATTAACCAATCAAACCCAAGGATCATATTTTTAGCCAATTTGGGAATAACTAATAATCCGATCTCAAATTCACAACCCTTAATCTCCAAGGTTATACTAGTTAAGAAATTTATTTTTAAGCTTTTCTGTCCTACTGCCCCTTTTATAAATAAAGGCTTTATTGGGAGCTTGGCCAAGTTTTGAATTGAATTCAGTTTGAAAAAGAAATCCTCAGCTATACAAGTTATTTCGCTACCCGTGTCTACTAACACCACAAAGACCTCCCCCAGGTCTTTGTGGTGTTAGTAGACACGGGTAGCGAAATAACTTGTATAGCTGAGGATTTCTTCTATTTTATTATAAATTTTCAAATTTGAAATAAAAGAATTATAAATAAAACTAGACATCTGAATGTCAAAGTGTCAAAGATAGTTTATTAAAGAAAGAATAAAAGTGTCAAAATTTGAAATATTTCAAAATATTTTAACTTAAGTGTCAAACTTGTGAACTCTTGAAATATTCTATGTTAAGTGTCAAACTTGAAAACCCTTGAAATATTCTATGTTAAGTGTCAAACTTGAAAACCCTTGAAATATTCTATGTTAAGTGTCAAACTAGAAAACCCTTGAAAAATTCTATGTTAAATGTCAAACTTGAAAACCCTTGAAAAATTCTATGTTAAGTGTCAAACTTGAAAACCCTTGAAATATTCTATGTTAAGTGTCAAACTTGAAAACCCTTGAAATATTCTATGTTAAGTGTCAAACTTGAAAACCCTTGAAATATTCTATGTTAAGTGTCAAACTTGAAAACCCTTGAAAAATTCTATGTTAAGTGTCAAGCTTGAAAACCCTTGAAAAATTCTATGTTAAGTGTCAAACTTGAAAACCCTTGAAATATTCTATGTTAAGTGTCAAACTTGAAAACCCTTGAAATATTCTATGTTAAGTGTCAAACTTGAAAACCCTTGAAAAATTCTATGTTAAATAACTAGATTGTAATATCACACAAAAGGGAAACCACTCAAAAGTAAAATCTAAGTAGAACACTTTAGTTTCTCAAACTTAAATTACACAACACTACACTTGCACGATATCTCCAGCTCAACGTTAGGTTCGGGAACCGTTGCTCCTGCGGAATATGACACGAAAACCAAAGGGTTCACAGGACGTTACACGTACAATAATAAATTAACACAACGTTACACTAGTTGTATGTCACTCGCACAATAATGAATTCACAAAACATTACACACGCAGAATGTCACTTGCACAATAATAATTTCGCAAAACGTTAAACACACGGGATGTCACTCGCGCAATAATAAATCGCAAAATGATGTACACGCGGATTGTCACTCGCACAATAATAATTTCGCAAAACGTTAAACACGCGGGATGTCACTCGCGCAATAATAAATCGCAAAATGATGTACACGCGGATTGTCACTCGCACAATAATAATTTCGCAAAACGTTAAACACGCGGGATGTCACTCGCGCAATAATAAATCGCAAAATGTTAGACACACGGGATGTCACTCGCGCAATAATAAATCGCAAAATGTTAGACACACGGGATGTCACTCGCGCAATAATAAATCACAAAACGATAGATTCGCGTAACACATAACTTTACGATCACTTTGCCTAAGCATTAATTTTGGAATTTCCTTCACGCTTATTTGATACAAATGGTAAGTAAACACTTACGTCTGCAGGTTTGGATCTCAAACCTGGCATTCTCAAAGTAGTTGTCCCATCATAATCCAGTTCTATATACAGGACGATTTTTCATTGTTACAAGACATTTTTTTACTTCTTCCTTTACTCTGAAAAATACGAACAATATTAGTATTTCTTATATAATATAGATAAAAACATAATTCTAGAAAGTTACAATAAACAATTTTTTTGTCAAATTCACGTATTCCAATTTCATACCACCCTTTGTTCGATCTCTGCCCTACAAATCCAAATGAGATTGGTCACTTTATAGGAGCACCCTAGCAGCGATCTGCAATAGAAGATATTACTCCATTCTATCTTTCCTAGATATAAAAAAAAATACTTATCTTTAAAATAGAATTTCACAATGCTCCCAGGCAGGTGGAGCACCTCCAGTTTGGCAGTTTTCACCATTTTTTTGACTTTGTTAAGCACTGAAAACACGTTTTTTTTCAGTCGTTCCATTTTGTTCCTTCCTTCAACCCATCCAAAATTTGACTCCATCTTTCCTGTTCTAAAACTGTCAGAAAAACTTTCAAACCAAAAACGTCACACACATTTCAATTTTCTTTGCCGCCTACAACATTTGTCGCCTTATACTTTGACATGAAGTCTTCATAAAGAAGTTCCTTACTCCAACACGGAATATAAAACCAAAATTAGGGTTCGGTCGGTCAAATGGGTCAAATATTTAATGTTTTAGCAAGATAAACATTTTCAATTTTTTATGTCGAACGACGTGGTTCTCTACAGTACTAAATTATGGCAATATTCAAATGTCTATTTATTACTTTGGCAAGTCATACTGATGAAAAAAAAAACTGTTCGGCTTGCTTTAAAAATCTGGAAAACAGATATGTTTAGGTACTAAATAATTCACAGATAAATGCATTATTATAAAGCCGTTATCATGGAAATCATAAATGTGGCCAGTCATTCAGACATCAGAATGACTGACCACTTTATTTGTTCAATATCTTTTTTATTATTTAGGTACTAAATGTTTATGCATAGGTACCAAATAGTACTAAATAGATACTAAATTATGGCAATATTCAAATGTCTTTTTATAACTTTGGCCAGTCATTCTGATGGACACAAATATTTTGGTAACATTTTGGCACTCCAACTCTACATAAATAGAAATATGTATTGGATAAAACCAATTTCAGTTAACTTCATTTTAACTTCAAAGAAAGTTTGGCATTTAGTGGTGTAAAAACAATATCAAAACGAGTGCAAATTAGTGACTTATTTATGACAACGAAGATTTTCCGCGCGACCGAATTTTATTAAAATTTTCTTTTACTGTATTTGTTTTGTACAAGTAAAGCATATGTATTGTTTCTACTTATTATTATTATGATGTAAATTCACAATACATACATACTTATATTACGCCTATATTATAGGTATCCCTTACGGGTTTGGTTGAGCGTAAACGGCTGTAAAAACGGCCATATTCCCTAGTTTATGTAGAGCTAAAGTTATATGACGTCAACGCTAATTAAAAAGCAGTCAATGTTCGAATATGGAAAGCACTCTGATTGGACTAGCAAAATGTATTGTCTTCCGCCACGTATTGACAGTGCTGCATGAGTTGTGTGCTGTGTTGTTTTGTGCACTATGCGAACGGGGCAGGTCTATTCTAGTATTTTTTAAGTTTCTATGTATGAACATTAGTATCAAAGAAAAAACACCAAGATACATACATACATATATCCTTTGCGGGGTAGGCAGGGTGTAAAAACTGCCAATTACGTCTGACGAAACTTTGATAATAATATAATAATAATTCTTTATTCAGGCAATACAAAACATAACAGTAAAAAACTGAATAGTCTTATGAACCCAGAAGTATTCTAATTTAAAAATATCATAATAAACCTACTTACTTATTCATTCAGATTCAAAGATTCGCTAGATTACGTTATATGACGTCAACGCTAATTAAAAAGCAGTCAATGTTCGAATATGGAAAGCACTCTGATTGGAATAGCAAAATTCTTCCGCCACGTATTGACAGTGCTGCATGAGTTGTGTGTTGTTTTGTGCACTATGCGAACGGGGCAGGTCTATTCTAGTATTTTTTAAGTTTCTCTGTTTGCACTAAAGTGTGAAAGCGCTAATTAAAAAGCAGTCAATGTTCGAATATGGAAAGCACTCTGATTGGAATAGCAAAACGTATTGTCTTCCGCCACGTATTGACAGTGCTGCATGAGTTATGTGTTGTGAACTATGCGAATGGGGCAGGTCTATTCTAGTATTTTTCAAGTTTCTCTATTTGCACTTTAGTACCAAAGGAGAAAATTTAGGTACCTAATGGCAACTAATAAGATATTTCTGCGTCGATATGTCCAGGCGAGCAATACGCGAAAACGTTCGGTTGCTGTCTATGATGGCGGCCGTTACACAACCATATCAGAGGCCTGCTACTTGTAGTAGGCGGTTGAAAAACTCTGACATCAGGATTCATCGGGTCGTTGAACGACTCGGTGTCCCACACGAAGAGAGAGAGAGAGAGAGAGAGCGGTATATTGGACTGTAATTGTACATCTCATGATTTCCGGTGTTTTTCCACCTCCGATCCGATTTGACGAAAATATAGTATATGAAATCCTTTATAAAAACTGAATACCGTACTCAACACGTCATTTGTAATTTTTACGGTGTCTGTGACCCTTGGTCCCGGTAGGCTACAGTCCTGACTCTCCCAAACCATAATATCACACAATTCATTTACGTATAATTTATCTTGTAAAAAAATCAGTAAACACTATACCTACCTGTACCTAATTGCTTCCTGTGTTTAAAATATTCACAATTATCCTCTTTCTAATATGAGCGATAAGTGTTTACATCTACCTTTGTGTTTGTATTTCACCCATCTTGTCAGTAGATAGTATGCCCAATAACTCATAGGATTTTCATGATTACCGTGCTATTGTCTCGCAATTGTGGTACAGAATAGTGCCGGTGGTGGCGTGCTGCCGCGGCTCGCGCGCGCCGGTTATAAATCACATGCGCCTGCGCAGCGCCGATTAATCGCGGAGCAGCCCTACACAAATCAAATGTAAATGGATATAGTATGTTAAGTGCGCCCTGCCTAGTAATAATGATGTTAGCATTAGGCATATTAATTGAGTGGATAGGCGCTATCTCCGCGCCTGCTCGCACGCCACGGGCTCCAAGCAACTCCCGGGCTATCCTCTTACAAATCGCTGTAAAAGCTTACTTACACATTTATTGTTGAGATTAAAGACAGTTCTTACACGCACCGCGTGATGTTCCGAAGTTTTACCGGATCATTGTCTTTGACAATAGGATTTGAAAAATGTCCCCGTACAAAAGTTGGATATTGTCGTGCACGTTCCCGCATCAAATCGGGTCTGTCACAGATTGTGATTCTTACGTAACTATGGTGACTGGTAGTTAGCATTAGGCATATTAATTGAGTGGATAGGCGCTATCTCCGCGCCTGCTCGCACGCCACGGGCTCCAAGCAACTCCCGGGCTATCCTCTTACAAATCGCTGTAAAAGCTTACTTACACATTTATTGTTGAGATTAAAGACAGTTCTTACACGCACCGCATGATGTTCCGAAGTTTTACTGGATTCATTTCCTTGACGATAGGATTTGAAAATATCCTATACAAATTCGGATATTATACAGATTGTAATTGTTTCTGTAACTACCGCAATATCGTCCAGTGCATGTGAAATTGAAGTATTTTTTACGGTAAGTACCTATAAAAGTTTGGTTTATCTGTTTCGAATACGACTTAAACAGAAGTCGTTATCACTCAATCCGAATGATAATCTGCACCGATAAGATCTATATCAACATCGCCCACTTTAACGATTGGCCAATGCAATTTAAAACGCGTAAAGTATTCAACAGAACAGTAGATACCATAAATTGACAATGTTACACACCGTACATGAAACAAATAGTCTATAAAATTTAATTATGCAATCTCCGTGACATAAACAGACGAAACTGACTTTAACAACCAAATCGGCTAACATTGAAGCGGGTTCAAAAGGGCCGCTTCCTTAATACGGCATTAAACAGAATAAAAGCGTTGTTACTGCGGTTCGTTAGGGTCTCGGACCTTATTGAAATGAAGACCGGATCGCTAATGAAGGCCGCAAAATCAAATCGGTCGGTTTGAGGAGCGTTTATGCGCATTCAGTGTCGTGAGCAGACAGCTGCGCGCGGACAGTGTTGCCGCCGAGAGCTTGCTTCGTTTACTTACTAGAAATGGTTGTGCAAAAATTGTGTATTTTGTGCATAGCCAACTTTGACCTTATATAAATACGAATTATAGTTAGTTTTGATTTGTTGAATAAATATTCTGTCCATCTTAGTTAATAGTATTATTCAGATATTAAACTCGGCTCGGCTAGTTTGTTAGCATGCTCTGACTGTACGTACAGCGTAGTAGCAAGCGCCACCGCTAACGAACCAGGCTCCTTTAATTGAATCACCACAGCTTGGTGGTGGCAGAACTATGAACTCTTGACGTCATTCTTTCAGCATAAATCTAACAGATGTCAAATACAGCTTTTAAGCATGCCCTGACTGTACAGCGTAGTAGCAAGTAGCGCCGGGTGCGCCACCGCTAACGAACCAGGCTCCTTTAATTGAATCACCACAGCTTGGTCGTGGCCGGCACTATGAACTCTTGACATCATTCTTTCAGCATAAATCTGACAGATGTCAAATCCAGTTTGCTACCTTTGTCATGACTATACAGCGTAGTAGCAAGAAGCGTCGGTTTCGCCACCGCTAACGAACCCGGCTCCTTTAATTGAATCACCACAGACCGGTGGTGGCCGCACTATGAACTATTGACATCATTCTTTCAGCATAAATCTGACAGATGTCAAATCCAGTTTGTTAGCATGCCCTAACTGTACAGCGTAGTAGCAAGTAGCTCCGGGTGCGCCACTGCTAACGAACCAGGCTCCTTTAATTGAATCACCACAGCCCCGTGGTGGCCGCACTATGAACTCTTGACATCATTCTTTCTGCGTAAATCTGACAGATGTCAAATCCAGTCTGTTAGCATGCCCTAACTGTACAGCGTAGTAGCAAGTAGCTCCGGGTGCGCCACTGCTAACGAACCAGGCTCCTTTAATTGAATCACCAGAGCCCGGTGGTAGCCCGCACTATGAACTCTTCACATCATTCTTTCAGCCTAAGTCTGACAGATGTCAAATCCAGTCTGTTAGCATGGCCTGACTGTACAGCGTAGTAGCAAGTAGCGCTGGGTGCGCCACCATTAACGAACCAGGCTCCTTTAATTGAATCACTACAGCCCGATGGTGACCGGCACTATGAACTCTTGACATCATTCATGATTACGACTCGCTATAACACGATTTTCTGGATAGAGCTCGTTTCATTTTAAAAGATACGTCGTAGATATATATGTAAAGGATTCTACAAATTGAACGTACAGGAAACATATCATTTGTATTTGAATATGAATAAGTGTAACATCAAGCATCTTCCACGTAAATTGACATTATTTCACGTAATTTTAAGGAGGTGAGTTACGACTCATATAAAATAAAGAAAAATTTAATTCAAGAGAAACTCATGCCCGTAAGATATTTATCTAATCTCTTTCCTACCTATAAAATAAGTACCTGTGGTGCTCATATGACCACTAGACTTCAGAGGCAGTTAAACCAAATGGTTAAACTATTCGTAACAGACAGTAATAAAACCCACTTGTAAATGTTATTATTAGTAAAGCCGTATGGGAAAATATGTGAATGCAATTATGCTGGTGAATAATGAGAGGTTTAGATAAACAACTCTATTATTGATTGAATAGTTCGCAGACTCATTAATTTCTTACTCATTTCTAAATAGAGCGGAACCGTTCAAATGTTTTGTAATGGTGTGTTGTTAGCTTGAGATCGTTATTTGAATATAATTTGTAGAGCACTTTGTAGTTTTATTGGTAGTCTTCGCACAAGTATGAGAGCTATGATTTTAAATCTAGCATGTTATAATTTGTGAATTGACTGGCATTATAAAATGGTTAGATTTTTTGCTGACTTTTTACGGTGGGAAATTAGTATTATAAAGCTTTGTAGCAGCGTGAATCTGACTTTTGAATAAACACACCGTTACTATGCCGCAATAGGGACATCAACATAATGGAAAGAATTTGGAAGATTCCCTGTGCTTTTATGTCCATTTAATGAAGCTATTGACCTAAGGGTGAGCGCACAATATAGATGATGACAAAAGAAATCGATTTCCCTAATAGGTACAAGCGCAGCGCGCCAGGAGACACGGCCGCCAGCCACCAGCCGCGGTCTCGCCGATTATACTAATCACCGCGATAACTCTCCCATCGTGTGTACACACCATGTAATTTCAACCATTTTTTTTCACTGACCATGGGTGGCTCGATTGAGTCGTGACAATTTTATTTACATGTCAAGATTGCTATGTCGTAAGGGTATTGTTTTATGTTGAGTCGTAAACGGCTGATTAGATGATAATTGGTAGGTTTATTTGTAGATGAGTGTGATGATATCGTTGGAGTTGCGGGGTGCTCGGGCGACCACGCGGCGACGAGACGCCGGACCAATCGTCAATCAGCGGCGCTTGCGCATAAACTTCGAAACGCACGCAACCTACCGTCCGACGCACGGACCATTATACCGACTGACCGTAGAATATGCTTCTACAGACCCGACAACTCGTTCGACAACTTTACTTTTTGTAGATAGGTAGGTATAACCGTATAACTATTATTGATTTTTTCGTCTACTAGTATTTAACCTAACCTTACTTAATTTGCTTGCGGTTGTAGGCTCGTAGCAATTGCTACGGCGTAGCACAAGTGTGCAAAAATTATGAACTCTACGATGAATGTGTTATGACTATGACTTAATAGATACCTATAGATAACGGCTGTTATGTTTTACATGCATACAAGTAAAAAAAAACAGGATATACCTACATTTTTTGACGAGCTTACGTAAATACCAAGCATTTTTTTTTACTTTTACTACAAAATGCATTCTTCTTCTATGTCTTGTGGGACACAGAGACAAAAGTAACAATTTTTAAAAGATGTAAGCTTTGTTTTCATTTACTTTGCACTTAATTTTACTTAAACTGTATTAAATTTGTAAATCGAAACCATTCAGTCTATTTGTTCGTTGCTTAGTCTTTGCGCGGACAATGTTGTAGATGCGGACAGATAAGCCTCCCGTCCCGCGGGATATCCATCGTCGTGTACGGTTAATTGATCACTTAATTATTTTGCGTGTCCCTCTAAAAGTTTCCAATTAAACACCGCTATTATTTTAATAGATAATTAAAACCCCCGTTCAATTAATAGCATCCAACTTTTTAGGAATTGAAATGTAATTTACTTTATTCAAATGAGACATGTCGGCAAAGTGGGTTTGGTTGTGTGCTATTATTATTTTCCTGTGGTTTATTGGAGTTTCGTGTTCATTAAGTGCGGCAGTGGTGTTGATAGCTTATTTAAATGGAGTTTAAGAGGTGTTTACGTTGGGTTCGTGTGCGCGATGGTGCAGGGAGCGCTGATTTATATCTGGTGGTCTCCGGACATGAAGGGTTGATCGTATCGGGTGTTTGTCGCCAGGAAACGATAGCGATGTGCTCTTAAGGTTAAAACACACGTGAGATCGAGAGAGCTACAGTTCGAGCACTCGTAGAGATAGTCTGTGTATGAAAGACGCACTCATCAGTTTGTAGAGCTAGACTCTATAGATACTCTCTAGTATTGGGTAGGTGCCCGTTGAAAGAATAGTTGTGAAAAGATGCGGCGGTGATACATATTCAGTCCGACACCTTTTGTTACACTGCGCTCTATCATTGGGTATTAAGTGTTCCACATGAATAAAGAAGATTATCCTTCTTCTTCGTCAAGTGGGATACCTAGTTGTCAGAGTTTTTCAACCACCTACTGCAAGTAGCAGGCCTCTGACGTGGTTGTGTAATGACCGACGTCTAAATGATCATAGACAGCAACCGAGACCGATGGCTTAACGTGCCATCCGAAGCAAGGTACATATTGCTTTTCGGTCAATCAGGTAGTTCAGCCTACGATGTCCTGACCAGACTTTGTTATTGACCCTACCGGGAATTGAACCCGAAACCTTCTGCGTCTCAGGCAGTCGTACTAACCACTGCGCCACATCGGCTGCCAAAAGATTATGCTAAAGTTTTTTTCACACAGAGCTAGAGGAGGGCAAGCGAAAGCATGGCGGTCAACTCCTTCGATTTAAAGATGTTCAGAAGAGATACATGAAAAGATGCAATATCGAACCCTCTCAATTTAAGGTTTTGGCAGCACAACGGCCAGAATGGCGCGGTCTTGTAAAGAGGCGAATCCACGACTTTGAGGAGCAGCGTAAAGCAGACCTTGACGCTAAACGCGATGAACTGAAGGCCCGTCCTCCTGCCGCCATTAACTACAATTATATCAATGGCAAACTCACGTGCCCACACTGTGCACGGGAGTTTACTGTCAAAATACCTAGGCTACAATAGCCACCTGCGAGCGTATCAGCGCCGACTTGATCAGGAGTAGAAGTGGTCGCCATGGCCGAACCGGCCGGAAAAATCATTCATTCATGCTAAAGTTTTTTTCACACATCTATGAATAAGAATCCTGAAAAATGCGGATACGGACCGGACACAGGGCGGATGTGTGCATCGCCCTTTATGGCGGGTCTGCGGGCGCCGGGCGCCGGCTGCGCGTGTTCTATCGCCGATGCGCCTGCGCCTGCGCAGCGCTCGCGGCACAAACGCGATATTTCAGCGACAGCCTACATGATTAATTTATGGCCACAGAACTATATCCCCGTACGAAATCCCGCGCTAAATCCGATTTAATGTGGAGATAAGATGATTTATTGGATAGCCATCGGACAGATCTCTATCCTTCGCGAATAAGATGTCCTTTTTGTGATTGTGGATTATCTTGAAATATGAAGCTTACAGAATAAAACATATTTGAAAGTAATTAATCGCTCGTCTGTGGCAAAGTCCCATATGGGACTTTGCCACAGACAAAGCCTACCTATAAAAAATGGCGCCACAGAGGAGAGGTTAAAAAGATATTTAAATTCTAATTTTGTAAGGTTTAGTCTGTCATATTTTTGCGCAAAACGTTTCCGTTCTACATAATTTGTAATCATACATAGAAGTTTTACCATATCCACTGCACATTGTATGTTCTATTTATAAAAGTCCTGTTTCGTAAAGTATGGTTATAGGGAGTCCTTAGTGTCGTAAGCTATTTGCGCGCTCTTTAGCCAGCAGTAGCGACTGAGACTCCCTACTGCGCTTATGTTTTATATCCTCCTGCCTGATACGGTAAAGGAAACGAACGCAGTTATTTTAACATCTTGAAAACGCTGTTTATAGCATGTGCTACAATTTTATATTGGCAGCTATTTTTAGGTGGGTATTTCAAGGACTGGGCCAATAAACTACAACCTTGACACTTACACGCGCTAGAGCTGATTTATGGGACATCAATTGGGGGACTCCGAGTCGATGAACAACCTTATTTATTGGACCAATCAGTTGTTGGAACTGTCAGATTTCTTATTTACTTCTACTTTTTTCTTCGTTGACACCTACCTACCTAATTAGTTTGTACTATAAACCAAATAAACTCCTAACTATTAAACGCTTTTATTTGCTGTTTTAACCTAATTTACGATATAACCAGTAGGCTCATTACCAACCGTTTAGTTATATTCATGAGCCGGTCAACTTAAAAAGATTTAGATTAGAAAGCTACGAGACTCTAATTTAAACATAACATAAGATTCCTTCTTATATCCATTGTCGAAGGCCTAGTCCGAAGGCCATCTATTTTTCTTTAATTTGTAATTTTCCCAGTAATTAAGACCAGCGTCGTCTGTTTGATGCAAATGAGGTGGTTCTCGATCATTAGTCCGTACACGTTCTACTAACGTTACTTTTCGTTAATTAATCCCGGAATCTAACACCACGGCGCCCAGATATCTCATTATCATGCGCACGCAACACTCCTAGAGGTAGACTCCCAGGGGTAGAGCCCGGAGGTAAAATATTCGACCAATAGAAAACCGATACTTTCTTTCTTTCTTCTTGCTTGGAAGACCGAGTGGCTAAACGATCCAAAGAACGCAAGTGTAAGAATTTTAAAATTTGGCGTAGGTAATTGTGGGACTACCACCATTTAAGACATTAGACAGCTATCTACTGGGGCTGAAGGCATTACATGTCAATGAATTAATCCGACAACACAACTTAAATCCGTTCAAATTGTTTCATTGTTATAATGAGTGATAGTTGTGCAAACAAAAGAAAATATTACGATTAAATATCGTCGTCGGCAGCACAGAACCATCGTTCTTGCGGATAATCAGGCGGTTCAGCCCAATTAAACTGTGAACAATAGGTATCATAAAGTGACATATCGATTATTATCAATTAATAATCGATATGACGAAATACGAAATTCAAGTACAATAGTCGCATAAATATTTTACTATGATTTTACTACATATTATTATTATTAATCCATTTATTTAAAAAGTATACATATTTCTTACATTTCTTTGCACACTTAAACTACATAAAAAAGTTTATCTGTGTGCTGCACATTCCTCTTAAAAATACTTATCTACTAATTATACACACAAAGTAAGTATTGGCTAGGTTATACATTAGAAAAATATCTTATAATTAGGTTTGATAAATAAATACACAATTCAAACACCGAGCGCGCATAGGCTCGGTAGTTTAGTAGGTACCCATCGGCCAGCCTATTCTAAAAAACCGGTCGCCAGGACCACCTACCCCGCCCGCTTGCGGTGCCCCGCGCACGGGCTGCTACCGTTTGCCTCATTTTTCTGTTGCATATTTGTAGTGAATAACTTTTTAATTTTGCGTTTAACATTTTTTTCATTTAATTCTTTTCGAAATTCAATCGGTAAGTGCTCATTTATTAATCTAGGCACGATGTAATCCGTCGTGTGTTTTCCGTAATGATTGACGGCGCCTATTGTGACCAGGTTTTGCAAAGCAGTTTGACGGGTATTCTTGCAATGATGAATTTTATTATTATGAAATTTGAAATAGTTCTCGCAAAGAAGAACTACTTCTTTTAATGTTAATAGGCAGAACATTGCAGTGCCTAAATAAACCTAGATCGCTTCCACTAAATTTTTTCCTGATTTTAGGAGAAACAACGTGCTTCAAGATTCTTCTTTGTAAATCCACTATTCTATACAAATAAGATTTAAAGGTTCTGCCGTAGCTACTGAGTCCGTAACACACAGTCGACTCCGCCAGTGCCTTGTACAATTGTAGTTTTACTTTGAAAGGGATCCTCCGCTTTAATAAATAAAATTTCGAAATAATAGCACGTAGTTTATCACAAACTGAATTTACTTGAGGCTCCCAATTGAAGCGCTCGTCAATTATTAAACCAAGGTACATCCATTCTTTGACATTTTCAATGCTTTTGCAATCACATGGTTTATCAAGAGTATTTGCATGTAGGCAATCATGATCGTGGCAAATTATTTGAACGTTGGACTGTATTTTGTTATGACTAGAACGTATATGTATCAGTTTGGTTTTATTGGAATTCAGCACAAGCCCTGCATCATGCGACCATTTGCATATCCGAGTAAAATCTTCTTGCATTTTATGTATTGCCTTACAAATATCTACATCCTCGGATACCAGACATGTATCATCGGCGTATTGGTAGATTCTACAATGTTTGATTATGTTATTGGCCTCGTTCACATATGCTATGTAATGCAATGGACCAAGCACTGAACCCTGGGCAGTTCCTTGTGAAACAGTGATAGGATCACTCAAACCCGTACCAACTTTTACCCGGTACGTACGATTATGCAAGTAGTCCTGACACCAACCAAGCAATGGACCTCCAATCCCTGTATCCTCTAATTTACCAACTAAAGTTTCATGACGTAGTGTATCAAATGCTTTGCTGTAGTCTATGAAAACAGCAAGAACATGTTTTCTATCATTTAAGCATTGATTAACATAGTCGGTAAATGAGGACAGTAATTGCGTTGTGCTTTTATTTGGCTGAAAACCAAACTGATTTTCCGAAATAATGTTATTTTTATGGTAAAAGTCATGGATTTCAGAGCAAACATACTTTTCGAAGATTTTATCAATTACAGGAAGGATAGTTATGGGCCGATAATTGCCATAATCTTTTTATCTCCTTTTGAAAATTGGTCGAATGATACCTTCCTTAAGACTGTCAGGATATTCGCTTTTGCGATACTTGTATTTATAAGGTGAGTGATTGCTGAAGTTATTTCAGCAGCAATGTTTTTTATGTCAATTGCTCTTATTTTATCTGCCCCACTGGATTTCTTAGAATCCAGATTTTTTATTATTTTAAAGACTTTGTTTGGTTCTGCTTTTCTAAAATTCATCGTTACAAGACTACTTTTGGTGTACTCATTAGGATCTAACAATTTTCTTGAACAGCGTGGTAGTATACTCTTAACTGCATGATCAAAACCTTTTGCAAAATTGTCCGCAATTTCTGTATCACTTATTATACTGTTATTAAAAGCTTTTAAGATTACCCTATCCAGATCGTTTTTCAACCTTCCAGACATTTCGTTGAGCACCTGCCACAAGGCTCTTGGATCATCCTTATAACAGTCAATTTTATTTATAAAATATGTATTTCTTGCATTTTCTGTTACTTTTGTCGTTTTGTTACGTAATTTATTATATTCTTTTCTTAATATTTTATTTGTTGGGTCATTCTTGAGTTCTAAGAACTTTTCATCTCTAGTTTTACCTAAATTTATGACATCTTTATTAACCCAAGTAGTTTGATGTCGTTTTGATTTACTGTTAACGTTAACACTAAATGATGCCTTTTTATAACACTCTGCGATATTATCATGCATAAAATTATAAATTTGTGTAGGACATTGAAGCGTAGATACCCTATCCCACTCAATATTTTTGAGTTCCTATCAAGAATTTTATTATTGTACCTCGTGGTGTAACTGGGAGCAGCCCGTAATTCTTGGCCCCCAAGGCATGTTATCACAGTCACTCTGTGATCAGCCAGTACGGAACCAAGTGCTGCACTAAACAGGTCGTGCGAGCGGGATCTTGCGAATATATGATCAATGCAACTTTTGGTTGTAATCGTTCTGTGTTTATTCTTAATTTGTTCTATTCGAGTGTACTCGGAGATCCCGCACGCAAGGCCCCGCTCGCACATCACGTTCATGTATGATTGTTGGATTTTATCTGCAATTCTCAGGTTAATGTTTATATCACCGACAAGTATTAAGTCGTCAGTGTGCAAATCATCTAGTAAGAGTGAGAGTTCATCAATAAAAAGCCTCTTATCTAGCCGTGGCGGTCTATAAATTGCGCACAATATTGTAGTATGTTTATCCTGATTTGTTAGTTTAATTGTTAGACATTCACAGTGGCTCATCATAGTGTTAACCTCCGTGTAGTGGTGCTTATTCAAAACATAGATAATTATTCCACCGCCTTTTTTATCTTTGCGTAAATTAGTGTGCATAGTGTAATTTTGTAGGCTAAATAGCGACTTTACAGATTCTGAGATACCCACTTCTGTCAAGACTATAATATCTAAGAACGGACAGGTACTTGCAAGTAAATCTATTTTTGCGAAGTTCTTTCTTAAAGATCTAACGTTAACATGCAGGACTGTAAACTTATTTTTGGACGAGATAGGAATCTTTGACCAATAGTCTAGTAAATCAATACAATCTATAAGTTCAATGACATTACTAGTACATGGATTAGTCATATTCATTACAAAACAAGGAAAAAATATGCTAGATAGTTGCTAGTATTTACGAAGTAAGAAGGTACTTAAGCATCTGGATCGTTGGATTTTTTCGTGATTTTCTTCAGCTTAGGGATGTCGCTCTCAGACCGAATAATATAAACTTTGGAATTGTCTTCCTGCCGCGCCATTATTCGGCCTTCTTTGAACCAAACATATTTATATATGTTTGTTGATTTTAGTTCCTGCTTACATTTCCAGAGTAGTTGTTTGTGATGGGTGGATAGTACTTCTCGAATATACACACTGTGTTTTGCGACGCTGGAATCCAAACCTTCGATCAAGTTTTCCAGGATAAGCGCATTTTTGTCCTTCTTTTTGTCGCGAACTGCAGATAACCATGTTGTCTTAGATTCGACATCTTTCATATGCAGAATAATTGATTTGGGTTTCTCTGGATGAGTAGGTACCTCAGTAACGCGAACAGCTTGCTCGGCATTTACATTTAGAGTGTTTGCAATTTTTTCTTTTATGCTTGACAAGTTTAGAACAACATCTTTAGGTATTCCTGCCACCTCAATAAGCTGATCGAGTTTCTTTTGTTCATTTTCGTTGAGTTTTTGTTCGAGCGCGGCAATTCGAATCTCCATATTGTTGTTTTTGTTCGTTAGCTCTGCGTTCTTCTTCTCTAGGTCTTTGACTTGTTGTTTAAAAACCCTAATTGCTTTCAAACATTCGTCTAATTTTTCTCCATTGAAGTTAATAGAGGTAGTCATCGCCGCTAGTTCTTTTGCAAAATTTTGTTCATTTCCGCTCTTACTTCGGACATAAACTTGTTTGCATCAAGAGTAACAACCTTCTTCGGTGTATCTTCAGCAGCAGAATCCTCATCATCTACACCGACGACAAAAGAGTTTTTCCTAGAGTCGTTTTTACCGCATTCACTGCAAGTCCATGCAAGGTTTCCGGCGTTGCGCAAAGCTGTTATCTGCTTTGCGGTTAAGCCAGTGCACTCAGTTTTTGCATGTACAGTCGCATCGCATACACTACAAACTAGACATATTGTATTTTTGGCAAATTTTTTATCACACACGGAACACTTTGACATTGTAGGGTAGATAGGTAATAAATAGATACGAATGACTCAGTACGACTGTTCGTATTAGCGTCCGCGGGAGGAATAAAAGGATATCTATCAACACATCTCGCATCATCATTTGAATATCCTTAGAAATCGTTGTTGGTAACTGCTGTTTGCGCAAATTCATTATTTTATTATGTTTGTTAACATACCTATTCTATTATTATTATATCGGTAAATATTTGCACTGTCATTCCAAGTTTTAGTATGAAATAACTTAGCCATGTTTACTAAGACATCGGATGCTTGCACACTTGTAATAAAATGCAAATCGCCTTATTTGGTGGTCTAGTGCTTGTGTAAAGTAGCTTGCTTAAGCGCCTATGTTTTACATTTGTAGAGCTGAGATTGCAGGTACAGAATTTGAGCAACAAGTTGATCTTGGTTGACGAGTTCTTCTCGCTAACGAACTGGCTCATTGTGACTGGCTGGCTGGCTGGCGAGCTGGCTGGCAGGCACGCCTCACGCCACCCGCCGACTGACATTATCAATAAAAAGTTTCCAACTCAATTTATCTTATCGCACGGTAGTATCGTGAGTAGTTTCCACAATGAACGACGTGCCGATATCTACCAATTTCTAATCTCAATGATCCACCTTGTTAATTAGGTCCTGCATTGTCGAATGGGCCCTATGTGTGTATGTTACGGTTGGTTTTTGGTTGTTGTTTATTTTTTTAATTTAATAACTTAATACGGAGATAGGTATAGGGGGGCAATGGTGCGCACGCTATCGTGGCGATAACGCCGTCTGCGCAGGCCGTGCGCGCCCAATCAAAGTACTTCATTAAAATCTTATCGACGCTAGATAAATCACCTAACGACTGCGATCGATTATTTGGATAATTAATGGTGGTTTCTCAAATATGTCGGATTCCTGTTGCTGCGGTCTGATGAAGCTTGAAGACCAGTAACTTTGTCACACCTATTTGATAAAAGTAGGTATCATTGACGTGTGTGATAAAATTTTACGATATGATTTTTGTCATACAAAAATGAAGAAGTTTAGGTATAGAAGACTCAATCTCTCTCTTCATTATCGAATTTAAACTGTAATGTTTTACTGAAACCATATACGCTCAAAATTTAATTTATCCGTGCGCGTGAGGATATCACTCTCGTAGGTCATATTCCCTTTAGATCCCTCAAAACAGTTGGAGCCGTGATAGTGAAGTAATTAAGTCTATTTCGTGTGGGACACCAAGTCGTTCAACGACCCGATGAACCCTGGTGATTAAGTGAGCCATCGGTACAGGCGCGACATCCACGGATAGAAAAAAGGTGATGCTATTCTATCCAAGCACCTCACGACAGATCGTATTGTTTACATCTCGAGGCTCAGGTTTGGGTTGCGTGCGCTGCGATCCCGATCGCTCCCGGAATAACGCCCACAGATAGCATCGGCATCGCCCCAGCCACATTCATCTACATCAGCACGCGCGTAGGCTGATTAATGAGCCAGATAACACCTTAAATACGACTACACGTGTACGTACGTCTACAGCAACCTGGCGTTTTAAATAATTGATCTTCTTTTTCTAAGGGCTGACTTTTCTGAAGAATTTGTCGCATTTTAGTGTCTATCTACATGCTCCGCAAGTTGTGCAGGTTTCTAGATCTGGTAGTTTTACCCGGTCACATTAAGATGTCTCTTTTAACAGGTTTTTGTAGGTTTTCAACTCTAAGTGTGGGTAGTAGGGTTCAAAATCTATGGATCTCTTGGGAGCCACCGGGTTGCAAGAGGTATTTCGAAGTTTATGCAAGTCATTATGGAAAACTTAAAATCTCAAAAGTGCATCCCTTTACCCATAAATACCTTCATTGTAGGGTTCAAAAACCAAAATTTCTAAATCGCAACATTACCTAACAGCAAATTTGAAATCTTACCCATCCATCATTATCGAACAAACATAGGTACAGGCTTTGGTTTCCGACTACATTGCACATACACATAGGTACCTAAAGATTTTTTATCGAATTGGGGGCGCTACTGACGCATCATTTTACCTTAAGAAGATAAGCTAGAAAAATCTCTATACAAATGCAACGTTATGAATTTTAATGATAACGGTCGATCGTTCGATCGATACGGGATCGATAATTAGAATGAATGGTGGTACATTTTGGTGATATTGATCACCTCGAAATCCAAGTTAAGTAGCAGATGTTGGGGGTAACCTGGTTAATGTTTATCGAACTACTTCCCGAATTGAAAAAGAAGTGCTCAATTTACCAATTAAATCGATACTTTCCGGTGTAAGTGTTCGACTTGCCGCCTTTGAAAGTTGTTGCGTCAAGAGAAAAAGAAAAAAAAGCTGGGCAAGAAAAAGGAAATTCATGTAACGGAAACGATTCGAAAACAAGCTTTAGTAGGTACGAATAGTAGTAGTTGCAAGGAGTATAAGTATTTTGTACCTACTTAATTATTTATCTTACCTATTCAGAAATATTGTACCTACAATACGAACGTTATTTTTCACTCCCCTTTGACAACTTATACTAACGCATAATAGCTAAATTAGTTACAAATTTCATATTCTAAATGGCACTATTAAGTAACTTTTCGATTTAATAAAAAAAATGCTTTCAAAACCTTTAAAAAAATGTTTTCAATACCTCGCATGGTCCTATGATTCCCGTTGCCAGAAGCTATAGGTCACTGTGACTTATGCTCTGACACAGCTTTTCATTAGTATACATTTGTTTACTTTCCAAAATAAAGATCTGATTTTGATACTAAGATATAACGCCCTCATTTGCATGTGTTGTAACTTCTTAACTCCTATATTCACAGTTACCGTAATTAATCAAAAGGCTGATATGTGATTAAATCTGAAAAACGTCGTTACAAAATAACCATACATTAGACGCGAGCAAAAGATTTTTAATGTGTTTTTACCCGACTTCCTCAGAAGGAGGGTTCTGTTTTTCGAGAGTATGTATGTATGTGGTTTAGTATGTATGTGAATTAAATTCTTTTTCACGAACGGCTGGGTGGATCTTGACATTATGAGGAGTCGTTAGATTGGTCTCAGCAGTGCAAGTGACACTTGCTTTATTCTTCTTCTTCTTCTTTTCGAGTCAATGGCAATAAAAACCCAGGTTACAGCTTTTGTGTACAATAAGTGGCATGAAATATTGCGGATTTTAATCGCAAAATACAACTTTTAAATTTCCGCAGTCGGATTTTTGTTTTTTAACACATCTGCTTGTATAATCTGATAACACGGTTTCTAGTTGTGAGGGAAGTATATTAAATTAGCAGGTTGTGGCGATAGATACTATCATTGACGAACGGCAATATATTATTCAAAGAATTTGCATATTATAATGATAAGATAGTTTATAAAGTGCGATAAAAATATCCTTAATTAATTAATAGGCAATCGGAAATGGAATTTTATCGATACTATTGATTATTGATGCTATAAATAAGTCTGCTGTTAGGGCCGGCGCTAACCGAGTGCTATTTAGTGCGGGCCGTTTTTATTAACAAATTCTATATGTCAACAATATTGGCTGACTTGAGCATACGGGCGTCGGGCGTCCTCTTAAACCGATTTGCGAGCAGAAAAATATCTATCTATATTTTCATTCAAAAAAGTACAGACTGTTTTTACCCGACTGCTTTGGGAGAGTTATGTTTTTCGGAAGTATGTATTTATGTATGTATTTAAGTGTGTATTTATCCAGAAATTCGTTTTCAAGCGCTACCGCCCAAACGGCTGGGATGATCTTGACATGTGAGCCTAGGTGTCGTTATATTCGTCTCAGCAGCGCGAGTGACACTGGCTAAATTAAAAAAGCATAAATTTTATCCCAAAATACAACTTTGAAATTACTTCAGTTGGGTTTTAATACATCTGGTTGTTATTTTCTTACCTACTTAGTAAATACTCGCGCTATTACTGACTAGGTAGATGTGCGCTGGCCCTGAGTATGACGCAGATTCTTCCTCAATGAATTAGATCGAGCTACGTTCGGATGACCTTAATTGTTTCAATTGAAAAACAACTTGGCTGGTTTTCACACATACGCGTAAATGTCGACAATTGTTAATTGATTTGAAAAGAGATCAATTGGTTTTTATTAAGGGCTTGTTAGGTAAGTCTGCTTTGCAGTACAGAACGTTTTTGAGAAACATGATGTCGATGTAGTCGTGACTATACTTTTTAGTTTAATAGGTACTTACTATTATTCATGATTTACCATAGTATTTATTACAGAAGTAATAGCACAGAATACATAATAGTACTAGTTAAAAGAGAATATTCTATGATAGAATTCTATTTGCGTATAGTTCAGTTGCGGATAATTCAAAACTTTGGAAACGTCATCAAAGATAAAGATGTCATATTTGATACGAATCGACAAGCGATTGTTTGTGATGGATGTGACAACTATCGTGTAACATTTGTGATGTCATATTTAAACTACCATATGGGGTACGCAGGTGTATTTCCAAGTGACATTTTAATTATAGGTACCTACATAGGTACATTATAACTGCATACGATGCCTTGTACCGATTATAAAATAATCGTCCACATATCAAAGTGAACAAACGAGATGTTCACATAAAGTAAGAGTGCTATATCGATAGGGTTAAAGGTGTAAATAATTAAGGTGGTGCTACACTGCGCCGTTCATCTTGCAGATCGCTATCTGATCGCGTGCGCCTGCGCATCCGGCGCGCGACAGCCCCGCGCACCCCACCCCACCCCCCTCCGTCCGCCACAAAGTAACAATGCCCACCAATAACACCATAAATAACACTCACCTCATAATATTTATATTATTTGTGCAGTAAATAAAACGCTTAAGACTAACTGCCTCTCTAGCTGAAGCAGAATTTCACAAATCCAACGCTATCAGGAAACTCACGCAATAATAATTATCAATAAATTCAGAATACTTAAAATAAATTTATCCTCTCGCACAATACGAGTGAATATAGCGCACTAAAGCGAACAGTGATAATTTGACCTTCCTATCCTGCAGGGGTCATAAATTACCAGCAGATAGGTACTATAGCGACTCCAGCCCGCAAATTGCCGCCCCGTGCGACTCCTAAAAACCTTCGCTATTTACTTTTCAACCTCACGAACAGATAAAAGTGTCATAATATTTATACCATAACTTAGATTTCTTATGACCCAGTGTCGTAAAGTTAAGCGCACTTTCTATACAAAGCATTCCGCTGGCAATATGAAGCGTGTTCGCGCGGGATAAGAGTCGAAGTCCAAAACTCGGGTCACATTGAGTGCGGTGCAGAGAGCAGTGTGGCCGGCATTCGATAATGTTTCTAGTGGGTTCGCAATAAATATGAGGTCTGTGTCACAAAGCAAGTATTGGCGGCCACCCAATACAGAGAGACGGCTTAAAGGAAACGTCACTACGCTCATAAACACATCTACACGACGTCGCTTACGAGCGATCTCGAACCGTTTCGAACCAACTAGCAGCGAGTGTCAAGAGCGTTCGGTGCGGGCGGACGGCATAATAACGACTCGCAAGTGCAAATATTTATGTATACGTGTGTTATAGTGTAAGTTTGATATTATGTCAGTAATGTACCTATCTACCTATGCATGTTTAATCAGGTACCGCATTACAAAAAATCAGAAATAAAAGTAGCATCCCTTGTGTAGGTATAAATGGTCAGGAATAGAGACGAGCTATCCTTCTGTAAATTCTCTATTTTTTGTCTGTGTGTCTGCCGGTGACGCTATGGACTATCTAATTTTATTACCAATATATTGTCATTAAGTCGATACTGATCTTGTTATACGCACAATGCGAGGTACAGTGCTCGACGCCGGGGCCAACCGTCCGATACAATTTACATTCAAATGACATTCGCTTATGGCCCGAGGAAATTTCTCACTCATCGGATTTTCAGGTAATCTTTAGTTGATGGGGTCAATATTCGCCCACAATGAGTTCGAGTGTCAAAACATGACATCTACTTTACAGTCTATAAATATAAATACGAAGATAATGTATCGAAACAAACTGTTCTTTGTAAGCAACAGCTTAAGACGAAACCGTTGCTTGTGTTTGGTACCTACAGATATTTTTTATAGTAAAGGATGGAAAGTTTATAAGATGTTATCGGTTCATCACGCAGTGACGGAGCAGTCACAACACATGACGTGTGCGTTAATTGGTTAATCTGTGGACAGCGTGCTGATCGACCCAGTTAGACGCACAGTGTCATTCAAGATTACAGCGACCGGGTACTCTAGTCTTCTCACGGGTATTTGAGCCTCTACTGGCCACACCAGAGGTACTCCAACTGTGTCTATGTTGAACCCATGGCACCCGAATGTGTCTCATGGTGTCCCGCTCTGGTAGCTACTCTAGCCAACTATGACTGTAAGAGTTAGCAAATCAAAATTTGCGCTTCTATCTTATTTCATGTTCTATTGTTTGTCGTTAAGAATCTAGTATATTCATTAATTTTTTTCCTTTATTTTGTTCCATTCTTAAAAAGAGGCCCACAGTATGGAAAAGTTTAGGAACCCCTGTCTTACACAAATAAAAATCATCTTGTGTACAGTTCACGTCGGCTGTTTGAGCACCGTCCAAACTGACCGTATATTGACCATGGCCGCTTATCCCCCGTTTCACACCGGGCTACTTTAGAACGTCTAAATTAGTGGAGTGAGAAAAGCTAACGCTCGTAAACGGTGTCGATCGGCTGTAAATCGCTTCGATAACATCTTCTTTGACTTGCATCACCTTATTGTTGTTGATTCAGGCCCAGCCTTAACGGGAAACTTGGCTCCGAGCTGCGCCCTTTTTATTACACTCCAGTTTTGTCAACTCCTAATACGACTTTATTTATCCAATAGGCTTACTTTTACACATTTCTCCAATTTTGTCTGCCTTTGTTAGTTGTGTAGTGACACCTCTTAAGAATAGGAATAGATAGTTGATTTCCGCTGTAGCCTGTTTACGTTTTGAGATAAAATTGTGTGATAAACGCATTGACGGTGGTATTAATAAAACTAGCTCTACATTCTCGTGTGGGGCCATCAGATGAGGCGCGATGCCCATAGGTGAGTACCTAGAGTTTCCCACACCCAGCGAGGAGGGATTAACCAAATAAGCGAGTTAATCCCTTCTCACGTGAAACCTCGTGAAAAGACTCGGGTGCAATTAATGTCGGTAATGAGAGCAGACGGTGGTCGGTCGAGTGTGTGTGGCAGTGCGCAGTGGCAGTTCAGTACCCAGTAGCCAGAGAGGAGAGTACACCAGAAAACTTATGATGTGACGAGTAATGAATTTGTTGAAAGCCCATATTTTTAGGACTGTTTTTTATATTCCAGATAGGTAGAACAATTGAAGTGCTTGTATGCTGCTTTGGGAGAGCTTGAGAAAAAAAAACATTGTGCCAATGTTGAGAGTCCTGAAACTTTGAAGTTGCTCCTCTGCCAGAATAGCTAACTAGCAGCCAAGTCTTATATCTTCTGACGTGGTTATGCTGGCTAGCTATTTGACTTCTTACTATGGTCAGCGTGCGGTGTGCGCAATGCTGCGGCGTGCGCATACGCAGCGCGCGAGGTGGTCCGGCGGCCGCGATCGATGCAAGCACTTCATCACGTTAATAACCGCGCCCGTCAGCACACCACCGCCTCCCCCTTCCCCCTCCCGCACGCTCACTCGGCTTACGCGCTCCTAGATTAACGCACTCATTACTGCCTATCTTTAGGCTAAATATTAATTGAGACATTTCCAACTACTGTCAAGCCGTAAATGATACGGCTATATTAATGGTACGACATAAATTACTATCGATTGCGGCAATATTTTCTTGCTGACGATTATAGAACAGTCATTACTCTGAAGAAGGATTTTTGTAGAGCGCAGGAGGTTCCGGTCTGCGATCAGTCGCATCGCCATTCTTTCTGTTAATCGCATTATAAATTGACGCAGCGGTTGCTGTATCGCCTTTGTCGGCACCTCGACAGATGGCCCGAGTTTATTCTTCAAAAATAATGGTTACAAATTTAATTTAAATGTCTATTAGTCTACTGCTTAAGGGATAACATAATCGACTCTTGGTAGATGAGTTAATATAATCAATTTCGTTATTATATGAGTTCATTACGGCTGGTCGGTCATTCGTTATGAAAATAACATATTTATTGCTTGGAGAATTTGAGTAGCATTGAATTATTGAATAGTACGAGATAGGTTTGAGTGTCTAGATGGAGGTTTGTTAGTGAAGTGGCCGGTCCATTGGCTCGGTTTGTAATGCGTCTTTTCACGCAGGGTATCGTGTGCGCGGGGCATTACTCAAACCTCATTTAGAGCTAACTGCGTTGCATTGAAAGGAGCAATTTTATTGTACTCTATTGATTCTGCTGACAGGCGGAGGAATGCGCGTCCTGCCACGGCTGGTTTATTTGTTCTGTCGCCGCGACTTCATTAACATAGCGGGTAGACGCGTTCAAGCACAATCTGTTTTTAGAGCGAACCTTATTCCTGATTGAACCGAGACATCGCCGAGATTTTAACTGGATTTTTATTCAAAGGAAATTACTTAGCGATATTAATTTTGCAACCAGTTCTAACGGTATTTTAATAAGTTTATGTAAGGTTTACTTAGAATTCATAGTATTATCGTGGAGACGTTTCCTGGTAGTTGGTAGAATGCTTTCATATCTCATTAGCAAGTACCCTCATTCGAGTGACATCTCCGGGGCGCACCCGTTGGTCTGACTGCGCACAGACACCTACTTCTTCAAGCTAAGTAGTCTATTTATAGCAGGTTTTAAAATTAGAACGGGTATTTATTGATAAGAGTGCTCTAAATATCGTGTAGACGTCTCGATAGAGTTTTCTTCGTAATATTTTGTTTTTTATAAATGCGTCATTTCTTCATTAGAATAATGTGTACTTGATATTTTAAGTTATTTTTACTAACATTTTCTTCTATTACTAATTAGAGTAAGTAAGTATACCTACTTGATATGATATTGTAATATACCTATCTGTAAAATGAACTGAAGAAGCACAATGATCATTTTTTATGTTAAAAATATTTCACGATTCGTAGTTATTTAGAAACATATTTATATTAATTTAAGGTGTGGCTAGGTCTTTATATTCCTATTTCGTTTAAATATAAACAATCACAGTCATTTTACTGTAGCGGTAACTTTTCCTTACCTTAGGTATCTATCAACTTAATCACATTTCTTTGATCTATGTTATTATGTGTCGTGATATCTTATAATATTGAAAAACTTATTTGACAGCGAATTTAATATAAAAAGGTTCTCAATAATTGATTCTCAATTATTGCAAATTAGTCATCCATCATCATCATCATGTCATTTGCCTGATTTTATCCCAATTCTAGGTAGAGCCTAATCGGCTTTACTGCTACACTGTCCAATACTGCAATTTTTCCGTTCCCTTGACTCGTCCGTACCTAAAGGCAACGACCTCTTACGAGCTTTGCTTGATATCTCCGAGTGGATCTCATGTGACTTATTCAGGACATTTCTTTGACCTACTTATATGTGTCTTATAACACAAGAACAAATTAAAACTTTACTTTACTTTACAGCGATTTCAATATTAAAAGAGATTGGTTTGCTCTAGGTACGTAAAGTGGAGAAAAATCAAATTACTTGAAAGCTTGATTTCCGCTTTTATCATCATCATCGTCGTTGTTTACCAGTTCTATGTTCTATATTATAATAATGTCCTGCCCATAACTGCACTTTTTCCGTTCTCCTGACCCGTCCCGTCCCTACCTAAAGGCAACGACCTCATATTTATACAGCTCAGCTCGATATCTCCGAGTGGATCTCGCGCGACGCGTTAGGGACCGGGTTCAACATCCACCGAGCACCACACCTGAGCTCACCGTGACTCAGCACTTTTACACACACTTTTTTAAGGACAAGGATACGTTATAGTTTTATTTAGTATCCTTTGGTTATATCGTTCATCATCTCAACCCAAAACTGTTCCACTCTACAGAGTAAAGAATACTGTAACCTTCTGTGATACTATAAAATACTGTACAGCATATCTATTCTTGAATTTTCGTATAGGTACGAAAGCCTGCTATTATTTGTGCTTGTGCATCACATCAACTTATTCACATAAACCCTAATCAATTCACAATTCACCAACATAGTTTACCTACTTATTAGCTGTACAAATTGTAACACTTGTGTTTAGACCAGTCATTACGGACTTTCGTACGCAGAATCGAATAACGACTTCAGAAATTCAGCGTTTGCACCATTTTCGGAGAAAGCTGCTCGAGCATCAAAAGAAAGAATGAATGCTCTAACAGAATATATTTCTGGTATAAAATTTTAATGAGTAGGTAGTTTGATAAGATTTACATTTCTCACAATAGAATAAAGATAAAACTATTAAAGACAGATCTGAGTCACTGATATGCAATCGGAGCAAGATCGGAACGTGTCAACATTACTTACAATGTATAACTATAAATATACGTGAAAATACCGTTTATCTTCACAAATTCAAAGTGCTCCGGTATATTTTCTTTTAGATAATAACTATTAACTATTCCAAGAATTTACTCTAACCTATCTAGAGTCGAATTTCAAATGAGAATGAAAACTGCACTTCTGTGGACATAGAGTGAAGTGCATCTACAAGAGGCTTAAGTTCGCATAATTCTAATATGACTTGCGATATTTAAAAAGAGTAATCGTTTAAACAGTTTGAAACAAGTTGAAACAGCAAAATAAATAGAGGCTGGTCGTTGTCAGGTACTCGAGAGTCGCGACTTATCATTACTGACATAGGGAGCCACTTTACTACACCCAGATGATAAGTTTACGCTCTTAACGTATTACGTCTGCTTACTCATAGGAACAAATGAGTATGAGTTTGTTTTATTTTATTGAGGGATTGGCTGAAGAATTAAAACACTGCATTTTGACACTATAGGTACAAGTGTGGCCATGCAATAAATATATATTTCCTTATGGTCTTCGAAAGAGAATCCTTTTTAGCTTTGGAAGAAAGCATGGGCAGCGATGTATGGTTATTTATCACATCCAGTTTGTGCGGTGAGTAAAAATTCCTGGTCTCTATAGATCACACATCGAATGATCTTAATTAGAAACTATTGTCAGGTAAATTGCCTTTAAAGTCTGTAGCCCACCAATCACTGCACCGGCACAACGTTCCTCTTTCTGTCGCATTGTAAATCAAACACCAGCATCCCAGAGCGAGGCGCATGCCCCAAAGCTAAGATTACGAAATTAATGAGACCTTAATGGAAGCCATTTTAATGACGTTTAATTTTTATGTCTCGATAGTGATTACATGAATTTTAATACGCGAAAGCAATAAAATCTCAACTAACTGTACTCGATTTAATGATCTATAGTCTATTGAAGATGCCGCGCTACAAATTACCTTTTGGGGATGTCTATTTTTCATAGTAATACCTACGGCCGATACGTTTGTTTTATCGTTGTGTAATTAGAAAGGCATTAGAGTTATAAATCTATGTGGCATTTTAGCTGATGGGATTGTACTTGGATTCATCCGATACTGTCGCAGGGAGCGTGGTTGGCTCCCGTGTACTTTGCAGATACAGAGTAAGGGCCCATTACACTGCTAAATTACTAAATGGCGTGAGGCGGGCCCGAGAGCCAGCTCGACCGCATTCTGCCCGCTTAATGCTCGTATTAGCCGATAAACTGTTCATTTGCGTGAAAAATAAACCCAATCAGCATAACAAACATTGGTGGTATGCGAAATGAGCCAACGAGTTACACCTTACCTGTTTTCTACATTTACACCTAATCAGATTGTATATAGACCGACTTCTCCGGCATCTAAAACTGCAATTGAAACAGATACAGGATTGCTGCAAGTGCGAACGACGAAATGCAGTCGGAATGCTGTTTTGTTTTGTGTCGCATTTAGTACCTAACTAACTACGACATCCATAAAATTAGCAACGATTATTATCGCTGTCCATCTAAGAAGTTAAAGGGAAGTTAAATTCGATAATAGAGCTTTGTCCAAAATACAATATCTTTCGTTGGAAGTTTCGTATAAAACGATTTGGACAATCCATTGAGATTAACATCAGTATCGAGCGACGTGATGAAGATGTGTGGAGTGAAACAGCGATCGAGGTGACAGTAAATTACAAGCGAGGCGTGAACAGTGCTCGGTGCCGGTGCCGGTCCGGCGGCGTGGCGGCTGCGCTGCGGCTGCGTTGACGCTGCGGCGAAAAGAGAGCAGCGCGAGTGTGACAAGAGGATTAACTGAGCAGCGACGCGCCGCGATCGACGACACATCGACACGCGACTTGACGCATGGCGTCCTTCTTAATGCGTCCATTAACATTCTCGTTCTAGACTCGCGTAAATTACACCATTTTATACCTCCGACTCTTTGTTATTGGCTCCATAACCGTTTCCGGCATTCCTCGCTCGCCGTAATGTAGAGCCTGCTAGAAATAATAACTCTTAATACCTCCGGCCGCGTTTATCTCGTTTTCGGTAATAGAATACCTGGAATATTTTATCAACGCACGACCGAGTAATTTAATATAAAGCGTATCACTAAATGATCTCTCGGGCACGATAACTATCGCGAGGTTAATAACGGTGTTAGAGGTTCCTCCACGGGGTACGCTCGAGCAGAGCGGCCGAGACACGCGTCCACGATGCTATCGCCGCCGAAGCATTATTGATGAGAGCTGGCCATAACCAAATAGCCGGAGGACCACGTTTGTTTGCTTATCTAGCGTTTGTTAAAACGTACCATTTTGCGGCTAATTGAAACCGTACGAGGCCGTTGAACCGCGATTATGACAGGTGCAGTCCGGAATGGGGTTTTCGTGAGATTGTGCTGCGATAGCCGCTACCGCGGTCGTGCTCGCGCTCTTGCTGCCTAATTGGTGACGGAACAGAAGCCGACTGCCCCTTAACGACCGGCTGAATGGCCGCGTCGTTTATGGAAGAGAAACGATATAAATAACATTAACTGCTGCTGAGATTGCTTCATTCATTCTTGTCGAGCCCATTGAGTAACTCAGTTACAGCGACGCGTGCAAATTGTGAACAATGCCTCGTGCCCGCGCATAAACCAACGCGTTTAAGGTATTACTTAGCTATTGGCATTTAAATCTGACAACCGAGTCACGGTCAGTTGCAATGTATGATGATGAGATTTCAAATGGTTTCTGTCATACATTTAGCTAAGTAGCTACGTCATCCTACCGGACCTATGCTAATGTCCTGCAGTAAAAGTGTATTTTATAGTTACTTGACTTTAAACAGCTATACCTACTGTTACATCATTACATGATCTCAACTGATATCTCTTTACCATCTTCAATAAGTAGGTAGATACATTATTTACATAGCTTTTGGCATTCAATGAAATACTTTACAACCTACCTTATATCAGACAAATTGAATTTACTACTCTATTATACAACTTAAACACCCAAATGACAATTATTGGTATTGAACTATAGGATAAAATAAATAACATTTTTAACCCTAAAGGTTTTTTCGGGGTGCTGTATGTTTTGAATAGGGTTCGTAGTAAGTATTTTGAATAACCAAACTTACCTGAAAACTTATCTGAAAGCACGCCCAATTTACTACTTTGTATATAATAGAAGAAGGTTCACTCGACCCTGTTTAGGATTTTTGCGATTGTCACTCAAAGTATAAGAATATCAAAACAGCAAAATTTTGTACAAGAACGTCATATGATTGTGAGCCAATTTTAATCCAAGAAATACCTTTAGTTCCCCTGATATTGTAGTTATTTCCCGTTAAAGTCAGTAAGCGTCAAAATCGTCGCTAGTAGGTACTGAGTGAGCCATCGCATCGGTATAGGCGCCCCGCGCGCCGTTTCCCTAATTTGTGAGGGTTAGGTGTAGATTTAATGCTAGGTAGATTTAAGATTTCCCCGTAGATTTGGTGTAAATTTAATGCCCTGGGGGCTGAAATCATGGGGTCATTTATAAAAAATAAGCCTTATTTGTGACATACATTTATGGTAAGCATAAAATAAGTTTTTTTTAATTACCTAATATTTTTTTGGATGCTGTATGCTCTGAATGGGTATTGTAGCAGCAGCGTTGTCCCACGTGAGCCGAGTGCGGGTCAACGGCTGCGCAGCGCTGCGCACGCGCCGACAAATGTCAAGGTTTCGCGCAGGACCGTGCCAAAGCCTGTGCGATATTGTGTTGATTATTGTCCATACATAGATCACACCTTTATCCCTTGCGGGGTAGGCAGATCGTCATCAGCCGTAAAGATGCTGTCGTTTCCATCACATCTGACAAATATTTGAAGGATGTTTTAGCTTTTTCGTGTACCATTATATTGACTGGTTGTCTGCCTGTCGCTTTTACGACACCCACAGGAAATAAATTGGGTAATGCTATTGTAAGTCGGAATCACACAGTATTGATTGTTGTACATGCGTGTAAATCATGTGTTGGAAATCACAAAAAACGTCACGTTATAGTTGAAAATACGCCTGCGAAAATTTCAGTCGTGAAATGTCGATCGAATGAATATAACTGAAATATTACTTCGCCTAGTTGGCATTTTTTATACAAGTTCAGAAATCTGTGCCTGAATTTGAAGCCTTAGCTCCACTAAGACATGAGATGTGAGACATCGTGACGCTTGAAACAGTTTCCATATAAAATGTATGAAACAGAAGAGACGCCGTCTACACACGTGAGAAGTGCGTCGCATCAATGACGGCCGACCATCACTTGTCCGACAGATGTCATAGGTATTTGTCTGACACGTGATCTTACGTCTCGCGTCACACGTCTCCTGTGTAAAGATATCCCCATTATGTAGGTCAGTTCCGCTGACGTTTTTGCCATTGTTAGAACACCAAAAGACTATGGTATAATAAGATACTCCGCCTGGTATTTCATTCCGAGACTCGTGAACCACGTGACTAACACAAGACTACGTCATCATGCTTGTGGGTAACGCATTTTATTGAAATAAAGTGGCAATACTAGTGACGTAGGCTTGTGTTTCTCTGGGAATGTAAGATCATGTTTTATTAGACTATGCAAAAGACTGAATCGACAAAACAGAAAATGAGTTGTAACATTATACGTCTGTATGGTTGTCAAGTATGTATGTATTTTTATCTGCAGTGCAGCACGCACTATCAAAGTTAAAGAACAACTTATCTATTCGAGTATGCATAATTTTTCCGGCATTATTATCTTCTATTGAGTTTGTTACTGCAATGGCTGAGATAGTTTTCAACTAGGTATAAATAAATGTTTACCGAAGCTTACTCCTAAATAGTCTCCCATACATCAAAGTTAACGTTAGGTCGAAATACATTTCGCAGATAAGTACACTCAGAGTCGCACAATACATCATTATTTCCCTTCCCCGTATATATGGCTGCATCACGATATTGAAATTTTGCTTTGAGTGACGTCGAGTATTCGTTTTAGAACCGTAAGATTAGATTGAACAATGGACGTACAGATTTACTTTAAGTTGATGGTAAGATGATATAAGATACGGATCGAAATCTGTATGTAAGTAGTAGATATATCATGAGTTTGAACAGTATTATTTTGTAAAAGGTATAACTTTTAAAGCACTCGCGATTACTTTCACACATAATAATTACTTTAACGGGTCTTATCGCGATAGTTTTTTAGGTAAATTTACCTGGAAACTCGACGTTTCGACTGGGTTTCACCAGTCGTGGTCGCGAGCAGACTGAAATGGTGAAACCCAGTCGAAACGTCGAGTTTCCAGGTAAATCGCTTATTTACCTAAAAAACTATGGCGATAAGACCCGTTAAAGTAATTATTATGTTGTAAAAGGTAGTTACGGTTACGGGAATATGATTTTTGCGTTATAACCGAAGACCTTTGTGGACATGTGACGACAAACACAAACATAATAGGTACAAATAATACATCAACTTTTTAATTTTACACCAGTACACTTTTTGAGACAACAAACACGTAATACACACCATTACAGAATTCTGAAAATATTACATACTGACTCTGAAATATATCTAATCGATAAATGGAAAATGGTCTTTCTTAAAATTGGTTAAAAGCAGTCAAATTGGGAATGCCGATAATCAAACAGATATATTGGCTGCTATAGAGATGCAAATGCCGATGGCTGATTCGATTGAACCCGATACCCGATTGGTTCGCGCTCGGAGCACCCGGCGGCGCGGGCGCAGGCGCGACGCTGGCCGGAGAGACATCGCCGGTTTTATTTTTATTATTTTTATCGAGAGGATCGATTCTGAAGATAAGTTTATCGTAAGACGAGTAGCGGCCACCCACCGGCGCGCGATATCGACTCCGCCGGGTTTGTCCCCAATACTGCAAGAGGTTCGGCGTGATTTTATAAATCAGCGATTTCCTTATCGACGAATATAATATAGACGTCGAATCATAACTAATTACAGATTTTTTATTCTCCTTAATTTTTCTACTTACTACGTATTGTTTCCAATATTTTATCATTCACATGTTTTTGTGTCTAGGTCTAAACATTCATGAAGTTTTTAGTATCTAGATAGGTACGTACGGTTTTTTCTTTCCTTGAAACTTACCCAGTTCACTGAGGATCAAATGAATTTCAACTGCGTACCTACCTGTAGTTTTTGTTGTGAATTTCAGATTGTATGAGATATGCGTAGTATGATATCATATATTGAGAAAATCTGCCGTTCTGCCATTGAGTTAAATGTCATAATACCTATGGATCAACTGAGAACACACCGAATCTGGCTGGACATCGCACTAGCCCCGGACGGACCTGCCCGCATTTTATTGTATCAGATAGCGGCTAATTCGCATATACGTCAAATAATTAAAACGCCACACGTATTAAAAAGTCACAACATTTCACAGTGTTAGCCCAATTAAAGTTAAGGGTAATGTTAAACACTTAACTACCTACATACTCGATAGCTTGATATATTGATAGGTCATGAACCTTTTAATTGGAAACTCTAGGGAAAAATCCAAATTGAGAAAAGTAAATACTTAGTATAGGAATGGAAGCGTTTTTAATTTGTATTTATTGTGTGATGTAAAAATATATTATGACAAATATGACTTTTGAATGCGTTCGTAATGTTTAGTGTATGGTTATTGAAAAGAGAAAGATCATTATTTACTATTCTATTCCCTTTGTCGTATTAACATTATGTATGACGGCACGGCACTGCCTGTGGCACTGTGGTCGACGGGAAACTTTTAATATACTGCCCTAGAGAGCCTATTTCAAACACGGCCACAGAGCATGAACATCTAGCAGTAGGCAAAACAATAATAGATATGTACGTCTGAAAAAAAAGTGCTGCGATTTCAGCTGTTACAATTTTGTCCGTTTATACTGATTATGATTTTTTCATGTATCTACCTGCCTTTTATTGTTTCCTTTAAGGGTGAATATCCCAAGCCCAAAAATTGAGTGTCCGGGCTGATAACGAGGGTGTATCGTGTAGATATCTACTAAAGCAATTTTTTTTTTGGGTAGAAGATGTGGTGAACTACCTGGTACAATAAATATAATTTAATTTGAAAAGCTATAAGTCACATAAAAAAATATTAAAGTGCCATTTTTTCATCGCGGTGGGGTGTCCGGTTTACATTTTTTGTTATTAGATACCCTGTAATGCTAAAGTGGTCTGATATAGACATGAAATTACAGTAATTTTTTAATAACAGTGAACCAATGAATCGATATAAGTATCACTCATCTCTTTAGCTATAATGTACTACGTTTGAGAGACCTGAATACATGTGTCCGACGAAGCCCTTTCATTCCGGAGGGTAAAAACTTATTTCAGAATAGCTCCTCACTCCCTGCGCTTACGTACTCCGCTTGCCCTTCGACGCCTTTTATTAGTCCCACTCTAAAGCTCGGTGCAGATTCACGAGAGCTATGTCACTTAGTTTTTCCGCCATTAGAGAAAATATTTCATTTCTGTGGAGTGGCGACATTTTTTTCATCATTTCGGTGCCTTTTTTAACTCGTGTATTGCTCATTCCTTTTGTCTCAAAATTACTGTGTTTATGTGCTTTAGGAACTGTTTGACTTGAGTGCTGTTGATGTCACTATAATCGTTTTAGTTAAAAAAATATTTGAAATTTACTGTTCTTTTTTCATTTCTGCGTTCTCATTTCGGAGGATTCGGTGGACTGAAATGTCTATATCACCCCTCAGAAATGATAAAACCCCACGGAAATTTGGAGAGGCTCGTTGCCTTAGGGTTCCTTGTTGAATTCGAAGGTAGGGTTTGTTAATTTACGAAACTACTATGAAAACCTCGCTAGACAAATGTAAACTGCCCACACAGTAATAGCATACCTATACCTACCCCCTTCGTACTATCTGGTCAGTAGGTAAGTTAGAGACCTACCTACCTACCTACTAATAAGTAGGTGTGTTAGAGAGCGCGCCTACTAGTATGTGAGTGTGTTAGGGAGAGAGCGCGCATGCCGCGTACCCATCTACCTACTAGTAAGTAGGTGTGTTAGAGAGCGCGCATGCCGCGTACCCGTCTACCTACCAGTAGGTAGGTTTGTTAGAGAGCGCGCATGCCGCGTACTCATCTACCTACCAGTAGGTAAGTGTGTTAGAGACCGCGCATGCCGCATACCCATCTACCTACCAGTAGGTAGGTGTGTTAGAGAGCGCGCATGCCGCGTACCCATCTACCTACTAGTAGGTAGGTGTGTTAGAGAGCGCGCATGCCGCGTACCCATCTACCTACTAGTAGGTAGGTGTGTTAGAGAGCGCGCATGCCGCGTACTCATCTATCTACCTACCAGTCGGTAGGTGTGTTAGAGAGCGCGCATGCCGCGTACCCATCTACCTACTAGTAGGTAGGTGTGTTAGAGAGCGCGCATGCCGCGTACCCATCTACCAACTAGTAGGTAGGTGTGTTAGAGAGCGCGCATGCCGCGTACCCATCTACCTACTAGTAGGTAGGTGTGTTAGAGAGCGCGCATGCCGCGTACCCATCTACCAACTAGTAGGTAGGTGTGTTAGAGAGCGCGCATGCCGCGTTCCCATCTACCTACCAGTAAGTAGGTGTGTTAGAGAGCGCGCATGCCGCGTACCCATCTACCTACCAGTAGGTAAGTGTGTTAGAGACCGCACATGCCGCGTGCCCATCTACCTACCAGTAGGTAGGTGTGTTAGAGAGCGCGCATGCCGGGTTCCCATCTACCTACTAGTAGGTAGGTGTGTTAGAGAGCGCGCATGCCGCGTACCCATCTACCAACTAGTAGGTAGGTGTGTTAGAGAGCGCGCATGCCGCGTACTCATCTATCTACCTACCAGTCGGTAGGTGTGTTAGAGAGCGCGCATGCCGCGTACCCATCTACCTACTAGTAGGTAGGTGTGTTAGAGAGCGCGCATGCCGCGTACCCATCTACCAACTAGTAGGTAGGTGTGTTAGAGAGCGCGCATGCCGCGTACCCATCTACCTACTAGTAGGTAGGTGTGTTAGAGAGCGCGCATGCCGCGTACCCATCTACCAACTAGTAGGTAGGTGTGTTAGAGAGCGCGCATGCCGCGTTCCCATCTACCTACCAGTAAGTAGGTGTGTTAGAGAGCGCGCATGCCGCGTACCCATCTACCTACCAGTAGGTAAGTGTGTTAGAGACCGCACATGCCGCGTGCCCATCTACCTACCAGTAGGTAGGTGTGTTAGAGAGCGCGCATGCCGCGTACCCATCTACCAACTAGTAGGTAGGTGTGTTAGAGAGCGCGCATGCCGCGTACCCATCTACCTACCAGTAGGTAAGTGTGTTAGAGACCGCACATGCCGCGTGCCCATCTCCCTACCAGTAGGTAGGTGTGTTAGAGAGCGCGCATGCCGCGTACCCATCTACCAACTAGTAGGTAGGTGTGTTAGAGAGCGCGCATGCCGCGTACTCATCTACCTACCAGTAGGTAGGTGTGTTAGAGAGCGCGCATGCCGCGTACCCATCTACCTACCAGTAGGTAGGTGTGTTAGAGAGCGCGCATGCCGCGTACCCATCTACCTACTAGTAGGTAGGTGTGTTAGAGAGCGCGCATGCCACGTACCCATCTACCTACTAGTAGGTAGGTGTGTTAGAGAGCGCGCATGCCGTGTACCCATCTACCTACCAGTAGGTAGGTGTGTTAGAGAGCGCGCATGCTGCGTATCCATCCCTACTAAAACCATCTACCTACTAGAAAATATGTGTGTTAGAGAGCAAACATACCGCTTACCTATCGACCTACTTACTCTACTACCTACCTACTGCCTACCTACTACCTATCTACTACCTACCTCCAACACCCTCACTCGTCCCAATCTGCTACAACTGCTGATTCCTCACTCGTCTTACTCTGCTACAACTGCTGATTCCTCACTCGTCCTGCTCTGCTGAAACTACTGATTCCTCACTCGTCTCACTCTGCCATAGTAACCAGTTATTAACTAGTCCCACTCTGCTGTTGTTACCAGTTCCTCACTCGTCCCACTTTGCTGTAGTCACCAATTCCTCACTCGTCCCACTTTGCTGTAGTCTCCAATTCCTCACTCGTCCTACTCGGCTGTAGTCACCGGTTCCTCACTTGTCTTAATCTGCTGTAGTCACCAGTTTTTCACTCGTCTCACTCTGCTGTAGTCACCAGATCCTTACTCGTCCCACTCGGCTTTAGTCACCGGTTCCTCACTCGTCCCACTCTGCTGTAGTCACCTGTTCCTCAATCGTCCCACTCGGCTGTAGTCACCGGTTTCTCACACGTCCCACTTTTCTGTAGTCACTAGTTCCTCACTTGTCCCACTCTGCTGAAGACACCGGTTCCTCACTCATCCTACCTCTACTCTGCTGTGGTCACCAATTCCACACTCGTTCTACTTTGTTGCACCCACTACGTTGGTTCTTCGCTAATCCCTTCCCATACAGGCTTATTTTTGAGTATTGGTTAAATCCAATCGCATTGAAAATTACCACACAAAAACAGAACACTGCCTGCCTAGAGAGACTCGCACTTGACCACTTCATTTCGATGGACATATTTCATTTCGGTACACACTTATTATTATTTCGGTGGACAATTATCATTTCGGTGCACACTTATTATCATTTCGGAGGACTTTTTTCATTTCGGTGCACACTTATTATCATTTCGGAGGACTGTTTTCATTTCGGTGCCTTTTTCAAAATTCAAACTCGAATATCTCAGCTTCTGATTAAGATATTGCTATCATTTTTCCACAGTTAAAATAAATCACCATAAAGATTACCATTATGTAAAAAAAGTTCCAAAACACGGAAAAAATAAAAAATCCTCCGAAATGAGACAAAAAACGCAGTTGTCGATATTCACCCTTAATTACAGTAAGAGGTAGTACTTGGGGTTGCTTTTCTTAGTGCAGCACATGTTCTGTTAATTTTTTTGTCAAATAGGACTGCACACCTATTTGTTTAAAAAGAAGGACTTCTGATTGTGATAGTTAGCAGCGATGCCACCATGTTTTATCGAGAAGTAATAATGATAACTAACAGATAAAAGATAACTATGCCGGAACGTACTCGCATCGAGGTATATTTATATGTTTGAACCTTTTTGGTGTGCAAAGATGCTCAACATAAACGAATTGTTTTACAAAGTGAGGCTGTCTTACCTATCTGAAGTTTCTATGGACTGTGGCACGGCGCAAGGCGCGGTACGGGGCGAAAACATAACGTTGCTCTTCGCCCCAAGATTGTATTAAATCGACCCATAATAAATCACATCTCACCTATAAAGTATAAATCAACACTGACGTAAAACACATTTATATTGTTTTCACTTCGAAATGACAATAAAATGCTTTAAATGCATGAGTGATTTAATGTGTCCCACTAAGTAAAAGAATCAAGATAATATCGTTTCAAGTTCAAGATAAAACATACGATTTTACAGATGATAAAAATTGTAGTGATTAGAAGTGTGAGAGCTGAGAGATCTTTTATTAATAGGTTAAGGTGGGCTTAAAAACCAAGCGACAGCGACAACGACGCGCGTCGTTGCCGCTGTCAAATGACTGGTTTGTATGGGTTTGTATGGGGAACCAGAAAAACCGAGCGCCGGCGTCGTTGCGGCGCGCCACGACGCCGTCACGTTGACAGCGCGCTGTAATAGTCACGGAATCAGGAGTTATGACCATTTTGAAACAATTTGTTTACTTGTAGAAAGAAAATACATATATTTTCTTTCGTTGAATTCCGATATTTCAAACCCTTGCTCTGTTATTTTTTCTTTGCAAGTTCCACATTTCTCCTAAGTTACTACTATTTCTACTAAGTTAGTTAGTTAAGTTTGACTTTGTCCTATACACACTTACTTAGTTATATTGTATTATGAATATCAGTGAAAAGTAGGGGGTTACATTTTTGATACAAGAGCAATAAAACAAGACAACTCTGAACAATGACTGTAAGAAATTCAGACAACTCGTAAAACATGGTTATTATACTTTGTAATATCAAACACGACGCATTGTTTTTGACTTGTCCCTATATAGAGGAGGTGTCGGTGGAGGAAGTGTTATTTAAATTAATACATCAGCAGTTGCTTAATACCAAAAAGATCGGTCCATTGGATGATTCGGTGTCCCATGTACGAAAAGAAGAAGAAGAATACCAAATAACGCGCGCATTTTCGTGTAGGTACTGTCGTCACTTAAATGGGTAGGAGTAAATGTATGAAAAAGTAAATTTTTAGAGTAGTAGTCTCACAGTCAAAGTAACTGATTAAAAAGTTTGTATGTACCTACAATATCTAGCTCGATATCTGTGACAGCAGATACATATATTCAGGAAAATGGTCCTGTAAGTACAAAGGTCCATTTTTCATTGTTTACATACTTATGTTTTAGTACGGATCTGACTGACTGTCACAAAGCTAAAATTAAGGATTTCTTCGTACAATGATGTACTTTATTTATTTTCAAGCTGCATAGAGGATCTTTGATGTTGTGTTTGTTAAGTTGCGCATCGAATTTGATCAAACGTGACGAGGGCGGGTTCAGGTCATGATAGGCGCCAAGACCATGACCAATGCACCTGATGCCCTATTCTGAAATGGATTTTTAAAGTTCCTTGTAATTTAACGGATGTCAAGAAATATAAGTCATTTATCTGTTCATCATACCCAGTATATCCTGACAAGCGACCCACTTCTAAATACAACTGAGGCATTTTTGACGTACAATTTTGAATCGCATAAATATGACTCCAGATATTGTTATATTTCATGCAAATAGAATAGAATAGGTATTCTCAAATATTTTTTCCTATAACTATAACTACAAAAGGAAACTGGAAGGATATTCAAATCTGTACAAAAGATATCACAGCTTGAGCTACGAGCGGTTTTAGAATAAACCTCTGTCGTAGAACGAAAGATTACACTATGTGTGGCGACTGTGGCGCCAACGCAGCAGATTTGATGGCATTATTATGTGAATAAGTAAATATACATTCTACACAGGAAATATAGATAAAGAATACGGATGCGCAGATGCGGTTATTGGTTATAGTATAATAAGTAAGTATTCGTTAGTTTATTTATGCTCTATCTTGAAGTTATTTAACCTTATGAGTTTTTTAAGAATAATTTTCTTTTCACCATAAGTGTTATTTGCCTAAAATCAAAATTATTCAAGGTAGTCGTTCCTAGATAGGAGAGAGAGATTGGACTATCTGGATGAAATTATATGCAAAATATCATTGAGTTTGTCATTATCATGATATAAATAGAGCTAAACAGAAAAGGAAAAATATTGGATAGATTCGATAAAAGCGTCGAATTAGAATAATGACGATCGTAAGTTAAAGATTACGAAAATAATCCTTATTTCATTGTCACCAAGTAGTATAAATATTACAAAACTAATCCCCGTTCTGGTTTTAAATGTACCAGCTATTGGAAATTATAACACATTATACAGAATTAATAATCGAGATCAAATCTTTTAAGCCACGAACCGATAATCTTCTAAAATTCCAATAATTTAAAACTGTAGGTATTAAATTATATATTTAGTCGAAGTAAAAGTAATATTTTGAAACCAGAAAATTATTTTTTGACTCTATGAATGGATTATTAAGATTAATTTCTGTATTTACAAAACATAAAAAGTAAATAAGTTATTAAACTCAAATTGAAATTTACGACAGTTATAAAAAAAGATTAGGCCAGTTCGACGTGTCCGTCTATGATTTAAATACATTCCGGGTCGTCACATAAATACCCGAAATATATTCCTGTTCGATATTTATGTCTCCCACTTCGCTGAGAGCAACGAAAATTGTGACATATACGCGCGACAATAAAAAGTCAACAATGAATGGAGGGCCGTGCGACGGGACCCCCCATACCCAGGGTATGCCTCTCAAATAATAAATGCGTTCATGATCTATGATCTGAAACTGATACTTATAATGGCTTCTGTATAAAGAAGCTGCACCAAAATCGTGCGCCCGCCGCCGCTTGGACATGATAAATAACTTCAAATTGCTTGTAAAAGGTGAAACTTTTACCTCTGTTCTTTTGTACACTTGTAAATATTTGTGTTTAATCTGACGTCGACTTATGTGTTCGATCGTTTAGAGGCTTCGATCGAGTGCTCGGTCAAGTTGGGCGCTACTTGTTATTGTAAACTTACCATTCAGTTCATGGGAAAATTAATATTCTTGGAGTATATCGCAAAAACAATGATATTATATTCGCAAAAATCTGTAGGTAAGTTGTCCATAGGTATGTTGCGTAACTGTACGCTGCCAACCAGAGGGTAAACAGAGAGAAAAAGATACGGGTGCACTAGGGTGTAAAAACATCAAAATAAGGAAAAAACAAATTATGCCTATTAATACAAATAAATACCTAAATTAGTTTTGCGCGAAATGTAGAGTCGATATCTTATTGAAGCTAGCTTTGATTTAAATTCATTAAGCTAAGAGATGACAATATATCAGCAGTTCATTAGCGACTGAAGAGCTGATGTCTGGTCGCGGCAATAAAAGAAGCCGAGATTTATGCGCGCGCGCAACTTAGAGGTGCATACGATATTTATTGTGATCGGCTGTTTGTTTTCTAGACTTAGGTAAGGAATGGTTCATAATAGAGTCCACGTCCCGATAGAAAGTTCAAGACTCTATGACATATATTACAAGAGCTATTTATTTGATTATATTTGTAATATTGTTTACTAGGTTTAATGAAGAATTACGAATAAAACGAAATTTTTAAAAGTTCAATGTCTCTAAATAAATACATAAAAAATTATTTACATATTTTTTTTTCATTTATATATTTGTGAAGGATTTTAGATTAATTTTCCAACTTCCGGGCCAATAACGGATTCTGATTCTTCTGATTCTAGCTTAGTACAACTTTTCTGACCTGCTGCCATGCGTTTCATCTTGATGTCATGTGACATAGGTGATTCCTAAACGAGCACTCGGACTAAAAAAGGCTATTGACATGGTATTTCTATGGTCCGTTTTCGTTCTTAGTTCAGTAAGGATCTGACATCTGTCCAACTAGACTTGTAAGAATAGATTTTTCTTCTATCCAGGTTGGATATACCCTAACTTTGCTTGGGCACAGATTCCGGGCTCCGGGCAGCAGCAATCGAGTGACGTGTCGCCGATCGCATGTCCAGCGGGAATATATCAATCGCGCGCAAGAGTAATGGTTTTTTGGTGCTCCACCGGTGGACGGAGAGCTGGCTACTTCAGAGGGTGATCTGTTCGGTAGTATCACATCCCGAGTACACCCTAACCGGGCAAAGATTCCGGGCAGTAGCAATCGAGTGACGCGTCACCGATTGCATGTCCAGCGGGAATATATCAATCGCGCGCAAGAGTAATGGTTGTCGGTGCGGCGCAGACGCTGCCTGGCTACTTTAGAAGAGCTGGCTACTTTAGAAGGTGATCTGTTTGGTAACATTACATCCTGAATATATCCGAACTGGGCACAGGTTCCGGGCTGCGGGCAGCAGCAACCGAGTGACGTGTCGCCGATCGCATGTGCAGCGGGAATATATCAATCGCGCGCAAGAGTAATGGTTGCTTGTTGGTGCTCCACCGGTAGACGGAGAGCTGGCTACTTCAGAGATCGGACCTTTAGAGGAGCCACGACATTGGTTGGTAACACGACACTCTGATAACAGCCAGACTGGGCTCCATAGATACAGACTGCAAGTAGTAGCAATCAAGAGACGTATCGCCGGTCGCATGTCCAGCGGGAATATATCAATCGCGCGCAAGAGTAATGGTTGTCGGTGCGGTGCAGGCGCAGCTCTAGAGAGTGATCCGTTAGGTAACATTACATCCTGAATACTAGGCACAGATTTTACGCAGCAGCAATCGAGTTATTGACAATATATCAATCGCACGCTAGAGTAATGGTAGTCGCTAGTCGGTGCAACGCAGGCGCAGCCTTCACCACTCCACCGTTAGACGAGAGTTGGGCACGTCAGAGACTTTTAAATACAACCTAAACGGTCTCGGGCACAGGTTCCAGGCTGCGGACGGAATTGATTGTTGTGACGCGACTGTGATGAAAAGACAATTTGAATAAACTCTAACTGTCAGGTAATTTGATTTAAAATTAGTACTAGAATCTCTCAAAACGCCAATGAACAAGATGTTATTGTTTGTCAAATCTTATGCAACCTTACGTAGCTAGGTCTCCGTCCACGATCGGGCCCGCTACTGCCCGCGCGCTAAATGAGCCGCAAACTGGCTACCGGCCGCTCCGACTTTCTGTTTGAATCTTAAGTAGTTTTAATTATTTTGCATCAGCCCCCGGGTTAACTCCGTTCGCCGCTCCTGTACACATTTATCAAAGCAAATTGTGTAGTATCTTATTTAGTACGCAGAAACATGCTAGCGACGAGTATTATGATGTAGAGTTGGTCGATAACTCAAATATTGCTTGTAAACTGCTATTGAGTAAAATATTTCAATTATTTGAAATCCCTGCGGGCCATATTTTGTAGGTCCTTACTTGAACTTGCGTGTGGCGTATTTTAGCTTTCCATCTTTAGGTACTTTATCGAAGCATTGTTTATAAAAAATCTTGTATGATATTGTGGTAGTTATTTTGGTGATCCAGTTTTTATTATTAAGAAATCGCATACCCAAACCGCCGCATCCATGTCACTGGTCGAAGCATGTCACTGACTGTTACATACATTCTGTTGACTGTCAAAATCAGCAATTAAGTACCTGCGGCACCGTATAAGAATCTCAATATTTGTAGTTCGAAAGTGTCCAGCCTTCAAAACAACCATATCCACAGAAGCTAAACGCAGATTTACAACTATGGTGAATAATTATCATTGGTGAGCGAGCTTTGCGTGGCTGCGTGTTAATTATTCGGCCGGATTTATGGAGAGTGCCGGCAATCGGCCGGTGAGCTTTCACGGCATAATCAACAAGAGAGCGCCGACTGATGGATATTTTTTGGTATAGGTATTATAAGAATTGACTTCAAAACCGCCATATCTACAGGAGCTAAACGCAGATTTACAACTATGGTGAATAATTATCATTGGTGAGCGAGCTTTGCGTGGCTGTGTGTTAATTATTCGGACGGATTTATGGAGAGTGCCGGCAATGGGCTGGTGAGCTTTCACGGCGTAATCAACAAGAGAGCGCTGACTGATGGATATTTTTTGGTATATTATGAGAATTTCGTAACCAATGACTATTAATAATTATCATTGGTGAGCGAGCTTTGCGTGGCTGCGTGTTAATTATTCGGACGGATTTATGGAGAGTGCCGGCAATCGGCCGGTGCGCTTTCACGGCATAATCAACAAGAGAGCGCCGACTGATGGATATTTTTTGGTATATTATGAGAATTGACTTCAAAACCGCCATATCTACAGGAGCTAAACGCAGATTTACAACTATGGTGAATAATTATCATTAGTGAGCGAGCTTTGCGTGGCTGCGTGTTAATTGTTCGGCCGGATTTATGGAGAGTGCTGGCAATTGGCCGGTGAGCTTACTGCATAATCAACAAGACAGCGCTGACTGATGGATATTTTTTGATAGATTATATGAGAATTGTCTTCAAAACCACCGTATCTACAGAAGCTAAACGCAGATTTACAACTAAGGTGAATAATTATCATTGGTGAGCGAGCTTTGCGTGGCTGCGTGTTAATTATTCCGACGGATTTATGGAGAGTGCCGGCAATCGGCCGGTGAGCTTTCACGGCATAATCAACAAGAGAGCGCCGACTGATGGATATTTTTTGGTATATTACCTATGAGAATGGACTTCAAAACCGCCATATCTACAGGAGCTAAACGCAGATTTACAAGTATGGTGAATAATTATCATTTGTGAGCGAGCTTTGCGTGGCTGCGTGTTAATTATTCGGACGGATTTATGGAGAGTGCCGGCAATCGGCCGGTGCGCTTTCACGGCATAATCAACAAGAGAGCGCCGACTGATGGATATTTTTTGGTATATTATGAGAATTGACTTCAAAACCGCCATATCTACAGGAGCTAAACGCAGATTTACAACTATGGTGAATAATTATCATTGGTGAGCGAGCTTTGCGTGGCTGCATGTTAATTATTCGGACGGATTTATGGAGAGTGCCGGCAATCGGCCGGTGAGCTTTCACGGCATAATCAACAAGAGAGCGCTGACTGATGGACATTTTTTGGTATATTATGAGAATTAACTTCAAAACCGCCATATCTACAGGAGCTAAACGCAGATTTACAACTATGGTGAATAATTATCATTGGTGAGCGAGCTTTGCGTGGCTGCGTGTTAATTATTCGGACGGATTTATGGAGAGTGCCGGCAATCGGCCGGTGAGCTTTCACGGCATAATCAACAAGAGAGCACTGACTGATGTTTTTTTTTTTTGTATATTATGAGAATTTTGTAACCAAAGACTATTTAAGTCAAATGACAAGACATTTTGTTCAATTCAATCATGGTTTTTTGGAATGTTTAATTATGACATCAATAATTTTCCACACGTGTTGTCATATTTTTTTTTTATAAGCAATGGGTAAGCATTTGTCCGCAATCTCACCTGATGTTAAGTGACGATGATGGAGCATGCTCGCCCAGATAATGCCTATTCACTCTCGCCTTGAAAAGGCCCAGGTTATAACGTTCCGGAAACAGATCCACAGGCAGGGAGTTCCACTCCTTAGCAGTTCGCATTAAAAATGTAGAAGCGAAGCGCTTTGTGCGAATTTGCGGGATGTCTACGATATAAGGGTGGAATCCCAACCGGCGTCTTGTGCACCGGAGATGGAATGGTGACAGAGGTATCAGGTCATGGAGAGACTGTGCACACTCCCCGAAATGTATCCTGTAGAATACCGACAAGCAAGCTACTTTGCGACGGTGTTCGAGGCTCTGTAACTTTGCGTCAATAAGTGCCCTATCAGCGATGAGTTTCTTGGCGCGCTTCTCAATCGAGTCCAGGGCTAATCTTATACAAACTAAAAGTTAGTTCCGATCTATACGGGGTGTTAGGGACGGTGTAACGAAAACTTTGCAGGCGTGCTCAAACCATGAAACTGAACAATTTTTACTGCCTCCCTAACACCCTGTAGAATACATGTTCCGTCCCTTGTAGATAAAATGGAAAAAAGTACGAGAAAATTTGAATGCACTGCACTTTAGAGGTCCAAGACTTGAGTCAATTATATTTTTGTTCTGTATGAACTAAGAAGCAAATGTTTACAAACCATTCTTCCAAAAAACCGGCCAAGAGCGTGTCAGACACGCCCATAAATAGGGTTTCGTAGTCAACGTTTAAATATCAGGTTTTTCAGCATTACAAACTTAATTTTGTTGCTGGTTTGTTAGCAGCAGTATGATGACCAACCGCAAATAGAAAAACTCAATTTTTTCCGTAACCTTCAAGGGTACAATATCCGTTATAGTTTTCATTGTAACTTCAGATTGTAAGCTATATTCTATATTTATTTCAAATTTTTAGGGTTTATACTTTAGAAGTTACAGCTGGAACAAATTATGGGTCCAAAACGCCCTTTTTAAAAGCAAATATCTCGTGACAGAAACATTTTAGTGACTTTGTTTCAAAGAAACCTCACCTTAGTTTTAAAAGACCTATTCAACGATACCCTACTCAATATTACAGAAAAAAAAAATTTTTTTTGCCCCCCTTTCACTTGTATGGGAGAGGGTCCAAAAAACATTTAATATATTTTTTTCTTAACATTTCTATATTTGGGTCAACACGATCTATCTTCTCACCAAATTTCATGTCGATAGCTCTAAAACTGACGAAGATATGAGGGCGCGGCATACAGACAGACAGACAGACAGACAGACAGACAGACAGACAGACAGACAGACAGACAGACAGACAGACAGACAGACAGACAGACAGACAGACAGACAGACAGACATGACGAAACTATAAGGGTTTCTAGCAGACTACGAAACCCTAAAAACATTAAACATAGACAGTCTTGGCGCCTATAATAATACCTTGTTGAAGCTGTGTATCTTTGTTTTATTTATCCGCGCTAAACTAAACACCAATTTTGAAATAAGTATTTGCACACTATTATTACAACAAGAGCCGGAGCCTTTAGTGGCTGCTGCACGGTGGAATTTAGAGAGCAAAAGCTGTACATAGCGTAAAATCTAAATGCACAATCATTTCTAAGACAGCTAGCTACCTTATTAGAAAATAGATGAAATAAGGTCATTTAAAAAAACTACTGCTCCTAGAGTGTAATTCTGGCGCATTTAGTAAATCATAAATCATTTAATAATTCATCTTATACGTAGAATAATTAGACATGCCAAGATAGTTTGTAGTATTTAAGTACATAAAAGGAAACATGCAGTAATCGACATACTAACTATGAATGAATAACAAGGTACAAAAAATAATAAAAAACTATTTGTTTATGTGAATAAGAACGATACAAAATTTCTCTTCTAACTGAGTCTACACATTAGTTTCCTTTTTAACGAGAAATTGTACAACTAAACCCTAGACCATAGTCCGACACCGCACCGCTGCGGGGCCTGTCCGGCTCGAAAAATTACTACTCTCGTAAATATTTCGTTGAAACGCAATTTAATTTAATAATACATACTTTGAACGAGTACAATTCATACCCTTTTAAAAACCATCACCCCAAGTAGACATATTTTTCCATTTAGCATTTAAATTTTTAGTCGTAAACCACTCAAGCAGGTGGTATTTTGAGACGAACCGCTCTCCGTACAAGTTTGTTTATGGGGGGAGGGAAGTAATCTTTTGTAATATAGATTCCAATACGTTCTGATATCGAGTGATAGCGTCATAAAAATTGACAGTGACAGGCGAAGTACTCGTGTTACCGTATACAGCATTAATTTTACGATCGCCGAGAGTAATTTACTTTCTCAGAAAGGTCCACGGAACATGGATATCTAACAGGTCTATTCGAAGATAGAACTCCATTTGTTTTAGTACCTCAATGGTTTGTTGCCTGCATTATTGCCTATAATATTATTCTGTTGAAATTGTTAGGTGTTAATCTTATCATAATAAGCACTCATATCTGCTACGACGTAGCAGTGCTACGAAAGCTAGAGAAATGACAATCGTAATTCAACGAAAACGCCAAAAATGAAAAAATATTAATGACAGAGATATAAAATGCAATGGTTGTCATATTTCAACTAATTCGAAAATTGCACTACTGTTTTTTGATGAAAACACAACAACATAGGCGGAAATTATTATTTATGACTATATCACATTAATGCAATTTGAAAAACTGCGACCGCATTTTCTCCGGACACAATATTCTGCCTCTTCTAGTCAAGAACTTTCAATACTCTCGTAGTGAAATATGAAAGATAGTAAAGTATTAACGGTGCTAGGACACTAGATCATGTCACACGATGTATGATGGCGCACTCTTTGATTTACTTGCCATTTTTATGCGGCCGCTAATATTAATAAAGTTTACATGATCGTCAATTTTCATTTTATATCCGCGCAACCGGTGGCTCCGGGCTGCTGTTACAACTAACTATAAATCAATGTTTGCTTTTTGTAATAAAGTAAGTTTTCCATTAGTAATTTACGCGCTTGTTTACAAGTCTATTTTGAATTGTATCGTACAGGGTGTATTGAAAGAGAATTGTAAAAATAAACCTTAGTCTGTAAACTTTTTTAACAATCCAATTTACAAAATTTAATTTTAGTCTTCATTTCTCGCACAAAATTACTTAAATAGATCACTGTAGAAAAATGTTCTCTTATCATACCTATTTGAGTATCTAGCTTTTTTTGCATGGAAAGACTTCTTTTATCATTAGTAACATTCATAAGTAGGATAAAAGTTTAACTCTGTATTGGTTGTAATTTCAACTATTTACGTAGAATCCTTTGAACGATTCGATACATCCTCAGATTTCATTCTTCAGCGGACACCACAATAATTCATTGGTTGCTTACGTGGTGTACCCCACGCAGCGTGGCTGGTTGCTAGACAAAAATCGCTTGGTTCGGCCATACATCGCGCTGTCCGACGCGGACAATGCTGCGGATTGTGGAAAGCACGGGAGTAAATAGCCGTATAGAGACGAAGCTTCATAGTACTGCGCAGAGAGTGTTTTTGCGGCAATGAAGGTGACCGCAAGCTTCTTGAGAGATGGCCGAGCATTAAAAAGAGAAGCGTGGAATGGCCCTCCAGTAGGTGTTGCAAGACAAAAATCGCGTGGTTCGGCCATACATTGCACTGTCAGACGCTGACAATGCTGCGGATTGTGGAAAGCACGGGAGTAAATAACCGTAAAGAGACGAAGCTTCATAGTACTGCGCAGAGATAGTATTTTTGCAGCAATGAAGGAGACCGCAAACTTCTTGCGATATGGCCAAGCATTGAAAAGATGTGAATTGGCCTTTTAGCATATGGACTGACGTCTTTAAAAAGAAATGTTTCATTGGTTGCTTGTGGTAAGTGTACCCCACGCAGCGTAGCCGGTTGCTAGACAAAAATCGCGTGGTTCGGCCATACATCCCACTGTCAGACGTGGACAATGCTGCGGATTGTGGAAAGCACGGGAGTAAACAACCGTACAGAGACGAAGCTTCATAGTACTGCGCAGAGATAGCACACTATTAAGTTTGCATCAATAAAGGAGACCGTACTTCTTGAAAGATGGCCAAGCATTGAAAAGAGCAGCGTGGAATGTCCTTCTAGCAGGTGGACTGACGTCTTTAAAAGGCAATAATTCATTGGTTGCTTACGTGGTACGCGTACCCCACGCAGCGTGGTCGGTTGCTAGACAAAAATCGCGTGGTTCGGCCATACATCGGCCTGTCCGACGCGGACAATGCTGCGAATTGTGGAAAGCACGGGAGTAAACAACCGTATAGAGACGAAGCTTCATAGTACTGCGCAGAGATTGCACACTTTTAAGTACTTTTGCAGCAATGATGACCGCAATCTTCTTGAGAGATGGCCAAGAATAGGAAAGAGCAGCGTGGAATGTCCTTCTAGCAGGTGGACTGACATCTTTAAAAGGTAATGTTTCATTGGTTGCTTACGTAGTACTTGTACCCCACGCAGCGTGGCCGGTTGCTAGACAAAAATCGCTTGGTTCGGCCATACATCGCGCTGTCAGTGTGGACAATGCTGCGGATTGTGGAAAGCACGGGAGTAAATAACCGTATAGAGACGAAGCCTAATAGTACTGCGCAGAGAGGGTTTTTGCAGCAATGAAGGAGACCGCAATTTTCTTGAGAGATGGCCAAGCATTACTAAGATAAGCGTGAACTGGCCTTCTAGTAGGTTCTGCTAGACAAAAATCGCTTGGTTCGGCCATACATCGGCCTGTCAGACGTGGACAATGCTGGGGATTGTGGAAAGCACGGGAGTAAACAACCGTATAGAGACGAAGCTTCTTAGTACTGCGCAGAGATAGTATTTTTGCAGCAATGAAGGAGACCGCAAGCTTCTTAAGAGATTTCCGAAAATTAAAAAAAGCAGCGTGGAATGGCCTTCTAGAAGGTGGACTGACGTCTTTAAAGGCAATGTTTCATTGGATGCTTACGTGGTACGTGTACCGCACGCAGCGTAGCCGGTTGCTAGACAAAAATAGCTTGGTTCGGCCATACATCGCGCTGTCCGACGCGGACAATGCTGCGGATTGTGGAAAGCACGGGAGTAAACAACCGTATAGAGACGAAGCTTTATAGTACTGCGCAGATAGCGTACTTTTGCAGCAATGAAGGAGACCGCAAGCTTCTTGCGATATGGCCAAGCATTGAAAAGAGAAGCGTGTAATGGCATTCTAGGAAGTTGACCAAGGTCTTTAAAAGGCAGTACCATTGGTTGCTTACGTGGTACGTGTACCCCACGCAGCGTGGCCGGTTGCTAGACAAAAATCGCTTGGTTCGGCCATACATCGGCCTGTCAGACGCGGACAATGCTGCGGATTGTGGAAAGCACGGGAGTAAACAACCGTATAGAGACGAAGCTTCATAGTACTGCGCAGAGACAGGACACTATTAACCCTAAATTGGTCGCGTGGGGTCTTTAAAATCCCTTCGAGTAGACAAATGCGTTTTTAGTATATCGAAATTTTGTGTACCTACCTTTCTGATATTTCATCAATATCCATTCACGCGTTTACGTTATTTGGGCGTCGCTTTAGTACCTATCAAAAATCGCTTGGTTCGGCCATACATCGGGCTGTCAGACGCGGACAATGCTGCGGATTGTGGAAAGCACGGGAGTAAACAACCGTATAGAGACGAAGCTTCATAGTACTGCGCAGAGAAAACACACTATACCTTTTGCAGACATGAAGAAGATCGCAAGCTTCTTGAGAGATGGCCAAGAGTTGAAAAGAGCAGCGTGAAATGGCCTTCCGGCAGGTGGACCGACGTCTTTGGAAGACTGACTGCCTTTGGATAGTGATATGCCTGGGAGGAGGCGTATAACAGCGGTGATGATGAGATGACAGATAATTAAGTATGGGGGCTGCATGCGCGCGTATACTAGACTTGGCAGTTGACGAGGCACGAGGATATTTACGCACGTCAGTTAGACTACTCATCGTAGCATATTGCATAAACCTTTCTTTCAGTGCAGTTGTGGAAAGCATAAAACACGGCGCACGCGTCGAAGCCGAGGGTAGCGATCTCAGCATCAGCATTGTGAGTATTCTGACGCAGAGGTGCACTATGCGACAACGGGTTACTCCTGTTTTCACCGATTCAACTGTTGACGAGGCACGTGGATACGCATCTTAGTGAGACTTCCTATCGTAGTATATTGTATGAACCTCCCTCTCAGTGAAGTTGTGGAAAGCATAAAACACGGCGCACGCGTCGAAGCCGAGGGTAGCGATCTCAGCATCAGCATTGTGAGTATCCTGACGCAGATGTGCACTATGCGACGACGGGTGCTCCTGCTTTCACCGATTCAACTGTTGACGAGGCACGTGGATACGCATCTTAGTGAGACTTCCTATATTGTATGAAACTTTCTCTCAGTGCAGTTGTGGAAAGCATAAAACATGGCGCATGCGTCGAAGCCGAGGATAGCGATCTCAGCATCAGCATTGTGAGTATTCTGACGCAAAGGTGCACTATGCGACAACGGGTTGCTCCTGCTTTCACCGATTTAATTCGCTACTTGACAGGGTCATAAATAAAATACAAAAGTTGTATGATTATAACAGTTGTCTAAAAATACTACAGACTCCATTCATCGTTTGCCAAAATATTAAAAGTTAGAATTTATTTATAAACACCAAAATGATATAAAAGTTTTTGTTTTGACTCCATCCAAAATAGTGAATTATGACGTCATATTTCTATAATTTCATACAAAATATCGTTTTCGGTCGTCTTAAAAAGTAGCTCATTTGACCTGTCAGTCAAGTAGCGGATTGTTGACGAGGCACATGGATACGCATCTTAGTGAGACTTCCTATTGTAGCATATTGTATGAACCTTTCTCTCAGTGCAGTTGTGGAAAGCATAAAACACGGCGCACGCGTCGAAGCCGAGGGTAGCGATCTCAGCATCAGCATTGTGAGTATTCTGACGCAGAGGTGCACTATGCGACAACGGGTTGCTCCTGCTTTCACCTACTCAACTGTTGACGAGGCGCGTGGATACGCATCTTAGTGAGACTTCCTATCATAAATTAAATAATGAGAAAATTGAAAAATTCATTAGCGACCGCCGGGACTTGAACCCGGGACTGTGGATTGCCGTTCCACCGCTCTGCCAACTGAGCTACGGGCGCCTAGCGGACCCTTTCTCATTATTTAATTTATGAGAATATTATAGCGCTGTGAGTGCATTAAAAATTCCAATACAGACTTCCTATCGTAGCATATTGTATGAACCTTTCTCTCAGTGCAGTTGTGGAAAGCATAAAACACGGCGCACGCGTCGAAGCCGAGGGTAGCGATCTCAGCATCAGCATTGTGAGGATTCTGACGCAGAGGTGCACTATGCGACAACGGGTTGCTCCTGCTTTCACCGATTCAACTGTTGACGAGGCATGTGGATACGCATCTTAGTGAGACTTCCTATATTGTATGAACCTTTCTTTCAGTGCAGTTGTGGAAAGCATAAAACACGGCGCACGCGTCGAAGCCGAGGGTAGCGATCTCAGCATCAGCATTGTGAGTATTCTGACGCAGAGGTGCACTATGCGACTACGGGTTGCTCCTGCTTTCACCGATTCAACTGTTGACGAGGCACGAGAATGCGCATGTTGGTTAAACTACTCATCGTAGCATATTGTATGAACCTTTCTCATATTGCAGTTGTGGAAAGCATAAAACACGGCGCACGCATCGAGGCCGAGGGTAGCGATCTCAGCATCAGCATTGTGAGTATTCTGACGCAGAGGTGCACTGTGCGACTACGGGTTGCTCCTGCTTTCACTGATTCAACTTTAATGTAGGTATTCAAAAAGACTTTGGAAATTATTAATCGATCAATACAGTTTTGTTATCAGTTTAGAATTTTTAGAAGCAAAAACAAAAACAAGCATGGCAGACCTCAGATACTAAAGCGTTCAACTTCATAGTAGCTTTCGAAATTCCATTCAGAACAAATACATCTTAATCTTCAAGCTTTCTAAATTACTTCAAGACTGGATGCAATTTTGCAAAAATTTTCGCTTTGCTTGCAGTAATACAATATTGCCTGTTATATTTTATTTTCAGAACTTACTATTACAGCCACAACAGTCTACTGCTGGACATGGGCCTCCCTCCATTTGGGGGTAGGTATAGCCATACTCACCATCACCACGCTTGGCAGGCGGATTGAAGATATTCTCAGTGAACGCTGCTGCCTATTCCTAGTCGCCTTTTACGACACCCAAGAGTAGCATTGGGATGATGCTATTCTAAGCACTTGTTGTAGGGAAATGGTCGAAAGGTCGAAACACGAGTGTCACACTTCGATCGTCTCGCGATTTGTCGTTATTTGCGCTCTCGGTGCGACTTGCGGACTTATGACGGGGACGAGCTTATCCACCATCACACCACCGCTACCATCCTCGCCTGTATGATATTAAGCCCTTATTACACTAGCCTGTCAACAGGGTCCAATTTGGTTTGGGTACATTGCGGGTTACCTTGAGTATATTGCAATAACACAAATAAGATAGCAAGCAACGTATGCCGGATCGAGCCCTGTACGCAGGGTGTAATAACTACACTTAAAGTCTTAAAAAAACCCAAAATAAAATGTTACTATCGATACTAGAAAAAACTGTGCGTAATCGGTTAACGCCGCCACTAATTTAGATACTTATTTTATGAATTTGTATTTATTATTGAAGTTTCGGTATCAACAAAGAAATACCTACCTAAACCTGAATAAAAAGCTTTGTTTAAACTATCAACCTGTTCAAAGCTGAAAATAACGCAGAAAATCTCGATGGTGGGTCCTTGCGATTTATGCGCGGGCCCCGTAAGGTGTGGCGATGGAGGTATTGGAGGTGGCTCGGTGGCGACGAGCCTTTGTTGATGGTATCGGACCCCCATTATTTGTACATCATTACCTTCAATACACACCACACCATGGCAAGAGACGTGCATATTTATACTGCGACGACGCTATAACGTTTGAAGGCTACTAGGAAACGGAATACCTGTCGCGGCTTCTGGCTTTTCAATTCTGTTAGTTTTTCCCGTGATAAGGAACCATTCTTAGAATTCAGTTGTTTTAGTCCTAAAATAAACAATAGTTAATAAATGTCTGAACTATCTTTCAGTCACAGAATTTTGAATTGTTTAAATATTAAATCAAATTATTTTACACACGAGTTGTCATATTTTTTAACATCATCAATTTTGCGGCCAGGCATTCAACAACGTCGAGTAGGTAGGTATGTCAAATAGTGTCAATATCTAATAATAAAATCGTCAATAGTCGCATTCGTTGAATGGTTTGTCTTAAATAAATTCATAGCTTTGGTAAAAGTACACATTTGGTTGAAGAGGTATGGTAGGTTAGTACCGTACCTACCGTACCGTATGAAAACTATATGCGTTCTGCCAATCTTAAAAGTATTCTTCTCCTCCCTGTTTTGAATTGCTGTTTATCCATAATTTCCCATATTTTATATGACATCTTATTCTGAGTATTTTAGAACAGGCCGTTTTTTTATTTCTCATACTTTCTTACCCGAGTGCGCGAAGCCGCTGTAGCCCGGAGCGAGTACAACCTGTAATAACGCGTTCAACGCTATCGCGGCATCACCACCGAAATCAATTTTAAACAAACTCTAGCCACCTACAATTATCATTGTCGGACAATACGGACCACTAAATATCGGGCCGGGAGTGGTGCCACCACCGAGAGCTAAAAGAAAGTTTCATATCAGCAAACTTTAAGTTTTGAAGGATTTTGAATACTCACCCATTTAGGTACAAGTGCATTTTCATGTGCTCTGCCTCTTTCTCACTGACGCGAGGATTCACCGCGTCGTTCGTCACCTGGGTATCCCACACGAAAAAAGATGATCTTATTTCTTTCTATTCGTGTATGTGAGACACCAAGTTTACAAACAACTCACGGATCAACGCTTAAAATTAATTATGTATCATCAGTTTAGCTTTATGCATGTTGCTACTAATATTATTTTGTAAACAGAACCTAGTTTCACTGCCAGTGCTATACGAGTAAAATAGTTCCCGTATGAAGTGTACCAACCTTGCGGTGCGAGAAGTATTTAGCCACGACTTTGATTTTGGAACAAAGTAGAACTCTTTTAGTGTTAGAGGTCACCCGGACCCTACATAATGGACCCGCGCCGCTTTTCGGATCGCAGGAGATACAATCGCGATGATTTGTTGATTGTATACAACTTTAAATATTGAAATTAACGTTCATTGGTGATTTTTATCTGCTCATAGCTCGCTCTAGTGAAATCTCTACGAACTTATTTGATCAATAGACGGTATATTGATTTATCGGCATTTTATTATAAGTGAGCATTATTAGCATACTTTATTTTCTTGCTGGTTATTTGAGCATAAGATAACGGGCCAATACCTATATCTTTAGGCGTAGAAAGTTTTTGATTGTGGATGTTGTCCTTTCTCGGTTAGTAAGTTAGTAAAACTGTAGGAGAGCTACATCTTTTTGTTGTTGTACATAACATACAGTAGACAGGTCGCCCTCTCGATTCCATCTCAAAAGCTAAATTGCATATTCTTCAATTTAATTTTACGCTCCTTTCTTGTGTCCGAGGTACGGCAGAAGAATACACCTAATTTAATTTTGGTACACTGACACTTCCTTGCGCCGATTCTTTTGAATATTAAGCAAGATATGTAGTGTAGGTGTAGACACAGTTTTAGCGGAAGAGACCACATTCGCATAAGGGCCCCATAACTCAAGGTAACAATATGGCTCACAATTACAAGTCGCCGGTGCTAGGTGACGATGATAAATAGGTTTCCTTGGGCGAGGGACACACGCGGTGCATTGTGCGGTTACCACGCTCCTCCTCGCCAGCGTAACCAGACCTCATCTACACCACACTAAACTCCACTAAACGCGCAAAAGAGCCACAGGTAAAGTTCTCAAGTTTATGGCCGTTTGGGACACCACAGAACTGTCTCAGCTTCAACTCGGTTTATCAGCAATTATCTTGTAAAGCGATACGGAGATAAATGATCCGTAATTGTTTACGAATAATTTACGCTTAGGACAGTGTTGTGATGTAGGGAGGGCGGTAACGCAAGGGAACTGTGGCGCGCAGCGGCGGGGGCGATTCCCGTCGCATAGCAATTGAGGAAACGTTTGGGCACATTGTTCTAGGACCGGTCTAGACGGAAACGCCGCGGTGGGCTGTGCATTACTTATTCATGCGTGGACGCACTTTAGCAATCAGCATTAATCAACATGATATGCCCTCGTGTCTCCCTTGTCCGACGGTTTGATTTGTTTATTTTGACGCTGAAAATACGGTACAGCCGCGCACCTCGAGGCTAGCATTGGAATTGTTGCTGCCCCGTTAATCAGGATGAGTCGACAGGTTTAAGTGGTTTACGTGAACAGACAACGCTAATTGACGACTGAAGATATGGAGTAAATGACAATGTATTGCCCATTAAATTCATCATGGTTGACCGCTGTGAGTTGCAGACACCCTTAGTGCGCAAATCAATATGGAAAACACTTTTCTCTAGGTAAAGGTTAGATTCCACCAGCGAATACTTGACAAATTTTCTGATAGTTTTAACAAAGATCCTTTGCATGAATCATATTTCATACAAATTGATGACACCATACGCTGTTGAACCTAATCTGTGGCGTACCAAGTGTGCGGAGTGTTAAAAACCAGTGGTAGTCAAGATTATAACTTTGCGATTATAAATTAATTTTAAACGGTCATCAGAGGCAATTATTTGGAATGTTAAAATGTTTACAAACATTTCTAACTGTTACTATAATAAAGATAAGTTAAATGAAAATTTTTGGATCTCAACGATAATAAAGAAACTGCGTGTGTTTAGAGGTATATTTACACTTAACGATCGTCGTAAAGATAAGTGGGGATATTAAAATGCTAGTGATTCGATATTAAACATAACAAACGCATTATTTAGAGTCTAGCATTGTGACGGTTTGATGCTGTGTTGGAGACAGCGTCTCTGTGTTATGTTAAATGTCGAAATCAAGTCGAAATCCAACATGCGTTGAGTGGTGGAGTGATGGCTTATCTCCGAAGTGCGCCATGTCGCATGCGCGCGCGCCGCCTTCCCGCCACGGAAACATGGTGTCCCTCGCGTAAACCCGCCATGTTTTATTCCCTTAGCGCCCAAACCTTAATAAAACCCAACAAGATTGAGCAATAAAAAGTAATTTATTTGATTGTAATTTCAAAACACAAAGTGGGCCTCATTTTGTAATATATTTTTATCTTCGTGGTTTTGTGTTTCTCCCTCGCGGGGCACGTCCTTCTTCGGCCGGCGGATGATTCGTGCGCTCGTTCAATAAATTACCAATGGCATCTTTAGAACAATTCAATTTCTGTTTTTGAATCTAACTGTAACTTTGAAGAAAATATTAAGACATTACTCGGAATCCGACCACAAACACGTTTTAAAACCGCGCTTTCGACACTCGACACTTGTTACTGGAATGATCAATTGAAGCGCGATACTATTATGGTTTGATGCATTTATCATAAAGGTAAATTATTCAGGTGCGTACATAAACACCTCCACAAATATGTATACGGTGATAAATGTATGAGCCTTTCACAGCTGCATTTAAATGTGCATATCTATTACTTGCTACTGGTTCCGAAATCTCTAAATTACATCTGTAGGTTTGAAGGTGTGAGAAGAAGAATTGGAATGTAATCGATGAGTTTGGACGGCGAGCAGCTCCCGAGCTGCGCCCGCGCACCACCCCGCACCCCGCATCCCTCACCCCGCACGCCGCGTGCGAGTGCGAGCACAATGCGCGACTCCGATATTATCACCGAACCAATCAATTTGATCCCTCATAAAAAGTTCTCGGAGGCAGCAAGCAGGCATAATGCAGCTGCTGTATCGCACCGTCGATCCGAGGCTCGCTACCAGCCAGACTTTTCATATATTTTATGTGAAAAGGATATGGGTATTGTTACTGGACGCCCTGCTGAGCGGTCGCCGGGTAAACACTTGAAATTACAAGTTAGCTTGGACAGGCTCGGTACTTGCATCTCGCGCCCGCGGCCCTCAGCAGCGCGGGAAAAATGCGCTTCCAATCTTACGCCTCGACAAAACAAAAATATTGACAGAGCCACAGTCGAGACGACACGTTGACCGTATCTGATACTTGACACCGACGAATAGAAAAATAAAACAGTACAAAAACAAATAACCATTCAAAACTACAAACCAGAGGAAGCATTACAGAAGCAGTTTGGTACGCAGTATTTTATTCATAAAATGATAACATAAAAATATCGTAAATTACTTAGGTTATTCGATCGACTTCTTGCTAGTGTTCATATTTTTTCGAAGATCGTAAAATGAACAAAAGAGTTTACATTTTATTAAATGATAATATTTTAATAAAAGTTGAAAGTTTGGTATATATACAAGGTGTTACAGGAATGAATGACTGGTACCAAATTCAGTTATCAGATAACTCATAACTCATAACCGTGAAATCTGTACTGTACTGTACCTAATGCCAATGAAGGTAGATAATAAAGTAAATAATAATAAACTGAAACATGACAAACTCGGTTGGAAATAATAAATTCACTGTTTAATTTACTGTAATTAGCAGATTCCTAGCACCTCTCACCATTTGTGCTGTGAGTTTTTCTGCCCTGCGGTTTCACCGTTTTCAAAGTGGAATTCCGTGAAAATATCACTACGTCCACAAATAAGTACTATCAATTGCACGTAAGTATGATGAGTAGGTAATCACCTCAGTTTCTTAAAATGTGACGCATTTTTATAATAGTACTATGCTAGCGATAGAGTTAGTCTTGGAGTAAGAGTTAATACCTGCCTATTATATTACTTATGATATGAAAGTATTCTAAGTCATAAAGCTGTACGAGCAATTCAAGCTTGCAACAACCCCGTGCGAGGTTTGCTAATGATCGTTTTGTTTTCATTACCATGTTACGACTACGACTGATAGGTGTTGCTGGTTTTTCACATAGGAATTTTATTCAGGAAAACAGATTTTTTCTAAAGGACATCCAGAATAAGACGTCGCACCATTATGCCGGTATTTGCAGCAAACCCTAACTTTGCGCACGCGCACCTCTAAATAAAAGTGCTTCGTTGTCTTCCCCCTAATGATGACAGTATCGCTGATCGCATATGCGGTGTTGACTGTAGGTTTTTCATATAGCGCATAGTGAATTTGTGATTCAGGAGTTCGATAGTAGGAAGTAGTAACGTTTCTTCAAGCAGCAACCCTATCGCTGGCCGCACACGCGCACACGCGCCTCCAAATAAAAGTGCTACGTTGTCATCCCTCTCATGGCACTATCGCATTTTGCGTTGTTGACTGTAGGTGTTTCATATAACTTATAGTAAACTTATGTTTCAGGATAACGAAGTCAGGAAGTGGTAACGTTTCTCCAAGCAGCAACCCTATCGCCGGCCGCACACACGCACACGCGCCTTTAAATAAAAGCGCTGCGTTGTCATCCCTCTCATGGCACTATCGCATTATGCGTTGTTGACCGTAGATTTTTCATATTACTATGTTTCAGGATTACGAGGTCAGGAAGTGGTAACGTTTCTTTAAGCAGCAACCCTATCGCCGGCCGCACATGCGCACACGCGCCTCCAAATAAAAGTGATACGTTGTCGTCCCTCTCTTGGCACTATTGCAAATGCGTTGTTAACTGAAGGTTTTACATGTAACTCATAGTAAATTTATGTTTCAGGGTTACGAAGTCAGGAAGTGGTAACGTTTCTCCAAGCAGCAACCCTACCGCCGCCGGCCGCAAACGCACACACGTGCCTCCAAATAAAAGTGCTACGTCGTGGTCCCCCTTATGGTACTATCATGCGTTGTTAACTGTAGGTTTTTCATGTAACTCATAGTAAATTTATGTTTTAGGGTTACGAAGTCAGGAAGTGATAACGTGTCTTCGCGCAGCAACCCTACCGCCGGCCGCACACGCGCACACGCGCCTCCAAATAAAAGCGCTGCGTTGTCGCGCGCCAGAATTACGACGCGATCGTCTTTTATTATCTCTCTTTTTTAATTCAATTTTACGATAAAGTCGCGCACTGCGACTGACGCGGCTTGATACTGGCAGAGTAAAGAAGACTTGGAGTGTTGCGAGTTGACATGATTTTATTTTGTAGAGAATGGTGTGGTACCTACGAACTTTGTAGAGATACGTTTTTGGAAAGACCAATTAATAAAAAGACTTTATGTCACATTTGACCTGTGCGATTGAATAACCCCAAAATTTTGATTATAACATTTTAGATTTACCGCACAAATGGTCATATTTCAAAAGAAATCGTATTTTAATTTGATAATGGTTGACTTTTATTCAAAAACACAAGTTAAGCGTCCATATTCAAAAACACAAGTGTATCTATATCTATCTACTATTTATAATATTAATAAGTACACCAGTCTATACCGACTATTTAAAAAATGGCCCAAAATATCAAAGTTATTTTTTTCATAATAAGTAAAAAGAAAGTCAGCAATAATGTTGCTATTTCGGGTCCCTTCCTTAAAGTGAGTATACCTTACTCTACTTCTTATCGCATAAAAGCCCGACAGCCCTAGTCCTTATTTGCATACAAGCTACGATTTGTGTATTGTTAATTAGAGCCAACACAACAGGTCCGACCGGGTTCGGGCTTTCTTGTTTCCATTATAGTTTCATCTGTTATTTAAATACCAATAGATTAACCGAGCCATTGCCCACAATCGAATATAATTAGCACTGTATGTAAATTGTGTCCATTTTGATTTGTAGGACCAGTACCATTTCAATGGTGCCTAATACTATTCTGTCATATCTATGCTACATTGAAACGTCCAGATTGTGGCCTAGATGTGTTTGCATTTTGTATGTTAATGTAAAACTATTACACATATTGAGTCAAGGTTTGAAAACCTTTCAATGTTTGTAGGTAATAGTTTTAGTGATAGTACTTAACCACGGAGCCATAAATTGAATGTTAAGTTAATGTAGATAATTATTTTGTTAACCACTTGGTCTTACAACTGCTTTTAAACAAGTTTCCCGAAAGTTATTAATTTATACCGGAAGTAACGGTACCCCCCAATAGAGAGAGGTCCTTATCCAGTAATAAACGGTTCAAGCTGCACTTTAAATAAGTAGGATAAAACTATTAATTAATAAAATAATAATAAAAATTATATCAATATTTTAGAGACAGAAATAAAATTTGTATGGCGCGTTGATGTCTTTTGTATGAAAAAGTATCGTCGTAGCAAGTGGTTGCCCAACATTCCAAAATTTCGTTGTTTTACACTTGACCTGTTTTGATTATAAGTTCCAATATACAAATTGATATTCAAGGAAGGTAAGCCAGTATTAATATCACTCATCTAATTCATAGCTTCAATTTCGAAATACGATCACGATCGACCGAAGCCCAGCCCATAAATTGGCCGAGCCCTCTTAGTACCGGAGTGGTCCGATAGATGTCCGCAATCACCGCGAGAGGTCCCAGATAGTGTGAGAGGTCATGTAGATCCGTACGCACTCGGCACAGGCACTGCTCGGCCCAGGTTCCCCCCGGCCCAAAATTATAAACTGCCAATTGTGTTTTCTGTACAGTCACACTGTTTTGTTTTGAAGATTTTTTTAATAGTTACCTGTGTACGGTACTAATTGCTTGTTAATAATAATTTGAGCCAAACATAGATTTAAAAATATGACTGGTGTAGAGTGATAGTCATTTCACTGTGATTTTTTTAAACAATAGAAGAATATGCTTACTTAAGTGTTTGATTGATTGGAAAACTCTGACACCAGAGTTCATCGGGTTCTTGTACGACTCGGTGTTCCATTGGAAAAGAAAAAGAGAGAAAGTAATTTTGCGTTTTTTCTTGTAGTTTATACTTTGTTTGCTTAAATAAATACTTCAATAAAAATCTTTCAAAATCATGGCTAATATACATTAACAGCTTAGCTAATTTACAATATGACTGTACTTTGAATTGTACCTCTATCTTGGCATATCTTACTTTTGAGCCGAGTAGAACCTGGGCCGGGCAGGCACTGACCCGGTCACGTGACGCAAGAGAGCCCCATAAATCCCTCCCCGGGCGCACCTCCGGCGCGACACGACGCTTTTTATTGTCAAAACCCATACAGCCCCACGGTTCAGATAACTTTATTGTTATTTACATCTCCGCATTATCATCTCGATAGCCCTTGTCTTACATTCGTAATGTCGTGTCATTGCCCAAACCGTATCTAAATTGCTTAATTGGAAAGAGAGAGGATCAGGAAATTATACCGATAATGTATGTGAGTACGATCTTCTGACCTTTCAATTAAGGCGCCACACACACATAACGTCTGTATGTTCATTATTTTTGCGCAGCGCTATCCGTGGCTTTTGAAAAATATGATTTTCCACCTTATTTTCATACAAATACGGTTTATGAAAAACGGTTTGACAGACGCATCTGTCAGCGCAAAAATATCGCACAACGCTGCGTTGACGGAAGCATTTGTCAAAGCGTTTTTCATAAACCGTATTTGTATGAAAATAAGGTCGAAATTCGTATTGTCCCAACGCACACGTTACGCAGCGCAAAAATAATGCACAAACGGACTTTACGTGTGTTTCTCACATATGTCGCCACAACTTATGGCCGTGCGGTGCTATTACACGAGTTTATCTGTAATATGGAACAGTCGAATAAACTAATGTTGTTTATACTCCCTCCTTTGCATTGCAAAGTAAATCAACCGGTTGGAACCGATACGAGAGGTTAAACTTCCCTCATTTCAGTCTAATTTCTGCAGAGAGGCGACATGCAATAGTGTTACATGTTTCCTGTATAAATAAGGATCTTTGTAGCATGGGGTAAGGCACCTTACTCTGATTGATTACCAAAATTTGAAAAAACGTGTGAATTATTAAAAACAATGTGTCAAATGCGTTTTAGCAACTATAGGTAGTTGAGACGGCTACTCGCTGCTTTCGCCGCCAAATGTCAGTTGTGAAGCGCTCCCTTTCTCACTTGAGTTTACCACTAACTGGGAAAGAGAGCGCCATACAACTGTAATTCGGTGGCAAATGCAGCGAGTGGCCGTCTCAAGTCATCTATAGATTAACAGAACAGCGCCCCGCGCGTCGTCTCCCAAATTTCAACATTTAAGTGTTTAGACAAGTCAACTTTAAGTGTTTAGACACACTACGACCGATATTACGTGACGGAGGCTTATGTAAAACCTATTTTAGCAACAGGATTCCACATTACAAGATCTACTTTCATGCATGAAAGGTTTAATACTGTCACTGTATGTAGGTAAGTGACAGAAAAAGATACATTAGATGTTTGTTGCCAATCCACGTGGTGGGTAAACTGTTGCGAATTCCGAGTCAAGTAACACACGACCATAAGGACGAGCGACCTCGCTTAACCCCGCTTTTTATGCACCTCCGATCCGATTGTGTCGTAAGAGAAGATATGTAACCGCATGTACACATTTTGCAATTCCCATTTATGTCTCATTTCCGAGCCGGACCGCACGTAATTTTGTCATTTTAAAACTCCGGAACTCGAGCGAGTGGGCCAACACTCGTTGAATAAGACTTTACGAATTTTTAAACGCGAAATAAAGTCTTAATAAACACTCTTTATGGTAGCCTTGCAATTTTATATGCACGCGAAATAGGTCTCATGGCGCGTGGTGGACTAATAAGGAAAGGATGGTCGATCTTTAACGATCATACACCGATAACATGCCTTCGTGTGGCAAAATGAAATCACGTTTTATTATGTTAAGCTTGGACCCGCATACATTCTTACCAAAAGTGGTAAGGGGTTATGTGGACTACTTATATCGGATTTAAATATTTATGCCTTAATTTCATAACATCAGTATTTCACATAAAGTCGGCGCAGAGAAATAATGCGCTGTGTGTGGAATATTATCTACACACTATTCAGAGATTGGAAATATAGTTTAGAGTCGCCGGGTTGAGAGGAACGCTGCTTAGATTTCTTAACAACCTGCTTATAATCATAATCTTAGTGGTTACAAAATGAATAAGACATTTTGTACCACAAAACCACAGCACAAAACCGTATCGGTCATTGGCTCAATCCGCTCATAAACTTGCAATTCGTCGCATGCAGCTTTGCAAATGCGCTCACTTAGACTTGGATATCGCAGCGCAAGAATAATGTGATCCCGAGCGACGCAGGCGCACCTCGTGGACAACGTGTCACAAGTAAGGCGTGGCACAGATAATTTTACATACTTATTATACAAGATGGGTCAGACTTACTACTAAACTAAACTACATACTTATTATACAAGAAGGGCGATAGGTCAGATATAGGCAATTACAGACCTATAAGCCTAGTCTCACACCTATACAAAGCGTTAATTAAGGTCATAGAACGACGCATATCTGGCCTACTTGATCTCGCCCAACCGCCGGAGCAGGCTGGTTTTCGCCCCGGTCTTTCAACAATGGATCACCTTCACGCCCTGAACCAAATTATTGAAAAATACCACGAATACCAGTTACCACTATATTTAGCCTTCGTGGATTATTCAAAAGCTTTCGATAGTTTAACTCATGATTCCATATTTCAAGCTTTACAAAACCAAAACATTCATCCTTCATACATTAATTTAATCAAAAATATTTATATAAGTAGTACAGCAGCAGTTAAATTACAAAATCCAGGTCCACCATTTAACATACAGAGAGGCGTGAAACAAGGTGATCCATTGTCTCCAAAACTATTTACAGCTACACTTGAGGAGGTATTTAAGAATCTGAAGCCAAAATGGGAAAACAAGGGAATTGGCGTCGGCGAAGCGAAGCTGACAAACCTTCGCTTCGCGGACGACATTGTCTTGTTTTCATCAACACCATCTGACCTGCAAGAAATGCTTCAAGATCTAAGCAGAGCAAGCCTTGAGGTTAGACTGAGGATGAATATGTCGAAGACCAAGCTTATGACAAACCGTTCTGAGCTTGATGTGGATGTGGATGGACAGAGAATTGCATATGTCAATGAGTACATATACTTAGGCCAAATAGTCTCTTTCCAGGCAAGACAGGATAAAGAAATCGAAAGACGTGTCGAAAATGCCTGGAAGAGCTATTGGTCTATGAAGGAGCTTATGGAGGGCAACCTTCCATTGACACTCAAGCGCAAACTCATGGACATGTGCATTCTCCCCATCCTTACCTACGGCGCTCAAACTTGGTCTTTGACTGACATCCAGAAGTCCAAACTCAAGGTTTGCCAACGAAATATGGAGCGCAGCATACTCGGAGTAAGATTAATTGACCGAGTCAGAAACACGACGCTGCGTTCCCGTACACAAATAATCGATGTAGGTCAGAAGGCAGCAAATCTTAAGTGGGATTGGGCTGGACATGTAGCCAGAATGCCAGATGTACTTTGGGCAAAAATAACAACTACTTGGGTCCCCTCTAACGCCAGACGGGCACGTGGTCGGCCAAGAAAAAGGTGGAAAGACAAGATACATGCCCACATCCAGGAATGGACGGAGGTGGCTCAGGATAGGGAGAAGTGGAAGAAGGAGAGGGAGGCCTTTGCCCTGCAGTGGGACATGTCCGGCTCATAATAATAATAAAATAATAATAATTATTATTATACAAGATAATAATCCGAATTACATTGAAAATTATCCACTAATCGGTCAGTGGCTCAGCCGGTAGCAGTTCTTCGCAAGTAGCTTTACAAATAAACTCACCTAATCTCTGGACACCCCAATAAGTCCTTTTTGCTGTCAGTTTCATACTAAACGAAGTGACAACAAATGAAATAGACGATGTCAAAGCATTAACATGATTTTGACAGCTATCAAATAGGACTTATTGGAATGGCCGTGGAGTGGCCCTAGATTAGACTTGGATATCGCATCGCAAGAATAATGCGATTCTGAGCGGCGCGGGCGCACCTCGCGGACGAGTGTCACAGCTGGGGCGTGGCACAGATAAGTTTACATATTCCGTATGCATTATGCAAATTGGAGTTTTATGTTAAGCTTCAGACGACTGAGGGGAGTGACAAGAGCAGAGCTGCGCATGGATCGTCTTGAAATGAAGAGAGAAAAATAAAGAATGAATACACTGACCGTCATATTTGTCTTCTTCACATTGTTAAGGTAAAGAATTAAACTTAGCACATGCTTAGCCTACAAACTATGTTCGTTATTTTTTACTAGAAAGAAACACAAATGCTTTTGTAGATCGTTAATATAAACATTATCGAGCAAAAATGTCAAAAAGTCAACATTCGTAAAAATTCAATAGCTGACACCACGTCTAACAATTATTTGAAGACCATTTCAGAAATATTGTGCAAGTAGGTATGTATATAAAACAACAAGTTTACAACCTGTCGGCTAGACCTTTACAATTAAGCACTTATATTTTATTTTCTCTGTTTATATTGGCTGTTGATCTAACCAGACAAAGCGTAAGTGTATCAAACTACCATTATCTTTACTTGCAAATAGTCGTAAATACAGTTATGTCCTATAATCAGCTTTATTATTATTAGCCATTTATTAGCTGATGCAATTGTAGATATTTACAACGAGATTGCATACATTAGAGCTACTACTATTTACATTTACAGGGTGTGCGGAAAATTACTCGTAATTTTCAAGCAGGCCAGTGCAAACAGTAGTAACTGGTTTTTTCTATTTTATTTTTAGGCTATGACCTTTAGATTGTTATACAAAATCAAGTGTATTTTGCATCATAAACATGATTTCAAAATCAAATTACTTATTAAGTAAGCAGAATTAAATGAGCTTCTGTCTTCTAATCCATTTCTCTCTTTTGAGTTGACGAACTTAGAGCCTTATCAAACACGTAGTTTGCGAGCGGATGCGCAACGAATTCGTAGCGAACGCGCGACGGATACTGACGGTATTTGTACTCAAACGTCACGAATCCGCCGTGCGTCCGTCGCTCGTCTGCGGCAATAGCATTCCGCTTGCATGATAAGGCTTTTTAGTTATTCAACCTCCTGTAATAAGCAGAACTCTGAAGTGGGTGACGTGCAAAGTTTGTAATCAAGTCGGCCTATAAATTCCGGAACACCCTGTGTATTCTGTGACATTAATGTTATTACAACACCTTATACAGCTAATTTCATTCTGATGTTCGATTCATGTACTCATCTAGTAAAGATAAATTTAACGTTTTCTTATTCAATTCAATTCAACTATTTCTGCTTAGGCTTGTGACTGTGAATAGTTTTGATTTTAAAGTCATTTTGTCGCAGAAATGACTTATGACTATGAAATAAATCTTGAATGGGTTTACGTCTTCATATGCCTTTCTCTTAGTATAGTACGTGTTGTAACTTAATGAAAATGAATTAAACATAGATAAATTCATAAACTCAATTGAAAGTAGGTATGTATACTATGTACACTTAATTATTCTCATTCAATTTCCTGTTACATACATTCTACTCTACGCACCTATTGTAATGTACAAATTATTATCTAATACCCATGTGAAATATTATTGAGTATTTTCTCCCACAGTGTAAGACCAAATTTGTACAACTTCTTCAATTTCACCAGCCACAACAGTACTCTGCAAAACTTGAGCGAGCATCCCTTTCCCAATTGAGGGATATTGGCCATAGGTACTCGCTACGTTTACGCTTCTACCAATGAAAATCGAGTGATGATGATGGATAACATTCTATTTACTATAGATGTTACTGTAGATACCTTTTTTTTAACCCTAAAGACGCTAGAAACACAAACAGGCAAATTATATTTAGTTATACTACTTACCTAAGTGCACGACAGGTGCATGGCACGTGCGGTGCGCGGTGAGGGGAGAGGGAAGGAGGGGGGGTTCATTCATCAGCTCTACTCCATAAGGCTCTAAACCTAATTCGACACGAACAGCCTCGCAACATCCGCTCTTGCAAAACGTTATTTCATTCATAACTTTTGGGGAGGCTGGGGGTACATTGGATGGAAGTATTATGATTTTTGGAACTTAGCTACCAACTTACGAGGCATAGAGATGAAATGGTAATAGAATAGATTTTGTGGTCTCGTCTCGGCTTGCCCAGACAGATGCAGAAGCAGAAGTAACATACCTAACTACCTACTCAGAAATAGTTGAGCGATGTTTGCTGCTACTAAGGTATGTTAAGTTTATAGGTATAGTAGACATGTAAAGAGAGTAAATACAGGAACGTTGTTCGTCGCTTAAAGTTCTAAACAACTATATTTTTTTACGAACTGCCCACAACCCGAAAAGAAGAAGAAAAATACATCTTGCGAAAGTAATTTATAACTATTTGAAAACATGCTGCATGGTCCTACAATTTCTTTTTTACAAACAAATTGGTTCGGAAGAGCGGAAGCCTTCACTCTACATTTGGAATCAATTCAGGCTAGGTTCGTAAATACTGGATAAAATTTTACTAATGACGAGCGATACCAAAATCACGAAACGGGCTAGTGATAAGGAACAACTTTCTCCAAAGAAGAAAGGTCGAAATATGAAAAAAAATTGGACCTCCCATACAAAATTGCCAATCAGTTGATTTGAGTTAGGTACCTACTAAGGAAGGCCTATTTTTTTTAGTTTGCGACCTTATTTTCCTTGGGAAAAGTTATTCCTTATCACCAGCGGGTTCTGAATTTTCGCTGTCTGTCACTAGTAAAATTTCACCCTATAGATTTAAAGCTATTCACAAGCTTAGTGTGCCCTCAACATGTTGTGCAGCCGCGCCCACGCGTGCCAGCGACGGAAAATAACATTTAAGCGGATGACGTCACCGCCGCGCCCGCCAGCTACTGAACTCAGCATCGAGCTAAACATTGCCATTCATAAAAGACTAAGCTTGATACCAGATGGTGCGCCGTCAAAATGACTGGTTTGTATGAGGTTGCCAGGAAAACCGGGCGGCACGCCGCGGCGCTTCCTCCGTACTATGAACGATGCTGTCACTTTATTTTGGTCGGTCTTTATTTTGACCTTAAGCCAAGCACCGCCGATTCAACATGGCGTCATGTCATGCACACGCATGACAGTATGTCGTTGTTTAGGGAGATTAAACTTACAGAAATAACATTCAAACGGATGACGTCACCGCCGCGCCTGCCAGCTACTGCACTCAGCATCGAGCTAAACATTGCTATTCATAAGCCAAGCACCGCCGATTTACCAAGTCTTCATGTTATGTCAGAACAGTATGTCGTTGTTTAGTGAAATAAAACTTGGTAGAAACATAGAAAACGTCCGTTTATGCGTTATTTTTGCACTGCGTAACGTATGCGTTAGGTATAATACGAAACTAGAGTGTATTCTCATACAAATACGGTTTATTTAAAACGGATTGACAGACGCAACCATCGTCGTAGCGTTATGCGATGCGATGCGATGATAACCGTTTGACATAAACCGTATTTGTAGGAAAATAAGGTGGAAAATCGCATTTTCCTAACGCCACCTGCGATAGAGCTGCGCAATAAATAACGCGTAAGTTAGCTTTTGTAGCTATGGTAAAACAAGGTAACCTACCTACTTAATGTAGAGTGGTAATAAAAATAAAGATTCTTAGACTAAAGCATTACCTACAATGTAGGTAGTGTTAGTTATTAATTTTAACACTGTTGGTTTTAGGTTTGATAATTGCACTTGTCTTGGTTTATTTTGTGTATAACGTAAACAATGATGACAACTGACAGATAAATAAGGGTTGCTGATATAAAATATTATATTCGACAGGAGTGGTACTGTATTTCGTCTGAATCGGATAATTTGCAAAAGTTTAAAAATGTAACGGTACCGTCAGACAGTCTGTATTAGGACTTGGTATAATAAAGACGTGGGAAGTGATGTAAACTATTAGTGTTACTTTTATTATAATTAATACTTCAGAAGTGTTACTCCACGTGCTATGTCTAGGCCCAAGCTACAATAAAGTGAAATCGCTGTGAGTTTTGCGGCAGTGAAGCGGCATATGAAATCCAAAAAGACGAATTATAAGAAACGCCTTCTTCTCCTTTTTGTGTGGGACAATGAGTCGTCCTACGACCCGATAAAGCGCCTGCACCAACTGGAAGAAATGGTGGAGCCGTGATGATGCATGATGGATCGGCGATTGGATTGAAATAGTGGAACCACTACGTCATGGATCATCGCGAACTGTTCGCGACGAAGAGGTGTTATATGCAAATATTACAATAGATTCCATAGTGGCCGTTATTCATTAAGGTACGTATGAAAATTATAATTATTATGTACCTACCATGTGTTAAAAAATGATAAAAGATTAGATTCAGATCGGTAGGTATTCGAAAATTTTACAGTGACGTTTGAAAAAAAGAAAACAAAATCACACATATATGTCCTTTACACATCACGCCTATGTCTTTTGCGGGGTTGGCAGAGCGTAATCGGCGGTAGAAACGTATATAGGGTAATAATAATGATGAGGGTAATTTCAGAAAAAAATGTGTATCGTTATTGTGCTCATTGCCTAAAATTAGATTGCAAAATGAATCCCTTAATTCCTTTATTCGCTTCATTACATATGAATATCCCTATTCCCCTATGATGCTATTCTAAATGGACATAACACAGTATAACCTGTTACAATACTAATTTTTTTTTCCTTCTACTTCATGTTGTATCACCGGGACCCTGGCAAAATATATGGATCCAATGAGATGCTGATGGGCTGCTATCGACTGGAGAAAAAGCGGCAGACGCAGATTCCTGGAAGGACAGCAATGTAGCTTTGCAACTGAAACATTACAATATCATGCAAAATCATCTCCCGAGACTATTTATATAACAGGTACGAGAACCGGTACTCATAACTTGGTACTTTCATTAGTTAAGAGCGCATTCAATTTTTTCTAGCAAATTTGCAAATATTGGCTTTATAAACATGTGAGTTTCTTGAAAACCGTTATGTAAAAATAATATGTTACTTGTACATTTAATCAAGCATATTTTCATCTACAAAATGTACAATGTAAATATTAACATTTTAGTTTTAAACCTGTTACAAACAGCGATATCTAAAGCGACAAAACCAAAATTCAGAAAAAAGACCTCAAATCAAGCGTGAGTTTTAGAGTTTTGGTTCACTGTAAAAAAATATCAATTATACAAAAAAATAGAGTATATATTTGAGAACAAAGTCTACAGTGAACATATTTCAATTTTATTCAGAAATATACAATAATACCACGTTTTTATATACGATTTTTTGCAAAATAATGCGCCATTATAACGGCTTCTGTATGAAAAAATAACAGTAGTAAAGATTTAAAAAAAATATATGTTATTTAAGGAGATGTACTTAATCTAATTGCAGAAAAATATATTTATTTTTATTCATAATATCACTGTAAAAAATATTCAAACATCCCCATGTTTTTCGCAAAATGAAGTTCCGAGAGGTCTGGCAGGGAAAATTGTATGGGCTTCGTGAAAACCTCTATAGCGGCCTTAAATAAGTACTTAGTTAGTTTCATGTTGACAACCTACTGCACTGTCATCTCAAGTGCACGAAACCGCAGTAGGTCTACAATATCAATAAATCGGTGTCAATTTAGTTCTTATTCTAGCTAAGGTCTTTGAACCACATATGCAGGAAACGGAAACACAGAAATAATAATAATTACGTATGTTCTTTTTCTCAATTCACTAATGTTATTCTTTTTCACATGTTGCGAACATTGGTTGGAGGCATTGCGGAATCTATACGCCAAGGACAAGTGATGGAAACTGGCACCGGCAACATTCAGCCATGGACAAGACCTTGATTGCCGGAAAGAAGTAAATAGAAGAAAGAAAATCATCGAAGATAATTTCGTTATTATTGGTATTGGTGGAAACTTGCTATTGGTCTGGGGCCGAAGTCTGCTAAATAAAAAATCGTATCGGTTGCATGTCTATGGCATGTTATTGTCTCGTATTCTGCGAACAGTTTCTTTATTTATTTTTTAGTATGGAAAATCACAGTGGCAATAGAATGATAGTCGAGTGTCGCTAGCATTACATTGGCTAAAAATTAGCAGACTTGGGGCCCTGAGGTCATGTGGACTACAGTGGATATATATATTCTTTTCTCGATCATGATTGCTTAGTAGTGGATAAACTTAGAAAGTTGAAAGTAGGTATGTGGATAGTGTACTAAATCTATTTTTATATTTTATATGTATTCTCCTATAAAATTGGAAATATGAGTTGTTATATCGAAAGTCAGAAATGAGCCGTTGTGTACAAGGAGGTGGATACAATGGCACGGCCTGATTTTTACAATGGATCATAGTGGATAAAAACAGAAAATTTAAGAGTAAGTAAAACAAATCAACTCAATTAAAAGTTATCCAATTTAGTCAAAATTTAGAATCAACAGCCGATCGTATCAAGATTAAGATAATCTTAATAATAGCACCAAAAAGCTTTTCACGCATTACTATTTAAAAAAAAAAACTCTAGATTTTATTGTATTTTGTACTGGGGGCAATCATTTTTCTATTACATTTATGTTTATGGGTCAAGCTCGTATAAGCAAGTAAGCAAGTAATCAAAGCAAGTAAACAGTAAAACAAGCAATGAAGTAAACAATACACAAAGAAATCTCTGCAAAATACAACCTGTTACATAACTAACCAAAAAAAAAGGAATGTTTTTCATTATCATCAATCGATGAAATAATCACATCACTAGTCTAGGTCAGGTGCCCTACCTGGCGAACAAAGTCCACTTCGGCATACATTGCTGATTTATTTAGTTTCTTGTATTCTTCTTCTTCTTCTTCTTTTCGGGTCAATGGCAATATAAACCCGGGTTTCTTGTATTGATGACATTCATGTAATAGCCAGCAATGTCGACCGAACTGCGCTGCGCCGCGTCTGTAACTTAATTTGATTTTTGAGCTGTCAAAATGTGTGCTGCGATGCCACGATTAAAATTAAGTGAAATTGAGTTTAAAAATTTAGTTTTTGATTCTCTAAATTTTTTGTTAATTGATTCTTTGCAACGAACCTTTCCACACCATTTCTGATTTATTTGTTGTTTTGTCACGTTGTACAATTTATGAATAATGCGTATGTCACATCACAACTGGTGTGTTATACTTTCGTGCTTGGGCACGATAAGTTAGCTATGTTAAATAATAAAAATGAGTATTCCCACAGTATAAACAGGTTTGTCCGACAATCATAGCGGGTTTATCTCACAATCAAATCGTCCTGGTCCAATCCTACTGTCATTTTATTGATCATTGATCAAATAGACCGCGGCCGTTAAATGTTGAAATTCTTAGTAATTTAAAATTTATATCTTGTTAGAATTGTTTTTAGGACGACAAGATAAAACTGAAACGAGATGAGACTACAGGTTGGGCGCATTAAAAAAAAGAACTTATGGTGTATATGTAACCTCTATTTCGGTCTGATGTAATCTGTCACTACAACAGATAGTTATCCTTCTTAAGCCATAGTTAAATTGTAGTAAACAAGTTTATTCTTTATTTAGTTACTGAAGCGTAAAAACTGAAGAATCAAGGTAGTTTTACATAATAAAGTTAATTATCAAAGTAAGAAAAAATGCATAATATACAAAATTACAAAGGTCATACGACTGAAGTATCAAATCAATTATACATAACCCAATTAATTATTAAATTGAACAAATTACATAAATACACAATGGTCAGACGAAAAACAACTATCACAAATTAGGAAAACGGCGCGCGGGCGCCTTACCAGATGGCTCACTCAGTACTATATAGCGACGATTTTGACACTTACTGACGAAAACTGGAAAATACCGGAATCTCAGGGGAAGTCATGGTAAATAAGAACGTATGAAGTGGTTGACACGAATGTCATATTTATTGGATTTAAAATTGACTCAGAAGCATACGACATTCTTTGTCAGATTTTGCTGTTTTGACGTTTTTTATACTTAGAGATTTTTGATAGTAGCAAACCTGGTTATGTAACAAATGCCAAATAGGGTTATGTAACAAATGCGAAAATCCGAAATAGGGCCGAGTGAACTTTCTGTATACTTTCTATTTTGTGCAACTATTTTCAAAATATGAAATTAAGTTAATTAAACTCTTTGCATCAAAACACCAATATCAGAAATTTCTCAAATGTATAGTATTATATTGTTTTTTTTTATATTATTATTATTCTCTGGTAAAGCACGAATGTGCAAAAATAATTGAAATAATAACAAGTATTGTCTAAAAAAAGCGAGATACATTGTGGTTAGATACTAAGCTTCCCCAAATTTTGAAAGATACTGTTGCGAAATTAGATTTACGGATGTTTTTTTTAAAGATTATGAACTAAGCCAGATACTCGTACGTGTCTAATATTGGCTACAGTAAAAAAAAAAAAACCTAATCAATAGTCATTATGGTTACTGAGCTTTCTCAAATAATAAAAGATACTTAGATTCTCAAAGGGTTAATTACGAGGTCGTAATTATGATTCAGGATAGGCCGATTGTTAGTTATTAATTTTAACACTGTTGGTTTTAGGTTTGATAATTGCACTTGTCTTGGTTTATTTTGTGTATAACGTAAACAATGATGACAACTGACAGATAAATAAGGGTTGCTGATATAAAATATTATATTCGACAGGAGTGGTACTGTATTTCGTCTGAATCGGATAATTTGCAAAAGTTTAAAAATGTAACGGTACCGTCAGACAGTCTGTATTAGGACTTGGTATAATAAAGACGTGGGAAGTGATGTAAACTATTAGTGTTACTTTTATTATAATTAATAGTAGGTAATGTTCTAAGGCTTGAATTTCAATACACAATCATCCATAAAAACCAAATGTAAATGATATTTTCTATTGTAAGTACACACCTTTATCCGATAATCGTGTTTATGCTCTGTCCATTCGAGTAAATGAAAACTAATACGACTATTAACACCTTGGGATATATTAACGTGACACGCAATACATTAAAACATTATAAAGCGGTTAGGAGAATGAACGTTGAGAGAGACAGGACCAACTTCTAGTGTAATAGTCCCGATTCTACATTACCGTCTAGCATCGTCTAAATATAGCACTGTTACATTCTGAAAAGAGGTTTAGACAAAGATAGGAGATGATATCGACTATAATTGTCTACGATTGTAGGTAATCTATTTATGCGGTATCTTTTAAAACTAAGCAAAAGAACCATGCGAAAAGGTGCAGAAACCATAGCCTATTTTAGAAATGACATCTACTGCTTATTTACTTCTGGCTTTTCGGGCAATCAGGTGGTTCAGCCTGCAATGTCCTAACAAATTCACTAAGTAATAAATAACAACCCACCGGGAATTGAACCCGGAACCTTCTGCGTCGCAGGCAGTCATACTAACTTCTGCGCCACATCGGATGTCGGAAAGCGAAAGTCATAGTTTTAGTTAGTACTCAGTACCGCATGGAATCGAGTCTAATATTTATCTACCCATCCCAGACAAAAGTCCTCGCCGGAATAAGACAATCCAACGACGAAAGCTCTTCCTAAATCACCGTCAAATTACCACCTCTTTAATCTTTTGTAGGCGATTCGGTTTCATGCACGTGTTCCCACACGGACTAAATGGTCGCCGTCTGAAATACTGTCGCTTTACGCCCGAGATTGCCGTATAAATCCTATGAGAAATTTTACACGTCTTTGTTGGTAATATATGCTTCGTCGGCGCTATATTATTTCACTATTAAACCATGAATGGGGCGAGTCGTTGTAAATTTACCGTTGTTGAGTTTCGAATTTTCGATTTACGGTGGGTTACTTTACAGTTGTTCAGGTGATAGAGGTTGCGTAATGTTCTGTGTTGTCGCCGAGGCAATATGGCCTCATCGGCACTTGGGGAAAAGCTTTATAGACGATAAAGTTCTTGAGGGTAATAGGATCTTGAGAGCAATCGGTCCGTGCGCCTCTACGACAGGTCACGGGTCGCTCGTTAGGGTCTGTGAATGAACAATCATCTACCTAGTACCGCCAGCCGTTCTGTGAGGCAAGTGAAATAGTTGTCTACAATAGTCGTGCCTATGAAGAAAACATTTCTCAAATAAGCAATACATCTTTGACCGTAAATTCACGATCTGCAATTACCTGTCATAATTGCCGATTAGCTTACCGATCAGTTTTTTATTCGACATTGCGTACTACTGAAATATTTTGCTGTTATCCAAGAGACAAATTAGGTATAGGTAGGTACTTACGGCACGCGGGGCGCCTATCCAAAGTCTGCCGCATTTTCCGCTCTGTAATCTCTGTAACACATAGGTAGCTGCCTAGAGAAATAGAAAATTACCTATACACGGAAATAAAAACCAATCAAGTTCAATAAACTTAGAATTGGAAATAAATTGTATTTACGTAGGATTAGGCTAAGAGCCAGGACCGTTGGAATCTCCGCAAAGTTGGCGTAAAAAGGGAAGGAAGCGGGCCTTAATAGGGCTTAATGCTCTTGGCAGAGCCAGTCCTCTTGAATTAGAGCCCGAGCTTTTGTTGCGGTATTCACTCGGTGGACTGCGTAATCCTTACAAACCTGTAGCTGTGGTAGGGATGTTTCAAATTGTTTGTCCGTTTATTTTTAACCTGTTCTTTATGAATAATCTCCACATGTTTTTACTTCTTTTTTTTCAAGTTGACGAAACGCCTGATGAACCTTTTATGTCATAGTTTTTGAACCACTGTACTAAGTACAACTAGACAATGCGTAGATCAATAAAGTCATGCTATGCATCAACTGAGTAACAATACGTTCAAAACAGAAAAACCTCCCGACTTGTCAGTAGGTGCTTTAGTTTCAGCTGTATATATTAATCACAGTCACGATAAATAGTACCATGCATGATTTGTCGTTGTCGCTGTCAAATGACTGGTTTGTATGGGGAACCAGAATGACCGAGCGTCGGCATCGTTGCGGCGCGCCACGACGCCGTCACGTTGACAGCGCGCTGAGAAGCTTAGAGTTTGTATGGGATGCGGTCGGGTTTTTCTACAAGACCGCAGCGACAACGACGCCGTCAAAATATGACGGCGTCGTTGTCGCGACGCTTGGAAAATAAGGGTACCATAAAAGAACAAGCACATCTAAAATCTATAGGTACGTGTATGATTTTGACAAACATAAAAAAATATCAAACTCAAATTCAAAAACTTCTAAAATCGATAGATCTATTTCTTTGACGTACATTCTAAAAAGTTTGTTAAATGGTTGGTACCCAATCATAGAAATACTCTTTTTATATTTTATCACATGTAAACACAAGACTTAGACGAATAGTGCAGTACCAGAACCAAAACTCATTAATTCTTATACAATTGCGAGTCTAATCTAGAAAGCTAGATTACTATTGGGTATTATTAAGTCGGGAATCATAGATATCTAGCGGAGATAATTGCTTGGAGTTAATGCTGGCTAAACAAAGCGTGTGGAGTGACGGCCTGGCCGCGGGCACCCTGGCTGCGCAAGCGCAACATATGGGAAACTTGACATGCGCCAGTTGAATACAGCCAAGCGGTGCCTAGTCGGCTATGATTTATCTCTCAAAGATATTCTGCGAGGCTAAGTCCAAATTATTTCTTGTTAAGCCGGTCAAGCCTGTAAACGTGTAGGAACGTAACTCCAATAAACTATTGTAAGTTCTAGCTCAATTTGTTTTAACCAAACTGTCATTAGCCGATAACAAATGCCTCGGAGCCTATACTTTAGCGAGATAAATTTTTGTAATGCCCTAAAAATAAATGAGTGGTGTTGCCGGCCGGGGTTGATATCTGGCGCACAATGGGGCACACACGTGCGTCCATTACACCGGATAAGTGCGGCTAATTCCCGCTCTTCAGACTGCGTTTGCGCACCTCACGGGATTAGCTAGTGTAGATGTGACAATAGGAATGCATTTGACATAAAAGAAAAGTATTTTAGTTACCACACCAAATCTACACCCATTGTATGTGGGGTTATATTCAATCTATCTCTCTTCGTGTGGGACACCGAGTCGTTCAGCGACCCACATATTCAATGAAAGTGCTAGGTTTCCTTGTGTATGATTTATAAGCGTCAGACAGTTTCAGACTGCGTTGAGAGACCACCATAGTTTATCAATTTCTTTGTGTCCACTAACTTTTTTATGACACGTCTTCTTTCGTATTGGCACTATTGCGACCCTATACTAAAATGTTTTTCAAAAGTTTATGTTAATGTTTTACATTCACCACCTGAAACATAAGGTACATTTCAAATCATAATGTAGGCACCTATTTTGATAAAGGGATGCTAACTAGATTCACTTAGTCTTTGCCCGAGGTGCTTATTCATTTGCGCGTCGCAGTCGGCTCGTTAGCAATTGGACATGCCCGTTGCACGAAATATTTCAGCGATTGAAGCGGCGGTAAATTGCGCGCAACAATAGAACGCGCGTCCGCGCCCTGCGCCCGCGCAGACCGCAACCAACCAGACCCTATTTACTACAAGAGCTTTACGATTCACTCGTTAACTCGAAATTATGTTTGCTGCTTCACGCTTGAACATTCCCAACAGACGTTGATACCCTCTTCCTCTTATTTCCTGTTACAAATTAGAAAAGCATTATTTAATTGTTTCTCAGGCCGGATTAGAGGAGTAACAAATAACACGCTTTTGACAGAACACCATTCGGTATTACCTCTCGGAGTGGAAAACGACATCGAGTGACAGTGATTCCCATAGGCCGGGCCGCTCGTATTAATTACAACGCGATGATACGAGCGAGCGCCGAGCGCGCATCCATCACGCGCGCCAGATACCGCATTATGAACGACGCACAGATTTGTACTCGTAATTTGTACCACTGTCATCACATTTCAAAGACAAATATAAAGGATTGAGGACCGGAATGACAAGTGTCAGCTGGTTCATTCGGTTGGTATTTTAAAAGACGTTTTTATTTAACACGAGCAACAAGAGGTGGATTGATCGAGACAGGTTTCAAGTGGCGTCCGCTGGAAGGCGACGATGCGAGTCCTTTACTGTCTCGCTCGACATTCCGAGAAATGTCCTTACGAACTCTTCACATTTTACCAGTAACAATCACGCTTTGCTTATGTTTCTCACTTTCTGTCTCTACATTTTTCCTTTATTGCTGGTCATTGTTGAATTTTATTTCCAACACATTTCTACCAAACATTCCATGTTGGTTTGAAGGTAAGTATTTATGTTTTTTTTCGTGTACGGGCTAAAACAACATAATAAAATATTTCCGTATTTTGATGTTGGATAAATTATGTGGTGATAATTTTCTCCATGACTTCATAATCACTTACTCAGCGATGTTATCGTGTTGTCAATTTGCCGCCGGCGGATGGCGGTGGCAGCACGGGCGCGTCAAAATTTAATTACCCGCAAAATCGCGCGAGCTTCATTCATACTGATAAGAATCAAGAACTTTCACTGCGGGCCGCGAGTTGGTCATCCATCTCAAAATTTAACGGAAAATTATGATAATTTTATAATTATTTCTCTTTATTCTTATTTTAATAACCACTATAGATTTAAAAAAAGAGTTAGCCGAATCACACAGGCTATCTACCGGACGATGTTGCAGTTTATGATAGTCATCCATCACCCAATACAGATGACATAACGGTGACACAATTGCACACAAATGCGGCGATTTTTCAATCAAATCGCATACTTACCTACATTTATTTTGTATGCAATTTGGTAAACTCCTTTCGGCTAACATCCGGATCTGGCAAAAATATCGGATAAATATGAGGACCTCCTAAGGCATATTTAGTTCTGTTTTTTTTTTACTGCGGCGCTTTGACTAATAATAATTAATGGCTGTGTTTTCGTTGTTCATTTTATATCCTTTAATGCCTCTAATGCAATATAAGAATAACCTTTAACAATCGATTCAAATTAGTGGTCAGACACCCATGGTTTATTATTAGAGAGCAACCGAGTGAGGTTTTCGCCTAGTCATTGATTAATAATTAAGTGCGAACACTGGAGATGTGTTCTATCTCATCTTCATGTCACTTGTTTGTAGTAAACAAGTCTCGAGGTTTGCGCGTCGCGTTGTCGTCTGCGAGTTTACTCGTCGTGCTTGCTCGCGGCCGCCATGCGCCATGCGCCGTGCCACGCTGACAGTCATGCTTGCCAAGCATCCTTCACGGTGAGATATCGAGATTACATCTCCAGAGTGAGTTGTCAGGGGTGGGGCCCGTGATTCACTCGTGACGGTAATTTCTTAGAACGTGAAACAATATTGTGATTTTTATTTATTAATCTCTATTCGTAATAATAGCTTTAGGCGAGGAACACACGCAACGTCGGTTTGTGCGTCGTTCATTCGATTCTCCACCCTACCTGCATATGAATACAGTTTGTGTCAAACGGCATCGCACAACGCTGCGCTGTCTGTCAAATCGTTTGACATAAACCGTATTTGTTTAAAAATAAGGTTGAAAATCGAACAAACGACGCACAAACCGACGTTGCGTGTGTTCCTCGCCTTAATTGACGGCCCCGGTGATTCATAGCGATGCGGTCGTGCTATGATTTGTTAGTTGTCGATGTTTGAGTTTTTAATTACACGTAACTAAAGCTGTGTTATTAGGGAGGCGGGGCGCTGCGTTCGTCACGGCTATCTCGCGGGAACGTGATCGCCGCTCGTTTTTTTGCCCGAACTCTTTCTTCCTCGTATTGTGCCTGGACCGCTCAATCTCTGACAATTTGAGAGGATAGCGTTTAAATTCTCGAACCGGGCCGTTCACAATAAACAATTCACGGATACGAAAGGAACAAAATGATGTGCCGGTCACGAATAAATATCAAATTAACCGTTGACAATAAGAGAGGTCATCAATCACGGGAGTATCGGGATACGAACACGTCCGTAACGTCCGTAACCCACTTGCAGCACTCAACGCAGCACGCAGAGCCACGCGATGTTTCAACAAATTGAAGTGTCACTCGTCTCTGATGTAATGAGGAGGAAATTAATATCACGATGGCAAAAGTGATTTCAACATTGTGTTTTCGAGTGCACCGTTATTTATTATTCAATTTCGTGCCCGGAGATAGCATTGTGTTCTTTTTATGGAAATTCAAATTATGAAATTCTTTTAAAGCAGAGCTTTTGAGGATCTTATTTCAAATCTTATCTGAGGTTTGATCTTTCCTGTAACTAATTAAATAAGTGTGGAGGACATGGTTGTGTTTGTAGTGCAGTAGTGGTGCGCTTACGCCGACTGCGCGCCCCGCTGCGCAGTGACATGTCAGCAAGCCCAGCCAGCCCGGGCTAAGACAAAAGACAAATTAATTTTGTACACAAGGCATTTAATTTGAATGTGAATAGCATGAAGTGCGACGAATGGCCGCGGAGAACAATGGCCGGCGCCGACGGTCCCGCCTTTTTGTTTTACACTCAATGAGAGTAAAAAGTACAAAATCTAAGCGCTCGGCAGACAATTCCGTATTATGATATGGACACAGTAATGGAGGCCCGCCGAGGCGCCTAATAGCTTATAATATTAAATGTACGTGATAGAGCAGACGCAGGTCCCTGGAGCGAAATGCTCAATAACCAAGGGTCAAGCTCAAGGCGACCGGAAACAATCGAGGGATCACACTTTAACAATTTCATTGTCCTGCAAGTTGGGATGGTTTTATGATGTCACAATTATTGATATCAGTCGATCCATTCATCATAGTCATGGCCTGTGAGTGAATGCCTAGCTCCAGTCATTCTCAAGGTAGTGTAAATATCTACAAATTACAGGGAGGTATCTCTTTTTATTTATTTTTTATCCATTGATTGGCATACCTACCTAGCGTTATGGTCACGTCGTCCCTCCGCAGCAGTGTAACACATCCGCAACATAAGTTCTACGTGAGATTGACTCAACAATTTACCTTCAAGATTAACTGTTTCAAACAAACGTTTCCACACTAGACACGTGGTAATTACAAATTAATAAGAAAAACGCTATCACTAACTCTATTACTCAAAGTGATTGCCAGTTTGAAATATGGGGCGTAATGGTTGAAGGAACCCTGTCTTCTGCTGATGGAAATAGTGTGCCGGCGGCGACACCAAGTGAACACCTACCGGCGTGACCTGATGTTTACTTTATATCATTACTCCATCAATCAAGGTGGAATTTTGTTTTGAATCGTAACTGTTAGTTAAACACCAACTGGATGCGCGGACGCGGCCCATCAATCAGCGCGTGTTGACGTGACGCCCTCGGCCATGTATGCGACGAGCCTCATAGACTGGACTCTTAGTTTAGGCAGGCAAACTCACAGACCGAGAATACTCGGACACTGCACAGCTGATTATCTACCTTCTTATTGGTCCACAACTTTATGTATTTTCCGTAATGAAGAGTGGTAATTCTTACTGATTCTGAAATTGAAAGAATCTATTGTCAAGATGAATCAGGCCAGTGCCGACGAAGACAATGTGCCTTGCGTATCTCTTGATGTCTTATCACAATTCAATACCTTTCAAAGGTTTTATGGTCTGTGGTGTTGCTTAGCCAGCGCCCCGTCAGCCCGCCCTTTAATGACAGCCTCACACCAACCCGACACATCCAATTCACATGTTAAATGGAATTCTTCTTGCGCCTCGAAATTATCCCTTTATTATTAAAATTTTTGTTTCTTAGACATTTTTTGTACAAATGTTTTATCCAATTAGTGCTACCGTGTCGAAAGGATAATACAGAGATGAACGTATAAAACGTTTAGCGCGTTAAAAGCGGAGCCTTGTCGGCGGCGATTACAAAGTACCAATAAGGACATCAGCCCTTTGAACCAATAAACACGACCCGACGACGTTGATTTCCAAACGTCTCTGTTTGGATTTTATGTATCCGTTTTGTTTTTTTATAATTAGGATTCATCCTTTTACAATGCCAAGTTCATCTTACAAATTCAACATCGACTAACTCAAAAAGGGTATTTATTCTACACTGAATTAAAACTTAAAAAAAAAAAAAGGGTATTCTTCAAATTCTTCTAAATTGCCAGTCATGATTCCTGCGAGACCCGCCTGACCCGCAAGACGTTTCGAGAGCGCACCCCTTGAATATGATAATCCGAAGTCAAATGTGAGCAGTTTCCTACAGATGAGTAACATGGTCCTCGATATTGAGAGACGCGACACGCGCCGCATAATGAGTGAGACGACCACGAAGAGGAAGTGCTCACAGACACATGATCGATGTTAACAATCAACTTGTATACATCGCCGACGACCGCTAGCCGCGATTAATTAAAATATGTAGGTACGCTCAGCTGATTATGAAAGAAGCCATGTCATAGATATAGCGGTACCCTGGAGCGACAATAAATAATTCAACTGCTGGATTTGTGTCGCAATGTAGAGCTCAGCCGCTTCGAAGATCTCCGAGCCACGGGGGCACAATCTCACTGACTCTATTTGTCGATAAGTCTAACATAAATCGAGACAATAATACAAATTACACGGCAATAAATAATGTTCGAATGGGGAAACTTTGTATCTGGTGCGAGCAGCGAGCGCTATCATCGATGGTCCGGTTTAATTTAATTGACTGAGTTGTCGATGATGAATGTGAGTGGGGTTAAGCACATGCGCTGGCTCATGAATAAATCGCCTCTCGGTGAGATGAGCTGATTTGCGATAAGCTGGTATTTATTGCGTTATTTGTGCTCACCACCTGAGGACGAGAGCTGGGCACGTATTCACTTGTACCCAAGCTTGCACCACTTATTTCAGTTCACTTAAAAGTAAAGTTGTTGAAAAAGTTTCCTGGGAGAAAAAGCAAAAATTGTGTTCAACTTTATTCTACGGGAAATAAAACTTTTCGGTTACTAAGCAACAGATTTCTTAAAATTGATTTCCCAGTACCAACAGACTCCACTTTCCGGTACACAGCTCTCTTCTCCCTTGCCTTCTCACTGCAGCGTTTATCATCTATGGAGTGTAGGTTCATTCCAGCAAATACTGACATGGCTAACCAAATAATCCTCCTCTCATCAAATCCATCTTCGAATTCAGAATCTACTCTCAAGTATCGAGATCGACAGCTGTGAATACGGCCATCGAAGACCTAGCCTCAGCTTCACTCCAGGTGGCGCACTATTGCCTTTCATTTCTCAGGTACGATACAAGCTCGTGGAACGCACCCTTCAGCGAATAAATCACAGTAACAACATTAACTGCTGATGGTTCCGCTCGTTCGACGCACCGCACGGCTGCTGATACTAATCGCAATTTAATAGTTGTTTTATACTACTTGATAAACTATAGGGAACAGAGAAGAGAAATGTTTCTATCTCTCTAGTGCGACCTTAAATACCAAACATCATCGCTATCATCATCTACGGGCGTTTGGGCGTTGCTCTCATTACATCAAACCAGTCTACTGCTGGACACAGAGCATGATCTCCCGTTTTCACCACCCAGTCGCTAGCAGCCACTCTCTCCTATACTATTCCTTCCTCTTTTCTTTACAAAACATATCACGCCAAAATCCTCAACGGTTTAAAGACATAACTAAACGACTGTCCTTCTATCTTTAACATCGGTTTCCACCGGCTTCCATTCAGAAATTTACAAAACCATACTCTCACATCAATCTATTATTTTTTTCATTTTTCTGACCCGGCCTACCTTCGCTAAATGGTCACCCTTCGCTGGTATGTATTAATGTAAGAATAATTAGTCTAACCTATATGCATTGCTTCACGAAAGCAATAAGATTGCAAATGAGGATAGGAGCAGCTCGTAGATCAACGCAATGAATTAGACTGGACTGGACCGTTTGGCTCGGTGACATTTCCAACGGCTCGCCTAATTATATCGGATCGTATTGTTGGGCAATACTGCGACAAGTGGACGGCATTTATAATACTGGGTGCTTTTTGTTCAGCTCTTTTGCAAATTTTATAATGGAATATTTGCCGTAGATATTGTGTTAAGAACAATCTCCGCGCTTGTCAAATATCTTTGAAGTATCCATGACACGTCTGGACGTCACATTACTAGGACTTGTTACTAGTTGAGGACTTTCAAGTTTACAAACATTTTAATTGAAGCTCTTGCTAGAAATAGATCAAAACAAATTCGACATGACAACGAAACTAATATTCACGAACTCTAAAAAAGTAAAAGGCTCTTTATATTCGGATGAACGACGGTGTCATTATGAAGTGGCTTTGAAGGACGGACGACGCAAGTACCTAATTGGCGGCGCAGGCGCAAGTGCCACACATCAATGATCTATGGGCTCCATGACAGAACCATAATTGACGATTCGTGAGAAGACAAGTATGAATTGATTACAAGAATCAAAGAATAGATTAACAACGGGACTGACCTGACGGAAGTTGAGACAACCTTGGCACAGCTGACTCATATGGTTTTTAGAATGGCCATTTTAAAGCTTTATTAGAATTCGGATATTATAGGTGATTTGCATAGGAAATGATCCATTTCAAATAACTATTAGGAACCTGTCTGCTTTTTTCGATCTTATATGAGTCAAGCTATACCTATTATGATAAAACTTCTTATTCAAATAGGACTACGGTGCTAAAGATTGCTTGAAATTTGACAACTTCTGCATAAAAAATCTTTATTAATCGCATTCGCTTCGCAACTTTACTTACAATCATGTGTTCAGCAATATCTAGCCGGATACAGAAGAGAACATAACAAGCTTGCCCATTCCACTTACTTACCCCTGCTAATTACGCTTGACAGTTACAATCACCGACCAACTAAAACAGTCCCACAAAACTATTCAATACACAGAGTAAACAAGCATAACTTACACTCGGGACGTCGAAAATAAATTTATAACAGTGTAATGATATTCCTCTCTCGCGTAGAAAACACCAACAAACGCACGTACCCCCGGGCGCCGGCGCACGTCGCGAACTAAAAATGTGTATAAATTATGAAGATTACATGAAAAAGAGAAATGTGTTACATTTAATTTTATTACATACGATAACTTATGGACTAGGCACGGCACTCGCTTGAAAAACATGTTGCGTTGTAAAGCAACTACAGAACGATGGATGCTCTACGACCTGACAAAGCAATTTCAAACTAATTTCAAAGACACAACGTAGAATTTATTTGCAGCGTTTTGTATCGTCAAGTCGTTTGTTTGACTAAGTTGTTTCACAGTTACATACAGATCATTTGTGACATTAAAATATCAATTATTTATGGTGCCGAGATAAGGACACAGTTTGAAAGCGTCCTCTTATCGGTCTCTATCTGGTTGCTGCAAAACACTCGATATTACTGTTTCGATAATTATTATTTTAGCAACAGGTGCATGATAATTGCATACATAGTCCTTACTTAGTAGAACGTGTAGTATCAATCTTTTGTGATTTATTTATACTTAAACTACAGTGTCCATAAGATTGATTGAAAATGTTAAGCCAGTAAATTTTAAAATTGTCGATCAAAATTTAAAAGTAAGAAATAAAACATGTTAAACTATTCAACACTGCGTCCTCGAACGTTGAAATTTATATTATAATATTGTCCTGAAACAATCTTTCGTGTTTATTGCACTGATACTTAGTAGGGTTCTTTACTACAGCGATGAGTTTTATCAGCAGGACAACTAATAGGCAGATAGCTACTTATCTAGAAGACATAAAATTGATACAAAACTAAAGGACTCTTCGGAAATAAACTGATATTAGAGAAATATCGGCGATTGTAACAGTAACTATAAAATGTCTATTTATTCCGATAGTTAATTTTCAGATTTATGTCTATAAACTCCGTGGTCGATCCTATCAAACGTTATTTGTAGCACACAAACCAATCAAAACATTTGTTTATCAACGTACAAACACATCGCGATGCTATCAACGATCTTAATATCACCCTCTGTCGGCTGATAGCTTATCTCAAAGGCTCATTACTTCCACATTAGTGACATTTACTTCAACTTTGTTTCTTTAACGGGGGTCATATCGTCATGAATGTGGCTCGCAGGGAATCCAACCAAAGCTACCGCCAAGCGAGAAATTGACAACCGCCAACCACTTTACATTGCTCGCATTCATCTCACTCCATTCCTGATAAAAATCATTTCTGTGCGTGACAACGTTCGGTGTGGTTCGGTTCAAACAAAACGCTCTGACAACAAACATTGAAAATATGTCAAGTCTACCAGCTAATGGTGATCATGGGAGAACAAAAAATGTTTGTCCGTGAAGTCTGCGCTAATGTGTAACCAAGCGGGGCAAACGGGCCCGCGGGTGACACGGAAACTCTCTTCACACACGGCTGACCTCCAGTAAAGGAGTTCTATTTGCGTAGTGTCGCTACTAAAATATTGAACGAGAACCGAGTGCGTGCTCGTCGCGGCGACGATGCTCGGAGACCCATAGCTTAGCTCCAGTAAAAGCTACCGATGGCATTGCTATATAAGAGATGAACGTCAATGATCGTGATGATACTTGAAGACTGAATAATTTCGATTTAGAGGGTCTATTCAATAGATTTTATCGTACCTAGATCATAATTATTAAAACTTTATGAGCAAATGTATAAATTAAGCAAATATAAAAGTTTCAGATTTATAACATAGGCTCCATGTAGACCGAAAGCTTGCTTTTAACATTAATATAATTATGGATATGATCCCAAGCTCAGCAAAATAATTTATTTTCAAGAACTTCACCATGTACAGAATACTTCTATTTTTAGTTTTCGATTTGTGTCGCAAAGTTTTCAGTTCTTTAGATAGATCTACATTAAATATTTTCTTCTGAAAGCTATCTATCGATATGTATGTAGTCATACAGGACACCCTTGATGCAATTTCTATGGAGCCATCGCTGTACACAAGCCTTAACGATTTTCTTAAGAGAGCTATCTCTATGTACAAGCCTATCCTTGAGAAGCGACTCACACGCGCATTATTTGCTCGCGTGATGTACGGTTCACCGTCAAGCGTCAAACGCAGTCCGGTAACGTTCTAAGTTTAGGAGTCGTAAACATTTTCACGAAAGTAGGTCTAATAAAAAACTCATATCAGAAGGGATGGAAATCATGTGACGAAAAAGGTAATGAATATGAATGTGGATAGACGCAGAAGAAGAGGAAGGCCTAAAAAAGTTTGAATGGATTGTGTTAAAGATGCAGGTCTGTATGAATCAAAAAGGTTTTACAAAGATTTGACGGCTGATAGAGATGAATGGAAGAGAAAAACATGTTGCGCCGACCCCTAATAAATTGGGATAAGGGCAGGCAGATGATGATGATCATAAATGTTCAGCTATAAATAAAACTTCTTTGGGTCAACCCAAGTACATGGGACAAGGTCACGGAAGAAGAATGGGTCAAAATATCAAATGTATGCATTTTTTCCATGTCCGGAACATAACTACTTATAATTTGGTGTTTTAAGCAAAATGATTTTGTAACATATCAGCTTGACTGCTTTTGTCGTACTTAAAGATACAAAATCGTAGCTGGGGAAGGCCTCCATCCAGCAGTGGACTGTTATAGTCTGATCTGGTGTAGATGAATCGTAGCTTTTAAATAGGTTAACCCGGTTAATCCTGCTACCCAAAGGTTGCTCATCTCTGCCCAAGTCCACTGCGAAACAGCGACTCTGGCCCGACCAGTTTTTGTGCTCTGACGTAACTCTGTCACCTTCGGAAGTGAGCAGAGCACTGAGCAGTGACGAGCAAACATCCTTGCCTCTGACATCTGAATGGACAGCATTGTTAAGCAATTACCTACAAGCACATGTGAACAAAGTGCCAGCCAATGTTGTGGTCCAGTTTTATGATTCAAGGACATTAGGCAGTTCGATTGATTTTGAAATCAATTTGTACGTATATGATACTACAGAAAAATATTTATTCAAATTGATTGATCTTTTACAACACTGAGTCATATTTGTAGTATCATAGTACCTATTTACGATCTCTGTTCCTAAACGAATACGGGATGCTCTTTCCTACGCTTATGAAATATGAAAACCTCGACAAATCATGACGTACTTAAATGACACTTTGGTTTGGGTATTTGTGTTTGTTTTAGGTTGTAAAACAGTGAAAGACAAACTTCCGCGCAGGACTGCGTTTGACTAAAGAAAAACGAGTTACGTAGCAAAAGCAAATATCCGATAGCCGGTGACATAGCAGCAACAAATTCTCACCATTCATTCATAGAAGGTATACAAGCAAGTTGCAGCCTGTGCATAATAGAAATCTTTTTCCTGGCAATGTATTGTGTTTTTGTTTTGAAGAAATAAGAAAGGAGAGATGTGCCTTTACGTAGAGTTCACGATTCTCCAATAATACAACCTGAAAATAACAGCAGCGAATAAAGCAGCAACAATGCTCGAAGAAGTGAAATAAAGCTGGTTTCGTTCAGACATGATAAACGTAACGAGGGAAGACATGGGACACGAGGCTAGAACGCACGCCTGCTCAATATTTGTCGATTTTGTCTCAATAATTCCTGCATTTCCCCGGTGCAAGTGTCACGCGAGCGCGCGAGTGTCCGCCAATTAGCAGCGCGGGCGCGGGCGCCGCTGCAGACACAATAAATCAATAATTAAACCGTCCATCTACCGGCAAATGCTGATTTATTCCCGCTTTCTGGCACGCTCGCGCTCACCTCGTTGCCAACCCCATTATTGACTACCTGATTGCTGCAATAGAACCTGCAATGCAAAATTACTTACCGTGTATTTGGATGCGTAATACACAATTAGTGTGTTTAAAATTATATTTGCATAAAATTATGAGATGTTTAAAGCAAACGCTAGCAGGAATTGCAGCGCTATGCAAAAGGCTCTCAATAAAATGACAGACTCACAAGACAAGAACATACAATTATATTATAAAGTGCGTAGAGGTGAGTGTGAGAACCTTTTGGCATTTGGAAATATGTTTATGATAATTTACTTATTGAACTAGCTTTGCCTAATCGTTCCACTTTACCTACTGTATGCTGCCTGTCAAATTCGACAGCCAACATTACAACAATACGAGTAGCCCAATATTGAAATCTAGCGTTGTCTCGGAACATTGTATTGTTGAAAGCTGCGGTGTTCTCATGACACCGTGACACAAATTAAACAGAGAAGCTCGTATTCCCGCCGTAGGGAAACTGACCGCTAAATATCGGGCATTGGCCAATGTTTGTGCAGCATTTCTTTGTTAATTTCTCTCTAAGCGGCACAAAGTGAAAGATTAACCCGAGGTTTACACTGCACGTTAGCGAGAATGTCCGATCTGCGCTGGTCGAGTTTCACACAGCCCGTGTGTGCATTAGGCATTAGTGTCGGGACGTAACTGTCGCGACGACGTCGAGACGGCTCCTGCTTCAGACAAACTAAAACCTTTACCAGCTCCACCGTGGAAACTTCGTTGTAGGTACACATTCCTTACAGAGTGATGGTTGAAAACATTGCAGCTTCCACTCTCGAGATCGATAAACAACGGCTGGCGTCTGACTAGCAATCGTTGCTCGAGGGCTCTCGAGTCAGCTTCGATAGTCTTGAGTATTTGGAATTAAAGTAAATTAAAGGCTTCGGACAACTATCTTACGCACAATCTTGGCGCTGGCGACTGGTGGCGCGACTGAGGGCGCGGTGCGGGCGCGGGCGACAGCTCTCCGTCAACACGAGGGCCCTCGCGCGGCCACCGAGTGTTTTCATATACACACAACGCGCGGACGTGTTAATTCGTAGACACTTGGTTTTTTTACTGCGGTGATCGACGACTGTGGGAACGGTTTTTGGTGCCTTCGTTAGAAGTACATACTCCACTCGGTAACGAGCAAACAGCCGAAATAACTCCGAGTATCGCTCCCGCGTTAAGTGGCTGTCCGCTCATGGAATTTATGACAGTTCTTCACGCGCAGGTACCTAACTAATGGCCGTTCGCGATTGAGCTATCCATCGAACAATTGTGTTTCGATGGCGCAGAGAAGCAGCGGGCTATAAAAAAATAATTTTGGTTTCCAATTTGAGCGTCATTGTCTGGGCGACGAGAAAGTTGTCTGTGGCGCCGACACCAATAAAACGGTCGGTAGAGGCGGCGTGCGGTTCAGCATGCGGCGGGCACGAGCCGCGCCGCAACCGGCGATAACTCACACCGGTATTCACTCATTCAGCGGTTATCGTTTTGTGCTGATACCGTGAGCCGCACCGGCCACGAGATGCTATCGGCAGTCTGCACCGGCCGACCATACATTACCCTGACAGGGTAACAATAAAGCAGGATATCTGTTACCGGCGGCTCGCCGCGGGTAAGTGAGGAGATGCACGACAAATGGAAGCCGCGACGATCCCTGACCCGCCGCCACCCGCCGGCACCACCTCTATTACCGATGAAACTTTTATCACCTGCATTCACCAATCATTCTGGGACCTGTAATATTTCAACCGAAGACAACAAACTGAAATGACAAGAAATCAATAAGGCGGGCCCCACACCACACGCAACGTCCGTTACTGCGTAGTTTTAGCACTACTAAAAACAGATGTGTCTGCCAAACAACGCAGATGTGTGGGTTGCGTTGCGTTGTTTCTGCGTTGCACTAAAGATACGCAGCAACGGAAGTTACATGTGGGTCCCGCTTAAGTTATGACAATCCTTTGCTCCAGCTAGTTCTACATGCAAAACAATAGTGCAGCAATAATTCAATCCACTTACTCTGAATTATCTTTGGCGTGCATTTTCTTGACAAAACTCATTAGACAATGCGACAACAAACGCTGGCTAGTTGACAGGTTGTTACTAGAAACACTTTTGTAACGGATACTAATATCTCCCCATGAATATATTACAATAGACAAATTGAATTCTCAAATAGATTTACATAAATAGTGTGCAATGGTTGCGCTATTATAATGCTATAACGCGTTGTAAGACAATGGGCCGGGTCCTCCCACCTCCCACGTGGGCTGAGTGCCTGGAGACGGGGAGCTAGCTACGTCAGAAGGCAAAGAGTTTGACGAGTAAGTATAAATTGGACAACTATTACGAAGGGCAAGCCTTAGTATCGCCAAGACCGTAGAAGAAGTAGGTGTATGGTTTTCGCAACGCAAGTTCTTATTGAGAGTCACGGTTGAATTCGAGGGCTCATTAACCTAGCGTACCTACAGTGCCATTCAATTTGAGGACTGAAACTGACTGACTGCGGTTTCATTACGTCGTTGCTGAGAGTGGCATGTCCAGCAAGCAATCTAGCAATCATAAATAGTCTATCATTTTACTTATACAATACCCATACTCGGTTTTGGATACAATAATATTTATTGACACTTTTACTACCTACACAAAACGGTGCACATATGCCAGCCAGGCACTTCGATCTGTTACACTACACACTAGGTACTCGTTGCTCAGCCAGGAGTAGGTACGATTTCTAAAGTAGACAGCTCTCCGTTGAGTAGGCCTGCTAGATGCGGAACAGGCCCATGCTCATCGCGCTGTAATCACTCGATCGACCAACCAACGGTGCACATCTGCCAGCCAGGCACCTCGATCTGTTAGTTGACCAAATAGCTCATCAAACCGTACGGCTTTTGTGGTAGTCAGCTCTCCGTCTAATGGGCCTGCTAGACGTGGCCCAGGCGCATGCTAATCGCGCTCTAATCACTCGATCGAGGGCTGATTCATCTCGGCTTTAGTCCTGGCCTGTTTATTTACCAATCAGTGTGCTTAATGCCACGCGCGACCATATAAGGCGATATATTTGTCTAGTGTCGTCGAATTAGTAGGCGACGGCGAATCAACGCCATATGTGGTCAGGTTGAGTTTTAGGTGAATCGCACAAACACTGAATGATATTGCGGTTTATGACAGCCACCATACAAAAGGCAGCTTTTGACAGCCGATTTAAAACGGTGGCGTATGCCGTGGTATCCGGTTTTCGTAGACTCCTTTCGTCAATTGATCGGATTTAACCAAACACCAGAAAAGCGTGTGATGTGTCTGAGAACCGTCTCGGATTTGATTTTTTTGTAAACAGGAAACTTACATGAAACGAAAATCATTAGTGTTTACCCCGTCAATTCTACCACTATCTACCACCACCCTTTTATGGCTGCCTGTTCGGTTCTGGTTCTGGCCGCTAAAAGCTTTACTATAGGCCTAGAGCCTACTAAAAAGTTTATTTACCAAATCATAATCATCATAAACGTCAAAAAACTTTGTTTATCTCGTGTCAAAGTTTCTGTTTAGGTCTGTCAAATAGGTATATAAATCAAAGAAGTTCACATCCCAATTAAAAAATTACGAAAATTGATGTTATTTTCACAAATAAAATATAGATCGCTTAATGTCAAGTTCACACTCTTTTTATAAAAAAATAGCACAGTGCCAATGCCAAAACACAAATTTGCATTCACTAAAAAACATTAAAATAGAATGGAGGTCGAAAAAGCTTACTCATATCTTTTCAATAATCAAAGGTTAGGTAACGTGGCGCCAGGCGTCTCGATTTCAAATTTGTTGTTGCGAAAAGTTGCCCAAGCGCAGGTGCCGAGGGTGAAGAGGGGACAGGGGGGAGGGGGAAAGGCGAGGGGAAGAGGGGGGCGAGAGGTGGCGCCAGTGGTAGGTCCGCCCAGCTCTTTGTTTACGTCCCGCCCCCGCTCATTACGCGAACAGCTCTTTCTAAATGTCACGGTACGGTGAGCCGGTGACACGGAGCCAATTTGCGATTAATTGGACTAATACAGGAAAGAGGACGTAGCTCTCAGTTCAATGGAAAGGAACGTCCTTGCTTTTCCTGTCTGTTGCGTCAAAATGTTATGAATGGTAGCAAGGGAACTAATTATAAATACCGAGCTACATAGAGTCACAGAAAACTAAATTGGTAGTAATAAGTAGTAGTAAAAAGTAAATACATATCATTCACCTAGACAGAAACAAGTACTACTTTGTTATATTGCTTTAAAACGCCTATTCTCATCTTGTTCTAAGATGAAATATCATAATAGGTATTATCATGAGGTAAATTCAGATTTTCTTACTTTACTTACCTTTCAAGACGGTGGTTCTACAATTTGCAATCATGTGAATGAATTCTAAATTGTAAGTATAATGTTAAAATGACAACTTGCATGTAAAATATCAAGGATGTCATATTTCTTTAAGCTGTTACGGCCTTTCACTGAAAACTCCTATAGGTAATAGACGACCCATACAAGCCTAAAAACAACCCATACAACCCCCCGCGATAGATTTTCAGCTCTTCGCTTGAAACTCAGCTGTTCTTGCACCGATTGACAAGCAGTTTTTTTTTGTTCTGAAATATGATTCTAGCGATCAAAACATAAAATTCAACAGCCTAAAATAGTAAATCAAAATTTAAACAGCCCAGAATTGGACAAATATTGGTGTCCAACATAAAAAGAAACATAATACGCTCAAAATTTTGCGTTTGGTCTCTTTGAAGTGGTGAAAGGTGTTTGTTTCCATGTTTTACCAGAAGTTATTCCCAATCCCGAGCTTGCAATGATTGGTAGAAACATATACTCCTTGTGACCTAATAATGCTCTTCGAATAGAACATAATGAGTGATTTGCCTAATGGCTAGGTACATAAAAGGGGCTAGATTAACAGAAGTTCATTCTCAATCCTTGCAATCTTCTTTTCGTGTGGTACACCGAGTCGTTCAACGACCCGATGAACCCTGGTGTCAGAGTTTTTTAACCGCCTACTGCAAGTAGCAGGCCTCTGACATGGTTGTGTAACGACCGCCATCATAGACAGCAACCGGGACAGACAGCTTAACGTGCCCACCCGAAGCACGGAACCATCTTACTTGCGGACAATCAGGTGGTTCAGCCTGCAATGTCCTAACCAGACTAGGAACAAATTCACAAAGTGATAAATATCAACTTTGTGAGAGACCCCACCGGGAATTGAACCCGGAACCTTTGCGTGGCAGGGAGGCATACTAACCATTGCGCCACATCGGCTGTCCTTGCAATGATTAGTAGAAACGTAGGTATACTCCTTGAGACTTATTAATAATGTTTTTCGAACATACCATAATGAGTGATTTGCCTAATGGCTAGGTATACATAAAAGGGGCTAGATTAACGGAAGTTCATTCTCAATCCTTGCAATGAGATTGGTAGAAACGTACACTCCTTGAGACTTAATAATGCTTTTCGAATAGAACATAATGAGTGATTTGCCTAACGGCTAGGTACATAAAAGGGGCTAGATTAACAGAAGTTCATTTTCAATCCTTGCAATGATTGGTAGGAACGTAGGTACACTCATTGTGACCTAATAACGCTTTTCGAATAGAGAACATAATGAGTGATTTGCCTAATGGCTAGGTACATAAAAGGGGCTAGATTGGCGCGCGCTGAGTTATCGCCGGCGCCCACACGCGCGTGCGCATTTGATCATCACACCACCACGTAATGCAACTGATTATACTCATTATCTGTATTGCATGTTCTTGTTGGTACCTCTAGAAGCTTGCAATGAATGGCAAAAGCATACACTCCTTCTTCTTCTTTTCGTGTCGACGGCAAAACTGCTTGTGACCTAATAATGCTCTTCGAATAGAACATAATGAGTGATTTGCCTAATGGCTAGGCACATAAAAGGGGCTAGATTAACAGAAGTTCATTCTCAATTCTTGCAATGATTGGTAGAAACACACACTCCTTGTGACCTAATAATGCTTTTCGAATAGAACATAATGAGTGATTTGCCTAATGGCTAGGTACATAAAAGGGGTTAGATCTACAGAAGTTCATTCTCAATCCTTGCAATGAATGGCAGAAACATAGGTTCACTCCTTGTGACCTAATAATGCTTTTCGAATAGAACATAATGAGTGATTTGCCTAATGGCTAGGTACATAAAAGGGGCTAGATTGGCGCGCGCTGAGTTATCGCCGGCGCCCACACGCGCGTGCACAGTTTGATCATCACACCACCACGTAATGCCACTGATTATACTCATTATCGGTAAGGTTGCAGGTTCTTGTTGGTACCTCTAGGAGGTTGCAATTTTTTTACTCCAAAGATAAAAAGATATAATATTTTTATTTGTGTAAAACACGGTAGTAAACTTACTAGTTTCGCTTTATGGAGCCATACTTTTTGTGGTACGCAGTGCCCATTTTTATGACTTAACATCTTTATCTGGCTGTTTATCTAGGTTCAAAATATGCCTACACTTTCTAGGCAAATATTTAGCAAATAAAATTAAGTAGGTTCATTTGAAACCTTTTTACGATTTTTCACGATTGCGTTGCTGATAGTTATCCCACGGCCGAGATGAGCCGACACCTTCCTAGTTTCCGCCTTTTCCTTACCTGCATTTGCAACCTTCCATGAACGCATCCCTGGAGTGGACCAGTACCGCACACAGCCGGTGTACTAGCAGCGGAGTCTGGCCGGCGGTCTGTGGGTTGGCGCCATGACCCGTTACCCGCCCACGGCCAAGATGAGCTGGCACTTTCCTAGTTTCCGCCTTTTCCCTACCTATACAAATGCAATCTTTCCTGTCAGTAGGTAGAGCGCATCCCTGGTCTTTAGCAGTACCGCACGCAGCCGGTGGATTAGTGGCGTCTGGCCGGCGGTCTGTGGGTCGGCACCATGACCCGTTACCCACCCACGGCCGAGATGAGCCGACACCTTCCTAGTTTCCGCCTTTTCCTTACCTGCATTCACAATCTTCCCTGAAAGCATCCCTGGACTGGGACAGTACCGCACACAGCCGGTGTACCAGCAGCGGCGTCTGGCCGGTGGTCTGTGGGTCGGTGCCATGACCCGTTACCCGCCCACGGTCGAGATGAGCCGACACCTTCCCAGTTCCCGCCTTTTCCGCAAACTGTGCCGGCCGTTTCCTAGTGCCTGTTAATGATTCTTGAAAGTTACTTTAGGGATCTTTTGTAAAACAAAGAAATAATTTGAAAATTAATGATTTTTGACGGCAAGTACATTTGCCACATGTAACGGAAAATCTATCCTAGGATCAGTGAAATACATTCCTAGCTCTTGCGTGCTAGAACATATCTTTGTCGTATGTTTATCGTAATAAGATGCGTGATCGTATTCTATTCATCGACCGTTATCATAAACTAAAATTTATAAGTACCTACCTCCATAAGATTGAAGCGATAAATATAAAATATACAATAGTCTGATTCAATCCATATTCGAAAAAACAAACTGTTTGATGGAAATAATCTACAGTTTGCATAAATTTTATAGGAAAATCGGAGTAACTTCTTTTGGTATCGCCACTAAAACGAACTTCTTATCAAATTCTTAATAAATATGTTAAGATTATATGGCTATTTTTTATGGAGATTGGAAAACGTGACACTTTCCAACATGGCGCCAAACAGTTGCGCTTACGCAGCTGCCATCAATGACAAGATGTTTGACTAGTCGCTACAATGACGACTTCTCACCAGAGACGTCTACAATATGTGTTTTGTAATTTATTTACATATATACACGCTATATTTATACAAGCGAATGACCCTTGATAGCTAATAAACCTGAGATCCACTATGTTTTCAAGTCGTCTCGAGATCATGTTAGGCAACAGATTGAGTTCAAATTATTTAACGGTGTCTTATGCAAATACACAAACTTTGCTCTCTATGGACTATAATCCCTACATGGAGAGTAGGCTCAGAAAATGTAAGCGGGATAAGCCGTAGAAGTAGGGTCGATAATGTAATGTTGTTTCCATTCATTCACACTTGCGCCAGAATGTCCAAAAAGTTGGCGCCATGTAATTATCATCCGAGATGAGTCTTGTGCAATCGCGTTGCGTCAATTCGTATCCACCAACACGAAGCCTTGTTTTGTTTCTGCGTGAGTCAGTGTTTATGAAAGTGACGATTATAAATTAGCAGCGATTCTTCTCAGCGCTTGCAACACTCGCGACGGCTGCGCGCGCGCACCGGAAATGACTCGTGGCTCATCCGAAGGCCTCGCGATGAGCACGCGATCTCATCTATTGAGCTTTACTGCTTTACACCTACCCGCCATCTAACAATGGGCCCGCAAACAAGCCTTGTAATGTCACAATGACTGCGGTTTATCTTCAACAGAAATATCTAAAGGTAGGCTGCTTGCCCATTTAAAAGCTAGACTGTTTATCAAATGCTTATCGTGCTCTACGCAATATTGGTTTCTGCGAATTTTGAAACACGAAAGACGATACGTAACTGCCGCTCAAAGTATTCTACCTAGAGTATTGGATATTGAACTTTATTTCTAGCATATAAATCATGCTAACAAGGCGCGCTTGTGCTCGAGCAAAAGGTTTATCCTTTATGCAAGATGTTACATAGTGCAGTGCGCTATAACACTCTAATGACTGCTCCTAACGAACTAAGTATTGAGTTTATTCCATACAATTACCAAGTATGTTACGTGCTATACCTGCCGGTAAAGATACCACGTATTACTTGGATTATATTTCCTTACCTAATACTTTGTAGTTGTAACTTGATATATTTTAGAGTTTAAATAAAACGTAGGACATTTATACCTACCTACCTACGCGTCTTGATAGATGATGTGTCATAAATTGTAGTAAACTTCCGTTTATTGCGTCTCATGCACCGTTCTCTGCAAGTGGTTAAAGGTGTATTTTAAACATTGACTTTCAAATATGATTTAAATTTATAATTAACTTCTCGAATATTGAGGAGCTAACTGTATGAAACGAAGCTAGCACGTGGCCGCATCCAGTATGCAAATATCTGTGCACGAGTGAGTGTACCTATGTGTGCACTGACAGCGCTACGCACACTTGTGCAATAGAGCTCCATTCATAAATGCGAGGTACTATCCAGCTATGAATTAATCGCAACATTTGAATATGTTTACTCTCACAAAGGAAGCGGCCATTGAGAAAAACTGGCCCGGACCGGAACTGGTTTGGCACGTGTCAATGAACGACGGGGGTATTTGGAGGCTGCTCCGACCGGCGCGGGCGCAGCCGATCCGCGGCTCCATCATATAAACGGCTTAATAGACGCTCGCTTCATTAGCTTTTGCATCAATTATAGTTTAACGATTCTGGCGACATCCGGTGTCGATGTTGCGGTGAAATAATGTCGAACCTATAAACCCGCCCCACCACATATACGATCTAATAATTTTGTCTTTAACTAAATCGCTAGGTTATAGCACTTAAAACGAAGCTACTCAGTCATCAAGTGCTTAAATACAAAGTAGATGTGGTAGAGTTTATTAGCCTCATTACACAAATATTGCAATGACCATTGACCACCAACTACGACTGTACTGTAGCATTACAGCACTTACATTTTATAGGCTCTAAATCTGGAGACCAATCTACTGGAAGATAAGGAAGCTATCGATAATGATAGCAGTGAGGGAGCAGTATACTATGACTTTTACTAGTGTCGTATTTCTAGAAGTTCTAACCTTTATTACCAGGTACACGGTGAAGGTCTAGGCTCACCTTAACATTAAATACCGCAACTGAAAATTGCGGCGTAAAATCAAATTGCAGAAAGTACTTCTTACTGAAAATGCTCTTTACATTCGAAAACAAAATTACTGAGCAAAATACAAAAGGTAATTAAGTTTTAATTATTTTCTTACATGTAGAACCTTTTCTCGCTGTATCTTTGAATGTATATACAGACACTATCTTATCGTAAATAATGTATCTTATCTTGAGTCTTGAAAAATGAGGAATTTCGAACCCGTATGCATGTTGCCCATACAAAAGACATCAACGCATGTTGCTTCACTGAAAGCAAATTTCTAAAGCAAGACCACGTGTCGAGACTTGAACAAATTTTGCCCTAAAAATTCAAATACATTATTAGGTACAAGAACGTCATATGATTCTGTGCTAATTTTAATTCAATAAATATGACGTACGTGGCAACCTCGAGATCTTCTTAAAGTTCCTCTGAGATTCCAGTTAATGCTGCCGGTTCCATGGATGATTATCCCTTAGTCGCTTTTTACGACACCCACAGGTAGAATTAGGGTGAAGCTAGTCTAAGCCGGCATCACACGGCAATAACGAAACGATGTTTACCTATGAAACCCCATAGATAGGCTGTCATTTGCTTGATCTCTGTAGAAAACCGCATTATTTTGCGGTACATGTATTCCACACATAACTTCAAAAATAAATTGATCCCAATTTCCAAACTTGTGCCTAGTTTGCGACTAGTACATCAACCTAACCTCGTTACCTACGTGCTAAAAATTTTAAACTTGAAAGCCATGGCAGCTTTGCATTTTTTATTAAAGACACGAATTAGAGGTTTTTCGGTTAAAGCATTCCCATGGTCAGTTATTAAAGAAGTGAGTACATAATGTTTTAACTTTCTGCCATAAAAAAGTAGCTAGGTACCTACCGAAACCTATTTCTGCTTATTTTGTTTCTGTGATTTAGTAGCTGTGACGTTGGACGAACGGACCTTCCATACAAAATTGCCCATCAGCTGATTTGATTTACTATGGGAGGTCCAAATTATTTTTTCATGTTTCGTCTCAGGTTCAATGGGGAATGTTGTTCGGTTTCATGAATTGAAACTGAATTGAATGAATGAAAACCTTGATCTCTTTTCGGCTTTATTTATTGTTCTTTAACACGTTGGACTTATTTCATCGTACGTCGTTGTTTCATAAATCGGGCACAATTTTCAAATCAAAATTGCGCAAGAGCAAGACAACATAATCTGAATGAAGAAGTGAATCGTAAAGTGAGATCATTCTAAATCAGTTTATCGGGCTTATGAATGAAAGTTGGCGACCTCAGGCTGCAACGGCGCGTAGGCGACGGCGACTGTTGCAAGCTCAGATACACAGTAGAGGTAGATAAAACAGTAAGAGAATTTTAAACCAGTGCATTACGCCAGCACTGCCATATTGAGTAATGATGATCTGACTACAGTAAGACCGTTCGTATAGGCCATATTAGACAGCTGTCAAATCATAGTAATGTTTTGACATAGGTCTGTTTATTATGCTTTGTTGACAGGCCTTCTAGTATGGATTTGACACCTGACAATTATGGCCTATTCGAATGGCCATACTTTAATTCTTAGAAATCACGAAACAGCTACATATACCCGTAGGACCAGTTGTACCATTGGAACCATTGGACAGTACCATTGATGGTACAACTGGGAGGATATAATCCCATCTGTACCATGAAAAATTCTACAACATATTATTCCCGTCTTTACTCGATGAACTAACTGCAGAGTGCTCTCATGTGTGATTTTATGGTCGTAGACATAGAGATCAGTAAGGGAAGAAAAACCAGTTTATGTATGCAGTTAAATCTAAAAAGTCAAAATGGGTTACTTTTTTGCCCTATGTACCTACTGTGTCACAAGTGCATGTTGCGAGTACCGCGACCGAGCTCCATTCACAAACTCGCACGAGCCGTGGGCGTACGCAGCCAACAGTTTTATAACAATCACACCAATAACTAACACACTTCTCATTCATACAAACACATAAATTGTCCATTTGAACGATGCTCACGTGTGGCCCTTACCTAATTTCGCTTCAGGGCCCTTTCTAATACGTACTATTTGTTACATCTGTCTCATTAAATCTCGGCGAGTCATGAATGATACGACAAGTATAGAATTAGAAATACAAGTCCGATTGTATCGGCGTTCAGGTAATCGCAGATGGCAATCGGTTCGTAGGAAAAGTCATAAAATTGAACCGGGATAGAGTTTCCATTAGATGGCACACTTTAGCGACGAGTCGCCATCTCGCGACAGCTAGTTACAAGATAACCATCTCTAAGACACCAGCTTCTTTATAGACCGGACCACTCGCATAATTTTACTGATATACGATTATATGTTAAACCAATTTTAGACTTATATTTCCGCAAGGAATCTGAATTTATGCACCAAGAACTGAATGAAGTACGCTATCGACTATTATTCAATATTTTAATAATAAACAAATAATAATGTTTGACTGAACGTTTATGAACTGGTTAGCCTTCAGTTTAGTGACTGTGACTGAATGCAGGTGAACTTGGCTGGTACAGATTTTGTGATCTATTCAACTGAGTGTAAAGCCCTACAAATCTTTATATCATATGAGACACCTACGTGCTGTCAGCCGGCAAAATGTGGTAGCAAAACCTTCTATCTAACGCCATCTGGTTTTAATGCTCTATCGAAATTGATGGTGGATGGAGCGGAAGTTTCGATATGCTAATAAGATGACAGCTCATTCAAATGAGGAATTCACACATATCAGGTTATGATGTATGAAGATTGGCTCTGTTTTGCAGCCAGCAATAATAAATAACTATATTTTATCCTTGGACGGATCTAATCGAATCTTGTTTACACTGAGTCTGCATTTGGTTCTTGCGACGCACGACGGCAGCGCCGCGCCCGCAATTCGCTTATCTCAGATATTTAAACGTAAACATATTGGAACGCCTTGTTAAACTATTTATTGTTTACATATCGCTTATCTAACACGGCTTATATACGAGGCTCCTTGTTAGTCTGATTTCTGCAGATTTTCCGTTTTCGCAACGCATGATTGTTTTTACATGCAAGTATTGGTTGTAAACATATCAGACGTGCGCCGATTACGTATCTGCCACAGTTTCCATTTATATCCCAACAGCAACAGTAAGGAATCAATTTTAATGTACTTTGTTTGTACTACTTTATATGTTTCATCGATGTCTACAAAGTCGTGCTACCATAACTGTTCAAGTTTAAAATAAAGTCCACGTCGACAATAAAACTAACTGGCGCCATAAATTGGGAACATGCTGTTTTTATGTCAAAAAACTATAAAAAGCAGTATAATAAAAGTATAAATGTACACAAAAAGTTAAATTAAAACAACAACTCATCCGATTTATTTGCGGAGCAGCGGAGAGAACTTTAAAAATTTTGAATGCCGTCTTTTAGGCCCGTAACCATAATTTTCGTTAGGTAACATTAAATGTGGTCTGCGGCCATTATACTGAATTAATAGCCCCTTCACCAAACAATTACCCCAGCAGTTAAATGCTATCGTAGTATCTATGGGTTGAGATCTCGTAACCTTTTGCCTCGGAGTCAAACTGTATAGAGTACCTATAGGTAGGTACTCGTGGCGGGGTCCGGCCGACGTGCGCTGACCACCCGGCGCCAGAAGAGCTGCCTTACATCTTGAGAAAACTATTATAAAGTTCCGAAAAATACTTAGGGCCTTACCACAAAAAAGTTAGACCAGTGTTGAACGCGTGTCTAGCGTTTTTTTTGTATGAAGTTTTATTTTAGACACGCGTTCAACACTGGTCTAACTTTTTTGTGGTAAGGCCCTTACCTTCTCAATGGTAGAGCGGGTAAAATTAAATCGCTGAATTTCAATCAAGCTCTAGCAAGAAGATGTACCTACGCCTAAGAAGTAGAGTTAAGCCTTGAAAAAGGATTAAATGGGATGAAAATTTTGGATAGAACAGATAGGTACCTATTTTGAAAATAAAACTTATTTTTCCTTGCACAAATGTTACTCGATGAGTCTTGTATTGTAGGTACCTACTTATCTTTAGTTCTTCAATAGCACCAGATCATTCAGATTCGGTTTCTATGAGCGTTGTTGATTGTGAATGAGCGCGTGATTCACTCGGTCCATTCATGCGCCCGCGCCACCCCCGCGCACGCGCTGGTTTGTTCCACCTCAGTTTAAAAAGTGCAGCCGGAGATGTCTTGGCGAAACTACAATATTGACTTATGCAGCTACAGCGGCAGCGGTATATGCAGCTACAGCAGCATCAAAAGTTACGGAGGTATCTGCAGCTGCGGCGGAGTCTGCAAGTGCGGTAGCGTCTGCAGCTACGGTGGCATCTACAAATCAGATAGCGGCTGCAGCTGCGGTTGCCTCTGTAACTACATCATTATCGATTTCATTGCCATTTCGAAACCCAGTTGCGAATGCTCAAGCGCTGGGTAACCAGTGAAGTTAAGTAACACGTAAGTGAAGATGGTCTAACAGTTTTTACAAGGTTTTACACTTACATAAAAGTAGATATGGCATTAGTGTAAAATAGGTGTCCTAATATTTATCTGCTTTCTTGTCATAGATCTATTAATACGTGCAAAAAACCAGATTTTTTTGTTGGTAATAGCTAGACAGGTAGGTACTTACTATTTCATCCCAAAAAAAGGAACATTGCCTAAAACGATTTCGTACATAGCCCACTTTTGATATAGTAAGAAAATTAAAGCATATAAAATAGATTTGGGGCACTGTTTCTGGAGCGCAGTGGCACGTTGCTCACGTGCTGAACAAACGCACTATTTGCCAATGCTCACCTATTGTTTCATTTGCTCGGAGCCTCTCACTTCCTTTTACGGCATAGTAATAGGGAGCCATAATCGGGTTTTTATGGCATGTAATAAATTAGTGGTTTCCTTCAATGCGTACCGCAATCACCAGCTTTTGAAGCCGGGAGTTCTACAGAAAGTGTTGAAACAAGTTGTGTTTAGTACCTACCTACCTAGCAAAATTACATTTTAACTCGAATAGCCAAATTCTGAGCACGCAAAATTTTACGAGATCGCAATGAAGACAAAACAAGCAAAAAAATGTTTGAATATGACACCAAATCTTTTTCGTGTTATTTGCCATGGGTATGATAGATAAAACACCTATTAGTTTGAGGCAAGACATCTGTGTTACGTTACAAAAAAATAGAGAGTTTAAGGATGACTCGTACTTGTTACATAGTCAGGGTTGCTACTACTGTCAAAAATCTCAAAGTATAGGTACATAGGTATGAATATCAAGACAGCAAAATATGATACAAGATCGTAATATGATTCTGAGCCTATTTTGTTCCAAGAAATATGACGTTCGTTGCATCTTCTTAGTTACTTTGAGTTTCTCTGAGATTGCAGTTCATTCCAGTAAAACCGATCGGGAAAGTAGACAGAACGTTCTGGAGGGGTCTAAATGCCACATCTTGCACTGCGCTCCTTCAATCCGTCAAGCGTAGTGAGTATAATATTAATAATGAAAAGGCCAAGAGTAATTTACACTATTATGGCACGACTTTATTCACCGAACTCCTAATACAGAATCTCAGACGGTACCGTTACATTTTTAAACTTTGACAATTATTAAATTCACTACATCGCCGCATATTAGTCTGGTACTGTATTTCGAACCATACTCGGACCAACGTTGCCTGGACAACTCGATAGTGGTATCTTTGTCAGTTAACAAAGCAATGAAATGAAATAGAATGCGTTGGCCCATCATACGAGGAAATACAGTACCACTCCTACCGAACATTATTATTTTATTATAGCAACACTTGTGTCGCCTGTCATCATCGTTTACGTTATTCACGAAATAAACCGAGACGTTTGCAATTATAGAACATAAATCCAACAGTGTTAAAATTATTAACTAACACTAGGTATGGCAATACCCCTCGATAAGGGCCCTCCGGAACGTTCTGTCTACTTTCCCGATCGGTCTACTTCTCAATCGGTCTACTTTCCCGATCTTGGTTCTGTCTTACCTACTTACATAAAAAAAAAACATTAACTACCTACTTACACGCGTTCAACGTGTGTCTAACTTTTTTTGTGGTCAGGTCCGAATTTCATTTGAATTGCTATGAACTAGGGTTTCTGACTTCTCGAGCTTTTTCATTTCCCGGGAATCGAGAATTCTCGAGCCTCACTTCTCGGGTCTTCTCGGGTCTTTCGAGAAATTTTAATTGACGTATATTTTTCCATATAAACCACGAAAATCTTGAAAAATATACACTCAATACGTTTTTTAATGGATTTATTTAAATAAAATACATTGTTAAAAAGAACTATTATTATGCATTATCACGGAGATTATCATCCGTGTAGCAAAATATAAGATATAAACAAAATCAAGGCGGTTCTCAGGCCTCTGAGCTACTTAAAGCTGGTTAAAAATACGCCATTGAAGGGCTAAAAAGGCTGTTCAACTCCTTGATAGCCAATGGGACAACCTTGAAGAATATACAACGTAATGGAGCAGCAGTTCTTCTTCTTTTAGTGACATGCCCTAACGGGCGTCGGCGACCATTCTTCAAAAACTGTAGTGCTGTCCAGTTTAGATATGGCCTCGAAGCGTATTATACTTGGGACAAGACCAAGGTCATGTTCAGTCTACATGTAATCCCTGAGCCAGTGTCGGTCAACGGCGTAGACCATGAAGTTGTCCAGAAGTATGTTTTCCTGGCCTTGGGCAAACATAGCAGTTAGGATGAACATTATCTGGGAAGTTACGTTATATCCTGGAGGCAACCTTGCCACTATGCCTCAATACCAAGGTCCAACCAGTTATGACTGGTTCGAGACGTCGAACTGTAAAACTGGCCCATAGGCTACATGTCATGCAGAGGTCTATTTGGTAATCTAGCTAATGATAAGATTTTGAACAAGATTATCCGCCAAAAGACCGAGTAATGGACATGATGACCCACTTCAGCAGTGGATTGGTCACATTTGTCGAAAAATCGGTGGACGGTGGAGTAAGCGGGTCCTCAAGTGAAGGCCACGCCGAACCGAACAATACAACTGGTCCACTGGCTACATGTCATGCAGAGGGCTATAGAAAGCGTTATGCTGGTAATCTTGCTAATGATAAGGTTTCGAACGACATTATCCGCCAAATGACCAAAGTAATGGACATGATGCACCACTTCAGCAGTAGGTTGGTCACATCTGTCGAAAAACCGGTGGATGATGGAGTAAGCGGGTCCTCAAGTGCAGGCCACGCCTCGGCGTCCTCCGACCAGATGGACTTTACTTGGAGAGAGCGACTGGAAGGCGAAAACGGAAGATAGTATATAGTAGATAATCAGCCAGTAATTCTACCTACGTATATAATACGCACGTATACACTATGTAAAGCCTACGTATTGCACACCCATTTTTAACCATGGTTTGCACGGCTTCTCCACTTGTCGTTTTTAAACAACGATCCCAAGGCCACAAACCGTAGGGCAGGTGGAATGGCTCATGCAAACCATGTTGCTTTTCATATACTAGCCGGTGCAAACAAACAATCAACTCACTATTTTCTTCCGTTAAAATTATTTAACCTTATCGATATAAGAAATAAGTACCTATAGTCGAATGCCTACCTACTAAGTACCACTGTCGCATGATGGTCGCATGCACCCTAATTTGCACGCTACTACTTTTACACACACACACTCACGCTCACGCAAACGAGTACGTCTTAACCTAATCACACTCACACCTCAACAATCAAATCTATCTAATACCTACTTTAGATCTGTTTTTATGCACGCTAAACGACCACATAGTTTGCTACCTATGACGTCTGTAATACTAATGATCTGCATTGTTATATTTTTAAGTTATTATAAGTAAGTGTACCCAACTACTACCTTCTGTAATACACATCCTAAACAAAATGTAAACATGGGAAGAGCGGGGTATTCCCACCACAAGTGTCTTTGACTACTTAAAGGGAAGCCTCCAGCAACTTTGTGAATAGGATTTATGGAAATAAAGAATTTTTAAATTTTTTTTTTAATTTTTTTTTTATAGTGCCTTGTGGTGTACCCTAGGGGACGTCTACGTCCAGCAGTAGACTGCTATCAAAGGACAACGCCGCCTGTTTATAGGTGTGAAGGCAAATAGTCTAATAGTAGTGAGGTAAGCAAAATTATCCCATTTGAAAATGAAGATGCCTTGTTGTGATTTCTCGACTTCTCGATTTTTCTCGACATGAATTTCCCGGGAACGAAACCTTGAAAGTTCCCGGGAATTCTCGCCTCGAGAATTCCCGGGCAGAAACCCTACTATGAACTCAATAAATTCCTAATAACGATTCCAAGGATCCTTTACTTTTAATGAACAGGTTGAAGAACGAGGGACCCGAGCCAAGCAAGCAAGGAAGGCTTGACACGCAAGGACTAAACCCACGCTTGTCTCATTTATATGTTATTTATCAACAAATCAAACACCATCCCATACCACAAACTACTGGTCTTCAGAAACCTTTCGAATTATACAGGATTAAAATATAGGGTACACAGGGTGTTAATTTAAATGCGTGCCATAGGGTTCAGGGTAGGTTAAGTATCGATAAAGAATGCCTTAAAAAATATTGAAAAATTCCCAGTCACAAAAAAAAACTTTTTTATTTGACTGACATATTTTGATTCAAATGCCTATTTAGCTATCTTCTGAAAAGAATTAGTCTATTTTATAAAATAATTGGATATTTCATGGTATGACCTACCTACTAGGTTTCAGTAGGTACCGTACTTTATTTAAAAAAAATTAACACTCTGTATGAAATTTGTAATTTTACGGCCGATATCGCGCCTGGGTGGCGCTTTTGGCAATTTATTGTCACATAGGGTGACCAAAATATGGCGTGTGTCAGCCAACAACAGTGAATTTCTCAGAAAGTGACCACACGGTGGTCCTCAGATTGAACAGCTTACAATAAAATCTTACAGCCGCTGTTTTGAACACCTCCAATGAAACAAAAATAAAACGCCCTTTAGATGTTTTTTACACTTATTTTTGGATATTACGCACTTAATAGCTTTTACTCAGTATAGCGGATTAGACCAATTATTTCTATTAACAACCTTGCTACTTATTCCAATTTTGTTTTTCTCATTTTATGATTTTTAAATATCCCATTCAGACAAGGGCAAAGGAGGCAATCAATACCCCCTTGACATTGTAATTTTATGTCTGCACGTACTTATGTACCTATGTAAAAATGAAAATAAAGTAAGTACTTGACTTGTCTACGTAAATAGAATTCTAGTGGGCAGTGAAAGTTGTATCAAAAATAATTATGGGCCGGCCTATTTAGAGGTACATTAATTTAAAAATGAAGTTTTATATCTTTATCTCTTTAATCATCAGTTACAGGAGTTGGTCCTAAGAAGACCAAACCAACAACCATCGCGAGCTGTTACCTATATTGTAATGTGCTAACATACCTAAAGTCTATTTCTATTTCAGCCTATTGCAGTCCACTGCTGGACGTAGGCCTCCCCCAGGGAACGCCATAAGGCACGATACCTAAAGTATGGCGGTTAGAATAGGCCATATTTTACAGCTGCCAAGCCCATACTAGAAAACGTGTCAACGAACAAAAATAGACATTATTTCTTAGCAGTAACGTGATTTTGACAGCCGTCAAATATGACCTATTCAAACTGCAGTATCTAGCTGATGTTTCCAATAACATTTATTCTATTTCTACAAAAAGAAAACAAAGTGACTAAGTAAACTTGAATAAATACAAAGTTCCTGGAATACACGGATCACTAAAAGACGATGATTAACTGGGCTAACCGCAGCTTATTTTATTCACACATACCGGGTGTGGTGTCGGCAGAGTAGAATCTCACCACCCCAAATCTGCCCGTGGGTATCGTAAGAGGCGATAAAGGGCTTCCGGGAGGTGGGCAGCAGCGCCTCCCGTGTTGACAACATAGTCCACAAACGCAAACTGCGGTCACCAACCCGCCTGCCCAGCGTGGTGACTATGGGCAAAACCCCCCATGGACAGGACGAGAAAAAACCGGCCCCTAGTTCCCGGCCGCCTTACTACCCCGGGCTACGGTAGCGGCCCGGGTAATGGTAGGGCAGGGGGTGCGAAGAATCCCCGGGCTACGGACTACGGCTGCCATAGACTGACCCTGGCGACGTATAACGGACGCAGTCTGCGGCTGGACGAAAGTCTCCAAATCCTTGAGGTAGAATTAGATAAGATACGGTGGCATGTTCTGGGATTGTCAGAAATCCGAAGAGAGGGGGAGGACACGATAACCTTAGAATCAGGTCACCTATTCTACTTCAGGAAGGAGCGCACAATCCCAGGGTGGCGTAGGGTTCCTTGTCAATAAAGCTCTCTGTGACAACGTGGAGGAGATCAGCAGCGTCTCGAACAGGGTAGCGTACCTCGTACTGAAGTTGACCGAGAGGTACTCTCTTAAGGTCGTACAGGTATATGCGCCGACTTCGAGCAGCTCAGATGAAGAGGTGGAGGCCCTATACGACGACGTGTCGAAAGCCATACACCAAACCACTAAGACCCACTTCACTGTTGTCATGGGGGGACTTCAACGCTAAAGTGGGACAGGAGCACGGCGAATCAAGCTTGGGACCACATGGCTACGGGAGCAGAAACCAGAGGGGCCAAATGCTAGTCAACTTCCTTAGCAGGCAGGGGCTGTTCTGTATGAACACCTTTTATCAGAAAAAGCCCCAACGGAAGTGGACCTGGAAGAGCCCTGACGGCAGGACGAAGAACGAGATCGACTTCATCATGACGGATAAACGGCATATATTTAGGGATGTCTCAGTGATCAGTAGGTTCAATACCGGAAGTGATCACCGACTAGTAAGAGGCACCTAAATATCAACTTCAAGCTAGAAAGAAACCGCATGGTGAAGCAAGTTCTCCGTCCCAATCTGCCCCAAGCCGGACATGAGGAGTTCCAACTTGAACTGAAAAATCGATTCGCTGCCCTGGAGGCCCCGGCAAACGTTGACGAGGACCTAGAGAGCATAGTCGGGGCTATTCGCGAAGTGGGGACGAAGCATTTTCGTAAAAGGCGAACAGACAAGAAGTCCAAACTTTCAAGCGAGGCCCTGGAACTGATGCGAATTAGACGGGAAACACCAGAGGATGCATTGCCAGATCCCCAGTCACTTAACAAAAAGATCCGAAGTATGGTAAGACGCGACCTCCGAAGCTATAACACTCGACTCGTAAAGGAGGCGATTGAGAAAAACCGAGGGTCGAAAGTTTTACCAAGACACTGGGAAGGAGTCATCTGGCAAAGCTAACTACCTCGAATGGTGTAACTGTCACATCGGTTCCATAGATTCTCGCTGAAATTGAGGACTTCTATGGAAATCTGTATGCCTCACATGCGAAAAAGCCTCCACCTGATGCGACCCCAGACCCAAGAGCTCCTCTCTCCCACCACTTTACAGAAGATCTCCCGGACGTAGATATAGACGAAATCGCGGCGGCTCTCAGACAGCTTAAGAATGGGAAGGCTCGGGGAAGACGGAGTGGCCTCTGAGCTACTTAAGGCCGGTGGAAAACCTGTCCTCGAGGAGCTGAAAAGGCTTTTCAACTCTGTAATAGCCAATGGGACAACCCCGAAGGCGTGGAGCAGAGGTGTAGTGGCATTGTTTTTCAAAAAAGGAGACAAAACGCTTCTCAAAACTATAGGCCGATCACACTTCTGAGCCACGTCTATAAGCTGTTCTCGAGAGTCGTCACGAATCGTCTGGCATCAAGATTTGACGCCTTTCAGCCACCGGAACAGGCCGGGTTTCGTAAGGGCTTCAGTACCGTGGACCACATCCATACTGTAAGGCAGGTTATACAGAAGACAGAGGAGTATAACCAACCACTGTGTATGGCTTTTGTGGACTACGAAAAGCCTTCGACTCTATCGAAACCTGGGCTGTTTTGGAGTCCTTGCAGCGGTGCCAAGTCGACTGGCGGTATGTGGAGGTGCTGAGAAGCCTTTATCAAATGGCTACGATGTCCGTTCAAGTACAAAACCATAATACAAGACCCATCCAACTGCTCCGTGGTGTAAGACAGGGTGACGTTATATCCCCGAAACTCTTCACCAACGCATTGGAGGATGTCTTCAAAACTCTACAGTGGGATGGACTGGGCATCAACGTCAACGGCGAAAGTCTCACGCATCTCCGCTTTGCCGACGACATAGTCATAATGGCCGAATCGCTGCAGGACCTGCAAAAAATGCTATCTAGTCTTAACTCTGCCTCGAGACGTGTTGGACTTGGGATGAACTTGGATAAGACGAAGGTCATGTTCAATCAACACATAATCCCCGAGCCGGTCTCCGTCGAAGGTGTAGTCCTTGAAGTTGTCCAGAAATACGTGTACCTTGGGCAAACTTTGCAGATGGGAAGAGACAACTTTGAGGCTGAAATCACCAGAAGAGTGCAGCTTGGTTGGGTAGCATTTGGAAAGCTGCGTCACATCCTCGAATCATCTTTGCCACAATGCCTTAAGACCAAGGTGTTCGATCAATGCGTCCTACCAGTCATGACCTACGGAGCCGAGACGTGGAACTTGACAGTAAAACTGGCCCACCGGCTACATGTCACTCAGAGAGCTATGGAAAGGTCTATGCTTGGTATCTCTATAATGGATAAAGTCCGGTATGAGGCCATCCGAAAAAAGACCAAAGTGACGGACATAGTCTGGAAGTGTAGCAAGCTGAAGTGGCAGTGGGCTGGCCACATCTGTCGTAGAACCGACGGACGGTGGAGTAAGCGGGTTCTCGAGTGGAGGCCACGCCTCGGCAAGCGTAGCGTTGGACGCCCTCCGGCCAGATGGACCGATGACTTGAAAAAGGCGGCTGGTAGCGACTGGATGGCAAAAACGGGAGATCGTGCCTTATGGCGTTCCCTGGGGGAGGCCTACGTCCAGCAGTGGACTGCAATAGGCTGAAATAGAAATAGATACCGGGTGTTAACGGTAGGCTGTTTTAGTTACTTTAGAGTTTTAGTTCTAAGAAATAGGAACTTAAGAAGGTGGTTCAACGGTTTTCATGAACCATGACACGACGCTAGCCAATACACTAGCACTAAAGACCCATTGGTCAGTACATACTGTAGAAAAGATGAATAGAATTTTAAGTTGATGTACATACCATAGTGTCAAAAGCCCAATTAAGATTTAATTGTCTGTTCTTGGATAGGTATTGTTAGCCTGAACTTTCCCACTGTAGAGCAAATGCCTCCCTTCCCTTCTTCCATTGTTCCCTATCTTGAGCCACAGCCATCCAATTTTTCGTGTGGGCATCTAGCTCGCCTCTCCATCGTTTTCGTGGTCGGCCACGTGCCTGTTTCGCATTAGGAGGGAACCAAGTACTTGTATTATTTGCCCATGGTATGTTCGGCATTCTAGCTGCGTGTCCAGCTCAGCGGTTGTCCGACTGCCACTCATTCAATTTATTATTCTGTCTGTAAAGTAAGTACATGACTAGATGTTACAAGCTTTTCAAGTCAAAGTGTCGTCGTCTTCACAACACTTATTATGACACTACACTAGCACAAAAGGGCCAATAGCTTCCCGATTCCCAATAGCCACTGCATACCTATCTACTGTAGGAAAGATGACTAGACGTGCACCATCATACCATGTCACCAGTCCAATTAACAACTCTGTTGAAAGGCTTGGCGGATAAATTCTTGGATAATGGCCGACTGTCATATCACAGATTTGAGAAGCATCGGTTTTGTGACAGGAAACGCGTCTGTAGCCGGCTTGGAGCTGGCAGAAGCTATGAGAGGCAGTACTACACATAAGATAATAAGTAAGTCTTATAAAAATATAAGACCGGAAAAATTATATTTGGTTTAATAATTTTCTAGTTAAATAAGTCCACATATAAGTAGATCATTTATTAGGTAATGCATAGGAACATTTTTCGCATGTATCTATGCTCAACCGACAAGAGCTAACCTCTGAAAAAGAACAAGATGTATTATTCTGCTGTAGATGCATTAACTAACACTGTGTATACTCAATACATAATGATGACGATTGATGATTACCTATAGCCATAGGTAATACTGAACACGAATATTGTCTTTGTGTGCAATAATCATTAAACAACTTACTTTTGATTACGAATGACTCTGGACGAGAAAATAAAAGTAGATCGGTGTGATTAGGTAATCATATATTCACAAACTCCGAATTATACAAAATTTGTCTTCTAAATAATGTTCATATATCCAAGAATTCTCTTAAGCTCTCTCAGTCATATCTTAGGGTCGTAAATTAATCGACGAGGTCTCCAGAACACCAAATTACTCGACCGGTTTGGCGTGTGCGCGCGCGCAGAGCTTTTATTATTACCACAGACTCTAAAAAACAGGTTAAATTGCCTGTAATTGCGCAGCTGGTAGGTTTCCGGGCACGATAGTAGCTTAAAAGCTACGCAATGGAAATCAAATTTTCACCAGTAAACTTGTAGTTTGACGCCCGCGGCCGCTGACCGCCGGAAATACTCCACTAGAGAACCCACAAAAACATCACAGACTAACCTTTTGTTTAGCCTTTAGAATATGTTGTCTAGCTAGTAGTTGTGCCAGTTTTTGTGGCTGTCTTGATTGGAGATTGAAACCTGCAAACAAAAGCGTATCATGTTGGTATGTTAGGATTATTAACATTGAGCGCGTTACCTATTCAAACCTACATCTACATAATATCTTAGGAATACCTAAGATATATTTTTTTTGATCACATCATATTTGAGCCTGCCTATTGATGCCTACTTACTTACCTATCTACTAGCCCATATATATCTATATGAAGTAGGTACCTCACACAAGATGAATTATCAACCGCAGGCCCGCAGTTCAAATTGGTTCCGAACTGAATTCTGCGGGCAGCTAACAGTTAGATACATGTTGCTCCTGTAATGAATCAATCACACTAAAAGTAGAGACACTTTTATTTTGCGGTTAACCAATCAGACAGAATTGAAATATTCCCTACTTGACCCTGTTTGCCAATGCAACCGTGTATAATTCAAGCTTATTTTGCTCTACCAGTTCTACTTATAACTTTCCTGCAATCATTATTGAGCGCGTTCCTACTAGCAAAAGTTACGGTAGTCGTATGTCATTTTGGTAGGCTGTACAGTACATAAGCACCGAGCCGTTCGTTCACTCAGTGCCTCATACGACAAGAAAGATACCTTTCTAAGTACTTTACGTGCTAGAGGGTAGGTCATCATCATCCTCCAGCCCTTATCCTAATTACTCGGGGTCGGTGCAGCATGTTTTGTTTTAACCCAAAATCATGTTGCAAATGTTAGGCGCAGACCTTTTTGGACAAAATAGTGGCCTGTGCATAGAGCTCATCTGTGTATGACTTTGAAACAAAAGTCTCTAGGTGAAAACACATTGTTGTAAATAAACTCGAGAAAATAAAATTCGCCAGCGCTCTTTTGATATTATAGTTATATTTTATTAATAGGTCACGGACCCGCTAATATTTGGGCGAAGAGTCGCGAATAATTTTTTCGAAGATGGATTTTACGACGAAAATTGATATTGGGAAGCTGGCCGGTAAATCAAACTGGACGACGTGGAAATACAAAATGTCAATAATGCTGGAAGGGACGGAGAATGCAATGGCAGCCGTCGAGGGCAAATTGACTCCACCAACTCCTGTAGAAGGCCCAGAAGGTGACGCCGCCGTAACAGCTTATAATGCGGCTTTGGCCAAATTTAAGAAAACTGAAACTGGCGCTCTTCTGATGCTGACCACAAATATGTCAGAAGACACCTTAACCAAAGTAATGAGGTACAGGAAGGCATCAGAGGTATGGCAGGAGCTGCACAGATTATTTGACGGGAACACGGGTGACAGGGCATACACGCTGTGCATGGAATTCTTCAGCACAAAACATGACAAGGCAGATGACATCGCGACACATATGTCAAAACTGAAAAACTTGTGGAACGATTTGAAAGCTGAAGTATCCAAAACAGACGCAACTGCTAAATTACCTGAGATGTTCCTAATATGCAAGGTTCTTGATACTCTAGATGACCGGTTCGTCAATTTTAAATCAAGCTGGCTCATGCTGAAGCAGTCTGAAAAGACAATTGACAGTCTGACGAGTCACCTCTGCACCTTTGAAAGAGACTTAGGCAGTCAAGAGACCACTAGAATGGAAGCCCTAGCGACTGCACCGAGTGGATATCGCAAATGCAAGGACGAGCACCTGATTTGCAACTATTGTCATGCAAAAGGACATAGAGTTCGCAAGTGTAAGAAGTGGATTGGAGATGGGAGGCCACCCAAACCAGTACAAGGCACGTCAGGCAATAATAGCTCAGAATCCAAGCAAGTGCAACAGATCTCACTGATGGTGAACGCTTGCTCCAGTGCGAAAGGACAAACTCAAAATAGAGACAATTGGTTTGTCGACAACGGAGCAACTACACACATAGCTGTAAGGAGAGACTTCTTCAAAGAGTTCCATGAATTCGACAAAGACCACACTGTTACAACAGCTGACGGAACCATAATTCCTGCCGTAGGAAAAGGCTCTGTAGAGGTCGAAGCGAAGGTCGATGGCAGGAGGGAGAACATAATGCTCCGAGATGTGTGGCTAGTACCAAACTTGACGAAGAACCTTTTCTCGCCGCTCGCTGCACATGACAGAATGCAGAATAGTGAATTTACGTCAAAGATTAGAGAGTGCAAGTTTGACGTAGAAGGCACGACAAGAATTGTCGGCAAAAGATCGGCGTTTGGTGGACTGTATGAGCTAGAAATGAAGACAGTCACGTCAGTCAAGCGAACCATAGAGGTTAACGTACCTAAAAGAAACGTAAGAAGATGAGCAAGAAAGCCTCAAGGGCATGCTCATAGGCTACGAAGTGTTCAAAATCTCCACTAGTAGGTATGCCCCTACAATCAGAGGGAGCTGAGAGCGGAGATTGAAACATCTCCGAAACAGAGCCTAACGTGAAAACTGAAGACCATGAACTAGCTCTAGAGGGAGATAGAGTATTAGATCAAGTTCATGAAGACGAACACAGCATTGAAGATCCAGAAGCTTCAAATGATGTGATCATAGAATCAAATGAGGAAGAGCTAGAGATAGCGGAACCTCGCTATAATTTGAGAGCACTCAATCAGGAAAGTGGATGCAAAGAAGCACACTTCCCTACCGTGGAGCCGTTGAGTCAATTGATTACTTGATGGCGGGAACGCGCCTAGATATCGCTTATGCCGTTGGAGTTGCATCTTGTAAGCTAGAGTCTCGAACTAAAGAAGACTGGCTTTTAGTAAAGCGTATCATGCGCTATATCAAGGGCACCTGCTCCGATGGAGTGAAGTACAAGGCTCACCAGAAGAGCGCGTTACTTAAATGCTTTATTGACGCTGGAGAAGTGCCAATACTACATGTAGAAGAAGGCGGTTTGGTGATGAAGAAAGTGAGCTCAGATGAGCGACTGGCTAACTTCTTAACCAAGGCAGTTCCGAAGGAGAAGCAAGCCGGAATGTGTGCCCTATTAGGTGTTTGCAGCAGAAATACCTAAAGTGCAAGGGAAAGTGTTAGGCGCAGACCTTTTTGGACAAAATAGTGGCCTGTGCATAGAGCTCATCTGTGTATGACTTTGACTGTGTCAAGTGTTGTCGTGTCACAGTGATGTGAAAAAATACTGTCATTGAAAGTGTCTAGGTGTAAACATTGTAAAATTATCTAAATCGAAAATAAAATTTGTTAGTGCTCTTTGAACCCGAATATCATTCCACTGTTACTCTGCAGAACGAGTATAAAACTTAATAGCAAAAAGATATGGCTTATAATTTTACAACCGGCCGCTTGCCTGACGTCAACCCTCTTTGGGAATGCTATCGTAGGTGATATTACCGCCACCACACGGTTGAATAGTTTGCAGATATTGTAGCCAAGGCCAAAAGACTTTACGTCGCCTTTTACGAAACACCCTCAGTAGAATAGGGGTGGCAATATTCTTAGCCGCTACCACACGGTAAGTGCTAGAGGGTAGGTATCAATAGCTATTTTTTACAACGAAAGAGCAAGGTTTATTTTTGCTACAATTTGGATCTCGACGTAGCGAAGAATACTAAAAATCTTAAAAATACTACGCTCGTAACCAACATGCACAATACTTCAAGTCATTCATGCAAGCAAACAACATATTTTGCAACTTCCGACTCTACAAAGTTTTATGATGTCGTAGGCGGTTTATGAAAATTTGACTACCGAACTGTCTTTAGTGTCTGCAGGCGCGCGAGTGTGGAAAGCCAAGTTCGCCGGTTTTCCTTCCGGCCGCCTACGCCGCCTACGGCCGCCCACAACTATTACATCCATCATTAGATTAAGCAAACCATTCCTATGGTAATGGCCTAGTGCAACATGCAATATTTACTGCCAGAAAATTTAGCCTACATTGCCTTGAAGGAAGAAAAGTGTTCTGTCTCCGTTTTTCAGAATAGAAATAAATGAGTAAGTACCAGGTACCAGCTATGCTAGCAAGCGACCCGCGACGCGACATAGATTTTATCTACTCCCTTATGTCAAAAGTCTTCATTTGTTTTGATAAATTCCCTACGATTTGACACATTTGAAGTCTTCTCGCGCGCGAGATATGTCTCTACAGTACAGTGCATATGGTAGCCCGGCTGCAGTAGGTATTTAGTTAAGCTGCAGAGAAAACTTTACGACTTCCTGAGTAAAATTAACCCGGCTTAAATCTAGCAAACGCAGCATATCCTAAATTGCCTCGTTTTCTCCAGATCTCACCACAATCCGTTTTCGATCTTAAAAAGCACTTGTTAAGACCCAGTTCCACTTACACGATGTGGTGAAACCAAAGCCACCATTATTAACAATTTATGCCTTATTGTCAAGTGAATAAGGTCAAGTGCGATAAAGTTACATTAGAGTTTCTAATGCAGTCATAGCCAAATACAGCCAGTTGTTTCTCAATGCACCGCGTCACGGTTGAATTTGAGCGAAGGCTGGACGGGGGCGTCGGCAGTGCCAAAGCAATTAGATAAATTAATTATTTCCTTTCAAAGTCGATTGAATAAATTAATTATTGTGGATTTTAAAACGTCCTACGTAAGTCAATAAATCTGTGGCGGCGTTATCCTAAGACGCTGTTATGAAATCCTTATTACCATTTGTTGTTTCATTCATAAACTTGCGATGATGTAATGCGTTGCGGTCGTAACGCCGGTCGAAGGTCTTTAGAAGGAGAACATATTCAAATTTAACAGACCGTAAGGACTTCTACATCTTTGTATCGTTCAAGACAAGACAATTGAATATTGTGTCTTGTTCATATCTACCTAGTAAATACTTACAACTTTGTGGAATTATGTTCGCAACATACGAAACCGCAACCACCGCAGGCATCTAATCGATGCTTCACAATGTCTTTGTATGTCAGGAGCTCTATTTTTGAAACAGTAGTAGAGTCCGCGTAGGTACGAGTAACCACAGACGTGGTAGACCACGACCTCATGTATCACACTTTCTACTACTGGTGTCGGAGCTCTATTTTTTCAATGCGACAGTCTGCTACTAAGTAATTGTGCTTGTAGGTATCACACGTTTTAAGCATTACATAAATCCCTACCACGCTCCTATTCATACCCTAATCACTTCACCCATTCAATCTCTTAGAAAAAACCAAAAAAAAATATGTAGTAGAAAGTGTGATACCTACGAGTGGTTAGACCAGTCGAAGCGAACGTCTGTGCACGATTTCAGAAGTCACACTTCCAGAAATAAAGTTCCAGGTCGTGTGTTGGTTGACATTTCCCATTAGCAAGGCTGTGTAGTGCGGCCGTGACACGCGGCGGCAGTGGCGCCTACCGCGTGCGTACGCCACGAAATCGTTCATTGATAAAAACCCGCCCACGCGAGCTCCATTCACCGGCGGCGAGCATTGCGCAACGGTTTGCGTGTGCGTGGCGTGGCCCTTACACATGTCGCAGTCCTGCCTTCTAAGCACCAGTATAGTAGCATGCGACCTGCGACATAGATTTTCTTCATAAACCCTTATCAAAAATCAGGGAAACAGTGCGCGAAGCGCCTTTTCAGATGTCTGCCCATTACTTGGATTTATCCCTAGCCCTAGTCGCCTTTAACGACACCCACCGGTAGTGGGGTGATGCTTTTTTAAAACGACACCACACGCTAAAATTCTTTAAATTTACTTAAGCCAAAGTGTGGCGTCTAACATAGTAATTAGGTCTGCAAAGTTGCTATTGATATTGACTTTTTCATTGCATATTCTAAAGAAGAAGTCTGTCCACTATCGTATTAATGCCAGAGAGCCGCTAGACCTGAATTAATTGATGTGAAAATTATACGGTTTTGCGGGTACTTTGCATACGTAATTGCATACTAGTTGATATTTGTAATCCTCACGGGTATTACAAGAATAATCCAGTTTAAATACTTATATTACACAGCTTACCAACACCTGATAATTACCATCTGGCTAATTTTAATGATTCTAATAATATTGCGATTTTATGTCTCTTTATTTTTTGCCATCTTAGCCCTGCTGGAGGTGCTATGTTTTAGTAGATAGATATTTGTATTGAGGAATAGATAAAACCTTAAACTTTTTTAGGTTTAGATATGTAAACTTTCAATCTTACATGATAGAGTCAGGTAAGGGAAGAAATTATACATACCTTCTTCTATGAGAAGGAATCATTGGCTGAAGTGGCGCACCGACAGCCGATGTGGCGCAGTGGTTAGTATGCCTGCCACGCAAAGGTTCCGCGGGTTCAATTCCCGGTGGGGTCACTCACAAAGTTGATATTTATCACTTTGTTAATTTGTTCCCAGTCTGGTTAGGACATTGCAGGCTGAACCACCTGATTGTCTGCAAGTAAGATGGTTCCGTGCTTCGGATGGGCACGTTAAGCCGTTGGTCCCTGTTGCTGTCTATGATGGCGGTCGTTACACAACCATGTCAGAGGCCTGCTACTTGCATTAGGCGGTTGAAAAACTCTGACACCAGGGTTCATCGAGTCGTTGAACGACTCGGTGTCCCACACGAAAAGAAGAAGAAGAAGATTGGCTGAAGTTTGGACTTTATTAGAAGCTAGGCAAGAATATTTGTTCTTAGGTTATCGAAAGAAGACCAACTTTTGTGCAATGTCCTAGACGCCTAGTTAAAAGTGTTAGTCAGTTTTTATAATAGACATTTCAATTTTATAACTCTACAAAATAAACCAAATTATTCTATTAGACTAAAAAGACTATTACATTTAAAAAGATAAAGGTTTATGTGTGCCACTCAATTTACCGCTGCATTTTACAGCAAGCTCTTTTTAATTAGCCAGGTACAGTAACATGCAACTAGGTGCATACTATACTTACATTTGACAGTCCCTATGGCCTAGCGGATAGTACCTCTGCCTTCTACTCCGAGGGTCAGTTCGATTCCCACCACTTCAAGTAAATTTTCAAATATCTGTGTTTTTATCTAGGTGTTTTCATGTATAACATTTATTTTAAAAAATGTATTATATAAAGATAAAGATAAAGATAAAGATAAAGATAATTTATTTCAAAATAAAATAGTACATATAGATAGTAAATTTACAGATAAAAAGTATAGAGGTGCTTAAAAATAATTAAATAACCTAAACTAAGTGAATACAAAAAAAAAAAAATATTCACTTGTATCTTAGGTATACTTATTCTTAATATTATGTTTAGTGCAGAACATGATTATAATTTACTTAAATCATTCAATTTACTAATATCAGTTGTACAAGTTGTGCTTAGTTTAGGGCTAGCAAGGATATTTATATTTACAGAGTTACTTTTCCAAAAACGCTAAGCTGGGTCAATCTGAACCACTTATCTCAAGAACCAAATGTCAAACTAAAAAAATTGACCTCCCGTATAAAAATCTACTGACCGAGCAACCAGATTTTGTTCAGCTTGACCTGTTGAGTTCAGCGTTCTCGGAAAAATCTGTCGTCCGCTAAGTACCTATGTTGGTACCTTCAAAATTCATATCTGCTGTACCTACATGTGGCAAATTTGTTTTGACACTACAAGTCTACCTCAATGTGTGTTAGACTGTACTTATATGCGTAACCGATACGCACCTGAACCAGTTATATAATTAAGAGCAGATTTAAATTCATTAACTATGAAACTTTCCTACTCCGGAGAGAGGTTTAATAAAATCGACAGCTTACGAAGAAATATGTTAAATACACCTTCACTTCACACACCTGTACACCTAGTTCCTAGTACTTTGTTCATAGGTACTTTACTCCACTTCGTGGATAATAAGTTTTCTATGGTGTAGAGTAAGTAACTCTACTTTTTAGGGACAAGCTCCACAGAATAGACGCGCAACATGAAATCTGTCAGATGAACGATCGTCAGCCGTTATCGATGCGATGCGCGTCTTACGTGTGTAGCTTTGTTTCTTCCGTTTCATACATTTTCGATATTGGCAGCAAAAAGCTTCTGTGCGGTTGTAAATTATTCTGAACTTTCTTTAAAAATATGTAACTTTAACATTTAGGTACGTACCTACACACCATAGTTTGCGCAAATCTGAGCTCGTGCTTGTCACATCTGCACATCTCGTCACCACCGAGCTGCGAACGTATCGGGGTCAGGGTTCGAGTCCCGGGTCACGACCTCTCTCCACACGACTAAACCAGTTTAAGTTTAAGGATAAATGTTTTGTTCACATTTTACACAAACTCGTTCTAAAATTGTTATCTAAATTGATGCAGTTGTACTGATCTGCCACGCAAAATTACAAAAAAAGTATTCAGTGTCGAAGGATCATTCTGTACATATTTACCAAGTCATATTGGATTAGATGAAATTTTCCGTCCTAGTTAAACGACCTAGTTACCAAAATGGTGAATTGACGATAACAGTAAGACCAAATTTTGGAACCGGCTTGCCTTAGTCCTTTACCTTCCTAACTACAAATAGGTACCGAATCGTGCACATAGACATTGCCGGCCGGCGGTCTGACCACCCGGTCGTTATCGTCCAGTTACTCCATCATTTACAGGGAAGCCAAATTTTTGGTAAAGCTTAGGTACCTATCTCAAGGAAAAAAGCGTGCAGGTCCAACCTAGACACAAACTAGCGTGTGCATCGACACTCTTCCAACACCAACCTTTTCCTGATCTTATTGTCACACCGCCGGTGGCGTGAATTTTTTCCACTTGTTTCGTTTGTATTAACAATAATACCAAAATCTAGTGTTTGATTAAAACATCAAGTATTCGAAATTACTATCTTGTGGAAAATTTCTACAAGATAATAAAACATTCTTTTCCTGATCATTGAATTCAGATTACTAAGTAATAAAGTGGCTTAACAAGTGTGTTTGTGAGGCAGGGTTACGGCGATCTGGCCACCCGGTCGTTACCGTCAAGTTACCCCATCATTTATGGGGAAGCCAATTTTCGGTAAAGCTTAGATACCTATCTACCTTGATGGGAAAAAGCTTGCAGTCCTTACCTAGTCACAAGCTAGCGTATGCATCGACACTCTTCCAACACTAACATATTCCTGATCATTGAACACAGATTACTAAGTAATAAAGTGGCTTAACAAGTGTATTTGTGAGGAAGGGTTACGATGATCTGTTCAGGAGACCGTCGGTCTGACCGCCTGGTCGTTTCCGTTCGGATACCGGGGAAGCCAATTTTTGGCAAATCTTAGATATCTACCTCAAGGAAAAAAGCGTGCAGCCTTTACCACTAGTCCTACCTATACACAAACTAGCGTGTGCATCGACACCACCAACCTATTTCTGATCATTGAATACAGATTACTAAGTAATAAAGTGGCTTAACAAGTGTGTTTGTGAGGCAGGGTTACGGCGATCTGCCCAGGTGGCCGCCGGTCTGCCGCCCGGTCGTTACCGTCCAGTTACCCCATCATTTCAGATTTCACGATCCGAACAGGAAACACGGTTATTTGATCTAACTATAAGCTTGCATATGCAACGCACAACTGGACATTTGTATTCTATTAGATGAAAAATATATTGCAGATACTAGGTAATTTACTTTATTAATTTGAGAGATTAAACAATGATCTAAAAAACTACAAAATCAGCTTAAATTTAATTGACAGTTTAGACAAAATAACAGAATATGCTTAAACATAGTTTAGAGAGTCATTGGGATATGATTTATTCGAGCGTAAAATATTTCATGTCATATACGTATCATCAACAAAAATAAAGACGCAAAACCAACATCAAACCACTTGAAATTGAATCTCGTAATCTTGAGCGAACATGTAGCGAGATTGCAACGAATATAAATTGCAAAGTGAATGTTACCATATTTGAGAATATTTCGCAAATAATCACTCACAATCACATTCAGACATAAAAGTCGTTAAATTTCCGATATGACGCGAACAAGCTGTTGCTTGGCTGTTGCCAAAATACCGTAATGTAAAAGTACGTATTAAAGCATAAAGGATATTATTTATTTGCCTTTTTATTGTCTTGCTTAATGCTTGCCATACAACTTTACAACATACTCTACTCGTGCTTTTACAAGTACAGGACCACATTTCACGAATGTATGGAATGTGTGTTTTGTAAGTTATACAATACAGATTACAGATACTAAAAGCTTGGTAAACATATATTATATAATTTTTTTATTATAATAGATATCATAAGTAATAGCAGTAGCAACTAGCAAGCAACTGTAGTGGCACAAAATTACACATTAGTACAAGCAACGATTTGATGCTTAGGGATACCCGTGCCTAGCAGTGGACTTTTGTGGCTGTTGAGAAGGAGGACAAAGGAAATTCATTGAATACGCATAAACTCACAGGATTTTGATACTATTATGTATCAACCTGTCAAAGTTATATGACAATAATGTTTATAATTATAAATAAGAGATATCATGTCATTTGTAAGTGATTTTCTTTGCTTGAATTTGGCTGGCCACGCTACCATGTGATAGATACTATAGATAGATACCTAAGTAATATAAATTGCCTAAGGCAAGTCTTTAATAATCGGTTCCCTGCGCATGGATCCATGCCCACTCAAAAAGTTAAGTTTAATAATCTAAATTACCACAAACAACAGCCTATACAGGGAGTAACAGAAAGAGTATAACAAGCCGAAAGGAGGTCAAGGTACTCATGAAACTGAACAACTTTCCCTATGGAACATGGATTGAAATATGAAAAAAAAATTGGGCATAACCCATACAAAATCGCCGATCAGCTAATTGATTTATTATGGGAAGTCCAAATTTTTTTTTCATATTTCGACCTATGTTCTATGGGAAAAGTTGTTCAGTTTCATGAGTAGTTTGACCTTCTTTCGGCTTGTTATCCGTTACTCCCTGTATAAAATGCACAGAAGTCGAGGGAAACCTAGCTCTATCTATTATTGTGAAAACGCTACACGTAGCGTCATCTCTACAACCATATCCGAACTAACAGAGAAGATCGTAGCAGTATGCTACGCGACACGTAGCGACCAAGAACTACGTGGCCAGATGCACTTATGTATAAGTTATTAAGGTAGAACACCGCTAGGTGGCATTTGTTGGACTGTTGGTATCTAATAGTTGCTAATAGTATTTTTGGAGGCAGCCAGCATCGAAACGAAAGGTTCCTTTACTTACTCGCAACATGTAGCATTGTGGAAGGACTCGGGTAGGCAGGACATAACAACTTCACAAAAGAACTAGCTATACTTTATTGCAATCTTATAGTAGGTAATTTTTAAGTATAACTAAAATGACAACTTAATCAATTTTGCGTGCGGAACTCAGTCCCAGCGACGGGCCCGCAAAGGTTCCGGCCACGAAGCCAGTTTGCCAGCACGAAGCGATTCCTGTTCGGCACTGGGGGGAGGAAGTTGTTGCCTTCAGCTTGCTCGAAGAGGAGCACCATGTACCGGTGCGGACCAACTCCTCGGGGAGGAGACGGGTTCTTGTAGCCTGGATGGAAAATAAACGTTTGTACTGTCATTCAACAGATGGCACCACAAGGTTTCTGAAACGCGCTATCGGCATGCCCGAGGCGAAACAGTTGATAAATATACCTAAAGCTTTGATTGCTGATGCCGATTATGCCACAAATTAGAGAGATGCCGGGTCCATATTCGAATGCATAAAATTTTCTGACCTAACGTACTTTTGCATACCTGTTTTTAGCATACTCATCTTTTCGCATAATCTTAATCAAGCATAACTTTTTTGGCATTCATTTCTTTGGCATACGATCGATTCGCATAACGAAGTAAACGCATAAAAGGCAGTAGGAATAAAAGTACAATCGGGCCATTCGCATTTAAGGGATTGAAAATTTGAAAAATAATAAAAATGAAATATTACCAATATTTTAACGTGATTCGATGTAAAACCAAAAATCTTTCCTTAGGAATATAATTTATGAGATCGTTTACCTTAAATTCAGATATTATAACAGATGTTATTTTTTTTGTGACCCCCGAAAAGTCGCAATGACCACCAAAATGACTTTTTATGAAAAATGTACCCTTAATAGTCTCTTTTATGAAATAATTGAAATAAAAGAAAAATAACAAAATAAAATTAACAGTTAAAAAACCTAAAAATGTTTATAAAAAGTAAGAAAAGTTAAGAAATATTAAGGATCACCGAAAAGACAACTTTTCGGTAGTCCAAAATTACGTACATTGGACACAACAGAGTGACCGGTCTGTATGATGACGATGCGAGCGAAGACGGAAAAAGTCTCTCAGCCTAGAGACTTTAGGTTGTATAGGTGCTTTAAAAAACACAGGTGCAGGTAATGTGTTCCAGCAAGGCAACATTGAAAGCCAGTAGAAAACACTTAATCCGACAGAATTGGTGGAATGGCAACCAGGTAAAGGTACCTTGAAATGCGTGCATAAAAATAGATCGATGGTGAAAGAGGCTGGTGGTGAAAGTGAGCTGGCGAAACAAGGTACTTAGTGTGTGTCAAACTATGCAGTATGGTAGGTAATGTACCAAATGCTCAATCGTCGCCAATAAACCTCTACGTTCAACCAAGTCAAGTATGCCATCTTCTGGAGTGACTGCTATAGTAAATGCAGGATCGTTTATCAAAGAGGTTTAAGCTGTTCAGATGTAAGGTATCCCTCATTCTGTTCAAGATTCCCTGTTCGTAGCCACCGTTTGAGTTTGGTTTGGTGAGAGCTCTATGCCTTGGGGATCAAGCAATTCAGGGGCAGGAACAGATGCGTCTCGAAAAGTAGATGCCAATTCAAGAGGATTATTTTTAGCGTTGAAGCAACGATACGCTGGTCTTTTGTTGGCATTGTATAAGACCAGATTGTTGTCACCTCATTAAGAGTTTGTTGGCTTAAGGTCAAACTTATTCTCTTCACTGGCTTTCGTTAACAGACGAAAGCATTTCATCTTCAACTGTTTTTGCTTACGGCAAGTATCCCTCTAAGACGGTACCTACTATTAAACGCACACGCAAAAAAGCACATTGATGAGCAGCAGACAGTCTTAGTGATTGGATAACAGACTCCTTTAGAAACCTGGCCATTAAGTTGGAAAATCAGCCGAAGAAAATCCCAACAACAAAAATGAACTGGGCTGCCATAAGAAAGAAGTTTGCTGAGCAAACTTGTCTTGTCAAAGGCCTTCAAGATTTTAAGAAGAGCCTTAGTAAACCACCCCCTGTGACAACCGCGAGAAGATGTTGCATAGATGAAGACTTTGCAGTCGCAAGCATGGACCCAGGCTTGGTTGTGCAGATTGTTCACACGCCTCAGTTTTGGCGTATTCTAAGGCCAAGCTTTGTAACCAAGTCGGAGTCGAAGAAAGGGATTGAAAATATTCTGCTTCTTACTACCCTGTATCAGCAAAGGCCGAAGAATCACGCGAAGAAAAACAGGCTTACCACCATTTCTTAACTAAAATGCATAGAAGGGCCGCATCTCTTCCCAGTCTACTATCTACCAACCTTATCTCGATTATAATATGAGAACAGGTGGGACTTTAACAATAAAATACGTTATACTGTTCACTAACTGTAATTAAATTATAATAAAATTGTTAATTTTATATAATTTAAACAGAATATGCACTAAAAGATCTTTTCGGTGACCAAGCGTCTTTTCGGTTACCAGAAATGACTTCCGAAAAGATGACCACCGAACGGAATTTTCGTTCGCAAGTGGGCAGAGATTACACATTTTTAAGATTTTATAGGAAGAACCAACATTTTTGTAAAGATATCAATAAAATTTACAAACAAATTGGTATACATGATTTATTAAATCATTTACTTACACTTTATGTCGGTCACCGAATAGATCCTATGAGGTTTGCCAGAAATCAATTTTTGTGCGAATCAACTAAAATTTTGCACTCAAATTACAAACAGCAATCACAAATGAAAGTCAGCTATTTTCAAAATTTTGAATTGAATGAACTGAGTTCTATTGGATCTGAGCACAAGAAAAAAAATCACTTTATGTGTGTCTTTTTTTGTACCACCGATGAGACGCGCAATCTTTGTAACATATGCGAACGGGAAATAAAATGAAAATGGCTAAACATTATTTAATGGCCAACTCAAAAAACAATCTTGAAGATATTTTGAATCGTGTTAAAGGTTAAAAAGAGAGATAGTATGTGTTTAACATTTATTTTTTTGAACAGACCACCGAAACGTACTTTTTGGTGTTAAAAAATTTAAAATAAATATTAAACGATCTATCACAAAATTCACAGTCCGCAGGTTGAAAGTTTCAATGAAATACTATAATCTCGTTACGTAAAAACAGACATTTATCCACTTTTCTGCTTTTTATGTCTCATGAACAAAAAAATTGTGTGTTTTGCGAACCACCCAATCGCAATATGACACAATTTTTTATCTGATAAAATCTGCTCAAAAGGGTTAATTTGCAATTGCAATTGCCGCGCCGTGCCGCGCAGCGCGGTTTCACCTTAATTGTAACAAAAATAGCATTCTTCATATGGTAGGTAAGTAGTTGATTGTATATTTGCCACGATTGGCAAGAGGATTTACGAGTGCAGTGCAAGATGTTGCATTTACAGGGAACACCGCTGCCCATCCATCTCAAATTTAATTTTTGACTTGCTTTTTGCGACACCCACGGCTAGTATTGAGGTGATGATTTCTAAGATGGCATGACACGGCAACTAAATACTATTAAAAAACTAAGGTTGGAAAAAACAATGCGTTATTATTTGTATGTTTATTATATCCAAATTTATTTTTTTGACAATATTCCACTGAGGAATACGGCAAAGTACCTACCTACATGGTGCCATTCGTGCCCAAGTGTATTTTCTGAATAAGTACTTATTTACTACTTATCCATTCCATGATTCTTATGAGATTTTAAGTTTATGGCTATAATCGTTATGGTAAACAAAATTATGGATATTTATTGTTATGCCAATATATCCTTTATGTATTTAAAACATTATGCCAATTTACAATTATGCGAAATGACAACTATGCCGAAAGTGTTATGCGTAATGCAAATAGGAGTAAAAATGTTATGCGTTCGAAGGGGCACCCGAGATGCCCCGCGGCGCATTGATACCTACTGCCGCTTCCTTAGTCCATTTCCCTGCCCCAGTCTACTAAGTCCCAAGCAAGTCCCAAGTGTCCCAACAGTACTTAATTTACGCATTCCCAAAAAGAGATTACTTATTTAAATCCTCTTAAAGATACATACCTCTGTAATCAACACCAATCAAAGAGTGTGTGTCCGTTGATCTTAAAGCCAGTCCCTGTAACATTAACGAAGTTACAGATAAGTAGGTAGGTACGTATAGAAATGAAATAAAATAAAAGATGATATAAATGTAGTCTACTAACCGGCACATTTGATTTTAATAGGTTAATGAAAAACTCTCCTTCTATTTGCGGCGGTGCATCAGGATCCAACATCATCAGGGTGTAAAACTTTTTCTGTCAAAGAAATACACGAGGCATCAATCTACAACTCTGTGAAGTAGAAGTTCTAGGTGGATCGAGCGAGTTACCCACTCATATATGAAAGAGATTGACCTATCTTCCAGTTGATACCGTGCTACTACTTACAGAATCAGCTATATCGTACTGGAACGCGGGCTCATCGAAGAACACTTGCTTCGGCAACATGACATCACAATTGTGGTCGTTGATGATGGTGCCTCCAATAGTAGTGACATTCAACCCCTTGAGACGATCGCATCCTTCCAGCAAATTCTTAACATCCGTCACAGTGCATTGAGTATTTGCTCCATGATTCACCCCGTACGTGGCGACCACAATTTCTAAAAGAATAATCAAGTGGAACATAGCAGCAGCCTCGACCAACCAAAACGAGAGAGTTGAACAGATTACTGCCAAAATAGCACTTGTTTAGCTTCCATGTTATGGAAAATTTAAGGCAAACAAATAATAAAACGTGCTAAGCGCGAGTTGATTTGCTTGTTCAGTATTGTTGTTCAGTTATACAGGCTTGTAAACGCCTGTAAGTACTTTGATGTTTTGTGTAGGCACGCATGGTAATGAAATAGTAACTAAACAAGGCGTGTAGCGGTACCGACCTATACATAACTGCAATTTTATGGTAGCGGTGGATGGTATTAGGTAATGATAGCCTAAACTAGGTGAGATTGTAGGTACTAAGCTAAGGGAATCGCATCAGCTGTGCGGTTTCTCAGGAGCGGTTCAACCTGGGGGTTCTATTAAATAAGCAAGATGTATTTGAGTAGGTAGGTAAAACTAAAACGCAAACTATTTAAACCTATGTGCCCATAGACAGTCCATCATGGACTGTTGAGTGAAATTGTCAGTTTGTTTGAACTTATGTCAGTGACATACACAAGTGACAAAGGTGACACACAAGATAAGGCAAAATTCTCAGATAAAAATACTTTTAATTCAAGAATAATAACTTTATACAGAAATAACTATGCCCAATAACGATCGCAGGATCTTCAAAGACTTGGGTGTACCTAGATTGCCCCCAGATAGGATGAATAAAGAAATCACGTGGCGCATAATGTGTGCAAGAAGGTGGTGCCAGGGGCATTGGAAGCTGTTGTGTGGTCCACATCTCAGGACTAGGGCGAGAATCCTTATCTACATCATGTTCGTAAGGCCTATACTCACGTACGGATGTGAGGTATGGAGGCTCAATAATCACAATCGCAAAAGGCTACTTCGTTATGAAAACTCAATACTGAAAGAAATCTACAAAACTAAGTTCGCACCAAGAGACCCACAAAGACTAAGAATAGACGCGAGATGGGTGTACGATCGATACAGACTCCGGGACGTTGTGTATCATGTTGAAAATGAACGATTGAACTGGAGACAACTCTTGGAGATAGAGAAAACTGCTTTGGCTGGACCGAGACCAGGAAAGAAGACAGTTCACTGGGATCTTGACGACGACGATGATGAAGACGGTGACAAGAAATCGAAAAAGATACCACGTGCCTGTATGTTCCCTTGGAGGAGTTTAAATCGAGCTTACTCCCCCGGTTGAACAATCATAGCTCACTGTGCTGTATGGGTAACAGTCATGTGAAATTATGTTCGCTGACACTCGGCTTGGGAATGAAAATGTCCTACAGTGGACATTCGTGGCTTCTAAGGAATGAATGATTGCCTACCTACCTACTTGTTATACCCTACTAGGTGGTAGGAGAAGTAAGGAGATCTTTGAAAGTATTTTAATAAACGGATGCATTATTTAATGAGACGGTTTTCTTTAAACCTACTCTACCATTTATTTTCTTTTTACTGGGTACCTACCTACTTTACACCTAAAGCCTAGCAGATCTCTAAACGTAAAATAATTTTATTGTTGCACTACCACACAAAAAGGGATAAACCATTATTTTAGATTGATTTTCTCACAGAATTCCCTGTACCCCGCTTTACGCGACTCGTTTTTGTTAAATCTACTGAAAAATATAATACGGCGATCTTAATACTTTTTTCAAACCACTATTAGGTATTATTTATTATGCTTATGAAACAATTTTAATTATCTACGTAAATTATTTTAGAGTAAATTTAGCAAAAACGAGTCGCGTAAAGCGGGGTATGCCAGTAATGAACAGAATGAAAAAATTACCAGGTGCTGGTGATGCTAAATATAGCTTTTCAAAATAATTAGGATAATGGGAAATTAGTGGGAATGTAGAAAGAATTCATAGTAGGTAGAATACAGTTAATTTACTTGAATCTCAAACGGTTCTTAATATTTTTAACAATATCAGAATAAGAAGTTTCTCGCTTTGGGCACTGTTTTTTAGACGAGTTTTCAGAATCCTTCGACGATCCTGGTGTAGGGTCTTCGGCTTTTTTGGACTCTGTGTCTTCTTTTGATTCTGCAGGTTCTTTTGCTTCTGAGGGTTCTTTTGCTTCTGATTCAGGTTCAGTGAAAAATGCGCTCATGATTGAATCGGTGTCAGATTCAGAGTCCTTTCGTCTAGGTGGAGCACGTCTAGTTCGCCTCCTTTTGCGTACATCGTTGTGTCTAGCGTAATAGGAACCATCCGTGTTCCTCTTTGCCACCTTATGTAGAACAGTCCGTAAGGGACGAGTTGACAAATTCAGTCGCTTAAATCGTAAGTCTTGAACTTTTATGTAGCTCGTTATATCTAAATCAGTGTAAAGCTTATACACTTCTTCGCTGTTCTGGACACCAAAAATTTTTTGGAGGACAGATAGCTCATACTCTTTTATCTGTTCCTCGCGACCTTCGCACCAAGAAGATATCAAAAGCGGCCTCATGTATATTTTGTAAGCAAGTAATTTTTCAGCGGTCGATAGTTCATGAAGTTTCAATATTTGGTTGCCTAATTTTGTCCATTGGTTTTTCCATTCGAATTCTTCCATAATTTTGCCAATTCTAAGAGTAGGTACCCAGGCAAGTCCTCACTCAGCTGACAGTCCGGTCCCTCGGTCCGGTCCACATGTGTTTTTGTTACAGTGAGTGGTACGCAGATAGATGCTACCGGGACAGAAGATCGTGTTGCTCAAAGGGCGCTATTTACGTGAACAGGAAGAGCACCTGAGCTTAGAGCTTATAAATGAAACCAAACATCCTTTAAACAGCAAACTAAACTTGAACCAAACCCATGAACTCTCAGCAACTTTGTTTGAACCTGTTTGAACCAAAGTGACCACCCAGATCACTTATATATAGTGACCTGAACAGACCCATAACAAACCAATACAAACTAGGCATACAAATGTCAAGGATGTCAAGAAGCTTGTCATATGCACAGTCATATGTTGTCATCGAGTCAATCCATAGAGTTGATCCTTCGAGCTAAGGGGAGTAAGGGGAGAACGGTTATAACATCTTCACACCGGCCCAAATATCAACCTCACCTGCCCGCGGAGGTAGTTCGCATAGACTGCCGACGGCGATGGTCTCACAGCCGTCGTGGTGCTCCCTGCTAGATAACGGACGAGGCTCTGGCGACCGAGCAATGGCGGTATAACCATACACCCAACCGGGAAACTGGATGGAAGAGGCTACAGCGGCCTTGGGGTTCAAATGGCTCCTAAAATGTCTGGTGCAGAAAGCAAGGGGATTACTACTGCACTATTCTCCCATGAAAACCACATGAACAGTATCCGAAATAGATGTGTGATGTCATGCGATCCGACTGACGCTCGGCGCCATGATGATTCCGGGTCGCATGGTGGGAAGTTGGCTACCGGCCACTTAACTGCGGACCACCAGACAGTAAGTGGAAAATATGCTACTGGTCAAGGTACTGGAAAAACCTCATTGCGAAAACACCTCCGCATGGGGACATGGAATGTCAGAGGACTTCTGCAACCTGGGAAGTTAGAAATAGTAGAGAAGGAGATGCAAAGGTGCAACATTGACATCTTAGGGCTTAGTGAAGTGCATCGACGTGGAAGTGGTCATTTTGCGACCAATAGCGGCAACATGATGTATTATGTCGGTGCTGAAGACCATAGTGGAAACGGAGTCGCTTTTATTTTACCAAAAAAGTTACAGAACAGTGTCAAAGGATATCTCACTCCAAACGATCGTATGATTGCTATTAAACTAGATGCCAGCCCTGTACCAATCAATATAATTCAGGTATATGCTCCTACATCTCTGTCAGCTGAGGAAGTGTCCGACCAATTTTATGCCGATTTAGATGCCCTGCTAAATACCATTCCATCAAGGGAAGTAACTATTGTGTTGGGTGACTGGAATGCGAAAGTTGGCAGCACAGACGGTGATCCACTTAATGGCACAATCGTCGGCAACTACGGTCTAGGAGTAAGAAATGATAGAGGTGAAAAATTCCTGCATTTTTGTGTAGAAAATCAGCTTTCCATCATGAATACCTGGTTCAAAAACCACCCTAGAAGACTCTATACGTGGACCGCTCCTAATGGCCATAGAAACCAGATAGACTTTATAACGATCAAATCCAGATGGCGATCGTCAGTAACCAATGCCAAAACACTGCCTGGTGCGGATTGCGGTAGTGATCATGAACTGGTCATAGCTGATTTCAGATTACGCCTAAAAAAGTACTCGTCCTAAGCCCTCAAAGACTGCTGTACTGAACAAACCTGCCCTAGAACATTTTCGCAATACAGTAGACAAAAATATCAAGTCACTGGTGTGGGACCCATTCGACTCTAGCGATACTGATTGGAGAATCCTAAAAGAAGCTATTTTAGATACCGCAAAGACAAGCAGGGGAACTGTACAAGGTTGTATCCAAGAAAGAGGAATGGATAAGTAAAGAGTCGTGGGCTCTGATTGAGGAAAGGAAGGCGTTGAAAAGTGAAGGTCTGGCGACAAACAATCAGAGAGACCGCTATAATCAACTACATGCTCAAGTCCAAAAGTCCACCCGAAGAGATAGAGATGAGCACATTAACAACATGTGCAATGAGATTGAGAGGCATGCTGACAGGGCACAAACTAAAGACCTTTTCTTAAAAGTTAAACAACTCACCGGTACCTTCAAACCAAAGAGCTGTATTATTGATGACAGTAGAGGTAACACCTTGACAGAATTGGAAATGGTTTTGGAGAGATGGAGGAACTACTGTTATGAACTCTATCGGGATAAAGAGGGTCAGATTATTGAGAGAAGATGGGATCACCACGCAGAAGAGCCTCATTTACTGCTTTCCGAGGTGCAAGATGCCATCAAAAAACTAAAGCATAAGGCTGTAGGCCCTGACGGCGTGACGGCGGCGATGCTTCAACACATGGGTGACAAGGGAATCGGGATTTTACACCAAATATGTAACAAGATTTGGAAAACAGGTCAGTGGCCTGAGGATTGGGTACAATCTGCGGTTGTCCCGTTACATAAAAAAGGCTCCACAAAGAAGTGTGAAAATTACCGGACCCTCTCTCTTATGTCACATGCGAGTAAAATTCTGCTGCGCATAATTAACAACCGACTTTCGCCTTTCATCGACCACCAGATACCGAGTGAACAATCTGGTTTTGTAGCTGGAAAGGGTACTCGCGAACAGATTTTGAATGTACGCGTGCTTATTGAAAAATGCCGCGAGTTTAATATACCACTGGTCTTGTGCTTTATAGATTATGCTAAGGCGTTTGATTGCGTGCAGTGGAATACCATGTTTGATGTGCTTATTGAGATGGGTGTGCCTGAGCACCTTGCCTTCCTGATTCAGAATCTGTACCTTGATGGCACGAGCTTCGTGAAATTGGAGAACCAGAATTCTAAGTCCTTCCACACAGAACGAGGAGTGCGTCAAGGCTGCATTTTGTCTCCAAAATTGTTTAACCTCTACGGCGAACATATTATGCGGAAAGCATTAGATGGCTGGGATGGCGGCGTTGCTGTTGGTGGTCATAAAATTACCAATCTTAGATACGCGGACGATACTACGATAGTTGCGTCAAGTGAGTTGGAGATGGCAAGTCTGCTGAAGAAAATAGAAGTAGAGAGTGCCAAGCTTGGTCTGAAGATCAACCATACGAAAACGAAAATTATGGTGGTAGATAGAGCTCAACTACTCCCTCATACCGATGTACTCAATAAATATGAAAAAGTTAGCAAGTTTGTGTATCTGGGATCGCTGATCACAAGTGAAGGCAGCTGCACTGATGAAATTCGCCGAAGATCCGGTATGGCTAAAAGTGCTATGATTAATCTCGAAAAGGTGTGGAGAAACCGCAGTATTCGTCGAAAAACCAAAGTGCGTCTGGTCCGAGCACTCGTCTTCTCGATATTTTTGTATGGTGCCGAAACCTGGACCATCAAGAGTTGCGATAGCAGCAAGATCAATGCTTTCGAGATGTGGTGTTGGCGGAAACTACTTCGGATACCATGGACTGCCATGAGAACAAATGAGTCCATATTGAAGGAGCTCAATATCACAAAGCGACTCTCCACAGTCTGCCAGGAACGCGCGCTGGGTTTCTTCGGACACATTATGCGATCACCTAAGCATAGCCTAGAGACAGAGAGGCAAATTATTTTGGGTAGAGTGAAGGGGAAGCGTGCCCAGGGCAGGGCGCCAACTAGATGGTCGGATGCTGTGAAGAATGCTGTGGGCGGTAGCATATATCGAGCAGTCCACAAAAGCTACAATCGCTCGGAATGGAGGAGACTCTCATGTGGTCGCGATCCTCAGCATTGAGGGAACGAGGAAGAAGAAGATCCTTCGAGCATGTGTTCCGTCCAAGGAGGGTCCAAGTCAAATCCAAAACGCAGGTTCGAGCCCCGGAGGAACTGGTCCAATGCCACGTTCGATATTAAAGTAAAGTACCTACCTATAGATGGCGTGCTCTGTTGTCATAATATCTGTCGCAGGTTAATCACGGAATCGGGTCAGTCGCGAATTCCCTAGGCCCATCGCGAAGAGCCGGATAAGTGCGATATGCATCGATTTATTCACACTTTGCCTAAAATCTCTAGGTCAACTATGAATTCGTTAACTTCATGGACAAAATCCAGGCCCGATTCTGCGACTGACCTGCGACATATCCACATGAAAGATCTACCCGCATTTACCCTTCGAGCAACACCCTTATAGTAAAAACGCGTTAGCTTGGCAATAGCGGGCGTTGGCCTTTTCTACCACTGTACTCAATATTTGCGATAGCGATATATCGTTTTTCTTAGTAAATGTATGCGATATGAACATCGCTAGAGTACAGTAGTACAATAGCAAGGTCACTCTGGATTATTGCAGGGGTAATAGACATTTTCAGTTATAACCCTATTTATAACGTAATTCTGATTGATGTTTTTTATTTTAATTCTATGAGATAATTAATATGTATTAAGGTACACTGTACCTACAGCTCCGCGTCCGGGTTTAATTCCCGGCCGGGGCAGCTATTTGAATGATGAGTTTGAATATCTGTTTTCAGAATGTTTCAGTGTGGTCTATAAAGTGAAATAAAAGGAATTAAATATTTTGACCATAGGTTTATTAACAGCAGTCGTAGTATAGTCGTAGGACTAGGTGGTGGCTCCATCGCCACTACACTCCACACAACAAAACTTATCAAATAAAAATAACAAAACGTGACTGGCTAACAAGTACTTACTATAGTCGAATTTCTAATTGTATTCACTGATTTGACGTTTGGTGCGTGGCCGCTTTTTTGGAAAAAATAAATAGTGATGTGCTAAAAAGATTAAATTAAATCACTCATCTAGTGACATAGTTCATAGTTATTAAATCAATAAATGTATTTGGTTACAATATAAGTTCAATAATTTTAAGGACGTGTTTTTCTCACAAAACTGAATAACATTTATTAGAAACTTTTCTTCAAAATATGAAAATAAATGAATTGGGTCTCCCGTACTAAGTGACACACTTTTTATTTTTTTTATATTAGGAGTATAAATTTTTTGTAGGAAATCAATAAATAAATGTATGTGACCTGAGTAGGTATAGATGTAAATTAACGGTTAACTACCGTTATTTAACTTAATTCGCCGTTAACTACCAATACTTAACCAGTTAACTATGGATATTTAACCAAGTGCGGTATTGAAACGGTGAAGCAAAATATGAGTTTTAAAGTTTTTTTATGCGTTGATAATTATTGTCGATCACATTATGATACTCAAAATGTTACTCGGATATTTCCCTTAGAAGCATTTAGAGAAAGTAACAGAGATAAATGTTAAAATCTTTCATTTTTGCTTGAAAAGAGTGATGTAAGTGAGATAGAGAGTTAGTTGATACTACTAGATAGTGAGTTGTACTCTTTCCTTTGGTAAACACACTACGACCGAAATTCGGCGGCTGAATTCCGTTCCGTCAGTTTTCGGCGTTTTCGGTTGGGGACCTTGGGGATGACACACTACAAGCGCCGAATTACTTCGGACCGAAATTCGGCGTCGGAATTTCGGCTGACGTGTGTCACCCGTAATGCAAATAACAACATTTATTAAAAACTCCATACAATAAAAAACAATATGAAAATAACCGTAGTAACCCAGTCTGACTGGTTATTAACCGTTAATAACCAAAAAACCCGTTAATAACCACCCGGTTAAAATCGTTATTAACCGGCTTCCCATCTATAGACCTGAGTATGAGGTTTGAATGAATCAGCTCACCTGAACTTAAAAATCGAACTGAAGTACGTCACTAGTGTTATGCAGTTGGTATCATTATTTTGTCGGCATCTGTCATTTTACTGAATAGAATTAAAAAAATTCGACTACCTATACTTATTTCGCTGGCTCAACGACACAAAGTGGATCTTGGCCTCCGACACTAGGTTTCGCTATTCTTCCCTGTTCTGAGCTGCTTGTCGCCAATCGGCCATTTGAAGCGCTCCCAGGTCTTTTTGGACTTCGTCAATAGCGATACTTAGGGCGCCCAACTGGACGTTGTCCATGTAGGCCCCAGGCCCAGACCCAGGTATGCTCTCTTGGCCGCACGCAAGATCCTCCCCATTCTCTCGACATGTCCAAACCAGCGAAGTCGGGCAGATTTAATTTCCCCGATGACTAACAAGTAATGTAACAAAAACGAACTTGGCGGACACACTGCCGTGTGTCTAGATAAACTTATCAAACAATCAATAACTAAAACACCGAAAAACAGCAAGAAAGATTTCCAAACGTGAACGAACGCAAACGCACTTCAGAACGGAATGAGACAACGATCGATCAAAATGAAAACAAATGCGAGCCTACGGGACCGCACCTCTGGCATCCTCTGGCCAGCTAAGGGCTCATTACAAAACAATGTAACTCAATTTTTTTTGTTTTAGTGTCAACAATTTTGCTTTATATTTATTTATGGTAAAAATGTATTTTGTAAAGCTTTTTGGCTTCCTATTTGCTAAAATTATAATTGCAACCCAGAATATTTTTTATTTTACGGTATTATACCTTTATTAGAGAATAAATTTGGGAAATATTTTAAAACGTATGTTATAGAATTGAACTCATTTCAAAAGTTTGCAAAAATTATCGACATATAAAAGTAATAGTTAAAATAACAACTTTTCGAATTGGCTACAAGTACACTCATTTTTGAAAATTTTGGATATACATGGTTGTGGAATGACGCCGGGTTGTGCCGGGGGAATACCCGGAATTGGCCGGTATTATGATACTTTAGCGATGTGAATTCTAGCGATAGTTTGTATGGAGAGCGATAATTATCGCCCAAAAATCTTGTTTTTGGTACCGGTCGTGTCAATGTACGCTATTGCCAAGCTAACGCGTTTTTACTAGGGGAGAGGGGGGCGGCTTTGCACAGGGGCAGCTATGAACAAGCTAAATACTGTCTACGTGTTTTATGCAATAACGATGGAATTGGCTTTAGTTTAATGTTCACAACTGTCGGCATCCCTGTCATCGACAATTTTACGAAGTCAACATAAAACGTGGATGTTATTGGCTGTATTTGTTTTTGGATGTGCTCGATGTACATTTTTTTCATAAGTTGTAAGGGTTTTTCAGGTTATTCTTGGTTTTGGCGGATTTATACGTATATTTATCCTAATTTGTGTTTATTTATACGTCCATTTCACTTATTATTTAAATCCTAGAGTAAAGACTTTATTTAAAATTCTAATGAAGAAAGCTATAAGGTATGCTTGGGGCAGCTTTCAATAAATTTTAAGGGGCACATTTGAACATACAAAGTCGCACCTAAAAAAATATTTTGAAAATTAAGTTTAAATAAGGGATTGATAACATTTATAATCGTTTAGCTACGTATCATTGTTTTGTTTTTTAGTAATTTAGTTCAAAAATCTTTATTAGATCGAAAAATACTGAGTCTTAAGTGGTCAAAAATTATATTGAAAAAATCTGTAGCATTTTTCACGCAAGTAAGTTATATCAGAAACTAAAGTCAAACACAATCAAAATTCAAGAAATATGCATATTTCGCTGTAATAAATATTAAATAGTAACAAAAATAAACTACTTGTTCAAAAGTGCCCCGTGCTTGTTCAAATCTGCCCCGGAGTGGGGCAGCTTTTAACGCTTTCCGCGCTTGTAGTAAAACCGGCGTAGCACATTTTCGTGAAAAGCTATTTTAACATTGATATAGTTTTTATCATCCCAGATAAGCTACCTAATAGACCATGCACAAAAATATTAAGAAAGTTAACTATTTTGGAAGTTACAACATGTTTTGTAAATTCCGTACAAAGCTGCCCCCCTCTCCCCTATAGGTACCAACACGGCCTGCTGTCCGAGACCTCTGTCCGAGATGGAACGGGATTGATGATCAATGATCATCATAATCATCGTCGCGATGCCATAATTCGAATACAATGTATTTAACAAATATTATGTAAAGTTAGTCGCACGAAATGTTATATTAAGTCCTCCAGAAAAAGTTGTTTTCTTCTTAGATTATTTTCATCAGCAAAGGTTTTTACCAAGATGCAATAACGGTTATTTTGCATAACGGTTATTGTATTTTATGTTATCTGATCTGTGATGTGTGTGATTGACAGTGACAGATGCTTGATTGATTGAGAGATGGAACAGAAGTAAATAAAATGGGGAACCACAATGCACGACATACTCAATGTACAGCAGGTTAAGGCACGGCAGCGTATTGTACAGCAGATCATTGTACAACGTGATGGATGGATGGTCTTGAAATACGGGCCCGGACCAATAATGTACAGGGGTGGAAATGGAATCAAAACAAATGACGTCACAGCGGATGTAGTGATGTGACAGTGTTGACTTTGATCGAGTTATCGATTTATTATTGGAACATGACATGCAAGGCAACCCACGGAGGGGGACGGGGCAAAGCCCCACAAGGGGGGGTTTGGGGGCGCAGCCCCCCGCAGTAAAAAAAACATACTTAACACAAATCCGACACAGTAGGTTAGGTTAGGTTAGAACAGTGACCCCCTGGAGCGAACGAAGTGAGCGACCAAGCTTACTAAAGAATATATTAAATATAAAAACAATATCGATTAAGTTAGAAATGCATAAAATATTATCGATCCAGTCACATCACTATTCTACCACAACACATGATGTCTCCAACCATCATGTCGTGCAATCCACCCCTGTGCACTTTCGGTACGGGGTGATGGATGGCGACATTGTTTTGATTCCATCCACCATGTCGTGCTCCATCACGTCGTACATTCCTCTGACGGCCAATATTATGCTGTACAATACTATGTTGTACATTGTAGGGACTCAATAAAATACGCGAAATTTATGTAAATATAATAATAAAACAAGGTTTTATTGCTTTAATTGCATAAATAATGGAGTCCCATCCTCTGAACCTGGTAAGATCGTTTACATAGAAGATTTGTTGAAAAATTGGTGCGAAGACTGCCAAGTTAGTCCTTGAGTAGCAACTTTCTGAAATTGCGCATTTATACTTTACCTGTGATTTGTACGTTTATCTCCAGGCCCACCAGCAGCACCGCCGGGCTGAGGCGCACCTCATCAACAACAGATACGATGAAGCGATGCAGTGCCACCACAACGCCGCAGAATTGCTCTTGGACGCAATGAAATCCACAAACTCGTCTGTAGCCATCGAATCAATCACCCTTCAACACAGTTATCACCTCAAACAAAAAGACTTCATAAAAAGCAAGAAGGAACAATATGCACGCGTCAAAAAGGCCATGGACCACCTAAAGTTTCTCGGAAGAGATCCAGCACTGCAAGGCAATGATCACTCCAAACTGCAAGTGGCGATCTATCGAGCTATAAACGAAACTGATGCCCTGCTAAACACTCTTTCTCATAAGCACGAATTGCCACCAGTGAAGGATGTCGTAGATGGTAAAAAAATAGAAAAATCTCAGGACACTGTAGTAGAGGAGTTGCACATATTGAGCCAAAACTTGCACTCTCTTGTCGAGCAATTAGTATTTCAGGTAGAAGTTCTGAAGGATGAAAATGGTACATTGAAAGAAAGAGTAAATTATTTAGAGAAAGAGCGAGTAAAATATCTGAATTTGCCATCAAATACAACAAATAATTTGAATGCTGAAGGCTATGCTAAAGAATCTGTTCCGGTAGCCATTATTCCACCTCCAAACAAAGCAAATGTGACACCAATAGAAAGGTTGCAACAGCAGCCACACTTTGATTTAAGTGCCCTGAAAGATGACTGAATTTTCTGATAAAAAATAAATTTGCTGTTAGCCTGTTAGCATAATATTATTTTAAGACCCCTAAGTTATCTGTGAGATAGTGGTTAATTATATTGTACTTAATATTTATTAAATCTTACCTATATCATAAAATAAAACAGTTTTATTATTTTTAGATATGTATTGCATATTGGTCTTACATAAAAATAAAATTTATATCCTTAAAAATGTAAAAATAAACTTCCCGGTTAAGCAACCAGGAATAACTATCCTTACAGCTAGAAGAAATCTATACATTATAACGAACAGTACAACTAATAACATCCTTATATTTTTGGTAACATGGAATATTATACAGCTGGTGCTTTTGGGGCCAGTTTTAAGAAGACAGTCAACTAGAAATTATTTACTTCTTATTGTGAGAGTTGACTACAGTTTCTAATTTTCCAAAAAATATTTATAGACTGGCTTCAGAATGTTTTTTAGCAGCCGATTTTATAACTGAACCCAGCACTATTGTTACAATAATTAATTATTTACTACCATTACTTATCTATCTGATTGTTTATCAAAGTTGTAACTCAAGATTCAAACTTCATCTAAAAGTTCATAGTAATACTAAAAAAGTAAATAAATAAATTTTATAAGAGATATTTAGGAAGATTTTTATCATAGCACATTTCAACAGACAAGCATAATATTAGATTTGACTTTATATCAATTTTATTTCCTTAGTTGAGTGCTTATGTAGGTACCATAATTTGCTTGGCTGTATAAATATTTAAAAATATTAAAAAAAAACTAAACACCATTATGCATGATAAACTAGCAATATTGGTAAATATAATCTTTGGGTGATAGGATAGTACATCTATTATTTGTCTGTTTTTCTTACACTGCCTTACTACAAATACATAATATCCCATAAATATATACATTACTAAGTGGCTAGAGTTAGATTAGAGTTTAAGCGTGAGTAGATGGGCATTTTCACGATTACCTGTTATCTGAAATGTTGCTGTGAAATATGATATGATGAAAAACATAATTGTGTCAGGCAACTTTGAGAACTACAAGAGTTATTTACTCAGATCAGGATATTAATTTCTGAATAAGTGGAAATTCGATTTCGCATGCAGAAGTCTGCACCGACAGGTCTGCCCTCTCCATTTATCACACTTTCAAGTAGGTACTCGAATTCGTAAATTACAAGGAAATGTATGTAATCCATTTTTGTAGCAGAACGTGACGTACCTACTTACAAGCAAATTTTGTGTCAGACTCGTGGTTGCGAAAATACATAATAGCTTTCCTGATCCAGAATAAATATACGCTAGACAGGCAATCTGCAGTTTTAAGCATATCCACTATGTGTCTACTTATTTGGTTATTTTATAATAATATCAATATTCTTACAACATACATACAATTTATCAGTTTATCAAGAATTAAGGTCTCTTTCACATTTACATATAAGAATACTAAAATTTATTAAAGCATTTACGAGAAATACAACATGAATAGGCACTACGATGGCAAATCACATATTGAAGTGAACATCAGGTCATAATCAACTCCCTCACAACCTTATTACACATCAAATAGAACACAATTTTGAATGAAGGCAACAGGTACCTAAGTACAACATAATGAATGATAGGCGCATAGTCATTAAAACGTAGGGAGTAACGATACAATCAATGGTTACAATGTGATATGTACTTTGGATAAAGAACTTAAGAGCAATCCCTAGGGCCAAGTTTTCATATAAACGTATTCCTCTGTTTTATTCCCAAATGCATATAGAGCTAGAAATCTTCTTTTTATTCATAAAAAATAATTATGAGAAAAAATATGAACCAGGAGAATACGTTTCTATGAAAAGGCATAAAACAGGCACCACTCGGGTATCCTCTTAAAATATTTCTGTAAACTCTCAAACAGAATATTTTTAAAGTGTTTACAAAATAGTAAGTTGAGATAGTATTTTTTTTTAATGAATGTGTTTAACAATCAACAAAACAGTTAATTTACCATAATACCTATACCACCTATTTAAGAAACAATTTAATTTTATTCTCTAACATATTAATTCTATAATATCTAACTCTGTAAATATATACACAAAGTAAGGAAAATATAACTTAGAATGATTACACCTCTTTTACAAAGTATTTTCAATTTCATTGTGTTAAGTATTCGAGATATTACAGATTTTTCCTCACATTTCATTTATTTATATATATCCTAACACTAAGCATTTGAACAGAAAGGATACAAGTTTTAAAGCTCCATGTTAATAATTCCACAGAACTGAGTTATGTTCACAAGCCTTCATACACTTATTATTATTACATTTAATATTACAAGCGTGCAATGAAATATTTAAGAGAAAATAAACTATTTTGGTTATCCACTATACTGATATTTAATATGCTATCCGTTTTCCGCGAGGATAAGTTAGTTTCCCACGGCAAAAAGTAGTCATGTCACTGAGAAATAACGTAAATAATTACTGGCAAAATAATTTAAAAGTCGGTGAATTTTTCAGAGCTCATGGTCGCGAAAAAACTACAATACAACAAACTTGACTTCATAATTATAAGGTCAAATTGGACCAACGCTTCGAGATGCCTTGTGATGCGCATTACTTAAATCCTACAGACATCTTAGAGCTTTATCGCACTATTTGTTGCACTCCGATAAGTAGAGTAACAAGTAAAGCCGTGAACGAAAGTAAGAGAGATCTGCTTTACTCGCTCACTCACAACTCTTCTTGAAGAGAAACTTCAATATAAATCAGCCCTTATAGCGGAGAGGTTAATAATGTTAATATCTTCTTTGCACGTCGAACTAGAAATCAGAAATTTGGCATGGAAGTATTGCAACCAACTTTTCACTGGCTTGGCATCCTAAATTATGATCACTAGGTCAAGAAGTATCCTCATGCCGAGATTTAGCTTTCTGGCTCAATCGCAAAGTTGTGGCTCATTTTGACGCTAATCTCCCCGCTATTATAGTGGCGAAGGATGCTTGTTTCACCAAGGTAATCTGCGCTAGAATATTTTTGAGTTCCGGGGATCGAATGGTCTGAAAAGGAAGCCGCTGAGAAACGGCTCGCATGGGCACTATGCCGATAGACATTATCCTAAACAATAACTCATAATACTAGAGCACCTGATCCTGATAGGTTCAAGGGGTGTAAGGCGGCGGCGGCGGCAGGATGGAGAGATCATCGAACGGGAAGTATTGCTGCGAGCCCAGCGTGGCCGGCGCGTACGCCTGAAAAATACAAAGTGCACAATTACAACAGGGTTGTAGTGCCAGATAGAAATAGCGCCACCCCCATTTTATAGCGTATGGTTCCGTTGGTAGCGTATGGTCCACAGTGAGCGTGTTCTCGTTAGGGGAAATAGACGTTATTCGTTTTACTTCCTGTTGTCCCCGTTACGAGGATATAGCTAAAGAGGCCAGGATATTGCCTTCAAAGCAAGGTTTGGTGGGCGTGGCATGCTAAGATATTGTCCCAGCCTGCCCCACCCTCGACGGGAATATGCTTACCGGGGACAATGGAAAGCATTTTTGATTAATTTCATGTCTCGTTTATTCCGCTCACCGGGGACAGCGGGAACACACGTTTTACTGCTACGTGGCTGTCGGAAAAATGACTCATACATAAAGTCATCTAGGGAATGAACAGCAGCATGCATGTCCAACCTGCATGTCATGCGGAGATTACAAATGGGGAGGTCCATGTCTTGCCATGGACTATTGTGGCTGTTTAAAATTATAGTCAGCCTCCATACCTATTGAACTAATTTAACTTATCCGACCAACTATGATCTAACTTCTTCTTCGTCGTCGATTGCAACGCCAAGGCATCCAACAACCCGATGAAGCCTGGTGTCAGAGTTTTTCAACCGCCTACTGCACGTAGTAGGCCTCTGACATGGTTGTGTAACGACCGCCGTCTAAGTAATTATAGACAGCAACCGGGACCGAAGGCTTAATGTACTCTCCGAAGCAAGGAACCATCGTGTTTCTCGGACAATCAGGTGGTTCACCTGCAATGTCCTGACTAGACTGGAAACAAATTCACAGTGTTAAATATCAACTTTGTGAGCGACTGAGAATTGAACTCGGAACCTTCTGCTTCTGGGTCGCAGGCTGTCGTATTAACCACTGCGCCAAATCGGTTGTCATTTGATCTGACTGATTTGTTGTGACTGAATTCTGCTTTCTTCTTCTAAAACAAATATGTATAACCAACCTGGTGCAGGGGCTGCGGCGGCGGGTAGGGCTGGTGCGGGGGGAAGTCGGCGCTGGGCGTGTAGGGCGGCAGGGCTGGCACCGCGGGCGTAGGGCCCACACTATGCGCCTCCAATCCATCCCAGTCTTCCATTAGGTTCCTTCTCTGGACGTCCTCGTCGCTGGAGAGAGGCGCGCCCCACAGGTTGGCCGCCGATGCCAATAAGGCTAGAGCGCCTGGAAAGTAACACACACATTTATTAAATTTTTATTAATTACTAGCTGCCCGTCAGCGGTTTCACCCGCTGCAACCTATTATTCCGCGGGAAAATATCATTATCGCGTCGGAGTTCACGCACTTTTATAATACTTAAATATAACCTGTTTATCAAGGTTTCTTTTCTCGTGGTAAATTTTATACTAAGTATATAGTGGCCTACCCCGGCTTTGCACGATTGTAATTTATTTGGGTGGTGTTGGTGGTTAAAAGTGATAAAAGTTTAATACTTTAGGGTTTTAAAAATTTAACCCCTGAGACATATATTTACCTTTTTTACCCGACTGCCTCAGAAGGAGGGTTATGTTTTTCGAGAGTATGTATGTATATATGTAAGTATGTGGACAAGAAAATTCTTTTGCTCGGGCTACAGCCCAAACGGATAGTTGGATTTTGACATATGAGGTGTCATTAGATTCGTCTCAGCAGCGCGAGTGACACTGGCTATATTAAAAAATATAGATTCAAGATGGCGGGTTTTTACAGCAAAATACTACTTTGAAATTACTGCAATCGGGTTTTGTTTTTAAACACATCTACTTGTTTAGCTCTTTGGCCTTGTCGCAAATTTTAAAACAGATCGCATATAAAATCACGATGATCCATACAAACTTTTACATCATTTTTACCCGACTGCCTCAGAAGGAGGGTTATGTTTTCGAGAGTATGTATGTATGTGGACAAGAAAATTATCTTTACGGACTACAGCCCAAACGGATAGTTATATTTTAACATATGAGGTATCATTATATTCGTCTCAGCAGCGCGAGTGATACTGGCTATATAAAAAAAAATATAGATTCAAAATGTCAGATTTTTACAGCAAAATACTACTTTAAAATTACCGCAGTCGGGTTTTTTGTTTTTTAACACATCTACTTGTAAACTCTTTAGGTGCCGTGTGGTCCCGGCAGAGTAGAATAGCACCACCCCGGTACAAAACCGGAACGGGCTCTCCGTCAGGCGCGAGTGACTGGTAATAAATCGTGCGGCAGACTCCTGCAGCCGACTTGGCTCAGCACGTATCGACCTGTCATTCCTGTGGAGTCGGCCAGGAAGGCCGAGAGGGTGGCGCAGATCCTGGGCAGCCCTGCGTTTTCCATAATTGCGTCCCAGTGTCTGTGGAGAGCGTGCAAAAAGGTATGCCGCTTCCGTATCGGCTTATACAGCCATGAAAGATTTTGCCTCTGACAATGAATAAATCGTCTGACACAGACGTGTGAGGCCAATGATGATGAGGGGTTATAAATCGAAAACCCCTGAAACGCGCTTAAATTTTTATGTGACAAGTATAGGAAGACACACTGGTCTTGCTACCATTGGCAAATATCGTAAGACAAAACATAAATTAATTAAAAGTTCGATAAAAAAAAAGAAAATAGAACCACACTATTCGGGTGTTCGAACGCGAGTCGTCTTGATTAGAGGGCAAGCGCACTACCGCTTTGCCAAAGTGTCTTTAAGATGCCTGTTGAATTAACCAGGGTTCGAAAATATCCGATATTTATAATAAATATCAAAATATCCGATATATATCCAATAAATCGGATATATATCCATATTTTGATATTTATCGGATATATATCAATCAGTCTAAAATCTTTCAAAATAATGTATTAATTTTTACGTTAACACAAAAAAAAATGTTAGATAATTAATCTATGACGCTTAATTTCATTATAGTATATTTTTAAATGAAAGTGGTATAGAGAATACTGTATTTATTGACCAGTAAAGCAAACACATAAAGCGGGTGGACAATAGTGGATACGTGCATACTTAAATTTTATAATTTGACCATCGTATATGAGCCCGCACGCAGGAAATTCTCTTCAAATAAACAATTTACCTTGCACACTATCTAAATACCAAAGAAAAAGTAAAAATAACTAATATTTATAAAATATAATTTAAGCAAAAAAAGAAAAAAAACCAGAAAAATGCATTACTTAATTATTTATCCACATCATACTAATTGGTTTCTTTTGAATGCATAAGAAAAGTGGGATTTTAAAATTAATTAGAGATATTCATTGGTGGCGTACTTGGCGAGATCTTTTTTAGTCTAATTGACCAAAAATTTTCACTAATTTTTAACGAAAAATCTGTGATATATATCCAAGAAATAAATATCATAATATCACGCGATACATATCCTTGATATATATCACGCGATATTTATTAAGGAGTAAATATCGTGATAAATATCCGATAAATATCAATGATATATATCAAGTGATATATATCTTCGAACCCTGGAATTAACAGATATGTTTCCCCACAATGGTCCGTAATTTAAAAATAAGCAAATGATTGCCTTTTACGCCAAAAAAATGATGATTTCTAAAGATTGGAACAAAATACGAAAAGGTTACTTACACAAACCCAGCAGTAAGTATTAAACAACCTATATGCTATTATAGTGGAAGAAATTTCTGAAATTGCCTAATATTCAGAAAGTTAAATCTTGATCTTGATCTCTCAGAAAGTAAAACCAAAATCAATCGCGGAGATCTGTGGCGATCGTCGTTACTCCATAACGCGAATCATTCGAGTCTAATGTATGTCGTATCTTGTATCTATGTATTTGTGGGATCCAATAATTTGGTTAAGCATTTTCACCGGCATATTATTTTCTTTACGCATTATGTGGGATGTACGTGAATTTTGCCTTACTCGCCAAGAGATGTCGCTGTTAGTTTTCGGCGAAAACGTTTAAAACGCGGATCGGCTCAGTCACGCCACCTATGCAAAAATATTGGATTATGCGTGATTTCCCGCGGTAAAAAGTAGCCTATGTGTTATTCTAGATACTCTTCTATATTTGTGCAAATTTTCATGTCAATCTAATCAGCCGTTTTAGCGTGATGTCGTAACAAACACACACACAAACATCCGCTTTTATAATATTAATATTATATAGTACGAAGTAGGATTAGTAGCATTTGTGGGATCCAATCCAACATCTTGTTAAAACATTTTCATTGGCTTATAATTTTTGTACGTACATGTGTTGTGGGATATATATTAATTTTGCCTTACTTACTCGCCAAGAGATGTCGCTGTTAGTTTCTAAAACGCGAATCGGCTCAGTCGCGCCACCTTTTTCATAAATATTGGAAAATGCGTGATCCCGTGGGATTGAGACATTTTTCCGTGGTAAAAAGTATCCTATATCAAATCTATATGTTATTCCAGATGCCCTTTTATATTTCTGCAAAGTTTCATGTCAATCTAATCAGCCGTTTTTGTGTGATGTCGTAACAAACACACACACTAACATCCGCCTTTATAATAATAGTAGGAATAGGAAGTTTAGCAAGACCAGTGTGTACCATTGGCCAATATCGTAAGACAAAACTTAAATTAAATAAAAATTCGAAAAAATAAAAACAAAAAAGTAAGAATTTCCGATTCGGATTCGAACGCCAGGCGCATTGCTTGGAAGGCAAGCGCACTACGACCACGCCACAGTGACTTCAAGATTGATCGTTGAATCAACGGATATGCTTCCCCACTAAACGTGAATCGGCTCAGTCACGCCACCTACTTCAAAAATATTGGAATTTGCGTGATCCCGTAGGAATAAGACATTTTTTCGTGGTAAAAAGTAGCCTATGTGTTATTCTAGATACTCTTCTATATTTTTGCAAAATTTCATGTCAATCTAATCAGCCGTTTTAGCGTGATGTCGTAACAAACACACACACAAACATCCGCCTTTATAATATGAGTAGGATTTGCCTTGTGATGCCGGAGAATAATTTAGTATGTAACGTTGGTCGCTGATATTATTATTTCGTAGATAACCCGATAGCTATGCCATGTGGCTTAGAATAGCATCACCCCATTTCTACCCGACGGTGTCGTACAAGGCGACTAAAGGATGGAGCCAGGGAATGGGCAGCAGCGTTTGCTGCAAGCATTACATAAATAAATAAAATAATAAAGTAGTATGTACACCCAACAAAGCAACCTTTCATCTTTATTCATTTAGCAGTGATGAGTTATTAAAGTAGGTACGCAATCGCTGCAAATGTATCGTCCAAACCTACACTCCTTCCTATTGATTTGTGTAGGAGATTTATATTTTCAGAACTCAATCTATAGTAACACACAGCATTTATACCATTATGCATCTGTGTTTTTCCAATATGAACAAAGCATAAGCAATCATAACTTCATAATTCATTTGTGATTGTGACATAAGACATGCACTTAACTTTGTCTGCTGACAAATTCAATGCAAAATTTATCTCATTGTGTTCACCAGAATGTTTACAGAAACAAGTAGGTAAATATTCATCACCTACTAAGACATTTTTGATGCAATCATGAAAAAGAATGTGAACTCACCCGCTCCAGTTATTGTATAGAATCCATATTCGTAATCTACTTGTATAGTGTTGGGGTTGGTGCTATTTGCATTACCCAGCACTACAGTAGTGTAGTAGCACACACCTACAATGGCTATCACCCAGAACACACTCATAATGCTTGGTATGGCGTTCCTTCGCATCATCTTTATGACCTTGCTGTTGAGACTTGTCAGGTTTATTAAGACTCCAATGCAGGAACACAATAGCACCATGAAGCATAGCAGAATTAGCACCCTCATGAGAGTGATGATTTCTGGTGTTATGCATGGTGGTAAACCTGAAAATAAGTAACATAAATAAGCAAATTTATAGGGCATTCATACATGATTGCACATACACACATGTTAGTTATGCTGAATAAATATGATCCCACCAAAAACATTTACTTGTAAAAAGAACCAAGTCTCGCCTCTCATTTCATCTACTGTAAAAAGTTGTGAGATCCATGTGATGCCAAGTCGGTTATTGATTTATTCAAGGACTACTTCAGGGAACTTTCATCTTAAGCTATTGCGTAATTAGGTAACAGACATGATCTTACAGGAACTATATCGATATTTAAAAACTTTTATATTTACAATAACTAGAATGACTCGGCCATCGCACTAGACCATCGTATCTCACAAGCAAATAGTGTGCGATTGCCAAGTCATTCTAGTTATTGTAAATATAAAAGTTTTTAAATATCGATATAGTTCCTGTAAGATGATGTCTGTTACCTAATTACGCAATAACTTAAGATGAAAGTTCCCTGAAGTAGTCCTTGAATAAATCAATAACCGACTTGGCATCACATGGATCTCACAACTTTTTACAGTAGATGAAATGAGAGGCGAGACTTGGTTCTTTTTACAAGTAAATGTTTTTGGTGGGATCTCATTTCTTTTTGTAGATAGTCTTCCTCTTACTCTTATCTGGAACTACTTCTTGAGCCTCAGCTACAGATTTCTTTACAGCCCATCCGCAAAGTTAACTTTGTAATCCTATACATTTGTATGGAGATACAAAGTTAGTTATGCGGTTGCAATCGAATTTGCAGAATGTTATAGTTTTCCCTTTATTCATACACTAAATACAAGGTGTATTCTAAGTTTCAAGCTCCTCAGTCTGCTAGAAGTACCTTAGAATTTTGATGATCGGTCAGTCAGTCAGGCAGAAAATTAAGAAACTTTGACTAACTATAACTTCTAATCTACTAGTCCAAATTAAATGAAATTTGAAATGTATCGTGTCTATGCAGTGCTTGATAAGATATTTTAAAATGAGGGTTCTAATTCTAAACTTATCGACAAGGGAGTTATGGGGGGGTCAAAAATGGCCTGAACTGGTTCGAGAAAAGGATGGTACGGCCGTGCCGCTTTCAGCTCGACTTGGTGGGGGCACTGCCGTGCCCCCAGATAAACAACCTAAATATCAGGTGTGGCATTTCATAAGTTCTGTGTCATTAGTCACATTCATAACTTATCATGAAAAATTAACACTCGTTTTGGTATGGCTGTTATGTGTTTTCCAACTCAACTAAAAATGTAAAATAAAGACAATAACACTAGAAATACTGTAGGTAAAGCATCAGCTTAAAACACAAGTAACAGGATAAATTCTTATTTATGGTAAATACCAGCCAGCAATATACCAGCCAGCAATATTAAAATTTAATTTACATTTAGGAAACAGAAATGTTACTGAAGTTACAGCAGTTTCATACCAAATTACATGGCTATGAGATTGTATCTACCTATTACCTAAGAATAGATAGACCTAATTGATTCACAAGGCCATCTATTAGGCTACCAAAGGTCAAGACTGAGGTAACAACGAGTAGTCACTTCAGGAAACCCATGTATGCTGTAATTTTCTCAATTCAGTGATTGATAATTGATAAGTAAGTCTAGTTTAAATAAATGTCTACAGGAAAGGTGAAATGGAACTAGTGCGAAAAAAACGTTCGCAGTAGTTCCATGGAACTAATCTCAATGGAACTACTGCGAACGAAGGGGTTTACTATCAAGATATTAATTGTAAAGAATGTTTGCATGATGGGTTTTCCAAAATGCAAAATCATAATATTGTGCTAAATCAATTGGAAAACCCATTTTAGCCAATGTTCAGACATTTGAACTGGATGCTGGCTGGGGGATTTTTTTAATATTTGGTTTGTGGATTGGTAAGCTCATTGGTGTTTAAAAAATTCAATAAATAATAATTCATAATTTTTTAATACAATTACAAGAAGAATTGGCCTTTGAAGTGATGATGATCTAGCTAGCCAATAATAAACATACAATGAATACTTATTCCTAGAACTGAACATCTATTTCTTCAATACATAGGTAGAAGGTATAAAATGAAGTTGCTTTTTGCATTTCTCTGTCTGTCTATCTGTCCAGAAATTCGCTTACTTCTCCTAAACTATGTTGCGGATTCTGATATGGTTTTCTATACAAAAGGATGTTTATATGTATAACACATGCCAAGAGAATGAGTTTCAGTGGGTGAAACTGCTTAATGGCCACTAGTTAAATATAAAAAAATTACTTACCATTAAAATCTCTATTCATAGTGTCAAAGTCGCTCTGCCTGATGCTGATCTGCTCATCATCGTCATCATCTTCATCGAATGTGAAGAACTGTGCGAGTGAGAGGCTCTGAGCGCAGTGCAGACCCTTGATGCGAAACCAACTCGGCTGCACCAGGGCGGCACATGTCAGCAGGAACGTTGACACATTGAAGAATGCTGCTACTTTGTTCAGTTCCTTATCTTTGAAGGGGAAGGGCATTTTCAACCCTGGAATTGTAAAATTTATGTGGTTTCAGTTCTTGATAACAGGATCAGATATTGGTATCAAGATTCTATTGGAATATCCTGAAATGCAAAGTTTTTATGTTCTGCGTTGAGTGTTGTGATAATTATTAAAACACACAAAGCAGTAAAAACTTAAGAATGCAAGTGACATTGAAGTTAAATATTTCTTTATATTGTTTAACAAGAAGTAAAGTTAATAAAAACATTTTCAGTAAGTACTTACTCATACTAAGTGCATGCATAAAATATATCTTCATTTTAAAATCAAACATGCCCAAGAAGGCATTTGTCAACACTTAATTGATTGAATAGATAAGACTAAAGTCAGTAGGGTTCGGACTTCTTTTACACAATAAGATGAAAACTTAGAGCTTACTCACTATATTATGAACAATAGGATGAACCATGATTTAGAAGGTGTCTAATTATAATTAGTTTGTTTACAAAGTAAACTACACAGGTTTTCGTTACATAAATAGCTTCGAGCCCTTGAAGGGGGGTATCACTGAGGAGGTACAGAAGTGGATACAAACATACATTATTCCCATAGATCACACCAAGGATAAAAGGTTACTACCGAACAGCAATGTCAATGTAATACCATTAGCACTGTTTTAGTGTGAAAAAGGTCACGCATGATAGCTAGGTGCTCCATAGGAGTGTACAAAATATTACCTAGAACCTGCATAGCATACCTTACGTAGAACTTACCATTTTCGAGTAGTTTATTCTTTTAAAGAATTTTACCACTACAAATACGAGGAAAGATAGCTAAGTTAACAGCGTTATACCTTAAAAATAATGTACAATCAAGAAAATTACGATTCTCGCAAGCTGCAAGGTTGAACGTCATACCTTGAATCCAAGCTAAACAGCCCATCCTGCAACGGCAAACATTGAAAAACTAACAAGAACCACAACACCAACCTACAACTGCACTTTTGACCTCACAAAAGCCAATATGTATCAAATAAAATAAAGATTTTCCTCAAGAAACAAACTACACCACTCAATTTTATTTTGATTTGACAGCCAGCAGTCAGCAACAATACGCACACAACAGCCAGTCGAAAAGGAAGCTAAAATGAAAATGCGTACCACGGCGTTGTTTATCTCTTTCGCACCTAAACATATTTCGTTTCTGTATTGGTTGCTGGCTGTTTTCAATAGTGCTTTTGTTTTTGATCGTATAATACAACACTTCTATGCACGCAGATTATTCAAAAATAAATAGCGAACGCTGGTCGCCGTTGCATCTAACGGAGCGTGTTTTCGTCACCTTTGCGCGGCAAAATGTTACAAAATAAAACAAAATACGGTTTGCGCGGGAATCTAAAGTTTTTGCTTAGTTTTCGTAGCGAGTGTTTTTTGTTGCTTTGAGGGAAAACAATTAGGCAAGATCTAGCAGTGTGAACTTCCTTCCTCCAAACGATTCACCTTGGCTAACTGCACCACCACTTACCAGTGAAATTCCAACTGAACGATGCCAGTAGGTACTTATACCTACCTATCTACCAACGTAAAGTTTGTAAGGGGGATGCAAGAAGATTATAGGTAAAGGGGGCGCCAAACGCCAAAGATCCAGACATCGTATTATCAGCAGGCCCGGGCGACCTACGAGGCGGCAATACCTATAGGTACTTACCAGGTCAGTAGTGGTGAGATCGCTCCATGTCTTGACTTTACGGTCCTGGTGAAAGTCAAAAATAAAACAGTAGGTAGATAGGTAGGTAAGTAGGTACCTACTTAGTTAGTTTCGACTGCGACTCCGGTCTAGTGCAAGCAATTAGTCTATAATTAACGTAGGTGCGGTAGGTAGGTACTAGAACTGTGTGTGCTTTCAAAAAATAGATGTCACCATTTCCCCATTTCGTTGTTCCTAAGCTTTGCATCTTACGACGACCTGCACCCTAGACTATATCCGTTCCTCGTTTTGATATCTCATACCTACTATTTATGTAGGCAGGCATATAGGTATGGGGACTGTGCTTCATTAGAAAGCGAGCTAAGCCAGGCTGAGCTAAGAAAAACATTCGTATTTCAGTCGGCAGCTTGCCGCCTTGGAAGATACGGAGCTTTCCAGTGCCCGTGAAAAACAGTGGACTATTCAAAGTAAAGTTATGGGAAATTGACTTTTTAGTGGAAAATTACAATCTGGCATTATTGATTTCTGGTAGGTTTGTCTCAACTTTGGACAACTTTTATTTCTTTACTCGAATATTCCTGAGTAGGTAGCAAAGCAGATAAGTAATACCTACCTACTTATAACTTCTAGTTACGTAATAACTTAGGTAGGTACAAAGTACCAACAGTAATAAATGTTATTCCATTTCAGGCAACGCTGTCTGTCCTCGGAGATCTGAGGAATAAAATATTGTAATAAGTAGAGATCTAAAAACATCATGACTGAGGATTTGATAGGACTGGAATATTACGTCTATAATATAACAGAAAACACCGAGAATTCAACTAAAGCTGATGATTATTGCCTCACAAATAGCTTTCTTCATAACTCTACTTTTGGATTCGAAATAGCAGTTTCAGAATGGAAGGCACTTGCTACGATTTCTGTTCTTTCGACCGTCATTATTGGAACTATTTTTGGAAACATCCTGGTGATCCTAGGCGTGTTTACTTACAAACCTTTGAGAATCGTGCAGAACTTCTTCATCGTGTCACTCGCTGTGGCTGACCTCGCCGTGGCAATACTAGTGATGCCGTTAAACGTCGCCTACTCTATACTAGGACAGTGGCTGTGGGGAAAACACTTGTGCAAGATCTGGCTTACTTCTGATATAATGTGCTGCACTTCCTCCATACTCAACTTATGCGCTATTGCTCTTGACAGATACTGCGCCATCACAGATCCAATAAAATACGCACACAAGCGCACCCTAAAAAGGGTGGTTCTACAAATTGCAGGCGTCTGGATTTTATCGCTAGTAATTAGTTCACCCCCTCTTCTTGGATGGAACGACTGGCCAGACGAGTTTACGGCCGACACTCCGTGCCAGCTAACTTCCGAGCCAGGCTACGTAGTCTACTCTTCTCTTGGCTCGTTTTTTATCCCGTTGGTCATTATGACCATCGTTTATTTTAAGATATACGTTGCAGCTAAACGGAGACTGAAAAAACGTTGCATAACTGCTCGAATCTATAAGAAACAACCCGTTTGTGAGAATCCAGAGGAGAGTGTCGAAAAAGAAGACTCAGAAAATGAATCAGACAGTGGAGAGAGCGTGAACCGCTGTCACAGAAAAACTTTCATGGACATTAAGAAAAACTTCTTTATGCCCCTGCTACTTTTAAATGATCCAATAGCGCGTCAAAATTTAGAATTAGACATGCAGAAGACATCTTCAGAGGGATACAAGACAAAAGTGGTGGGATCTATTAGAAGGATAAGTGGTAAAAGGAGGAGACAAGGGAAGCCGTTGCTGGCAAGTGTGAACAATAGCGGTGATGTGGTGCATCAATTCATTGAACAGAAACAGAAGATTTCCCTGTCGAAAGAGCGTCGTGCGGCGCGTACTCTGGGCATCATCATGGGCTCTTTCGTCATTTGTTGGATGCCGTTCTTCCTGATGTACATACTTCTGCCATTTTGTCCGTGGTGTTGCCCTGAAAATAATTTGATCAATTTTGTGACCTGGCTGGGGTACATTAATTCCACTCTAAATCCTATTATTTACACCATTTTCAATTTGGACTTCCGTAGAGCGTTCAAAAAATTATTAGGCTTGAATGCTTATGTATCGTAAAAATTGTTAGGACCATCTGTGTAAATTAAGTTAAGTACCTATTAGTAAAAAGCTATCTATAGGTAAGTTAAGTATCTAATAGAATTTCAGCTCTATATTGAAGTATTATTTTTTTCATCTTAGTCCTTGTCGTTCATTTCATATCGTGTGGGAACCTGGGAACCAAGTTGATGAACGACCCGATGTAGGTATCCATATACAAGGCAACTCGTAGGTCCCTGATATAGTCGTGTAGTGACTGCTTTGAAAAATATACCTGCTTAAGTTTTTCCCAATTGTTGAACCGGGTACCTCCGCGTTGGACAAAAATTAGATCGCTAGACTACGGAGGCAGTTAAGTGTCGTACAAAAAGAGTGCCGGGCCCGAGGCGTCTCAACTTCTTTTAATTGGTATACTCCATGTAATTCATTGTTCTGGAACTAGGACTGCTCTAGACACATAAGTAAGGGTTTTACGGACCATAATTGGCTATTAGTGAGGGTTGTTTACCTACTTGAGATTTTGAAGGTAGATCAATTTTATGTAGGCCGTAACTGAATGCCTCATAGGTAGAGCTACCTAAAAACTTTTGCAATGCTAAATATATCTTAAAGCTTCCATAGTATTCAGCCAAAAATAGTCTTATTTGCGACATATATTTTGACGAGAATTTTTCGTTTTCTTTTTATAAACCATACAGACTTCTTACAAATTATCGAGATTTCTGTAGCACCGCATCCCTGTGCTTGCTATATGTGTTTGTATGTATAGGTCTAGATAATTAGAGCATCAATCATCATGGCTATTCTTGGTATTTGCATGATCGCGCCGGCCGGAGACAAGCGTGATGTATTGCCATGCCTTCTGCCTCCCCAGTTATTTTATAAAAGAGATGATTTTTCGGAGTGAGAGGACCGTTCTTTGTTCGGTATAAAAGGCGAGCTTATCTCTATAAAAGATCTCTTCCTGCCAACTTAGCGTGCGGATGAAAGCGACGACTAAGAGAAATGTTATAAGCACTTTACAGAGGTAAAATATTTCAACCAGGTGGTTAAACAATTTTAAAGGATCTATTCCATGTAAAAGCGTGGCCGAGATTGAAAATTAATAAGATTTTCGCCAGCCAACGTTTTAGTATCGTAACGAAATTGCGGTGGATCGTAATAGGCTATTGAGGTCGAATTTACTCAACTTCGGGAGAGGAAATTGACATTGTGCTCTTTGGTTTGGAATAATATTGATACAATTGAACACTGAGAAAATGTTCTTCAAATTTTCCCTTCATGTCGTGGTTACGGGTAGTAAGCACGGAGGTAGGCAGTTTATGCTTTTCGGTAGTCAGTAACCGTAACCAACCATCTTAACAAGCAGATGAATTAGAAATAAAAAATCCGACTGCGGTAAATTCGATAAGTACTTTGTGATAAAATCCGCCATCTTGAATTCATGAATTTAATATAGCCAGTGTCACATTGGTGCTAGCCAATACCTACTTACCACATAGGTAGGTACTTACTTTGTGGTGTCACTCACGCAGCTGAGACAAATTTAACGACACCTCAATCTCCGACCAGCCGCTTGGGCTGTATCTAGTCCGTGAAAATGAATTTCTGGATACATACACACGTACCTACATACATACATATTCTCGAAAAACATACCTAACTTTCCTGAGGCAGTCGGGTAAAACAGTAGAAACATATTTTCTTAAAAGGAAGAGCACTTAGGAAGAGTATAAAACATACAAGTAGGTAGGCGTTACAGCTAATTTTATTGTTCCAACCTGCTCCTTTCGCTGTGTTTCACATTTTGATTGCTCGTATTAGAATGCCTGGCTTCATACAGATTGGTATTGTTAGTCCGCAATCAGCCACAGAATTTCAGGCTGAAACTCAACGGCATTCAATTTGCTTTGTCTATTCGGTTGAATACACATTCATACAATACAACAATAAATTAGGTAAATAATGAGAAAATTGAAAAATTCAATAGCGACCGCCGGGACGATTAAGCGACATCTAGTAGTAGTTTTTACAACTAAATAGTTTTTACAGCGGTGGAACGGTGATACACAGTCCCGGGTTCAAGTCCCGGCGGTCGCTATTGAATTTTTCAATTTTCTCATTATTTAATTTATGAGAATAATATAGCACTGTGAGTGCATTAAAATTCCAATACATTGGTTTAAGCAAAAAGCTTCATCATATGGTTTGAATTCCTACTGTAACGTGGACTAACCAAAGTATTTAGTTGTAAAAACTACTACTAGATGTCGCTTAATCGTCGCTTCAAGACGAGCATCAAGAGGTTGAAAAGTTCAACAGCGTCCTAGGCGCCCGTAGCTCAGTCGGTAGAGCGGTGGAACGGTGATCCACAGTCCCGGGTTCAAGTCCCGGCGGTCGCTATTGAATTTTTCAATTTTCTCATTATTTAATTTATGAGAATAATATAGCACTGTGAGTGCATTAAAATTCTAATACAATACAACAATGTTCAGGTCGGTAGGCACTGTAGTAATTAGATATCAAAGCGCACGAGTCACGATCGTGACACGAAAGTGCACCGGCTAAGTTCTCAGCAAAGGCCGAGTACCTACTTGGTTGGTACCTAGTGTTCAAATGTAAACGCGTTTAGGTAAGTACAAAAAATCGGATTGTTTGTGATGGATGGATGTGACCTATGTATATGACATCAAAGATTGTCTGCATAAGGATGTCACATATCTGGTATATATTATTTAATCTACTTATCATATCTTATCTAAACAATAATATACCTACTACGCACGCAGGTCAGTTGCGATATTTGTTTATTTATGCGAATTGCAAAAGTACCTATTATAGCTAGCACATCAATTAACCTACCCATTTAAGGGACAAACTTATACTGGTTTCTCATACAAATACCTACAACTTGTACTAACGAAAACTCATAAGTATAGTTCAGGGATGGGGAATTACATTTTGGAAAGGGCCATATGAATGAATCACAACTTGTAAGCGGGCCAAATAAGTTTATTAATTACTAGAAAAAATACAAGAAATTAAGTTTGTTTTGCTGTGCTTGTCGATGAGATAAATGAAATTTTGATTGTTCGTTTAACTATTAAAATACACGGACGAGGACCCGTTAGGCTGGTAGGTCGCTCGCGCCAGTAAACACCTAACTACCTTCACTTACTCACTTACTCACTGAGGGCCAAACTTAATAAAAAACAGTCAGTGACCGCGGGCCGGATGAAATCACTCCGCGGGCCGAATCTGGCCCGCGGGCCGCCATTTCCCCATCCCTGGTATAGTTGATCCCTTAAATGGCCTATACCTTTTTCAATGAGCTAGCGATAGAATCTATGTTCCTATGCTAAATTATATAAATAGAGCTGCATCATTTAATTAGGTACATCACATCAACCGAAAAAATATTTTCAAAGCACATTTGACAATTTGAAATTTAACCAATAATAATAATGTAGTAGGAAAAATAAGTATGTGTTACACTAGGCAGACATTAAAAAGACATTACCAGACCTAGTACTCACCTACCAATAAATCTTGAAGAAAATCTGCTCGCAGCAATAATTCATAGAGACTGCAATTTTCAAAAAAGATTGTTTCTTCCTGTAATATGGTTTCTATTTTAAAAACACAAATACCTATATCTACACCGAATTTAATATTCTGTGCCTGCCTATCTCTAAACTAAAACCATGCTGTAGATAAATTTTTAACAATTTTAAATTTAAACACCGGGTTAAATTAAAATTTAGATCTATCCAATCAATTCCATTTATATTTAGGTACTTAAAGGTAAGGACTATCGACATTAGTACGAGGTGTAAGGGACAGCCCTCCGAATACTGAAAGGGTGCAATCAGACCATGAAACTGAACAACTTCCCATAGAAATAAATTTCAGGAAACGAAAAAAAAAGTTTTTGACTTCCCATACAAAATCACGATCAACTGATTGCATTTAACTATGGGAAGTCAAAAAAATTTTTACGTTTCCTGAAATTTATTTCTATGGGAAGTTGTTCAGTTTCATGGTCTGATTGCACCCTTTCAGTATTCGGAGGGCTGTCCCTTACACCCTGTATAGGACAACAAAACAGGTATTTGCTATACTGCACTTTTCTGAACTGCACTCGCTAATCCGCCTGCCAACATGATGAAGTATGGCAAAAGGAGTAGAGCCATTACGAGTTGAAGAAATGACAGAAAGAATTCCAACAAATAAGTAATAATAAAATAAGTGCAGTATGTACGTGCAACGATGCTCGTATTACCTACCGCTGAGAGCAAAATGAACGCCAGCCTCTACCCGTTGTGCAATGTGCGAGGCTTTAGAAGCCTGTGATAAATTTCGTATGGCTGCTGGTTTAATTTTCAGATAGCACTCGGAGCATCCCAACCTATGTCGTGGAACAGGGTTGTTGTCTTCTTTAATTTACTTTTCATCTACATAGGTATAGGGTAGGAAAAGTCGGCTTGAAGTGGACACTTGTGGTTCATAGGTATTCATCATTCGTAAATCTGCAAAATTTCCGCAATACTGATTAGATGTCTCAGATAATAATACCTATAGTTTCGTACTTGTACCTATCTGAAACACAGTTCAGTCTCGGGGCAAATGTTCCCAAAATGTACCTATAATAAAAACTGGAAAAATGGTAGGTAAGTAAGTAGGTATTTTTATTATTATTAGGTATAACTTTATTTATTAAAGTAAAGCGCCATTTTTCCCTTTGAATAACCTAGCTAGAGAAGTAAAACTTCTGTGCTCATAATTTTACTTGATAAAACTTCTTTAATAACCTAAGTAGAAAAGTACCTACTTACTTGGAAAAGAAAGAACCTGCCTACCTTAAACTTTTTAATGAAACGTAACATAGTTAAAAATAACTTACTTACCTATCTCGAACGTTTTAGGATAGAGTCATTATCCACTGAAAATAAGTATTGAAAATGGCAATATTAAATACAAAAAATCGCTTTCTAAGAGGTTTCTCATCCAAGAATTTACACGGCAAGTTTAGAACACAACTTATACAGACATCGACTGCAGGCATCCTTTATCTCGGCAGGCAGATATTCAGCAATGCAGTGCAATGCAACTGTACTGGCTTAGCTGAGCGGGAAATGGCAATATTAATCACCGTACGGGGTGACTCGCTGCCGCTCCTTTAATCGCTTTCCAAGAGGTTTGCCGAAACACGAATTTACACGGCATGTTTGGAACACAAACTGTGGCATCGCTCGTCGCACCTGAACTGCACACTAATGTAGGTTAGATACACTAAAGAGCTTTCAGTTTCAGTTAAATGCATTTTCATGTAGGTGTGCTTTACATTGGACATCGTCAATTTGTGATATCACAAACAATGCTCCTATTATACCAACAACAGTAGGTACAAGAGCGAAACAAACTTTGCTTATTAATAACTAATGAAGGAGAAAACTTTTTAAGTTAATTTACTTTACCAGAGAAAAAGTTTTGATGCCTATGTTTAGATAATGAAGAAAATAACAAACTTCGTAGCAACTCGTAGCAAAATGCTACGCGGGATGGCATCACCTACGTTTTATTTAATAATGCAGGGACGATTTTGGGAATAAAACAAGAATGTCAATATTTTGTGTGCATTGTTGGTTATGCCGTGTGACGCCGGCTTAGAATAGCATCACCCCATTTCTTTCCTGTGGGTGTCGTAAGAAGCGACCAAAGGACTCGAGGGTATCATGTGTATTGCAATTTTAGGCGACAGGCTGACAACCTGTCACTATAGCGATACGCGACAATAGCTAAAACGGCCCTCAAATATGTGTCAGACGTGGCGATAACGACCGTACTTTTACGGCCGTTGACGCTCTGCCTACCCCGCAAGGGATAAAGGCGTGATATATGTATGTATGTATGTTGTTGGTCCCTCCTTAACTACGCCTCTTTTGAAAGACGAGTTGGTCTGCCTAGGAAATACTACTACAGCCACAACCAGTCCAGTGTTAGACATGGGCCTGGGATAGTCTTCGAAACAAAAAGTAATATATCGTTCGAGCAACAATATAGACAAGAACAATACCTACTAGATTGTTTTAATCAACAGTCCTCGCTATACAAGTAATTGGATTGAAAGTTTTTGTTCCAGTCCACGGAAGCTTTGCACTTCTTGCTCGCTTCGGGATTAATTTGTCTCATTGTTTAAGTTTGGATTAAAGGAAAGTTAGCAGCTAAGAGCTTGCATTTCGTATTTGACACCGAGTCGGTGAAAGACCCGATGAATAAATGGTGTCAGCGACTTTGAACGACAAATTTTTCCTACCTGAGTACATAAGTAGGTAGGGTACGACAGGGATTTTAAAAATTTTGGACCTTACAAACAATTGGTGATATACTGAGATACCGCTAAATCATATCAAAGTTAATACCTAGGGAAGCCGTGAATACTGTATTCATGTACAGTCACTCACGCTAACTCATGAACATTTAAATTTTTAAGCTTTTGATTTTCTTGTGATTGATACCGACAGGCCAGACAAAAACTATGTTGTACGATTCAATAAATGTTGCTGCATCTAGAAAAGTAACAATTATTGCTGTAAAATATTACAGTGTGATAAAAATCGAAACCTTACATTTTGGATTATTCATGAGTGAGTGGGAATGACTGTACCTACTTAGGTAATTAATTAAAATTACTTATTATCTAAAATTAAAGCAGGACCAACGGGGTGAACTATGATCCAAAAGGAAATTAAGTTTGCTCTATAACGAGCTAAATATTTCACTGCTTATCTGTTCGCATTAGAGCAGAAAGCAAAGTAGGTAGATGCAAGCTAATGAGCTCTTTTACACTAACAAATCCTAGGGGAAAACAAAATGGCTTGGAATTTTAAAACTGAAAATATACAGTTAGTGAGAGAGAAAATGAAGTTAAGAGTAGAATTACGGGTGTACGGGGTAAATCTACTTGACACTTATTCTGTTGTTAAATGAGTAACAGCATGTAAAACTGCAGGCTAGGTTGCTTTGCTTTGTCTTGTTTTTAGAGAATCTAAATGTGAGTCGGGGCTTTTAGACATGCTTTCACTGTTTTAGTGCTGCTTTTACTCAGATACTGCTGTTTAGCAAACTATGCTATTATAATAAAGTCGAGACTGTCCAGTTAGTTAGAAAGTCCACAAAGCTGCAAAAGGATACGCCTTCACATTATACGCTGACGACGCTAACAAAGAGCACTCTGACACCGCTATTCATTCCTGTAAGTTACACTCGAGAATACAATGCACTTATTTATAGGCTATTTCTTATCTGCGCCATCTTAGATGCAAACCAGGATGTAGGCGTGCGTATCTGGTGCTATTTATTTCCTGTACCTATAACTTCACCTTGTATCTTCCTCCTAGCATGTAACTTTCTTAGAAGAAAAGAGTAGAACTTCACAGAAACTTAGTAAAAATGTACGTAGAATAGATTAGAAAATAAGTAAGTACCAGAAATTAATAAGATTTTATTGTAATAAACCTATTTCGTTGGCTTAAGTTCTTAACAAAATAACGTAAAAAAGTCTTAGGTGATTAAAATGTAACAAACTTTTATTGTTATTCTAAAGTACATACGCACATGAGTACACATTTTTTAGATAATCAAAGATTTTTTTAAGTATTGGTAAATTAATAAAGAAAGCTTGAGTCTTGGACGAAACTTGGATTTATTTCCCGGCTTCTGAGGGATTGTGGCCATTCGTCGTGTTGTCATTCCGCTTCTTTTGCAGCGCGTCACATTTCTTTGACAGCGACTTCACTTTATCCTCCAACTCATTTTTCCCACTGAAATATGAGGAATAGGTAATTTTCGTATCCCTTTGGGCTCTTTGTTAGAAACTTCATGACGAAAGTAAAAGAAAAGTAATATGAAATCAAACATCTGCGAACTTTATAACTTCTTATAATAATATGTATATTATTAACATTTAATTACTTTTGTAAAGTACCTACTTAACAGTATAGCTTCGATTCTGTGTAACTTTTGAGATTTTTAAACGAACTAAGATATAGATAAGAGTAGCATGTACCTACTGGATACAGAAATATACTTACACGCTCTAACATGATATTGAGAAGATTTCTGGCTAGATAGTTAGCCAATCAACCCTTTTTCGCCGATTACAATTTGCTCAAGCAAATTTAATTTACAAACCGTTTGACATAGCAGGTACTTGGGCGTCGTCGTAAAAGCGACTATAGGATACCTAACCATCTAGGGAATGGGCAACATCTTACCTACTACGCCGGCGAATCCACCTGCCAAGCGTCGTGGGTAATATGTCAATACCTTCCGATAGAGGGAGGCCCATGTCCAGCTCTCTCTCTCTTGTGTCAGAGTTTTTCAACCGCCTACTGCAAGTAGCAGGCTTCTGACATGGTTGTGTAACGACCGCCATTATAGACACCAACCGGGACCGACGGCTTAACGTGCCCGTCCGAAGCACGGAACCATCTTGCTTTTCGGACAATCAGGTCGTTCAGCCTGCAATGTCCTAACCAGACTGACAACAAACTCACAAAGTGATAAATATCAACTTTGTGAGTGACCCCACTGGGAAATGAACCAGGAACCATCTGCGAGGCAGGCAGACATACTAACCACTGCGCTACATCGGCTGTCTGTCCCATGTCCAGCAGTAGACTGTGATGGTTGTGAAGTTAGTATTTACGTAATATCAAGCAGATTTTCCTGGTGAGAAGCTACTCCAGCTGTCGTTTTATCGCTTTGACCATGTTTCGGCGACGTTCGACAGTGTTCTGCCACTTGCTGCTCTAACTTCGACTTTATTCAGCTGTATCAATTTTTACCTACCACTTTGTTAAGACCGTTTAGCTAGAAAAAAGATAAATTACATAATATCGAGCAGATTCTCCGGCACGTCAGTTATCAGGTTTTCCAGCTGCCTTTTCATCGCTTCGACCGTGCTCCGACGATCTGCCACTTGCTGCTCCAACTCTGACTTGATTTCTTACACCCTTTTAGGGTTTCGTAGTCTACTAGAAACCCTTATAGTTTCGTCATGTCTGTCTGTCTGTCTGTCTGTCTGTCTGTATGCCGCGCCCTCATTATCTTCGTCAGTTTTAGAGCTATCGACATGAAATTTGGTGATAAGATAGATCGTGTTGACCCAAATATAGAAATGTTAAGAAAAAAATATTTAAAATGTTTTTTGGACCCCCTCCCATACAAGTGAAAGGGGGGCAAAAAAAAAATGTTTTTCTTCTGTAATATTGAGTAGGGTATCGTTGAATAGGTCTTTTAAAATTAAGGTGAGGTTTCTTTGAAACAAATTCTCTAAAATGTTTCTGTCACGAGATATTTGCTTTTAAAAAGGGCGTTTTTGTCCCATAATTTGTTCCAGCTGTAACTTCTAAAGTATAAACGCTAAAAATTTGAAATAAATATGGAATATAGCTTACAATCTGAAGTTACAATGAAAACTATAACGGATATCGTACCCTTAAAGGTTTCAGGAAAAATTGAGTTTTTCTATTTGCGGTTGGTCATCATACTGCTGCTAACAAACCAGCAACAAAATTAAGTTTGTAATGCTGAAAAACCTGATATTTAAACGTTGACTACGAAACCCTATTTGTGGGCGTGTATGACACGCTCTTGGCCGGTTTTTTATTATTACGTCTACTTGCCTGCTGCCTTTTTAATACCGTTTAGATTTAAAAAGATACATTACATAATATCGAGCAGATTCTCCGGCACGTCAGTTGTCAGGTTCTCCAGCTGTCGCTTCATCGCTTCGACCGTGTTTCGACGATCTGCCACTAGCTGCTCCAAATCTGACTTGATTTCTGTCACTTTTTTCATATACGTAATATCTAGTTACTGATCGTGTTGAGACCGTTTAGATTTAGAAAGGTACATTACATAATATCGAGCAGATTCTCCGGCACGTCAGTTGTCAGGTTTTCCAGCTGTCGCTTCATCGCTTCGACCGTGTTCCGACGATCTGCCACTTGCTGTTCCAAGTCTGACTTGATTTCATTCACCTTTTCTATCTCACGGTTCATTTCCGATTCATTCTGTTGTCAAGAGAGGAAGGTTGAAATAGAACAGTTCATTATATTTAGAAAAAATAATAGACGGATTTTTCTATCGATATAAAATTACTTGAACAGAAAAATTTTATCTTAGAAAAGCATATTTTTGCCAATAATGATAATGTAAAGTGAGTATCATTCAAGTAAAATGAAATGTCAAATAAATCATTATATATAATAAAACTAAGTTGATAAAATGTACGTGCCGATAAAACTTTAAAAGGATTCCCGGTACGATAAAGGGACTTATATAGAGCAATAGCCCTTTATCTCCCCTCGAACAAGAAAGTTCCCGTTTTAACTTAAAGGTAGTATTTTTAAAGATATAAGGGCTTTTTGAATCCCTCAAGTAGTGGCGCCATCTATTGTCGAGTAGTTGAACTTCACCGTTCGTTATCTTTGATGCAATCTGTTTCAAAATTTTGGATTTTAAATGCAATGTATTTAAATCTTTTTTATTAGACCAAACAGATAATACCGCGAGTGAAACCGTGGGCGGAAAGCTAGTACAATAATAACTTTGAGACTTGTGAGAAAGGAATTATTAGAGAAATTCATTTTAATAATATTTTTCTTTTTGTAGTTTCAGAAACTTGTTAGGTTTCGACTTTGACACGATATTTAGTTTAGACCACAATAATTTTTAGGCAATACTTACAAAAAAGGCGCGCGTTTCTCTAAAACGAGCTGTTTTCTCTCGTAACAAGTCTTCATACTGGCGTCTGCAAAAACAAGATAAATAGGTAAATAAGGCGGGGATCACAGGTTACGTCTGTTGCAGCCCTATTTTAGCGCTACGTAACGCATGCAATAGAAGTATACAAATTCCCACATTATCCCCATAGCAATTTACCGACTTGACCAATTCACCCGATAATATTTTGATCTCGTACTTACAAATCAAAATTGGTTCAATACCTAAGTGCGAGCCTTTATGACGAAGGGAGGTCTATTCCTGTAGTGGACTGTGAAATGTGTGATGTAGTTAAGTGGCTTAGAAAAAATCAAAGATTTATTTACACAAGTAGCTCTATCTCTTGTTTCTCGCTGTTCGAAGAGTTTTCAATGTCGCTACAATCTTCGCGTACTTTCTCCAGGGATTTAGCCATCTCCTCACTTTGCATCTTCAGGTGCATACGTTTTGCCACTAAACGTACTGAAAAATACAAAAATAACCGCCTAAATTAAACCTATAGGTACGGGGTAAATACTAAACATACGGCTCTCTACCAAAAACTTTGCAAGCATGATCAAACCATGAGGCTAAACAACTTTCACTAAGGGATGGGTCACAACGCTGCGCTCGCCAATCCGCCTGCCAAGCGTGGTGAGTATGGCAATACCTCCCAATCGGAGGAGGCCCATGTCCAACAGTGGACTGTTCTGGCTGTTGTTGTAGTAGTAGTAGATAACCCGTGTAAACAAAGCTAGAGATAATCATGCCTCGCCGTAGAATAATAAAAGCGCAATTTTCATTCCAACTTGATAACGTTGCATAGTGCAATACTGCACCGTACTCACCATTCTCCTGAGTGAGTTTTTCTATCTCCACGCTGAGGGCACGGGAAGCTTTCACCGCGTTCAACGACTCCCGGAATTTCTGCTCATTCTCAGCGTCAAACTTGGGCCATGCTGACCGCTGGAACAACAGGGTATCTAGTTACTTGGCGAAATTACTAGGATATTATACATACTTAACTTACATCATCATCATCATCTTCCTGCCCTTATCCCAATTACTTGGGGTCGGCGCAATACGTTTCGTTGAACACAAAATCGTGTTGCAAAAGGATTTGGCATTTTACGACCAGCCGCCTACCAGACGTCAACCCGCCTTGGGGATGCTTTTGTGGTGGATTAACCGCCACCATTCGGTTGGCCCTGCCTTTTTGGGTCGGGTTTATCCCTCGGTGGCCTCTTACGGTACGAGAGGGAGTGGTGCTAATCTACTCTGCCGGCACCACACGGCTTCTATTCTACTCTGCCGGCATCACACGGCAAAATTACTAGGATATACATATCACGCCTATAAGAAGTTCAAAAATCAATTGCAAATATTTTAAGGGATGTACCAACCAGCTCATGAAACTGAACAACTTTCTCTGAGGAACATAGGTCGAAATATGAAAACAAAATTGGGACCTCCCATACAAAATATACTACTTGCCTACCTACTTACCAGCCGGCCGCGTTAATTTGTAGGAATGGGACTTTCAAATTTTTTTTTTTCATATTTTGATGGAAAAGGGGGGAAGTTGTTCAGTTTCATGGGCTGATTTGCCCCTTAAAATATTTACAGTTGATTTTTACATCCTTGCGGGGTAGGCAAAGCGTAGGTAAACGGTTTGACAAAAGTTTGAGATTCATGCATAAGATTGTATATCACCACACCATAGTGACAGGTTGTCAGCCTGTCGCCTAAAATTGATTTACGCATCAACTCCCAAATCCCTTATGTCGCTTCTTACGATACTCACGGGAAAGAAATGGAGTGATACTATTCTAAGAAGGCGCCACACGGCTCTACCTACGGTAAACCGACTGAAAAGTCTGATACTCATTTTCTCTCCCGCGTAAATGATGATGTTATCTTAAGGCAAGAAATTTATAATATTGCAAATCTAGATAATCTATGTGTAGGTACAATCATACGACATCAAATTAAATTCAAAAGCATGCAGAAAGTACCTATTTGAACAAAACTTACTTGCACCAGTAATTCATTTTCTATTTCTTCCAAATTAGATTTTAACAAACAGATCTCAACCTGGCTCTTTTCGGGAGAAAACATTTTTACCGTAAAAACTGAAAAAACAACACAAAGAAAATTCTCTTGTTCGAATTGTGTGCAGCAATGGCGGCAAAATTTTATTTTTCATTGAAATGTTCTCTGCAAGCAAAGGCGCTAAAATCTATGCAGCCATTCATTTTCTAGGTGAAAAAGTTACTGGCCAAGTACTGGCCTGTAATATATATCTAACAAAAAAGTTAAACGCTTTATTATTTTTTTGTACTTTTATGGCATCCCATGAAATATTTCTTGTAAAATCAGCCAGTGTATTTTTTTTCTATATTTTTGGCACCGTGCCGCTATGCTGCGGCTTCCGCCAGTATCAACATTCGTATATTCGTGAAAATCATAATTCATGGAGCTTTTGAGTACCCATTAAGAAAGAGATTGAAAAGTCAGTGTCGTGTCGTTCCGCTCGACTCACTCATGCTATATTTTTTATCTGCTTTCACCACGGTTGGTTCGTAGGTTGTTTGCGGAACGTTCAGCTGGAAAATTACTTTTTTTACGGCCCGTTGCGTGAATGTGGCCTGTGTGATTTGCACGTTATATATTTGTTTAGTGTTGGGGTGAGAGTTCTGCAAGAGCTATAAAACACAATACTTACGACCACCCACAACACAAGATCAATAAAATAAATGTGTGTAGACGGCGTCTTTTCTGTTTCATACATTTTATATGGAAATGATTTCAAGCGTTGCGATGTCGCACGTCCATCTCACGTCTCCGTCTCGTGTCTTACGCCTCGCCTGTGGAGTTGTACATGGAACGTGATGGTGACGAGATGACTGAGGCACTATCTTCTGTCATGAGACGTCAGACATGGAACTTAAGAATGACATCTGTCTGTCAGACAAAAGATCTTCGGCTGTAGGCAATAAAACGCGCGTCTCACGGTCACGGGTGTTAGTTAAGATTGGATTGAAACTTGGAGGAAAGCTGGGGTAGGGAGACGCTATACGAAGCACTTCCCCTCTGTCACGGCCTTTGCCCACGCGGGCTTATCTTATTACAAAAACCAGTTGCTGTCAGATTATTTCCTAGAACGAGTCCAGTCGCGCATGTCAAATGAGCTCCGATAAAAAGCCGAATTGTAGAGCTAATAATGCCTAAAATAATATGTAAAAATACAAATTCACAACAGAACAATATCACTTTTCATCTGAAAGTATTCCTCTAGTACAATATCACTAAATAATATATAAAATTAGCGATTGAAAATTGTACGTAAGTGTTGCCAGTAAGTCGTACAAAATGACTGATTTGGTTTTTTTTAGGTGGATCTACAATAAAATTATTGTATTTGGTTCCTATTTTTATTATTTTGTGTCGAACAATGGTGTTAATCATAGTATCGTTAATTTACAAATAAAGATTATAATATTCCACCATATAATGGGTAACAATTAACGATCTCAGTTTATTGATGCCTTTATTAACAGTAAATAGCTTGCTAAGTAAGATTAGAATGTTAGTTTGGGATTGTTCTACTTATTCAATGATGTTCATTTCCAGTCGATATTCAATGAAAAAACGATAATTTTAACTTGAAGTATTGAGCCACACTGAACCCAAGCTAGTGCAGTGACTCAACTAATACAAAACGTCGATACTTTTTCTATCGCCATAGTTACAAACCTATACTATTTAAAGACGGTCTGTACTGAAAACTTTGCAGGCATGATCAGTTTATGAAATTGAACAACTTTTACTATGGATTTTGGGAAACCCTGATTTTGTTCGAGTTTCATTGAAAATTAATGTCAGTCTCAGCCGATCGGGTGACATCGGATGTCAACCGACGTGGCGCAGTGGCTAGTCTGACTGCCTGTTGTTCAATTCCTTTCGCTCACAAAGTTGATATTTATCACTTTGTGTAGATATATGTTCCTAGACTGGTCAGGACACAGGACACAGGCTGAACCACCTGATTGTCTGAGAAGCAAGATGGTTCCATGCTTTGGAGCCACGTTCAGCCGTCCCGCTAGCGTGTAAAGGAAAAACACTGTAAGTGTCACATACAGTGTTTTAGCTCTATAAGGTTAATTACATTATTTAGACTCTAATACATACCCTCAACTTAATATTTCATCATAAAAGTGAATACAATTGAAGTTATAGACAAACAAAAAAAACTGTATGTGCATATAACCATGTTTTGTAAAGCCATAACACTGTAAACGCACTTACAGTGTTTCTACTTTACAATATTGCGCGTGCCCCGAATACGAAATCTCGAATGATTCTATTTCTAAGTAACCTTACTTAATGGTCGGGTTCTGTGGAAACGTATTTTAGGCCTGTGCCACCACATCAGAGGCCTCTGTAACCATGTCAGAGGACTCTGCAACCATGTCAGAGGACTCTGCAACCATATCAGAGGACTCTGCAACCATGTCAGAGGCCTCTGCAACCTTGTCAGAGGTCATTGTAGCCATATAAGAGACTCTGCAACCATGTCAGACGTTTCTGGAACCATTTCAGATGTTTCTGGAACCATGTCAGAGGATTCTGCAACCACGTCAGAGGACTCTGAATTCATGTCGGAGGTCATTTTTACCATGTCAGAGGTCATTACAACCATGTCAGAGGTCTCTGCAACCGTGTCAGAGGCCTCTGCAACCATGTTGGAGGACTCTGTATTCATATCAGAGGCCTCTGCAACTATATTAGGGGACTCTGCCACCACAATAATGGCCTCTGAACCACGTCAGAGTTCATTGCAACCACGTCAGTGGTCTCTGGAACCAGTTTAGAACTCATTGCAAACACGTCAGAGGTCTCTGCAATCATGTCAGAGGACTCTGGAACCATGTCAAAGGTCATTGCAACCATGTCAGAGGACTTTGCAACCATGTCAGAGGACGATGCAACCATTTCATAGGTCATTACAACCGTGTCAGAGGACTCTGCAATCATGTCAGAGGACTCTGCAACCATGTCAGAGGACTCTGCAACCATGTTAGAGGACTCTGCAACCATGTCAGAGGTCATTGCAACCATGTCAGAGGCCTCTGCAACCATGTCAGAGACCTCTGCAACCTTGTCAGAGGCCTCTGCAACCTTGTCAGAGGTCATTGTAGCCATATAAGAGACTCTGCAACCATGTCAGAGGTTTCTGGAACCATTTCAGATGTTTCTGGCACCATGTCAGAGGACTCTGCAACCATGTCAGAGGACTCTGCAACCATGTCAGAGGTCATTGCAACCATGTCAGAGGCCTCTGCAACCATGTCAGAGGCCTCTGCAACCTTGTCAGAGGTCATTGTAGCCATATAAGAGACTCTGCAACCATGTCAACGGTTTCTGGAACCATGTCAGAGGATTCTGCAATCACGTCAGATGACTCTGAATTCATGTCAGAGGTCATTCTAACCATGTTAGAGGTCATTACAACCGTTTCAGAGGACTCTGCAATCATGTTAGAGGACGCTGCAACCATGTCAGAGGACTCTGCAACCATGTCAGAGGACTCTGCAACCATGTCAGAGGACTCTGCAACCATGTCAGATGTCATTGCAACCATGTCAGAGGACTCTGAATTCATGTCAGAGGTCATTCTAACCATGTTAGAGGTCAGTACAACCGTGCCAGAGGACTCTGCAATCATGTCAGAGGACGCTGCAATCATGTCAGAGGACTCTGCAACCATGTCAGATGTCATTGCAACCATGTCAGAGGACTCTGCAACCATGTCAGAGGTAATTTCAACCATGTCAGAGGTCTCTGCAACTCTGTCAGAGGACCCTGCAACCATGTAAGAGGTCATTACAAACATGTCAGAGAACGCTGCAACCATGTCAGAGGACTCTGTAACCATGTTAGAGGTCATTGCAACCATATCTGAGCACTCTGCTGCTGATAGGCTAACTCCATCCCTACTTTGCGCTATAGTATTATTGTAAAAGAAATACACTGTATGAACCAATACAGTGTTTTTGCTTTACAAAGCAACATTATTTATGCTGTATGTTCATCACGCAGAAGCAGATTACTGTATTTTAATTATATTTCTGTTTATTTGATGTCATTTTGTGTAAAATTGGAATGGCTAGTAAGGTATTACCAATATCTATTAGTTCAAGTCATAAAAAAGTTCAAATGTTTTAAGTTATTCATAAAAAAAGCAAATTGCAATAAAAAACGTTTTTGCTAATTTTCTCAAAACTTAGGTGCTCGCACATACAGTGTTTTTGGTTTACACGCTAGCCCGGTTGCTGTCTATGGTCACTTAGACGGCTGTCGTTACACAACCATTTCAAAGGCCTGCTTCATGCAGTAGGCGGTTGAAAAGCTCTAGCACCAGGGTTCATCAGGTCGTTGGACGACTTGGTGTCCTTTAAATTGTTTAAACTTAAGTGCGACATTGTAACTTTAATTATATATATAAAAAGGATTTCGTTCGCACTTACCTACTTCTTATTACATCGCGGTTTCGCGACCGTTTCGGTCCAGTCGGTGGCCTTTGTCAGCCGGAGTGCTCAGATAAAACACGAATATTTGAAAATTTACTTTATAAATATTTGTGTCTGGTGGAAATCGAACCCACGAGCCTCGGCGTAGAAGACAGGGGTACTAACCACAACGTCATCGGGATAGTCGAAGTTATTATGTATGACTTGTTGTGCAGATGGTTTTTTTAGTAAATTCCCTTACATAATATCCTATGATATCTACTTAATTATCAGTAAATAGTAGGTAGGTATTGCATTGATTATACCTACATAGTTGAATTATCTGGTCTTTGGGGAAAGAAATTAATATTTTGGTTAATTTAGGGTAACTTATGCAATATTTAAAATGATGTTATTGCGCCAATATTTCTATTTACTACAAAATCCTATTCTTGAGAACTAAGTTGCTTTTGAAAATGCAATAATATGACACAATATTGAGTAGACTGATGTAATTAATCGAAAGGTTAAGTATCGATATTGTCGATTCCAACACTAGCTTGATTTGACAGCTTTACCTCTCCCCCCGCAAAAAATGGCAGAAATATTTGTATAGAGTAAAGTAGCTATACCCACTCCCTTCCGGGCCGGAACGGGACGGAAGATCGAGTTGCTCGAAGGATTGAAATAATGTTAGTATTATTAAAAAAAATATACCTACCTAACATTTAATTTGAAAAAACATTTTATTTTAAATCATAAAAAAATGCCGATTAAGTTTGGTGAAATTGAAATAAACGGGAAATTGTAAAACATAGCATTGGTTTACAACAGAATCAAGAATTTTTCATTTACTACTTACACACATTGCTCGAATATTTTGTAATATCATACAAGGTCTTGTAAGTACCTAGGCAGCATTAAACGATATTTCCAAGCTTGAAGCAATGGAGCACGGTTTAAATTTTTATAAATAAAAGATCCGAATCATCGGCCAAGCAGGGGTGCTCCGACGTAGCCCGCGTGGCCCAAGAGTGGGGCGCCGTGCAGCCCGAGGCCGTATCCGTAGGGACCACTGTAAGAACAAAATAAAAATTGAAATGAAAATGAAAAGTTATGAAAAAAAGATATGGGCCCAAAAATGGCCCTTGCCGCGAAGGCAAAGCTGGACTAATAACGCTTAGTACTCCATACCCGTAGCATGTGAACGTACGTACATACGCCTTACCGCTGTAGAGTTCCACTTGGTTCCAGCCAATAAAGTTTGAGTTTCTTACCCGTAGGCTCCATTACCCCCGTTGCCTCCGTAGAGTCCGTGTCCGTAGCCAGCCTGCACTATCTTGCTGTAGAGTCCCAGACCAGACTACGCCCCGTAGCCGTGGCCTTGCAGAGGCGCCGCGTTCGTTGCACCTAGGCCTACCTAGGCTTATATTTGTGTTATTTACCCGTAGCCTCCGTAGAGCCCGTGTCTGTAACCAGCCTGCGCTATCCTACTGTAGAGTCCCAGACTACGCCTGCAGTAGTCGCCGTAGCCGTGGCCGAGCAGCGGCGCCGCGTGTGGTACACCTAGGTCAATAAAGCTTGTGTTTCTTACCCTTAGCCTCCGTAGAGTTCGTGTCTGTAGCCAGCATCCGCTATCCCGCTGTAGAGTGCCCCAGGCCATGCTCGTAGTAGCCGCCGTAGCCGTGGCCTAGAAGCCACTTAGGCCAATAAACCTTGCGTGTCTATCCCGCCGTAGAGTTCCAGGCCATGCCCGTAGTAACCGCCGTAGCCTCCGTAGCCTAGACCTAGCACGCTTCGCTTGTCGGTCTTCTCCTCTTCGGCGAACGCGCCGCACGCGGCCAGCAATAATAAGCACACCTGAATAAAATGAATAAGTATTTCTATGCGTCATTTTTTAAAGTATGTATTGGTTGGTATCTTGTGATTCCTCACATTGGTACCTCTTTGCCTTAAAATGGGCTTTGAAACTTAAATGTGATGTGTTTTTAACAAAATGTAATAATTTGAAACATTTTGGAACAAGAAAATGTAGTCATTTATAGAACAACAAGAGAATGTAGGTAAACAAATGCAGCATTTTGTTAATTTTGGTTTCTTATTTTCATGTAGAATGTAAGCACTAGAGAGTTTACAGAAGTCGCAAAATAGAGAGTTTACAGAAGGCTCACAATGCCGTGTGGTGCCGGCAAAGTAGAATAGCACCACCCTCTCTCTTCCCATGGGGGTCGTAAGAGGCGACCGAGGGATAAACCCGACCCAAACAGCCAGGGCCAACCGTATGGTGGCGGTAAATCCACCACAAAAGCATTCCCAAGGAGGGTTGACGTCTGGTAGGCAGCCGGTCGTAAAATTTAGCCAAATCCTTTTGCAACACGATTTTGTGTTCAATGAAACGTGTTGCGCCTACCCCAAGTGATTGGGATAAGGGCAGGAAGATGATGAGACAGAAGGCTCACTTGACCCTAATAAGGATTTTCAAGATTGTCATTTGTTACTTAGCCAGGGTTGCTACTGTCAAAAATTCAAAGTTTAAGAATGTAAGAAAGACAGAAGAACGTAATATGATTCTGAGCCAATTTTAATCCAAGAATAGTACATTACGTCACAGGCCGGGTATATAGCAATTTCTGGTCGAGTGGCATTGGAAGGCCGAGACGAAGTCGAGGTCTTCTAAAGTAAACGAGACCAGAAATTGTTATACCGGCCGAGGTTCGTATAGTGCTTTTCTCCAATTTGCAAGGAAACATAAATAATAAATATTTAATCGTGACAAAATTGACACTTCGTAACTTCTAAAGTTTGCAAAGCTCATGCGCTGGTTTTGGTTACGTTCCGTTTCATAAAGAATGCGCGGGAAATTCACATTCAGCCTTCAAACTTCAAACAAATTGTGTTCCATAAAACACCTAATCACGAAAGTGTGAAGTTTAAGAACCCTTTTATTACCGGCCTAGTCCGGCAATTTCTATTACAGTCCTCTGCGCCTTGACAACATAAATGAGCCCATTGATGTATTCTTTTTTTAAAGTAATGAAGCTATTTCCGAGCAAATTGGAGAAATAGTACATTACGTCACAGGCCGAGTATATAGCAATTTCTGGCCGAGTGGCATTGGAAGGCCGAGACGAAGTCGAGGCCTTCTAAAGTAAACGAGACCAGAAATTGTTATTTCGGCCGAGGTTTGTATAGTGCTTTTCTCCAATTTGCAAGAAAACAAATATTTAAATCGTGATAAAATTTACACTTTGTAACTTTTAAAGTTCGCAAAGCGTTGGCGCTGGTTTTGCTTACGTTCCGTTTCATAAAGAATGCGCGGGAAATTCACATTCAGCCTTCAAACTTCAAACAAATTGTGTTCCATAAAACACCTAATCACGAAAGTGTGAAGTTTAAGAACCCTTTTATTACCGGCCTAGTCCGGCAATTTCTATTACAGTCCTCTGCGCCTTGACAACATAAATGAGCCCATTGACGTATTCTTTTTTCAAAGTAATGAAGCTATTTCCGAGCAAATTGGAGAAAATATGATTTTTGTGGCAACCATTTTCTTAGTTACCTTGAAATCCTCTGAGATTTCAGTTCATTTCAGTAAGCTTCAAAATCGTAGCTAGTACTGAATGAGCCATCTGTAAAGGCGCCCCACGCGCCATCTCCCTAATTTTGTGCTAGTGTCAAAAATATTTAAATTAAATGCGTACTTACAATAACCCTCATGTTGCACTAGTAAGGTCTCTTGTAGCAGTGGCGAGCTTGCGCCTGCGCTGCATTTATAAGACTGTCCGATCCACGCGGAAGATTTCCCAACGACCATCGACCACTAAGTTAAGGGTTTTTTACCCACTTCTATATATATCAGTTATCAATTCTACCTGCTTAGACCAGTCGTCACTTGTATACTACTATCACGTCACTTAAACTATCAGATGTTTTCTCTTACGTCTCATGTGTGTTGGCTGAGCCACGGCCCTAAACTCGAAACCGTATGTAATAAAAGGTGGAGTATGACAGCAAGAACGGAAAATCTTTGAAGCATTAGTTCAAAAGAATCTAGTAACATAATATATCTTTTGTCTGTATATAATCTCAAATTATGACGAAGTTATATGGAGAACATCTGTAGCGAGTCTCTATCTGGAACCATCAATGCAAGATATTGTCAATGCACAACATAACAATGTACGACGCAGTAGGTAATTGGATGGTCTTCAAATATGGGCCCACCGGACCAAGAATGCTTTTAAATTGTATGGAACGCGCCGAACCAAGAATGTATATGGAATCAAAACAAAGTGGCATCGCAGCGTAGGTATCTAGTATTGAAATTATATCGAAGCACTTTTAAAAATAAGCCAGAGCAGATGGCACAAAGATAAATATGAAATGTTGGGCACAATTAAATCGTTCAGCTTGTTAGTGTAACAACCGGTCAAAAACAGCAAGTTTTACTAAATCATGTCTTGGGCCCCACAGTTTTGTAGCATACCTAAATGTCTCGGAGTAGTATTAGAATTAAATACGGCTCGTTTTATGGAGATTTCTAGAAATATTTTAGTAAGTTCTGTAACCTATTTTACTTTTTCTGAGCCGATTTCGCCTTATCAAGTAATACAAAAACATACAACAACTAGTCGTATATCATGAATAATTAAATGTCATTTCTATTGAGAAAACCCTTATCTGTAATTGATTGAGTGCCTCAGTGGAATGTGGCGAGTTATCTAGTGTCAGAAAAAGATGCTGGCTTTCCATGTTGATATTGTACCTAATGCGTGGTTTTATAAGAGACCGGTATCGCTTTTTAGCGTAGGTTATTGAGGAAACTAGCTGATGGCTAATGATATCTTGATTTGCCAAGCAGTCAGCAACTTTAGCTTTAATCTAATATCCCATGCCGAAAAAGTGTCCGAGCTAAGGACAGAAAATACTTACACTTTACAAAGATTTGGAGCTAACCTAACCTATCCTAAAACTTATCAATGGGAAAAGCTGACCCTAACCTATCCCATAATTTCATACCTAAAAGTGGATTCAATGGACAGGTGACTATAAATATTTCACACTGCATGCACTTGAACCTGATAACCCACCCACCTTTTGATCGAAGTCTGGAAAGGAGACCCTTTTCCAACACAAAAATTGCTTTATACTTTCTATCTGAAATTGAAATCTGAATGTTAGTTTTTGACACCCTCTCTCGTCCTCTACGTATTCATAGCTTTTTCGGAAAGATTTATGTCAATGTTCTACGTGAAACCATTTTTCGTTCATATTTTACTATGAAAAAGTTTGAAAGACGTGTTTGACTGCGAAACAGTCTTTACAGTCAGTGCATTACGGTTAAACTAAGTTGGATTTACGTGCTTTGGTACTCGTTTAAGAAGGCAATTACACGTAACGTCCCTTGCTGCGTCATTTTAGCGCTGCGTACGTAACGCATGCGTTAGGAAACTGACCACCTTTTCTTGATACAAAAACCGTTTGACAGTTTATGTCAACGGTTTAACAGACGCATCCGCAGCACTAGCGAATATGCGCATGCGTTACGCAGTGCTATAATAGCGTAGCAACGGACGTTAGATACGTGTGATTTACGCCTAAAAGTATCTGATAATATACATACCTAATTCTTCTTTCATACGCAAAAGAAATGAAAGAAGCAGGAAAAAAAAATATATCCAGCAAGCCTATTAAAAAAATTGATATATGATTAACTTAATCTTACCTTACTAGAAGAAGACATCGATTGTGTGACAAGCAAATAATTAAATTAATAAATGTATTCCTTTTGTTTAGATAGGTATGAAAATTAAAGGAGTAGGTAGCTTGGGATTCACTCAGGAAATATTATACGCTACTAATTCCTTAATGCTGTCGAAAATGAGAGCTGGAATCGCTTACTAAAAATATTAGAGATCATTCATTCATCAAAAATTAATACTCCCTAAAATAGGTATTTTAACTAGAGCTTTAATTTATAAATACTCACAGTAAACACTTTACCTAAGTAACATTTGTAATTGAGTATTCCTCTAAGTAAGTACCTACTTATCTGTGTTCCACTGAAGTGAATTGGAGCTTCTTAGGAAAATAATTCACAAACATTCTTAAACTAGAACTAACTTAATAACACTTAAACAGAGGCGGGGGAAGTGGCTCAAGAGACCTATTTACGGCATTTTCTTAGCACAAGTGTCTGAAGACGACGGTTTTTGGTCCAACCTCTTGTCTTATGGAAATTTAACGTAGGCAGGTATTTAGCAACGCATAGGTACGGCCGCGGAAATGAATCTCCGACGAACAAACACCAAGTTAATCCTCCACATCCATCGAGCAAGAGATAAGGCCACCTTTGCTTACTTTTAGTTTTTGTCTTCTGAATAGTGCTTTGATGTGTATTGTAAGCAATAAAGTGTTCATCTACCTATCTATCTATCTGTCTATATTGACTTCTCAATTTCTCATCTCTTCCACGGAATGAAAGGACTGATTGTTTGTCCAACAGTGTATACATAAACGTCCGATTTTCTATTGAACCCTCTTTCTTTTATATGATAAATAATAATAATAAAAAAAATCATTTATTCCAGAATCATTTAAAAGAAAACTTTTCCATATCAAAAAAAAATACAAATTACTTATAAAATGAACATAAAAATTAAATTAGATTATATTTAACAAAAATCCATTATTAGACATTAAGTTAAATTAAGTTAAGAACATGTCACACTACATATTAGGTATTATTGGTCCGGTCGTTCACTTCACTACACACACTCCTCTCTTCTTTTCCTTTGCCACTTCCCATCATTTGGGGTCGGCTCTCCTCGTTAATCTGCGCCAGGATGCTCTGTCCTGGGTTGTCTGTAGATTTATTTGGGAGGCTTTTAGGTCACGGGTCACGGTGGACAACCACGTTGCAGGCGGTCGACCCCTGCCCTTCTTCTTTTCGGGGATTGCTAGGGCTCTGTTTACGGCATGCTCAGGTCCTCTTCTCATTATATGCCCGTACCATCTTAGACGACTTTCCGCCAATTTTTCGCCCACGGGAGCGACTTTGAAACTTCCTCTGATGTACTCGTTTCGTACTTTATCGAGTCTAGTTACTCCGCCTGCCCATCTTAGCATCTTCATTTCGGTGGTGTGAAGTTTTTGTTGGTGAATCGCACTAGTCGCCCAACATTCGGCCCCGTACAACATGGCAGGTCTAACAGCTGTTTTATAGACTTTTCCTTTGATGGTTATAGGCATTTTTGCGTCACATAGAACACCAGTTAGTGCTCTCCATCTCTGCCATGCCGTCTGAATCCTATGCGTTACATCAGCATCAATTTTTGCATCCGCAGACAACTGAGACCCAAGATACTTGAATTGATTAACTTTTGGCACAAGCGTGCCGTCGATAGCAATTTGGTTGTTATTTTTTGCTCCGCTATAGTTACATTCAAGGTATTCCGTCTTGCTTCTGCTAATACGTAGGCCATTGTTTTCTAACGCTAGTATCCAGCGGTCTAGATCACTTTGTAGAAGTTGTGCGGTTTTGTTGATGAGGACGATGTCGTCAGCATATAAGAGGCACGCCGGTAGGGGTTTGTATTTCACTAGAAAGGTCGTTCATAACAAGGTTAAATAGTAGCGGACTAAGGACTGACCCTTGATGAACACCTACTTTGACCTCAAACGATTCGCTGAGACCTGCTAAACTTCGTACTCGGGTTGAAATGTTCTTCACTACACACACTATTATTACTTAATCTTCATGTAGTCTACGCCATGCCGCATGAATGGGGCTAGCCAGCCAGCTGCGGGCCGCGCATACCACGCTGTTGGTGGAGGAGTGAATACGCTCGGAGGCTCCAGCAGTAGTCCGCCGCATTAGCGCCGCCCAGCCCGGAACCCGGCTCGCAGCAAACATTTCTGTGGCGCTGCACCAGTATGGCAGTCGGTGGAGCGCTCGCCATGCGTTATTGTACTGCACACGTATTTCGTTGTAGGCCGCCTTTGTATTGTTGCACCAGAGCTCTGCAGTATACAAGTTGGTGCAAAAGGTAGTAAACAACATTCTCTTTACCGATTCGCTGCAGCGCTGGAAGCGGCGTGCCAACATGTTTCCTTTGACACTAAGTGCTCTCCTCTGCCGTTCCATGTCTGGTTCATCTCTTAGGTCGGAGTTTATTATGTGACCAAGGTATCTGACTTCGTCAACTTTTTCTAAGCTTTGACCTTCGATAGAAAGCGACGGTGCACATGATGGTGTGTTAGATGATTTAAACACCATGTATACAGATTTAGAAGCATTGTATTGCATGTTGTGGAGGCAGCGTATTCAGTGCAGATTTTAATAGGCGCTGCATGGCGTGCGTGGATGGCGCCAGCAAGACCATATCGTCTGCGTAACTAATATGGTTCATACATTTTCCATTCATATGACAGCCAACTCCAGACTCTTCTAGCTGTTTGCTTAATTCATCCATGTACGTGTTGAACAGGACTGGCGAACTTGCCCCCCCCCTGCCTCACCCCGCAATGTAGTTGTTCTGGCTTAGAAAATTCTCCATTCCATCTCACAGAGTTGGTTTGTTGTCGGTGCCATTGTTCTAAGACTTTTACAATGTTTTCAGGCATTCCACGGGCCCGTAACTTCTCCCAAAGCAGAGGTGTGACACCCGGTCAAAAGCTTTACTAAGGTCTAGGTAACAAGCTATTACCGAGGTGCCGTTGCTTTTGTAGTAGTTTGCCACCTGCTTGACGACATATATTGCGGTCGTAGTCGAAACTTCATTTTTAAATCCCATTTGATAATCAGAACTGCATAGGTACTTTTCTGTTAGGGCAAGTAACGACTTCTCGAATATTCTAGCTATCACCGGGGCCAGGGCTATAGGTCTGTAGTTGGACGACGAGCTGACATTTTTTAGCTTATTTTTGCAGATGGGTACGATTATTGTCTTTGTTAATAAGTGAGGTAAATGTCCGGTGCTGATTATAGCGTTGAAGAGATTTGCCAAAATAGTGCACATGGGCTTGCCGAGGTATTGCACATGTTCTATGGAGAGTCCGTCATGTCCCGCCGACTTGCCCCTGGTAGTGCTGCGCACGATTCTATGTACTAAATCAGGTGTTATTGTGATGTGATCGGGTGCGGCGGCGCGTAGGGCGCGTAGTAGGCACGACGAGTTAGATGATGACGTCGCAGGGGGCTGAGCGGTGGCGGGAGGCGAGTTGGCGGGTGGGGATGTCGGCGTCGGCGGTCGCAGCGTGAATTGATCGATAAACAGGTTTGCTATTATTTTGTTTTCGGTAAATCCATTTATGTTGGACGGGCCTCCAGACTTCGATTTGCATACTTTATTGGTTTTTTGCCAGAATTTCTTGAAATCTTTTTCTTTCAGGCTCCTTTGAGAAGAGGGATCCTTTGGTATTAGCTAAACAATTAGAAAAAAAGACAAAGAAAGCATTGTCCAGTATTTTTTTCGATTATTGGTGCAGCCTGTGCGTGCAGGCACCCTAACTTAATCTTAAAGTTGAACTCTAAGAACCAGTCGCGTCCATACCGCAGCAAAATATTGTTCAAATATTGCTTGAGGGTGGAAGTAAACTGAGACATTTTACGAGAGTTTTCATCCTCTAATGTCGATGCCATCATATTGAAGAAACGGACAGAACCGTTTCCTGCAAACAGTTATTTAGCACGTTTAGTTGCACTGCTTTCTGCAGTAGATAAGTTTGTTAATACGCAATATCCTTGAGTGCATAACTACGTATATAATAGTGAGGGTGCGCGACAAGTATAGTTCTCCAAACAGATTAATGTGCATCAAGCATTTTATCCCATACCTATCCCCTATCCATAAATTCTATTTTGCAGGTAGGTACTGATACGCACATAGGTTCCGTAGTCTTTGAATGCTTATATAAGTTGGTTACTTTACCTGCCTTTTATTACAAGGGCCACTTTATTCCCAAAATTTGATGAAGTAGCCCTCACTTGTACAAATACTGAGAAATTTATTACGCGTTTATTACGACGAAATGGTACTTTACTGTATAAATTCATTTCAATCCTTCAGGATTACCTAATGGGGTCAAATATTTCCTGAAGCTAAAGCAGATAACTTGGACTAAAATAGAACATATTTTTTTCAAGAATTCAATTTCTGTAACTAAGTATATTCAAAGTCAGTAGTTCGAGGAACTGGTGGAGTAGAAAGTAGCGTCTTCTGCAATCAATGAACAGATTAAGGTCAGCAAGACGGTATTTGCTACTTATAAAAAAAAAGTAGGATGGTATGATTTTGGAAATGTATAAATTTTAAGAAGGGGTCACAAGTATGTAACGTCCGTTGCTGCGCTTTTTTAACGCTGCGAGCTACTGTTAGCGACTAACGGTTCGACAGACGCATACGTCGATGCAGCGTTGTGCGATACACAGCGTTAGTAGATGCATCTGTCAAACCGTTAGTCGCTAACAGTGTATGTATGGAAATAAGGTGGAAATTTGCATTTTCCTAACGCATGCCCTTCGCAGCGTTAAAAAAGCGCAGCAACGGACGTTACATACTTGTGACCCCTTCTTAAAATTTATACATTTCCACTATCATACCATCCTACTTTTTTTTATAAGTAGCAAATACCGTCTTGCTGACCTTAATCTGTTCATTGATTTGGCTTGACAAGAATAGTTAATCACTTTTACTTTGTTTTGCAAAATAGGATAGATTCCTTGATAGATGCATAAATGTTTTACTGTTATCGTACTGAACATATTGGTTATCGTACTTACATGTACCTATGCATCATTCTGCAAGAGAAAAAAGAAATACGAGCATAAGGCATATGAAATCCACCACATACTGTTATTATTTATGAGTGGAATTGTCTCTGCGTACAATAAATCTTATGGAAATCACATTTTCTGTAAGAAATTGCCTCTTAAGAGATCCAAGTGGCAGGCACGTATTCTTATTTTTCTCCCGTACGCTTTCAAGAAATATGTTTATCATGTTTTTTGAGGTCTATTATGGATAAAACTTGAGGTAGAGCTCCTTATAATACTGCCACCCCTAGTCTGCTCAGGGTGTTTCGTAAAGGGTGACGTAGAGTTTTTGACCTCGGCTGAATATCTGTCGATTACCTACGGCAATAGCAAAGAGGGTTGACGTCAGGTAGGCGGAAGGTCTTGTTACGTCGACTTTACATCCCCAGTGGTAGCTTACGAGGCGGTAACATGATGGTCATTGATGGTGGCATGTCGAAATACCGAAAAAGTTTTGTGAAGTAATGAACACTGTTTTTCAGGATCTGGGCTTTAGTTTATGCAATTACCTCTGTCCCTATCTATAGTGAGTAGGTAGAAATCTTCTTACCTCATCACCATAAATCAACATAGTTCAAAATGAAGTCGCTTTTTGCGTTTCTCAGTCTATCTGTCATGGACCTCCTCTTCTTCTAAACCACATAACAGATTTTAGTGTGGTTTTTAACAGAGAGAGAGATTCAAGAAGAAAAGGTACATTCCGGGAAAATATGTTATTCTCACGGGACATCAAAAGGCAGCGTGTGTAACCATACCTAAATAGATAAAGTAGTGAAACTTTAGACGTAAAAATAGTATAAAACTAAAGCTACTGGGAAATAAATATACTAACAAAAGGGACGACAACTTAAAAGAAAAAGTACTTTAAACGCTAAGAAAAGCTCTTAAACTGAACCTGCCAGCGGGAAAGTCAAAGGAAGTCGTTTGTAATCAGCCAGCAGTGACGATAGTGGAACTAGGTACCTACCTCCTACTGTTCAGAGAGATAGAAGCACAGCCGGAGCGCAGATTTATTGAATTGTTCTTATGAAGGTAGAGCCGAGCAAGTATAGGGGATTATCAAATATCTAAAATGAATCCATGAGAAACTCGTCGCACTTGGCATCCGCTAAGATACGAATAAAAGCTCAAAATAACGCGCCTATTCGATATTTATTAATATCATTTGTTTAAAACTTTTACGCTTTGTACGTACAAAGTTTAATGTTTCTGGTGTAAACACGGAATATTTTCTTTATGTGAATAATAATATTTCCCTACCGTTATCTTTGTTTTAGCTTTGGCAAATGCCATTATAATTCTGTTTGAAACAGTAAAAATTACTTAGAAATGTTTCATGAAATGGTTATACGTAGAGTTCGGTTGAAACATTTAGGTAGGTAAGTACATACTTGCAAACGTGGAACATACATTTTGAATGCCGATCGAAGCTTCGAGGCGCTTTGCTAGAACCGTAGCACTCTAAGCTTACTCTAAGTGAATACTAAATAGCGTTAATATAGGCATAGTGACTATGAGCTCCCGTCATAGATGCATTAAGCGGTTGTAGCTATTTCTTACAGAATAATGTGCAACGTGATTCTACTTCACAATACGCTTTAATGCTGCTATTTTACTTACTATGATCAGTGGCGAAGGGTTCATACATTCCGATTCCCACCGGCTTCCCTTTCAAAAATTTACAAATCCGTCTGGAGTCTTCACATCTTTCTACTTTTATTTTGTACTAGTTTTGTACATTTTGCTACTTCGGCCTACCTTCGCTAAAATGTCACCCTTCGCCACTGCTACATAGGAAAGTTATTTTAATACACACACAAACTGAATTTCACGTGTGAGCGTGTTGCTCTTGTGAATATTAATAGGCTAAATGTGTTAATGTAGACAAAGCAACAACAACAACAGTTCCTTTTATAACACGCACTTTGCAGTTGCAGCAAACTTCATAGAAAACGTGCAATTTGATTTTACTGCTAGGTAGAGTTCCTACTTGTAATTTTGACGATTATCATCATCATCATCATCCTGCCCTTATCCCAATTACTTGGGGTCGGCGCAACACATTTTGCTGAACAAAAAATCGTGTTGCATTGCAAAGGATTTGGCTTTATTTTACGACCGGCCGCCTGCCAGACGTCAACCCTCCTTGGGAATGCTTTTGTGGGTGATTAACCGCCATCATACGGTTGGCCCTGGCTGTTTGGGTCGGATTTATCCCTCGGTCGCCTCTTACGACCCCCACGGAAAGAGAGGGGGTGGTGCTATTCTACTCTGCCGGCACCACACGGCTAATTTTGATGATTATCATAATCTGAAAATAAAAAGGTAGGTAAATGTAGGTACTATATTTACTTACTGAAAATGATAAGGCAATTACACAGATACACTTCCTGTAACTGTTTAATCGATTTTACTTTCACCCATGGGACTGACTAAGATATCCCTGATTGTAATTTGTTGACCTAAGTTGTCCTGGCAGTACGGAAATACACTCGGCTTCAAAAAAATCGCACCTTTTAATAAATCTATTTCAAACATCTTTCAATCGTATTTGTATTATGAAATATTGGTAATGTTCGGTATCATTTGAAAGGTAAGGAAACAGAGAATGCAAAAACAATAATTCATTCAATGTTTTTATTGGAACTGAGAAAAATTTACAAAACAATAAAAATCCTTAAAAACCCTTAAAAAAATGTATTGCATTAATAGGTCATGTATGTAATTCACTCTGATTAATATTGTTCGCTCTACTATTCGAACTGGAATTAGCATTGTCAGTTACAATGTGCAGTCAATGTAGAAATATGTGTACAGCCTCCCCGTTGACACATTTATAGCAAGGCCACCCACACCAGTCCCTTTAACATTATTATTAGCAGTTTTTCATTTACATTGAAAAGATATTGTAAAAACAATTAATTTGATGGGGGCAAAATTAATAAGATAAAATAAAATAAAAAAATTAAATGCCACCACGCGATATAAATTTTTTGATTCCACTTAAGGCGTTCCGTTTTCCATACAAAAATTCAATGGAGTTATGTATGTAGAGGAGACAAGAGTCGGTTTAAAAAACTTGATGGGGAGTCCCGTGGGTATATAAGATTGTCGCAAAACACTAAAAAGAATTTTTAAATCATCAGATTTCCCCGTAAAAAACGAGTCGCCACTTTACGAAAATAGATGGAGCTACTGCTGCAATAAATACGTTTAATTTTATTGTGCAGAAAATACTGATTATCTTTTAAATATAAGTAGTTTTACGACAAATTTACGTGTGCCTTCATCATTCAGAATAAAGTTTCTTTAAAAAGAAACTCTACAGCTCATGTGTAACCCGACTGAAGTGCAGTTTTTCGTTTGTATGACGTAACGAACCACCTTAATTTACATACTCTTTGGATTCCACTATGTCAAAATTCTTCACTTGTTTTGATAAATTCCATACGATTTGACACTTTTGATGTCTTTCTTCGATGCGCGCATGCTGCGTGTATAGGTTTTATTCTTAGGCTGTTTTTCCACTACTACTCCGATCCGACATCGGATGTCGGAAGTAGCCTTCCGATAAATATCGAAAAGCCGGACATCGCTTTTCCACCTATCCGACAAAAATCGGACGGTAAATTGTCATTATCTCGACGGACTCGAACTTGAACGGACGACATGGTAGAATGTACAATTGTTTACCATGCATAATTTCCGATATGAACGAGTTTTTAGTTTCACATTTGTCATCTGAAATGTAGATTTCGTTCAAGGCCTACAACTTTTTCAAACAAACTGATAACTTAGCACGCATAGTTGCCGAGATAAACGAGTTTTCAGTTTGACAGCTGTCATCTAAAATGTAGGTCTCGTCATTGTATACAACTTTTTCTAAGACACTGACGGTCTGACTTGCATAAATTCCGAGATAAACAAGATTTTAGTTTAACAGCTGTCACCTAAAATATAGGTCTCGTCAAGATAATAAACTTTTTCTAAGACACCGATGGTCTGACTTGCATAGTTTCCGAGATAAACGAGATTTTAGTTAGACAGCTGTCAACTCAGCACTGATAATTGCTGAGATAAATTACCTACTTTAGACGCCTAGGCAACCATGTCAGACGCCAGGCAAAGATGCCAGAGCCATAGGTAACTAACTATGGTAAAAGACGGATCGGAAATAGGTAGTGCAAAAGCCTGCATAGTTTTTGTACGTCTGTCACTTCGGACCGACAAAATACCATTCCGATTTGGAAAATTATCGGTTCGATAAAAACCGGATGTCGGTGTAGTGGAAAAGCGAGTATAGTAGTTTAATAGATTTCTAAATCGGATCGACAATTATCGTATATCGGATCGGAGTAGTGGAAAAACAGCCTTAGGTTAGTAATCGAAGTTTTATCGGTTGTCGTCGTAGTTGACGTCGTATCAAATCCCTACGTTGAAACGGGGTCTATGTAAATCTTCATCGCAATGTGCTCGAGAGACCCCGTGTGTCCGTAAATCATCATCATCATCTTCCTGCCCTTATCCCAATTACTTGGGGCCGGCGCAACACGTTTTGTTAAACACAAAATCGTGTTGCAAAGGATTTGGCTGAATTTTACGACCGGCCGCCTACCAGACGTCAACCCTCCTTGGGAATGCTTTTGTGGTGGATTAACCGTCACCATACGGTTGGCCCTGGCTGTTTGGTTCGGGTTTATCCCTCGGTCGCCTCTTACGACCCCCACGGGAAGAGAGGTACCATCCGTTCTTAGTTGATATACCCACATTACGCACTAAGCGCTTCAAATCATCTTTCATTATGCGCACGGCTAAAGAATGGAATTCCCTGCCTGCGTCTGTATTTCCGAGTGCATATAACCTGAATCTCTTTAAGTCTAGAGTGAATGGGCATCTTCTGGGCAAGCTCGCTCCACCGTAGATCCCATCTCTGCTCTAGGGTAAGATTGGGGTCAAGAGTAAGCCCATCATAGATAAAAAAAAAAAGAAGGGGTGGTGTTATTCTACTCTGCCGGCACCACACAGCAAGTTTGTAGTCCGTAAATGGTAAAGCTAAATATAAATCAGTGTTCTCAACTTAGACTGATTCAAACCACAAAATATCTTGTTTAATTAGTAATTTATCGCAGAAAACAAACAATCTTATTAAAGCTACAAGTGTGCCCGGAGAAGTCGTTATGCAAACAAGCTCCTTAACTTTTTACTTATTAGCGAAGCTTGGCAACCGCAAAAGCTCTGCACCGTTATGGTAAAACTATCAATTTCATGAACTTTGCACCGTAGAGCACCAAACAAGCAAACTTGGAAGTGAACTCTGAAACGCCAACAACAGCAAGTGTAAATAATCGTTTAGCTGCACTGCACAAGCTTAGAGTTACTAGACCGGAGGTTAGATACTTTCTAATTTAAAAGAAAATAATATTATTTCTTACTATTCATTCTTAGTACTCGTTAACTAGTATGTACAATGACTCCTCATCATTATCTATAACCTCCCCAAGGCGCTGTGATTTTGGGTCGATGGTTTAAATCAACAAGACGTTTTCGTTGGACCACATCGTTGTAACATAAAATAAGACGACCACTCCAGAACCTTCCATACCAACCAATATTTATGAAATTTATGAAACTATGAATATCTAATTATGGATTTAAGGTCTTAAACCTCCGTGCGGTATTTGAATTATCGGTTCGTTATTAACTCTCGCTTGGGGCTAGGGCTTAATGAATATGTTTTGCATAGTTCAATGACCCCTGTCTCCTACTGTACCTACTTTCTAATCTAAAAGTAAGTTTATCCTTCACTCGCCCTAAATTATACCACTCAGATTCTTGTAATCTATCATACTTACCTGGAAGTTAGAATATTTATGCGATTTCATCAGAGCGAGGCGTGAGAAAAATGCCCGTGAAGAGATAATGTAAATTAGGGCCCAATTTAGACACAAAGCGATTACAATTTGGGTTAAACATCGTTTGCGTAAAATTATCCTAATGCTTGGAATAATAAATCCTAATGGACCATGTTACGAAACTTTGCAGTTGTTATAACTTTTTAAGCAGTCGGGTATACATATAAGTCTAAGGTACCTACCTAAAACCTATGCCCCGGTGTTTCAACACAGTTTCATCATATTATAATTACCAGTGGGTTTATAATATGCATCGCGATTATTATCATTATCCTACACCTTTATGTCAAAAATTCTTCCCTAGAATTTATAAAATACATATGATTTGACACGTCTTCTTCTCGCGTACAAGATCATAAGCTCGAGAAATAAAATATCGCACGAGAAAGAAGTCACGGCACGCGGAGCCTTGCGATTGTAGATGGACCAACATACTATAACCTATAACAAAATAGCAATTAATTCGTGCTTCATTTATTTATGTAGAAAATGTAATTAGGGCGACATAAAATTTAATGTTCTTTCGCATTAGTAATTCCAGCTTTTACATGCAGGACACTCGTTGATGAGAGGTTTTAGGAATTTTAACATAAAAATATACGCCGTATTTTAGTAGGAAAGTAAAAAGAAAAAGTGTTTTCATCAGCACTAATGAGTTCACATGCTGCGCAGCACTTAAATAAATGAAATTTAGTTACCAACGAAATATTTTAACTTATGAAAGAATAATTGAACTATGCCTATTTGGATTCCAGGGAAACTGTGTCACGGTAATATCCGAATTTTATTATTGACTTGAAACAAAAACAACGGCCCTAGATAAACCAATGTATCAGTATGCCTCGAAATTATAATGAAATTTTTAAGAAATCTTACTAAGAATTCTATTCTATTTAAGAGGTATCCCTAGGTACATTAGCCAACCCAGCACTTTGTCGTTCCGTAACCTCATATTTTGTTGGGTGATTTCGAAGACCCACAGTAAAACGTGACCAACTGTCTTCTGTTGGGTGTTATGTTATGCCCACATAACAGTTAGCTTTAGTACAAGACCAAATGCTGATAGTCAAAATTAACTTCAAAGGATTCGCAAACTGTTATTTATTTCAATTTGGCGGTCAATAAAGTTGTCAATTTAAATTTTGGTAAACAAATATAAATTTCCTTCCAGTGAAACATCAATCTCCGCAAACTGAAAGTAAATTGAAAGCCGAATGAAATTCTCTTTTACTGTTGCCAGTTAAATACCGATAAAGGGTTTAAATTTAAATTAATTTCGTCGAGATAATTCTTGGAAAGTTTAAAAGTACCTTCCTATAAAATTTCAGTGGACTGGCAGCCATAAAAATAAATAAATTTCATAGCAGAATATTTAAGTAGGTAATGTTACAATGTAATAAACTTATTTTATTGTAGTCAATAAACCTAGAGATGGACAGAGCAATAATTCCATAGGTACAGATGAATTATAAAATTACCTTACCAATTGAGCAAAACTGTACTATGGTTTCTGAATTCTTACTAGATATAGAAAATTGCCATAAACTCGATCACAAGCTATTGCTATGTTGCGCCGATCCCGAGTAATTGGGATAAGGGCAGGAAGATGATGATGAAGCTATTTGTTATGTAACCCCAGCGCACTGCTTTTCCACTGACATAAGTAGGTTTTTTCCCGCGGTAAAAGTGACAAACCTAATTTACTATCAATATATGAAAATTTGGCTTAGACCGAATCATCTCCTTATTTTGTGAGAAAGAGGAAACTTTCAATTCCTACAAAATATTATCAGCAAGTATCAAAAGTATGGATTTTTAGCTGTAGTCTGTAAACCATATATCAAAGCCGGCTGAGCTAAGCACTGTAGTGCAAATTCCTATAAAATTGAGAAACGAATGTTCTGGTGAGATTCACGAAGTGCTAGCTAATGCACTTAGCGACTCGTGCTCGGGTTTTAACCCTCTGAACAAAGACTTGGCAAACGTTTTGTGGGTGTTTGTTTATGATTATTTATCTACAAATTTTCCCCTCCGTTGTTCCTGCATGTTTTTGCTTTAGAACGGCTTTTATCATATATCGTAATAGATTTTCAAGCTTTAAAATGCTTTTTTATTTTTCACATTACTTTAGGTATTTATCTCGACAAGAACACAAAAGGTAGCGGCGAATAAGGTATGTAACAGCTGGATAAGCAGAAAATCAAAGTAGTCACTGAAAAAACTAATGTATTTATATGAATTTTACCAGCTGAAGGGTCTTCGTGGTACCTACATATCAATTACATGTCCCATTAGAGGTTTTCAATTCTCTTAGTATGAAATATGACAGCTTGAGAAAATCTTTGATGTCAAATTGTAATATAATAGGTATCTAAATGACAGTTGTATCTCACTCCTCACTCACTCACTCACGGCACTCCTACTCGTTTGAGTTTACCAAGAAACGAAAACAAAGGTTTTGGCCAAAAAAATACCCAGATTCGCCAGGAACGAAATGTATATAAATGGGTTCACTAGAGTATTGCTATTTAATTAAAAAAATAAACAGGGTCCTACCCCATCTCGTATAGAAAATATTAGACAAAATATACGAGTGGCTGGTCCAGTGGTTACTATTGCCCCCCAGTATATCTTCTACTCAGTTGTAGGTAGGATGTCAAATAAATATAAGTATATATAATATAATCGTGTATGGTAAAATTACAACTAGGATAAATATTTATGTTTGATTCAAAGATAAAATATATTATAAAATATTTTGGATGACTTTGCTAAATGTTTATGTACAACAAAAACCCAGATTCTACTGGAACGAAATGTGTGTACACAGGATCTAAAAAATCAACGGCAAAAAATTTCAAGGGTGAACCAGCCCATGAAACTGAACAACTTTCCCCAAAGAACATAGGTCGAAAAATGAAAAAACGTTAGGACCTCCCTTATACCAGCCGAGCCGACCGAGGTAATTTGTATGGGAGCTCCAATTTTTTTTTACATATTTCGATCTTTGTTCTTGGGGAAAGTTGTTCAGTTTCATGGGCTGGTTCACCCCTGAAATTATTTGCAGTTGATTTTTTTACATCCTGAGTATACACATTTCCTTCCAATAGAATCTGGGTTATTGTTGTATAAACATTTAGCAAAGGCATCCAAGATATTTTATAATATATTTTATCTTTGAATCAAACATATTTATCCTAGTTGTCATTTTACCAGATACGCGATTATATTGTATGTACTTATTTGCCATCCTACCTACAACTGACTACAAGATATACTCGGGTGTAAGAGTAACCACTGGACGAGCCTCTCGCATAAGATATCTATTTCATCTAATATTTTCTATACTAGATGGGTTAGGACCCTGTATATTTTTTTAATTTAATATCAATTCTCTAGTGAACCTATTTATATATACATTTCGTTGCTGGCGATTCTGGGTTTTTGTTGTATGAACATTTAGCCAAGCCCTTTACGTAAGAAATGAAAACGACAATTAAATGATTATACAGGGAGTAACAGAAAGGGTATAACAAGCCGAAAGGAGGTCAAGGTACTCATGAAACTGAACAACTTTCCCTATGGAACATAGGTCGAAATATGAAAAAAAAAAATTGGACCTCCCATAGTAAATCAATTAGCTGATCGGCAATTTTGTATGGGAGGTCCAAATTTTTTTGTCCATGTACCCTTTCTGTTAGATAATATCTTTTCGGTTTCATTTTCATTTCTTCAAAGGTGAATACCGATATTCAGACACTCAAATTGACATAAAACCACAAAAGAACATCGTGTTAGGTACTTTGGACGCAACACTCTATATAATACATGAGTTCGTATGAAAAGATATTGAAAATACGATGCTGCACGTATGGACATCAACAGAATACGATCCACGTTCGTATTACAGGTATGACAAGAAATGCAACAGCATCAATTTTGCATTAGATGCTTGTGCTTACGATGCAAAATAGAAAACTTATCGTAGCAATTTTATGAAAGTAAATTTTTTCGTCGTCGCCATTTTTTATAGGTAGGCCTTGTCTGTGACGAGCGAATAATGCATTTGAAGCGAACTTGAGAGCTCCGTACCTTGCCTTATTATACGATACACATAATGGAATCAGACAATTCAGCACTCTATTAAACACAAATAAGTATTTACTATACGTAGGTAGTTGATTTTATTTTGAAATTCATTGTTATCGCGAAACACTATTAACTTTCAGAGGCAATACAGTAAAAAGAAACAAATTGTGAGACAGAAAATGAGTAGGTTGGTACGTTTTCAGAACTGAGTAAACTTACTTTTTATTTCTTTTATGCCTACAGCCTTTTATGCCTGCAGCCCATTTCTAAGGCACGAGCTCCACATAGTAGACGTGAGACGTGAGATTTAAGATGGCATATGTCCAACATGTCATCGTAAGAGTCGTGCGTCATAGCAACGCTTGAAACCGTTTCCTTGCTTGAAAACGCTTGAAAAATGTATAGAACAAAAGAAACAAAGCTACACACGTGAAACGCGCGTCGCATCAATAACGGTTGACAATCGCTTGTCTGAGAGATGTCATGTCGCACGGCAATTCTGTGGAGCTTCCCCCCTATGTTCGGCGTAGACGCTCGTAGCCGTAGCACGTAAACGCGTAGCATCTCGTAGCAGCGTAGCGTCAAGTTTCTAACCTTTTTACAACCGAATTACTTCATCATTAAACTTTGAATTAGTTTAGTTAGACATAATGTTTAGTACAATTATTAGATGAATTTGAACTACTAAAGTTAAGAAGTAGTAAGTTCTGTTTTCAACAAGTGGCGCATCTTATTATTTTAATTGTCAATCTGTCTCACCACTAGTCCACTATTTCATTATTTTAACTTCAGTATTTACTTACACCCAAAAGTGTTGTTTGCCAGCTATGTTTTCGACATTGAAATTAGGTTTCAGATAGCTAAGTCACGAAACCGAAGAAAGAGGGTGAAAACAATTTGTCAGATAAAGTAAATAAAATAACAGATCAAATTCTGTGATATCTTCCACGACATTATTTTACATATAAAATACTGTAAAACATTACGCAATTTTTGTGTGGGATTTTTCAAGTGGTGTAGTAAAAGTAAACAGTGTCAAAGACACATACAAGTATTTCAATCGCGAATTTTCAAAAGGTCCAACTTCAAAAATTCACCGCTATTAGAATATACTTTAATGAAAAAAAATCTAACACGCCATTACGAGTCTTATTCCAGAACGATACGGCCTTTGATTGTTCAAGATATTTTTAAGCCGAAATCTTAAGATTTGCGTTCCTTTGTGTTTCACAATCGCTGTAATGACGTATACAAAGACATCTAATAGGTATGTTCCTTTTCATACAAACCGTAGGGTTTTGTAGTACAAACCTGTATCGAAACGAGTCAAGTCTGTCTGTCTGTTTGTTAGTCTGTAGGTATGCCTCGCTTTGATGACTTCGTCAGTTTTTGACAGACTGACATCAAATATATTGTAAAGATAGATCGTGTTGAAGTTACGTTTTTTTGACTCACTCCTTTAATTTGAAACAATTTTTTACAATGCCTGTTTTCAATAAAATTGTGGGTGAAAATGACCAATTGAATCGCCTCCTTTCATCGAACTTTAACTAAATGTAAAAAACAAATGATTACTAAAATAGAATACCTTCATGAAAAGAAGTTTGATTAACACTGTTATTTATCTATGAAATTGTCTGTTGGGTCACGTTTTAAACCGGCAGTCCAAAACGACACATATTGCGTGAAAAAATAAACTGAAACAATTCTGAAACTCGTTTCATATCGCAAACAAAGAGTTCACTGTTCCATTTACATGCCTGCACACTGCTGTTGCATTGGATACGGTTAATTTACTGCACATTCTGAACGAATAAGTTCAACCTTTTGTCCTAGTACTATTTATATATTCTGTGTTTTTGTGTAAAAAGGAGAAAAGGGGAGGGTTTAAATCTGAAACGTGATAATAATTTAAAGGTATAACTTTTTAAGAACTTGCACCAAATATTACCTGTCCCGATGTTTCAACACAGTTTCATGTGTTGTGGTCGCGTCGCAAATTTTTACCTAAATATTGTCGCGTTAGACCTGGTTGAATAGTTTTAATATGCTTTATGATGTTCAATTTCAGGGATTCTCAGGTTCAAAAAGGTAGTTGCTAGAAGAGCCATGTCTCAAATAATCTACGAATTACTTAATATTCCCTGCTCCTTGACAAATACTTTTAATGAACATATTGAATTCCTGTTGTTGTGGTTTGAAAGAGAGATTCTTGACTTCCTGTCGACTTCAGTTGTTAGTTTGTTTTAAGTATAATAATCTACATCCAAGCGTAGTTATGAGACTGGGACGTTCTATGAGACAGAAATAAAACAGGGCACTAGATTAATGCTAGGTAGGTACATAAAAATAATATTTTATTCGTTCAAGCTTGGTAACATTTTATAATAACCATTTTCTCTGTAAGTATTATTTTATTCCCAAAAAGGATGATGTGTGCTCATGGAAGTGTTTTATTACTCGACCGAAGATAAAAACCTTTGTCCTTTGTCTAGCAAAAGGTTTTTGGTGTAAGTTATATTATTTTTGGGAACCGCGCCGCTTTCAGAGTTTCGGGTGATGTCGCTCGTATCATATTGGTCCAATGTCCTATTTTTAGGCAGTTTTGTTTGTAACAAAGACATTGATAGTACCTTTTATGGTTCCTAGTACAACTTATTTATTTAGAAAATGGGCTTGAATAAACGTAGTGCCGTAAAATAAGTATCTTACGTTATTAACAAAGTATTATGAGTTTAGTAGGCACAGAATACTTCTCAAACCCCTCAAAACGGAAATTATTTCTTTTTTCTTAGTATCTAATATCGTAATTTATGATCAAGGCTTTGCTAATAGCAAATTCATGCTAAATCTTAGTTTCCTACAAAATATCTTGCTAAGTTTAATATATCTAAGTATGATTATGATGAATGTATAATAAAATTCATCCATCTTAATTATTTTGGATGTAGGTTGATTAATTTCGTAGTTAAGTACTTACGTAACTATAGCCAGCTTCAAATCCTTGTACCTACAAAAAAACAGTGTAAGTTAATCCCTTAAATGGGTACCTAGATGGAGTGGATCTGATTGCATTATGGGTATGAGGAGCGGGGTACGCATACATATCACGCCTATATCCCTTGCAGGGTAGGCAGAGCGTAAACGGCAAACGGCCACTATCCCACGTTGACCAAATAGTCATGGTCCTTAGCAAAAAAATACTGTTTTGCCGGCACAGTTGATGCCGCTTTGCTCAGTGATTCTAGGGACCATTATCTACAATTAAAACTGCAATGAATGCTGTTTCGCTGTAAATTTAAAATGGTAATCCTGTGTATTCACATAGAATCACATAGTTAATTGTTTTTTTCTATTCTTAAACTTAAGTATTTTACTCTTTTTAGAGCTTCTATATCTGCTAAATTAAATATTTCAATTTTTATCTAACATATCGTTAAAGGGGTCTCAACTTTGGCCGAAACTGCTTTAAGAGAAATATGGTACGGCAAAGCCACTTTTTACTCAACTTGGCGGGGGCACAACCGTGCCCGCAGATGCAAAATGATCCGGCACATCATAATCTAGCTTTAAGTGTAGAAACAATCATGAGAAGAATTACATCTTAAATATTTACGAAGGCGCACAAGCAGTTCTTACTAACCTACTGCAGTTTCCAATCATCTACTTTCCATTGCAAAACATACATTAAATCTTATTATTTTCAAAATTCCTTTCGTCACGTTAGAGTTGAGGATATGGTGGATCATTTAGCATACTTTTATGAAACTATATGTCAGCCATTTTGTTCCTACTGGACCTCAAACTTGGCATGTTTTAACTACTTTTAAAAATTTAACTTGGTTTTTTTCTAAGAGGACAACTAAAATGTATTAAAACGATATATTTTTGAAATTGTCTCGTCTAGCCTTTTCATTTGATACCCCACACGATGGGCTCCAGAAGAATTATTTTTTTAGTGCCATACAAAAAAACGAAGGTCCGCCATCTTGAAATCCAGTGGATGGATTTTTCATTTCCTCGGATGGAATCATTCACAATGGTCCCTAGTATCACTGAGCAAAGCGGCATCAACTGTGCCGGCAAAACAGCTTTCGGGTGATTTTTGACCGTACCCGCTTAGACTAAAAGTTCGAGAGACAATCAGAAGCCTGTGTATAAGCATAGTGACAGGTTGTCAGCCCGTTGCTTGGCCCGTTGCCTAAATTGCAATGTAAATATATAAACTGTCAAATCCCTTAATCACATTTTACGACACCAACGGAAAATATAATGGGGTGATGCTACTCCAAGATACCACGCAGCAGTCAAATTCATACTCTATACTATAACATCATGATTTGTTAGTATGTTACTCAACTCTCAGAGTTGGTCCTACGAGCATCTCTACAAGCTATGAAAATTAATATTCCAACTCAATTTCAAACCTGTGGCCAAGATTGTGTTCTACATACATCTGAGATTATTAATGCTATGAGTTGATTTGTTATCTATGAATTTAGGTGTGATATTGCTTGTTTTATGATGATGCGCCAAGACGAGACCACAAGTAATTGGGATGGGCAGGAAGATGATGATGAGTGCTTATTTTAAAGAAATTTGAATTTTTGATTTAACTATGGTAAGTAGTAAGTAGGTACTAAATATTTCATAGTCTGTCACACGAGGCTATTTTTAGTTCCTTCATTATTAGGCAAAACGCTTTCTACAGTGTTCTAACACCTTGTATACGTGACATGAGTCATGTTCATCGACTATTTATCTGTTCTGTTTATATACTCGCCGCGCGCGCCATATCCCTAATTTGTGCTAACACGGCCAATGTAAGTACTTACGATATTCTATAGTTATGTTGTTTACTTACATTACAGTACTAAAACAACTAAAATTACTTAGTTGAGCCATTATTAATAATGGCTGAAACTGCAACAGCAACCTCTCCAACAAAACAAATATACATATTTTAGAAAACATAAATTCATAGCTCAAGATTCACAGAGGAAACGTAAGACGTGAAACATGCGACATCGCAACTCTTGAAACAATTTCCATGTAAAATGTATGAGACAGAAAAGAAAGCTACACACGTGAGACGCGCTTTGCATTGATGACGGCTGACGTTCACTTGCTGACAGGTGCCATCCCACGCTTCACGTCGCATGTCTCCTTTCTTTCTTCGAAATACGAAAAAAAAAAATTTGGACCTCCCATACAAATATGTTGAAAAAGTGTGCCACTTAGTATGGGAGGTCCAAATTTTATTTTCATATTTTAAAGAAAAGTTTCTAACAAAAGTTGTTCAGTTTTGTGAGTAGATCACACCCTCAAGAGATTTGTACTTAATTAAATGTAACCCTATATAATATAAACAATCCGATTCTAAAGTTCCAAGAAATCGTTCGACGCAGACATAATAGTACAACGCGCCTTAAAATTATAAGTAGGTAGCCAGCAATAGTAAGTAGATACTTTTCTGGTCTATTTTAATTTCAAAAGACTTGTCATCAATTTCCGAGTATCCAATAATTACTGTGGAAATAACATACTTAGTTACGATCTGAAGCCCTAATATAATGTTACGTTAATCCAAGCTTTGATCTTGAATAAGAGTTCCGAGAAATGTAGTCGTTGGTAAACATATTACATGAGGTACAGCGACTTATAATGCGCAAATCATTTCCATGGATTTAAACTTTTCAGTCAAACTCTGCATTGATTTGAACTAAATTGGATTCTGAATATAACTTTTAAAGCACTCGCGATTACTTTCACACATAATAATTACTTTAACGAGTCTTATCGCGATAGTTTTTTAGGTAAATAAGCGATTTACCTGGACACTCGACGTTTCGACTGGGTTGCACCAGTCGTGGTCGCGAGCGACCTAAAAATTTACCTAAAAAACTATCGCGATAAGACTCGTTAAAGTAATTATTATGTTGGATTCTGAAATTGTGCGCCCCAACCGAGGCTAAAATATTTTTATATTCAGTCCGTCATGACTTTGAATTAGAAACTTAGTTTGTAAGTTTTTATTTGTACATAGTATACATTCTCAGATAAATCAATAAATTAGCGGGTATTAACTGCTTTAAATACATCCTTTGGTAAATTACTGGTCTACCCCTTTTACTGTAACAAAGCGTATACGGATGAAGCGTACGAAGTTATATTATGAAGTATCCTGAATTTAAATAATCTTTTCTATCTTTAGCTGCAGTTTTACTACGGGAAAACATATAGCAGCGGATGAAACCCTTAGGCTATTCTTCGGGCAAAAAAATATTTTCCAAGAAGTACGAAGTTAGGCAAGTATGAAGTATCCTGAATTTAAATAATCTATTCTATCCTAAGCTACAGTTGATTACCCCCGTCGGCACCCAGGCGCCACCAGCCGGGGCATCACGACAAATTAATGATATAAATTAGAATAAATCTTCGCCTTATTCAACCGTTACACTTTTCTAATAAGTTATCGTCGAAGCCTGGCCAAAACATGAAAATGGCAATCCTCTTTGTCCTAAATAAATCCGTTTGTGAAATCAATTGGAGCTTCAGTTAGGTAGTACAGTCCATGTTAACAAATATAGGTACAGGGTGTTAATTTAAATGTAAGTTTACTATCAATATAGAATGCCGTAAAAAATATCGTTTATTTTTTAAATAAGTTAGGCACGTAGTTGTCTGCTATCTCACCTGTTGGTAAGTGATGATGCAGAGAATTTTGGAGCCTCTTGCCAAGGTAGTACCTATTTACTCTTGCCTTGAAAAGGCCCAAGTTCCGGAAACCGATCTGCCGGCAGGGAATTCCACTCCGTAGCCGTTTGCATGATGAGAGTTGAAGGAAATCGCTTCGTGCGAAAGAGAGCTAAATCAACGACGTAATGGTTTAATCCCAGTCGGTGACACGAGCCCCGAAGATGGAATGGACCCCTCCCCCATTCCATCATCGTATCAGGTCATGGAGCGATTGCGCACACTCACCGAAACGCTTTGAAGTTTAGCATAGTCTTCTTCTAAAGTCCGCCAGTTGGAATTTGGCAGCAATATTCCATAGAATACACGACCGTTCTGACTGGTATAATTGCAGAAGCTGTCCCGCTATGAAGTACCGCCTGATCTTCGCAATTTCCATATACCTAAATATAACAATAATATAGCTCAGGATTTTTAAAAATATTTTTATCTAAGCCTTTATCGATACTTAACATACCCTGAATCTATAAAATAACACCCTGTATACTTTTGCATCGCTGCACTGATCTAAATTGAAATCGCTACGCCGAGTTTCAATGGATACGGAAATTGTTTGATACGCTACCATTTCGCAGTGTTTGCAAATAGACAAATATCCATTAATCAGTTTCACTTTATCGCCGTGTGATGCTGGCTTAGAATGGCATCACCCCATATCTTTCCCGTGGGTGTATAACTTTGTGAATTTGTTCCCAGTCCGGTAAGGACAATTCACGCTGACTGAACCATCTGATTGTATGAAAAGAAAGATGGTTCTGTGATTCGGAGGGCACGTTAAACCGTGTCGGTCCCGGTTGCTGTCTACAATAACTTAGACGGCGGTCGGTTCGGTGCTCCACACGATAGAAGAAGAAGTTACATCAAATAAAATATATTTCCTACTTACCTATACTTATTAATTTAACGATGATTGTAAGCTTTGCAATTTAACTTACAAATCTAATGAAAATGGGAGTCAGACTTTAAATAGGTACCTTCTTTTTCTATTGCTGTAAAATTTTCGATAAAAATATAAATAAAGATCTGTATAACTGAAACTAAAACATAATAACTAAGCTTAACCAGCATGCAACAATGTGTGCAATATTAATTTGAATCAAATGTCATGCCCACGCCAACAGAGCAATTATGTGCTCATATTAAATTTTATTGCTTCAGAGAACAAGCCTTCATAATTATGAATGTATGTATGTATGCAATTTCCCTGTTACCCTGTATGTATGTTATACTTATCAAAGCGGATTTTTTCTCAGTCTATGAAACTGAACCACTCCAAATTAGGAAGACGGCGCGCGAGGCGTTTTTACAGATGGCTTATTTCAGTAGGTCCTACAAGCGACGATTTTGACGGAATCTCAGAGAAACTCAAGAGCACTAAAAAGATGGTTGTTACAAATGTCATATTTCTTTCATTCAAATCGGCTCAGAATAATTTTACAATCTTGTATTAGATTTAGAGCTGTATTTAGTCCTAGTATAAAATCTAGCAACCGTGGCTATGCAACAAACAAGTGACAACTGCAAAAATCCTAAATGCAATAAAAGTATGCAATTGCCTTATAATGAAAAATATCAGCATGAGTGTGTCTGTGGTGATAGTTTGACATGAGCATTCTGATGCTTAATTATATTATGCAGCTGCCTACACTACACTATACAAAAAATATAAATAAATCTTAACTTCCGCTCTTCTTTGGCGATTATGATTAAATGAATAAAGCAGTTCGTTATAAAACTGCTTTCAATTTGGTAATACTTACTCATATTACGAACCGATAGATTAAAACATTTTGAAAATTGCATTAACAGGCGATACCTATGTAGGTAATTTCTGTAGCAAAACTTTCAGCTTATGACTTCACTCTTTTTGACGTGACAATATTATGTCACCGTGAAATTGTAATCACCGCTAGATTATAATATTTCTCGCTACATTACAAAATATTGTAAGATATAAACACGGATCACAATTTTACGTATCAATTTTTAAAATATTACAATATTATGAAGTAAAACGGTGAAATTGTCAACACGCGTTCTGATTGGTCGAATGTCATGTATATCGCGCCGCCATGTTTATTTGACAGCTGATCGCCATTTCGATGAGTATCGAACGTAAGCAAACAGTGCTTAAGAGATTATTTTCTTATTTCGAAAGTTTATAATGAGCAAGTTTCAACACGAAATTATAAAAAAATAAACTAGAACTGTTTATTTACGTTCGAGAACCAACAAAATGGCAATCAGCTGTGAAACAAACATTGCGTCGCGGGCAACAGGATGCTTGACTTGACCAATCAGAACACAAGCTGCGTATCGTATCACACTTTTACGGTTTTAGTGCGTAATATTGTAATCGACTGAAATTTTTTACGTTAAATTGTAATTCGCGTGAATGTGTTACAATATTTAGACAGATTATAATTTAGCGAGATGGATTATAATCTAGCGTTGTTTGTAATTTTACGGTGATATATACATTTGACTTTGAGCGACGCATCTTCCGCCCCGTTCCGGGTGGTCCAGCGTTCCTCCAAGTATATTTGAGATCTACCTATTCTAAATAAACTATAAAGAAAAGTCGTAACTTACCTACATCTTTCGTTTGCTCTCAGCTTAGTGATAGGTATAGGTATAAATTTTAAGTGCTTTAACGTAGAAAATCTGGCGTAATATCCGACTATGTTGGTTATAGCTTTCTGATATTACGCCTTTTTTAAATTTAATGCTGCGTCAGGATATTCATATTTGCGAAGATATCAATCATACTTTATCTTTTTGTTAAAAATTGGAAATCGACGATATTTTTCCTCAATTTTCCTGAATTTCTAAATGTTGGGTATTTTCTACAAAAACATGAACGTTTTTAATAAGAACTTTACTTCGAGGCATTGAAACATGACATTTTGAAACTAATATACTACAAAAACACTAAATTGTGCTGCTGTAGTTGCCACCCTCATATTGGTCTGCCAATTTGGATTACCCATCTGATTGCTGACACGAAATTGCCAGCCGATAGCATCATTAAAGTACCTATGCGGGCTCGCCTGAATCTTATTCGAGTCTTTCACAAATAAGGTTTTTTCCTTATTTCTTACCATCTGTGTTTGTGTCACGTATTTTCCTCGACGGGTAGTTTTTTGCCATGTCACCAAACAATATTAGTCAAATGACTTTGCGAGGTGCGACCCGTAGGGTTTCTTTTCCTTTTGCTTGCCTAAGAAATTTCAGAATATTTCTTGCCCATTCTTTGTCAGCTTACTTACCAAGAATATAAAAAAAAAACTCCGGAACAAAGTAAACTGCAACTACTACTTATTGCCAACGCATGAAAATAATTTCTATTCTAAATTTTATCGATGCTAGTTTGTAAAACTCGACGTTTCGTTTCAAAACTCTAAGTCTAAGATTAAAAACATCTTAAACGGTCTGAAATAAATTCTGCCACATTGCAGGAAAACCCTGCTAATGACGAGTGCTTATCCGAAAAAAATATGTTAGAGTGATAAAGGCAATCAATTACACTTGTTTACACCACCTTGTGACGACAGCGCGGAAAGCCAAGCACTATTGTAACGGTTTTAGAACATCCATCATTGTCATTTCCGATGGCACATTCTTGCACAACAAACTTGCGTTGAACTTAAAAATAAAGAGACACAGCAGCGGTACGTACCTACCTACCCTAAACAACAAAAATTGTTACCAAAAAGTAGGTTAATTAGATATATAAAAATTCTATAAGCGCTTTTGTCTGCAAATTTTCAAGTTCTGTTTGAAGAGTTTTGGGTATTTCAAGAAAAATGTTGTTTCATAAGAATTTCTAATATTTTTTTAATAAATCATACTCTTGTTCAGTCGCTATATTTTTGATTAAAGCTTACGATGGAGATATGAAAATGATATGACAACTTATTCGGAAAAAATTTGGTGTCGTATGCAAACAGTTCAAAATTCCGCGAACTGGAATGCGTTTTGATACTGTACTACCCATAACATCAACAGAACTACTCAAGCATAGGTAAATTAAATTGCCAATTCGTGCCATTATTCTGGAAAGGGATACAGCAGCTACAAAACACCTAAAATCTTTTCTACGTATATTATACCATATCTGCTTAGTCTAATACCGAGAAGTTATAGAAGGCGCATAAACTAAACTAACCCCTAGAGATCTCTAACTTAGACATGTTGACACACTTACTTGGTGCAAATCCATAATAATTTGACGGAGGATTAGGTAAACTAACCAACAGTGTATGGTGAAACCAGATACCGGATCGTATAACAATTTGACAGCTAATCCGATAAAGTCTGTGGTGGCCCTATCTTTTGGAATTGTGCCTTCTTCAGAAAAGCAAGAGGCTCTGCCAATATTATGAAGGCGCAATTGGGATTACAGTAATTATGCCTTGTGTTATCTCTTGCGGAAGTAGCTACTTAAAGAAAGAAATAAAATGCTTTTATTTAAGTCACAACTTACTAACTAACAGTACAGTACAATATTGGCCTAATTAATTCCAGAAACAGACAAATTACGTAGCAATTATTTTTGTTTACGTTTCAGAAAATTTCCGATGTTAAAGTTTAAAACTTTTTATATTGACGTCATCTTTTATACAGTTATGTAATTTCATACAAAATGTCGCCCTTCATCGTCTTCGTCTTTTCCAGTGGGACACCGTGTTGTTACAAAATGTCGTAATGAAAGTAGCTCATTTGACTTGTCAGTCAAATCAAGTATTATAAGCTACCCTATTCGGTAAAAATATTTTTAGTAAGTAGGTACCTATACGAAAAGAAACCACGTTGATAATATTAGGACCGAATTTAAATTTATCTTACTCATAGGTTATAAAATCGTATCCGTAAAATATCAAATCTGCAGAAAATCTCAAGCTTATTTTCGCGTTTGCATTTCCATTGGAGATGAGGTAAATCGAGTCTGGGCTTATGCTTGGTGCCGCAGGTTTGAATAAAATATCTTGCATTTTAGTTGCATAACCTACCTAGCGTGGTGTTCATAATGCCGCAAGATGACGCGGTATTTTGCTGGTCTAGTGTCGATAACTAAAGGCGCGTCATAAGGTCACCATGTACTTCTAGAAGCACATACAAGCCGTATTGTGCACGCTTGCTACTTGGTGGACAAGGCAATCATGAATCTTAACAAGAAGTCAAATGGAAACATGGATCAAAACACGAAAAAGCAAATTAGAACTTCCAGAGTATGAAAGGAAAAACAACTAAGCAACCGATCGACGATTTGTATTGGTTTTCACATTTCGACCGATATTTCATGGAAAGAGTTGTTCTATTTCCTGAATAAGTAGCTTTATCTCCTTTCAGTTACACACTTTTTATTTTTTCCAGTTGGTACCCCGTTGCCTCACCATTTCTATGAAAAAGATGCAATCTTAAGTTCGGAAGGATTATCAAAGGAAAGTCTCGTAAAGCCTTTCTTTGCCTTTTTGTCAATTCGTCTAAATGAAGACGTCTGTACAACTCAGCTATATTTAGTACCGGTTCTTTGACTGCAACAGTAAAGGAGGATATTAAAAGGTTTATACCAAAACAAGGATACAATATTTTGCTCTATAATAGAATTCATTTAAATTCAAGGTCTTTTATAGGTACTTATTTGTAAAATGCTAAGTAATGGCTGCTTAGAGTAGCACCACCCCATATCTGACCCGGGTGAAATGTTACGCAATCAAGAAATTTGGGTGCTTAAGGGTTGTATGTGTGTTACACTTTGAGACGATTTGCTGACAAATTACGCCTGGGTACATATTTTTTCGAAATTAACCTCAAATTATTGGTCAAACATAATGATAATGACTAATGACTATTTACCCTCTGCCTACGTCGCAAGTCACATGACAGATTTGAAATTTGTTAAACACTAAAGGTGGGGTGGGATGCTCGCTTCCCATACAAAAGTGACTTACATCTGAAAAGGAGACAAAAGTCTAAATAAATTCTTGGGAAGTGAAATTAAAAAAATATATCGCAAAACAATATAAATATTTTATTAACCATCAGATTTCGCTACTTTATGATAATAGATGCCTACTGCTGCAATAAACACATTTGATTTGATTTTAATGTGAAGAAAATACAAATTATCTTTTAAAGCGAAATATGTCGACGGAAAACCTACCAGAATTACGAAAACTGAAGCCTTTTTGATATCACCATGTCACATCCCTAGGACAAAGAAACTTCCATTTTCAAAATAACTTTCAATTTCAAGTATGAGTAAATCTTCAAATAGTCAAATAAGTACATAAAATATAATCGTGTATCTATACAACTTACAACTCATCTGTGGAGCTTGCCACATACAAAAAAGAGTAAAATAATAATCTGTTGCGGTTCTGGAAACTCTTTGTTACAATGGTTCGAAAATGTCATGTAATGTAGGTAAACCAAACTATACTGCATGAAAGGTTGAAAGAGTAAAATAATAATCTCTTGCGGTTCTGCAAACTCTTTGTTACAATGGTTCGAAAATGTCATGTAATGTAGGTAAACCAAACTATACTGCATGAAAGGTTGAAAGAGTAAAATAATAATCTGTTGCGGTTCTAAAACTCTTTGTTACAATGGTTCGAAAATGTCATGTAGGTAAACCAAACTGCACTCCTATGAAAGGTAGTACTAATAAATTATTAGTACTCTCCAATTTGCATACCTATCGCGGAGAGGCGATGTCCAAATGTCACAAACAAAGCGTTGTAGTTTTGTTCGCAAACGGGTTACTATAGGTAGGTAAATTATTATTTATGATTGGATGTTCAAAGTTTGCCATGCAAGGTTGGGTTGGACCCAGTTGAAGAGCACCTCTACGGAATTCACGATTGAAATGAAATAAATATGACAGATTGGAGGAAAACCTTTGTTCTTTTTATGAAGGTGCATCAGGTTTAAGAACGCAAATGTATTATGTATTGAAAAACAAATATCTAGCGTCATTTAAGTGAAGTACCTCTACTATAAAAAATAATTACCGGTAATCATTCTGTTTCTGTCTTGAGAGCTAGAGTTTTAACTATTGCAATTCCAATTTCCGTAAGATGTACAAGTAGGTAGGTTAAGTATCACAATGTTATTCGAAGATCCACTAACGTGGATTCCAAGATACTTAATACAGTATTCTGCTTCAGCCGCTTAAAACGGTATCCATTCACATCAAGGGTTTCCTAGAAATTGAATCTGGCTGGTGTGTCTACCAAGAACTTTGGCGTAACTAGGTACCTGCTTTGAGGTTTGACTCGAATAGGTAGGTATGTCTGACAGTAAACCTTTTTGTAGTTTGAATGTACTGGTCAAACTTTCAAGCAAGCAGATATCCGTGCCCGGCGTGAATAAGTTGATATGTCTAAAATTATGATTTTAAAGGAGAGCGATTTTAAGGTTTTGAACTTATTTCCTAAATCCAGTTTTTTGTTTAATTCCAAAACTTTACTTGATCTAGCAATTATTTTGAGTAATAAATCTAATTTTAATGAGCAATTATTAGAGATGGGCCGAATATTCGGTTTATGTTCGGTATTCGGCATGTTCAGCATGTTTACCGAATATTCGGTTTCGGCCGAATGTTCGGTGAATTTTGCCGAATATTTGGCCGAACAAAAACGCATCCTTTTTATGTATGTCGCAGTACGATGAAAATCCTAGGTTTTTGGTCAAAAGCCGGCATATGGCAGAATCGTAGACTTCCTTCAGCCATCGTGCTAAGCTGATCCATGTTGTTGTTGTTAATCCCAGATTTGTTTAGTATTAGGGCTTTTTTGTATTGCGGGGAAACGAGGAGTGGAAAGGTACGTAATGCACCTCCCTCTGGTCTGTTAAGGGTAGAGTTGGACACCCTGAAGCGTGAGGTAGCGTCAGACAGTCTGAACAGCAGGATTGCTCGGATGCCCTGGAAAGTAGGAGCGTCAGACACCATAAGAGCAGGATGTACCACTGGACGCTCTGGAGGACGGGAGGTAGTGTTGGCCTCCTTGGAGGGCAGGGAGTAGCGTCGAACGCTCAGGAAATCCAATATCCGCCAAAAACCTGGATCAGCTTAGGACGATTGCCGAAGGAAGTCTACAATTTTCCCATATGCCGGCTTTTGACCAAAAACCTAGGATTTTGGCAATTCTGCCATCGTACTGGTATGTTAAGACAAGCAGTGATACAGATTTATTTTAATTTGTTATCAAAGTTTCCAATGTAAGTTGTTAGGGCAGGGTAAAGGGCGGAGTAGTTTGGTGCGAGTCAGCGCGTAATTCGTAAACAAGTGCTCCTAACTATTTTATATGGACATCGATTCCTGCCGAATTATTCGGCCGAATATTCGGTTCGGCAAACTTGTTACCGAACATTCGGCCGAATATTCGGCTTTGGTAAAACCTATGTTCGGCCCATCACTAGCAATTATTGAATGAAAGCTTACTTTACGAGATAATAGACTTATCGGTTCTGTTTTGTGACTATTATAGTTGTATAATTAATTAGACTTATCTATATGTTCACAATTTTCACAAACGACATATTCACTGATTAACTTTGTTGTTAATATGAAATGTTACTTGAAACAATGAAAAGAAAAACCGACTGCAGTAATTTCAAAGTATTAAAAGGAGATTGCCCATTTCTGGTCTAAGAAATTGTCTCGCCTCAAAACGAAAATTAAAGCAATATGCAATATACCTCATTCTAACGAAGAATAGCTACTGCAATTGTTGTACAAAACAATTGTTTTTGGGGTGGGTGGGGTCTACCTCCTAGCGGTCCACCCCGGGCAACGTCCTCACAATATGTGTTGGCGGCTGAAGATCCCAAAAGCGGTGGTAGGCCATGAAAGGGGCCGCCTGGCTCGCGACCACCATCCCGCCGGAGTCCGGCGCCAAACAGCCTTGCTGTGTTCCGTCGGTGTGCGGGACTGCCAGTGCCATTGGGGGGTAGCAATGTAGTCAGTTGCGCTGCCGGAACCGGTCTTTGTCTTTAGGTGATGCTGTATCCGGTAACTCGTTTTGGAGGGTAGCGGGATCCGAGGCACGGTCTCAGCCGTTGGCCGACCGCAGTCAGTAGGGGGCCCGACTTGCGCGCTAGCCACGCGCAAAGGCTGCCCCGCCAACTGTGAAAAATCCCGGTATACTCCACCGTGCCAGTTGGCGGCTGGATGGGAGGACCCGGTGGAGTGTTATCGGGGGGGCTCGGGCGTCCCCGCAGTCTCCAAGCGAGTTCCTCTCTGATCAGTTGAACCGAAAGGTACGAGTAGGGTTTCTAAGCAGTGCCTCGACTATCTTTTCTTTCCCCACAAAAACTCTTTTAAAAACATGAAAAAGCTAAAAAGAAGAAAAGTTTCACCAACGGCAACACTTCCTCCCACTCAAAGTGCACCTCACGAACATCCGAGGTCTACACACAAACCTAGACCCGGTCCATCACCACCTGGAGACCGAGAAGCCGCACTTATTCTTCTTAACGGAGACGCAGATAGCAACACCGTTGGACGTGGCATACCTCAACTACCCTGGTTACACTCTTGAGCACAAGTTTAAGAAGCGTGCAGGGTCTGTGTGTATGTTCGCGATGACGTTTGCTGTAAGCGTCTCCGTGGCTTTGAGAATTCAGGGTTTCCCGTGCTGTGGCTTTTGGTTGACACTGGAGTAGAAAACTCTCTACGCCAGTGTTTATCGTTCGCACAGCGGAGATCAGGAGACGACTAGACTCATGGAGTACCTCTCTGAGACGGCAGATACAGCAATTCAGCGATATCCAACAGCAGAGCTTGTTTTTCTGGGGGACTTCAATGCTCACCATAAAGAGTGGCTGTTCCCATACCAGAAAACTGACCATGCTGGGCGAGAGGCGCGTAAACTAGCATTGACGCTAGATCTCACCCAGCTGGTGGAACAAGCGACGCGAATACCAGATATCACAGACCACACACCCAATTGCCTGGACCTTCTGCTGACAACTGATCCGCACAGACATTCGGTTTCGGTCTCGGCTCCGCTGGGATCATCCGACCACTGTGTGGTGAAATCCGTGTCCATCTGCTCTCCTCCGGATTACACCCCTAGGGGCACGAGGAGAGTATGGCGATACGAGTCAGCAGACTGGGACGAGATGCGTGCTTTCTTTGCTTCATACCCGTGGCGGCAAATGTGTTTCTCTTCGGAAGACCCTCTTACGTCGCTGATGCGATCACAGCTGTAATCCGGCAGGGAATGGAATATTTCATTCCTTTCTCCGATATCCCGCTCGGTTATAAAGCCCAACCTTGGTTCAATGCGGACTGTGCTCGAGCTGAGGCTCGTAAACAGTCCGCTTACGCTTGGGTAAAAGCTCGTGATCGAAAAGTGCGAGCGAGAAGAGTGCGAGCAAAGAAGAGAGCATATAATGCCGCCGCCAGGTATTGCAAACGGGTGCTACGAAAAGCTAGGTTCGACCATATTAGCCGTATTGGGGCAAAGCTTGCATCACACCCACCGGGTAGTAAGCAGTTCTGGTCCTTTCGAAATCAGTCGAATCCAACTTCTGCCGTCCTCACTACCTCCAATGCAGAAACCTGATGGGTCGCTTGCCCACACCGCGGCAGAGAAAGCAAATTTATTTGCCGATCTGTTTGCGAGCAACTCTCGTATAGACGCTGGCTCGAAATATCCACCCACCTTACCTCACTGTGATTCTTTGATGTCTGAGATCACAGTGCACAATAAAGAGGTCCGTAGAGCCCTTCGCAGTCTGGACGTGAACAAGGCCAGTGGTCCTGATGGCATACCAGCAAGATTGTTGAGGTATTGTGCGCCTGAGTTGTCTCCTGTACTGACACGCTTGTACCGCCTCTCTCTTGTGTCAAAAATTGTACCAAAATCTTGGAAGCTTGCCAATGTGCAACCTGTGCCCAAGAAGGGTAGCCGTGCCGACCCTAGCAACTATCGACCGATCGCCATCACTTCCGTACTCTGTAAGGTTATGGAAAGAGTTCTAAACTGCAAACTGCTTTCGTACCTCGAAGACAATGATCTTCTCAGTGATTGTCAATATGGCTTCCGCCGAGGGCGTTCCACGGAAGATCTTCTAGTGTACTTAACGCATTGCTGGGGCGAGGCCATTGAAAACCACGGCGAAGCAATAGCAGTGTCGCTGGACATTTCAAAGGCCTTCGATAGGGTGTGGCATGCGAGTCTGTTGAGCAAGCTTCCAGCGTACGGCATACCCACTGGCTTCTGTAGCTGGGTGGCTGACTTCCTGAGTGAACGGTCGATCCGAGTGGTCATAGACGGCTGCTCCTCTGACCTCAAGGCTATTGACGCCGGAGTTCCTCAGGGGTCTGTACTCTCCGCGACGCTTTTCCTGCTGCACATCAATGACCTTCTATCTTCAGGCATTGTTGGGTACGCAGATGACAGTACTGTCACCGAGAAATATCTGTCCGGCGCAGGAGCTAGTGGTGATGAAATCCAAAGATTGAGAAAGGCTATGATTGAGCGTACGAGCCTGACGTTAAGTAGAAGACAATCTCGTCAGCTTCAATGCTTCAAAAACGCAGGCGTGTCTTTTCTCCGCAAAAAGGAGTCCTTTCACCTTTTCTCCTACTTTTCGGGGTACATCTGTTCCAGTGACCAACACTCTTCAACTCCTTGGCATGGAGTTGTCCTCTGACCTCAACTTCGGCACCACCATCGAGTCCAAGGCTCAAATTGCAGCTAGAAAGTTGGGCGTCCTGAATAAAGTCAAGCGGTACTTCACGCCTGAACAGCTTCTAACTCTTTATAAAGCTCAAGTCCGATCTTGCATGGAGTACTGCTGTCACCTTTGGGATGGCTCGGCTAAATACCAACTTGCTGCACTGGATTCGGTGGAACGCAGAGCCACGAGATTAATAGGCGATAAAAAACTGGTGGCGACCAAGCTTCACAGCCTGGCTCACCGCCGCAAGGTTGCTTGCCTATCGGTCTTCTACAGATTGTACTTCGGAGAGTGTGCGCGTGAGCTGCATGAGCTCATACCACCGTCTCCTTTCTTCCATCGGACATCCAGACGCACGGCCGGCTACCATCCGTTCTTAGTTGATATACCCACATTACGCACTAAGCGCTTCAAATCATCTTTCATTATGCGCACGGCTAAAGAATGGAATTCCCTGCCTGCGTCTGTATTTCCGAGTGCATATAACCTGAATCTCTTTAAGTCTAGAGTGAATAGGCATCTTCTGGGCAAGCTCGCTCCACCGTAGATCCCATCTCTGCTCTAGGGTAAGATTGGGGTCAAGATTAAGCCCATCTTAGATAAAAAAAAAAAAAAAAAAAACAGGGAAACTAACTTAACTATTAAAGGTCTTTTTGCGGTTAGGTATTTTTCCTAAAGATTTTACTGTGGTGTGAACCTTTTTTGCACTGTTTACTTAGGTATAGCTAAAGATAACGATTTAAGAACGAAATACTCGATATACAGCCAAATTTCAGAACTTTTGTCTCTTCCGATACCCAACTTTAACATTCAATAACTTCCGAACTCCTGTCATTATTAAATTATTTTTAGTTACAAAATGTTAAGCAATAATTAGACTTTATAATTATTTTACTTTGGCTTTGATTCGAAGTCTGCAAGTAGTGAGGCAAGCAATAGACGAACATCCATACTAGAGTGGGCATGATTCTTTGCCATCTTGATTTTATGAAATTTTAATATTGTTAGTGTCACTCGCGCTGCTCAGACAAATCTAACGACACCTAATAATGTCAAGCCGTTTGGGCTGTAGCCAGCAAAAAAGAATTTCTCGTCCACATACGTACATTGAGACAAGAGCATACATAAAATAATAAATTACCGACAATACATAGTTGATTTAAAATCATTATATATAATAAAACTTAGTTGATAATATGTACGTGCCGATAAAACTTTAAAAGGATTCCCTGTACGATAAAGGTACTTATATAGTGCAATAGCCCTTTATCCCCCCTCGAACAAGAAAGTTCCCGTTTTAACTTAAAGGGCGTATTTTTTAAAATATAAGGGCTTTTTCAATCTCTCAAGTAGTGGCGCCATCTATTGTCGAGTAGTTGAACTCCACCTCCAGTTGCATTTGTATCAGACAATGTATTTCAAACTTTTTTATTAGACTAAACAGATAAATACAGCGAGTGAAACCGCGGGCGGAAAGCTAGTAAATTCATAAAGAAATTTCGAATAATATGTGTCTGTTAAAAGTAAGTTTTCAACTTATGCTCTCAATCACTCTTCTAAAGTACTAATTTAGTTACAGTTACGTCATTCGCCACGTAGCCTAGTTGCATATGCAACTACGTTTGCAAATATGCAAATTCATATAATCCGATCTTAACGTATTAACATGGGTGCCCTACTTACGAACATATTGCATCCCACGACGCTACGCGACGTCACGACGACGACACGGTGCAATTTTATACATGGTAACTATAGTTCATCATCATCTTCCTGCCCATATCCCAATTACTTGGTGTCGACGCAACACGTTTTGTTCAAACACAAAGTCATGTTGCAAAAGGATTAGGCTTAATTTTACGACCGGCCGCCTGCCTGACGTCAACCCTCTTTGGAAATGCTATCGTAGGTGGTATTACCGCCACCATACGGTTGACCATAGTCGGCAGATATTATAGCCTTGATCAAAAACTCCACGTCGCCTTTTACGAAATAGTAGGTATTAGGTCACCTCACATACTAACACGGCTCTACTATACGGCGAGTAAAATATAAGGTCCTATTAAATTCACTGCAAATATTTTAAGGGCATGCGTAAATATGTATAAGAAAAACATTTAAGGCATTTTTAAAAAAATCTACACGCTAGTTTTTATTTTTCATTTTCAAACAAACTTTTTAATTAATTATGTGAACACCTTTGACTGACCCGACTGACGTTCCGCCACGTAGACAGGATTCACTTACACGGCACGCACACTAACAACCAACCAATCACAGCAACTTTTTTTGGCGCGTAATTTAAATTCATCGTAGTGTGTGTTACTAAGACAAACAGGGTGCACTTTTTACGTATTGTGTTTTTTTAGTTAAATGCAATTTTATCGAAAACTAGCGTGTAGATTTCTTTAAAAATTTGCAGAGTACATTCTTATATTTTATTTCATCTGCCCCTAAAATATTTGCAGTGAATTTAATAGGACCTTATATAGCAGCGTCAAAAACAGCTGGTTTTATATTTATTTGTAGGTACAGCAAGAGAGCAAAGTTTATTTTTGCTACTAGTGTAAATTTTGATTGCCTTTAAGGAAGAAGACCTACTTGTTTATCTAGGCGATACATTTTCTTTGCACCCCGTATCGACCTCAATGTGAATGAAACTTTTACATGACCTTCTTGTGCTTAGGGCTCGTTATGAATGTATTTGTAACTTATTTACCCTCTTCGAAATGTTTTAAAAGATACTTCCTGATTTCCTTTTAAATATTATGAAAAGGTCTACTCCTACGCCACCATAAGAAACACATTAGATTATTTTTTAATATTATAGATAATTACATGGTTGAGTTTTCTTGAATTTTTATTTTTGTTATGATAATTTTAATAATGAGATAAGTGGCGTGAAAGAGGGAAGGCCTTTGCCCAACTTTTCGACAGTGATCAGGCTACAAATTTAGTATAGGTAATATGATAGGTAATACTTTTTTAAACAAACCACTTACAATTCGTTTTTATTTCGGGTTGTTAGTAAAAACAAACGATACTAAAAAATATTAAAAAGAAATACTATGGTTTAGGTGGCCAGTTGCCATCGCCACGTTTATGAGCGTTTGCCTCCACTCCAGTTGACATCGTGGCAGCAATGAGCAGCATCAGGGTGAACAAGTACGGTACAATTTTCATGGTTTTCGTATTCCGCCTTCTTCTGTTGTAGTGTACGGGAAATGAATTATAGTTTTCCTCGACTTGAGCTGCTTTTATAGTTTGTTTCAAAACCCGTTTTTATTGTTATCTATCATGAAGAGGATGTTGAGTTTTTAACGCTAATTACAATGTTGTTATTTAAATTTCATTCTGTCAAAACAATTGATAACTTCTCGGTTAAAAAATAAATAAATAAGATAACGGTGTAGGCTAAGAGAACATAAACTTAGGTATCTAGTACCGAAAAAAAGACGCAAAAACATTAAAAACAAGGGCGGTCTCGACCTTGTGACCCTTTCATCATATCTTCCTCTATTTCTGTCAATCGAGAGAGATAAACAACATTTTGAATGCATTTTGGTCGGTAATAAAGACCAAATTAGAGTCCGTCCCGTCGGCCCATCCAGGGAATACCTTCGTTACACGACATCAAGATGAGTCGCATGGCACCTGGTCGGAAAAGTTGTGCAAGAATCAGAAGAATCACAAACCGGAATTGGCCGGAAGTTGGAAAAACCGTGACTTCCGGTACCAATTTCGAAAGAACTTCAAAGGATATCGAAATTAATGGCAAAATTTAGCGCTTTATTAGTAAAGAATATAAAATCAGTCTACCTGTCCTTATATGGCCGCCGGTCGGCCACAAGTATTCGGCAAACGGTGCTAACTTTTAAATTTATCAACACTATCTGAAAAATTCTTCCGGCCATATTAGGACCAGGCAGACTTTTGTTTATATTATTTACTTATAAAGCACCAAATGCTGCTATGAGTTTTGTAATGGTACCTATCATATCGAGTACCCCCAAAACTGGTAGTAATCAAACTATGTCTCACCATTAGAACTGAATATAAATTGTGGTTAATCTCAAGAGTCTTCATCTTATTTGTATTAGATTATAACTAAGAAATGGAAACTGGGCAGCCATCTGTGATATTGCATTATAATATAAAGTAGTTTTGTAACGAGCTAAACTTCGCTGGAAACCTGAAAATGTATACAAGTAAGTTGAATAGCTTGTTAGCTTTGTTATTTAGCTACAAAGGCCGTTATGTACCTATATTGCCCATGGGCTTGAGTGTGGGCTTGCAATGTTCTGTCAAAAGCCAACCAACATGCAGAAAATTACACGTAGTCACTCACCTAAACTATCTACGTAGTAACGTAGGACATTCCTCTCATGCTACGCTCTAGCTACAAACAGGCTACGAGGCTTTCGTAGCAAATCTGAACTCCGCCATTAGAAAATGGCAGGCTTAGTTGAAAGTGGCGGCGTACTATAAAAATCAGTAGGTAATAATTTGGTTGCGACTGGATTAAGTGAGTAAGAGCACCTACCCCTAAATAGCTATCGACTTGGGTCAGTTCTCACAGAAGGTGATGAGACGAGACGCGACGCGACGCTGCAATGTCATTTTCAAGCGGCATCAAGATGCAACGCGCGGCGCCGCTCGATGCATCTTCATGTCGCTTGAAAATGACATTGCAGCGTCGCGTCGCGTCTCGTCTCGTCTCTTTCTGTGGGTCAGTTTCCACAGAAAGAGACACTTACCCTTATCAAAGCACACGAAAATAAATAAATTGAGGAAAGCCACAAAACTACCTAAAACCTACCTTATCTATGAAAGGTTCGGTAGAAGGTTTATGTAGACGACATAATATTAATGTCTTCGGCGCGATATTCCTGTTATTTCGTTACGACAGAGACTATACCTTCTATAGGTATCTAGTGAGGACAAAATTAATGCTTTTTCCGGCGCTTGCTTTCAGCTGACATCCTGCCCGACCCTAATAGCTGTCATAACAAAATGATGGGTGCTATAAGACGCTTGATGATGGAAAAATCACATCGAGATATTTCGGAAGAATCCTATGGGTGGTGGGTAGAGAATGCTCCTTGGCACTAGGTCCGCCATTTGTAATAAAGTTTTACAAAATAAAAGGTTGATCCGCTCTCTTATGTTTGTCGATTTATATAAGTAACTTTAAGTGCTACTGATAATTTATTATTCCCAGAAAATCCAGCAATCATTCACGGGATTAACCTTATACTGGTTTTTCAAGTATTTGTATCAAAAACCAGTATAAGGTGGATTTGCTGGCAATAGTACAAATACCTCTAATATAATAATTCACACCCGAATAATCCGACTTTGTATAAGTATTTGATTTAGCTACCTATTCATTTCCTGTAACTGAAAGTAATCCGGACGTATAAGTGTCGTTTCCTTTTCCTGTTCAGGAACAAATTGTTCTTATGGTAAGTTTTATTCATAAATATAATTATTCTTGATGTGGAAGTGCTACCTACTCGCCTATAATATATTAGGCACTAATGGGAAATGTCAACTATGGAACTGGATGCCGTCCGTGGCGCGTACGCGAATAAAACGAGATGGTCAGAGCGTCTATAGAAAAAAATATGGTTTGCTTGCACGTCTGCACACAATGAGTCATTTTTTCCGCCTCCCTTCGAGGTCGAAAGGGCGTTTTATTAAATATTTCAGAATCGGGATATTGTGACTTATAATGGCGAACTCTGGGCATTGCAGTAGATAGGCTGATGTGGCCTAGGCCGCTATAGAGCTTTTCACGAAGCCCATACAATTTTCCCTGCCAGACCTCTCGGAGCGTCATTTTGCGAAAAACATGGGGATGTTTGAATATTTTTTACAGTGATATTATGAATAAAAATAAATATATTTTTCTGCAATTAGATTAAGTACATCTTCTTAAATAACATATATTTTTTTTAAATCTTTACTACTGTTATTTTTTCATACAGAAGCCGTTATAATGGCGCATTATTTTGCAAAAAATCGTATATAAAAACGTGGTATTATTCTATATTTCTGAATTAAATTGTAAAATGTTCACTGTAGACTTTGTTCTCAAATATATACTCTATTTTTTTGTATAATTGATATTTTTTTACAGTGAACCAAAACTCTAAAACTCACGCTTGATTTGAGGTCTTTTCCTGAATTTTGGTTTTGTCGCTTTAGATATCGCTGTTTGAAACAGGTTTAAAACTAAAATGTTAATATTTTCATTGTACATTTTTTAGATGAAGATATGCTTGATTAAATGTTCAAGTAACATATTATTTTTACATAACGGTTTTCGAGAAACTCGCATGTTTATAAAGCCAATATTTGCAAATTTGCTAGAAAAAATTGAATGCGCTCTTGATGACAGGGGCTTTAAAGTTAAACATCAAGCTTGATATCACGACAGGTCTGTCAAGGCACGGTTAATTAGATCCACCTTGGAGCGTCTACTAGGCAGTTACATTTCAGATCAGCTGGCATTGGATCAGGACATTGACAAAGGACTTTAAAAGTATTGGATCCGATTAAGGAATGGTACCTACAGAGATAAGAGTAAGTAAATGTAAAATCACTTCAAAAAGACGGTCGCCCTTATCTTAGAAGGTCCAGTTTTCTAAATGTGCTTGAGCTTAGGGACGCTTAATTATTCGTCTTCTCTCGTGATAAAGAGGCTCTTATTAGGTAATTAGACAATGCATTAAGAAAATCTCTTCTCTCTGTCTTTTGCTAACTAGACTACACAATTCCGTGCGCCATACGTAATTCTTGACAATACTGTTGAGATTAAGTTATCCTCAAAATTAATAGGAAAGACAAGTTTGTATGTAAGCAGCACACAGATTGATTCTATCTAAAATGCACATACGTTTTGGGCGTGTTCTAGTCTTAGTACCTAACTTTGACACCGAAATACGAATTAGTAACATTTTTCAAGTCATTCTGTATAGGTGAACCAAAATTGTCTTCGTATTTCGAACTAACGTCCATATTGTGATACCAATTCCCTCCAGGCAAGGTAACACTATTTAACCTGCTAGTAGTTGAATATGAAGATACTAGAACAGGTGTTATATTATATCGCTAGGTACCTACATTCTTAGAGATATTAATATAATACTTGTTTCTAAAGTATGCATGTCATATCATCGCGACGCGTCTTGTCTCGGTTGCAGCTGACCCCAAACTTTAACTTTGCTGCGTTGTTGTGGCTAGCTTTGCTAACAGTTCAAACTTGTTTATATAACTAAAAGCTGGTTAACAAACACTTGCAACTTTAATATCCAAGCTAACAAAGTCTATCCTATCCAACAACGTTAGTTTGCTTTTTTAATGGAAAGCTACTTCCGGACCGGAAAAACTAGTTTTTCCTTTGAATCTTTTGCAAATGCCTAAGCTCCAAACTTTCCTGTTGCTGCTTTCTTGCTAGATTAACTTATACAAATATAAGTTATCAGAGCAGTTTTAGTTCTCCAAATATAAATGCTTCAAATATTGACCCTGTCTGTAAAAAAATAAATTGAATTTTGAATTGCATCTTTCGTATAGGAGATGGTCGTGTTTAGTAGCATTAAATATATTATCCCCGCTTGAAGGCTTATCTACTGTTATAATCTAACTTTTACACTCATGTCTGCTTATAAGTATGGGCAGGTAAAAACTTGGCCTGGCAACGGGTACTAAAATCTGAGCATTTTTTGCTCCCTGCCTTTACGAGTCGACCATTGTTCGCGTCTAAAATTAACTTTTTACGGCATATGTCGCGTAGGAGGCCAAGCTTTCATTTATTTATTGGTTAAGCGGTTTATACCTCCGTTGTTGTGCGATTGCCGTAAACCGCACGTATACGAAATTTTACAATTTAGTATAAGTAACAGCTAGTAGCCTGAAAGTATATATAAGCAAGCTACAGAGTGCGCGTAAAAGTGTAAGCAGTTGCTCCCTAGATACAGACGACGTCCAACTAATGTATGAGAAGGTATAGAGGTTCAATAGTGCTGTCAATGGTGTTTTGCTACTGATTGACAAAGAGGTTGTATGCAGATTACTGCAAACCGTTCTGACTTTTTAGGCGTGCTCTGTAAGGGTTACATTTAATTAAGTACAAATCTCTTGAGGGTGCAAATCTCAAGAGATTTGTACTTCATTAAATTTAACCCTATATAAACGCTCTAAACTGGGTATCTAAAACGCTAATTACGACCAGTCTCCGCCGGCTTGTTTTGTATGGAAATCCATTCCGCAGGGCTTACGTCCCAAGCCCTGACGAGATGTCAAATAGAGTTTGACAAGTAATTTCTATAGAAAACATGTAACGTCATCAGATTTTTTGTTCCTTTCTACGATTATTTTGACACTTTTGTCTATGCTCGGTCGAGCTATGACAACCGTGTGTACGACAATACTACGACAAAGAGCAGTTTCAACAATCGGCGCCTTGGTTGGTGTCGTAATTGAATTACTTTTGAAAAATATCGAAAAATAAAAACAACTATAACATTTTTGTGGATTGTTATAAATCTTGAGGATATTTGATACAATGTGGGTACAATAAGTACACTTGAAAAAGTAGTTATGATAGTTTATCAACGCACTAAAATTAGGTATAAAAATTACCACTTGCTATCTATACTTGCATCGAATAGCTATGCTAAGCACTTCCAGGGTCAAGATCAAATTGTAGATGTTTGCGCAAATAATCTTGAATTTGTAAAAAGTAATATGGTAATTAATTTTTATTATATTTTTACTCATTCAGAATGATAATAATATTATCTGTTTTCGTTGTTTAGGTAAATTGGATAATATAATTAATATTTAGGTAGGTATTAGGTATTTATTACATGTCTACTAAACTTTTTACTTCTTCAGAATGTCGATAGATGGCGTTTCTCATCAACCTATTGGAACTAATAACACATAGGAAGCGACCGAAAATTCTATTTTTGTTTGATATGATAGCAAATTCCAACGGCTTGCCAATGGCTAGCCTATTGCCGCGCGATATTCTTTATCAGTAAAAGCTATTACTAAAGATAGAGATCCCCGTAGGTGCACTCGGGTGTAAAATCATCATAACATGACATAACAAAATGTAACTATTTTATTACTTGTTAGGAGATACAATCATCACATCAAACCCATCACTCTAGAATGTCCGAAACTTTAAGGTCCTACTTGTGCTTATTTTTGCAGAAATATGTAACAGTATTCGATTGTTGTTGTAAAAAAAACACAAATTGTAATTATAAACACCATTTACTTAATATTATTAATTGGTTAGGCAGATAACAATTTGTAACATTTTCTTAACAACTTCAAGCCCTCTCAATTTGAGGTTTTGGCAGCACAACGGCCAGAATGGCGCGGTCTTGTAATGAGGCGAATCCGTGACTTTGGGGAGCAGCGTAAAGCAGACCTTGACGATAAACGCGATGAATTGAAGGCCCGTCCTCCCGCTGCCATTAACTTCAATTATATCAATGGCACACACTGTGCACGGGAGTTTACTGTCAAAATCGGTTACAATAGCCACCTACGGGAGCATCAGCGCCGGCGCGATCAGGAGTAGAAGTAGTCGCCATGGCCGAAACTGGCCGGAGAGATCATCATCATAATTTTTGTTTGCAACTGTTATTCATCCATCAATGAACCAGCATACATACTTAACTATTGAGTATTAAAAAATTACAGTTATATCATTCATGGTATGACCGAATGACGCTCTGTTACTTTTATAAGAGTGTTAGAACATAGGTAATATAAATATTTGGGAGTTTTGATTATTATTTTCTGCTGGATTTAGAATAGCGTCGTAAGGCGATAAGATAAAGGGATGAATTCAAGGCAGAATTGGGGCTGCTGGGGCTCCATATCAATACAACATCACATGTGTATTCGCAAAGAACGCTCTTGTATCATAACTTTTTAACGGGTCGTTGAACGACTCGGTGTCCCACACGAAAAAAAAACTGTTTAAGCACTTCACTTATATATGTAATGGTAATGGTTAAACGGACTGTTTTCCGCTTCTCGACGTCTACATGCGTGCGCCTATTTTGCGTGAAGAATGGGGGCTCCCTACCCTTCCTCCTTTCCCCGAGGAAGCTCAGCAATCCTACCAAATCACTGAGTGCCCCAGGAATTGACCTCGGACTTCCGAGGTGCTTTGCCTGGTATGTTGCCACCTCTTTGCAGTGTAGTACCACGTGGGCAGCTGTTTGTTCTTCTTTCATGCAGGCTCTGCACAGAGGACTCTCAGTAATACCTATGACTGATTGGTGCTTGTTAAAGTGCTACTTGTAGTAGGCTATTGTAAAACTCTGACACCAGGGTTTATCGGCTCGTTTGACGACATGGTTTCCCACACAAAGAGAGACAGAGAGATTTACCGGTTTCATATTTTTCCTGTCGTGTTATGCCAGCTAAGAAAAGCATCACCCCATTTCGACTCTTAGGTGTCGTAAAACGTTATTTAGAAATGAATTCAAGGCTTTGATCATGATCATGGTATTCTGTTCTGGTCATGTTGCGGCTTCAGATTTTAGTTCGGAGGTCCGCATGTACAAACTAACTTAAGAACTAGCTTAGAGTAACAGAATATCCATTTAAATGTATTTATCTTACCTATAACTATGAGTAAACTTACGTGAACTGTTATTTTATTTTATAATTGAATTGTTTTGAATTATAAATTTGGTTTGTTTTTGTGAACCTTCAATTTGAATGACATTAAGTATAGTGATTTTATCTGTGGATTTTATTGATAAACTCTTTGGTAATCAAAGTTGGTCACATCCAAATCAGACCACCATCAGACATGTCTAAAGGTGCCATATAAGAAGCGATATCGTCACATATCACGATATCTACCTGCTCGATATATCCCGCCAATTTTTTTAGGTAAATTATTATTTCTGTGAATGATTTTAAGCACAAAATTACTAACAAATTAGTTTTAATTCTAATCTAAACCGGGTGTCATTCTTTCTTTATTTCCTCGTCATATTGCTGGCACAGGAAATATAAAAAGCGTTTCGATATCCCAAAAAGGTACTGCGTAATGAAATATCCCACCAAAAACATAAATGTGAAAATTGGTAGCCAAGTTCAACGTTCTACCGAAAAAAGTATTGATATGAACATGGTCGCCAAGTTCAGTAAACATTCCTGAAATTAATTTCTTTATAAGATCGCTTAACATTCTTTACTAAAATAAAACAAACACCTTAAAATCTAGAGCACCTCACAGTTTGACTGGGCTAGTTTTCACAATTTCCTAATTGTTTAATATCTTGTTTATTATCTACTCTAATCAATATTTGAAGTCGTATTAAAAACTAGCCAAGCAAAACTGTGAGGTGCTCTAGATTTTAAGGTGTTTGTTTTATTTTAGTAAAGAATGTTAAGCGACATTATAAAGAAATTAATTTCAGAAATGTTTACTGAACATTTCGACCATGTTCATATCAATACTTTTTTCGGTAGAACATTGAACTTGGCTACCAATTTTCACATTTATGTTTTTGGTGGGATATCATTACTTCTTGTTAGTACTAAAGACGATACAAAGACTTTTAAAACATTCTACTTTTCTGCGTTTACGCTGTGTCACATTATTTTTTGAGTAATTTTCTTGGACCTTTGACACACTTGAACGCATTGCCCATTCATTATCACTAACATTTTTTTTGCGTTTTCTGCTTATTGTTAAACTTTAAATAAGGGCGGGTAAAGAGTTCGCAGGCGATTGTACTCTACTACACTATTATAGAAGTCTCTTGCGCTTTAATTTGGCTTTTAACACCTTGTATAGATCCACTTTTTACACCCTGTATATTGCCACATTTAACACACTGTATACATCCACTATTAACACCTTGTATACATCCATGATACTTTTAACAACCTGTATACATCCATGTTACTTTTAACACCCTGTACACTTCCACTTTTGGCACCCTGCATACATCCACTTTTAACACCCTTTATACATCCATGATACTTTTAACACCCTGTATATATTCACTCTTAACACCCTGTACACATCCACTTTCAACACCCTACATGCATTTTTAACACCTTGTATATATGTACATCCATGATATTTTAAACACCCTGTATACATCAACTTATAACACCCTATATACATCCACTCTAGAACCAACCTGCTGAGTAACTCATGGCTCTACTCTACGTTATTATCTACATTCATCAAAATAAATATCCATTCAAATCTTACTCGGTCGGTACTAAAGACCAATTTACCTTTGCCGCTGCGAAAATAAAATCCCATTCATTGTATATGGGAGTTTCAGAAGTTTAGCTACAAATATAAGTTTGTAATCACCCTGTTATCACAAATTCGTATTTTTTTTGTGATAAAATTGAAAAATTATAGATGTTTGATTTTTTCCTGTGTATTCACATAGTTATGGCCATTTCTCAAAAAATTGGCCGCACAACCTGCGCATCAGTTTATGTCAGATATCTTAATATATAAAACTCAAGAAGACTGACTGTCATCAACGCATAGCCTAAAGTACTGGACCGATCCGGCTGTAATTTGGCATGCAGATAGCCACTATAATGTAGGCATCCGCTAAGGAAGGATTTTTTGAAATTCAACCCCTAAGGGGGTAAAACGGGGGATGAAAAATTGTATGAAACTTTTTATTCCTTCGATATAACTGCTTCAAATTTCGTATTTAGGAAGAACTTCAGAAATAATGAATAACGTGTTTCAGCATTTTCCAATTTTAAACCCCTGAGGGGGTAAGAAAGGGGATGAAAGTATTATATTTACACGCAGGCCGCTCCTTTGAAGCTACAGTTTTGAAATTTGGCACCCTTATTTTTAATAAACAGTTGATATTATTTTGATTAAGAAGTATTCAAAATTCATCCCCCGATGGGTTGACATAGGGGATGAAAATTACGCATTGTCGTTAAAACCAAACCCTTGGAGCTAGAAGCGTGAAATTTGGCATGTGTATTCATTAGGCAACGTTAGCATCCACTAAGAAAGGATTTTTTGAAATTCAACCCCTAAGGGGGTAAAACGGGGGATGAAAGTTTGTATGAAACTTTTTATTCCTTTGATATAACTGCTTCAAATTTCGTATTTAGGAAGAACTTCAGAAATAATGAATAACGTGTTTCAGCATTTTCCAATTTTAAACCCCTGAGGGGGTAAGAAAGGGGATGAAAGTATTATATTTACACGCAGGCCGCTCCTTTGAAGCTACAGTTTTGAAATTTGGCACCCTTATTTTTAATAAACAGTTGATATTATTTTGATTAAGAAGTATTCAAAATTCATCCCCCGATGGGTTGACATAGGGGATGAAAATTACGCATTGTCGTAAAAACCAAACCCTTGGAGCCTGAAGCGTGAAATTTGGCATGTGTATTCATTAGGCAACGTTAGCATCCACTAAGAAAGGATTTTTCGAAATTCAACCCCTAAGGGGGTAAAACGGGGGATGAAAGTTTGTATGAAACTTTTTATTCCTTTGATATAACTGCTTCAAATTTCGTATTTAGGAAGAACTTTAAAAATAATGAATAACGTGTTTCAGCATTTTCCAATTTTAAACCCTTAAAATTCATCCCTCGATGGGTTGAAATAGGGGATGAAAATTACGCATGGTCGTAAAAACCAAACCCTTGGAGCTAGAAGCGTGAAATTTGGCATGTGTATTCCTTAAGCAACGTAAGCATCCACCAAAAAGGATTTTTTGAAATTCAACTCATAAGGGGGTAAAACGGGGGATGAAAGTTTGTATGAAACTTTTTATTCCTTTGATATAACTGCTTCAAATTTCGTATTTAGGAAGAACTTTAAAAATAACTAATGACGTGTTTTAGCATTTTCAAATTTTAAACCCCTGAGGGGGTAAGAAAGGGGATGACAGTATTATATTTACGCGCAGGCCGCACCTTTAAAGCTACAGTTTTGAAATTTGGCACCCTTATTTTTAATAAACCGTTGATATTATTTTGATTAAGAAGTATTCAAAATTCATCCCCCGATGGGTTGAAATAGGGGATGAAAATTACACATGGTCGTAAAAACCAAACCCTTGGAGCTAGAAGCGTGAAATTTGGCATGTGTATTTCATAAGCAACGTAAACATCCACTAAAAAGGATTTTTTGAAATTCAACCCCTATGGGGGTAAAACAGGGGGTGAAAGTTTGTATGAAAATTTTTATTCCCTTGATATATTTGCTTCAAATTTCGTATTTAGGAAGAACTTTAAAAGTAATGAATGACGTGTGATGAACTCCTTGATCACAACCTTCAGTTAGTTTAGTCTATAGCTGTAAGTTGACTGAAGCTCTGTCATCATCATACAATGTCTGATCTTTACCTAGTATTTTAATGTTGAATAAAGCCAATATTCTTGGTTTAGTCTGTCTTTAAATGTATCAATTTATTCAACATTAATTTTATCGCCTTGCGAACTCTACTACAATGCCTGATGAAACAAAAAAGGTAACACCTTCGTCGATGTCGAAATGTCTGCGACCCGATCGCTTTGACATAGAACCTTCCATACCTGGCTCAGATATCAAATGGGCCCACTGGAAATATTCTTTTGAAAATTTTATCGCTATAGAAGCTAATTCTGCAGACGAAGATCTCAAGTTCAAAATTCTCGCAAATCATATCTCGCCATCGATATTCAACTACATCTGCGAGTGCACAAAATACAAGGACGCAATTGCTATTCTCAACGCTACATACGAAAGAAAGCAAAATATTATCCTAGCCCGGCACCGCCTTATTAGCAGGAGACAACAACCTGGCGAATCCATGGCCGAGTATTCAAGAGCTCATACAATACTCGCTCGTGACTGTGTTTTTAAAGATGTTACCGCTAAAGTTCACCAAAACGAAGCAGTACGCGGTGCATTTATCGCTGGCGTATCATCGTCTAAAATTAGAGAAAGGCTACTGGAGAAATCTTCTTCGACTCTCGAAGAAACCCTAAACTTAGCCATATCGTTAGAAACTGCTGGAAACACTTCACAACTATTAACGGAACCCAGTCCTTCCACGTCATCTGCTACTGTCAATGCTGCCATACCTGAAGCTCACAATCTAGCTATATCGAGCACCCGACAAAATCCAACGCATCCTAGTAAACCCACACAAAATAAACGTCGGTGCTTTTTCTGCGGCGGTCCTGTTCATCAAAGACTTAAATGCCCGGCCAGAAATGCCGATTGTCAGTTGTGCTCAAAGAAAGGACATTTTGCCAACGTCTGCCGCAGTTCTAGTGGGCAGACCCAACATGCCGCAAACGTTATTATCACGCAAGACGATGACTCTCAATCTGAACTTACTGACCTTCAACTTCTGACGATACTGGCTGCCGCCCCAGCGAGCCTACGAAAAACGACAGTCAAAATAAATCTTAACGATATACGCGCAGACGCCTTACTAGATAGCGGCAGTTCGATTACATTTATTAATAACAATCTCGCTCGATCTATGAATCTTAAGCGTATACCTTCCCGACGAGCGGTAGCCCTCGCGTCCTCCAACAACATCTCGTACACTGAAGGCCATTGTTACGCGAACATAGAAATCGGTAAGCATAAGTACCAGCGCCACCCATTACACATCTTGGCCGGTCTGTGCGCAGATGTAATCATAGGACAAGATATACTTGAACAACACAAGTCAGTGGAAGTTGAATACGGGGGAGAAAGAGAGCCCCTGAAGGTTTGTAATGTGATGGAGGCCTGCGTTCCACCAGCATCAGTGTTTACTAATCTTTCACCTAATATAAAGCCTATAGCAATTCGCTCGAGACGGCACTCACAAGATGATCAAGAATTTATAAGCAATGAAATCAATAACTTACTCAAAGATAACGTAATCGAACCCAGTGTTTCACCATGGCGAGCACAAGTGCAAGTCGCTGGAGGGGGACAACATCGCAAACGTCTAGTAATCGATTATTCTCAAACAATCAATAGATATACGGAGCTAGATGCGTACCCTCTACCAAGTATCGACTCTATAATAACGAAGGTAGCGAAATACAATATATTCAGTCAAATTGACCTCAAAAGTGCTTATCATCAAGTTCCAATACTACCTACAGAAAGAATATACACCGCTTTTGAAGCATGCGGTAATCTCTACCAATTCACCCGCATACCGTTTGGAGTAACTAACGGAGTGGCTGCGTTTCAGCGAACGTTGCATTACATTATCGAATCTGAAAAACTCAAAGGCACCTATGCGTACCTCGATGACGTCACCGTATGTGGGATAGATAAAGATGACCATGACGCGAACCTTCGCAGATTCATGGAAGCCGCTGAAAAATACAAACTGACTTTAAATACCGACAAATGCACCTTTGAAAAGGAATCAATCGACCTTCTTGGCTACACGATACATCATAACACCATCAAACCAGACAAATCTCGATTAGAACCGCTGATAAAACTTCCAGTCCCGAATGATACTGCCACCTTAAAAAGAACACTTGGCCTGTTTGCTCATTATTCAAAATGGGTCAATAACTTTTCAGCTAAAATAAGACCACTAATTGAAGCGACTCTACCACTTACTCAAGATGCAATCGATGCCTTCAATAATCTAAAATCTGATATATGCGAAGCTGCCTTGGCTGGAATAGACGATAAAGAAATATTTTCAGTTGAAACCGACGCCTCGGACTTTGCTATCGCGGCTACATTATCTCAGAAGGGTCGACCCGTAGCGTTTTTCTCACGTTCTCTAAATGACTCTGAAAAGAAACAACCAACAATTGAGAAAGAGGCTAGTGCAATCGTCGAAGCCTTACGAAAATGGAGACACTTTTTAATCGGAAGACACTTTCTTTTGATCACTGATCAACAGTCTGTCGCATTCATGTTTAATCAAAGACATTCGAACAAGATCAAGAACGAGAAAATTGAAAGATGGCGCTTAGAACTGTCTTGTTTTAAATACGACATTATATATCGACCTGGGAAACAGAACTACGCCGCCGATGCACTCTCTAGAGTTTGTATGTTTATCAACACGGAATCTTCTAATTCAAAACTAGTTGAACTACACCGATCACTCTGTCACCCTGGCGTCACACGCATGGTCCACTGGATCAGGTCAAAGAATTTACCGTACTCTGTCGAAGAGGTCAAAAGAATGACGGCGGCGTGCCCTATCTGTGCCGAAATTAAACCTCGATATGTCAGCCAACAAGGCCGTCTCATAAAAGCAACTGCGCCGTTCGAAAGACTGAACATAGACTTCAAGGGGCCTATTCCGTCAAATACACAAAATCGGTACATTCTCACGATTATCGACGAGTACAGTAGATTCTCCTTTGCGTACGCTTGCAAAGATATGACTTCTGCAACAGTTATCAGATGCCTGACAGATCTTTTCTCTACGTTCGGCACTCCGGCTTATATTCATAGCGACAGGGGTACATCCTTCTTATCAGACGAACTGAAACAATTTTTGACTTCACTCGGGGTTTCCTGCAGTCGTACCTCGCCCTACAATCCCCAAGGAAATGGCTTGGTAGAAAGATTAAATGGCACACTGTGGCGCACTATTCTATTACATCTTAGATCGAGTAACGATGACGTCGCAAACTGGGAGAAAGCCTTACTTCCAGCGCTACATTCCATCAGATCACTCCTGTGCACAGGAACGAACTCGACCCCACATGAGCGCATGTTTAATCATCCTCGCCGTTCAACTAATGGCCAATCCATGCCATCTTGGCTACATTCACCGGGGACTGTCTTCATGAAGAGAAATGTGAGGGCATCAAAATACGACCCCGCTGTAGAGGAAGTTGATCTCTTACAAGGCAACCCTGAATACTCTTTCATCCGTTTACCAGATGGACGGGAAACAACGGTATCAAATAGGCGTTTAGCGCCTCGACCACAGACTGATGACGATGATGAGGAGCCTGAACAATCTCTTAATCAGGAACCATTAGAACAGCCTCAACCGGAACTGCCCGAGCTTCGCCGCTCTGCCCGCGAGCGCAGACCACCGGGGCACCTGCAGGACTACGTGGTTTCGTAGGAGGGGTGAATGTGATGAACTCCTTGATCACAACCTTCAGTTAGTTTAGTCTATAGCTGTAAGTTGACTGAAGCTCTGTCATCATCATACAATGTCTGATCTTTACCTAGTATTTTAATGTTGAATAAAGCCAATATTCTTGGTTTAGTCTGTCTTTAAATGTATCATGACGTGTTTTAGCATTTTCCAATTTTAAACCCCTGAGGGGGTAAGAAAGGGGATGAAAGTATTATATTTACGCGCAGGCCGCACCTTTAAAGCTACAGTTTTGAAATTTGGCACCCTTATTTTTCATAAACAGTTGCTATTATTTCGGAGTTTTAAAAAGGAGAGTGGGAGGAGATCGAGTGGGACAGCGAGAGGGAGAGCGGGAGGGAGAGCAAGAGGGACAGCGGGAGGGAGAGCAAGAGGGACAGCGAAAGGGAGAATTAGAGGGAGAGCGAGAGGGAGAGCGGGAGGGGAGCGAGAGGGAGAGCGGGAGGGAGAGTGAGAGGGAGAGCGAGAGGGAGAGCAGGTGGGAGAGCGAGAGGGAGAATAAGAGGAGAGCGGGAAGGAGAATAAGAGGAAAGCAAGAGGGAGATCGAGAAGGACAGCGAGAGGGAAAGCGGAAGGGAGAGCGGGAGGGAGAATGAGATTGAGAGCAAGAGGGTCAGAGAGAGGGAGAGCAGGTGGGAGAGCGGGAGGGAGAGCGGGAAGGAGAATGATAGGGAGAGCAAGTGGGTCAGAGAAAGGGAGAGCAGGTGGGAGAGCGGAAGGGAGAGCGGGAGGGCGAATGAGAGGGTCAGAGAGAGGGAGAGCAGGTGGGAGAGCGGAAGGGAGAGCGGGAGGGAGAATGAGAGAAGAGCAAGAGGGTTAGAGAAAGGGAGAGCAGGTGAGGAGCGGGAGGGAGAATGAGAGGGAGAGCAAGAGGGTCAGAGAGATGGAGAGCAGGTGGGAGAGCGGGAGGGATAGGTCCCACTGCGCCACATCAGCCGTCTTTTAGATTATACATAACATGTTTTGGCGTTTTTTCTGTTTATCTCTAAAAGAGAAAGGAAAGGGGCAAGATGTTTGTGTATGTGTTTAAGTGCAACAAATCATGAAGCGCAATATACTTAGGTATCTATGTTATTTCTTATGACTACGCGGGCGAAGCCGCGGGTTTTAGCTAGTTTTTTATATTTATGCACCCAGCTGATAACTTTTGCCATATTCGTTTTTAAACACAGTTCTTACACAAAGGCCATGTGTATATAATATCGCTCGAGGTATATTATATATTTTTATTCTGATTTTTACGTATATTTGGTCGCTAACCTGCGTGTCTTTTCACGATGTGCTTAAGTTTAAGCATTAAAAAAATATATTAATGCGCAAAAATAAAATATTCTACCAAACGTTTCTATTTACGTATATTCATAGGAGAAGAATCACACAATATAATAACCTAATATTCATTATTCATAACATAAAATATAATTTAAAGTTTTGTACGAACATTTTTGTCGTTAATCTGCAAATGTGAAAACACGATCGTACCGCGGGTACCACTTCACCTCTCCCGTCTCACTCTGCAACACCTGAACCAGCCATTCACTAGCAAACATCTGCTGAGAGAAGGCCTTGTCAGTTGTTCAGTTTCCGGAGAAAAGGCGAGCTATATATCGGATTCTGGAGTTTGTAACGGGTATGTAGTCGTTTTTATGCCTCTTTTATGTAAAAAACTATGCGTGCAACGGGCACTCATTTCAAGTTATAATGTGTAAAATAGTGTTTGCTTTAATGTGTCTAAGTGAGCAATCCTTGAACAAAATGGTTTTCCTGTGATGACGAAATAACTGCTATTTAGTCGTTAACCTGCCGGTCGTTCACCTGTCTCAAAAATGCAGGTGAACGACCAAATAGCAGGTTAGCGACAATTATCATACAAATGTGTAATTAATAATATAAAATAAAATGATCTAATTCATTGCTTAATATTTTACTAATTTGATAAAAGTAGTCCCAAATTTATTAAACAATAATTTTAGAAGGGTTTTTTCTAAAAAACATTGAATTTTTCATAGAGATACTTTATTATACTTATTAAAAGTTTGATTTAGTTGAAGTGCAAAAATGTTCATATGTGTGCTGTACGAATTTAAGTTACTAAATGATTAGGTATTTTGTGTTTTTGTTGCTGAGAAATTACAGCCCGTACCCGTAGTCGTTAACCTGCTGACGTTACTTAGTAAATTTGTACTAAAATGTCGTTAACCTGCACCTATTGTCCTTAACCTGGCGACATTGTCGTTCACCTGCCTCCCTCGTAATTTAGATTGCCCATATTTCCTAAAGTAATGAAAAAAATTGCTTCCCTCCACTAAATATGTAATAAAGAACCATTAGTCTAGCTAGCAAGATATTTTTTTTCGCGAAAACACGAACTTTTTAAAAACACGCAAAAATGAAATCTTGCGGCCAATTTTTTGAGAACTGTCCTTATCTAGGTGTATGCGAAATTTTAACCTCTTGACGCATAATGTCCGATGTCCGTTTCGCACCCAAGTCGCACAAAGTCCGATTCGCACAAAGTCCGAGTCGCACAAAGTCCGATTCGCAGAATGTCCGAGTCGCACAAAGTCCGATTCGCAGAATGTCCGAAATAAACATAGGAAAGGAATGTGTACCTAATAAAAGCCTAAGGTACAGCCAAGGTCTAGACAAGATCTACTAAATGACAGCTGCCAAATTCAAACATGGTTTTTCTCAGTAAGCATGCAAGCTAGATTGCAAGTTTCTTGGAAATAGACGAGATGATGATTTCGATTTCGAATGACAGCTGTCAAACTCAAAATTTGTTTTTCTTGGAAACTATGCATGCCAGACAACTAGTTTCTTGGAGAAAGTTGCTGGTCTTGAACAAATCTACATTTCAGGTGACAGCTGTCAAACTCTAAACGCGTTTTTCTCGGAAACTATGCATGCCAGACAACTAGATTCTTAGGGAAAGTTGTTGGTCTTGAACAATTCTGCATTTCAGGTGACAGCTGTCAAACTTTATACGTGTTTTTCTCGGAAACTATGCATGCTAGACTACTAGTATCTTTGAGAAAATTGTAGGCCTAGACAAGATCTATGAAATGACAGCTGTCTAACTTCAAAATGGTTTTTCTAGGTCAACATTAGGGATTGCAATCCCGCACCTGATTCAATCCCGCGGGATTCATTTGCGGGATTCATTTGCGGGATTGGGCCAATCCCGCGCGGATCCCGCGGGATCCCGCATCTTTGTAATCATGTTAAAAATCTTATTTGAAATACATATTTTTCTTCAAAAATCGACTTTAATTCAATAAAAATTAACATACCTATCATGTGGAGCTAAAATAACTAAATAAAAATTGAGATAAGTGTTATCAAATTACATTTATTTCGTATTTAGAGCTGTGTTCAATTTTACCCTTTATTCTTACTACTGCTAATATTAATTTGTTAAACCCTTTCTCATACATGTGACAGGCAAGAAGTGTTTTTATTGTCTGCAATATTGAGCAGGGTATCGTTGAATAAGTATTTAAAACTTCGGGAGAAAATATTACTATCTCAAGATATTTGCTTTTGAAAGGGGCGTTTTTGAGTCATAAATTGTTACAGCTGTAAGTACTAAAGCATAGAGGCTATAAATTTGATAAAAATAAATAATATAGGTCTCAATCTAAAGTTATCATGAAAAATATATATATAACGGATACTGAAAAATATCAATCAAGTTTTAAGAAAAATATAAAAGGTTTTCTATCTGCGGTTAAAATTAACTTTGTAACGCTAAAAAACTTCAAATTAAAACTGCAATACCCTATTTGTGAGCATATCTGACACACCCTTAGCCAGGTTGTTTTAGTAATATGAATGAATTCTAATATTGTATTGACTAAAAATTAAAATTAGGGGGCAAAATAGTCACTTCAGTTCAGATCAAAACTTTCATAAGACTTATCAAATAACAAATTTTCAATTTACTAACTTAACTTCTTAATTTCATGAGGGATACCGAGTCGTTCAACGACACAAGAACCCTGGTGTCAGAGTGCTTTCACTCTAGCGTCTAGATAACTGATAAGTTATAGAAGAATGGTCTAAATTAAAGAGTATTAATGGTTTTACGAGAATTCAAAAATTCTTTTACGAGAGAAGAAAATGCTCTTGCAGCTTCTACGCTAATAGTTTAGAATGTTTTGATAAATAGGACATATTTTTAGGAACTGAACGTCGAGTTTTTGCTATTAGTTTTCAATGTGCGGGATCCGCGGATCCGCGTTTTGAAGTGTGGATCCCGCGGGATTGCGGATCCCGCACTGCGGGATTGCAATCCCTAGTCAACATGCAAGCTAGATTGCAAGATTCTTGGAAAAAGTTGTAGGTCTTGAAAAGATCATCATTTCGAATGACAGCTGTCAAACTCAAAATTCGTTTTTCTCGGAAACTATGCATGCCAGACAACTAGTTTCTTGGAGAAAGTTGCTGGTCTTGAAAAAATCTACATTTCAGGTGACAGCTGTCAAACCCTAAACGCGTTTTTCCCGGAAACAATGCATGCCAGACAACTAGTTTCTTAGGGAAAGTTGTTACAAATGTACATTTCAGGTGACAGCTGTCAATTTACTACTTACTTGTTTTTGTAACTCACCTGATCTGCAGATTTCGTCAAGACCAACAACTCCCCCTTACAAACTAATTGTCTGGCATGTATAGTTTCCGAGAAAAACACGTTTAAAGTTTGACAGCTGTCATTCGAAATGATGATCTTATCAAGACCTACAACTTTTTCCAAGAAACTTGCAATCTAGCTTGCATGTTAACCTAGAAAAACCATTTTGAAGTTTGACAGCTGTCATTTCATAGATCTTGTCTAGGCCTACAATTTTCTCAAAGATACTAGTAGTCTAACATGCATAGTTTCCGAGAAAAACACGTATAAAGTTTGACAGCTGTCACCTGAAATGCAGAATTGTTCAAGACCAACAACTTTCCCTAAGAATCTAGTTGTCTGGCATGCATAGTTTCGGAGAAAAACGCGTTTAGAGTTTGACAGCTGTCACCTGAAATGTAGATTTGTTCAAGACCAGCAACTTTCTCCAAGAAACTAGTTGTTTGGCATGCATAGTTTCCGAGAAAAACAAATTTTGAGTTTGACAGCTGTCATTCGAAATCGAAATCATCATCTCGTCTATTTCCAAGAAACTTGCAATCTAGCTTGCATGCTTACTGAGAAAAACCATGTTTGAATTTGACAGCTGTCATTTAGTAGATCTTGTCTAGACCTTGGCTGTACCTTATAGTCTAGTAACTAACGTCACAGCTATTCGGATTGACCCATGGAGCTGAAAATCGTCATGTAGGTACTTCTTGACCTCCTGATCAAAATTAGACATGGAGCCCAGCGGGCACCACCCCCCTTAACCTTTTACCACCCCCCCTCCTTTACAAGGCGTAACTCTTGAAGTAATTGACTTGAAGGGTAGTTTTTATGTTGTATCGTGCGTGACACCTCTCTTCAAGCTTATTGTGCCCTCAAAATTACCCTTTAGGTCCCCCGGGGGGGCCAAAGGCCCGAAAAGTGGGGTGTCCCGTACTTATATGAGATTTTCATATTTTCAAGCTATCGACTCCCAAGAGATATCAAAAGTTGCGTAATTAGACACAGATTGCAAAAAAAACTAATATATCTTTCAAAATATTCATCTTTAAGGCTCTATCGATCGTTAAAGTGTTGTGACTACGAAACCAATATATTATTGTTTTTTTATGTTCGGCAAAGCCCTAATATAAAGATAAATATTATTTAAAGATATTTTAGGTCTTTTGCAATTTGTGAGTAATTCCGCAACTTTTGATACCGCTTGGGAATCGATAGCTTGAAAATAAGAAAATCTCATACAGGGACGGGACACCCCACTTTTGGGGCTTTTGGGGGCCCAGAGGGCCCAGAGCGCCCAGAGGGTAATTTTAAGGGCACAATAAGCTTCAAGTGAGATGTCACGCACGATATGAAATCGAAACTACCCTCCAAGTCAATTACTTCAAAAGTTGCGCCTTGTAAATGAGGGGGGGGCGGTAAATAGTTAAGGGGGGTGGTGCCCGCTGGGCTCCATGTCTAATTTTGATCAGGAGGTCAAGAAATACCTACATGCCGATTTTCAGCTTCATGCGTCAATCCGAATAGTTATAACCAGCTATGGACGTTAGTTACTAGACTATTAGGCTTTTATTAGGTACACATTCCTTTCCTATGTTTATTTCGCACATTCTGCGAATCGGACTTTGTGCGACTCGGACATTCTGCGAATCGGACTTTGTGCGACTCGGACTTTGTCTAGAAGTGGGTTAGGTTTTTGATCTATAGGTATGTCAGTGAATGATAAAAATGCCGATTTTTGATCGTCAATATTTTCATAACCGTTCAACCTATGTTTATGAAATTTGGTATTCTAAGTCATCTCGGAGGTCTGAACACGTTTACTAAATTTGGTGTGCCTATCTTCAATAGATTTAGAGTTATGAGGGGGTAAAAAGTGGCTCTAAATGGTTCGTGTAAATATACACACGGCCCGGTCCGCCAGTTCTTTGCTTGAACTTGGCTGGACACGCTGCCGCGTGTCTTGATAGTTTAATTTCTTAAAAAAAAGCAAAGCTGCTGTAAAGCAGTTGCTTATATGATTCTTTCGAATTTTTAACAGGAAAATTATGTATGAAGTGTAGATAAAATATTTTAAATTTGAGGTTAGTATAGCTGCAAACAATCAAAATTTACTATGCTGAAAACCTGATATTTAAACGTTGACTACGAAACTCGCCTGTGAAGGTAAGCGATATGTGTGGAGGGATATATCGAACAGTATCGTTATATGCAACAATATCGCTATCTATGCGGGCACCTTTATTTATACCAGCATACATGCTGCCCTCATAAGCATAAGCAACGCACTTGCATTCCGATCGATTTCGAGAAATGGCGCCATAAAGTTTTTTTTTGTTTTTTACGTGCACTGCCGAAACTATAACGAATATCAAAATAATTTTTACTTTTTACTTTGCACACGATCGTGTACTTTACAGAACATGGCCTTTTCTTGTTCTTTTTATTGTTGTTATAAAGTTAAAAAATAAGAAAAAATCTCATTGCCTAGTAAACATAATTGAAATGTACGCATTTTATTAGGCATAACAAATGCAATTGCGTCGTTTGCGTCGCTTATGTCTAGGAAATCTAATTGCGCTTTTTATGATTAATATATTATAGAGTTAGCCCTTCTGCAGCAGAGTTCTCTGACATGGTTGCAATGACCTCTGACATGGTTGCAGAGTCCTCTGACATGGTTGCAGAGACCTCTGACATGGTTGCAATGACCTCTCACATGGTTGAAAAGTCCTCTGACATGGGTCCAGAGTCCTCTGACATGGTTGCAGAGTTCTTTGACTCGGTGGCAGTGGCCTTTGACATGGTTGCAGAGTCCTCTGACATGGTTGCAGAGTCCTCTGATATGGTTGCAGAGTCCTCTGACATGGTTGCAGAGTCCTCTGACATGATTGCAGAGTCCTCTGACATGGTTGCAGAGACCTCTGACATGGTTGCAGAGACCTCTGACATGGTTGCAATGACTTCTGACATGGTTGCAGAGACCTCTGACATGGTTGCAATGACCTCTCACATGGTTGAAAAGTCCTCTGACATGGGTCCAGAGTCCTCTGACATGGTTGCAGAGTCCTCTGACATGGTTGCAGAGTCCTCTGACATGGTTGCAGAGTCCTCTGATATGGTTGCTGAGTCCTCTGATATGGCTGCATTCCACTGACATGGTTGCAAAGGCCTCTGACATGGTTGCATAGACCTCTGTTCTGGTTGCAGAGTCCTCTGACATGGTTGAAGCGTCTTCTGACATGGTTGCAGAGGGCTCTTAAAATCGTTTCAGATGTCTCTGACTTGGTTTCATAGTCCTCTGATATAGTTGCATTGCAGAGAACACTGCTATGGTTGCAGAGTCCTCTGACATGGTTGCAGAGTCCTCTGATATGGTGGCAGAGTCCTCTGACATGATCGCAGAGGCTTCTGACGTGGTTGCAGTGTCCTCTGACATCATTTTAGAGACCTTTGACATAAATGCAGCGTCCTCTGACGTGGTTGCAGTGCAGAGGCCTCTTAAAATAATTTCAGAGGCCTCTGACTTGGTTTCATAGTCCTTTGACATCATTTCAGAGGCCTCTGACATGAATGCAGCGTTCTCTGACATGGGTGCAGAGGCTTCTTAAAATTATTTCAGAGGCCTCTGACTTGGTTTCATAGTCCTCTGACATAGTTGCAGAGGCCCCTGACATGAATGCACAGTCGTTAGACACGGTGGCAGAGTCCTCTGACATGGTTGCAGAGTCCTCAGACATGGTTGCACTGTCTTACGACATGGTTGCAGAGGCCTCTGACATGGCGGCAGAGTCCTCTGACACGGTTTCAGAGTCCTCTGACGTGGTGGCAAAGTCCTCTGACATGGTTGCAGAGTCCTCTGATATGGTGGCTGAGTCCTCTGACATGGTTGCAGAGTCTTCTGACATGGTTGCAGAGTCCTCTGACATGGTAGCTGAGTCCTCTGACATGGTTGCAGAGGCTTCTGACATGGCGGCAGAGTCCTCTGATTTTGTGGCAGATAACTTTTGACATGGTGGCAGAGTCTTCGAACATGGTTGCAGAGTCCTCTGACATGGTTTCAGAGTCCTCTGACATGTTGGCACTGTCTTCTGACATGGTTGCAGAGTCTTCTGACATGGTTGCAGAGTCCTCTGACATGGTAGCTGAGTCCTCTGACATGGTTGCAGAGGCTTCTGATATGGCGGCAGAGTCCTCTGATTTTGTGGCAGATACTTTTGACATGGTGGCAGAGCCTTCGAACATGGTTGCAGAGTCCTCTGACATGGTTTCAGAGTCCTCTGACATGTTGGCACTGTCTTCTGACATGGTTGCAGAGTCCTCTGACATGGTTGCAGAGATCTCTGCCATGGTTGCAAAATTATGTTTCAAAACACCAACATTTTAATCTTATGCATCGTGTATGTCAAATGCGTTGGTTATGTTTAATATTCTTGCAGTTAATATTTTACCGAAACTACACATAAAGTTCACATAACTGACGTATTGGATTTTGCGTTGTTTATGTTTAGTGGTTATGTTGATTTAGAAAACCTAAACCTAATTATAATGATCGTTAGTGATCTTATGATATTTATGTTTACTTTTATAAAAAGAAATGTGTGGTGACATACGCCGTAATAGCCATTACGATAATTATCACTAGGATGTCCATTTTTTTGGCGATTGCGTTGGTTATGCTTAATAGAAATATGGGATAAAATATAGATATTTAAAAAAGAATCAGTGATCCTTGTAGATCTCATTACGCCGATTCCGAATATGTATATAACTCAAATCGCCAAAAAATGTCGATTGCGTTGCTTATGCTTATGAGGGCAGCATGTCCAACCATATGTCTTTGCCAACCATATATCTAAAGGTGGCTACATACATAGCTATAGCGCACGATATCGGTCTATATGTCGCAGTACGATGGTAGAAACAGGTTTTTGGCCAAAAGCCGGCATAGAGCAAAATCGTAGACTTTCTTCGGCCATCGTCCTAAGCTGATCTAGGTTTTTGGCAAAAACTTTGATACCAGGGTCCATCGGGTCGTTCGGCAACTTGGTGTACCACTCGAAGACAAAGTAGTTCCCTTGAAATGCAAAAAAAGCCATAATACTAAACGAATCTAGGTTTTGGCCAAAATCCTAGGTTGTTGGCCAAAAACTAGATCAGCTTAGGACGATGGCCATAGGAAGTCTACGATTTTGCAATATGCCGGCTTTACCTAGGTTTTTGGCCAAAAAACAGATTCTGCCATCGTACTGCGACATATATATGCTGGATTGCCACCTCAGTCGCCTTTTTTATTCCTTTCGAAGATAATTTTTGGCTATAACAATAAAACATATGAAAGTGGAATCATAAATAAATTCCATAATTAATAATCCAATAATTCCATCAATTGTAAGTATGATATCGTCGTCTCGTCTGAGAACTACCATCGAAATAATATGGCAGTGTTGTGATATGAAACGATATCGCTACGTATGCGGGCACCTTAACAAACTCTACCTAGTAACGAAGGCCAAAGGAAGTCTACGATTTTGCCATATGCCGGCTTTTGGCCAAAAAACTAGGATTTTGGCCAAAAACCTAATTCTGCCATCGTACTGCGACATGTTCGCACTTTCGGTAAGATCCATTTTGTATTTACCTCATTTGACTTGTAACTTCTGTTATGAATAAGTAATTTTATTGTATTCATTGTATCCATACACGAGACCCCAGTATCGAGCTTTGCACAACTTTCTGACTGACATCTAGCTGGTGGGATAGCTTTCTAAGTTTCAGCCTCGTTGGCCATGACGTCATGACTGGTAAGACGCACTGATTGAATCGAGTCTTGTGGAATTGAGGCAAGGGTGATTTTAGCACATGACGCAACTACCCAAATGTTGCCCAGCGCATTGCATTGTTCTGTTCTGATCATTCCAGTCTCTTCCCCAACTGCAATGTTTTCCCTAGTCATAAGAACTTCTGGAAAATTCAAAATCTTCGACAGAGACTGGCTCGGGGATGACGTACGGTTATTTGGTTCTTCTATTACTCTCTTAACTTGTTTGCAGCGATTTTAATGTTCTTTGAAGATACCTGTAAAAACCTTTTTTTAAATTGTTTTATTCGTTTATTCCCCAGAGGTTAATTCTAAGAAGGGTTCAGACTTACGCGGGCTCTACGCGTAGTGTGCGCAAGTTGACGCGTATTAGAATAGAATAGAATGGTACATTCTAAGTACAAAGTCACACCACAGCCTACGTGATGACCACCGCAGCTCACGTGAGCGACCGGCACCGGCTGATGTAGGCTGCGCGGGACGGAAGACTTTGTATTAACTCGCGGTGGACACGGGTAGTGGTGTGGACGCGGGTAGTGGTACTAGGCTGAACTTGCAAGTATCGAAAACAGCGACGCATTATGTTATGTATGACCGTCTAGTGCAATTTTGGAAAGTATACTTAAGTAAATACAATTGTTGCTTCATGGTAAATGCAAGACCATTACAAAATGGAAAATAAGATAGATCAAGCAGAAGACTGCGATTACATCTGAAGAAAACACCGCTTGCACTGCGCTTAGCAATAGTGGTAAGTATGGCAACTACCCTTCAATCGAGCCTGTGTCCAACAGTGGACTATTTTAGCTGCTGAAGAACAAGAAGACATTTTATAATGAAAAGGAACTAGAAACAACATTTTGTTTACTTACATCTCAAACGAATTTTTCTTTGCATATTTACCTACAAGTACCTATTTAGGAACACATTTTAATTATATTTTTTTATAAATGAATTACTTTCATAATTGCCTTGCACGATTTGTATGATATTTGAGTAAATTTGTTTAATTCAACGAATTATAGGTTTAATTTTATTTCTGCGTTTTATTCTATTATCTTTACCGTTTGACATTGTCAAAAATTATCAACAATATGAAATTATAGAAAAGTGTGTTTGTTTGTTTATTTATCTTTTCTGCTCCTACACGTCTTCGTAAAAGTGCAATTTTATGTTGCTTAGGTACTATTTTTGAGTGTAGTTATTGAAAAACTGAAGAGCGATATAGTTATTATCACGGAAAAACATCTAACAAACGTTAAAGAAATCCAAAAAACAGAGAGACGGTGTCTCACAACTCGATAATAATGTGCTACAAGATAGGAGAAGAAAATAAAACTGGAAAAACATCGCTGGAGATTCTGATTAAACGTTCTCATATCTTACCTTAAATTAGTCCTTGTACTTTTCGTCAAAAAAGGTTATAACGAGATAGAACATGATCGCGACTAAAAATTAATTAAAATTTTATCAAAATAAGGCGAAGACAACAAAAAATAGCGACTAAATTGACTAGAAATCGAGAAGAACTAAAAAATTACAAGACCTTGACATCTATCCTCTTCTAACTCTGTTTGACAGAAAGCCACAGCAGACTAACTAAAAGTAAGTTAAGAGAATGTGTATCCCGAATTGTTAGCATTGTACCGTATATTATAATTTCCTCCGTAATACTTTATGCTAACCTAACTACCTGATAACACGTAGGTGAGTAATAAAAGTTTGTAGTTGCAAATGTTGCAATGTAAGCATTAATCAAATTACCTAATCTTTGGCGTCACAGAACTTGGAAAGAATATTGGCGCGATCACACAAATCATGATCGTTGTGTTGCTGGCAGAGTAAGAATAGCACCGACTTCTCGCTTTTCGTGGAGGTCGTAAGACGCGGTGGAGGACCTAACCTGACCTAAGCAGGGTCCTGGAGCAGAACAACTCCACGCTTAAAACCAAAACGGGGACTCTGCCAGGGCGCGTGGTACAGAGATCTAAAGCACACTCCTTTAGCCGAAATTTTTTTCGGTTGCCTTTTCCTGTATGTCCGACGCAACGTCAGAGCATCACAGCCCACAGCCACACACTAGATTAAGACCACCTACGACAGATTAAGACCAATGATAATAAAAGGTAGGGTAAAGCCGCGGATAACCGCTAGTCTACATATGCATATACGAAAGTTTGAATAAAATCTCAATCAATTGGTAAATCTCTCTTCAAGGCAAAATAAAAGTTAAAATTGTCTGTGGTTACATATCTTGCCTTCCCTTCTAGCAGTTTTGTCGAGGGGGGAAGTGACCATATTCAGGTTAAATACGCTCCTCGACACGGCAAAAGGGTTTTCAGAGCCCTGGTAGCTAGTGCCGTACTTAGCTTACTTAAACCAGTAAAACGTCTTTTTACCTAGCTCAGTACATACAAGTAATTTGATGGTAAAAACGCATCTGCATCTAACTAGGTAGGACTAACCAAAGAAAAGTGGCGTGATTTTGTGTGTGTACATGAAAAGTAATATAGGTAATACATATTTAAGCAAATCACGTAAATCTATAAACAAATGACTGTTGCTAAATTATCTTCAACTCAGCGCGACTGCGTGTAATCTTCGCCTAATGGGTAATATTATAAAGAAAGATCGCCGACTATTCAACTGAAACGCGAACAAAACAACGATTTGTAAATTGTAGCTGACGTTTGGTACACTACCTATGCAAATTGGGAGTTCGCGAATCGCTAATTTAAGTAACTCTACCCACCTCTGCCCACTCAAATTTGCTTTAAAAGAAAATCCAAATAAAAAACAACAATGGTACAAATTGATTTTAAAGTTTTCGATTCAATGTGTTTCATCATTAAACCAATTTGGAATTAGGAACTTGACAAAAATGAGCGTACTCATTGAATTTTGATTCCACAAAAAAGAGTATCGTTCAAAAGATGAAAATACGTCTGCCATTGACGGGTGAAACAAAAGAAGTCGAGTCTGTAGTAGGGGTGACATATTACTGATTTCACTTCTCTATGCATCCGTCTTAGCTTGGTCTTAGCTGCCAAGTATGACAAAAATTTCATAATCGTTCTTTTTAAAGTCTCCTCAGTGTGAACGCGCGGTAAAAACAACTTTATAGACATTTATTTTTTAGATTTAAAAAAATATATCAATATATCTAAAAAACCTTTTTGACAAGGGTCAAATCATAATTATCGTCCGATATCGCACTATGACGCATGCTGCTTCTGCGTGAACTTTCTGGTATTATCATACGAACTTATACTATACAGGGTGTTAAAAAAGTAGTGCGTTCCTTCTGTCAAATGTAACCTACTTCACATTGTCTGTGATTTGATTTTAAAAATATAATCTGCCTTCTTCCTTGGATACTGAACAAACATCTTTTCATTTACTGAAAATATAAAACTTTATTGAAAATATTACGCTACATGGCAGCAGAGCGTTAAAATCGCTCGGAAAATAAACTATGTGACGCTAAAAAACTAAAACCAAAAGTAAAAACTAAAAACTAAAAATAAAAAAGTCACATAAAAAATCCTAAGGAAAATTCCCAAAACGAAATAAAAATGGAGTTGACGGTCAAATTCAAAGAACCAACCAACGTGGAAAAACAAAATATAAGTGAAGTGATACAAATACATATTATGCCTTCTAAAGGAAATGTTTAACAGTTTAAATAAATTGACACAGAGAGCAACAAAACAGACATTAGGAGGTCTGGTTCTGCAAAATGTCTCAGTTGTATAAATATATCAACCAGATGAAGAAAAGACGACCCTGAGGATGCAATTGCTGATGATGAACAGGATACTGACAATCTGCATGACGAACCCTAGTAGTAGAAGCGGCGGATCATTCTCTCATCGTTGAAATATGAATAAGCAGTACTTTTAATAACCATAATATTAACCATAAACTCTGGAAGATAGCTGTCGTAAACAGCCGAAAAATAAGTAAAACGTAGGTAAGAAAAGAAAAGAAAAGAAAAGAAAAGAAAAGAAAAGAAAAGAAAAGAAAAGAAAAGAAAAGAAAAGAAAAGAAAAGAAAAGAAAAGAAAAGAAAAGAAAAGAAAAGAAAAAAAAAAAAAAAAAAAAAAAAAAAAAAAAAGAAAAAAAAAAAAAAAAAAAAAAAAAAAAAAAAAAAAAAAAAAAAAAAAAAAAAAAAAAAAGAAAAGAAAAGAAAAGAAAAGAAAAGAAAAGAAAAGAAAAGAAAAGAAAAGAAAAGAAAAGAAAAGAAAAGAAAAGAAAAGAAAAGAAAAGAAAAGAAAAGAAAAGCATTCCATGGGTTTGATGTAGTATGCTAAGCGTGTTCAAACTTTTTATAAAAATAATAATTTGTTCACACAGCACTCTGTACAGCCAATTGTCACTAGGAATACCTACTTCGCACCTTTGCTCAGCTGAACATGACAATAAGTACCAATTCGCTATGTGGCGCTCAGAACCAGGGTTGAACATTTTGATAAAGTTTAAAAAATAATATTTATTGAATTTATATTTTTACAATATGTTTGAACATGCTTAGCAGAAGAACGCGTGGTTTGAAGGAACGCAGGTACTTTTCCTAACACCCTGTATAACTTTTACGAAGTTTCGAATAATATTTTTACTTAAGTTTATGTATAACATCTTATCTTCGATAAATTACAAACAAAAAACGAAAAAAACTATAGTAACTATAGTAGTAATAGGTAATAAATAACTATAAGCTGTGCCAATACGAGCCAGTCTTTTGGACACCGGCAGCTTACGTGGACGTGAATCGCACTTATCGTAGTCTTCTTTACTTTACCTTTCAAACAATACGCCCTACCATTGCTCGAAGACTTCACCACGGTGATCTTTGACTACTGCACCATGGTCCGCGCAGTCACGTCCTTGCCGCTGGCTTTGCTATTTATAGCTATTGCAGTCACATTAAATGGCCAAAGTAAGTAAATATTCTAATAGTTTAACACTTTGACATATCACAAGCTAATCTACAGTGATTTCTGAATACTTACTTTATTTCATCAAAATCAATCCAGTGTTGCCAAAGATTGTAAAATCAACTGCATATTAGAATTTTCTGTGCCGCCGATAGTATGAATCGTGCCTCGTGATGTCATCATCCCGGAACCTTGTATAGAAGACAGGTTTAATTTTTTTTTGTGTGTAGTAGACACACTACGACCGAAATTACGCGATTAAATTTCGCGGCTGAATTCCGTTTTGTAAATTTTCGGCGTTTTCGGTTGGGAAGACACCCAAATTCCGTCTTCACACAAATTCCGTCGCGTTATTTCGGTCGCAGTTTGTTGAGACGAGACACAGCGTAGTTGATTTTAGAACGTTATTATCTTTGGAAATACTTGACCGATTATGATGAAAAATAACATTTTAGTTTTGAATGTCATACCTACTCATTTTGATATTTTCTTCTAATATCATAATTATTGTTGGTACTTAGTCATTTTAGTGATCCTCATGGGAATTCCACCAGTACGTGTCGTAAAAATTTACTAAGGGATTTATCCAGGGAATCGCAAGCAGCGTTCTCTGTGAACTAAACGTCTTGCTCTGCGCTCGCCAACCCGCCTGAAAAGTGGCAAATACCTGCCGATACGGGGGAGATCCATATCCAGCAGTGGACTCTTGTGGCTGTTAACGAAGGGAAGTTTTGTTTAGTGGCTCAGATAGAGATAATAATTACTTTGTGGTGATATTATCGCGATTTGTATACCTACCTCTTTCGAGGTCGGCCTACACTAAGTCATTTCATTGTATAGGCTAAAGGTACTTTACTTTTACTTCACTGATATGTAGTTACAAATCATCTTACCTTTTAGTTAGGTATTTAATGGTGAGGATGATGAGAATGATCATGATGATGTTGATGACAATCCTTACAGGCACGACCGCTGCAACTTTATCCGGGCCTGCCCCGGAGGCAGTTGAGAAGGCTTTCACCGGTGAAGTAAGGTACTACGACGTGCGGTCTAACAAAGAAATCGTATTCAACTGCAACCTCGCAGGCACTATCACTTGGTGAGTTTACCTATTACTTGCAAAATTTACCATAGCAGGCAGGATTGGAACCTTTCGACTTTCGGCATCTGTATTGCCGACGCCTCTACCAACTATCGCGATTCTATGCTAGTTAGTCTAGGGATAGTTTTGCAACTAATTCCCACTAGATAGAGACCTGCCACGCGTTGGTGGCCAAGATATAATTGCTTAATTCACAGGCTAGGATAGAACCGCGGTAGTGGCGTTGGCAGACATTGGCGATGCCAAAGGTCGCTGCTCCACAGTCCACTGCTACAAATGGGCCTCCCCCAATTGGGGGGTATTCCCATTCTCACCGTGCTTGGTGAGAATGGGAATAATACGTGAAGGTGTTATGCTCAAAGGAAGGGAACGCTGCTACCCATTCCCTGGATCCATCCCGTACGCCCGTAGTTGCCTTGTACGATACCTAAGGGTAAACATGGGGTGATGCTATTCTAAGTCGGCATCACACGGCAATACTCTCAATACGCTAATACTCTATCTATCACGTCATTAAATTTCTTATTTGGTAAATAAACATGTAGGTACGCGTGGTAGTTATCATATGAAACCTTGCACTTTTGAACTCAAATGTAATTAATATTTTGATAAGTCAATTTCTACTTATTGTTTTTGATTATGTAAGAAACACTCGTTATTCTCGAAACGTTGTCCTTGAAAACATATTTTATGAATAATACATTATCAGAAATCAATTTTCATTATGTAATAAATGAAATAGTTGTAAAGCTCTTCCTTGTTAGATTATTTGAGTGATCCATCTTTCATTTTGTCTTCTTCTCTAAACGTATCATTAGTACTTCCATAACAGTGATATTTAAATAAAAATACTGATTATTCTCTTATCTTATACCTTTAAACGAGCAAGAATTGTATATGACGCAGTGCGATGGCAGAATTAGGATTTTGGCCAAAATCCTAGGACTTTTTCCAAAGTTCGGCCATCGTCCCAACCAGACCCAGGTTTCGGCCAAAATCCTAGCATTTTGGTCAAAAGCCGGTAAATGGCAAGAATGTAGACTTCGATGAGCTCTCATCCTAAGCAAATACAGGATTTAATTAGTAATAAGGCTTTATTTCTCTTCATAGGCAAATCAATGGAACTGATTATGAGAAAGCCGATACCAGCCACCATTATGTGCGTGAATCCTCTAGCGGAGTGGAGAACGGTCAGCTGATTATTTACGCCCCTCTCTCTGAGGACGACCATGGAGAGTATAGTTGCTCCAATGGCGCAAAAACGCAAACCTGGAAGGTACGTATCCGGCTTGCTAACTTTACTAACGGCGAACGTGCACCTGCCATAGCCGTACGTGCCGCGTCGCCGGAATGCGCATGGTGCCGGTACATGCCGGGAAAACTATTAGCCGGCCTCTAGTAGTTAAACAAGTATTAAAAAAACGGCCAAATGCGAGTTGAACTCGCCCACCGTGGGTTCAGTACTAAGATTTGTAGGTCATTCTGGTGGGTAAGGTAAACCTCGAAAAAAAACAATCTTTAAGAAATTTGGCTAGTTGTCCAAGTGGAAAATCATATGAAATATAGGTTTACCAACCAGAATAACCTACATAAATCTTAATACGGAACCCACCGTGGGCGAGCACAACTCGCAAGTAGCCGGTATTTTTTCTAAAATTTTGCCTTTACTATACTTTTAAGAGTTACAGCTCCTGGAACAAATTATGGCTCAAAAATTCTACTTTTAAAAGCAAATATCTCGAGACAGAAACATTTTACAAATAAACCTCCCCTTAGTTTTAAAAGACCTATTCAACAATACTCTACTTACCTAATATTGCAGGGGTAAAAAAATTAAAAAAAGTTTTGTTCTAAACGAACAATATGCGTGTTTCTCGCCTATAGAATAGCATAGTATGCTTAGATAGTAATTAAAACAATTTTTTTTTCTCAGTTGATGCTGCGTCCCCGCGCCAATCTGCAGTTGGCCTAACACGTGAAATAAATTCTTGTTCTATGATTGTACGATACCTAAGTATATGTGGAAATAAATGAATTTTGATATGAATATTAAATCAAGATTTTGAATCTTGCGTATAATTTGATAGAGCCAAGCAAATTTTGTTTGGCTCTATCAAATTATTAGCAAGATCCAAAATCTTATAAACGAAAAATTTATTGTTTTACTTAACCTAGTGTATCTTCTTCATCAAAGCTCGGTATTAGTTAGCAACTAGTCGATAACTAGAAGGATACAGTAAAAATGCCTGAAAAAGATTGTTTAGTTATTTTTGACTAGCGGCCCGTTAACATGTAGGTAGGCATTCTAGAACTGATCAGTAGGAAACCAGGGAACAATCTATAAAAACTTAGCAGCTCCAAGATATCATCATTTGATGGCAAAACCTAACCTTTCAACATAAATTACGTTAAGGCCCGCCTGCGACAATATAAAAGGCAATGATTCCTCGTACCCGATGTCAATAAATAAATTGTACCGGGTACAGGCAATATCTTCTTCCTTTCTTTGTAACATACACAACATGTATCAGACAATAAACCCAATTTTATTTCTTCAATTTCGCAAATGATTACCTCCTACCTGTTGTTCTAAAAGAAACGTATTTTTTTAACCTAATGCAATGTTTATACTGAGTAAAATTTTACTAGTGACCCATAGCGAAAACTCAGGAAAAGGAACAACTTGCCCCAAGGAACATAGGCCGAAATACTCTATTTTATATGTAGTTCCAACGAATTGTAGATCTGCCAAATTTAAAGTAAGTTACAGTGAAACTATTATAGAATTTACCATAACGTATGTATACCTGTTGACCGCAATAAATAAATTATGAATTATGATACTATTTATTCAGGTATAATAATCAAATAAGTTCATTGTTCGAGTAGGTAGGTAAGTAAAAGTAGCAACTGCGTCATTTAAAGAATCTTTTGTGTCAGCCTACGTATGATAACCTTGTTCACACATGTCCGAAATTCGTAAAGGATAATTGGGTTACTATAGCAGAGATGGCGCGATGTGACCCCAACGAACACACAGCCACCTAGACGCCTAATGTGCCAATTTCTTCAAACAAATAATTCTGTCAGCATGTTGAGGTGCGCAGAGCGAAGGAAGGGCAATGGGAAGCGTGCATGCCGATTGGCCAGAGGTCAAGATCGGTGTAAGAATAGATGAGGCGTCTTGGCTGAAAGTATTCGCCATCTGGTAGTTTACGTGGTCGCTGTGTTGTCCAACCAACCGTAGTACCTACCTATAGGGTGTGGGCGAGTCTTTTGTCAGTAGAAAAACAATTTACGCCCGACTTGCCCCAGGGACGCGAATTTGCATAATCACAGCTGAAATGTACTTCAAATGTACCTAGCTACTATTCTTCTCTTATCAGAGTTACCTACCTACATACTTATCTCTCAACGCAAGTTACCTTCATAAGTTAAAGTAATTGCCCAAATTAATAGTTAGCTCCTAAGGGTAGCACTAAACCGAACTAGATATATGTGAATGGCATAAATATGACGTGAAACATTATTCTCACAAATTGTCACATTTCTTTTATACAATTTAAAAATGCTGCAACTGAACTTTTAACAAATGTGTTTTACCTAACCAACCTGCTTGTATTGAATAGTAAGTACAAATAACGTAGGTACATTATGAGTAGAATTCAAAAAAATGATTTCGGTTGTACGATAAGGTCAATCATACCTATAAAATAAACATCACTTTGAGGTCTTGTCAAATAAACTGAAATTAGGTATTTGAACATAAACAATTATCAAAATACGCTTATAAATATGTATATTGCCTTAAGAGATTTTACTGAACTTATTCTAATTTTAGCCTGTGAGTGACAACATCATTAATAAAATTTATGTAAGTAGGTACCTAAATGAATTATATTTTAAACCTTCACCAACATCACACTTGCTACTCCCATCCACTATCCAATACCTACCTAATTTAAAAATAAGTATACCTACCTAAGTTTAGGCTGTAATGACCAAAAGTTTTTGACTTGCGTCAAAAATGTACGCTCTGTATGATTGATGAGGATAGTTGGCTTCACCACACATTCCAAGTTTTTCAACCTACTTTTAAATCTACTAAGTATCTGTATCTACAGGATGTAAAAAAGAACTGCAAATAGGTATGTATATTAAGCGGTGAACGAGCCCATGACACTGAACAACTTTATCCAAAGAACACAAATCGAAAGTGAAAAAATATTGGGACGTTCCGTGTCAGTTGCATGGGTTCTTTCACCTCTTAAAATCCTAGCAGTTTTTTCTTTACACCTTATACCTATAGCTGTTAATGTTGGGGAAATACCAACAGACGGCAAAACTTATTCAGGATGTTTAATACCGTTCGCAGGGGAAATACGGAAATTGCCAAGACAACTTTGTTAATAAATAGGTATCGTAGATCGTCGGAAATTTGACCTTTGCTACAATATTTGAGCCAGGAAAATTAACAAAGATGATTATTTGAACGTCTTTCGAAAGTAAACGCGATTAAATGTTAATGTTTAAGCAGTAATAACTGGGTACCTATTAGCAGCACTTAGTTACTCTAAGGCGCTTAACAAATATTATGTCCGTTGATGCGTTATTTTTGCGCAGCGCTATCCGTTGCGTTTAAAAAATATGATTTTTCGCCTTATTTTTATACAAATGCGGTTTATGCGAAATGGTTTGACAGACGCATCCGTCAGCGGCCTTGGTCAGTGCAAAAATAGCGCACAACCGTCACAACCCTGCGATGACGGAAGCATTTGTCAAATAATTTGACATAAATCATAATATATGTATGAGTATGAGGTTGAAATGTGTATTGTCACAACGCATGCGTTACGCAACGAAAATAACTTTTACTCGTCCTTCATACAGTTACTACGAATTACCAACAAACGTTGACTTTTTGAGTGAGTCTCTCTCTCTTCGTGTGGGACACCGAGTCGTTTAACGACCCGATGAACCCTAGTGTCAGTTTTTCAACCGCCTACTACAAGTAGCAGGCCTCTGACGTGGTTGAGTAACTGACGAGTTTGAGTAAGTAACTAACGTTAAGCTAAGTTCTGATTGAGTTTGTTCTCAGAGCCAACAAAATACTTGGAAGTTGTAGGCGTAGCTAAGAGTAGTACTTGTCCTTAGCTTTTATTATTGGAAGCGATGGTAATAACCAGTTTGTAATCAAATCATCATTTGATTTTAAGGTTCCGTGGTTATTTTTACTTAAACTATTTTCACTTACGGTTTGCTTTTGTGGAGATCCTGAACCCCAATATTCCGGTGATGTTACGCGTGTAAACTGGAGTTACCTACTGCGATTGGCTGCTCAAGGCATGCATTTCTGTCTACCCTCATTCTTCTGCGTTCTCCACGAAAGCAAACTATGACTGAAAACCTTTGTCTTAAACCCCACAATGTATCACCAAATGGAAGGAGGGTTATAAAAGTTCCAGAAAATACATACGTGATTAATGGACGGCCCCCTATTGACTGTATCAATCTGAAAAGCAAACCATGGACGTATAAAAAACCTCAAAAGCAAACCTTTTATACGTCCATGAAGCAAACAAAAATGATCATTTGTTAACTCAAAATTTCCAGTTCAATAACAATATTCGTGACCAATCCATTTTCTTAAGCTCACCAATATTATAGGTATTTCACCGCATCGCTACTATGGCTTCGTGTATCCAATGTATACAGCTTTGCCTTAACGTTTGAGTTGTTCAGCTTCTCTACAGATTCTGTTCGACTCGATTCTTCGAACCATTATTTAGTTTACTATTTTAGACACCAGGTTTTATACGTTCGTTTGACAATTTGGTGTCCCACTCGTAAAGAAGAAGTCGGCTTGTTATACCCTTTCTTTTACTCACGGTACGGTATAGCTCAGTTGCAAACTGTCAAAAGTATAGTCTCATGTACCTATCTCATTACTTCTGCGATTATATGATTCACAGGGTGCGTCGACCCTTTCATGTTTTAAGCGCATCCAATAACGTGCTGTAAAAATTACAGAAACAGTCAAAAACTCGATAATTTAGACTTTTATTATTAAACCCGAAATCTAGTAACATACAACTAGTCTAAATCCTACCTACCGATCTAAATCCTATCGAATTGAGAATTTTACAGTATCGGTACTGCTGTGGCTTCAGCTATCAGTTCGAGCAAACAGCGAGTAATAGGTAAGAGTGATGCAGTTGCGGCACGCTTCCGCACGTAGCCCAAATCCAAAACTAATCGACATTGAGCCTTAACATCGCTAAAGCCCTGTAATATCTTTAATTGTTTACTCGGTTTAAAAGGTACAGAAATACTAGTCAATAACTCGATGTTAGACCGTCAAATTGAATCCCAAATCCTAAAATTAGTATCCAAGCTCTATTGAACTGAGGATTGTGCTGTTGATATCGTACAGTTGTGGCTTCAGCTATCAGTTCGAGCAAACATCCAGTAATGCGAGTGAACTAATCGACATTGAGCCATAACATCCCTTGAGCCCTGTAAAAGCTTTTAATTGTTTACCTACTCAGTCTAAAAGGTACGGATAAAATAGTCAATAACTCGATGTTAGATCGTCAAATTTAATCCCAAATACCAAAACTAGTATGTACCTACTAATCCAAGCTCTATTGAATTGAGGATTGTGCAGTTGATATCGTACAATTGTGGCTTCAGCTATCAGTTCGAGCAAACATACAGTAATACGAGTTATGCAGTTGCGGCACGCTCCTGCACGTAGCCCTAATCCAAAACTAATCGACATTGAGCCTTAACATCCCTTGAGCCCTGTAATAGCTTTAATTGTTTACTCGAACCCAATAACGTCAATCAACGGATTTCGTTGTTTCTAAAACTATATGGGCCGAACACGATTGGAAATGGTTACTGTGGACACATATAAAAATGTTGCTGTGGATTACTTTTTATTTATTTGCTAGATGATTGTAGACGCTTACAGTCATACCTATTTTACGAAATAAAAATAATGAGCTATTCGAATATTATATTTAACTGATTGATACGCAGAAAATTCTGTTTTTTTTGGAGCTGTAATGACGCCTTTTTCTTATCAACAGTAGAAATTAATGTATATTCCTATCATCCAGTTATTCAACAAGGTCGGTTTTTAAACAATAAAATAATCCGACTGAGATCACATTCTTCGATGTCATTTCTATTACTATTACCTATTTCTGTTTTAAGAGGAGACAGTACTAATTCAGCCTTGGAAACAATGTGATGGAAAAAATTGGTTTTAAATATATCTTCCAGTGCGAAGAAAATCTTGTTACTTTGTTCCGTAAAATTATAGCAGAGTCTCATCTTCGTATTTCGTTCATTAGTACAATATTTAATAGATTTACGTCATGATGACAGAAGGTATGTTAGCTACTTATAATTAATTGAGTTAATGCTTAGAATATTGAATTACCTACTTACTTAGGTTTTCTTATACGGTTTTGTGATCAAAATCGTTAACAAATGTATAATCCGATCTTACCTTTTGACTTCCAAGCCTAAAAATGTAATCCTATATTCCAATTTCGAGTTCGTGTCATATCAGTAGCGTAGCGTCGTTGGACGACTGAACGTCCCGCAATAAGAGAGAAAGTGGGAACATACAAACATACTTTATTATTACCTATTATAGCACAAAATCGCGCGCCGTTTCCCTAATTTGTGCCTAGGTATAGAACGTGTGCTTTGAAGGAACGTGCTACTTTTTCCAATACCCTGTATAATTGACTTTAAATTAAAACGCATTTGATGTCAAAGATTTGATACAAGCATGTCCGACTTTACTCAAAATGAATTATCCATTTGTCAAGTATCTATTGTTTTAAATTTTATATTATCTAGAAAGAAATTTCAAGAAATATTATGTAAAATAGACGTAAGTGTTGTGTTAATTGCACTTTACGCAAGCTTTGCAGATAAGATGTTCAAGGTAGCACATCACTATACCATTGTCTATTGTCATTAATGAAATTGAACCTTAATAAATCATCACTATCATCCTGCCCTTATCCCAGTTACTTGGGGTCGTCGCAACACGTTTTGTTGAACACAAAATCGTGTTTCAAAGAATTTGGATTAATTTTACGACCGGCCGCCTACCAGACGTCAACCCTCCTTGGGAATGCTTTTATGGTGGATTTACCGCCACCATACGGATGAACCTGGCTGTTTGGATCGGGTTTATCCCTCGGTCGCCTCTTATGACCCCCACGGGGAGAGAGGGGGTGGTGCTATTCTACTCTGCCGGCACCACCAACCTTAATAAATATTCATGATATTAAGACATTTGGAATACAAGGTAGTCATTAAAACGCTCACAAAAACATCGCGAGCATAAAACGTTAATTAAATGTTTTATATCTACTGTAAGACCTACGCCTTTAACACCGTCATCTAAGCAAAATAATTGTTTGTTTAATTTATAATAAAATATAAATGTTTATATAATTAATTACAGTACGTTTCAGGTGTCTTATTGTAAAATCTTAGTATAATTAATTGCTAAATAAATTTTACGTTGATCAAAGTTGGTTTGGGCTAATTAAGTTATGTTGCATTATTTTATAATTAAAACGGCTGCAACATTATTCTGTGTTTGCAAGGCATATTTTTATTCCCAAGGGATGTTTTCAATGACCGATACGTTTAGAAATAATTGTAATACCGTATACCGAACCGAGTACTATTTACTTTCAAGCCAGTAGTTAGTCCTATGGGGAAGGTAACATGTGAACAAATAGATAGTCCACTACAAATTCTCACTTGTCTGCACAAGACATCCGCTTGGAGAGTATGTTCGTCCATTACGTAAGGTATATACTTAGGTAAAGTCACGGTAGCTACACTAGCTACGTAAACACAGTTGTAGATAAACAGTGACAATGACAACGATTATGGAAGCTTGTCTGTCATATTATATCTATTTGCGCCTACATATAAATACGTTCACAACGACTAATAAAACAACTACCTATTGATAAGCGGTAAAAGCATGCCTTTAGACTACGGATAAAATTGTATAAATATAAAAAATCTGCAAGATACACGAACCACAAATAGGTCATTCACCTTATTTCTAAGAGTACGAGTTATGTACTTAGCAAGTAAACATTGTAAAGATCCATTCTAAGTTAAAAATGATAGTTTGATCCAAGTTGACGGCGGTCCCGGGATCACCACATCAATTATTCTGATAACTGATCGACCGCGCTGACATTATATTGAAAACCCAAACAATGTTAAGGCCCTGTCCGCACTACGTTTCTTTTTTTTGCTTTTTTATGGTTGTAGTCTACTAGACCCTTATAATTTCGTCAAATAGAGACTCTACCAGCCGTTGCTATTCACCTAATAAAATAATGAGAACCTCTGTAAAATGAGTCTTCGTATAGAGTATGGTATAAGTAAGATCAACATATTTGACGTTCGTCTTAAACTACGTAACGCGATTTAGCGATTTTAATTCCTTGTTTATTATTATTCCTTATTTTTCGCAAAATCAGATTCTTTCTCGCAGTTTGGAAAGATTATTTTCCGTGTAATAATTAGCGCGGATAAAATTTACGCGAAAATATTCGCTTTGCGGCAAGCCTAACTTTAATTATTATAGATCAAAGTTTGAGAGATACCTCCTTCATGTTTGTTCAATGTTTTTTTCACTGTACCTTGTTATCTTTGCTTTTTTGTAACTGAACGATAGATTCCAGCAATTTCAATTGAAACTTTCAGGATGTCTGGTATTATTTGCCAATATTGGCTGGAGTCCAAACATGTTTCGGGTGGTTACAAATAACTGTCAGCTTTGGTAAATTTGCCTACAAATACCCTGGCGCTAAACATTATGTAAATGTATGTTACAGTAATTTAAGCCTTACTCAACATGTGGTACTTTTTCGCGAAATAAATTGATGAGTATCGCGCGCGTTATATTACATTGACATAAAATAAGCTCGAAAAAAACGTGTTAATACATAAAAGTGTCAGTTTTGATTGTGAACGCGTGGTGATGTTTTAAACGCGCGGTATGATAGATGTAGCTACAAGAAATTTACTCACATTCATTAGTTTACACCACCATGTCAGAGGCCTGCTACAAGTACTTTTATAATAGGTGGTAGAAAAATTCTGACATCAGGGTTCACCGGATCAAAAAGAAGAGTACCTAATTTATTAACCTCGAATGCTTTTTTTACAGCGCATGAACCAAAAGCGCGGCCCGAATGCGAAAAGTTGGAGGAAAAATAGAGGAACGAGTACCTTGCTAAATGCAGAACATAATTCAACCGAGGCCACAATAATATGTCTCTCATGTCTCTGCTTGATTTGTATTCCCGAACGTATGGAATCGGCTGCTGAAAATTCAGATTTCAGTTTCCAGTTTAGTGCCTATTTTAGACTGCTGTAGCACAAAATAGAGTTTACAGTAGGATCACTCGTCCTTATTTGGGATTTTCGCGATTGTCACTTGTTACATAGCTAGGGTTGGTACTGTCAAAAATCTCAAAGTACAAGGTGTTCCAAAGGAAATACATTAAATTGGAGACGTTGTGTAGACCATTGTACTGAACAATTTCCATTATGGCACCAAGTTTGAATTCTTAACAATTAAGAAGTTAAAATTTTCATACAAACTAAATGTCTTCATTTACTACAACCATTATGTATTGCCCCTTATCCAAGATTGCAACCTTGCATTTTTAACTTGTTGGATTTGAATCTTCGAAAAAGTTTTTAACATAGTTGTCTATGTTTTAAATTTAAACGAAAACTTAAGATAAAATATCTCTTTCTTGGTGTCAACTTTATTTTATTGCTGCCTCAAACTAAAAACGTCTTTACCACAAAGTAAGTATTGGCTAGCTTTACTTAGAGCACCCATAGAGACGCAAAGACAAAGGGCCAATCAGAGAACCCAGTAGAGTCTGTAGTGTCAGTTGTGTCAGTTTTTGACGAACATGACATTTGACTTTGGTCTACGCCACGACTGTTGCCTTAGCAACTAAATTACCGCCAAAACCGTTGCCTCGGCAACAGTTGTGGCGGTAATTTCAAAAGTTTTTCCAAGACGGCAACATGACATAAATAAAGGTCATAAATTATGAAGCTCCTTTCATAATGTGGGCCTCAATTAAATTTAACAAATTTAATATGCTAATTACTTCTAAACGAGGGGTTTTCATAACTTGGCCCCATAATGAAAATTGTTCAGTAGAATGGTCTACACAACGTCTCCAATTTAATGTATTTCCTTTGGAACACCTTGTATAAGAATATCTAGAGGTATGAAGAATTTCAACACAGCAATATCTGATCAAGAACGTCATAATGATTCTGAGCCAATTTTGATCCAAGAAATATGACATTTTTGGTAACCACATCTTCTTAGTTAACTTTAGTTTCTCTGAGATTCCACAGTTCATTCTAGTAAGCGTCAAAATAATCGCTACATCAGTAAAGACACCCTGCGCGCCGTCTATTAATGGTATTTTAAAGTCTTTTTTACTTCCTTCCTCAAATATGGCCTATTCGAGCCGTGCGTACTTAAGTTACAGTGGTTTCGCGCTTCGCACAGGCTAACCCATCATCATCTTTCCCAAAATGCTGTCTACATTAGGTTGGTCGTAGTAGATTGGTAGCCGCCTACTACCTACGTATAGTTAGTATAGTAGACAGTTTCAAAATTTACGTTAAGTAGGTACATACCAAGCAGATCACAGTTCTGTGCCATACCATAGTGTCCCTGTGTATGAACAGGAGTTCTGTTATAGTTTGTGCACATATTTGTAGGTTATGCACGCACAAAGTGAAATCTACTGGGTCACTTCGTAAAGAATGCTTACGTTAAAAATGCAAATACTACTTTGAAATTCAATATTTTGCCTTGGATTAATTCCTTGAATGTATTTTGCAAGAAAAAAAATCATATCGGTTTTCCAATCATTGCTCAAAGAAAAGAGTTTTTGCATTTCATTATGATTGTTGACTCTGGACTTTAGAAAGGTTAAACAAAGAAAGGATCAATGACCGATGGGGTGTTTCGAATTCTTGAATATACTTGAAAAATATCAGCTGTTCCAAAATATCATTATAGTATTTGCAAATATTGCATACCTAGGCGGATTTCGCGTATCTATCTCACCGGCATATCTACGAAACCGGCTTCTTGCATTAGTTAGCATGTAACACCTGCCAGTATAGGTACGCGTGATCTGATGGTATTCGGAGTATGAGGAGCGGGAGGGGGCGCACCTCCCTGCGTGTCCCGCGGACTCCCGCGCGACTCGCCGCTGTCACCCGCGTCGCTAACTAGATAAACTGCCCTCAGATCGTGCGCGTTCTGTATTCTTTTTTGTACTGTTTTTTTTTAATTATGGCAGATGTAAGTTGAAAATCAGTAATTTATATTGTTAATATTTAGTTAGCGTTGGACGCCCTCCGGCCAGATGGACCGATTACCTAAAAAGGCGACTGGTAGCGACTGTATGGCTAAAACGGGAGATCATTTTTCAAGGGGTCCTGGGAGAGGCCTATGTCAAGCAGTGGACTGCAATAGGCTGATATAGACAGATTGAATATTTATTTATACTTCTAATTTCTAATAACTAAAATAAATGTATCTAATTTACGTAGGAACATATCTTTGGACAAAACGAAATTTAACATTCGTGATTGATGGCCAGTTAATTTTGCCGATCAGTACCAAGGTATATTTTATTTTGGCTACTGCTTTGAACTTAATATTTATTAATGTTTCTGTGCTTAGAGCTTATAAATGTTTAGTTAGTGAATTATTATCACTGGGCTTATATTGTACTACTGCTTCAATAGAGAGCTCACGCCAAGAGGTTACGCGAGTCGAGTATAATTGATGTGGAAGCTATTATACGTAATTACATACAATATCCGCTGCGATTATCCTTGCAATATCGAGATAATGATCATTTTTGATTACGTAGGTAGGGTATAGTCATGCCCACATAGTAATTAATAATTTGGTATATAACTTATTTTAAGAATAAGGTAACGTCTTCATACTGGACGTAGGACGAAAAAATTATGTATCTCAATGTTCAGATAAAAAGTGGTAGGTTTAACTCGTAAGTTTTAACTCCATAAAAACTCAGGTAGGTTGGCTACTAAAAACTTTTCTTCAAGTTTCTGAATGCATTGTCGAAGAACTATCTCAAGTAGACCTAGGTTTTAAGTAAACTACTACTACTAAAGCCACAACAGTCCACTGCTGGACATTGGCCTCCCCCAATTAGGGGAAATTGCCATAGTCACCACGATTAAGTTTCTTTTTTTTTCAATGACTTCTCCATATTTGTGTAATGACTACCTATCAATAAGTAATATTTTTTGTATCCCGTTTTGAATAAATACTTTTGAGTTTGAATTTGGGATTAGCAGGCGGATTGGCGAGCGCAGTGCAAGGTGTTGCAGATATTCACAGGGAAAGCAGTTTCACATTCCCTAGATTCATCCCTTAGTCGCCTTTCCCTTTTACGACACCCACAGGTAGATAAGGTAGTTGGAATGGATGCTTTAGCCACTTAAATTGACACATACTTAATACTTACCTGCTTCGACTGGTTCCTTCCAAACCAAACCCATATCTTGACATCACATCTATAGAATTCGCAATTTACTGTAGCGTACGTAGATGTACCTACCTATTTACTGCTACGGCGTAGTATGCCTACAGTACAGGCGTAGCAGATAAGTAAATCAAGCGTTTCAAAATGTATACCTGTTACCGGCCAAACCCGATTTTAGGATAAACTAGTTTTTCCTAGGCCAAAGTAGTTTATCCTACATGCGGTTGGATAAACCGGTATAGACTAGGTTAAACCGGTCCGTCTGATGGCCGATAGGAGAAACTAGTTAATCCTAGGCTGAACCAGTTGAGCCTAAAATTAATAAGTACACTTCAGGATAAACTGGTTTGGCTTAGTTAAAAATGCTTAAGACTACAGTGACGTAGCTCTAGACGGTAAAGGGTAACGTCGGAGGACATCCTGGAGATGTCGGACACCCTGGAGACTCGAACATCCTAGAGGGTGGGGTGTAGCATTGGACACCCTAAAAGCTCGGACGCTCTGGAAGGACGCCCTACAGTGAGGCACTACGTACACCCTAGAGCATCAAACACCTGTAAGGCTCGAACGCTCTGGAGGGTAAGGGGTAGCGTCGGATACCCTTAAAGCTCGGACGCTGCCTGCCGAGGGCTGGGCTCCCACAGACCAGCGACACCTGTGATCTGACAGCTTGTGAGAGCTACCGCCGAAAGCGACCTTGCAAGTGCTCGCATCAGGGCCTACAAGGTGTCTGAGCCTTCAGGATGTCCGACGCTACCCCGCACCCTCCAGGGCAATTGAGCCTCACAGTGTTTGATGCCTACATCACTGTAGGGCGTCCCTCCAGAGCGTCCGAGCGTTCAGGATGTCCGATGCTACACCCCACCCTCTAGGGTGTTCTAGCCTCCAGGGTATCCGATGTCTCCAGGATGTCCGACGTTACCTTCTACCCTCTTAGAGCTCCGCCACTGTCACCTTAATCATTTTAACTAAGCCAAACTAGTTTATCCTGAAGCGTATTTATTAATTTTAGGCTCAACTAGTTCAGCCTAGGATTAACTAGTTTCTTCTATCGGCAATCGGACGGACCGGTTTAGCCTAGTCTTTACCGGTTTATCCAATCGCATGTAGGATAAACTATTTTAGCCTAGGAAAAACTAGTTAATCTTAAAATCGGGTTTGGCCGGTAACATACCTATAAGTAAAGAAATAACGCAATCAGAAGAAAACGGTGAAACGAGGCCCCGAAGGTTGGCTCTTTCCGTAGAAATGTTTACGAGTGCTACTACTGTTGCAGTAAACAATTCTCGGGATACAACACTTTGCGAACAGATTTATATATCTACGAAATTGTAAAAGTTCGCACAAAAATGAAAACAACCCTGGAACCGTCACCAACGTGAAGTTTTCGCTGCTCTACTCTGTAAATGCTATACTTTTCAAAGTAAGTTTAAATTGAAAGGCTTTTGGTTGAAACTAATTGGCATCTGTTTTCAAATGCAGAATTTCATATAAGGAATTTTATTTTTTAACTTGAATACATATATTTTTCTCCTATGTCACGTCAAGGCATTTATCACATTCAATGGTAAGTTATTGGGAACAGCGAAAACAAAAGGGATCCGTTTCGGCGGAATAGCAGGTATTTTAGTGAAAAATGTCGTTTGGCTTCTATGCATTTGGCAACACAAATCAAAGAGACATTTTTATTCCGCTTGATATACGGCATGATGCATACAGCTTCGCGGGTGTTGCATTTTGCGCTTTTACCCCGAACTACACAGTGTAGGTTCTTTTTTACATCGTAGATAGTTCACACATAAAAGCTTATTAAAATGTTTAAATATTGGTTCGACTTGTGTACTCAAAATGACAGTAAGTAAAGGATTAAATTGTGTTGTGGTTTGATAATTAAAAACTAAGTATGACACCATGATCTAGATAGTGTAAGGAATACGAGTTTCATTACTAGCCATTTCGATTTTCGAGGACAATTCGATGGGCCTAACCTTGTATGTATGGGCATTTGATTATCACCTTTAGAGACGTTAAAATTTTTAGTTATATGGGAATACGAGAAAACAGTTTCTTTAGCACAAAGAAAGAGAATTATTCTATTGAATCATCTTTTCGCGAACAATAGCTCTGTTCCGGCCTCAACCTCAGACAACTGCGAATAATTTATGTTTGCTACGAAGAAACTGCAATTACTAAGTTTGTGGGAGGGTGCCAAAACATAGCTTCTGCGGACACTGGTGATAGTTTACTTTGAAAGCCTACCTACATTTGATTCTGGCATATTTTTTTGCGAATGGGTGTTAATCACAGAAAACTGTATAACATAAAATGCTCCGTAGTGTAATGACGAAAACTAAGGATATACGAACATAATTACACTATCTCGTATACCTAATAACCTAATAACGTGTGGCTTCTTAATTTTACCTGAAATTTGTTGAGAGACTGAATCACGGCATAAATTCTTTTTGGGGCAGCATTTCATCCTGTCGGTAAAAATCTCCTTGGTTGGTTATACAACTGCTTGCCACGGGATCGAGAGCTAGTAAAATAATATTATTTTAATTGATTTTACTGTTAGGATGTTGAACTGCTTCAATCATATTAATCGTTCGTGGAATATGACATAAAATTAATTACTATTTGCTCAAGTACATAAACCGTGCTTTGATTATAAATCACTAGCGGCCCGTTAGCGGTTTTACCCGCTGCAGCTCATTATCCCGCGGGAAAAAGGCATTTTACCGGCATGTGTTATACATATAAACACTTAAAACTTCCCCTTGAATCACTCTATCTATTACAAAAAACTGCATCTAAATCCGTAGCGTGGCTTAGGAGGAGTTAGCAAATTCTACGGCAGACAGACAGAAAGACAAAGAAACGCAAGGAGCGACTTCATCTTATACTATGTATGTATGTATGTATTGATGACAGGCACGCCATAACTGTTATGGCAAAAAAATAGTCCCATAACAATAATTTTATTTAAATTTTGCTAACTAAATTGGACAGAAAGCCTTTGCTGAGGTTGAGATGTTGAGATCAACAAAAGCCAACTAATTTACAGACTTTTTTACGAATTTGCACGGAAACTTTATTACGCCATAGTAAAACGATTTTACTTTCCGTTTCCAATTCCCTTTTGAAACCGTTCATGACTAAATGCATCCAGACTTTGAAACTACAAATTGGCTGGTGGCTGCACTAACAATGATTGGACTGGACTGGAGATAATTTGAATCACAAATTCCATTTCAGTTAAAAATTCAATCGCAGATTTAATTTAGATCTTCGTTCGACTCAAACTAATCGTTTTTACTAAGTATCTATGAAGATAATTACTGTAGAAGAAAAATTGTTTGTCATAGAACTTGGATCATAGAATTTCAGATTAATATTAAACGAACACTCGTGTACAAAATGAAGATATTTCCAATGCAGATTTGACATGGCTGCTTTGTAGTTTTATAAACTGACTGCTATTTATTTGCATTTTAAATTGTTTCAGACAACATGGCCAGATGGTACATCTTTTAAATTATCATGCAGCAGTATAGTATGTGAAGAAGTCGGTACAAGAGTATAAAAAATCATGGAGCATTGAATTAATAATAAAGAACATACTTTATTATCTAGAATGTAACACAACAACATTTAGTTTTTTGAAAAACGCGCAAAATTTTTCATTACAGGCAGGATCTGATTTGAACCTGTGACTTTCGGCATCTGTACTGCCGTTTTAAAATTTCGTATTCAACTACATTATCAGATTAGTTTAGGCGATACAAGTATCTTGAGAAACAGAGTCATCGAAGGACCCTATAATCATTTATAGATGGTATGCGAATACTTACTTATTCATGAAAGCCAGTCCCTCTATCTTGAACATACTGGCTGAGCCGAAGCTTATCCTGGATTAAATTGCTCATATTGAGTGACGTTTTAGCTGAATGCGTCGTGTAGATAATCTGTTTCGTATAGGATTTAGGCAACAAAGGATCACAATCCTCACAAAACAAAACACGCGGTGCTAAGGGTCAGTGTGTCATTATCATGACGAGACTTTGACCAGACCATAAAACTAAACAACTACCCGGGGAACACTATGTTGGGAATTGACAAAAATAAATACTTCCCACACAAAGCCAGTTAATTCGCTGATCATGAATTTTGTAGTTATTTGAAGTAGTTTTTTTTTCGTTCCACCCTATTCGATAGTTTTTGAAAGTTGTTTAGTATAATATCTTGTCTTTAAAGTATTTGTTGCACAGTCCCCATATCACACCCGTTATAGAAGGTTGCTGTAGTGTGTGTGTATCTAACGTTTCTATAGTTTGTCCCGTTTTAAACACCACCCGAGTCATAACGTCTTCCTCCTTGCGTCGTATTTTTCAATGCTGGGGGTCGTGATTTCCTTGCAGCATTCGTCGTGATTTTTATGGCATTAACTTCTGCCGGATGGTGATTCGCCACTTGTTCCTTACCTTTGACAGAGTGAAGAGGGTCGTGTAGATTGGTGTCCAGGGTTTGGCGGCTCTGATCAGACCATCTGGTACGGCTACGTCCTCTTGGCCTTTTACCGCCAACGTTGCCTGTGACTACTTATCAGTTGTTCATGGTTGTGTCCTTGAGGTTTAAAAACTCTAGCAGTCTTTATAGTCATAATTTATAGTACTGGACAAAGGTAATTTGGTAGAGTTGTTGTAAGCTGTGGTGTAAAACGTTATGTAGAAATCTGAACGATCGGTCTGGGTGACAGTCTGCCGATGAAGGCTCGTTTATCCTCAAAACGGGCGCGTCGAGTTGATTTATTGAAGTCAACATTACTAGAGTGATCGTTTGCACATCAGCTGATAATATCGAGGTAATTTTGAGTGTTATTCTGAACGGATTGCCTTCTTCTGCTTCATCAGCCACAGCAGTTCTCTACTGGATATGCGCCTCCCTCGAATTGGGTGTATTTAGAATATTTACTATACTTGTCAATAATTTGGCGGGTTATTCTTTTTTTTTAATGAAATTCATAAAAACACTTGAAGACCAGAAAAAGTTTAAAAAATATTTAAAATAATTATAACTGTAACAGACAATGTAGATATTATTACTTTCTGTTAATAATATTTGAAGTTCAAGATTACGTGACCACATCTGAAACAGTAACAAACACGCTCCGATCCGTCACAAAGGGTACAGTTTCGTAAAAGTTGGTTGTTTTTGGCTCATCAAGCGTCGCAATTTTCTTCTTGTCACCCTTGTCACCACAGTATCTCCTCAGTAACAATGGGCACAATGCTTATCACTCCAAGCTCTGCTTGATAAATCACCCGCATAAGACATTCCGCAAAGAAAATTCAATTAATTCTCAATATACGCTTCATCTCTAAAAGCAAGCGAATTCTCATTGTCTGCGACATTGGGTACAAGGTTCTTGGAATTTGATACATGAAAAACATTTGAACAGACATGTCTACAATTTAGCTGTATAGTATTATAAAGACGATTTTTATCATTCGATTTACATATGTAGCTAACATAGCACTTTGAATGTATTAAAAAACCCAATACATAGATTATACAGTGTCACAAACTTGCAAGCATGTAAAAAATACAATGTGACACAAACACGCGTGGTTCTCATGACATAAGCTAAAAATTTGCTAACCATTTGAATGTGTAGGAAATATAAAAGTAAGTACTATTACCAGCAAATCTACCTATCCATATAAGGGACCAACTTATACCTACAAATTTTATCATGGGTACAAATACTATGAATTGAGGTGAATTTACTGGCGTTATGAAATCGGTAAACAAGATATTGTTAATATTTGAACCTGTTTCGAACACCGTATACGCCACGTTAAACACACATGAGATAAATTACACTCATTACACATTGATCCCGATGGGTGAGCAGTCGACCGCCACTCTGTAAGGGCAGTAAATAGATTTTCCCTACTCTATTTCTGAATTTTCCACATACTTACTGTGTAACAAAAGATGTATTCGTTGACAGACATTCTCTAGCTAGATACTAAAAAAGTTGTAGGTAAGGAATGGCGCAGAAGGAAACTTAAAAATATTTTGTAGGTATCACGATCCTTTCAAATATTACTTACCTTTCTATCATCCTGTCAATAAGCCATCAGTAATTGGATGAATTAAAATGATTGTAGGTAAAGTGGTGGATTCAAATTGAATCAATTTGTACAGCATTGACATTTCTGCGGTTAAATTTATGCTGATACCTACTAGAAGCCGCATTCATTGTACTCAAAATTGTTTAATTTGATATGAGGTTTTAGGATATTTCATGAATGAACCCGAATATCTACCTGACCTACCTGCAGCGCAGATTAAATACATCTACCTATTATCTAATGAATACTCGATAAATCTTTGCAGAAATACAAGCATGCCTCTGACGGCATCGCCTTCAGGTTATAGTATTAGTATTATTGATATCGATGGTTGTGTTCTAAACAAGGTTTTAAAAATTTACTAAAAAGTATCAGGTTTCACTGCATTTTAGAAAGCACGGTGTGATTACAAAGAAGTCCGGAGCGCGTTTAGACAGTGTTAAAATTATAACGATTACTGTTTTTCTTAACACACCTCAACCGCACTGAAAACGTGTACCAAAACATTCACAATCTATTGCAAAGCGTGAAGAAATGGCGCGCAAGGATTGTTAAAAAAGTTGGTAATGCACCCTTCCAACAGGGTCCACTACATTGCTAGTTAGTCTACGGGTGCCATTACAATTAGTACAAGGGAACCAGCAATGCACGACAAATCGGGTTCTGGTTGGTAAGGACTAAAAGCTCTCCGAATCCCGAAAGCTCGCTCAACTTGCTCTTCAGTTTGGCGCGTGGCGGCGTTCAGGACGATCGCACGCACTGCTGTCTGCTGTACCGACATCGACAACAAACTTTGTCGAAAGTCTCTTTTCGTCTGTGTTTTGTGTTTATCGAACTGTTTTTTGATTTCCTGTGTCCTCTGAGATGGTTTAGTGATTGTCACGGGAACCTTCTTTCTTCCGGGATGCTGTTCTTTCTTCTGAGCGCTGTGTTTATTGCAAGTAAGAACCTGATAAGTATTATAATTATTAAAAATGTACGCATAATATTGATATGGTTAAACTAGATACGACATAATATTTATATTATATTTAATCAGACAGGACAAAATCTATGATGTTATGATGTCATATTAATACAAATTGACATTCCGGTTCGAACTTTTCCTGTAGTATTTGAGATTGTTTTTTGGTTGGAATCATAAAACGTTTCTTTAGGACCGGTGAAACATCTTATTGATTTTAGTTCTACCTATTTATTGACTATTAGATCAAGTAGTTTAAAATACATGTTTTTGACAATTAGTGACTCTCTTATAAAGTAACAATAGCAACATTGTGGTAGGGCTTCGGCCTCCCTATATCAAGTACCTATAAATCTTAGTTCTCTAGGTCCAAGTTCATGTCTTTATCCCAATTAATTTGGAGTAAACGAAACTATATTTTTTTCTGAATGTCGACAAAAAATATAGGTTTAGCTTAGTTTTGTAGTTCATAACAACTAGGTTCTGGAGACTTCAACGCTGATATGGATGGTGACAATGACGATAACAAGTTAAGAATGGAGCCCGCTCTTTCGCCACATAGAGTGCGTTTCATTTTAAAGTTCCAATGGCGTCATGTTGGTAGCATTGGAAAGTATGTAATGTTATTGCCGCCGTATAATTTTCATACAAATTTCCAATGCGACCAACATGACGCCATAGGAACTATAAGATGAAACGCACTCTACGTAGGTAAGACGTAAGAGGTATATCTGTCACGGAATAAATAATAGTACATCTCTGTCAAAAGTATACGTACCTTAGTTTTTTAATTAAAGAAGACATTGGATTATTGAGACTGTCTCCGTACTTTGATTGGAGGTAATCTCGAGATATGACAACAAGATTAAATTTTGGGCTGCTCAACCAGCAAAGTTCAAACGAAGTTCCGAATGGAAGCTTAGAAAATATTTTATCGTTAACGTTTCTCTTCCGCTTTTTGAGATGATTCAATGTAAAACCCTGTGCGTCATTGGTTAAAAACAAGTTTGTGTCGATTTAATATTTGCCTTTTTTTCCACTCCGTCATATTTTCTTCAATCCGGTTAAATTTTACCTTTTTTATTAAGTACCTTCGTAAAAAACTCGTGTAGCAAGTAGATATTAATTTTATTTTCAAACCTTTCTTTACCAACTTATAAAGATTGATAACTTTTCCTTTGAACTCAATTTCCGCTACAGAAAACTACTTTAAAGTATAAAACGGTTTGTTTTCCTAAAATAAGAAGATTCAATCAGTCCACTATATTCGAGTTAAACGACTATAAAAACCAACATCAGTATTTACCTGTACACTTTTCAAATTTTTGCTTAGAAAATGTTATATTATTCTATATTCGAAATGGATTGTTTACATAGGATAATATTTTACTAGTGACCGATAGCAAAAATGCAAGACAAGCTTCTTATTCTTTATAAATGGGACACCGAGTCGTCCAACGACTCGATGAACCCTGGTGTCAGAGTTGATATAAAGGAACAACTTTCCCCTATTATGAGTGCGCTCAAGTCAATCCACGTGTCTCGCTTGCTCATGTTGAATATGTGGAATTTACAAATGAGAGTAGGTTTTTTTTTTTTATCTATGATGGGCTTACTCTTGACCCCAATCTTACCCTAGAGCAGAGATGGGATCTACGGTGGAGCGAGCTTGCCCAGAAGATGCCTATCCACTCTAGACTTAAAGAGATTCAGGTTATATGCACTCGGAAATACAGACGCAGGCAGGGAATTCCATTCTTTAGCCGTGCGCATAATGAAAGATGATTTGAAGCGCTTAGTGCGTAATGTGGGTATATCAACTAAGAACGGATGGTAGCCGGCCGTGCGTCTGGATGTCCGATGGAAGAAAGGAGACGGTGGTATGAGCTCATGCAGCTCACGCGCACACTCTCCGAAGTACAATCTGTAGAAGACCGATAGGCAAGCAACCTTGCGGCGGTGAGCCAGGCTGTAAAGCTTGGTCGCCACCAGTTTTTTATCGCTAATTAATCTCTTGGCTCTGCGTTCCACCGAATCCAGTGCAGCAAGTTGGTATTTAGCCGAGCCATCCCAAAGGTGACAGCAGTACTCCATGCAAGATCGGACTTGAGCTTTATAAAGAGTTAGAAGCTGTTCAGGCGTGAAGTACCGCTTGTCTTTATTCAGGACGCCCAACTTTCTAGCTGCAATTTGAGCCTTGGACTCGATGGTGGTGCCGAAGTTGAGGTCAGAGGACAGTTCCATGCCAAGGAGTTGAAGAGTGTTGGTCACTGGAACAGATGTACCCCGAAAAGTAGGAGCAAAGGTGAAAGGACTCCTTTTTGCGGAGAAATGACACGCCTGCGTTTTTGAAGCATTGAAGCTGACGAGATTGTCATCGCCCCACTGGGAGACGTTACTTAACGTCAGGCTCGTACGCTCAATCATAGCCTTTCTCAATCTTTGGATTTCATCACCACTGGCTCCTGCGCCGGACAGATATTTCTCGGTGACAGTACTGTCATCTGCGTACCCAACAATTCCTGAAGATAGAAGGTCATTGATGTGCAGCAGGAAAAGCGTCGCGGAGAGTACAGACCCCTGAGGAACTCGAACGTGAGGTATAAGAATAACTATAAATTGTTTAATATAAGTTAGTTGACTGCAAAAACAATAGTAGTATTGTACTTAGGTAGGTATTACGGTTAAATAGTAGTTTTAAACTGTTTAGGTAAAACAGGAGTATAAAACTGATTAAGACAAATAATTTGAAGCTTAAATTTAGCTTTGATTTAAAACAACTTTTTTAAATTTGAAAATAAAATGATCTTTTAAAAAAAAAACCTTTTTTTCCAACCCTGGGGTTAGCGCAACATGTTTTGTTACAACACAAAACCATGTAGTAAAGGATTTTGCTACGTTTTATGACCGGCTACGTGCCTAACGTCAACCCTCTTTGGGAATGCTACTGTAGGTGGTAGGTACCATTCGGTTGATCATAGTCGACAGATATTCAGTCGAGGTCAAAAACTCTACGTCGCGTCCCCTTGTACGAAATACCCTGAGTGGACGGTGTGGCAGTATTCTTAGCTGCTACCACACGGAAGGCCAAAGGCGATCAAAAACATAATAGATATCAGATTATACGCATTGCGCAATTCTACATGTAAACAATAATATTACTGACATAGAAAACGTTGTGAGAACTTTTATTATCACCCGTTTTGTGGTACGACTTTTGTTCTAACACTGTTATTGTTTTGGCGGCTAGTTTTAGTAGGTACGTAGTTAACGAGTTCAACTAGGTACTGCTACAGTTTTAGTCTCTCTCTTCGTGTGGGACACCGAGTGGTTCAACGACCCGATGAAACCTGGTGTCAGAGTTTTTCAACCGCCTACTGAAAGTAGCAGGCCTCTGACCTGGTTGTGTAACGACCGCCATCATAGACAGCAACCGGGACTGACGGCTTAACGTGCCCATCCGAAGCACGGAACCATCTTGCTTTTCGGACAATCAGGTGGTTCAGCCTGCAACGTCCTAACCAGACTGGGAACAAATAGATAATATGAGTGACCCCACCGGGAATTGAACCCGGAACTTTCTGCCTGGCAGGCAGTCATACTAACCACTGCGTCACATCGGCTGTCAAAATTTTAGTAAAATTTAACTATATGTATGAGAGACTTGCAATAATATGATCGCGAAACGGGAAACAAAGAGAGATTTTGTTACAAGAATATACAGTTTTTTTTTTTTTATAAATAATGGGTAAGCATTTGTCCGCAATCTCACCTGATGTTAAGTGACGATGCAGACGATGATTGAACATGCTCGCCCAGATCGGCTTAGAATAGCATCACTTCATATCTTTCCGATATAGGCGTAATTTAGATACTTATGTATGTTTAGATAGATACCAAGGTAATTAATTACAGAGCTGCTGGAGATTTCTTCACGCTTTTGTTTTATGTCATAATTATTTGAGATGAGCATGAGGCATGACCAAAAAAAACAACTTCGGAATTTATAATCGCTACGTCAGTTTTGTTTAAGTTATCGCATCACTAACGTAAAACTATACTTTAAGTAATATTTGTAATTGTCTTCACTGCATTGAATACCTATTAATGTTTATACAATAACTTTAATCTAAAATAATAGATTGTTACTAATTGTAACTTAAAGACGTTACCTCTACTGCCATATTACACTCCAAAAATCTCATTTTTTTGTAATTGCACCTCACTTTAACCCAATCCTCAGTCTCTGTCAATGAGGGATTTTATTTCAATTCTACGAGTGCTCTTTAGAGGGTGCTTAGACTACCCGCAAATAATGTTTCTGTACGTAGTTTGGTAACGACATATAACTTAGGTACAGGCCTTTGTACTTATGTCAAATCACTTACAAAGGCTTACTTTTACTCTGTTTACTTTACTGATACGAAAAATGCCCTTAAATAGACGATGGCGTCACGGGTACACAAATCTAAGAGTGAATGTAGACAAAGACAAAGGCTCTCCAATTTACAAAATGATTGCTTATACTTATAACCACGATGCAGCATACAATGTCTTAACCACCTATTTATGTAACATATCAAGCTACGATTCAGCGAATAGGTATATTAATTAAGCGGTATTAATAATTCAAAGTAAATATCCGTTTGCCTCGTAAATTAAGTGGAGTGAGAGCTTTTATTACGTAGTTAAGGCAATTAATTTAATATTAATTGCGTTATTAGTTATGAACAATGCCTGAAACGAAACTGCCATGACTGTTGCTAACCCTAACAGTTAGTACCTGACGTTGAGCTCTATTTTGCAATCCAACTGTACCGGAGGCATATTCTTATACTTATAAAAATAATTTGATGTCGTATGCAAAACCTGCCTTATAATATTGTCTAACAGCTAGCTCATTCTTATTTCTTGTTTAAGGTGTTAAAAAATTAATTGCAAATATTTTAAGGGGTCAACCAGCCCATGAAACTGAAAATTTTCTCCAAGAAACATAGTCGAAATATGAAAATCATTTTTGGACCTCCCATACAAATTGACTCGGTTGGGTGGTATCGTATCCAAATATTTTCTTATAATTCGACCTACGTTCCTTGGGGAAAGTTATTCAGTTTCATGTACTGGCTCATCCCTTAAATATTTGCAGTTGATTTTTTTTTACATCCTGTATAACTTTTTACTACACGAATCTATTAATTACCTAATCAGAATTATATTCAAGTACAAGAAATTCTAAAAGGAGGAATTAAAACGCTTGTTGAAGTCTGTCGCATGCAAATCGAGTTCCTTTTGATTTAAAAAATTGTCTTATGACAGGAGTCACATGAGTTTTGTCAACTTTTGTACAAGAGTTGTCTTCAGTTTTAATATAAAACCTGAGTATAAAACTTAAATTTTTCAATTATCTTTGATGTATTGCTTGAGTCCTGAACATTTCTGATAATTTATTACAAGGATAATATGCTAGGTGTAAGAGACCATGAAACTGAACTTCCCCATGGAACATATGGCGGTAAACGAAAAATAAAGTCTTTCCATACAAAGTCATTCAGCTGATCGTAAATTTTGTAGATATTATGTGGAGTCGAAACATTATTGTCGTGTACCACCATATGTTCCATGGGAAAAGTTGTTCAGTTTCATGGTCTGAGCACGCCCGCAAAGTTTTCGTTACACCGTCCCACCCCGTATATGTGATGAAGAAGCTGAAAATAATCATAGCAAAACAACTCAACCGACGACCTAAAACCACGCAATTTGTACTAAAATCGAGTTAACTGTCAGATGAAAACTTCAGTTTACAGAATACAGAAATAAGATCCTCTTGGGGGTACATCATCATCTGCCTGCCCTTATCCCAATTTATTTGGGGTCGGCGCAACATGTCTTTTTCTTCCATTCATCTCTATCACCAGTCAAATCCTCACTTACGCCTTTATTTTCCATATCGTCTTTTATACAATCCATCCAAACTTTTCTAGGCCTTCCTCTTCTTCTGCGTCCATCCACATTCATGTTCATCACTTTCTTTGTTACATGCTCTTCATCTCTCCTCATTACATGCCCATACCAAGATAAACGATTCCCTCTCATTTTCTCTGTCACTGGCGCTACTTTCAAACTCCTCTAATATACTCATTCCTTATTTTATCCATCCTTGTCACACCGCACATCAGTCGCAACATTCTCATCTCAGCTACATGCAGTCGTTTTTCATCCGTCACCTTAGCTGGCCAACACTCTTATCCATACATGACAACAGGTCTCACCACCGACTTATATATCTTGCCTTTCAATTTGAGAGGCATTCGGCGGTCACACACTGTGCCTGTAACCTGTCGCCATTTCATCCATCCCGCATTTATCCTGTGCCTGATTGTTCGGTCTATTTCGCCATCACCTTGTACGAGCGAGCCGAGGTACCGGAAGTCGGAGCAGACTGGTAAGGGTTCGTCACTGAGCGCTACCGGGACAAAACTGGAGAGACCGCCGAAATCGCAAAACATTTGTTCCGTTTTGGTTCTGCTAATTTTCAAGCCAACACTCTCCAGCCTCTCCTGCCATCTTTCCAGTCTGTTCTGTACCTCTTGTCCACTCACCGACGAGTACAATGTCATCGGCGAACAGCATGCACCAGGGTGCCTCTTCCTGTATGTCCGACGTCAGGGCATCCATTATCAACAGGAAGAGGTACGGACTCAAAGCTGACCCTTGGTGCAAGCCTACAGCCACACTAAACTCGTCGGTAATACCAGCGGCCGACCGGACCTGTGTACTAGATTTACTGTACATTGCACGTATCAACTCTACATACTTCCCTGGCACACCTTTCTCTTTCAAAGCCCACCACAAAACCTCTCGGGGCACTCGATCGTATGCCTTTTCGAGGTCAACGAACACCATGTGCAAGTTTTTTTGGGCACTTCTGTATTTTTCGCACAGTTGGCGAAGTGCAAATATGGCATCCGTTGTTCCCCGGCCCGGCATAAACCCGAACTGGTTTTGCGTAATTTCACATTCCTCGCAATCGTCTCTATCACCTTCTCCCATACTTTGAACGTATGTGACATGAGCTTTATTCCTCGGTAGTTGCCACAGTCCTGTACATCACCCTTGTTTTTATAGATGGGCACCAGCGTACTGTTACGCCATTCATCAGGGATCGCCAATTCATGTAGCAACTTGTTGAAAAATAAAGTCAGCCACTTCCATCCGTCCGCACTCAACAACTTCCATACTTCTGCTGGTATTCCATCCGGTCCGACAGCCTTTCCATTTTTCATACTTCTCACTGCCCTTTTCACCTCATCCATACTAATTTCATTTACCAATCCCAGATTATCGCGGACCGCTTCTAGTTCTCCACTCCATACATTTTCTTCATTCATTAATTTCTCAAAATATGTCTTCCATCGCACTTTAATCTTTTCATCATCCACTAACACCTTTCCTAACTCATCTTTCATACATTTCACGTGTACTAAATCTCTTGCACTCTTTTCTCTATCTTTAGTTATTCTGTATAGATCTTTTTGGCCTTTGGGACTAGTGAGGGTCCTATACAAGTTGTCTTGGACCTTGGCTCTTGCAATGGCGACTGCCTTTTTGGCCTCGCGTTTGCAGCTGTTATATATTTCTCTTTTAGCATCTTTCACACTCACACTTCCGTTCTCAACATTTTGCCATTCCTTAAATGCATTCTTCTTCTTTCTTAAAGCATCTTGCACTTCTTCATTCCACCACCACGTATCTCTTTGGATTACACCCTTACCATTCGTTTCGCCAAGTACAGTCCTTGCTACATTCCTTATACACTCTGCCATATCATTCCAACATTCATTCACTGGTTTTCCTTCCATGTCTCCCATTTCAATCATCTTATCTACCACTTCCTTACGTACGCTCTCTCCAAACTCTTCTCTTTCTAACAAGTGCCATCTTATTTTGGGTTGTGACTTTGGTTTGTGTCTGTTGGTATGGACATTCAATTTCATTTCCAGTATTAGGAGTCTATGTTGGGAGACTAAGGCATCACCTGGCACAACCTTGCAGTCTTTGATACTTTTAGGCTTTTTCTTCTAAGTAAAAGTAATCTATTTGCGTCTGGTGGTTTCCGCTTTTATAAGTAATAAGGTGTTCATCACTCTTGGAAATATGTGTTGGCAATCGCCATATCAAAAGCACAGGCTGCCTGCAACAGAGTCTCTCCTTCATTATTCCTAGAACCATATCCCCAACTCCCATGGACTCTTTCATATCCTACATTCATACTTCCCACATGTCCATTAAAATCCCCTCCTATGCATATTTCCTCATCCACTGGCACTTCCATCATCATAGCATCAAAATCTTCCCAAAATCTTTCTTTTACTCTGTCATCACTTCCACTCTGAGGTGCATACACACTAGCAATATTTAACACCATATCTTCAAACATAACTTTAACAACTATCATTCTATCATTTATGCGTTTAACCTCTGTCACACGCTCTTTCAGATCACTATCTAACACTATTCCTACACCATTCCTCTTTCCATCACTCCCACAATAATAAAACTTATATCCTTCACCTATTTCTCTAGCCCTTTCACCCTTCCACTTAGTCTCTTGTAGGCACGCTACATTTATACGTCTTCTTTTCAAAATATCGGCTAACTCTCGTCCTCTACCAGTCATCGTACCTACATTCCAACTAGCATACCTCAATCTCACTTCCCGAACTCGCTTCTTACGTCGCACCCGTCCGGGGAGATGCAACAACCCTTGTCCATTTCTCGCAGGAACCGGGTGCTGCCCCTGCGCGTCGCCTCGGGGGTACGCCCTAGCCCTATCGCTCAATCCTCTTGTATTCGTACTCATGTTGCAAGGGATTTGGCTAAAATTTTACAACCGGCCGCCAATTTTTCAAACCTTGGGGTACATCAAAATTATACGACGAAACTAAGTTAATGTCACAGATTTATTTTAAACCGGTATGTAATTCTAATGGTTAGTGTTGTACCTACCTTAAAGTGTTAATTTAATAACTTTATGGAAAATGGCCGTAAGATGCCGGCTTGGCCGTGTGATGCCGGCTGGCTGTGTGATGCCGGCTTAGAATAGCATCACCCCATTTCTTTCCTGTGGGTGTCGTAAGAAGCGACTAAAGGACTCGAGGGTATCATGTGTATTGCAATTTTAGGCGATAGGCTGACAACCTGTCACTATAGCGATACACGACAATAGCTAAAACGGCCCTCAAATATGTGTCAGACGTGGCGACAACGACCGTACTTTTACGGTCGTTGACGCTCTGCCTACCCCGCAAGGGATAAAGGCGTGATGTATGTATGTATGTATGTTATGGAAAACTACTGATCAAGTATAACCACTCCAAATTGGCAGTATCTTGGTCTTGGGAGACCGAAATGCTCTTTGTGGACCGAAATATTTATTCGAAATTCATGAATAAATTAAGCATCTATTAATAGGTATTGAGAGAACAAATATTCTGGGAATAGTCAAACCTTACTCATATCACAGAAAACTTACAGACAAAGCTAGAAGTACGCGTATGATAATATCGTAGGTATTCATTTTGAATCCATATGTTCGAGGCTATATTTACTCAGCGGTCGGGTTTTCCGAAATAGCCAGTCAATAACTGAATAGAAAACACCAGATTAATAATAAAAATTTAATTCAAAGGATGGGTTTTGCGAATAGAGCCAATGTTTAAAGGTAGGTACTACCTTGTTACTTTTATTTTATTTTACTTTATTTAGGTAGCTTACAGGCTGATTTTTTTTTTACTTAATAGATTAACAAATGTCAATTACAAGCTTCCACATATCAGAGTAAGTAGGTACCTAAGTACTATAACATGAACGGAGAAGTGCTCCTACAGTACGTAGCCGGTACATTACAATACTAGCTTTCCGGCCGCAGTTTCACTCGCGGTATTTAGCTGTTTGGTCTAATAAAAAAGTTTAAAATACATTGCATTTTGAAACGCAACTCAAATAATCGTTCTGAATGGAGTTCAACTACTCAGCAACAGATGGCGCACAACTTTACCTAATTTTCAAGTTGAGGGATTGGAAAAGCCCTTATATCTTTAAGAATACGCCCTTTAATTTAAAACGGGAACTTTCTTGTTCGAGGAGGGATAAAGGGCTATTGCACTATATAAGTCCCTTTATCGTACCGGGACTCCTTTTTAAGTTTTATCGGCACGTACATTTTATCAACTTAGTTTTATTATATACTAGCTTTCCGCCCGCGGTTTCACTCGCGGTATTTATCTGTTTGGTCTAATAAAAAAGTTTGAAATACATTGCGGTTAAAATCCACAATTTTGAAACAGATTGCATCAAAAATCACGAACTGGAAGAGGAGTTCGACTACTCGACAACAGATGGCGCCACTACTTCACTTAATTTTTGAAAAGCCCTTATATATTTAAAAATACGCCCTATAAGTTAAAACGGGAACTTTCTTGTTCGAGGGGGGCTAAAGGGCTATTGCACTATACAACGTGTTACAAAACAACCAATAAAGCTGAAAGGATGTGGAAAGGTCCGTTGCAAAGAGTCAATTAACAAAAAATTAGAGCCGTAGTATCGTTTTTGAAAACTATGAAAAAAACATTTTTTTATTAAATTGCACTTATTTTTAATCGTGGCATCGCAGCACTAATTTTGACAGCTCAAAGTTCAAATGAAGTTACCGACGCGGCGAAGCGCAGTTCGGTCTACATTGCTGGCTATTACATGAATGTCATCAATACAAGAAACTAAGTCAACCAGCAATGTACGCCGAAGCGGACTTTGTTCGCCAGGTAGTGTAGCACCTGACCTAGACTAGTGATGTGATTATTTTATCGACTGATGATAATAAAAAATATTCTTTTTTTTGGTTAGTTGTGTAACAGGTTGTATAAGTCCCTTTATCGTACCGGGAATCCTTTTAAAATTTTATCGGCACGTACATTTTATCAACTTAGTTTTATTATATATAATGATAATGATGACCATGGTTGTAAGCCACAAAGAATGAGTAGGTATAATCGGCTAAAAACCTAGGAGGTATTTTTTAAATCTGTAGTATGTTATCAGTTTCATAGGTTTTAATGTGGCCTACGTAAGGCACAAGAAGTTTTCTCCAACTTTGCGGTATTAACCTCGAAACCCTTTTCGGTAATCGATATAATGTGATGAATGGATCGGCTCTCGAGAAGTTTTGCGGTGGATCCCTTAAGCCCTTCACCGTAATGAGGAACGACAGCACAAAACTGGAGGATCATAAATATTGAATATTCCTTTTCAAATGTAAGTACGCTAAAAAATCAAAGGAATTACCTTTGGGACTGATTCAATACCATGATTTTGGGTCTTGGTACTGATAGGTCGCTATATTTAGTAAGAGTGTGTTCCACCGTGAAATCAAACAACCTTTTTAACCAACCGAACCGATGTAGAGATACAGTTTTATTTTTATCGTTCATCATCGGTAGGTATGATTGTATATCTCGATTTTTATAACTGTGCGCATGAAGCTGTCAAACTATGTATGGGATCTGACAGTTGAACTGTCAAATCGTATGGGATATTTGACAGTTATAAAAATCGAGTTATAATATGTAAAAATTTCATGTATACTACGTTTGGATGACATCAAAGATTACCTTTTACATTATTTATTTGAATAAAAAGCATGATAAAAAGAGAGGCCCTTTATTCTGTCACACGACACGAGCTGTGTGGGTAATGCGAGTGTGGGACTTTTCGAACGTAGTGTCCGAAGTAGTGTTGTACAGAAAATGTTGCTGCCCATTACCTGAATTGATACCTTTTACAACACCCAGAGCTAGAATTGGGTCGTTGCTAATCAAAGTTGCTAATATTGATATCAAAGTGGCATTATCTCCAAATGACTTGACTAGGCGTGGTTTGTTCATAGGTGGTGGCGGGGCTCAACTAGGCGAGACGGAGAGCTGTGACTCGGGCGAGCTGCGGGTGTGTGTGGAGCAGATCCCGCGCACGCCCGTCGGCCTGCCCAAGAACAGGCAGGAGCTCGACGCACATTGCTCGTAAGTACTGATAGAGAGAGACAGACATACAACCAATAGAGACGGAGAGTAGTGACTCGGGCGAGCTGCGGGTGTGTGTGGAGCAGATCCCGCGCACGCCCGTCGGCCTGCCCAAGAACAGGCAGGAGCTCGACGCACATTGCTCGTAAGTACTGATAGAGAGAGACAGACATACAACCAATAGAGACGGAGAGTAGTGACTCGGGCAAGCTGCGGGTGTGTGGAGCAGATCCCGCGCACGCCCGTCGGCCTGCCCAAGAACAGGCAGGAGCTCGACGCACATTGCTCGTAAGTACTGATAGAGAGAGACAGACATACAACCAATAGAGACGGAGAGTAGTGACTCGGGCGAGCTGCGGGTGTGTGTGGAGCAGATCCCGCGCACGCCCGTCGGCCTGCCCAAGAACAGGCAGGAGCTCGACGCACATTGCTCGTAAGTACTGATAGAGAGAGACAGACATACAACCAATAGAGACGGAGAGTAGTGACTCGGGCGAGCTGCGGGTGTGTGTGGAGCAGATCCCGCGCACGCCCGTCGGCCTGCCCAAGAACAGGCAGGAGCTCGACGCACATTGCTTGTAAGTACCTACTGATATACAACCAATGCGTCAGCAGTTACTAAAAGGAAACAATCTAGAGAGCAACCTCAACAGACAGCTCAACGCACATTGCTGGTAAGAAATCAATGACCCTCCTTTTGAGGCAGTCGGGTAAAAATAGATCTAGCTCATCCAGAAGCCGACAAAAGCACACTGTTTTTTACGCGACGCCGAAACAACACGCAAAGAAGATAATTTGCTGTAAGTATTACCAGCCGGTCGAAGGGTTGTGAAAATCACATACCTACATTGAAAATCCTCTAAGATTCAGCAGGTTTTTTAAAAGTGGGATGTAGAGTTACGCGGAACGTCGAACGAACGAACGACGGATAGAATCCAGAATGAGGTTATCCAAAAAAAGAACAAAGTGACGGGCATAGTCTGGCTATAGCAAACTTAAGTGGCAGTGGGCTGGCCACATTTGTCGTAGAGCCGATGGACGGTGGAGTAAGCGGGTTCTCGAGTGGAGGCCACGCCTCAACAAGCGTAGCGTTGGACGCCCTTCGGCCAGATGGACCGGTGACTTAAAAAAGGCGGCTAGTAGTGACAGGATGGTAAAAACGGGAGATCGTGCCTTATGGCGTTCCCTGAGAGAGGCCTACGTCCAGCAGTGGACTGCAATAGGCTGAAATAGAATAGAAATAGAATGTAAAGTAAACAAGTGTCTGGAAAAAGATATGTACTTATCACTTCCTATCACTTCCCCTATCTGTAACTTGAACAGAGCAATTTGCAAATATTTACTAGCTACTGCTCATATATTTAATGTTTTTTCCACTGAAATTGAAAATGTTATGAAAAGCTTGGTGTGTTTTCATGGAAGACATGTTTCATTCAACTTGCTTTATTGTACGTTACCGGCAAATAATTTAAGTAAATCCGATTACGAGAAACCGCTGCTGCGTGCTTGAAATTAATTTCTGGAAGATCAAAGGGTTGTGTCCACAGATAAATGTTGTGTAGTATGGAATACTGTCAACTCGCGCGCAAAATCTTTGACGGAACCTTTGATGTTATTTTTAATTACCGCGATTGAAGTTCCGCATGGATTTTTCATAAAAACAGTTTTATTTTTTTCCAAAAATCTTCACTAGTTTAGGTTTGAGATAAAGTTCTTCCTAAAAATAATTATGTCTTCTCGGTTCTTGACAAAATATGCTGCTTGTAGACAATTGGCACTGAGTAGGTAGATGGCAGCTATCGACACTTGTTGACCGCTGTCATCGACCGATTGCAAGATGCCAATGAAGGATATCGACGGCTGGTTTGACTTGTTATCGGCTGCCGCTGACAGGTCTTGCCGCCGGCAGGTGTGCCGTTAGTCTGTACGCACCATATTATGTCAGGACACGAAGCGAACTCATGGTTTAGGAAGACCTTTATCACCTGAAACAGTGCAGATCATTGAAAAAAAAAAACTAGGTTTTGTATTTGATGAACCTGATTTTCTCAAGCCCAATGTCACAAATATTATTCTTGTTCAGGGCGTACCAGACGGGAATGACATGCATGGACGCTTGGATCAAGCGCTGCTTGCCGACCGATGGGCAGAAGCTGGTGCAGCAGCAGATCGGCGGCGCGCGGGCGCTGATGAGGTTCCTCTGCACCAACGAGACCGCACTTAGGAGAGGTGAGCTATTGTAGCATTAGACTGCATGACGTGTGTGACGTGCCGAGCAAGCATGATATGCATAGACGCTTAGATCAAGCGCTGCTTGCCGACAACGGGCAGGATCTGGAGCAGCAGAGGTTCCTCTGCGCTCTCAGGAGAGGTGAGCTTTTTGTTGAATACTTAAGACTCAATGATCTATTATGTTACTAGCGAAACTAAATCCATCGTACGCGGCACATTGCGTTGCCACCCCGTAGGTAGATGACAAATCACAGCTTGAACATCTAAAACTGTCCGTCGCATGTATTGGAGAATGACGTATGTGGTTCGACAGAAACAAAAATTTCCTTGGAATAATGATTAAATAAACGATATCTTAAAAAAACAGTGAACTGATACTGATACTTACTGTTTTTTCTCCCTGCCTCTTAATTAAAGAAACACTCAAAGGGGAAAAGTACCAGTAAAGGTGACATGTAGTTCCTAGAACGGGAACGGAGGTATATTGCATTACTTTACTCTTTAGCTGGAAACTAGCAACACTACTAGATTTCATCTACCCTGTTCTCCAAATTCAAGAAAGTTACACTAATATCAAAAACAACTTTCTAATGAATCGTTCTGCAAAGTCAAGGCTGGTAGTATTACTTAATAACTTTCCATGATGTTTTAAGCTTCTTGTTAAGCGTCAGCATTTTCTAGCCCTTAAGAGGGCCGGTATTTATAAGGCTTGACCCAGAAACTCTACACTGTAATAATATTATCCACGATTTTCAATCTAAGACAATATAAGTACCTACCTAACTATTGCCAGCAAATTTACCATTTATGGGATCAACTTGTACGATTTTTTCTTAGTATATGTATGAAAAAGAGTGTACGTTGTTGTCCCTTAAATGGGTAGGTGGCTTTGCTGGCGATAGTACCTACCTACTTGGCAAGATTTACTAACTGTTACAAAGCGTTTGCCAAACCGTTATTCTGCAAGGCTTGAATTTGGGTCCCTATCTTACTAAGTGAATTTCCCAAAGTTGTAAACTGAACCAATGAAGTAGTGTAAGGTTTTCCGTATTTTCTTTCATTCTCAGTCTAAGATCACAAGTTTATTATTTTATTCAGGAAGAGCTTTATTCACAATACTCTCATATAGTTAGGTTCATTTTAAGCCTTGAGTCTGAATATTTACGATTGATGAAAAATAATGCTGGCGTGACAAAGAAGAGGCAAGAGGCCTATGCCCAGCAGTGGGCTGTTGTAGACTGTTGATGATGATGATGATGAAAAATAACAGATACCTTAATTAGATAACTTGACACAAAATATGTTTACAAATTAATTGTTTTTAGTATTTTAACAGAGGCTGCACTTAACTTACACATTTGAGACTTGCTTGCTGCAGCTCTTGCAAGGTTGTCTTGAACAGTCAGTAAGTACATCTACAGACAGCGAACTAATGCTGTGAGATATCGTTGCAGAGTTCTTGAAGGAGCCGGCATGCTGGGCACGCGTGTCTCCAGACTGGTCGCGTTGCGTCAACGAGCTTCAAGACGCCGTACACGACATTACCGAGCGTTCGCAGCAGATGATCTACTTCAACAGGAACGGGGAGCTCTGCTGGTAAGAGCCGGCTTGCTGGGCGCGGGTTTTGCTAGACTGGTAGCGTTGCGTCAACGAGCTTCAAGACGCTGGGCACGACGTCATCGAACGGTCGCAACAGATGATCTAAGTAATTTAATAGGAACGGGGAGCTCTGCTGGTAAGAGGCGGCTTGCTGGGCGCGGGTCTATCTTGACTGGTCGCGTTTTTGTGAACGAGCTGCAGGACGCTACACACGACATCACCGACAACAGAGTAAGTACTTCAACAGAAACGGGAGCTCTCTGGTACATACAGTAAATCACACTCATAGTACAGAACATCCATGCAATTCCCTGTCGAATACCTACCATGTTTGTTTATGCAAAGACATCTCAAACTCGATAACAGACATTCCGAGACATCGTCCAAATATCCGCCTCGGCTGAAAAGCAAACCTGAGGTGGCCGGCAGGTATTTATTACTGCGTCATTATCAGTCGTAAATATTGCTTGAAATTCCAAATAAAGTCTACCTCTCTCATGTTTAGTAGAATTTAGAATATCATTTAAATGGTAAGTAGATAGCTATATTTTAGATTCTTTGTTAACTAGTAGCGGCGATGGAAGTGAACTCAGACTATCTAAGCTAGATAGACACGAAATTAATTTCATGTTCGCTTGTAATAAAACTTGTTTTAAAGAAAATTAAGCCTTTCGTAGAAAATCGGACGTGAAATGAACAATTATTTTGCATTTTAAACTCCGATGTTTATTGTCATTATTTAATAAGTAATTGCTTGTTGAATCCATTGTGTTTACCTTGTAAACAGATAACGAGATAATTGGCGATAATCGGAAGTAACCAAAAGTTGCGAAGCGGCAAATACAAACGGAAACTTGCTTTTAATATTAAAACTCGATTCAATTTTATACAAATTTAATTTAACGAAGTCCATTATTAATCTATTGTGATATGATTTTATTATCGGTAATAACTGATAAATAGGTATTATGGTCAGTAAGTGGAACAACAATTTTACTATGGGTCTTGCAATTACGAGTTATTGATAATGTTATTGGTACATTAATTTTGAATATCCAAAGTCTATCGATGGCATAATTCTGTTACGTAAGATGTTATTGATATCTAAAACAAAAATAGGTTTCCAATTTCGTAGAGAGGCGAAGCCTACCAGTTAGACAAAGATGTAGAAATTGGTTTTGATTGATTAGGAGAGTTAGGCGCGTGGATTCAGAAGCTTTCCCTTAGGTATATTAGAACTGATATCCTTTACAGGGTACCTAAGACATATGGATTTAGTCTGGTAACATTCTACATGAAAACGTTTTAGACTGTAGGATATTTATTAATTAAAATTTATAATTGTGTTCTACGATAAACCTTTGTTTCTATGGCCACAGGACTGTACCGCCGCCGTTATATCACATCAATACAAATTGACATACCTACAATCTCGACACCAATTGCTATTTTCGATCAACTTTAGGTTAGTGATCAGGAATTATTGTCTTTTTACCGAATAAATGAATTAATATAAACTTGGAAAGTCGATTTCATGAGCAGAAACCCAGAGAGTATTATAAAGGTTGAATACCTATAGAATTCTGAATTAATGTTTAGCACTATGGCATTAACAACCTTAATCAGGTAAATCAGTATTAATGATAATAATTGATAATCCTTTTACAAATAGAAAGCCACAATATGGCACAAACTCACTTATGTGCAATATTTAGTTGTATTATTTAAATTGTTTGAGTATGAAATTCCTACTGCCTAGGGGTCGTCCACAAATTACGTAACGCACTTTGGGGGGAGGGGGGGGTTCCGACCGGGCGTTACAGTCCCGTTACTATGGGGGAGGGGGGGATCAGAGTCAAACGTTACGTAACGCTTTTTTAAAGATTTTTCCAGTATTTTTTAGGTTTTGTACCTAATTCAGTTATAACCAAACTAATTGAATAACAATTTTTTATAACACTTCTTGTGTCAGTCAGTGTCAGAAATGCAATTTTTTAGAAATTATTATTTTTTTCTGCCGAAGGCATGGTCTGAACGTACGAATATCGAAAGTGACAATGCCTCTTCCATTTGGGCTACTGCGGTTCAATCGTGAGTAAATTTTATATCCAATTTATAGCAGGTTTTCATAGCTTTGGCTACATAACACAAACTGGAACGAAAAAATAATTGCAGGGAATTAGTTGCAAAACTCTCCCTGTAAATGGATCCATTGCCGCGCGTTATTGGCCTACACACATACAAACATATGTATAATTTCGTAGACAAAGATTGAACCGCAGTAGCTCAGAATTAAGAAGCGTCGCCAGTACTAATGGCGGAAGTCGCAGCTTCAAATTTAGTCTGCGGTAGATAAAAATTGTACGTTTGCAAAAAACAGTTTCATTACTTTATCACATAAAATAAACTAAAAATATTATAAATTACAGTCCAGCAAAAAAGAGTAGAAATTAAATAAAATGGAACTAAAATTTTTCCATACTAAATTGTTGCCATTCATAGTCAATGTTGCCATTTAATTTTGAAATTTCATACAAAGTGGCGCCCTCATTTTTTGTCTACTCTTTTTTGCTGCACTGTAAGCGTTACGTAACGGAAAGGGGAGGGGGGGAGGGGTCATGCCCAAGCGTTACGGTCCCGTTTCGTGGGGGGAGGGGGGGGTCAAAAATTTGTGATTTTAGCGTTACGTAATTTGTGGACGACCCCCTATCAATGATTTTGCATGCGAGTTGCCATTCTTATTATCAGCGTAGCACTTAACTACGGCTATCACAATTAAGTAGGTAGGTATTTGTAGCAGCAGCATCTTATTTCATGTTCATTACCGAGGGAAAACTTAACTCACGTTGCAACAAAAAATTTGCAAAATTGCCAACGGCTAAGGCTAGATTTGGCAAAACATGGACGTCATTCATTACAATACTTTAGGCGAGGTCTACAGCAATTTTAGCGTACGCTAACGCATGCGTCTGTCAGATGCATACAATTTTCGAATCCCCCATACACAAGTTTCTGCGCTGCGCTGTTTCAACTTCAAACTCTTGTTTCAACTTTATGTTTTGTTCCCAGTGCCCGCGACGCGTTCCTGGTGTGCGTGATGCACGCGGGGCGCGCTTGCTCGCAGTCGGCGTCGTCGCTGCTCCGGCGCATGGCGTGGGTGCTGGCGCAGGACGTGGCGGCGTGCACCAGCCAGCCGCGCGCCGCCTGCCACGCGCCGCCGCCGCCGCCGACAATAGCCGCGCCGATTCTCACTGCGCTCTCCACGCTCATACTCTACCCGCTAAGACTGTAGATATAAGTAAAATTGAATATAGTATAACGCGGTGCAGGTCGGGCATTCTGTCTTGGGGAGCTCGCTTCTACGGAACGCATGGAATGGACGTTTTGCGACTGCGACGCGACGCTGCTCACAGTCACAGCGCTCCACGCTCGTACTCTACCCGCCCAGACTGTAAATATTTGACAGGATAAATGTTGTGATAAGTGAATGGAATTGATAAATAAAGATTATTGTTGTTACGTCACGCCATGCGTGCTGCACGCCGGCTGAGCGTGCTGTCGTGCTCGCTAAGACGTCTTGTCTTGACGTGGATTTTAAGCCGCTTTACCACGTTCATACACTAACAATGTCAACATAATATAGAATAGAGTAATAAAGGCCGTTCCCACCCGTATACAAAGCAAAGCAGGGTTTTCACTTGAAATTATACGGGACCAGTGAAAACTGACGCGGTACTAGGTATTGTATAGACGTAGCAAAAACTGTTGTCGAAAATGTAGCTCATAATTTTAGAAGTCATTGCAAATCAACCCTTCATAAGTAGGTATCCTGATGACGCAGTGCGTCGGTTCGAATGTATTTAATAGGTAGATAACACCAAAACCGCAAATTAGGGAAACGGCGCACGTGGCGCCAATACAGATGGCTCACTCAGTACTAGCGACGATTTCGACGCTACCTGACGAAAACTGAAAAAAATCCGGAATCTCAGGGGAAGTCAAGGTAACTAAGAAGGTGGTTGACACTGAACGTCATATTTATTGGATTTAGAATTGTCTCAGAATTATATGACGCTCTTTGTCAGATTTTGCTGTTTTTATATTTCTTACTTCTAAAATGTTGACAGTAGCAACCCTGGCTATCACTGGCTATGTAACAAACGACGATGATATATGAAAACCTCCTATATCTACAATGAAAAACCTATGTAGATAGGAGGTTTTCATATATCATCGTCGAAATGCCAATCGCGAAAATCCAAAAAACGGCCGAGTGAACTTTCTGTAAACTCTCTATTTTGTCCCAAAACTGACGACAAAAAAAAACTTTGCACCCACACCCATCATAGTTATTTAATTTAAAATTAATGTTAAGAATAAGTAAAGAGCTAGGTAGGTTTAGTACATATTAAATTAGAAAAGACAATGTTATGGAAAGTTACTATGTGATAAATGTAAGTGTTGTCGCAGTCAATGGTAGTTAGGGATTTTGAAGCGAAACGAGGATATTTTTCAGGAATAAACTTTTATTTAAGTTATTGCAAAAAATGAGAATTACATGACGTCTGTGTATGACAATGGAGTCAAAGTGAAATGTGAACGAATGAATGAATATAAACTGGAAGACAGAAAAAACAAACCGGAAGGGTGACTGAAATGGCTTTTTTGAATGAACGAACGGTTGAATGAATATTTATCTTACACTAAACGCTCATAGATGGCGTTGACAGTAAGATATCTAAATATACAACTTGGATTTAATTACATCGTAATAATAAACTTTACCCAAATAATTTTAGATTAATAGGTGTAATACAACTTCTTGAAATGAATTCTAGGAAATAAGAGATTCGTAGATAGCAGAATATTCATTTTTGCCCTAGAGTTATAAGCTCGTTAAAAATTAAATGTATATGTTACAGGCAAAACCCTTAACCAGTCAATAACGTTATTGACTGGAAAAACCAGTCAATAACGATATTGCCTAAGAGCCTTAGTCAAAACCCTTATTGACTGGTTTTATCTATTAAAAGCAGTCAATAACGATATTGACTGACGTGCCCAGTTAAAACCCTTAATAGGTACTTCTGCCCCGGTAGCAGCAACCTAGACTGGCTGGCTGACTGTCTCGATCGCCGGTTGTTATTCCTGAGGACATGCCAAAGTCGCAGACGGCTCTTCACTATCTAATGCTGACATTAGCGTATACGTGGCTTCACCTCCTAGATGTCATAGACTTCACGACGGTGGTTGTTAGGCTCCCGCCTAGTTCAATCGGCGAGCGAGGCTGTAGGCTTTCTTCTAGCTGCGACCATCTAACGGTCCTGATGGTGATCTCAGACCAGCCAGGCAGTCTAGGTTGCTACCACCGGGTCGGACGTACCTATTTAGGGTTATGAAAAAAAAACTAACGGTCCTGATGGTTCATTGCGGTGAGTTTATGTGCGATGCGGCGGGTAGCACTGCGTTGCGGTGAGTTTATGTGCAGTGCGGCGGAAATTAGTGCGGTGCGGAGAGTTTCGGTGCGCGATGCGGTGGGTATCACTGGGTTGCGGTGTGTTTATGTGCAATGCGGCGGAAAGCAGTTCGGTGCGGAGAGTTTCGGTGTTCGATGCGGCGGGTAGCACTGAATTGCGGTGAGTTTATGTGCTTTGCGGCGGAAAGCAGTACGGTGCGGGAAGTATTGTTGTGTGTTGCGGCGGGTAGCGCTGAATTGCGGTGAGTTTATGTGCTTTGCGGCGGAAAGCAGTGCGGTGCGGGAAGTATTCTTGTGTGTTGCGGCGGGTAGCGCTGAATTGCGGTGAGTTTATGTGCTTTGCGGCGGAAAGCAGTGCGGTGCGGGAAGTATTCTTGTGTGTTGCGGCGGGTAGCGCTGAATTGCGGTGAGTTTATGTGCTTTGCGGCGGAAAGCAGTGCGGTGCGGGAAGTTTTATTGTGTGATGCGGCGGGTAGCGCTGAATTGCGGTGAGTTTATGTGCTTTGCGGCGGAAAGCAGTGCGGTGCGGGAAGTTTTGTTGTGTGATGCGGCGGGTAGCGCTGAATTGCGGTGAGTTTATGTGCTTTGCGGTGGAAAACAGTGCGGTGCGGAGAGTTTCGGTGTGCGATGCGGCGAGTAGCACTAATTTGCGGTGAGATTATAAGCAATGCGGCGGGTAGCACGGCGTTGCGGTGAGTTTATGTGCTATGCGGCGAAAAGCAGTGCGGTGCGGAGAGTTTCGATGTGCGATGCGGCGAGTAGCACTGATTTGCGGTGAGATTATGAGCGATGTACGGTTAGTTTAGATGCGATGCGGCGGGTAGCAGTACGGTGCGGTGAGCTATGGTGCGATGCGGCGGGTAGGAGTGGTTACTGCATAGTAACCGTCAGGATCGATATATATTTTTTAAAATAAGATAGGCTCGCATTTGTCTGCTATCTTACCAGCTGATAAAAGGAGTAATCCTAGTCAGCGACGCGATCCCCGGAGGTGGAATTGGGATAATCAGGTCGTGGGGCGATTGTGTACGCTCACTGAAATGCATCTTATAGAAGATAGAAGATGGAGGCAGTTAGAGTGAAAGTCTACTGTTTCGCTCGCCGGTGGCACTGAGCCTGAGTCCTCGAGTAACTACCGGGTGGTCTATGACTTCTGGGAGGGGAGGCCACGTATTTGCTGCCGTCAACATAAGTGAAGAGCCGTCTACGACTTGGGCATGTCCTTATGGAATAACAACCGGCGATCGAGACAGTAGACTTCCACTCTGGCAGCGACCATCTAACGGTTCTGATGGTGATCTAAGACCAACCAGGACATACCTATTAAGGGTTTTGACTAGGCACGTCAGTCAATAACGTTATTGACTGATTTTATTAGACAAAATCAGTCAATAAGGGTTTTGACTGAGTACCTTAGGCAATAACGTTATTGACTAGTTTTGCCAGTCATTAACGTTATTGACTGGTTAAGGGTTTTGACTGTAACATATATAATAAGAAAAGAAATTATAAAAAATAAATATTACGTAATACACAGTTTTTCAATGTCTCATTCCCATATGCCGCGTATATTTAGTTATTAAATTAGAAAATACCTGTAATTCTTTGACGACTACTGTTTAGAAAAGAGATGATGGTATTCTGAGTCGGCATCACCCTGATACTGTATCCAACAACATAAATTAAACCACGGCACACAAAACACAGTCGAGACCCGACCGTCTGTTCTGTACTTTAAGGGTTTATTTGTCTTCAGCTTGTTTGCGTTGGATGTTCAAGTTTTCAAAGCACTTAGGAACAACGATTAAACCGTATGTAATACCTACTCAAGCAACACCTGTCATTTCAAACAAATGTTAGCTCTGTAATTAAGTATCTAAACTCGTGTGGGGAAATTGTGTTTAAACTGTTCAAGAAATTTTACTCGTAAGTTGTCATATTTCATACATTGCATACATAACTTTGAAATGGGAAAATTCATAAATTATCAATTATGCTTACAAAAGAAAAACATTTTTGAAATAAGCTTTTATTTGGATGCGCTAAAAATAAATAAAACTGCTTCTAAATTGAGTTGCAAGATTAAACCCGAACAAACATGAAATTTTAGTGGGATTTATTTTCAAAGATATGAAAATGCGGCGGATTCAATATTGTAACATGTTATTACATCGAAAAGAGTGAAATAGGCTCTAAATCCATAAGTAAAATCCGTGCCCGGCGTGAATAAGTTGATATGTCTAAAATGATGATTTTACAGGAGAGCGATTTTAAGGTTTTGAACTTATTTCCTAAATCCAGTTTTTTGTTCAATACAAAAATTTTACTTGATCTAGCTATTATTTTGAGAGATAAATCAAATGTTAATGAGCAATTATTGAATAAAAGCTTACTTTACGAGATAATAGACTTATCAATGGTGTTTTTTGACTGTTATAGTTGTATAATTAGACTTATCCATATGTTCACAATTTTCACAAACAACATATTCACTTATTAACCTTGTTGTTAATATGAAATGTTACTTGAAATAAGCGAATCTCATCAATCTTATGCCGTGTGATGCCGGCATAGAATAGCATCACCCCAATTCTACCCGTGAGTGTCGTAAAAAGCGACTAAGGGATATTCATCCAGCGAATGGGCAGCAGCGTTTCTGTCAATGCAACATCTTGCACTGCGCTCGCCAATCCGCCTGCCAAGCGTGGTGAGTATGGCAATATCCTCTGATAGGGGGAGAACCATGTCCAGCAGTGGACTGTTGTGGCTGTTGGCATCAATCTCATTAGCCTATAGCAGTCTACTGCTTGGTGTAGGCCTCCCAGGCTACGTCAAAAGTCACGATCTCCCGTTTTTCCCTTCCAGTCGCTATCGGCGACTCTCTTATGTCATCATCAGTCCATCTGGCTGGAGGGCGTCCAACGCTACGCTTGCCGAGTCATGGCCTCCTTTTGAAGACCCGCTTACTCCACCGTCCATTAACTCTGCGACATATGTGACCAACCGATTGCACAAATCAGCTTGCCACACTTCCATACTATGTCCGTTACTTTAGTCTTTTGGCGGATAATCGGTTAAAGCCTTATCCATTATTCATTTGCGAGATTCTTTAGACCTTTCCATAGGCCTCTGAGTGAAATGTAGCAGGTGGCCCATTTTACCGTCTGGTTCTACGTTTCGTCTTTGCTCACCTTAGTCTTGAGGCGTTGTGGCAAAAGTGACTCCAGAATATTATGCAACTTCTGAAATGCTGTCCAGGCCAGATGCACTCTTCTAGTGATTTCAGCCTCGAAGTTGTATTTTCCTAACTGCAATGTTTGCTTAAGGTAAACATACTTCTAGACAACTTCAAGGTCTACATATTCTACGCTTATTATGGATATGTGGCCGGCAAACTGGAGATGCTTGAGATTTTCACCATTCACGTCAATGCCCAATCCCACAGTAAGGTCTTGAATACATCCCGCAGCAGCGTCGTGCTAAAAAGTTTCAGGGATATAACGTTACCAAGCTTTACACCACGGAGTAGTGGTATGGGTCTTACTTTCTGGTTTTGTACTTGAACAGAGATGATCTTCATGTGATTTAGGTCATCGTCGCTGATTTATACAACCAGCTATTGGCTATTTTACTCTTCTGACTTCTGTATGACCTGCAGTACAGTATGGATGTGGATCACAGTGCTGAAGCCATTACGGAACTCAGCCAGTTTCAGTGGCTGGAAGATGTCAAATCTTGACGCCAGACGATTACGGCCATGAAAAGCTCATAGACGTTTTGCCCAGTAGTTTGATCGGCTCAATGTGTTTGTGAATGAGTCTGCTCCTTTGCCGCCTTCAGGGTTGTCCCATTGGCTATTGTGGAGTTTAATAGCCTTTTCCACTAGCTTTAAGCAGCGTAGCAAGGGCACTCCGTCTTCCTCGGGAGCCTTTCTATTATTACACTGCCTCAGATCACTCGATTCCGGCTATATTTACGTCCAGGAGATTGTCCGTAAAGTGGCAGGAAAGAGGGCTCTGTAGGCTGTCGCATCAGAGGAAAGTTTTTATTGAAGTCCTCGATTTCAGCGAGAACCCCTGGGACTGATGTGAAGGTATCACCATTCAAGGCAGTTAGCTTTGCTACATGATTCCTTCCCAGGCGGTTGCCTCTTGTAAGAGTGTTTGAGCTTTGGAGGTTGCGTCTCACCATACTTCTGTCTCCCTTGTCTTCTTTATCTTTTTATGAAAAGATCAGAAGCATCTTTTTCTGGAAAAGCATCCTCTGGTGTTTCTCATATAAGTCGCATCAGTTCCAAGGTCTTACTTGAAAGTTTGGACTTTGTCTTTTCGTTCTTTGTGAATGTACCTCACTCTTGTTTCTTATATAGACCTGTTTTAGCGTTCTAAGTTCTCGTCAGCATTTATAGTGTCTCCAGGAGTTCTTATTGTTGGAACTTGTGTCCGGCTTGGAGCAGGTTGGGATGGAGAGCGGGCCTCATCATGAGACTTCTTTTCCACTTGAAGTTGATATTTATTTAGGATTACGTGTCTACCTGTGTATTAAACCTAATAATCACAGACACTTCCCTAAATATGTGCCTATTATCCGTCATGAAGAACTCAATCTCACTCTTTGTCCTCCCGTCTGGGCTTTTTTAGTTCCAATTCTGTTGGGGCTTTTTCTGAAAAAGGTGTTCATACCGGGACAAAAGAACTTTGCTTACTTATGAAGTCAACCAACATTTGGTTTCTGCGCCCAAATGCTGATTGACTTCCTAATGTCGTGCGTAGCCATGTCGTTCGGTGACACATCGTCACAGCCTCCACCTCTTCGTTAGAGCTGCTCGAAGTCATATCATAGTCAAGTGAGTATAGCCACTTTAACGATCTTGAGAGAGAAATGTTAGAATTAACTTTTTGTTAAAGCAGTTGAAGAGGACTATAGTTAAAGTATTTTAACTTTAGGCACAGATTTTGTGATGCTAAAGTAAGGTTCAATGAAGTCTTAGGTAACTTTGAACTACTGTTAAGCTGATCTCAGTCATAACTAATTTTGGGACAAAAAGAGATATTATTTGTGAACCCTTTAGAGATTTGAGAAACTATGGGCCTTACCACAAAAAAAGTTAGACACACGTTGAACGCTTGTCTGGCGTACCAATTTTTTGTATAGTGTTTAAAATTTAAACACGCGCTAGTTTAGCTTTTTTGTGGGAAGGTTTGAGAAACTATATGAGTAGCTAATCGATAGATTATTTACATAAATTGATATATCGCATAAAGACTGCAGAGACTATGTAAACAAATGAACTTATTGAATGTAAGACTGAAGAGACCATTTAGATAAATTGACTTATCAAATGTTAGACTGAAGATACAATTAAAACAAATTGACATATCAAATTTAAGAATGAAGAGAATATTTAAACAAATTGACATATCAAATGTAAAACTGAAGATACTATTTAAACAAATAAACATATCAAGTTACACACTTTAAGAGTGAAACATTTCTAAATGGGTAAATTGAAATATCAAACTTTAAACATGTATGTGGTGTTTGTGAATAAGTTGACATATCGACATGTTCTTATTTTTGTACAAAACTCATAAAATTATACCTTGATAAATAGTGTTGTCAACAAAAAAACGCAAAAAACAGAGTTATTTACTTATTACCGAATACGATATCTCGGCCTATAATGAACATATCGAGATGATTTTTTGTGACATACAACTTCATAGCAAAAGAAAGCGGTTGAGCTAATAAAAAAAATATCATACATCTCGACTTATCAACTTATTCACGCCGGGCACGGAAATATTTTTTCTTTCTGAATTATGGTCACGTGTCTTTTGTGTAGGTACATTTCCTTTTCAATATGTGACTGCGTATTTCTCCATATTATTTTATTTCGTGCTGCTTCCCAGCCAGGGAAGCAGCTTTGTGTGGTAAATCTTCCTACTTTATTACATTTAAATTTGTTATTACAACTATAATAGATAGCGGTTTTATCCGCTATGAAAGATTTTTCTCACGGTTAAAATTAAGTAGGTACCTACAGTAGTAACTCAAATTTTGAATACGGACAATAACCGTGTACTGACAAAAAAAGTTGGAAATGGTTTGAGTCGCTAGACAACGTCAAATCCCCTTCATACCCGTGGTCCACCTCCTGGTCCACCTGGTGGACCACGGGTAAGTTTTTTTCCCCGTGGTCCACCTAATAAATTAAAACCGCTAATAAATAAAATTCTATTACCCGTGGTCCACCTTTTCGAAAGTGACTTCATCTGCGTAGATATGACCTGCTCTGGATTCGACCACATTTTGTATGCACCACTTCTAATGGAGACCATTACTGAATTTGATCCATAATCACTTTTTTATACGTCCACCGTTGGTACAGCTCACAAAAAAAAACAAGTACAATCTGTTAAAATGTTGTAGGCCTTAACGAGATCTACATGACAGGTGTCAGCTGTCAAACTAAAAAGTCGTTTATATCAGAAACTATGCGTGCTAGACTATTAGTTTCTTTGGGAAAGTTGTAGGCCTTAACGAGATCTGCATGACAGGTGTCAGCTGTCAAACTAAAAAGTCGTTTATGTCGGAAACTATGCGTGCTAGTCTATTAGTTTCTTTGGGAAAGTTGTAGGCCTTAACGAGATCTACATGACAGGTGTCAGCTGTCAAACTAAAACGTCGTTTATATCGGAAACTATGTGTGCTAGACTATTGGTTTCTTTGGGAAAGTTGTACGCCTTAACGAGATCTACATGACAGGTGTCAGCTGTCATACTAAAAAGTAGTTTAAATTGGAAACTATGCATGCTAGACTATTAGTTTCTTTGGGAAAGGTGTAGGCCTTAACTAGATCTACATGACAGGTGTCAGCTGTCAAATCAAAACGTCGTTTATGTCAGAAACTTCGCATGCTACACTACTAGTTTCTTTAAGGAAGTTGCAGGTCTTGATGAGATCTACATTTAATATGACAGCTGACAAATCGTTTTTCGGTGGAATATGTACACCGTTTTCGGTGGAAAAGCATTAATTTGCGTTGTGTACAATAAATGATAAATAAATAAACTGGACACGTTGTTTAAGGCATCGTATGGAACAATTGGACGTAGTTATGCCATAATGATCAAAGTGCAAAATGATGGTTTTGAGATACATCCCGTCACTTGGATCAATATGGTATAACTACGTCCAATTTTAGTATGGGGCTAATGGCAGAAAACTAAAATTATTAAATAAAAGTAAAGTAGTTAGTAAGTAGATAAGTAAGTTATTTAATAAAGCATTTGCTCAGGTAGATTCCTAAATGGTTTACGTACAATTTAGTATATGATAAAAAATAACAAAACACCTGTCATGTAGATCTCGTTAAGGCCTACAACTTTCCCAAAGAAACCAATAGTCTCGCACGCATAGTTTCCGAAATAAACGACTTTTAGTATGACAGCTGACATCTGTCATGTAGATCTCGTTAAGGCCTACAACTTTTCCAAAGAAACCAATAGTCTAGCACGCATAGTTTCCGTTTTAAACTACTTTTTAGTATGACAGCTGACACCTGTCATGTAGATCTCGTTAAGGCCTACAACTTTCCCAAAGAAACCAATAGTCTAGCACGCATAGTTTCCGTTTTAAACTACTTTTTAGTATGACAGCTGACACCTATCATGTAGATCTCGTTACGGCCTACAACTTTTCCAAAGAAACCAATAGTCTAGCACGCATAGTTTCCGAAATAAACGACTTTTCAGTTTGACAGCTGACACCTGTCATGTAGATCTCGTTAAGGCCTACAACTTTCCCAAAGAAACCAATAGTCTTGCACGCATAGTTTCCGATATAAACGACTTTTAGTATGACAGCTGACACCTGTCATGTAGATCTCGTTAAGGCCTACAACTTTCTCAAAGAAACCAATAGTCTAGCACGCATAGTTTCCGAAATAAACGACTTTTCAGTTTGACAGCTGACACCTGTCATGTAGATCTCGTTAAGGCCTACAACTTTCCCAAAGAAACCAATAGTCTAGCACGCATAGTTTCCGTTTTAAACTACTTTTTAGTATGACAGCTGACATCTGTCATGTAGATCTCGTTAAGGCCTACAACTTTTCCAAAGAAACCAATAGTCTAGCACGCATAGTTTCCGAAATAAACGACTTTTCAGATTGACAGCTGACACCTGTCATGTAGATCTCGTTAAGGCCTACAACTTTCCCAAAGAAACCAATAGTCTCGCACGCATAGTTTCCGATATAAACGACTTTTTAGTATGACAGCTGACACCTGTCATGTAGATCTCATTAAGGCCTACAACTTTCTCAAAGAAACCAATAGTAGCACGCATAGTTTCCGATATAAACGACTTTTTAGTATGACAGCTGACACCTGTCATGTAATTAGTGTAAACATTTATTCAAAGTTGCTTTCAGGAATAACGTGAACCAGGTGAACCATCGGGAAATCACCTGCCCGTGAGTCCACCTATAGCAGGTGGACTAGGGTGGACCACGGGGAAAAAAGAATTACCCGTGGTCCACCAGGTGGACCACGAGGTGGACCACGGGGATGAAGGGGTCAAACCGTATGGAATATTAATTTAAACACTGTCTAAACACACGCCTAACTTTTGTAATAAACGCCGTTAATGTGAAGGTGTAGATTAAATAAAGTTATTAAGTTTGATAAAAGTTTGGTTTATAACTGAACTTGTTTAGGCAAAAGCAATTCAGAATCAATCTTCGTAGCCAGATACAAGCTAGCTTAGCCCCGAGATTATGTAGGGGAGACCGGGGCAAGATGAAGCTCGGGGCAAGACGGGAAGTTTGTTTTCTTGCGTAATTGGTGAACACAAGCGCACCTAATACAGCGCCATTTGTACGATGTAGAGACGCCTCATTGGGGTCCGAGCAGTGCGTGCGTGTCGCGACGTGTTTTTGGTTTTCAGCGACAAATAACTGTTTTTTGAAGTACATGTGTAAGCGTTTACGTAATAGTTTGTCATTTACTAGTTGTAATAGTGAATAACGTACCCGTTCTGATTGATTTTCAGCGCATTTTTTTTTGTTTGTTAGAAGTGCTTGGAAGTTTTGTAAATTTTGTCTTTTGGGGCAAGATGGTCGGGGCATAATGGGATAGTAGGTATCCCGTTTTGCCCTAAGTGCGAATGTAAAATTTCATTTCATATTTGTGTAGAAATCAGTTTAAACTCTTGTCTTCTTCTACCGTATGGGACGATCCACTCGAAAAACCCTGGTGTCATAGTTTTTCAGCCGTCTACTACTGCTAGTACGACCACCATCTACGCTATCATAGACAACAACCGGGCCCAAAGGTTAGATGTGCCTTCCATTGTACGGAACCATTAATTGATTAACCAATTTCTTGTTTGCAGTTGAAATGGTACGTAATTACAAACGTAGAACCAACAAGGAACATTAAACCAGCCAGATTAAATGTGTACTCGTTTTGCCCCATGCCATTTCCCATTTTGCCCCGGTCATGGGGCAAGATGGGATTTTTGACTTGTTACACTCAATTCCATTTTCTCAAAAAAATATATGATTTAGTGCCATAGAAGAGGTCTATCATGTTAACTAACACTATAAGTATTATTATTGTTCTAAAAGTTTATTGATAAACAAGTTGATTTTCGTTTTATAAATGTTTTAGTCTTAGCCAACTTGCCCCGGTCCTAAGTAGTCAATTCTCAGCTTACCTAGATAGCGAGTTGTAATGTAAATTTTACTTATTATATTCATAGCCTTCTCTTTACATCAGATACATTGAAAATTTTCATTTAAAGAAAAATATTAACTTTATTTCCCGCAAAAATATCCAACTTTTGTTATGAATGAAAGCATAATTGAAGCCAAAGAAACCAAGTTTATCTAAGACGTTGACATTGAGTAGCTTCCGTTTTTTCCAGCGGTGATTTTAGGCGAGTCTAAGGCAATTTGTAGACGAACGAAATTGTGGAGGACATAATTAAACGGAATCCATTTCTTAGTTTATTCTAGCATTTTTAGCAATCTTTTCGCAGCAAATGTCTAATTCGATTTATTCAGTACCTAAGCAAGTTTTTAAAGGAATATGCGGCTGTATGAGTCAACGTCGGAAATGGCGATATATTTGGACATCATAGCACAATTTTAGTTGTACTTTCACCAGCTCATCAACCTACTCACTTAAACCTTATTTTTCATTCAGATCCTAAAAAGAAAACAGTATAATTTGATGCCTTATAAGGTAATTCACCGAATCAGTCCAGAATCTTCAGAACTGCTAATTTCGGCGCCGTCTTGCCGTCGGATTCTGGTTTCGGTTTTCGTGGTTTAATTTGAACCCTAAACTTTGGTATTGTCATTGTGATTCAGAAAATTTACCGCGTATAGAACTAAAATGGTAGGAAATGTAAGTCTAAATAATGTGAGCGAATCAGCTAAACTCGTTGAATACAAACATATGGAAATATCTAGAATCACGAGCTCACGTGCGCCACTAATGCCGCCCCAGAGTTCGGGAGGCAGGCAATGCTAGCTAGCACATTATCATTCCGATAGCATAACTCAGCCTGCTGGATCCACGATGGTAATATTAAACGCGAAAACCCTTCTAGTAACCAGCCTTTGAATTGCTAGTTCTATAACGACAAAATATTTTCCTATGAGGAATTTGTTTAGTTTCATAGAAGGTATGCATGCACCCTATCAGTTTCGGAGACCTGTCCAAGTATCTCTTTCGAAGTAAAATATTTATATTGTCCATCGCTGGTAGGTATCATTTCCGATCAAGAGAAAATGCTCAATTTCACAGAGTCTTTTGAGAAAATATTCCGCTCACATTTCTTCCCTAGTAAAGTGAAAAATTGGCACACGTGCAGACTATTTCAACTCAATGCAACGTGGATAGAGAAACACTTTGGCAGGTATACCCCAAGTGCTTATTCAAATATGTAACTCTCGACTTGCACTGAAATATTAACATGTTACATGTTTTATTTGGACTTTCTGTGCATTGAACACTATTAGAACTTTTACAGTCGTTTACAATATTCATTGTAACTTTTGAAGCACTTGGGATTGTTTTCATTGTTTACAGAGTTCTCTGGTAAATACCCGTATAAATAAATATATCAAGGTATGAATTTTGTGTACAGAAATAAAAGAGATGACGTGGAAATGGTTGTAGATAATTTATGCTGAAGCTTAATAAACGCCAGCAGGGTTATGAAATACGATGCATTTTCAGTCTGCACTAAATTTCATTAAGATTAGGGTCACGACCACGAAGCTTACGATAACGGAATATTTTTGAAAATTTAAAAACTGACAGCTTACTGGGTCGATAGTAAACTCGGTGACCCACACGACAAGAAAATGTAGCAAGTTATTGGCGGCTAACTACTAAACTTAGGTATTATCAGAAAAAACAACAGAATTGGTTTGAAATCTGGTTATTTTTATTTTTACAAAACAGTAACTTCGAAAATACTGGTGAATTAAATAATTTAAAAAGACAAAAGTAAGAAGAGTTAAAAAAACAACGAACTAGTAATAAAATACCTACTTAAAAATTAAAAAATCGTATTGGTATCTTCTTATCCAACCCTGTCCCTAATGTTTCTGTAAAGTTCGGCTCCAAGTCTCTGCAAAGAAATAATAATGAAATGTTAGAGTCGCCAATTTATAATAACATTTTCATCAATACTTAAACTTGTGTCACACTGGTGACCGATAGCGAAAACTCAGAACCAGCTGGTGATACCTAAATAATTATCAACTTTCCCCAGGAAACATAGGGCTGGTCAAAGTATGAACAAAAAATTTTAACCTTCCGTAGTAACTCATATCAGCTGATCGGCAATTTTGTATGGGAGGTGCATTTTTTTTTATATATTGCGACCTATGTTGCCTGGGACAAGTTGTTCCTTATCACCAACCGGTTCTGAGTTTTCGCTATCGGTCACGAGTTAAAATTCAGCCTTTATACCTACTTTACACATAATGTCCGGTGTGCCTGTGTGTAGGTATAGATAGATAAATATTTATGGAAATTTCTGTGACAAAATATCGTTCGAAACCTCATATTGTGTGTGTGTTTAGTAATACTCGCACAAATTTAAAAGAGATGGGAGAGCTTTTCCGTCAACCCCGGGTAATATTTAACTTCAAATAACATGTTGGTTTTGGCATACTACCTGCATAGTTGGACTTGAACAATTCACATGTACGTACCGCGCCTCGAGCTACTTGAGCTGGGTTGGGTTGATCCTCAGCTCGGAATTGGGCTCAAGGGCTGCGTGCACCCCAGCGAACGCCGAAACCATAGCCATCAGCGCCAGCACCATGCTTCACAGCTTCACATGAGATAGAATAGTACAAGACACCACTGCAGGTACTTACCGCGCCTCGAACGACTTGAACTGGGTTGATCCTCGGGTCAGGATTCGGCTCTGGGGCTGCGTACACCCCGGCGAGCGCCGCTACCATCGCTACCAACGCCAGCACTAAGCTCCAAAGCTTCATCATGAGATACATACTACAAGACACCACTGTAGGTACTTACCGCGCCTCGAACGACTTGAACTGGGTTGATCCTTGGCTCAGGATTGGGCTCAGGGGTTGCGTACACCCCGGCGAACGCAGAAACCATCGCCGCCAACGCCAGCACCACGCATCACAGCTTCATCATGAGATACAGTACTACAAGATACTTACCGCGCCTCGAACGACTTGAACTGGGTTGATCCTCGGGTCAGGATTCGGCTCGGGGGCTGCGTACACCCCGGCGAGCGCCGCTACCATCGCTACCAACGCCAGCACTAAGCTCCAAAGCTTCATTATGAGATAAGATACAACAAGACACCACTGTAGGTAGGTACTTACCGCGCCTCGAACGACTTGAACTGGGTTGATCCTCGGGTCAGGATTCGGCTCGGGGGCTGCGTTCACCCCGGCGAGCGCCGCTACCATCGCTACCAACGCCAACACCACGCTCTACAACTTCATTATGAGATACAATACTACGAGACAACACTGTAGGTAGGTACTTACCGCGCCTCGAACGACTTGAACTGGGTTGATCCTCGGGTCAGGATTCGGCTCAGGGGCTGCGTTCACCCCGGCGAGCGCCGCTACCATCGCCACTAGCGCCAGTATTAAGCTCCACAGCTTCATTATGAGAAACAATACTACAAGACACCACTGGGTACTTACAGCGCCTCGAACGACTTGAACTGGGTTGATCCTCGGGTCAGGATTCGGCTCGGGGGCTGCGTACACCCCGGCGAGCGCCGCTACCATCGCTACCAACGCCAGTACTAAGCTCCAAAGCTTCATTATGAGATAGATAGATAGATTACTACTGGATACTTCTATACGAGCACACAAGTCAAGCGATGCTGCCAATGGTGCCTAGTAGAATATTGCTTCCCTTTTTATACTAATAAAAGTAAATTGTCCTTATATGCAAATCTTATAACATAACGAGTATATTTCCTCAATGTTTACCTTTTGGATATTGATGAGCATCATAACATCGTATGGAAATACCATTAAAAGTTTTCCTCATAGGAAAAGACGTACAATTATCGTCGAATAAATTATTATTTCTTTATCCTCCCACCTGTTGTGTTTTATTTACCAGGTACCTAGAACCTGGTAAAACACAGTGATTTTTTTATTATACCCTACGAAATGAATAAAGTGAGAAACTTTAACTTTTCTCGAGGCAAAACGGGTATAACTTTGTATTGAAAGTTTACAGGTAAAGTTAGTGAACGCAACTGTACGTGAACGAACAGTCTTTTTCAAAGAAGACTCAAACTCAACGCGTTCAATGAAAAGTTTGGAGTTGAATAGGTACGAAAAGTTAAGAAAATCCTTGGGGATTCCAAGTGGAAAATGCTTGTCAAACAATAGTAAAATATTCTGTTCAATAAATAAATAAAGCTTCAAAAATGGTAACACCGAGAATACCGAGGTAGGGTCCCACTGCAGGTAACAAAAATGACTGCCCATCGTATTTTAACAAAATTAGAAAAACAACATTTTTGTGTGACATGGATATTGGTACTGGACCGACGGGATAGCGAGCCCTCCAAAGCACAGAACCAACTTTATTATCGGACAATCAGGTGGTTCAGCCTGAAATTGAAATGTCTTATCCAGACTGGGAACAAATATACAGAGAGATGATAAATATCAACTTTGTGAGTGACCCATCGAGAATCGAACCTGGAACCTTCTGGGTCGCAGGCAGTTGCATTACCACTGCACCACATCAGTGGTGCTTATGAGAACTGCCTACCTATTTGTAATGTTTTACAGAGTTCCGACCCAGAAGACCCAAACTTGATGACCCAAAATAAGCGGAAATTTCGCAAACCATTGAACACGCATGTGAACACGGTCAAGGTTTTACAAGGGTTTTGTTTTACGTATCTACTTTATGTTCTACGATTCTAATCCCATACATACAATATAATCAAATTGTCAAAATAATCGTAGAAAGGAACAAAAATCCGATAACGTGACATGTTTTCTATAGAAATTACTTGTCACCTCTAAGCTACTCTCACTCTATTTGATATCTCGCCAGGACTTGGGGCGAACGACTTGCGGAGTTAATTTCTATACAAAACAAGTCTGCGGAAAGCTGTCGCTTTTCAAGTATTGACAATATTCATAAGTAGCTTAAGAACTTATTGCAGATATATCTACCTCAAACATACGTGATAAGTACCTCAATTAAAATTAAAATGCTACTGGAAACGGAGCATTCCAGCCCTTAATGATGGATGGTGTAAGCCAGGAGCAAACAAATCCCATGTTCCTTTTAATAAAGGCCTAATTTTACAGCTGGTAATCAAATTAAAATTATTCTCCTACATGTTCAAGTTAACACAGCCACACATAGCTTGGGCCTCCACCCTACTTTATAACCGTAAAACTGTAAAGTACCTACTGACCCTTAAGAAACGTTTTAGTCCCAATATAAGCGTTAGTCAATTACGTAGCAGCCTGTGTACTTAGTTTACGTTATATAGTTACTAGTTGTGTTTGAGTGGAGGAAAATGTTACATTATAATCGACTCGTCGAGTAGGTATATAAGTTCGGCCGAGGTGTAGGACCGTACGAGTTGAATTTTCGTCGAATTAAGCAATATTTTTTATAACTGGTAAATTGTGCGTGAAGTTATTTTTTTGTTCGCCGATTGTCAGTTCTCGCCAGTCAATTGCTATTGCTTAATTCGCCGAAAATCAACTCGTACGGTCTTACACCTCGGCCGAACTTACCCCAACGTACTATAGTTTTTTGTACATATTTATGTAGATATATTTAAACACGCGTACAACGCGCATCTGACTTATTAGGTGGTAAGATTTGTGCCAAAAGTTATTTAATCTTTGATTAAAAAATTAAATAACTTTTGGCACAAATCAAGAAACTTGCACAAGAGAACTTGTAACCGTTAAAGGCAAAATTGTATTGGTTAGTAAATTCGCCAAAACTGACAGTTATCGCCGCGCATTTGAAATTGGGTCTGTAATTGGCCAAAACTTGTTTGGGCTCCAGCCAAACGATGTAACTTACAACCTGGTTTGAGCTTTTTGAAAATGCAAAGTACTTCTTGAAATTCGGTAACAATATATTTCGAAGGAAGGAGTAAAAGGAGCAATTAGGCACTTACCAACCACTACTGTATAAACATATACTTTCTCGCTACTACACAATGTGAATTAAAGGATAAAATATCCACTGTAATGGAAATATACAAGAAAATTATACCTACCTATCTATATAATTTCTAGGTAAATTTACGCTGTACGTACAGTCAACTGAGTTGGGCAGTTTAAACTTTAAATCGTTCTTACGCCGCAAGCATAAGACTCTACTTCTTTTTACCTTGCGGGACACTGAGTCGTCCAACGACCCGATGACCCACAGCAGGCTTCTTTTCTGACATGGTTGTGTAACGACCGCCAACTAAGTAACCATAAAAAGCAACGAGACTGACGGCTTAACGTGTCCTCTGAAGCACGAAATCATTTTTCTGAAAATCAGGTAGTGTATATTTTTGGTTTGGGTACCATACTGGTTGCGAGATTGACTGTACTCCTAAGCCTATCAGTGACGAATTCCGGGAACTTTAGAATCGGATTATTTATAATGGATTTAGCCAAGAATTTTCGTTTCAAAAGATATTTGTTTCATTAGAAAGATGTATAAATGTAATAAACAAAATTAGGTCAACGGAGCAAAACAATTTAGCAGTATTAATAGGTCAACAGACAGTAAGTATGGTAGATTAAGCAACGTGTTCCTAGCGTAGCCCGATACACACGCCGTGTTAGGCAGCAAGTATATAGACAATAGTCAATTAACTTGACATATGTAGGTATACAAGGGGAAGGTATGTATGTATGTATGTGGTGGGTCTGTCCCTAAGGACAATGTCCCGATAATATTCAGGAATAATGACCCCATACTTGCAAAGTATTTTGCAAAAGGAAGTAGTTGGTAATCAGCAGCAAGTTTGCATGTAATGTAGTACTATTTAGTCCTATCATATTTAATCATGCCAATGATTGTATTCATTGTCGCCTTATTTTTACAGATAGATAATGCGCATTTTGCGTCAAATTAAACTTTAGACATGTCATCTTTATCCTTCTTTAAGCATATGACGGAAAGTGTGACATAAAGGTAAGTTAAGACAACTTATTTGCTGGATTGACACCAAAGGTAAGGCACGTGATATCAAATGCATTGTAGTAATCTCAGATGTATGCTGAGCACAATCTTGGTCACACGTTTGAAATTGTGAGTTGGAATATTAATTTTGACGGCAGTGGTGCTCCTGGGAGAAACTGTGAGACTTCAGTATATATTTTACAAGTGACCGATAGCGAAAAGTCAGAACGAGCTGGTGCTAAGGAACAACTTTTCACAAGAAACATAGGTCCGTAAACCGTATTTGTATGTAGAGAATCGAATAATGACGCACAAATGGACGTTGCGTGTGTTTCTGGCAAAGGGAGCGCCATACAACCGCAATGCGGCCGCGAATGCAGCGGATGGTCTTCATCGTTAACGTATGTGTATGAAATTGGTAAAAAAACTGTCCAGCTGGCAAAATCATATAAAAGTAACTTTCTTCTTTTGAATATCTTTTATAATGCCATTTATCTACATTTCATTCCTCGTTTCTGATTTGATCATAAAACATTTCCTCATACTTAGTTTAAAGATATTGAGATATATAATTAAGATGGATTGATGTTGGTATACATTCATCATCATCATACTTATATTAGGTTAAGAAGAGATTTCTTACTTATGATTTATCACGTGAATTTACTACCATTAGCAAGGCAATGATAATAAATTACTAGTATTTCAAAAACTAGCAAGAATAAGCGAAAAAAGGCAACTAGGCGTACAAAGGCAGATACCTATATTTGACTTATTACGAATAAGAATTATACCAAAAAACCATTTAAATTGAAAACCATGTTTTTGTTTAATTCAGAAACTGGTTTTAATAGAAACTACATTTTAGGTATTAACTTTGAAATGACGTATAGGAATGAGACGAAGACAACCAACATTTTAAAAGCTATTACAGCTGCGGTTTTCAAAAAAAGGTACACACTTATACAAAAAAAAAATACTTTAGAAAGGACAAAGGTTTTCATCCTCGGTTGAGAAATAAAACACACTTCTGTGAGCACACATCCTCTTTTTGAATAAAATAATACAGAGAAAATGGAGATTATAAACTTTTACTAAGCTCGAGTTAATAAAATATTCTTTTTATGCACCATGTTGTGCTCGGTTAAAATAGGATCATCTCATTACTCTCTTTGGTTCTGTCTGTATCTTTTGTACTGATTTAAATTTTAAATAAGTAGTACAGTTGAAACCAAGTCAGGCTGGCGGCACTCGAATTGAAATATGGGGGACAAAATTTTGACCAGGCGTGACCAGGCTAAAACATGCGTAATGCTTGTACTGACAGGCGTGTATGCTTTTTTGTGCGTGGCAGGGCTAACAAACCAAATGTCAGTATCCTTTCATATCCTCTGACCGCAGGGCGACAGCGGGGGTGAGGTAGATATCAGAGAGGGGGTGTCAGTGTCGCTTCTTAGCGGTTAGCTATAGTTAGTATTCTTTGACCAAGTTAAGGCTGCTATAGAGTTTTTCACGAAGCCCATACTTTATTCTTTATTTATCTGTACAATTGATATTTTTTACAGTACATATACCAAAACTCTAAAACTCATGCTTGTTTTGAGGTATTTTCTTGAATTTTGGTTATGTCGTTTTACCGCGTTTTATTACACGTTATACACTAAAATGTAAATATTTTCATTGTACATTTTTCAGATAAAGATATCCTTGACTAGATGTAATTTTTTTTTTACCTAACGCTTTCGAGAAACTCGCATGTTTATAAAGACAATTTTTGCAAATTTGCTAGAAAAAAAGGATCTCACTCTTTCGTCCACGTTCTAATGACGTATGATCACGTACAGTTCGTCAATACAATAATATTATAGCTTCCCGCTTATTGTATTACAATTCGGGAAATAATATACTCTTAGCTAACGTAAGAGAAGTACTGTCAATTTCCGTCAAATATGTTTAGAAAAGGACAGAAGAAATGTAAGTCCTTAAATATTATTTCGTCAATGGATTCTTCGCCACTTCTAGTCAATTTAGTCAGTGCAATTTAGTCGTTATTGATTTTACCGTCGCGTCGGCTTAATTTTGACCGATATCTCTCATTTTGCGTAAAATTGTTATTTATTTGTGATCTTAATTTGTGTTTACTAAACCTATTTGATATGACGAAAATGAGAGGGCCAATTTAAGGTTATCAAAAATAATTTATTTCCAGTATATTGTGGCTATAATTTCTTTAATACGAGTATACGGCTTCTCATGACATTTATTCCTGGAATGGAAATATCAAATAGCATCATGAAAATAATGTACAGAGTTTTAAAGGCATATTTTATGATAGTTTTTTACACAGAAAGGGCTATTCGTTCAGAGAATGTAGTAAATAACCGTATCCAATGCACCAGCAGTGTGCAGGCATGTAAATGGAACAGTGAGTTCTTTGTTTGCGATATCAAACGAGTTACTGGATTGTTTTGAATTTATTTTTTCACGCAATATGTGTTGTTTTAGACTGGGCGGTTCATAAACGACTAATTCTCCTCACGTGACCCAACAGACTTACACAGAGATTATTTCGGGAGAAACACAAGTACTTTCACTTCGTGTTGCGATTTCTTGATGGAACTCCAAATTTTAGGTAGACTGCCTGCTGACTGCCTGAAGATGGTGTAACGAAACCGGTCGCATTATAATTTAAATAATTTATTATATTATTAGTGGAACTATTGTAAAAAGTTTTTAATTTACCATGAACACCAGTATTGAAAAATACTTTTTTTCATGCAATTTATCTTAGTAAACATTTGGTATCACATACATTTGATGAGAGAGGGCGATATAAATGTGTGCCAGGCCAGTATAATTTATGTGCAATAAAGTGTTTATACAGGGTGTTAGGAAAAGTACTGCGTTCCTTTTGGGGGTGAACCAGCCCATGAAACTGAACAACTTTCCCCAAGAAACATAGGTCAAAATATTGAAAGCCATTTTGGACCTCCCATACTAAGTGTGTCGGCCGGCCGGGTCAGTTTGTATGGAAAGAGCAATTTTTTTTCATATTTCGACCTATATCCCTGGGAAAAGTTGTTCAGTTTCATCGGCTGGTTAATCCCTCGAAAGGAACGCTGTACTTTTCCTAACACCCTATATATTACTCACTTTCAGTAACCTACTATTGAGTGAACTTGTGCAAGCCATCGCGTCGTGTCATGTCTCGATCCTATCGGTGAACGTGACAAGTCAATCAACCGACGGCACAAACCTCCACAGCCACAACGTAGCATCATATTATTGCAGCATACCCCCAGGAACGTCAGAAGGTCATAATCATAAAAAAATTGCGGAAAGTTGTTCAGTTCCATGGCCTGAGCACGCCTGCAAAGTTATCGTCACACCGTCCCATTACACCCCGTATTATTCTCATCTCATAAATTGTCCTGCATCAACCGAAGCTCGAACCCAGGCTGCATGACCCACCGCTTCGCCACTGAGCAATCGACGCACCGATCAATGTCTGCCAAATTTTAGCCCGTTTGATGCCTGACATTTTTCAATTTCTTATTTTCATTTATGAGAATAAGTAATAATAGCACTGTAATGGCATTAAAATTCCAATGGATTAAATAAGCAATAATTTCATCATATAGTTTGAATTCCTACTGTAATATGTACTAGCCGTGCAATAAAGTTGTAAATACTTTCTGCAGATGTCGCCAGATCGTCGCTTAGAGACGAGCATCAAGAAAGTGCGCTCTTTGTTTACGTCATTACAGCGATTGTGGGACACAAAGGGACACAAATCTAAAGAGATTTCGTTTTAACAATAGCTTGAACAATCAAGAGCCGCATCGTTTTGGGGTAAGACTCGCTTGAAAACGGTGTGTTTAACGTGGTTTTTTATTCATAAAAGGATATTCACAAGATGGTGAGTTTACGGAGTCGGTCCTGTTGAAAATTCGTGCTTGAAATATTCGCATGGCAAATACGAATTGTTTGTTTACGTCTGTCTCGCCGCATTTTGAACGTAAAATAACGTCGTATTCGGTCACAAATATAAATGTGACTTGACTTTTACTCGTTTATGATATGACTTCGAACGAGATGTTTAATTCATTGAAACTGTTAATATAAAAAAAATAGAGAGTATACAGAAAGTTCACTCGGTCATATTTTGGATTTTCGCGATTGGCTCTTGTTACATAGCCAGGGTTGCTACTTTCAAAAATCTCAAAGTAAAAAAATATCAAAACAGCAAAATCTGATACAGAACGTCTTATGATTCCAAGTCAATTTTGAATTTAAGGAATTTGACGTTCATATCAACCACCTTCTTAGTTACCTTGACTTCCCCTGAGCTTCCGGTTAGTAAGCTTCAAAATTGTCGTTAGTACTGAGCCATCTGGTAAGGCGCCCCGCGCGCCGTTTACCTAATTTGTGCTGTTATTATGTACCTTATTTAATAACTTTACCACGAGGTTGTTGAACGTAATAATTCCCTCGCTTGTTTTCACCTCCTTTCTTTAGTTTCGTGACTTTGCTCTTCGTCAATAAATTGTCATCGTTGTTTTATACTCAAAAACATTGCTGTTTGGAGAAAATACTTTCGGAAGTGAATAAATAAAATAGTGGTAGAACATTGATAACATGCACTTTTAAGCTCATTTAATGCAATTGTTTGAAAAAAATGGGAACCATTTTCATGCATCTAGAAATTCTAGCGATCTCAATAAATAAACTGTAAAATATTCTGTCTAACTAAACTAATTTCAAGTTTAATGATGCACTAAAAGTCGGTTGTAAAATGGAATTTATGTTAGGAACTTGACGCTACGCCACGAGATGCTACGCGTTTACGTGCTACGGGCTACGGGCTACGAGCGTCTACGCCGGGCATAACAAATTAGATCACTTGGGCAAAAAAGCGAAAGCTACATCAATTATTTAGTATTAGTAATTTGACACTGAAGTTTTTCTGCCCCAGCTGTCATATTTCAAATTCAAAATAACGAACATCCTTTTTAAATTGTACAGAAATCCATTGTGCATATTGTGATTCGATTGGTTTTAAAGTTAAGATTTTTCAGTGACAACTTCGATTATCTGCTATAAAGCTGAAAGTACATAATCCGCTTCCTGTTACATGTACGTGTTTTTGTTGAAATCAGAGTTTGTGAGAATTATTTGTGATGAAATTGCACAAATTAATTAGTAAAATATTACCTAGAATAATGTATAAAATACTCAGGTTTTTGAAAGCGAGAAAAACCATTATATGTGATAAGCATTAAGCTTTTACATTCTTTACCGGGAGTAACCAAAAGGATATAAGAAGCCGAAAAAATATCAAGGTGCTCATGAAACTGAACAAAAAATATGAAGAGCAGGACCCCCCATAGTAAATCGGTTAGCTGATTGGCAATTTTGTATGGGAGGTCCAAATTTGAATTTTGTATTACTGCTCATGTTCCATAGGTAAGTTGTTCAGTTTTGACTTCTTTTCGATTCTTTCTGTAACTCCCTGCATAAAAAGACAAACATGCAGGAACAACGTAGGAGAAAATTTGTAGATAAATAATCCTAAATAAACACCGACGAAAGGTTTGCCAAGTCTTTGTTCAACGGCTTAATCCCAAGTCCCATTCGCTAAGTGCATAAGCAAGTCACAATAAAACGATTTCAACGGATTTAAGTAAGTTGTATTTTTGGAATATCTTTCGTTTCGGATACTTTTCAATACATTGTTTAATATTGATGAGTGATAGTTGTGCAAATAAAATGAAATATTATGCATTTAGCAAGCGCATCGTGAATACATCCATTGGTACATACAAAACATAAATTTTAAAGGATTTTTCACCTAGAACTTAACTTAGTTTAGCTGTCTTGACAAATGGATTACAGTCTACGGTTAAATAAAGTTTAGCTAAATTGTCAAGGTAATAATTATACTCCATCCGTAATTATTTATATGATTATTGCCTTTCCCATCACTCCACCGAAAAAATATTACCTATTTTATATTTTCTGTTTACGGTTGTCACTGTAATGCTTACAAATATTGTAGGTACACTTACAAATACTGTAGTACCTACTTAAATAATTTGCCATAATTATCTCGGCGAATTTTCCATTTCAATGTTAAAAGCTTTTATCTGTATTCAACTGGCAGCAATTAAAGAGAATTTCGTTATGCCTTCCAATTGCTTTTAGTTAATGGAGATTAATGTTTAACCGGATGGAAATTGATATAAAAACCCAGAAAAAGGTTGGTCACGTTCTTCGCAGTTTTCAAATCATAGGTATCGCCCCTCACCACGCTTGGCCGGTGGAACGGCGAGCGCAGTGCAAGATGTTGCATTTTCAGGGAACGCTGCTGTCCATTCCCTGAATACCTATCCCTTACAGCAGAATAGCAGTGATGTTTTTCAAAGCCCAAGTCACATATGTAGGGACATATCTTAAAGAAGGTATAGAGCATCCAGGTTCATTAGATGACTCGGTGTCCCACGAAGAGAAAGAGAGAAAGCCACAGAGCATAAAAACTCAACCAAACGTACTGTACACTTGTTTTGATTGGGCTCCAGATAAATTAAGAAAAGTGATTCAAATGGCTTTACTCTGTTGGTTTGGAGATCTCTATGAGAGCTGTTTCTCAATGCAACCTCGCTCTTAATTGTATCATATCAAAAACACGTCTTTAAGGCGGTTTACACACATAACGTCAGTTATGTCGTTAATTTTGCGATGCAAACCTAACGTTTGCGTTGGGGAATTTTGACTTTTTTGTCATACAAATATAGGTTATGTCAAATAGTTTGACAAATCCTTCTGTCAACGCAGCGTTGTGCGATATTTTTGCTCTAACGGCTGCGTCTGTCACACCGTTTCACTTATACCGTATTTTTATCAAAAATAAGGTGGAAAATCGTATTTTTCAAACACAACAGATAGCACTGCGCAAAAATAACGCACAAACGGACGTGTGTAAAGCGCCTAACTCTCGTAGCATAAAGTAATATGAAAGTTTGTTTATATAGTTCATGTAGGTATAAATTTGCCAAAATAATAATTATCTAATTTATCCACCTTTAAACACCTACGCTATCTAGGGCATTCACCTCATGACTTTCACTGATCATGTTTTCTTAGAAAATTATCTCTTGATTATACTTATTCATAAAGCAAGGTTACCTTTATATTCAGACAAGATTTGTTTTTGAAACAAATCAAAAGTTGTGATTTTCAATAAACGTTTTCTCTCGAGATTATGTGCCTCTTATGATTATGTATGACTTGACTATACAGAAAGTACTAATAGGTAGGACAATCTAGGGATAGCAATTTTCGTTCAAGTCAATGATATTATGATAAAATTTGGATATACCTATTACCAGACGCAAATAATTTTTGAAATCCACGTACCTAGGTAGGTACATTTCAAATCTTAATAATTACTTTAACGGGTCTTATTGCGATAGTTTTTTAGGTAAATAAGCGACATAAGACCCGTTAAAGTAATTATTATGTGTGAAAGTAATCGCGAGTGCTTTAAAAGTTATATTTCAAATCTTCTTTCACTTTTACTAAAATTGTCATACCTAAGTACATCATGCATCATGTGCTTATAGTCCGGCAAGTTCGTGCGCGACCCTCCCTAGGGGTGACAGACGTTGGGAGGGGAGATGTCAGCGGGTAGCGGGAGGTGTAGCGGGGAAGGGAAACGCGCGCATCCGCGTCGCTCGTCATATTAAAATGACGTGCTTACTCGCCCCCCTACCGTCTGTACCCCGCAGGAAGGTCGCGCACGAACCTGTCGGACTATAGATATGAACTCATTAGTGCTGATGAAAATACTTTTGCATTTCTACGTCATAGTTGTACGTTGTTGTTAATAAATGACTATACAGAAAGACAGTACCAATAGGTAGGACAATCTAGATATAGCAATTTTCGTTCAAGTCAATGATATGATAAAACTTGAATATTACCAGACGCAAATAATTTTTGAAATCGACGTACCTACCTAGTAGGTACATTTCAAATCTTCTTTCACTTTAAATATTTGAGTTAGTATTAAATTCTTATACCTAAGTACATACTTACTGCGTAGCATGCATCGTGTGCTTAGATATGAACTCATTAGTGCTGATGAAAATACTTTTGCATTTCTACGTCATAGTTGTACATACCTAGAAGCAAAGTAAAATTGCAGCGCATATTTTAATGTTTAAAACCTCGCATTAGGTATAGTGTTTCGCATGAAAAAGCTACTCGTGTGGCAGAGTACTACGAGGAACTTTCATGTTGCACTAATTGAAAATTCTGGTATATTTTACACTTAAATGAATGAAAGTAGGTACCTTTTCGACTCTGTTATGCAACGAAAATAAAATATTTTTTAAAGTATCTAGGTTTTAAAAAAATATTATAAAGATAGGTAAAATATTTTTAAGTTAATAACTGCGTTCATACGGACCACGGTGTGAATCTGCGAGGCATCGGTCTCATGGTCTCCAACTGTCGTAAGGTCACTTCCTTACCTGAAGAGCTGAATCGAAAAGAAACATTAACTTACTTATTTTGAAACTTTTCGTCTTTCGTTTTCCCGTCGTTCAGCGTAAAAATTGAACTCTCTCTCTTCGTGTGGGACAACCGAGTCGTACAACGACCTGATGAACCCTGGTGTTAGAGTTTTTCAACCGCCTACTACAAGTAGCAGGCCTCTGGCAAAACTGAACTAAACTATATTTTGCTATAAAGTGTTTATATCTCGCTAATTTTCGAGTTCAGTCGAACCAGCAATACTTTATAAACTGTTTTGTAGTTTTGTTTTTGCCTCATCTAAAAAGCTGTAATCTTTCCTGACAAGGTCCTTCCAAGCATTAGGGTAATTTAAGAATGTTTAACCCAAATCGTAATCCCTTTGTGCCCAAATTGGGGCATAATTTACATTATCTCTCCACGGGCATTTTTCTCACGCCTCGCTCTGATGAAATCGCATAAATATGCTAACTTTTTGGTAGGAATAATAGATTACAAGAATCTCAGTGGTATAATTTCTGGATGAGTTAGGTAGGAGGCCACTCAAGTTTTGCTAGCAAATTTCCGAAACACCGATCCTTAAACTTATACTATTCTTCTAGTAGGTATATTGGTATTTGTTATTATAGGACAATACTGAACCGTAACTATTTAATAGTATTGATAACCATACTCGTATGTTGATTGATACCTTGAATCTTTAACAAGACACGTGCTAAAAGGAGAGCAGCTATTAGACTACAGGCTTTATCGTGCTCGGATCGGCATACATTGCTGGTTAATTTATGCGTGATATAACCTATACAATCACGATAATCAGCCATGTATACCAAACCGAAAACGATTGAAACGTGTTGCGCGATATCCACTTTAGTAGTTTAGTAGGTAGGTGTTAGCTGTACATTCATTACATTAAATTTTTCCCTACGGCGCGGCGTAATATTTGCTACCGACCGGGTAGGCCTATGTTGCTATAGATTGTACGTAATAAATATGTTAGCACTTTTTCTTTTACAAGGAATGGGTGGGATGGGAAAGAAAATAATATTGTTTTGTTCAACATCGCTCTGTGGTTATACTATAGGGGCCTATCTATAACTTTAACTATGTACATAAATAGTTCATGTATTAGAGCTTAACCGCATGCGAGAGTTACTAATTTAGCTGAAATAAAAATAAATATTATTCAAAAATACAGTAGATAGAAAGGAAAGAAGGCGCACGTCAGATAGGATTGGAAGCTCTGTTGTACGCCTATAATGACTTTGTTGCTGGATACAGTGGACCCAAAATCGCAGCTCCTTAGGAAGGTCTTTGTTCAGCTGTGGACACGGCTGTTAGTATCTATTAGTACCTAAACAGATAGGTACTGTAATGATGATATAATGTTGGCTAATAATTTTGTATCTCACCGAATAGCTTGTGCAGTGCAGCTAAACGATTATTTACACTTGCTGTTGTTGGCGTTTCAGAGTTCACTTTCAAGTTTGCTTGTTTGGCGCTCTACGGTGCAAAGTTTGTGAAATTGATAGTTTTACTATAACCGTGCAGAGCTTTAGCGGTTGCCAAGCTTCGTTAATAAGTGAAAAGTTTGGGAGCTTGTTTGCGTAACGACTGCTCCGGGCACACGTCTTGCAGCTTTAATAAGATTTCTTTTTCTTACCATAAATTATTAATGAGGCAAGATCTTTTGTGGTTTGGACCAATTAACCTACCTACTTATATTGAGTTCAGTTTACATTAATAATAGCGTCGGGCCATACTTACAGAATTCACTTCGCGAAACATTCGGCTCGAGATGCCTTCTCCTACATATCATGATTATTATGACATCGAAATTATGGGCATATGTTTTACCCACATTGAATATTTATATAAATTCATACACATTGTCATGTTGAACATCCCATTTGTTTTTGTAAAACATCTGGCTTCTATTTACGTGACCGAATATGCCCATCGCAAACATCCTGATATGAGTTATTCATAAGGTTGGAACTTGAGGCAGAAATTGGTAAGTATATTAGGAGTTGTAGGTATGATATTGATGAATGTATGTAGATATATGTGTAGGTAGTAAAAAAATGCCGTTTTTTTTTATTAAACAACGAGGACGACAATCACAAACGCGCGACCGCCAGTTGCGATTGTCGTCCTCCGGGAAGAAGGCTGTTGTAACCAGCCGAAACGTAGAGAGCTACACCTTCTACCAACTAATTAACAAGTAAGTCGCGTTTAAACCTTTAAAATTGCTGTTATGTTAAGAAGTTTCAATGGTAGGAATGTTATTGTACCTAACAATAGTAGCACGGAGTGCAATGAAATATGAAGCCCACACCGAACACAGAACGCTGGCTTCACTGGACGCATCTACTGCTGACCATGGCTGCTGGCAAGGCGACGACGACCACGCTGCTTGCACAATGTAAACACGATACGTTATACTCGTCATTAAAAAATAACCAATCAGAAGCTCAAGCCTAAAATGCGGTTACGAAGTTTTTCGAAAACTTAGCATAAATAGAAAATCCACGACCTACCAGTTGGACCGCGGTCCCCGAACTAACATCTCGCTCAGAGGGAATTCCCCTTTTCAATCGTGCAGCATTGAACCAACGGGTTACGAATTCCTAAGATGCTGCTGCTGGTAGATACTTCAATTACATTTATTGCGTCTTTTTCATTCCCATGGATGAAATCTGTAAAAAGAAAACTACATTTCATGTTACGAAAAACAAAAGTGAAAATGAGATAGCTATCACGATGTACTTTTTCTATGCCTACGAATAGATGGAGTCTCTTACTAGGTTAGTTGCCAAACGTAAAATTCAGTTGATATCGGCAAATATAGCTCGTATAATGGTATAAACTGGATACTTATTTAAAATTTATTTAAAGTTAGGAAAATCCTATCGTATAGTAAAATCACGTTGCATATTTCCCATAAGAAATAGTTGCAGTCGCTTAGTGCATCTACCTATGATACGAGCTGTTAGTATATTCCTGTATTAACACTATTAGTATTCACTGAGAGTGCCACGTTTCGAGCGAAGCGCCCCGAAGCCTCGGCCAGTATTGAAGATTTATGCTTCAGAACATGAAAATATTGCAGAGCGAACCCTTCGGACAATTATTCCATAGAAAACTCGTCACAGGCAGCAAAACACAAAGCTCAACTTATAAAGTGTTTTTAAAGGTTTTATTTAAGTTAACATTACGTTATTAAACAAGCGTTTATTTAATGTAAAATGTACAAGTAAAGAAATTATGCATTCAAATCATCACCTACAATATAAGCAGTAAAATAATTCCGTGTTTACTGCATAGGTACAGAATATAAAAGTTTTAAACTAATGTAGAATAGAGCTTTATTTCGAGCTTTTAAATTCGTCTTAATGGGCACCAAGACTGATTGCGACGAGTTTTTAAGGCTTCATTTGAGATTTTCGTAGAATCCCTCTGAAATACATTCTTGCTTGTCCTACCTTCAAAAGAACAATTCAATAAATCTACGCTCCGGCTGTGCTTCTATCTCCTCTAGATACCTAGTTCCACTATCGTCACTGCTGACTGATTACAAATGACTTCCTTCGACTTTCCTGCTGAGTTCAGTATAAGAGCTTTTCTTAGTCTTTATAAAGTTTAAACTAGAGGTAAGTAAGTACTTCTTTTTCTTTTTCGCTGCCGTCTGTAGCTTACCTTTTCTATAAACTAGTAGCTTTGTTTATATTTTGTTCTTACCTAAAGTTTATGTAGATATCTAGTTACCTAGTTGGTCTGGGTGGCTGTGGGAATATGGGGATTTAAAAAATATTTGGCACGTAAGTACACACACAGAGACAAGCAATTAGCTACACTGGAGAATGTAGTAACTGTACCTTCTTAAAATCTTATTATCGATCACCTTTTCTACATCAATTACTATAAAAGTACAAACTTATAAAATTAAGTCGCTTTTTGCGTTTCACTGTCTGTTTGTCTGTCGTGGAAATCGCTTACTACTCCTAAACCGTGCAACGTATTTTGATGCGGTTTTTGTAAAAGAGTTCAAAAGAAAGGTTCATATATGTATGTACACTTATCACAAACCGGGAAACTGAGCTGATGCGGGTGAAACCGCTAACGGGCTGCTAGTATTTTCCTAAATAGTAGATACTTACCATCTTTGTAGAAAACGCCACTTCTCAGTCTGTCAATTCCTCGAACAACCGGCTTTGACATTTTTCACATAAATTGAATTACTGTAAAAATGCGTTTTATCTTGGTCCGCTTTATCTGCCTCAACTTCAGAAATATTTGACCTCATTAAGAATTCCTTCATTTATTTCAGCAAAATACCGTTCCTTCGTAATAAATTTCTTCGTATTTGTTAAAGAGGGCCTTACAATAAAGTTAAGAAGCCTACTTAGGTATTCAATAATACGCAAGTGGTAGGTAAGTAGGTACTTACCAGCCTCATATACTTCATAATTTGTGGACGTGGTAGATTATTTATAAGTGATGCACATTATTTAGAAAAATATTCGTCTATCGACTCTAGAACATTGCGTATTGGCACAATAACTATGTACTGCAAAAGCAGAGCAGGTGTTTAGATACCTATATGCAGAAAACGCTACTCTTCGTTTCGTCAATACATTGCATCGACATTAGTGATTGAAAACTCTCCTGGTTTACGATATACAGAACGATGTTTGATGCGGAAAAAACGCGTTTGGTTGTCAGAATTTAACTCCAAGGTGAAATGTGTCCCTGCGTAAGGCCGCACCAATAGACGTACAAACTATTTGGACAAAACTTTCTTCCGACTTTTCCAGCCATCTTTTTTTAGAGTAAATCCTATGTTCCAATGATTTCTCGGCTTGAACGAAAGATCAACATAAAATTGGATTCTCATGGCAGTTTGTGTCGCTCAATAAGAAACCACACAGGTTTACCACAGCAAATAACTCTAAGTAAGAATAGGTATAACGATAAGTAGTAGGTCTGTAGGCAGACACTCTTATTATGAAGAAGCCGTAAGTAGCTGTCTTGAGCCACTTCCTTTCTGCTTAAGTGTTATTAATTTACTTCCATTTTAAGAATGTTTGCGAATTATTTCCCTGAGAGGCTCAAGCTCTCTTCAACGGAACACAAGTACCTAGAAGAATACTCAATTACAGAAGTTTAAATGTTTACTGAATGTTGAGATTCTGTTTGCTATTTTTAACTGCTTACCTATCACTTAAATCGTTAGGTAAACCGCTTAAGGAGGATACTTACGTTTTTCAGTTAGCTATTTATTACTCTCGAATTTGGCGTTTCATTTTTACCCGACTGCCTCAGAAGGAGGGTTATGTTTTTCGAGAGTATGTATGTATGTATGAGGACAAATAATTCTTTTTCACGGACTACAGCCCAAACGGATAGCATTGGATTTTGACATAAATATGAGGTGTCGTTAGACTCGTCTCAGCAGCGCGAGTGACATTGGCTATATTAAAAATCCATAATATGGCGGAATTTTTATAGCAAAATACAACTTTAAAATTACCACTGTCGGGTTTCTGTTTTTTAATACATCTGCTTGTTGCTATTCCCGGGTTGTTTCTTTAATTTACGTAACCCAAAGAAAAAAGAAAGAACAATCATAATTATATACTTCGGTAATTTGCATTTTCATGAGATATTTTAATACCCTTAATAAGGACAAATTGGACAGCATAATTAAAACATTGTCCCAGAATTAATAATGTCCTGCAAAACCTGTAAAATAATGAATCAAACTTTTCAACAAGCAAAAATATGACAGCTTTAGATTAGAATGTTATTTTTTTTACATTAGTCTAAGCGGGTACGGTCAAATATCACCCGAAAGCTGTTTTGCCGGCACAGTTGATGCCGCTTTACTCAGTGATACTAGGGGCCATTGTGAATGATTCCATCCGAGGAAATGAAAAATCCATCCACTGGATTTCAAGATGGCGGACCTTCGTTTTTTTGTATGGCACTAAAAAATAATTCTTCTGGAGCCCATCGTGTGGGGTATCAAATGAAAAGGCTAGACGAGACGATTTCAAAAATATATCGTTTTAATACATTTCAGCTGCCCTCTTAGAAAAAAACCAAGTTATATTTTTAAAAGTAGTTAAAACATGCCAAGTTTGAGGTCCAGTAGGTACAAAATGGCTCACATATTGTTTCATAAAAGTATGCCAAATGATGCTCCATATTCTCAACTCTAACGTGACGAAAGGAATTTTGAAAATAATAACATTTAATGTATGTTTTGCAATGAAAAGTAGATCATTGGAAACTGCAGTAGGTTAGTAAGAACTGCTGTGCAACTTCATAAATATTTAAGATGTAATTCTTCTCATGATTGCTTTTACACTTAAAGCTAGATTATAATGTGCCGGATCATTTTGAATCTGCGGGCACGGTTGTGCCCCCGCCAAGTTGAGTAAAAAGCCGTAGGTACCATGTTGCTCTACTCATGAATGCTATCTCAGTTTAGTAGGCCTGTAAGAAAAATTCATGTTAGAAATAAGTGCCTGCTGTACCGTTTTTATTTTTGTATTTGTCCTGTATTTGTTTTTGTGTAGGTACCTACAATAAATGATTAAATGAAATAAAATTGTTTCTCTCGAAACAGTTCAGGCCAATTTCGACGCCCAAAACAACGATATTTTGGATAACATTTGAAACCTGTGTGTTAAGGACCCAAACAGTCATTAAATAAACATTCCATATTTCAAAAAATCATTCAATTCCCTGAAATCTGTTACTCATTCGACGGACCAAAAAACTTCTAAAGCACTTTTAGATTACATGTACCTAGGTAAATGAATGAAGTGAGATCAAAAAAGCCTTATGTAAAGATATGAGATACCATCAAAACACAACTCAAAAAAAGCAAGTCTCACCACTCATTAGGTACATCTACCGCAAAAAAATGAGAGTTTTCGTACATAAAATATTGACTTCGAGTACGGACGTTCCAATGGGCCATATTTGACAGCCCATACTAAAAAACACATCATCAAAGAAAAATAACCTTATATCTGAAAGTTGTCAAATATGGCCTATTTGAGCGACCGAAATTAAATAATTACAAAAACAAATAATCATATACTTACTTAGGTACTACTTGCAAGATATATTTAGTTAAAGACAGCCAAGTCCGCCACTCCACCAGAAACGTTGTGCAATCCACGACGTCGTCGGTACGAAATAACTTTAGAATTATTGTATTTCATATTTATAAACTAAACACTAACATGATTCTACAATTAAAACTGCAATGAATGCTGTTTCGCTGTAAATTTAAAATGGTAATCCTGTGTATTCACATAGAATCACATAGTTAATTGTAGTTTTTTCTTTTCTTAAACTTAAGTATTTTACTCCATTTAGAGCTTCTATATCTGCCAAATTAAATATTTCTATTTTTATCCAACATATCGTTAAGGGGGTCTCAACTTTAACCGAAACTGCTTTAAGAGAAATATGGTACGGCAAAGCCACTTTTTACTCGACTTGGCGGGGGCACAACCGTGCTGGAAGAATCAAAATGATCCGGCACATCATAATCTAGCTTTAAGTGTATAAGCAATCATGATGAGCATTGCATCTTAAACATTTATGAAGGCACACAAGCAGTTCTTACTAACCTACTGCAGTTCCCAATGATCTGCTTTCCATTGCAAAATATACATTAAATCTTATTACTTTCAAAATTCCTTTCATCACGTTAGAGTTAAGGATATGGTGGATAATTTGGCGTACTTTTATGAAATTATATGTCAGCCATTTTGTACCTACTGGACCTCAAATTTGGCATGTTTTGACGACTTTTAAAAATGTAAGTTGATTTTTTTCTAAGAGGGCAATGAAAATGTATTAAAACGATATATTTTTGAAATTGTCTCGTCTAGCCCTTTCATTTGATACCCCACACGATGGGCTCCAGAAGAATTATTTTTTTAGTCCCATACAAAAAAACGAAGGTCCGCCATCTTGAAATCCAGTGGATGGATTTTTCATTTCCTCGGATGGAATCATTCACAATGGTCCCTAGTATCACTGAGCAAAGCGGCATCAACTGTGCCGGCAAAACAGTATTTTTTTGCTAAGGACCATGACTACATGTGACAACGAGGGAATCGTGTGTGATGTATAGGTATGAATGTGACATGTGACAATGAAAACGGCAAATACCTATTTAATGATTTAATGTCGTATTGAAACAGTCTGAAATTCTAGAATTGAACTTCCAACGCGGAAGGTAAGTTTTGAAAATAAAAAAATATCAGCTCAGAAATTATCACCAGCAAAGCAGCTATCCACTCATTGAAGAGATCAAGTTATACTGGGTTTTCTTAGTAATTGTATGGAACACCAGCATGTAAGTCCCTTAAATGGGTAGGTGCGCGGCCTCTGACAGCAGACGGAAGTGTAGATAAAGATAGACCTGGCAAAGATAAACCAGGCAGTGGTTGTGATGGGTTTATTTACAGTCGTAAGGGGAAACCCTATAATGAAATATTATACAATGAGTAGGTATTGATGGATATTGCAGAGGAGGATTGAGATGTGGACATGTATATGATGAGAATTGCAGACTTTGGTATTTCCGCCCGGGAAAAGATATTGGGTTTGCTGGCGATATTAGATACCTAGGTCAGTAGAAATGAACTCGCGCAGTATCTAGATACTTTGTAAGTAGATAGTCTCCGTGTCTACTGCCTGCCTAGCAACTTTGTCTGGAAGTGTTACCAACTGGCTCATTGAAAATTAAGAACTTTGAAGTTCAGTTCTCAGTTTGTCGTTCTTAATTTATAAGAGTTTTAATTAAAATTCAATTTTAGTTGTGAGTTTGGGTTTGACGAATCTCGATTTTGGTAACTGAGGTTCTCTTTAAGTTCTAAATCCACGGTAATTGTTAGGTATTTTGCTTTTGTGAAAAGATATGCGGCTAAATCCGCGATTTCCGGAAATATAAAGTACGCATTGTAGTAATTACGTATCGAACACAATTTCTTTAGGTACCTACTCCAGTCCTTCGGTGTTCATTTATTACATTTTATTTGACGTTGTCTGTAGGTTGTCATACCTATGTAGTTATTATGTTTTATCACCCTTGCAGAATCTCCCACCCCGACACTAAACCATTAAGTACCATAACCATAACAGCCACAACAGTCCACTGCTGGACATGGGCCTCCCCCTATCGCGGGTTATTGCCATACTCACTACACTTGGCAGGCGGATTGGCGAGCGCAGTGCATGATGTTGCATTGACAGGGACCGCTGCTACCCATTCCCTGGATAATTATCCCTTAGTCGCTTTTTACGACACCCACGGGTACAATTTGGGTGATGCTATTCTAAGCCGGCATCACACGGCTAAACAATACATTTCGCACAAATTATAGAGGCCACAGTCACGCACCGGACCGTTAAAAAAAGTAATTTTCCAGTTGAACGTTCCACGAACCTTAGCCACAAACAACCTATATGAGTCAACCGTGGTGAAAGTAGATAAAAAAACGACATGAACAACGAGTCGAGCGAACGAGACTGACTTTTCAATCTAATTTTTATTAGGTACTCAAAACTCCCATGAATATGATTTTTACTGTTGACACTAGCGTAAAGCGCTGCGCGGTGGCACGAATGGCTAAAATATTTTCAAAATTCGAATGATAGCCAGTAAAGTACTTACTTACAGAAAAAGAAAAAACACTATCTATCTCACACTATGGAAACGCCAATATGATGACATATTCCTTATTAAACCCATAGATTAAACCACAGATAACAGCTATCAAACAGATGATTTTTACGACGGCCATTTCTTATCTTTCAAAAAAGAAAACTTTACTACTTTTCAAGAAGTTTTTGATCAAAATATAAAACAAATCAAACAAACCTATTTATGTACAAACTTATTTTTCTAGTTTGTGGACTATCACGCCAGTTGTCTTTGTCAACGTCAAGTCAAAGCGTCAGTTATTTAATTTATTGTTTTATTCCATAATTTTATTCTTTTTATTATTAATCTCAAGTTTTATTATATTTAACTTCAGTTCTAAGCAAACAAGTTATTTGGAAGTTGTATCAAGTGAGTTCTTCGTGATTTCAACGGACAGAATTGCCACGGATAAAGCAAAGAGCACAGCAATATTTTGTTGTACAGGCAGTGTTTGTTACAATATGTTAGCCACTTTATCCACTGAAAAGGTGTTGTGGGAAGTGAAAGTTGGGAACAGCAGCACCACATCGCTGCCCGCGAGCCACGACCAGCAAATCGGGCACCTAAGATAGACCTGTTTGCATGCACGCACGGGAACACTACAAACCAGTGAATTACGTAAGAACAGTGTATTCTCCAGTTACTTAAGATTTGTATTGCACGCTATAATAAACCTCTAGGGTTCAGTTGCCTTTAGGTACTCATAAATATGTTCATGATGATAACGTGAGCTTAGTGTTAGATACTTCCTTTACCACCAATTCATGCTTATTTTGTAAATATTGTTTGTTATTTTATACTTTAATTAAAAAATTATACATTTGTTTTGAAGATGTTTTGAAGAATGAATAAAATTATGATAAAAATGGGTATGTTTATTTTCTTTTTATTTAATCGAAACTAAGAAAAAATGTATTGCGGTACAGTAAGGGTACTATAGTACTGTCATTCGAATAGGCCATATTTAACAGCTGTCCAATATGGCCTTGTATCGAGTGACCGTACTACAAAAAGAGGTATAACCAAGGGGTACATATACCTATCATATTTCTGAACGGTTTTTTTTCTAAACGAACGTAGTAATATACAGATTCTGAATATGTTATCTTCACTGGTAGTTTTTAATTAAAAAAAATCCTGGGATTCTATATGGTAGCACCTTTATATTGAGCGTCTCCTATCTGTCCCTTTAGGGACATATATATAAGTGATCTGGGATCTATCTATAACTTTTTTAGCTACCTAACCTATACTTCAAAGGCCGGTCGGTACCTTTTTCGCTTATATTCGTAAAAAGAGTGGTTTAGGTATTGGTTACATGGATTTTAGCCCTTTTGCTTGTGAATTTTGCAATAAAAGTTAAAATTTGCTGCGAATGTTCGAACAAACGAATTTTCTTTCTTTTTTCAGTTTTAGGGCGTTTGTACACTACCAGGAATTTTACCGTCCGGCATTCCGATTTTTTACGGTCCGGTGTTTCACGGAAAGCCAATGAATTGGCTTATGCAAATGCCGGACAGTAAAATTAATAAAATAGTCACTCACCTCTACGACAGGCATGCTCCAATTAAAGCAATCAGAGTGAAACGGCCACCTGCCCCGTGGATCACCGAGGGTGTTCGGATGGCGATGAGAAGACGAGACCGTGCATTCCGCAGGTATAAGAAGGTTCGTTCTGAGGAGAACTGGTCTTTGTTCAAAACAGCCCGAAACCGTTGTAATCAGATGGTAAGAGTGGCAAAGCGCCGTTATTTCTCCGACAATATTATAAATTGTTCACCTGCTGATGTTTGGAAGTTTCTCAATACATTGGGATTAGGCAAGGGTTCATCCTCAAATAATTCTTTTAGTGACTTTCCTCTGTCAGATCTGAATCAGCACTTTGCTACTGTCCCAATTTTTAATGTTAGTACTAAAACTGCCACAATTGCTGATATCACTTCTAGGGTCCCTCTTTCTCATCCAATATTTACTTTCAGTCCGGCTTCCAGGGAGATGGTAAGGAAGACAATCATTGGCATCAAATCAAAGGCTACTGGGTTTGATGATGTGAGTCGAACTATGGTAGTCACAATAATTGATTGTCTTCTGCCTGTTTTAACCCATGTTATCAACTTTTCTCTTTCTTCTGGTAGCTTTCCATCTCTCTGGAAAAAGGCGTATGTCCGTCCCCTTCCTAAAATCTCTGTTCCTACTTCGCTCTCTCATTTTAGACCTATTTCTATCTTACCTTTTCTCTCTAAAATTCTCGAGGCTATTGCTCAGAAGCAGCTTTCTTCTTATTTATTCTCTCATAATCTTCTGAACCCTTACCAATCCGGGTTCCGTCCGGGGCATAGCACAGCCACTGCTCTTCTAAGGGTGACAGATGACGTTCGAGCTGGAATGGAGAAAACCAAGGTTACATTACTTGTTCTAATAGACTTTTCAAACGCATTTAACAATGTTGACCATGATGTGCTATTAGCTATTCTTTCTTACCTTAATATCCAGTCAGATGCCCTACTTTGGTTTTCTTCATATCTGGGAGGTCGCCAGCAAGCTGTTCGTCTTAACCAGTCAATGTCGGAGTGGTGTGACCTGGCTGCAGGTGTACCCCAAGGCGGTATCCTGTCACCTTTACTGTTCTCCATTTTCATTAATGAAATTTCCAAATCACTTTATTGCTCTTACCATCTGTATGCTGATGATCTTCAGCTCTATGCTCAATGCCATGTCAGTGACATTGATGAGGCAGTTTCGCATGTAAACCGGGATCTGGCAAGCATTTATGAGTGGTCTTCCAGTTTTGGTATTACAGTCAATCCAAGTAAATGTCAGGCCATATTATTGGGAAGCTCCCGGCAGCTTGCTGATGTCGATTTAACTGTAATGGCTGACGTGACATATGACAGTGTCAAAATTGATATTTGCTCCCATGTCAGGGATCTAGGACTCATTCTGGATAGCACACTGAGCTGGACGAATCAGGTTAACAACATAAGTCGCAGAGTTATTTACACGCTTCGCTTACTTTATCGTTTCAAAAAATTTCTCCCCACAGATACTAAGCGAATGCTAGTGCAAGCTCTGTGTCTCCCTATTATTGACTATGCGGATGTGTGCTATTTAGATCTGTCATGTGATCTGCTTGATAAGCTGGATCGACTTCTGAACCGCTGCATCAGATACATTTTCAATTTGCGGAAGTACGATCATGTATCGGCTTTCCGGGAACAGCTGGGATGGCTTCCTATACGCGAGCGGAGACAAGTCAGAGTTCTCACCATGTTGTACACTGTTTTAAACGATAAATTTGCTCCAGATTACTTGAGGTCTCAATTTAGCTTCCTCTGCGACACTCACAGCCGTCAACTCCGCTCAACACATAACCTTGCACTTGCTATACCCCTCAGCAGGTCGGCCTTTTTCGGCAACTCCTTCACGGTCGAAGCAGCACGTCTCTGGAACGCACTACCACCCGAACTCCGGAAAGCTCCTGATCGGGTAGCTTTTAAGAAGGCTGTGTATGATCACCTCGTTCGGCTTCTCCGTCGGAAGCAATGTAGGAAGTAAAACTCTTGGCTTTTTCATGTAACTAGTCTCAACTTTTGTTTATTGGAGGTATATGACAGAAAATATATGCCACGTTCGAATGGATCTGAAATACCTACGAAAAAAACGTGCCTACCTAGTTTTGATGGTAATTTGTAATGGCGGATTGAACTAGGGATGTACTAGAGTATCAGAAGAAAATTATCGATATCGATATTATCAATGTATAGTCAAGCTGTAGGCAGCATGATTCTGTAAATTGAATATAATATTTAAGAAAAAATTATGGGGTGGTGAACAATAATCGAAATAGATTACCAAACATGTATTGGCGGATTGGTATGGTAGTAACTGAATAATATCCTGCAAATAATTTTAGATAACTGTTATCGGCGCTCGTGGATCTGGTCTGGAATACCTGGCGCTGAACACCAGTCTAATTGAACTTGAAATAGCTTGAAATTTTACTAGTGACCGCCAGCGAAAACCCTGAACCGTCTGGTTATTATGTGGTTACTTAGGTTAGCAATAAGGAATAACTACTTTCCACTAGGAACATAGATCGAAAAAAATAAATATCCTCCCGTACGAACTAAATCAGCTGAACGGCAACTTCGTATGGAAGATCCATTTTTTTTAAATTTTGATCCATGTCCCTTGTGGAAAGTTGTTGTTCGTTATCACCAGCCGGTTCTGGGTTTTCGCTATCGGTCACTAGTAAAATTACATGCTACATAAGAGGTATGGTTTTATGGCAATGATTGCTCAGCATAATGGTGAGTTTCTGTTGGCGATGCAGCTAAAACACTCACAGAACTAGTTAGTTGATAAGACAACCTGACTACTAGGGCGTTATACCTGCGTTTGTATGCAAGCAGCTACCTACAAAATAGGTTGATTTAAAAAAAGGGCCTAACCTATCAACCCACTAGGTAAGACAGTTTGTATAGCAACATGGCGATATCATAACATTATTTCAAAATAATAATTTTAAGAATGTTATAGAAGAAAACTAAATGACCAAACATAATTATACTATTTATTTCATTTAACCAAAAGTATTTACAATTCAAAATATTTACAAATTTATTACAATATTTATAAATCACTTACAATTTGTTACAAAAATTCACAATATTTACAAATTAATTAGAACAAATTGCAATTTTTATTATTTTTTTGCCAATAAAAAGTAAAAAATAACAGTTTTCATAGTAAAAAGTGAGAAAGCCCAACTTATTTGAGAACAGACGAATTTTTCTATTTGAATCAGAAACAATAAATTTAATGAAAGCGGATTAATTACTAAATTGAAATATCATTTACCAATAAAGTATGGGCTCCATCTCGTAGTTTTACTATAATTATTCATTGTTCGGTTAAAACAGGAATTTTCAAAATGTTGTGAACATTCAAAGATATGCTTTCTTGCAGTGTCTATGTTCTCCACACAAAGTATTTTCAGCCATGCATTTCGCTTTTCTTTCATCTTATCTTAGGTAAACTGAAAAGAATAGGAATGTCTGTAAGTATGTGCCTGGTTCTTGTGGGTTGCAGAATTATGCGGGATTATTGCGAGATGCAATGTTACCGCAAGATTTCGGTATCAAGAGTTGAGGTGCATTTAGCGGCTACAGCAGTTATCAAAATTTCAAAATGTTCACTTTTAAACCTTCTCGGTTAGAGTGCAACTAGGGGCTCTACCTAGAAAAAAAAATCCTCCCTAGGGCTCCCAGAGATTTCTGTCTACAAAGTTTTGTCTGGGGGCCCTTGGCGGTCGGTTTTTATTCAGTTAAAGGGTCTGCGGGGCCCTTAAAGCTAACTTAAAAGCCCCAGACCAAAACTTTGTAATATAATAATAAAATATAAATAAATATCCCTGGACGAGACACACAGCGCCATCCAGCCCCAAACTAAGCAAAGCTTGTACTATGGGAACTAGACAACTGATATAATACATATATACTTTTTTTATATGATCTACTCTTTCTACTTTTGACGGAACGTCGAAAAATCGGGTGGCCCATATTACCCCCAGAGGCCTCTGGGGCCTCCCATCGATTTTGGGGCCAACTAGAAAAGAAGCCTACTTTCGTACACCTCAACCATCGGAACACACTTAGAAAATTTAGTAAAAAGATCATTTGTATGGCAGCCCCCCTAAGTGCAGTCTAACCGAATCATCGATAGTCGATACGGGAACAAACCCTACATCACTAAATCCCATACAAAACATTGGTACAAATTTTAACCACTTTTCATCAAATCTAAATAAAAATATGCACTGTATTTGTATGAATAGTAAAGCAATAGGTCTATTTTCAGCAAGTGCACTTGAGAAAATGAAAAATACTGAGATATTTCAATGGAATACGCAGTACTTACTGGTGTAATGTTATATCCGGCGGCATTTTTTTACTATCGGTGCCGCAGCCAATTACGCTGCACCGGGGCATTTTATACACGTTTTTCTTCACTTTTGATTAGTAATTTTCACACAAATGATTACGTACTTATTTATATTCAACAACAAAAATTTATTTCAACGCTTGTTGACAGATGAGCTACCACAGACACGTGTTTTTGTAATGACGGATTTGCCACGAAGAATGGTTACGGTGACGTCACAGAAAATAATTTCCGGAATGCGAATTGTCAAAATTTGTGTCGTCTCTTTCGGCTTACCAAGAAAACCATAAATAAGAAAGAAATCGCATTAGGTATATAAGTTTACCGTCAAAACGCAACATATATGTATAACATTTTTTCCTATAGACAACTATTTCAGATCCATAGGGTTTCTTTCATCCGAGGAACCACGTTACAACTTCTAGATTTAGGTTAGAGCACAGATCACTAATATATATGTCCTAGTTAGAGTTGGGTCAGCTGTCTAAAGAGATAAATTGGTTCACTGCTACTGCCATCTACGGTAATTTGAACGCAAAAACATATTCGTATAACGAAACTAGATGGCGCTGGCAGTATTTTCAGTCTTGGTATTAAGTATTTATTTCTGATTACAATAGAGTATTATATTATATATATGTCGAAGATCATCAGAAAGGAAGGGGCACGAGCGGTAAGAAGGGCAGAAGAAGAAGCCCATAACAAAACAAAACATAAAATCTTACACGCGTCAGGAATGTCAGGATATAAAACCAACAGCACGTCGTGGGCGTATACTCGTCGAGTACCTGATGGATACTTGATGGATGGAATACTGCATAGTCAACTGCCGACTCCTGTCAGGATACTACATCGTCACATGCTATCTCGAACCACTGCCACTATAATGATAAACCACAGTATACTCACTATCACGTAGTCTGCTTTTCCATCCAGGCTGTTTCGGGCTTGCAGCCCTCATCAGGTATGGTGTAACCATACGACAGCATTTACACCACACCTAGAGGAACAATCTCGGAACCTTAGACTCACGATAATCCACGTCAGCGCTTCTTCGCCAGTCGTCAGATCCCGTTAATCACCAGTCTTCAACGCCAGACACCGTTGAAGTCCTCTGCCTGCAGCCCTGCATGCCTACAAGGATAGACCACCAGTTATTATCACCATTCTCGTACGATTTCTGCTCGTCACTAACGTTTCGCATACCTTCGAAAGTATAACGATTAAAAACCATCACAAACTTCATGATCTCCTAAAATATTCCACTAGCCTTATAAAGCTAAGGCTCCACTATAGCCTGGATGCCCTGGTTCCTTTAAATACACCAGGATTATCATGATTCTATCGGATTACGAACGTAACTTCGAAAAGACACAAACAAAACCATACCTTAGCTGGAACTGTCACAATCTCCACAAATATTCCGTAGCCCATACGAATCTAGGGCTCCGCCATCGCCTGAAGACCACAGCTCCTTGAAATACTCCAAGATTACCAAGATTTCGCCGGATTGAAATCTAACCTCAAAAGACAAGTTAACGGCAGCTCGGCCAAACCGAGAATGAATCAATCGTATTCGACACTCGAGTTCATCATTCGTCAATCCCACTCGAATGAGTTCATTCGTTCAGTCACTCAATCTTCCATTTTCACTACACAACCGCGATTGTAACCCAAACTGGAACTGTCAAAGTTGTTTACTCAGTTCGCCGCCTGAGTTCCGTTTCTTTATTACGAAAGCAGCCATCAATGAACTGTGAGAACGAGCTACACCGCCTCTAAAGTCAATCCAGTCTATCTTGCTGTCTTTAGCCTACTGTGTGCAAATAAAGCGCACCGTCTATGTCGAGTGTTGCCAGCGCTATGCGTTTCGTTTCTGCAAGTTTCGACTAGCAATGGAATGGAAAGACAAATTATCAAAACGCGAACTATCAACTGTCAAATAATTTCACCAAATACCCACAGAGTTTGATCATTCTCCGACACGGCCATTCTGACAAGTCAGCCGTCCTCGGCTGATGCGTAAGAAAGGAAACCAACTATGCTTTTCATTCCGTTCGTCCATCCTGACCATGATGATCTTTCCGGCCGGTTTCGGCCATGGCGACCACTTCTACTCCTAATCAAGTCGGCGCTGATGCGCTCGCATGTGGCTATTGTAGCCTATTTTGGCAGTAAACTCCGTGCACAGTGTGGGCACGTGAGTTTGCCATTGGTATAATTGTAGTTAATGGCAGCGGGAGGACGGGCCTTCAGTTCATCGCGTTTAGCGTCAAGGTCTGCTTTACGCTGCTCCTCGAAGTCGCGGATTCGCCTCTTTACAAGACCGCGCCATTCTGGCCGTTGTGCTGCCAAAACCTCAAATTGAGAGGGTTCGATATTGCATCTTTTCATGTGTCTCTTCTGAACATCTTTAAATCGGAGGAGTTGACCGCCATGCTTTCGCTTGCCCTCCTCTAGCTCAGAATAGAAGATGCGCTTCGCCACTCGCTCATCCGCCATCCGGGATACGTGACCGCACCACCGAAGCTGTCGACGCATTAAGTAGGCTTCAATGCCACCAACATTGGCTCGTCTTAGAACTTCGGTGTTTCGCACTCGGTCGGACCATCTGATCTTCATGATGGTGCGAAGGCATTTGAGGTGGAATCGATCCAAAGTGCGTATGTGGTGACGATACACACACCAGGTCTCGGAAGAGTACAGAAGGTTTGGCAGTACAATCGCCATATATACAGATATTTTTGTGGCTAGTTTAAGGTCGTGCGAGCAGAAAACCTTGGAACGCAGCTTCCCAAATGCTGCAGCTGCAGCACTGATTCTGCTATTGATCTCAGCATCCTGACCATAACAAGTAGTCAGAGCTGTAGCTCCATATTTGGCCTCCCGCCACTTGGAACCCAACAACGACAATAACTACTATGCTACTCACACACTCAACTTACTTCAACACGACCCATATTGGCTTCTGATAAGTCTCAAGACAACCGTAGTCTGGCGTCTGATAGACTTCATGGCAACCCAAACCAAAAGCAGCGTCTGATAAGTCTCAAGACAACCGTAGTCTGGCGTCTGATAGACTTCAAGACAACCTGCACATGGTGCCTGATCCGATCTCAAGACAACCTGCTCTGCATCCGGCGTCTGATAGATCTCAGGGCAACCATTGACTGTTACTTGATCCGATCTCAAGACAACCAACAGCCGGCATCTGTTAGATCTCAAGACAACAGTCATTCAGCGTCTGATAGACCTCAGGATAACCTGCAGTGAATGTCTGATAGATCTCAGTGCAATATTCACATTGCAACTGAAGTGATCCAGAGACTAACTGCATCTGGCATCTGATAGATCTCAAGACAACTGTAAACGAGCATCTGATAGTCTTCAAGATAACCTGCATCTAGCGTCCGATAGATCACAGGACAATCCATATGGTGCCTTATGTGATCCCAAGACAGCCTGCTGGCATCTGATAGGCCTCAAGATAACCCGTGCCTGGTGACTGATAGATCTCAGGGCAATCTCCACTTGCACCTGATCTGATCTCAAGACAACCAGTATGCTGCGAAATCAGAGCTCCCTATCATAGCAAGGCACATAACAGCAATATGATGATTGCCAATTATGTTCCTCTGGTCAAGAAAGCATCGACACTACACAAACATTCACCATGTACTAGTGGGAATACACTGTGCTTTTGATTCATTCAAAACTCAATTCACTTTCAGTCATCATTACAGCCAAGTTAAGTTAACATTTCTTAAAACACAATAACGACTTTCACCCCACAACCAAGAAACAATTGAATCTGCTGCAGTAAACAAACCGCAAAAAGCGTTGTGCTATAGAGCACAAGTACTCATTGAAAATAGACAACAAAATTCAAACTAAGTCATCTCTGTGAAGAATCATCTCTGTGATTCAACAAGTCATGTCTCTGAAGAATCAGAAAAGCTCAAACCGACAAAGATCAAAACAATAATTAAAATGACACTCAAATCAATCGAAACCAAAAGCCACTCAAGTCAAGAAGTTCAAGAACAAAACGGTATCCAAATCAACAGTCTCTCTTTAAGCTTTAACTCACTGACAAATTCTCACACTGACCAGTCTCATCGGTCTACATGCCCGTCTTGGACATGACGCACTTGTTCAAAGTACGGTTTCCACACCATCTCAACAGAGCTCCCAATCTTCGCGAAGCACGTGATTGCCATATGATGATAGCAGTTTACGTTTTTCCGCTCACAAGAACTACTGTTGTTACGTCGGCTAACCACCAAGCGTAACGAGAGAGTTTGGCTAACCACCAAACGATCAGAGCTGGCTACCCACCGAACTCAAGAGAACATTCAGTTTATTTGGCTACCCACCAAATAAACGCTCTATTGGCTACCCACCAAATAAACGCTTTCCATTTGGCTACCCACCAAAGGAGTACCAACTTGGCTAACCACCAAGTTGCCAGGCTTCCGGCCAAGTTAGACCACCTGCCATGTCATAATCAGGCTACCCGCCATGTCATCATCAGGCTACCCGCCATGTCATCATCAGGCTACCCGCCAAGACATAATCAGGCTATCCACCCAATCACCCATTCCGTCAGTGAGGCTAAATACAACGACTTACAACTTCTGTTATCAGAATCATTATTATCCTCCTCCAGGTTAAATTCAACTGGAATCTGTTGATTTGGCTACGATTTGGCTTGTGCGGTCTGCTATCACATTGAAAAACTACTTCACAACACCCAAAACAATAAGACACCATCCTTCGTGTGTCTAAAAGGTTCCACACATCCAAAATGACTGTACACTATACCAAATAACAAAGCACTATGCTACAACACGGACAAACAAAACAACTATCAGCAATGGTACTTCACCAAGTGATGGTACTCGATCCTATAACCTTACAACCATCTGAATTAGTAGCACACCAATGTCAAATTCTAAACTCCTCACAAAAACAAAGGTTATCCCTCTGTTAAAATCTTAAAACAACAAAGATCACAAAAACAAGGGTAATCCATACCGCTAGAAAACATTTGACATCTATCTCAAATAATCATCAATACACAACTATCATCATTGATTCTCCATTCCAGTACCATGTTCCTCATAACGAAAACCACTAAAACAATGGTCATCCCACTTCTGATGTCGAAGATCATCAGAAAGTGAGGGACGGCACGAGCGGTAAGAAGGGCAGAAGAAGAAGCCCATAACAAAACAAAACATAAAATCTTACACGCGTCAGGAATGTCAGGATATAAAACCAACAGCACGTCGTGGGCGTATACTCGTCGAGTACCTGATGGATACTTGATGGATGGAATACTGCATAGTCAACTGCCGACTCCTGTCAGGATACTACATCGTCACATGCTATCTCGAACCACTGCCACTATAATGATAAACCACAGTATACTCACTATCACGTAGTCTGCTTTTCCATCCAGGCTGTTTCGGGCTTGCAGCCCTCATCAGGTATGGTGTAACCATACGACAGCATTTACACCACACCTAGAGGAACAATCTCGGAACCTTAGACTCACGATAATCCACGTCAGCGCTTCTTCGCCAGTCGTCAGATCCGTTAATCACCAATCTTCAACGCCAGACACCGTTGAAGTCCTCTGCCTGCAGCCCTGCATGCCTACAAGGATAGACCACCAGTTATTATCACCATTCTCGTACGATTTCTGCTCGTCACTAACGTTTCGCATACCTTCGAAAGTATAACGATTAAAAACCATCACAAACTTCATGATCTCCTAAAATATTCCACTAGCCTTATAAAGCTAAGGCTCCACTATAGCCTGGATGCCCTGGTTCCTTTAAATACACCAGGATTATCATGATTCTATCGGATTACGAACGTAACTTCGAAAAGACACAAACAAAACCATACCTTAGCTGGAACTGTCACAATCTCCACAAATATTCCGTAGCCCATACGAATCTAGGGCTCCGCCATCGCCTGAAGACCACAGCTCCTTGAAATACTCCAAGATTACCAAGATTTCGCCGGATTGAAATCTAACCTCAAAAGACAAGTTAACGGCAGCTCGGCCAAACCGAGAATGAATCAATCGTATTCGACACTCGAGTTCATCATTCGTCAATCCCACTCGAATGAGTTCATTCGTTCAGTCACTCAATCTTCCATTTTCACTACACAACCCAAACTGGAACTGTCAAAGTTGTTTACTCAGTTCGCCGCCTGAGTTCCGTTTCTTTATTACGAAAGCAGCCATCAATGAACTGTGAGAACGAGCTACACCGCCTCTAAAGTCAATCCAGTCTATCTTGCTGTCTTTAGCCTACTGTGTGCAAATAAAGCGCACCGTCTATGTCGAGTGTTGCCAGCGCTATGCGTTTCGTTTCTGCAAGTTTCGACTAGCAATGGAATGGAAAGACAAATTATCAAAACGCGAACTATCAACTGTCAAATAATTTCACCAAATACCCACAGAGTTTGATCATTCTCCGACATATATATATTATATATAGGTATTTATGTAAGTTTATTTTAAGAAGTATTTGTGTAGGTTTATTCTAGAAACTAATATGTAGGTATGTATGGTATTTAGGTATGTATTTGTCTTAGGCATAATTTGTTTTTTTTTCTTTATTTTGATGTTTTCACACCCGAGTGCACCCGTATCTTTTTCTCTCTGTTCACCCTCTGGTTGGCCGGTAGAGAATGCTGCGTGGCATTAGGCCCGCCTTTTGTACTATGTGCAATAAAGTATAAAAATAAATAAATAAAAATAAATAAAATTACGTAGGTATAGTGCACAAGCTAAAAAATCGTATTGCCGGACGGTAAAATTCCTGGCAGTGCACAAACGTCCTTACGGTAAAAATGTTTTCTTCCGAAAAAATCATGTTGAAGTATGTTTGTTGATCTACTTTGGAAGAAATTTAAATGAATTGTTGGTCCAAGTAAGTTTTCTTGAAATACCATACTTTTATTACTACTATAAATTGCTACTATAAATTGTAGAAAGTCTTCGTATCTAGTCTGGGTTTTGTAACAAACTCGAACCCCGGATTATGAAGGACTATACGCCTCCAGCCGCCAGTCTCTGTTGTTATGAAGATGATGTCTTGAGTTCTAGTGTTCATAGAAACCCAGACCTCAAGTATAGTATAGATTAATGGCTCGTGATATAAAAGTGATGTCTAGTTAATTATTGCCCCATACGTTGTGTTTAAATAAAGTAATATGTAACCCATAAATTCTTTTAAAGGTAATAATTGAGACATCTCTGTATTAATTATTGTAATAAAGTGACTCTGATGAACAGGAGAGGGAAAAGGGCAGGAAACTGAGCTCCAAACGGGCCCCCAGTACTTCAACGCCCGAGGATTGTGGAAGCCCTCGTCCAATAGATACCTTTCTGCATTCATAAACGCTCCACGGTCATTCCCACATAATCAGCCTTATGCATGCAAACTCTTCATGCATAAAACCTCATTGTAAAGATAACCATTAGAACGTCCATCAAATACAAACGGTAAATTATCTGCTTCCCCCAGAAGAAGGATAAATATGGTGAGACCTGCCGTCTCTGCTAATAAACTACTACGAAGAAGTATAGGAATCATTAGATTCAGATGTCCTTTGCAGAACAAATAAAGTAGTTTAGAATAAACCAGTGTTTTTCAAACTGTGGGTCGCGACCCCCAGGGGGGTCGCGGAGCCTTCCTAGGGGGGTCGCCGGCAAAAGCTAAGAGTCAAGGCAGAACCACAGGAGGTTGGTCGGATGATAAAATTCAGTAAATCACAATTTTTGTGACAAAGAATGGGCATGTTTATTTTCAAAACTTTCAAAACGTAGTTTGTATACGTTTTTTACCTGTTTGTAGCGTGAAAAGTCGAGCTCGCTTCGCTCGCGATACGTGCACCTTTCTGCCTGTTTTACACTCACGGCTAGTGTTAATGCTCTTGACTTGATTGTAACGTGAAAAGTCGAGCTCGCTTCGCCCACGATACGTGTATCTTTTAGCCTGTTTTTCACTAATTTCCAAGCTTTTACGCTCGTTTTTAGCGTAAAAATTCTCGCTCGCTACGCTCGCGATGTTTACAGCTCGCTGCGGGTTGTTTTGCCTGAAAAGCTTTTTTGCTTGTAGTTTTTCTGTATCCGCCATTGAATAAATGAAATTACTAATTTTATGTTTCTATGATGACCCAACAGGGGGGTCGCCATTTATTTTTTGCCTGGAAGGGGGTCGCGTATTCAAAAAGTTTGAAAAACACTGGAATAAACAGTCTTATGACTGAACAAGCCGACACCCAAGTGTCTAGTTGGTTAAGTAAGTATGTATGTTGTAAATAGGTATGTTATCAGTCAAATGACATGATTTCAACAATTATCTTTAGGTTTCCCTAAAGAGGTACCGGCAAGGCCGGTAAGCACCGAATATGAAATTGCACTGGTCAGTCAGTCTCCACCCACATTTAACTCCTACGGAAGTCAGAATATAATATGAGAATGCTTTATGCAAGTCCCAAATCACATGTGAGCATACATGCTTATAAGTTGAAGACGGGAGAGCAATATTTTGCACATCCCAAGAGAGAGTTGTAGAATAAGCCATGATGTTCACACGAACCTCCTGAGAGAATGTGGACTTCTACGACCAGAAGCTGCCATTACAACCATACCGAATGCTAGATAGTAAATAGATAGGTATTTGATGAAGAATTGATAAAAGTTGTCCCATGACATTTGATGACAACCATTGTAATTAGTAGGTAAGTTGTAGTCATAGTTTTACTATGATGGGCACCATTTTGGCCAGTCATAAGAAGAACTTTAAGAACTTCATGACTAGAATATTACTTTAGATGAGGATCATCTGAATCCGTTATAGAATAGGATTATAGGATAGGATATTATCCATTCTACCAGCCATACATATTCTCAGATAAGAGTACTAACTAAGATATTATAGCAAGTACCATAAAATATTATTGTGGTAAGTACAAGCTGTCCACGGCTGGACACATTCCCATTCTGAAGAACATTTTGTTTGAATAACAAAATATTGTTATAAATAAATGTTCATCCACTGCCGGACATATTCCAATACTGAAGACTGTTTTCTTTGTATAACAAGAATACTGTTGTAGATGATTATTTGTCCACTGTTGGACATAACCAATAAATTAGTAGATATTTAACAATATCTATTTATGTATATTTCATAAACATTAATCAATTAAATCCATAGTCGCTCAGCAACCATAGTACTTAAAATAGAAATCTGTCCACTGGTGGGCTAAGCCAAACAGTAGATAAGTAAATACATTATGTAAGTATGTTAGGAGCTTTATCAATTAAATCCTTAATCGCTCAGCAAGAATAGATTACTGATGACCACAGCAAATAATAGATAAGTAGATACTTAACAATATCTACTTATGTAAGTTTTAACCCAGGAACTTTATCCTAGTAGAGCATAGCAATAATAAATTATGTTATTAATTTGGTTATTAAAGTCATATATATGGCATGATAGATAGACAAGTAAGGAATAGGAATAATGGGATTATAGGGTATCCTACCTATTCCTAACATCTAATTTACCTATCTACCGACACACTAAATAGCCCAAATTTCCCTAATTAAAGATTAGATGCGAATACTACAAAGTTTATATGAAACAATCAGAACGTAGGTTCTTTAAAACATTTGAACCGACAACAAAACAAAATGAATATAGGAAGAATCTACTAAAACCATAAGCGAAGATTCTTCTCATCTTATCAGCTGCATTGTAAATGCTGAATTGACTAGAAACTACAACCTATTATGACTCATTAGCATGTCTGTACACCTGTATATAAGAACATACTGCTGATAAGACAAGAGAATAGCAAAGATTGTACTTATCCATCTGGAACTCGAAGTCGCCAGCACGCGAAGAACCAACAACGACGACATCCACCCACCAGGCCAATTCCAGTGCACGCTGAGGCACACATCCTCAATATCAAACACCACATTTTCACGTGCTACACGAGTTCAAAACACTTTTCACAAACCAAACACACTCGCGAGTACCGAGAAACAGCTTGAACGCCCAAGACAGCTGTTTAGCACACGATTCTCTAACAGGACACACTGCACTATATTAGTTTCACTTCACTTACTTTCACTTCTCTTCTTGTCCTGTGAGACTTCGCGATTAAAATTGAACTGCTCGCAGGCCGTATGGCTCGCTATTTTATACCAAAAAGCTTCGAACTTACGAGAAGAATAATTTTCTAGAAATCTGCTACTCATCACGAAAGAAGATATTCTCCTCTCTTTCATACACATTTTAGAAGACATTCGACTATTCTAGAATTTTTTAGAATGTCTTGTTTCGTTACTTGTTGCCAGACACCAATTCAGGGGGGGGTCCCTAGAATCCACGACCCATCCTGACATCCAAGAAAGACTTATAGTGTATATTAAGTAAACCACGGTTTTACCAATATTTCTAAACATTTTACTACTGGTTCATAGAATTTTTAGAAAATACATCAATTTTCTATAAACCGAAAATGTGACTAATAGAATAAACCTTAGGTATTTCAGTCGCTATGGCACTATAATAGGCCTAGTAGGGCCCTGTCTAAAGTGACACCTTGCAGTTTCCGCTACTCGACAATAGATGGCAGCAGATAGACTACAAACCACTACACCACCTCGTGCACCTAACTTCACTTCAGTCACACACCTTTATCATTATAAATGCCACGAAAAATTATAAATGTTACTGCAAATATTGTTCAACTATCAGATTAATTATCTAGAATTATTTAGACTTGCAAATACGATCGATATAAAAAAAAATAAACAAAACATTTCAATATTGCTTCACGCACATAGCGCCATCTCTCAGCCGCATTCCGAACCTCCATATCCATCTTGACAGAACAGAACCAAACCCTAAAATATTTAACACAAGTATTGAATCGCATCCCACAGCGGCGACACCAATAGATGTCGCTGTCCCGAATCTTTATAATTAATAAAGACCAGGATACAGGCCTTACAGTTTTATGCAGCTCAACAATGGGCATTCATTATTGTTTTATTGCCACAGGAAAAAAAAATATGCATATGGGAAAGTGCGTACACTTATAATTTCACTAAGTTTGTATCTAGAACATGTTGTTCTAGAGCTCAGCGTTTGACGAATTCCGCAGAATTTTCGGGAATTGTTGAACGGTCTCTTCTCTCTTTTCGTGTGGGACACCAAGTCATTCAACGACCCGATGAACCCTGGTGTCAGAGTTTTTCAACCGCCTACTGCAAGTAGCAGGCCTCTGACATGGTTGTGTAACGACCGCCATTATAGACAGCAACCGGGACCGACGGCTTAACGTGCCCATTCGAAGCATGGAACCATCTTACATGCGGACAATCAGGTGGTTCAGGCTGCAATGTCCTAATCAGACTGGGAACAAATTCACAAAGTGATAAATATCAACTTTGTGAGTGACCCCACCGGGAATTGAACCCGAAACCTTTGCGTGGCAGGCAGGCATACTAACCACTGCGCCACATCGGCTGTCGTTGAACGGTGAAAGCTAGCTTCACGTGCCTTCACCGTGGAGATAGAAAAATTCACTGATGATGAATACGTGCGGTGTAGTCATATCGCGCGCGCCGTTTCCCTAATTTGTGGTGGTGTAGTATTGTCACAAATTAGGGAAACGGCGCGGGGTGGTATTGCATTGTGCAGCATAATTAAATTAGTACGAACGTTGTCACAGAGCAATTACTGGTTGGTTAAGCTTACGCTATGTCACCTGAGCTCCATAGGTACTCAGTTCTTAAAGGGTTCAAGTTACTGGACGTAGAATTTTCTATTCTTTGAATTTTTTCACCTTTGTCGTGGTTTGAACGGCTTAATTACCAGATCTTTGATGACTAGGCCAGACGTTTTTATGTAGGTACTTTTTTACCTTTTTTATACTTCAGTACGTTTAGTGGCAAAACGTATGCATCTGAAGATATAGAGTGGGAAAATGACTAAATCTTTGGAGAAAGCGCGCGAAGATTGCAACGAAATAGAAAACCTTACTTTTACAGTCACAACAGTCCACTGCTGGACAAACACTCACCACTCCAAGCTGGGCAAGCGGATTATTGAGCGTTGTACAAGACGTTATATTCACAGGGAACGCTGCTGGCCATTTCTCGGATGATTGTCCCTTAGACATTGTTTACGACACGAAAAATAGTTACTATTGTTTTCTACTGCACTCCACTGCTAGACGTATGCCTCCCCGAGCGTTCTCCATAACGTTTGATCTCCCATTTTCGCCATCCAATCACTTATTGAATTAATTCGCATGAGATCAAAGACTTTCGTCTAAGCTTTCAAATTCAATATCTAACTAAGGCTAAGCTGATTAGCCCCTTAATTCTACTAACTAATATAAATTACGTATCGGCAAAAGCTAACAAATTTATCGATATTGCGTTCTTTTCTCCTTCTAGACAATGGCTCCCTAACGATGACTAATTAATTAATTAAATAGCTCTATGGAGTCGAAGGAGCATGATAATTTTATTTGGTCGAATAACCTACAAGTAATTCTAATATCAAGTCTTAAGAGCTAGTTCGATTTACTCATGTAAGTTCTATTGATATTTTAACACTGAAATCAACAAAAAACCCTTGAAAAGTAGGTAGGATAACTTTATACTCTTTCTACAGACGTCAATAAGAATATCTAATACGAAATAAAACCACAATAGAGAAACGTGCGCGCCTTCTTTGTAAGTTATTTCTGATAAATTACAAGTTATAGGGCAACTGAACAATTTTATAACCCAAATTGCTTGCAAGGCGAGGAACACACGCAACGTCGGTTTGTGCGTCGTTTGTTCGATTTCCCACCTTATTTTTAAAGATTTGACAGACAACGCAGCGTTGTGCGATGCCGTTTGACACAAACCAAATTCATATGCAGATAGGGTGGAGAATCGAATGAACGACGCACAAACCGACGTTGCGTGTGTTCCTCTAAAAGATAACAAAAAAATTCTTAAATTTTCCAAGGTTTTTATGTCCTAATTTTTATTTTCCTTGTAATAATATGTTCGGTCACATTTGATGATCACATCACATTTGTTGCAATGATTTGAACTTTGTTCTAATTCGAAAAATATACCTAAAATAGGTAAGATAGTTTTTCTACCTCACTATATTCTAAATTCTTACAGTTTTTCTCTTGAGCACAGAATGAAACGTGACATAGTAAAGATGAAAAGAGTTCAGTCAGATTTGGAGCAGCAAGTGGCGGATTGTCGGAACACGGTCGAAGCGATGCAACGCAGCTGAAGATCCTCACGCCTGGCATGTCAGGAAATCTGCTCTATAAAACCGTGTTCCGGAGGATATGCATTGAATTGGCTCCAAAGTTGGAAAACGATAGTTTTTTTTAGTTCGACCTCCCATACAAAAATCACGATCTGTCAGCTGACTGACTTAGAATTTTTTCTTAGTTTTTTAGCATTGGTGCCATAGGTACCGAAAATTGTTCAGTACAATGCCTTAAACAACGTGTCCAATTTAATACATTTCCCCCGGAACACTGTGTATTATGTAAGCATCTGCTAGGCATTTATTTATTTTTTCCTTATAGTTGAAACCAAGCTTGAAGCAGCAAGCGGCAGATCGTTGAAACGATGAAACGACAGCTGGAAAACCTTGCACCTGATGTGCCGGAAAATGTGTTCGGTATTGTGTAATGTAGGTAACTCTCTATGTATTCACTTTTATTTTATGCTTATCCTATCAGTTCTTATAAGCTTATATGTCAGTCAGCTATTTAACATTGTCTATGGAACATTACTGTGATTCACATTCATTTCGTTTTCATAAGCCAAAAAATATTAAGTACATGAAAGATATTACGCGTGATTTTAACAATCTTAAATTCTGCGACTGTACTTTAGACATTACTAAAGCTCTTTCTACATAGCGATTTTATTTCGTGTTTTTTTCTTGCTTTTTTTGTAACACACTGAATCTTATGCGAGTTTTGTCACTGACAGAAAAAATATCTCTTGACTTTCATACAAAATAAAAAATCGCAGTACGCGAAAAAAATTCACTGTGCAGACAAAGCCTTTGTCAATTTATCTTTTAAAATTATCAGTTTTAAACAGAATCATTTAGATGACCAGGATCAATGGACAATCCATTCCATCCTAACTTTGCCATGATTTTTCATAATTACTTCAGCAGGCAAATAACCGCTGTAAACTTCCAGTCTTCTATCTTTTATTACATAGAAAAATCACAGGAGTAAAAACAAAATTAACTTTACAAAAGTTATACAGAATTGAGGTGAACCGTTACTAAAGTAACTAAATATTAATACGAAATACGGGTTCATATTTCTTTCTTTTACATTCGTCTTGAAGTTTCTAACAAAGGGCCCAAAGGGATACGAAAATCGTTCTTATTATTTCAGTGGGAAAAATGAGTTTGAGGATAAAAAGTCACTTTCAAAGAAATGTGACGCGCGCTAAAAAGAAGCGTTATGACATCACGACGAATGGCCACGACTCCTCAGTCACGGAAGTTGGGAAATAGCCCTACAAGCACGGTTGTTCAAATATTTGACAGCTGCCATAATTATGTTAATGCTATGACATGAAGTCTATTTTACTTTGTTGACATGTCTTCTAGTACGGGCTTGACAGCTGTCAAATATGGCCTTTTTATTCTTATCCATACCAATAAAAAATGTGTTGTATGTTTGATTTATTAAAATATGCTTGTTTTAGTTTACCGTGACTTGTTGTCATACTTTGTTTAACTTTAATTAAGACTTTGCCTTCGTTTAAGAACGGCTAATCTTACAACAAACGTTCTTATGAATTTCAGGTATTTACTCTTTACTATTAATTTATACTTCGGAACGTTTTCTTCTTACAAAGTACTATCCTGTTGAATTGTGTCAATTCTTCCAACAAAAATACAAGTCAAGATATAAATATACAGGAAATAAATAGCACCACATACGCCTCTATCCCAGTTTGCATCTAAGATGGCTTAGATAAGAAATGGTCTATAAATAAGTGTATTGTATTCTCGAGTGTAAGTTATAGGAATGAATAGCGGTGTCGAGTACCCTTTGTTAGCGTATAATGTGAAGGCATATCCTTTCGCAGCTTTGTGGGCTTTCTGGCTAACTGACTGGACATTCTAGACATTATTAAGACTCTCGATGGCAAAATAGATAGTACCTCTGCCTTCTACGCCAAAAGTCGTTTGATCCCCACAGACACGAATAATTTTAAGTAAATTTTCAAATAATTGTGTTTAGCCTAGATGTTTTCTATTAGTACCAACTATCTTGTTCCGATAGTACAAGCGTTTCTTAGATATGGGCGCGCTGAATTGTCAAAGATGTTTAATTTATTTGATTAATATATTTATTTATTTCTTTTATGATATATGTAGTAACTTGCAATTAAGGTTGTAGTCAGTAAAGGCAGCAGTAAAAACAGGGTGTAAGCTAAAGACCCGATCAAATTTTAAAAACATTTTGAATTTATTTATACCATAGGGAATAGTGACTTAGTGACCCACCCAGCCGTTTAACCCAAGATAAGGTATTTTTTCCGTTGTAACCTAACCCCCCACAACTAGTCTTATAACTTTATTTCCTCTCTATTTCTCTCTCAACCAACTTTATTTCATTTTTCAGACTGAAATAATCTAAGCCAATGTTTTTCCTTAGGATCTGCTTGTGTAAAAGAGCTAAGTTGTTTACATTTTCCTACTTTGCTCGTCCAGTAGTAAACTTAATTTGTTTTTGCGTCCTAGTTCATCACGTTATTATTTTAATTATGGGTAGTAAAGTAACTTTATGTCGGTATTCATTCATCAACATCAATTAAGTATATTAAAATGATTTCAAAGCATCACAAATCTGAGTTTATCGGATCTTTCATCGAGAACTCTGTCAATGTCCACACGAAATGCAAGCTCTTCACGAGTTCAGTTCAGAGTTCGAGTTTCAAGTTTCCTTTAATCCAAACTTTACACAATCGAGACAAATTAATCTCGCGAGTAAGAAGTGCGAAGCTTCCGTGGACTGAAACAAAAACTTTCAATTCTATTCGAATTTTGAGGACCTTTGAGTATTGTTTTGTCTAACAATATATAATATTATTATTACAATAATATAATGTAAATTGCACCTACATATAATTTCAAAGAAATTTTTACTTGGTGGGCTAATAGTAAGATACGTAGCTAGGGACTAACCCTAACTAACCACATAAAATAATTAAATTACATTCTTGTATGTTACCAAATTCTGCAACGTAGCGTAGGCATAGCCGTAGCATTTGACTACGAAGTTTGTAATAACGCAGCCATCAAAACTTTTTCTCCGGCAGCTACTATTGATCTCAAGAGTTTTCTTTTTCATTAGGTAGTATTGGTAGAGTTTCGTATAGTAGGTATCTACTAAGTGCCAACATGATGACCACGACTACTCGAAAAGTCTAAAGTATTACGGCTTAAAATATCAGTAAGAATGTTACAGATAAAAATACCTCGGATAGAGTTTGTAACTCAGATTCAACTTGTATCTAAGATATATACTCCCACGGATGGAAATAATATTAGCTTTCCACTGGGCGGAAACCTAGTATTATTACAAAGTGCGTTCGTATTCATAGAAGATGAAAGGAACGTCCGTTGTACGTGTCGGGTCGGAGCTTCTTTGTATAGCCGCCGGAAGGAGACTGACATAATATTCGGTTACAGACTTTTATTTCCCGCTGCGCTGCTCCTTTGTTCGAAATGCGCTACTGTTCTTCACATAACTATTACTAGACTGTACTGAAAGATGATATGTAGATAAAGACAATAATATTTGATTTACCGAGCTTGCTTGGTTTTAAAATTTCCTTAATAGATGTCGTTGTTACTTTAAAAACAACTTACAAAAAAGGCTGGAGGAATCTTTTTTGAAAAAAATAGGTACCTATCTATATGTAAGTAGAACGAATTATCGCCCTCGAAAACCCCTAGGATACGAAATTCCTAGACAATCGTTGGAGCCGTTTCCGAGATTTTTGCTCATACGTGTATAGGTATGTAGGTATCTCAAAGGATAGTTGTTGCAAACATACGAAAAGCTGAAACAAACTGGGTCGCAGCGACGACAAGACGCCGTTTAGCTAAGTTGTCGCCAAAATAAAATAGACAAAAAGACTCCATACTTTTAAAATAAAGTGTACACTTTACTACTTTCTTATTTTTGGACCCTTGGCTTATTTTCCACTATTTTTGGAAACTTGCAATATATCTTACACGGGAAGTGTTTTAAAGGTATTCTATTTACCACTACTTTATGGATATGAAACCTGAATCTGAAATCAGAAAGGCTTTCTACTAAAAGAGTTTTCGCGTGTGACATTACCATCGTGGATCCAGCAGGCTGAGTAATGCTATCGGAATGATAATGTGCTAGCACTGCTTCGTGGACTATGGGGCGGCATAAGTGGCGCACGTGAGCGCGTGATTCTAGACATTTTCATATAAGTATTTATACACTAAGTCTAGCTAAATCGCGAGCGTTACATAGACTGAGATTTTCTACTATTTTAGTTCTGCTCAATAGATTACGATAACTGTAAAGCGCATGCAAATCATCATCATGAGGTGCCACCTCCAAATTGAAGTTCGGAGGTCAGCATGCATAAGCCCTCGCGGTCTTGCGCCACCGTTTTCAACTGGTAGTACTGAATAACTTTTGAAGCACTCGCGATTGTTTTCACACATTTTAAGTATTGAACCGGGTCTATCGCGATAATTATTTAGGTAAACCTTTATAATTTACCTGTGTCCCGACGTTTCAACACAGTTTCATGTGTTGTGGTCGCGGGTTGACTAAGGTCCCAGCGAGATGTCATCTAGGCGGTGGGCGACGAGTTCTTCTGCTACCCACATATGTCTTTAGAATTTTGATATTTTATTAATTGTTTGTAAACACTGCACTAGGCCGGCACACAACACTCACAGTATCCGACGATTGCACCGATGATAAATCGCGCGGTTTCAACTTGTCAATCACTGGACTCCATGCGGATGACAATTTAAACCCGTCCTCTCGGTTGAAATTATTTGGGTTTTTCTTAATTTCAATAGCCTCGCGGACGATCCTTGGGTAATAATGACGTTCCACAGAGAGGATTTTTGGGGCATGAAGTTCAATCCAATGATTCGGACCGGATGTTAGAAGGTGTTCTGCTATTGCTGATTTATGCATCTGTCGGTTTTTTTACAGCTGCGATGTGTTCTTTGACCCGTTCGCTGACAGTCCGCTTCGTTTGGCCAATATATGATTTACCGCATCTGCATTGTACTTTATAGACTCCTGCGTTCTGAAACGGAATGACATCCTTCGGCGTCCGTAAACAGTGTGACACCTTTGACAATGGAGTGAAAACAGTCTTAACTGAATTTTTACTCAACACCGTCCCAATCTTGTCTGTTACTCCTTTCACAAAGGGTAAGTACGCTGGCTGTCTACTTACCTCCGGATGTCTCTCTTTCCTGGTTTTCATTCGACGCTGAACTCCCGTTGTGTAACCATTTTGAACAAGTACTTTTTGTACATGGTTCAACTCGTCCTCTAGATGTTCTGAGTCACATAAGTCGTGGGCCCTCTTTGTCAGTGTCGAAACTACAGATTGCAGGTGACGCGGATGATGATGAGAAGTCGCGTGTAAGTACCGATCTGTGTGTGTTGTCTTTCTGTATACAGAATGCGCAAGGGACCCATCAGGTCTCACCATCACCTTGACATCAAGGAAGGCCAAAGTTCTATCGCTTTCCACCTCATAGGTAAATCTGACTTTTGGATGGATAGAGTTAAGATATTCAACATACTGCTTTACTGCGTCTGTGTTCCCTTTGATGACACCAAAAACGTCGTCAACATATCTCTTCCAGAGCGTGATAGTTGAAGGACCGGCACTCAACGCCAACTCTTCAAAGTATGTGAAGAACTCTCGGCATTTCATTGACATTATAAGTGACCTAAGACTGGAACCAGACGAGATGCTAGTGAGCTTTGATGTCGAATCGCTCTTTACTAACGTTCCAATAAAAGAATGTCTGAAGGTTATCGAAGGCAGACTAAGGGACAAGGGTATTCCGAAAAGATACAACACTTTACTGGAGCAATGTCTGGAGGGAAACTATTTCCTTTACCATGAGCAGTATTACCTACAGATCGATGGAGTGGCAATGGGCAGCCCTGTGGCACCGGTTATTGCTAACATCTGGATGGAATACTTTGAAGAGTTGGCGTTGAGTGCCGGTCCTTCAACTATCACGCTCTGGAAGAGATATGTTGACGACGTTTTTGGTGTCATCAAAGGGAACACAGACGCAGTAAAGCAGTATGTTGAATATCTTAACTCTATCCATCCAAAAGTCAGATTTACCTATGAGGTGGAAAGCGATAGAACTTTGGCCTTCCTTGATGTCAAGGTGATAGTGAGACCTGATGGGTCCCTTGCGCATTCTGTATACAGAAAGACAACACACACAGATCGGTACTTACACGCGACTTCTCATCATCATCCGCGTCACCTGCAATCTGTAGTTTCGACACTGACAAAGAGGGCCCACGACTTATGTGACTCAGAACATCTAGAGGACGAGTTGAACCATGTACAAAAGTACTTGTTCAAAATGGTTACACAACGGGAGTTCAGCGTCGAATGAAAACCAGGAAAGAGAGACATCCGGAGGTAAGTAGACAGCCAGCGTACTTACCCTTTGTGAAAGGAGTAACAGACAAGATTGGGACGGTGTTGAGTAAAAATTCAGTTAAGACTGTTTTCACTCCATTGTCAAAGGTGTCACACTGTTTACGGACGCCGAAGGATGTCATTCCGTTTCAGAACGCAGGAGTCTATAAAGTACAATGTAGCTGCGGTAAATCATATATTGGCCAAACGAAGCGGACTGTCAGCGAACGGGTCAAAGAACACATCGCAGCTGTAAAAAACCGACAGATGCATAAATCAGCAATAGCAGAACACCTTCTAACATCCGGTCCGAATCATTGGATTGAACTTCATGCCCCAAAATCCTCTCTGTGGAACGTCATTATTACCCAAGGATCGTCCGCGAGGCTATTGAAATTAAGAAAAACCCAAATAATTTCAACCGAGAGGACGGGTTTAAATTGTCATCCGCATGGAGTCCAGTGATTGACAAGTTGAAACCGCGCGATTTATCATCGGTGCAATCGTCGGATACTGTGAGTGTTGTGTGCCGGCCTAGTGCAGTGTTTACAAACAATTAATAAAATATCAAAATTCTAAAGACATATGTGGGTAGCAGAAGAACTCGTCGCCCACCGCCTAGATGACATCTCGCTGGGACCTTAGTCAACCCGCGACCACAACACATGAAACTGTGTTGAAACGTCGGGACACAGGTAAATTATAAAGGTTTACCTAAATAATTATCGCGATAGACCCGGTTCAATACTTAAAAGGTAGTACTGAAGTCTGGTCCAATCTCGGATGTCATCTATCAAATAAAGTGTAGGTATGGCAAAGTCCTGCGCAATTTAGGTCTTCTACAAGCCTCTGACAGGAAAAGGGATATTCAATGTAAAAATCTTATGATACTCTTGGTATATGTTTTAAGAAATTCATATTATCACTTTTCATGTAAAAGTTTAATATTAAAAGGAATGCAAGGTTAATATTTTTCTTTCTGTTATTTTATTTGATGTACAGAAGATGCTGTTGTGAATATAGTATATACCTACGTATATAAATAAATATGGTTGCATTTAATTGTTGAAAAAAATCGAAACTTCTTATGGGAGGACCAAATAACTTTTTAAATTTTTCAAATAAAATTACTTTAAAAAATTGTTTGGTTTTGTGAGGAGAAATATTTATGCTTGATAATACTTTACCCTAAGTATAATTATATTTAGGTTCAGAACAAGCTGTCTCTCTGTGGCTCTACATTTATAAGCCGAGAGTTGAGTACATTATCCCGGGGCTTAGCTAGCTCGCGTCTGTCTCCGAAAATTGATTCAGAACTAATTGAAACTGCTTTTAGATACACTATTAATATTTATTCAAACATCATGAGATTAATTTGACCGGTTTCAAATATGTGTCTATTGTTAGTGAGTAAAAATAACCTTGAGATCTACGCTACTTTCTACCGCGAGAAAAATATTAATTTCGGTAAAGCGGGTAGCAGCGGATGAAACTACTGAAAATGTAAAATAAAGTGATGAACCCTGTGACACCTGCTTGAGACAATACAGAATAGGAAGATTTGCCACGCAAAGTTGCTTCCCAGTCACACACAAAATGAAATGCAGAAATCCGTAGGCACATATTGAAAAGGAAATGTAATAAACTGGGAAACGGAACACAGGAAGGAGAGATGATTTCATGTGTGGATTTAAGGCCAATTTCACCCCTTGCAATGTAGTAGTAAAACGTTACAACATTGAATCTGTCGTAAGCGTAAGCTACCCCATTTTTATGTCTTCATTTCAATTTTCTCTGAATTTGTAATAAATCCTACTAATTGCTACAACGTGACTGCTTTGCTTGTTATATTAAATTACTATCCAAATATTAATTTAATGGTAGATTTGGAAATTTTCCGTAACCAGGACGACAAGAATAAGCACGTACAAGTAAGTAACTAGGTAGTAATTGCCGCTCCTCAAACTAGGAAAGCATTTAAGAATTGCATTTTCTTACTGAATTCATAGGATTGATAATGCGTTTAAGTACCTCTGATGTCTCTTAAACGAACTAAAAATGATCTCAAAAATTATGAATTGTGCTAACTTATGTCTATCTCTATAATGGGTCGTAAAACCTATTTTAAACATAAATATCCTATAGAGATATGACAACTTAAGTACTAGTAAAACTTTTGATGTCATAGTCTTGAACTATTTAAAAAACAATTTTCGCCAGAGGCTAACATTTGTTTTAAATGACAGGTGTTGCTTAAGTATTAAGTACGGTTTTATCGTTGTTCCTAAGTGCTTTGAAAACTTGAACATCCAACGCAAACATGAAGACAAATAAACCCTTAAAGTACAGAACAAACGGTCGGGTGTGTTTTGCGTGCTGTGGTTTAATTATGAGTGTTATTGGATATAGGAACAAAGTAAGAGGGTGATGCTATGAATAGCATAATCCTATTTCTACACGTGGCTGTCGCATAAGCAAACAAATTATATAGGTATTCCATAACCTTTTATGATATTCCTTTCACTATACGGGATGGAACGATATATTTTCCGCGATAACGCTGAAGTGTTGGGCGCAGGAGATTTACTTCTATTACGGCCTATGATTCTTGGTAGGTATTGGATTAACGGGTTAAGCTTAACATTTTCAGGAAACTCGGTCATTTCGAGGCATGACAAAAATGGGTTATTTATGAGGATAATTCATTGAAAAATACATAAATAAAACGTAATAACTTATTTCATACATCTATTTATTTTCATCTTTATGTACAATACTTTTGACGGCTCTTTGACGGCCACTTTTTTTTTCGCGAAACGAAAAATTTTTCTACCTACGACATTCTTATTTCTTTAAATTATTTACTAATTTAATAAATATTTCTTTGATTTTATAGGAAGTGATATTACATTACACCTACCTATTAATCAAAAATTAATGACAAGATTACGTCCTTATTAAAGATCAAATTACTAGCTTATTTTAATAATATTCTATTAATTCTTTTAGAAAATTTATCTCATTTATATTTCAGGCTTTTATCACGTAGTTTCCATAAAATTGTGCCTTCCTTAAAAGTGTTTTCAAAAATTTGCTATAATAGTTCTTTAGCTGTTCACTACATCAAAATTTAGATTGAATATGTGTGATGGGTGTGGTTATTGACTTGCGAATTTGCAACGCCTTGAAATATGCGATACTACATTTTCAGCGACAATTTTTGCTAAGACTACTTATTTATAGTGCCCCGTTAGCTTCCGCTGGTCCCATAATAATTTCAAGTGACCGGTGGGCAGCATTATGCGGCTTTACTGAACCTATATTAAGGGGTATCTTTGGGTATGAGCATTAGTTTCTATTTATGTTTACGCCATCTCAGTTAGAGGAGTATGAGCGTGGTAAAGCGGCTTAACTCCCACGTCAAAACATCGCTCTTAGCAAGCTCGACAACAGGGAGTACTCCTAACCGTCGGCGTGAAGTAACAACAATATTTTTTGTTCATCAATTCCATTTAGGTATCACAACACGTATCCTCTGTTCATAATATTCTAAATTTTTTACGATATTTGTGGTGGGGAAATTTTGGGCGTGGAGAGCGCGGTGAACAGCGGCGTGTCGCAAGTCGCTACGTCTTGCGCTAGCGTCAGCGCCCACTTCACACACCGTAGAAATGTTCTCCCCAAGACAGACTATACCATGCTGAATTTAATTTATTTATTTATATCTACAGTCTTGGCGGGTAGAGTATGAGCGTGGAGAGCGCAGTGAGAATCGGCGCGGCTATTGTCGGCGACGGCGGCGGCGCGTCGCAGGCGGCGCGCGGCTGGCTGGTGCACGCCGCCACGTCCTGCGCCAGCACATACGCCATGCGCCCCGTAGAAGCGAGCTCCCAAAGACAGAATGCCCGACCTGCACCGCGCTATACCATATTCAATTCTATATCTACAATCTTGGCGGGTATAGTATGAGCGTGGAGAGCGCAGTGAGAATCGGGGCGGCTATTGTCGGCGACGGCGGCGGCGCGTGGCAGGCGGCGCGCGGCTGGCTGGTGCACGCCGCCACATCCTGCGCCAGCACCCACGCCATGCGCCGGAGCAGCGACGACGCCGACTGCGAGCAAGCGCGCCCCGCGTGCATCACGCACACCAGGAACGCGTCGCGGGCGCTGGGAACAAAACATTCACTTGTTACTTTTCTCGTCGTAGGATACCCAGAAAATAAGTCGGGTAGGTAGGATGACGTCACAGGTCTGTGAGGATACCTTATTTATGTATTTTTCCCTCGTCAATATACAAGCAATTGTCTCGGCAAGCGTAGCGTTGGACGCCCTCCAGTCAGATAGACGGATAACTTATAAACTGGGACCTTTTGGCAGATAATGTCCTCACCCTAAAATGACCTCATCCTACAATATCCTCATCCTGCAAAGTACTCATCCTAAAATGTCCTTATCCTAGAATATCCCCATCCTAAAATGTTCCCATTCTAAAATGTCCTCATCCTATAATGTCTATATCCTATAATTTAGTACCTAATGAAACGTGGTAGAGTGAAGCGGTGCGGGTATGAAATTGGTGTGGAATTTTGACTGGCCTGAAAAAATAGACAAGAAAACACGGCAACTGAGTGACAAGAACGAGATATAGCGCCTTATTGCGTAGCGGAGGTATGAAAGTCTTCACTCAGCAGTGGACTGCTGTAGTCTGATGGTAAACATGAGGAATAAACAAGGAATAAGACGCTGCTGTGCTACGAATATTAAATCGTAGAAGTATGAGCGTAGCTAACTGCTACGCTAAGAATTTGTAAACTCGCATGTGGAGTCTTTGATGATAATTTAATTTAAATCTGGGGGCACGGCAGTGCCCCCACCAAGTCGAGCTGAAAGCGGCACGGCCGTACCATCCTTTTCTCGAACCAGTTCAGGCCATTTTTGACCCCCCCATAACTCCCTTATCGATAAGTTTAGAACCCTCATTTTAAAATATCTTATCAAGCACTGTATAGATACGATACATTTCAAATTTCATTCAATTTGAATCAGTAATTTAGAAGTTATAGTTAGTCAAAGTTTCTTAATTTTCTGCCTGACTGACTGACCGATCATCAAAATTCTAAGGTACTTCTAGCAGACTGAGGAGCTTGAAACTTAGAATACACCTTGTATTTAGTGTATGAATAAAGGGAAAACTATAACATTCTGCAAATTCGGTTGCAACCGCATAACTAACTTTGTATTTCCATACAAATGTATAGGATTACAAAGTTAACTTTGCGGATGGGCTTTGAGGAAATCTGTAGCTGAGGTTTAAGAAGTAGTTCCAGATAAGAGAAAGAGGAAGACTATCTACAAAAAGAAATGAGATCCGACCAAAAACATTTACTTGTAAAAAGAACCAAGTCTCGCCTCTCAGTTCATCTACTGTAAAAAGCTGTGAGATCCATGTGATGCCAAGTCGGTTATTGATTTATTCAAGGACTACTTCAGGGAACTTTCATCTTAAGCTATTGCGTAATTAGGTAACAGACATCATCTTACAGTAACTATATCGATATTTAAAAACTTTTATATTTACAATAACTAGAATGACTTGGCAATCGCACACTATTTGCTTGTGAGATACGATGGTCTAGTGCGATGGCCGGGTCATTCTAGTTATTGTAAATATAAAAGTTTTTAAATACTGATATAGTTACTGTAAGATGATGTCTGTTACCTAATTACGCAATAGCTTAAGATGAAAGTTCCCTGAAGTAGTCCTTGAATAAATCAATAACCGACTTGGCATCACATGGATCTCACAGCTTTTTACAGTAGATGAACTGAGAGGCGAGACTTGGTTCTTTTTACAAGTAAATGTTTTTGGTCGGATATTTCTTAGTCTAACAGTCTGAAATTACTGTGACTGAGCATCTGAGTTCAAAGAGTAAGAGGATTATCGTTGGTCGATATTGATTAACCTGATTAGGGTTGTTACCACAATGCTTCAATCAATTCCTGAAATAGATCCGTAGCAATATGATGTTCACCGTAGAAGACTTCGTATTACAAAAACAAGTAAAGACAAGAATTATAGATTCCGCAAAGGTGTAGGTAAAATCGTACTCACATCACGTGCCGATGCATAATGACCATAAACCCACAGGTACTGAATAAAGTCATTAATATTCACCAAGCCTGTTATCCTTGAAACCGCATTTAATAAGCTCTATTCTGGATGAAATCTCGGGAAGTAAAGAAACTTAACGCCTCAAAGAATTGGACATGGTCTCCCCGATTGAATGAAGGATATTTGTCATACCTACATTAACTACTTACCAAGCCTAGTAGGTGAATTGGCAAGCGCAGTGTAAAATTTTGTTCACATGGAACGCTGCCCATTCCCTCAAATAAATTGATCTGTTAGTAACTTTTTACGACACCCACGAATAGGATTGAGGTGATGCTATTAAAAACCGGCATCACAGGGCAACAGTTAAAATCTAATGGCCATAGAAACAAAATGTATAGGTAGTATTACTCAACACAACACGCTTTTTGTGTTTATAAAATATTCTCGAACCATAAACTTTTTTATGTTAAATATTGAAGAACTCTGTGAATAAAATATCAGACCTATCTACACTAAAATGGACTTCATGTAGTAAAATTGAATTCGAAAAACATTTAATCGAGTTGATTAAAATCATGTTTCCGTTTATATTTGTCGTTTTAACGTTTTGATTGCTTCCGATTATCGTCAATTATCGCGAGTTTACAGGGGATACTGAATTCGACAAGTACATTAATTAATAATTAACAACAATGATCATCGGAGTGTAAAATGCAAAATTGTTTAAATTGCTCATTTTAACGTTATATTTTCTACGGTACGAGAGAGAAAAAAATGTAAGAGCAGAAAAATTTCGTTAATTATGAGAGAAACAAGCGGAAATACAACAGGTAGATAAACTTTTTCATTCGTGTCTGTCTAGCTTAGCTGTTCAGATTTTTTACCTAAGCTGCTACAAAAAGCAATTTTTTAACTAAGCTGAACATAATTAGTAGAAGACATTGATGTCATAAAATTAAAATAATTATCACATTCACCTGCATTCCAAGCAGGGGTCCGGGATTGATATCTAACCTGGGTAGATATTTGGATGATGTCTTCAACATCAATTCGAGTTTGATACCCTACCTATTCTTTGCATTTGTAAGTACCTATGTCACTTTGAAGGGAATCTCAGACTTGCTATTCAGTATCTTGAGTGTGATATGGTGAGTTTTGGGTTATTACTGTACCAGCAGAGATCCCTGTTTCTGTTGAAGTAGACGAACTGTTGCGACCGCTCGGCGATGTCGTTTGTAGCGTCTTGCAGCTCGTTTACGCAGCGCGACGACCAGTCTAGCTATACCCGCGCCCAGCAAGCCGGCTCTTACCAGCAGAGCTCCCCGTTTAGACCCGTATGGATAGCTTTTTAGGTTTAAAGATTATTAGAGTTGTTTCTTTTTTTACTTATTGTTTATAGATCATTTCTCCAAGCCAATTCATAATTTTGTGCGGTTTTAGGTATTTCGTTACGTAGATATTTAGGTATTTCTGATTTTTGACATTATTCATAGAAAAAAAAACTAAAGATGAAAATTTATTGTTCTTGGTATTAAACAAACGGTAATAGATGTGCAAATGCATTTTGTGCCATTTTTTTCAACTAGAATATCGAATTTGAATTAAGCCCCCTATTTTACGCTACTTACTCAAAAGCAACTCATGAAAAAAAATTAGAGTCGTTTAAATAGGTATTATAAATTTCGGATTAGTAATATATGTCGCTCATACTAATTTGTGCGCAATTCACTCACACATTATTTTTTATTATTATTTTTTATCTTGTGACAACCTGTATACCTATAAAAAAAATTTAAAGTTATGAGAGTTTGCATTTACATTATTTTATTGGGGTACTGAGTCACAATTTGTAATTTGTGCCTATTTCATCCACTAATTATCATCATTATATGTTCTTCATACATTATTTCGCAAGCGGGGATAGCGCTGGGCAGCGCGGGCGGGGCAAACTGTGTGAGGTGTGCGGGCGGGGCAAAGCGGCTGCCGGCCTACGCGGCGCTCGCGCGGTAACGATCATGTGTTGTTTGCAGCGTTGCCGAACCGTCTCCAAAACGGACGGTTGTTCGTTCCTTTTGGTGATGGACCGTCCCTTTTGGACGGTCAAGACACTCTTTGTTGTAATAAATGATGCCCGTGATAGGCACAAGAAAATGTAGTGAAATGGTTCGACCGCTCTGCTCTGCCAGCGTATTTGTATGTGACTGTATTTTAAATCCGGAAAATCGTATTTCATACATTCGGGCCCTTATATATTTTGTAAAAACTTTGAACAAGTCGGCAACCAAAGTGAAAAAACGCAAAATCTTAATGGCTATTATAGCTGGGAAGCCGACGATGCTACATGTGTAGTGGCTAAAGCGCACTTCTCAGTGCTTACATACATACATCGACTATATACCCATACCCATAACACTTTGGGGCCGAGTGGGGTATTTTAAGACATTTCAGTTATCTTTTTAGAAACAAAAATACGTTACAATTCATTGCAAAAAAAATGTATTAGCAAGTCACAGCAAGTAGCAGACAGGCATCACCGATGTAGGGAGCAAAACTGCCAAGTTGAAGTGGGATTGAGCCGGGCACGTCTGCAGGCACACCCGGATCGATGGGCCAAAATCGTCACGGACCACTGGGTGGGTACCTCAAGGCGGGTCCTGTCGCAGAAATAGACCCCGAAAAAGAAGGCGTGACGATTTTGATGCTTATCTGAAGGAGTGGATGGAGGTTGCACTAGACCGCAACAGGTGGAAAACCGCGGGGGAGGTCTTTGCCCAGCAGTGGGATCTGGTAGGCTAACTATAATAGTAAGTAACAAAAACAAATTACCTACACTAAAATGCGATTTAATATACTAGCTGGTGCCAGAGATGGGCAAAAAATATTCGAATAACGAATGAAAATTCCAATATTATTCGTTATTTAAAAAAAAAGTTTATTCGCGGAAAAATTATTTGAATAACGAATAATTATCTTTATTCGTTATTCGCGAAGTAATAAATTATTTCACGAATAACTTTATTTTTATTTATATGTAACCTTACTTATTGGTCGGGTTCTGTGGAAACATATTTAGGCCTATGCAACCATGTCAGAAGTCAATGCAACCGTGTAAGAGGCCTCTGCAACCATGTCAGAGGCCTATGAAACCACGTCATAAGACCCTGCAACCATGTCATAGGTCATTAAAACCATGTCAGAGGCCTCTGCAACCATGTCAGTGGTACTGAAACTATGTCAGAGGACTCCACGGCCATGTCAGAGGCCTCTGCAGCCATGTCAGAGAACTCGGCAACCCTTTCAGAAGACTCTGAAACCATGTCAGAGGGCTCTGAAACCATGACAGAGGCCTCTGTATCCTTAGCAGAGCATTCTGCAACCCTTTCAGAGGACTCTGAATCCATGTCATAGGAATCTGAAACCATGACAGAGGACTCCCCAACCATGTCAGAGGACTCTGCAACCATGTCAGAGGACTCTGCAACCATGTCAGAGGCCTGCGAGACCATGTCAGAGGCCTCTGCAACCATGTTAGAGGCCTTGTCAACCATGTCAGAGGACTCTGCAACCATATCAGAGGCCTCAGAGACCGTTGCAGAGGCCTCGGACATGGCTGCAGAGTACAAAACCATGGAAACCATGTCAAAGTCCTCTGCAGCCATGTCAGCGTCCTCAGCAACCACGTCAGAGGACTCTGCAACCACGTCAGAGGACTCTGCCACCATGTCAGAGGTTATTGCAACCATGTCAGAAGAATGATTTATTCGGCAAAAAATTATATGCGAATAATTATTTAAATAAATTAAATTTAAAAAAAGTATTGTTTGCATTAGAAAAATTATATGACTGTGAAGCTGGCAGTTTTGTCTTTTCAGTGTGTATAAAAAGTTCAAAATTCAAAATTGGAATCCCACCTGTTTGTTCTGTAAATAAGATGAATGACTGAGACACGTTTCCAGTTTGCGCCTTTTAACGATTTATAACATTTTCAACATTAAACTTTAGAGCTTGTCCTATCTTATCATGAAACTTTTATTTTTTTAATTGTTTACTGTGACTTTGGATCGCCAGAAAAAAGTTAGATTTTATCTAAATCATGGGTATTTTGCCCGTAGAAGCCGCCCAATTGGTGACATTACCAACTTTTGGACTTGGTCATCGTTTTGTGGCTGAATGTTTGCATTTAAGCCTGACCTCTGTTCATAAAGCTTACAAACGCTATCAAAAGACTGGTCTGTTTACGCAACGTTCAGAATCTGTCGGAAATCGGGTCAGTTCTAAGCAACATGATCGAATTAATGTTATGAGTTCTTTGCAAAATCGCTTTTCAACTGCGGCAAAAGCTATCAAATGTACAAAAGGTGGTTGAAAGTGGCTCTACAATCAGAAGAAGGTTAAAGCAACGTAGATTGGTACCGCCATAGCCAGGAAACGGGCCAAAATCAACTGAAGACAATTAAATAGCGCGCCTTAATTTTGCAAGTGAGCACCTAAACTGGTGGTATACCCAGTGGATCAAATTCCTCTTTTCTGTTGAGTGTACCTCTAGAATTACGCTGAATGGTAACCACGGGAGCACTATGGTTTACAAAAGGGATTAAAAATGCTTTACACAATGCTGCATTGATAAAAAAGTCAGTTATGGTGACAGTTCGTAAACGGTTTGGGAAGGAATTAGTGCCGACGGCATGACAGATTTTGTCTTTTCGTCTGCAGTTGATTTGGGCCCGTTTCCTGGCTATTGACGTACGTCTACGTTCTCTTAACCTTCTTCTGATTGTAGAGCCACTTTCAGCCACCTTTTGTAGTACATTTGATAGCTTTTGCCGCAGTTGAAAAGCCTAAGGCGTCGATTTCGCAAAGAACTCATAATATTTTTGGAAAAATTCAATTTCCAAAAATTGTTTACCTAACACGAGAAGTGTTTTAAAATTCGGTATTCAACTCATAACATTAATTCAATCATGTCGTCGCTCAGAACTGACCCGATTTCCGACAGATTCTGAACGTCGCGTAAACAGACCAGTCTTCTGATAGCGTTTGTAAGCTTTATGAACAGAGGTCAGGCTTAAATGAAAACAATCAGCCACAAAACGATGACCAAGTCCAAAATTTGGCAATGTCACCACTTGGGCGGGGCAAAATACCTATAATGCAGATAAAATCTAACTTTTTTCAGGTGTTCCAAAGGCACAGTAAACAATTAAAAAAAAACAAAAGTTTTAAGATAAGATAAGACAAGCTCTAAATTTTAATGTTGAAAATGTTATGAATCGTTAAAAGGCGCATACTGCAAACGTGTCTCAGGCATTCATCTTATTTACAGAACAAAGAGGTTGGGTTCCAAATTTTGAATTTTGAATTTTTTATACACACTGTAAAGACAAAACTGCCAGCTACACAGTCATATAATTATTTTAACGCAAACAATACTTTTTGGTGTTTAATTCGGCCAAAAACAAGAAAAACCGAGGTGTTTCGATTTTTTTGATGGGAAGTGTAGATTAGCCATGCTCCTGGTGTTCCACGTCAGGTAGTTAGGCAGACAGGCCCTCGAGCGCTGATAAAAGTTATCATCACTTATCTATCATAGATGTTGATCAAGACATTTGACTGCTCAAGATTTTTGAGTGATGAATGCATGCACAATCTATGGAGGGGTCCAAACATAACACCTGTTGCAGCGCTAACGCATGCGTCTGTCAAATACATACAAATTTCGAATTACTAAACATTGAAATAAAATAAAATATGAGGGGGGCTGTCATACAAATATTTGTTTTAGTATTTCTTGTGGGAATGAGCGACTTTCCCGCGGTAAATAGTATCCAACCAAGGCGAGTAGCTACATCATATTATAAAAAGACTTATCATCATGTTTTACCACACAATACATAATAATACTAGGTACAGAACACGCACTCCGCCATAGCAATTCAACAAATAGAAACCTTTACTCTCGATAATAAAGAACAATTTCCGTCGCGCCGGCTTTGGATACCTACTTTATATTATCGCCTACGACTACGACTACCTCTGAAGGTTACAGCCGGCGCGCTTTGTAGGGATGCGAATTTCGAGATTCATATGCAAGTAGGTACCTACGAAAAGTATACTGGGGTTCATTTCTACAACTTCCGTAACTTAATGCGATACCGATTCGGTATACGGAACCTCCATACGAATACCGTGGCGGTATATACAGAGTCCATAACCGCTAGGGTTTCTCCGGGAAATTTGGCCTTTGTCGGGACGGGAAAAATGGATCAAATTCCTGGGAATTCAGGAAATAAAGTAGAAACAACAAAATTATTATTTTGACGACATTTTCAATCAGTGTTACTCATTAAAAAAATATATGTGTATTTGCTTTTTCCACTTTTACTCCCTAATTTTGTTTGTTTTTCGGCCCCCATTAAAACAATAAATTGATGAAAATGTACATTTTTAAAGTTTTTCCTTAATTCTTACTTCAAAAAGAAGCTACTTGCCAAATTTCATTGTTCTAGGTCTACGGGAAGTACCCTCTGAATTTTGATTCTCTTGAGAGGGTAAAAAACACGCGTTTTTACTGCATAAACGGCTACATCTTTTTTTAACTTGAAGTTAGGTGCTTGATCTTTTCATAATTACTAGCGTTCATAGACTTGAGCATACGGTTTTAATTTCAACTCTATATCTTTACAGAATTGCTTGACAGAATGACAGACGGACGGACAACAAAGTGATCCTATAAGGGTTCCGTTTTTTACCCTTTGACGTGCGGAACCCTAAAAACTGTATTGTATTGATTATTTTGTTTTTTTTGTTATTTTAATTTACTCACAGTTGTATATTATTATTATTTTCATAAATTCTTAAATTATGCACTTGCAGATCAAAACCAGATTTTTTTCAAAATTTATTCCAATTATTGTAGTTTAAACGGTATATTTTTAGGTAACTTACGAAGAGAGACTAAATAAACTGTATATATTGTTGATAACGATTTTTTTGTTTAATTTTAAAATCATTTTATGATTTTCAACTAGGAAAATTAATATTTCGACTTCCCGGGAATTACCAGGAAATGGAGTTCGGGAGTTTGGTGTCCAGGAATTAAAAAAAGTCGGGAAATGAGAAACCCTAATACCCGCTCAACCCAGGCTCGACTTGGCCCCAAAGTTTTAGGGGTAGGTATAAAAAGAAAAGATCAATTTATGTATGTTTGTAAGCACTGAGAAGAGACGCTCGAGTCACTACACATGTAGCATCGTCGGCTCCCCAGCTAAATAAGCAGTTTAGATTTGCCGTTTTTTTTACTATCATTCAGTTCTGATCTACCCATAAACATGTTGGTAGGTAAGTAGGTAGCTAGGTACCTAACCAAATATGCTTCAGATTTACTCAAATATAGTACGTCCACTTTAAAAATCCCATTTTGATAGCTGCCAAATCCATACCAGAAGACCGGTCAACAAAGAAAGATAACTCTCATGTCAAAGCATTGGTATGATTTTTACCGCTGTCAATATTGATTTTTGTAAAAGACGCGAGATTAGAAAGATTTAATCGAAATGACGATAAGATTAAATGTACAAAAACAGGTACCTACGTAAATAAACAAAGGGAATTTTTCTAAGAAATCACACGCATTGTAAATTGCCGTTTGAGCCGTCGCAGCCGCCACCGCCACGCACTACGCCGCCGCCGCCGCCGCCGCCGCCGCGCCGACCCCGCTCAAGGACTTACCCCGCTTCACTGCGGTCATTAACCTCTGAACGCATTTTATTGAAAATGTGGAAGATTTCTTGAAATTATGGAATAAAGTTGCACAACTTCATACATCCGAATTGTCACAACTTTACAGTATTAAATTTGTGAACTCTAATGATTGTAATATTCTTTTCTATGTTATGTAAGGCATTTCAGTTCTTATTTTAAATAATAGAATGATGTATTGCGTCAATTAGGCACATTTTTATAATTTGATCTTATTTATGCTTTATAAGATCAGTTGTACATATTTCATTGACTCTAATATTTTTTTGATCTCGTTTATGTAATTTTGACATTACTATGGTTTGTAGTGGTCGAAAATTACACAAAATCGAAAATTACACTATCCAATCTGTCACATTCACAATACTGGCATATTTTCAAACTTTAATTTATTTACAGATACTTATAAGTTCAAAATAAAATATGTGTCACCAATCCCTGAATTGCCAATTTTGGAAGCATGACAAATGGCACAATAATGCAAAATGTGCTTTATAGACACACATTGCACCACTATGCAAAAAATGAGCGACTCTAGAATTTTTGTAAGCTAAGGCCTCAAATCAAGCTAGCCGTATCGGACTAGTTGAAGTAGACGAACTGTTGCGACCGCTCGGCGATGTCGTGTGTAGCGTCCTGCAGCTCGTTCACGCAGCGTGACCAGTCCGGAGACACACGTGCCCACCAAGCCGGCACTTACCAGCAGAGCTCCCCGTTCCTGTTGAAGTAGACGAACTGTTGCGACCGCTCGGCGATGTCGTGTGTAGCGTCCTGTAGCTGCGACCAGCCCAGCAAGACCCGCCCCTAGCAAGCTGGTTCTTACCAGCAGAGCTCCCCGTTCCTGTTGAAGTAGACGAACTGTTGCGACCGCTCGGCGATGTCGTGTGTAGCGTCCTGCAGCTAGTTCACGCAATGCGACCAGTCCAGCAAGACCCGCCCCTAGCAAGCCGGCTCTTACCAGCAGAGCTCCCCGTTCCTGTTGAAGTAGACGAACTGTTGCGACCGCTCGGCGATGTCGTGTGTAGCGTCCTGCAGCTCGTTCACGCAGCGAGACCAGTCTGTAGACACACGTACCCAGCAAGCCGGCTCTTACCAGCAGAGCTCCCCGTTCCTGTTGAAGTAGACGAACTGTTGCGACCGCTCGGCGATGTCGTGTGTAGCGTCCTGCAGCTCGTTCACGCAGCGAGACCAGTCTGTAGACACACGTACCCAGCAAGCCGGCTCTTACCAGCAGAGCTCCCCGTTCCTGTTGAAGTAGACGAACTGTTGCGACCGCTCGGCGATGTCGTGTGTAGCGTCTTGAAGCTCGTTGACTACGCGACCAGTCCAGCTAGACCCACGCCCAGCAAGCCGGCCCTGACCAGGTTGCGACCGCTCAAAGATGTCGTGAGTAGCGTCCTGCAGCTCGTTCACGCAGCGTGACCAGTCCGGCTAGACCCGCCCCTAGCTGGCCGGCTCTTACCAGCAGAGTTCCCCGTTCCTGTTAAAGTAGACGAACTGTTGCGAACGCTCGGCGATGTCGTGTGTGGCGTCCTGCAGCTCGTTCACAATACCACCAGACCAGTCCAGCAAGACCCACGCCCAGCAAGCCGGTTCTTCCCAGCAGAGCTCCCCGTTCCTGTTAAAGTAGACGAACTGTTGCGACCGCTCGGCGATGTCGTGTGTAGCATCCTACAGGTCATTTACGCAGCGCTACCAGCCCAGCGAGACCCGCCCCTAACAAGCTGGATCTTACCAGCAGAGTTCCCCATTCCTGTTGAAGTAGACGAACTGTTGCGACCGCTCGGCGATGTCGTGTGTAGCGTCCTGCAGCCCAACAAGACCCGCCCCTAGCAAGCCACCTCTTACCAGCAGAGTTCCCCGTTCCTGTTGAAGTAGACGAACTGTTGCGACCGCTCGGCGATGTCGTGTGTAGCGTCCTGCAGCTGCGACCAGCCCAGCAAGACCCGCCCCTAGCATATCGACTCTTACCAACAGAGCTCCCCGTTCCTGTTGAAGTAGACGAACTGTTGCGACCGCTCAGCGATGTCGTGTGTAGCGTCCTGCAGCTCGTTCACGCAACGAGACCAGTCCGGAGACACACGTGCCCAGCATGCCGGCTCTTTCAGAAATTCTGTAACAACACCTGATGTTAGTATTTTTCGGACCGCAAAGATTGGGGCAAGCAAGTTCCAAATTAGTTACTGTGGGTATCCATTCAGTCTAAGAGATATCAACATTAATTGTAGACGTTGTAGACCGGATTTTTCTTTATCCTTTTTAATACCTATTTTAACAGTAATTTTGAGAACTGTTGTGTGAAATTTAAATATTTAGGTGCCTTCTAACCATTTTCAACGATACCTACGCTTTCAGGATATTGACTAGCCGTCCAAATTCAATATTTATTATGAAGTATATCAAATATGCGAGTACAATGAATACCCTTCGTCAAGGGACATATTCAGCAAAAAAGAGAACGCGTTCTTAATATTATAAAAAAGGGTACGCTTTCTCAGCAAAAAAAACCTCCGATCAAAGGCCGAGAATGGAAGTAGGTAAATACGTAAAAAGCCTGACCACTCCACATTTATCTAGCAAGTGTGTACCCTCAGTGTGTACCTTACAGTTTTGCTAAATTGACTTAGTTACGTGGGTACCCATATTCAAGCTTTATAGAGCAATGCTTGGCAAGCGCTTTGTAACATTACATTTTCTTATGCTTGACGATCATACTATAAACAGTATAGTTTCTACTTTCTGGGTCAAGTCTTATTAATACCGGCTCTCTTAAGTGCTCGAGAAAGCTAAAGCTGGCGCATAACAAGAAGCTTAAAACATCAAGGAAACTTATAAATGCCGTCCAGTAGCCTCAACATTGCGAACTATTCCTTTAGAAAGTTGTTTGTGAGATTCAGTGAGTTCTTTTTTTTAATCCTCGAACAACAAACCGGAGGGGTGTTATAGGAAAGTTTCACAGGTAAATGTCTGTCTGTTCACACGTAGCTCCTAAACAGGTGAAACGATTTCAATGCAGTTTGTTTTACATAAAAACTAGTACGATCAGAATGGTTCCTATATCATTCAAATCTGATGATGGAGACCATAGATGGAGACGGAAGGTAAATAAAGAAATTATCGCAGTGTTTGAGTACATTTGACTCGGACTTGTCATATTATCTCACATCTCGGACTTGTCATATTGGCTTACTTACAATTACAAGACATCCAAGCGTCCATGCACATCATATTTAATGCAAATACAAAAACGTTAACACGCGTCATAATAGCTCACCTCTCCTGAGCGCAGTCTCGTTGGCGCAGAGGAACCTCATCAGCGCCCGCGCGCCGCCGATCTGCTGCTGCACCAGCTTCTGCCCGTCGGTCGGCAAGCAGCGCTTGATCCAAACATCCATGCACGTCATGCTTGATACAAACGTCAACACAGTTCATGCAGTCTAATGCTACAATAGCTCACTTTCCTAAGCGCAGTCTCGTTGGTGCAGAGGAACCTCATCAGCGCCCGCGCGCCGCCGATCTGCTGCTGCACCAGCTTCTGCCCGTCGGTCGGCAAGCAGCGCTTGATCCAAACATCCATGCACGTCATGCTTGATACAAACGTCAACACACTTCATGCAGTCTAATGCTACAATAGCTCACCTCTCCTAAGCGCAGTCTCGTTGGTGCAGAGGAACCTCATCAGCGCCCGCGCGCCGCCGATCTGCTGCTGCACCAGCTTCTGCCCGTCGGTCGGCAAGCAGCGCTTGATCCAAACATCCATGCACGTCATGCTTGATACAAACGTCAACACACTTCATGCAGTCTAATGCTACAATAGCTCACCTCTCCTAAGCGCAGTCTCGTTGGTGCAGAGGAACCTCATCAGCGCCCGCGCGCCGCCGATCTGCTGCTGCACCAGCTTCTGCCCGTCGGTCGGCAAGCAGCGCTTGATCCAAGCATCCATACACGTCATGCCTGATACAAACGTTACAGACGTCACGCAGTCTAATGCTGCAATAGCTCACCTCTCCTAAGCGCTGTTTCGTTGGTGCAGAGGAACCTCATCAGCGCCCGCGCGCCGCCGATCTGCTGCTGCACCAGCTTCTGCCCGTCGGTCGGCAAGCAGCGCTTGATCCAAGCATCCATACACTCCTAATCATGTTTGTTTCACACGTCATATACGTCATGCAGTCTAATGCTACAATAGCTCACCTCTCCTAAGCGCTGTTTCGTTGGTGCAGAGGAACCTCATCAGCGCCCGCGCGCCGCCGATCTGCTGCTGCACCAGCTTCTGCCCGTCGGTCGGCAAGCAGCGCTTGATCCAAGCGTCCATACACTCCTAATCATGTTTGTTTCACACGTCATATACGTCATGCAGTCTAATGCTACAATAGCTCACCTCTCCTGAGCGCTGTCTCGTTGGTGCAGAGGAACCTCATCAGTGCCCGCGCGCCGCCGATCTGCTGCTGCACCAGCTTCTGCCCGTCGGTCGGCAAGCAGCGCTTGATCCAAGCGTCCATACACGTCATGCCCGTCTTGTAAGCCCTGCACAAAGAAAATACTACTTAGCGTCATAAACTGAAAATGAAAAATAGTACATTGGTGGCGTAGACCTCGCACTAGATTCCCTGTGTGGCTAGTTCCATCCAGAATACATTTTAAGTTGTAAGATCGAAACAATATTTTAATTATACGTATACTCTGTGTATAGTTTTGTCAAAAACCACAGCAACATAATCCTTCGTACAAGTTGTCTAACCCCACTAAAATTCCGTTATGTTATGAGTTGTTAGGATTTGATCTTCTGAACCTGCTTCTTCCTGCTTGATAGTTTGTTGTGATTGTGATTGTGACTGATGGTTTTTCCTCTGGCATTCCAGAAATTAATTTCCAGGGCTTAAGGGCTTCTCGTAGTCGGATTAATTTTAAAATAAGTACTACCTATAGTGAGTACCTAATAAGGTTCATTATTTAATCTGAAACCGAATTAATAATAACTAACTATTAAATTAAATATGTTTTGACCACAATCACGCCCATGCTATTATAAAATATTTCCAGTTGTAAACAAGTTGAGATAATATTAAATAACGCGCCGAAAATGGCTTCATACAAGTTATCTAGCTAGATAGGGAGTGAAGTAGTGAGGGATATGTATTTCTTTGCAAATACGTCCCAAGGGAAATCTAAATGCTACTTAGTAATGCTACACTATACTCACCAGCTTTAAAACTTGCTGAATCTGAGATGATTTTCATTTTGCTGTTGCCATACTTAATTATTAGACGAAAAACAGACGCAACGTCCGTTTGAGGGTCATTCATTTGATCCTCCACTACCTTCACACGAATGGTACGGTTTATGTCAAACGGCATCGCACAACGCTGCGTCAACGGATGCGTCTGTCAAACCGTTTGAAGTAAACCGTATTTGTATAAAAAATGGTGAATAATCAACCATACGTTGCACAAACGGACAATGTATGAGAAAGCGACTTTTTAGGGCTTCCGCATGTGCTAGGTATCGTCTTCATATACATTGTCACATATGTGTCCCGGCCTTTATTAATTAATATGTGTTTCGGCCTTTATAAAGATTTCAAAACAGCGACATCTATTGGTATAAGATGCGATTAGTACTTGGTTCTGTTCTGTCAAAATTGTTATAGAAGTTCAGGAACACAGCTGATAGATGGCGTTATGTGTATGAAACGGTGAAGTTGTAAGTTACTTTCTTGGTTTTCTCATCATATCGTTCGTATAGGCAAGTCTAAATAATTTTGGATAATTAGCTGATAGTTGTACAGCGTTTGCAGTAGCATTTATAATTTTTCGTGCTTATATGATACAGGACATAACATTTTGCTATTTTGTTTAAGAGCCATCTATTGTCGAGTAGCGGAAACTGCAAGGTGTCACTTTAGACAGGGCCCTACTAGGCCTATTATAGTGCCATAGCGACTGAAATACCTAAGGCTTATTCTATTAGTCACATTTTCGGTTTATAGAAAATTGATGTATTTTCTAAAAATTCTATGAACCAGTAGTAAAATGTTTAGAAATATTGGTAAAACTGTGGTTTACTTAATATACACTATAAGTCTTTCTTGGATGTCAGGATGGGTCGTGGATCCTAGGGACCCCCCCTGAATTGGTGTCTGGCAACAAGTAGCGAAACAAGACATTCTAAAAAATTCTAGAATAGTCGAATGTCTTCTAAAATGTGTATGAAAGAGAGGAGAATATCTTCTTTCGTAATGAGTAGCAGATTTCTAGAAGATTATTCTTCTCGTGAGTTCGAAGCTTTTTGGTATAAATAAGCGAGCCATACGGCCTGAGTTGAGTTTTCAGTTTTAATCGTGAAGTCTCCCAGGACAGAAAAGGAATACCTAGTGCAGTGATTAGTTTACCTATCAGTCCTGGTGGAGTCGCGCCGTGGACCAGAGAGTCTCGACGTTTACCTGGTCACCCTCGATTCGCGAGTGTGTATGGTTTGTGAAAAGTGCTTTGAACCCGTGTAGCACGTGAGAGTGTGTTGTTGGATACAGAGGATGCGTGCTTCAGCGTGCACTGGAATCGGCATTGTGGATGTCGTCGTTGTTGGTTCTTAGTGTGCTGGTGGCTTCAAGTTCCAGATGGATAAGTACAATTCATGCTTTCTTTCGAACCCTATCAGCAGTATATATTCCCTATATGAATGTTTACAAACATATTAATTACCTATGCTTGATAGTTCTGTATTCATTGAAAGCTGATAAGATTCGGAACATGGTCTTATGCTTTGGTTTTTAGCGCTAAGGTCATTTTATTGCAATAACTTTGTTTTGTTGTCGGGTCAGAATGTTTTAAAGAATCTGCGTTCTGATTGTTTCATATAAACTTTATAGTATCCACATCTAATCTTTAATTAGGGAAATTTGGGCTATTTAGTGTGTCGGTAGATAGGTAAATTAGATGTTAGGAATAGGTAGGATACCCTATAATCCCATTACTCCTATTCCCTACTTGTCTATCTATCATGCCATATATATGACTTTAATAACCAAATTAATAACATAATTTATTATTGCTATGCGCTACTAGCATAAAGTTCCTGGGTTAAACTTACATAAGTAAATATTGTTAAGTATCTATTTATCTATTATTGGCTGTGGTCATCAGTGATCTATTCTTGCTGAGCGATTAAGGATTTAATTGATAAAGCTCCTAACATACTTACATAATGTATTTACTTATCTACTGTTTGGCTTAGCCCACCAGTGGACAGATTTCTATTTTAAGTACTATGGTTGCTGAGCGACTATGGACTTAATTGATTAATGTTTATGAAATATACATAAATAGATATTGTTAAATATCTACTAATTTATTGGTTATGTCCAACAGTGGACAAATAATCATTTACAACAGTTTCTTTGTCTTACAAAGAAAACAGTCTTCAGTATTGGAATATGTCCGGCAGTGGACGAACATTTATTTATAACAATATTTTGTTATACAAACAAAATATTCTTCAGAATAGGAATGTGTCCAGCTGTGGACAACTTGTGCTTACCACAATAATATTTTATGGTACTTGCTATAATATCTTAGTTAGTACTCTTATCTAAGAATATGTATGGCTGGTAGAATGGATAATATACTATCCTATATTTCTGTCTATCAAGCATAACTGACATAATTGTCTATTCTATAAAGAATGTGGATATGACTGTGTGTTCACAGTAAATTTGCTCTTACTTGTTAATTCAAGTAAATATTTATCTGAAGTAATGGATATGTTTGGTAGACAATACCTACAATCCTTATTCCTACCCTTATTTGGGTTCTGATGCTTGATTTTGTATCAGTCATCTAAATGTTTATATTATTTATAAAATTATTCATGATTGGCCCATAGATGCCTAATAAATCTATGACTAAACAACCTATCTTTAACTACTGATTGTCCTTGAATGTCATGTGACAATTGTAATCTATTATCCATCATCATTGATCTGTTCCAGCTATACTATCATTTTGCATTCGATATCTATGCATTAGCGTTTCTGATCAAAGACCATTTATTCGACCACAGGCGGTCATATGGGTTTTCATAATTGCATCAGCCTATTTACTACTTATATGGGATTTGCTTTTAGCTTTCCCAGATCATCCTTCGGCTCGCAATGTGAATCTCATATTTAAAGGATTGAATATTCCTTCCCTATCAGACCTCCATATGGATTTGAATAAATGTAGACAGACGTCTTTTGCATAAGTATATCTGGATGCTCTGACCTTCGGGCCACTACCAATATCCTTCAACAGATTTCAGTTGGAATCATGGCATTCAACTGATAATATACATCGAACTAATTTTACTAAACGGATACTGAGGTATCTATTTTGGGTTAGTCATGAATGAGACTAACTACATCAATCCTACATGTACTGCTCCATGAGTATCAGAATCTAAATGATTCCTATCATCCTTCTTCGTGGTAGTTACCACAAGCGTCTGTGGCTGACGCATCTATTAGCAGAGACGCACGTCTCACCATATTTTTATCCTTCTTCTGGGGGAATCAGGTAATTTACCATTTGTATTTGGTAGATACTCTAAGAGTTATCTTTACATACATAAATTGGTTATGTGAAGATGGCTGCGGAGTGTTTATGAATACGAATAGGTATAGTTGGAGTGGGATTCCACATTCCTCGGGCGAAGCAGTTCTGGGGGCCCGTTTGGAGTTCAGTTTCCTGCCCTTTTCCCTCTCCTGTTCATCAGAGTCACTTTATTACAATAATTAGTACAGAGATGTCTCAATTACCTTTAAAAGAATTTTTGGGTTACATATTACTTTATTTAAACACAACGTATGGGTCAATAATTAACTAGACATCACTTTTATATCACGAGCCATTATTTACACTGTCCTTGAGGTATGGGTTTCTATGAAATCTAGAACTCAAGACATGATCTTCATAACAACAGAGGCCGGTGCCTGTAGGCGTAAGTCCTTCATAGGCCGGGGTTCGAGTATGTTACAACATACGAGCAATGTGTGTGTCGAGCTGGCCTCTATTCTTGGAGATCTGCTCTCTTGGTTGTATTATTTTAGTGACTGCTGACTCACTAGTTGTATCTTTATTTGCATCAGTAGGTACTTACGAGCAATGTGCGTCGAGCTCCTGCCTGTTCTTGGGCAGGCCGACGGGCGTGCGCGGGATCTCCTCCACACACACCCGCAGCTCGCCCGAGTCACTACTCTCCGTCTCTATTGGTTGTATGTCTGTCTCTCTCTATCAGTACTTACGAGCAATGTGCGTCGAACTCCTGCCTGTTCTTGGGCAGGCCGACGGGCGTGCGCGGGATCTCCTCCACACACACCCGCAGCTCGCCCGAGTCACTACTCTCCGTCTCTATTGGTTGTATGTCTGTCTCTCTCTATCAGTACTTACGAGCAATGTGCGTCGAACTCCTGCCTGTTCTTGGGCAGGCCGACGGGCGTGCGCGGATCTGCTCCACACACACCCGCAGCTCGCCCGAGTCACTACTCTCCGTCTCTATTGGTTGTATGTCTGTCTCTCTCTATCAGTACTTACGAGCAATGTGCGTCGAGCTCCTGCCTGTTCTTGGGCAGGCCGACGGGCGTGCGCGGATCTGCTCCACACACACCCGCAGCTCGCCCGAGTCACTACTCTCCGTCTCTATTGGTTGTATGTCTGTCTCTCTCTATCAGTACTTACGAGCAATGTGCGTCGAGCTCCTGCCTGTTCTTGGGCAGGCCGACGGGCGTGCGCGGGATCTGCTCCACACACACCCGCAGCTCGCCCGAGTCACTACTCTCCGTCTCTATTGGTTGTATGTCTGTCTCTCTCTATCAGTACTTACGAGCAATGTGCGTCGAGCTCCTGCCTGTTCTTGGGCAGGCCGACGGGCGTGCGCGGGATCTGCTCCACACACACCCGCAGCTCGCCCGAGTCACTACTCTCCGTCTCTATTGGTTGTATGTCTGTCTCTCTCTATCAGTACTTACGAGCAATGTGCGTCGAGCTCCTGCCTGTTCTTGGGCAGGCCGACGGGCGTGCGCGGGATCTGCTCCACACACACCCGCAGCTCGCCCGAGTCGCAACTCTCCGTCTCGCCTAGTTGTGCCCCGCCACCACCTATGAACAAATTACACCTATTTAAGCTGTGTGGAGATTTTGGCGTTCTATAACGTCTTCTACCGCCGGCTAGAAGGCACTCGCTGGGCCACCCCGGCATTGGGACCCCACCCGGCGGGCGACTTGCTGTCGGTACTACAGATCCGTCCTGAATTTGACTCAGGACGCACTCGGGCCTGAATTTGACCCTTCGGGCCGTGGTAGAGTATGCCCATGCTTACCACAGCCCCCTACTACTTAATTCGATGGCATTCTATCTGAAGGATCTGCAAGAGGCGAATGACAAGGCTATCGCTGTAGCTAGCACATTGTCCCAAATTACTGTACCTAATCCTGTTACCATATTTGATGTCGGCCAATCGATGACCGATGATTAAAGGTAGCAAAATGGGTGTCTCAACATTATCGGTTGATTAAATAGGTTGTTCACATTAGAACACACTCTTAAGCCCATAATCTGGAGGTATTCTAATCGGTGTAAATTGACAAGCGATTGAGTACCTCTACACCTCGACCTCTACCCATTTAGGTTTTGTAGTTTGAATATGCATTCACTTGAATTAGCGGCCTACATAATAAAGAGCCAAAATACATGGTATTGATTTTGTTCCAAAAGTGTTTTGACCTTTTTACCCTAAGTTTGAAAAGCAATATTCAATGTTTGGTTAGCAATCCTCCAGCTTTGGGCGGCCGTCCCTCATTATGGTTAGGGGTTTAAGGGAACCTCCGCAAAACTTCTCGTGGGCTGATTCATTCATCATATCGATTACCGTAAAGGGTCTCGATGCTAATACCGCAAAGTTAAGGAAACTTCGTCTGGGCTGCCGTACTTAAGTAACTCGGACCGTGAAACTATCCATGAAATGTCTGATTGATTTTTAAAATATCTACTACGCTCTGTTTTTGCAAACGATTATACTCCTCATTTGTGTGCAACGACCACGGGTATATTGGACATTTCATAAAATGGATCCTTATTCCTGAAAGCTATCGAGACCGAACCCTTTTCATGTGTATTGGCTACAGCTCAAAGGCTACGAACGTCTTAGCGTCGTGGCACAACGTAGAGCGTTATATTCGAGAATTTACATACACTCTTTGATCCCATAAAACTGTATAACTTGAGACAGAGAACTATCACTTCAAAGACATACCTACCTACATTTTGCTGAAGTGCCTAAATGAAAATAGGTAGTACAAAAAAAAACGAAACCAACCCAATCAAGGACTAAGTTTTCCATCAAATTGAACCACTGTGGACAGATTATAGCATAATACTTTTGTGGAAAACTTGCGAAATTTTCCACCGCAGGCTGGATTTAAACCAGCGATCTTTGCCATCTGTACTGGCGACGCCTCGACCATCTGGGCTACAGGGGCTCACTCGTTACACTACTTTACAAAAGTAATGTAGTTTTAGAGATATTTTGAACCATTTGAGGCGGTCCTAGGTATGCTCTTTTGACCCCGACTGTACATACAGTACGCGAACGACTTTATGACCATCCTGAAATATGCGCCTCCTTGTCATACTCGCAGTGATACTGGCGTGTGCGATAAGGATGCGCATATTTCAGGATGGTCATGAACTCGTTCGCGTACTGTAGAGAGATGACGAAGGTCGCTGGTTCAAATCCAGCCAGTGGTAGAAAATTTTAATGCCGTAACTACTCTCTGTAGAGCAAATCTAGTATAGATAGTACCTATCGCTCAGTAAGGCTTAAACTTGCACAGAAGTCTTGAAACTTAAGACGCTTTCGTAAAATATTTATTTGTATAAATGATACAGATAACGATTATAGCTGTAAAAATAACTAAACTTGAAATATAAATACAGAGGATCGTTAGAATAAGTTACATTTATTTTGGAAATCACTGTCTCGCTGGAAATTAAAGATAACGATGAGAGTTTTAAAAACGGGTAAAATTTAAAATTTAAATAGAAAACCGACTTAGATTTCATTGTCACAATAAGTCACATTCAATATTTTGGACATGACTGTCTCGTTGGAAATAGATATTTGACATCATTATTTTATTCGTGCAATAACTTGTGCGTAATTTTAGTCATATAGGTATGTATGATATCAATTGAAGTCTATTTGAAGTTCTTATTCATTCAAGGAAGTAATTAAATTAATATCGGAAAATGTATCGGCGCGTCAAGTACCTAAGGCGAATAACACACGCAATATCCGTCTGTGCGTCATCCATTCGACTCTCAACTCATACGAATACGGCTTATGTGTAACGGCAACGCACAACGTTGCGTCGATGGATGCGTTTGCCAAACCGTTTGACATAAACCATATCTAATCCATGTGAAAAGAAGGTGGAAAATCGAACAAACGACGAACAAATCGGATGTTACCGTGTGCTTCTCGCCTAAGTGTAAATGACTTCATAATTTCGCCCTCGACACAGCAATAAAGTTCACTACCTACTGATCTACTAATCCACTGCGATACGAGCCTACTTATTTCAATTAATTACTATAGTCAGTACTTTAATTCCCCACATAAACCGTGTCTTACGAGCACCAAAAGGGACTAATTACAAAGGAGACTTTATGGACCGCTCGTTCTATTTATGTCTAGAGATTTACTTAACTATCCTGCTTTGCTGGCACGAGGAGGATCAAATACGGCTATCGTACGTTATTGTCACTTCTTGTTACAGGCGTTCGAATTGAATGTATCTAGGAGGATATACGTAGAGCCATTTTACTCGTGCCTAGGATTTGTGTTTGAGAAATGATTTGAATGCGCAGTCTCTCACGCTGACTCATTCATGACTCAATGGACGATTCCATTTTTAAGGTTTCGACTTTCTTGTGATTGATACCGGAATGCCAAACAAAAACTATTTGTAGAAAAAACGACCATTTATCCTACACCACGATGTACTTATGACAAAACTTTGAGAGTCATTCAGAAGACTGTGTACTTATCACCATAGTGACAGGTTGTCAGTCTTTCTCCTTAAATTGCAATATACCTACATAAATTCTCAAATCCCTTATTCGCTTCTTACCACACTTACCAGTCGTAATCGTTTTACAATAATTGAAAACTAGCGTGTTAGAGATGTTTATTCCTAACAATTTGGCATAATATCAAATTGTTCTCAAACAGCGTGTCGAAAGCACATTGTCCCCAGACATTGTCAACATTCAAGAATTAATAAAAACATAACTATTAACTTCTTAGTAATCTTTTGTACAAGTACAACGATTCAGTAAGAAAACAAAATTAAAGCCAATACTGTAAGAGTACCGTAACTCCTTAATTTCATTATGTTGTAAGACGATAATGCATTTAAAATCAACATAACCTAATGAGATGTGTAATACACGGCTGTTATACCCAACCTTTGAATAAAATTTGTTCTATTCATGGTGACTTCTATTCAGTTATTGACTAGCTATTTCGGGAAACACGACGACTGAGTAGGAAGTACCTTATATAGGGATTCAAAATTAATACCTTCAATATTACTTCATACAAGAGCCTCTATGAACCTATGAATCGTCTGTAGATTCTCTGATACTCGTATGAGTAAGTTCTGAATATTCCCAGAATACCTATTGGTTCTCTCAGTATTAATGGATGCATAATTTAATCATGAATATCAAAGTAACATTTTGGTCTACCAAGAGTATTTCGATCTCCCAAGACCAAGACCCTTCCAAATTGGAATGGTTACACTTAGAAAGGTTGCAATTAGTTTGCCGTAAAGGTACCTACCACAATAAAGGCTTATTCCTACTTCCTACACTATAACCTTGACTATAACATAGTTTTGTCGTATAATTTTGACGTGCCCCACGAGGATCCTGTTTCTGTGTTTACCACTCAAGTTTTCAGTTGACAGCTAAACTCGATTTCAGCGCAAATTGCGAAAGTTGCGCGATTTTACGTCGGATGCGTTGTTTTTCTGTCACCCCGTGAACATCATCGCCTCATAACTATTCTATTCTTTTTTAATGATGAAAGTTGAGGACTCAATTGCATCAAAGATTAGACACAATAAATTACATACAGAATACGAAAATTAAAATAATCATAGCTTTATTTTTGCCTTAAAAATACATAATAGGTATCTACATAAAACCATAACATTAAAATCGACTTTCCTACAATATTCAGATCTGCCGAAAACACATTTTTTACTATTCTTTTTAAATTGATTTTGAATTCAAGTGAGTAGCGGGGTAGGTTTTGGCGTAGTTCTGATACCACATAGTTTTGCCGTTTTTTTAACGATGCGACGTCTGAACGGGTGGAATAAGAACTAGGACGTACTTAATTTTCAATTATCATCCGTAAGAAAGTGATAGATGTTTCAGATAAAACTCTACTACTCGCTACATGTGATCAAGGCATAAGAGCTGATATGGCAACAGTGATAGTCGTGAGAGCTGATATGGCCGGAGCACGCCTGCAAAGTTTTCATTGCACCGTCCCTTACACCCCGTATATTCGCTTAAGATGGCATAGATACGTTTTGCAGAAAAAGGTGGACACTGCAGGTCGGAATTTTGCACGTTAACAGACGAGAGTAAAAAGTAAGCCATACGAAGAAAGGACCAATTCGACATTAAGTACGCATGTAAACGTTTTTGTACAAAGTCTAAGCACCCTCTTAAGAGAACTCCAAGAGAATCGTAATGAAGCTCCTAATTGACAAAGAGTAAGGGTTGGGTTTAGGTGAGGTACAAAGGTACAATTACAGGAAAGTATTTTTGTAGAAGGTCTCTCTTCTGTTTCTTTCATACATTTTAAATGGAAACGGTTTCTGGTCAGTCTTACGTCTCCTCTATGGAGTTTACGCCTTACCGTAGTTAAATATCGTTGCAAAGTAAGTTGAAACTATAAATGAAGTTGTACGTCGTTTATTGCGCATACCATTAACATATTCTACGAAGAAACCCTTTAAAAAGTACATCAAAATTACAAAATATTCACCGTGTGATGCCGGCTGAGAACAGCATCACCCCATATCTTTTCTGTGGGTGTCTTAAAAAGCGACTAAGGGATTTGAGAGTTGATGTGTAGGCGACAAGCTGACAATCTGTCACTATGGTGATACAGTCTTCTGAATAATGCAAACTTTTGTCTGACGTGGTCTAAATGGTCATTTTTCTAGCCGTTTGCGCTTGGCCTACCTCGAAAGGGATATAGGCGTGATGAATGTGTGTATAATTACAAAATATCATTGCCAAATTGCTTTGTCGAAATTACTTCACTTCAACCAATTTCGACAAAGAGCACGGAGAAAAATCTCTAGCACGTTCGTTTTCTATTATTTAGCTATACCTATCCGCTCTTTGTTTCGCAATCATGTTACAAAATGGTAGTTAAGTTGCACTAAAGCTGGCATCCGTAGCAGTAGCTACACTCGTTAACTACTAAAACTAGCCGCCAAAACAATAACAGTGTTAGAACAAAAGTCGTACCACAAAACGGGTGATAATAAAAGTTAATAACGTTTTCTATGTAGTAGCGTAGTAGTAACAATAGTGTTTACATGTAGAATTGCGCAATGCGTAGATATAAATAATAGTCTATGTTTTTGATCGCCTACAAAAATATTTATGTTATGAAATTCTCCCCGTAGGTAAGTAACCTACATTTTCTAAGCCTAGTGATGAATGAAATTTTTCTAAGCCGAAGTGTTTTTATGTGTTCTATGTATATTAATATTAGTTTTAGCAGTTGCAAATGGGAAAGCCAATGAATGCATTACCTATGCCTTTAACTAAACAAACTAACAATGACAAATTAGATCTTTTCTTTAAGACTAACAAAAACAGACAAATTTTTCCCTTTGAGACCCATCTGATAGGTATTTATGGGAAAAATTTAATCATTAAAAGGTGAGGAAATACGTCTTTGATAAAATAACTTTTACTAAGCTTCCATTAGAAAGTTTGTTTAAAATGCTCGTTGTGCCGTCCAAAATAGTAGTTTATGCAATTGCCTTATAATAAGAGGCTTTAGGATGTGAGTGTCTGTTTATCACACGAGGCGCAGCCGAGTGTGATAATAGTTTGACACGTACATTCTAAAGCCTAATTATATTGCAATTGCATACACTATTTTATCTACACTTTACAAGAAAAACGATGAAAAATAATTCATACCTCCGCACTTCACTATGACGATTGCAAGCATATCTACTGAACCAACAACTGAACGACTTTTATACATAAGTAACTTTTTAACTAAACGTTAAAATGGAAGCTCATAAAAACGGAACAACTTTTAAAATTAAAAAGCATTAATCGGTAAATTTTAATTCGGAAAATGATTTGAAGCAAAGATTTAATAATAAATAAGTCCTCATAATTTCAAGTGTCGTCCCATTCTTTGATTGTGTCGTGACATTTGTTTTTTTTTATTATCTTACTGCTAAATGTCGATATCATAAAGTCAGAAAAAAGTACTTTATGACATCGACATTTTACTTTATGACATCGACATTTTTTTTAAAGGCTGAATGGCTGTAAAGCAGTTGTTTATACATTTGCTTTCGAATTTGTAATAGGAACATTATGTATGAAGTGTAGATAAATTTAATCTTGTTGTCATATCACATCATGAAAGATTAACTCCAATCTAAGTACGGAGACAATCTCGACATTTTATGTTTACTTTATTGGCAGAAGAATTGTAGATTGGTAATTTGATTTAATACAACATTTAATATTACATTAGGTATTACCACTTTTGACAGAAATACTTACCTTGATGCTACCAACATGGCGCCATAGGAACTATAAGATAAAACGCACTCTACTCCACGCTCACGCACGCACGATTTGATGGCAGCGACATCTAGCCAATACTTACTTTGTGGCGACATGTCACATATTGTCTTTGCTTTCTAAAATAATACCAATAGATCATAGTTTTCGACATCATCAGCGTCACAGTCTCCACCTTCACTTTCTAGGTAGGTATAACTATAAAGCTATGCAAAATATTTTTACAATCAAACAAATAATTTTGCGCTAACCTCAAATTAATTGGGATGGGTAAGGCAGGGAGATGACGAATCTCTGGGACGTAGAGTCGGACGTTGGACGTCCTTGGTGAGATTTCTAAAGAGAACACAAAGTTGATGTTGTTTACATTGTTAGATTGTCTATGAATTGACTTGACAGGTTTCATAATCAACCAGATGGTCAATCAATCATTAAGATGCAAAAACATGCTTAATAAGTCTAAAAGAAACATTATGTACCTACTTCAAACAGCTAACCCAACAAATTATCTCAAATACCCAAAAATCGTAACTAAATATCATTTTTTTTGTATGAATATGACATCAAATATATTTGAATCTCAATAACTCCGTTCTTATCATACCTAGTTTTAATATAAGTTTCTACTCTTATCTTAGGTAAGTCAGTATTAATTTCTTACTTGCAATAAACACAGCGCTTAGTAGAAAGAACAGCATCCCGGAAGAGCAAGGCCCGTGCCCGCGACAATCTCTAAACCATCTCAGAACTCACAGTCAACTAAAAAACAGTTCGAAAAACACAAGACACTTATGAACAGAAACTTTGGCAAAGTTGTGATTCGCAAAAGTTTGTTTACGATGTCTGTACACAAGACAGCAGTGCGTGCGATCGTCCTGAACGCCGCCACGCGCCAAACTGAAGAGCAAGTTGAGTAAGCTTTCGGGTTTCGGAGAGCTTTAGTCCTTATCACACCAGGTAATAGGCCAGATTTGACGTTTGCTGGTTACCTTGAGTTTATTGTAAAAACGCAAAAATAAGAACCAGCAATGTATGGTGAAACGGTCCCTGTTGACAGGGTAACGTAATACACACGTTTTCAACCATCTTTGCGCGTCATTATTTCAGACTTTGCGTTAGATTGCCACTGCGATTGTTTACTCTCTGTTAGGAAAAAGTAAGCCTTTATGCGACCTGCTGGTCTCGGAGTTTTTCATACAATCAAACGTATTTCCACGCATGATTTGTCTTTCGAAACTAAGTATGTTATTTGCTATTAATGTACCGGTGACGCCATCAGAGGCATGCGTGTGTTTTTGCAAGTTGGTATTCAAACATTGTTTAAGGCAGAAATAGGTGTTTTAGCTGCACTGCAGGAAGGTTCGGTATTTGGTTTCATAAATGAAACATGCTTGTGCTACACCATATACAATAATGTGGTGACATTACCCATGAAACTGAGCAATTTATGTTTGTATGTGTGCGTAACAGTCTACGCCCTACGCCATTTACGCCTACAAACATATAGGCTGGCTGCCTCATCGTTTATGGACATTTTCCAATCTTAATTACATTGTAAATCAGTGCTCCTAAATTCTAACAACCTTAAGAGCTTTAGAAATTAAGCGTATATTGAGAATTAATTGAGTTTTCTTTTGCGGAGTGTCTTTTGCTAGTAATTTATCAAGCAGAGCTCGTAGTGACAGTAAGCTTTGTGCTCATTGTTACTGTGGAGATACTGCGGTGACGGGAAGAAAATTGCGAGGCTTGATGGACTAAAAAACAACCGGTTTTGTTAATAACGTCGTGTGTACGCAACTGCGCCCATTGTGACGAGTCGGAGCATGCTTGTGACTGTGATAGGTATAACCTTGAATTTCAAACTTAATTAAGACAAAAAAACTAAAACTTACACAAGAAACTGCGCTGCGACTTTACTACGTCGCACTGGCACAGCACATCCGATTTAACTATTTGTGCGAAGTAGCTACCACGTTTCATCTAATGAGGCTTGAAAAAGAAATACTGTGAAAAAGAATTGGCCGATGGATCCCAAAGCCCAGCGTGCCAACAGCGTCTCGACTGAAAGAGACTAAAAAAGGTAAAACCGTCCAAGAACATATTTCGTTTTATAATGTAAGTAGTACAATAATAACAACTCCGAATGCGTTACGGTTAGACATATGTAGATGTTTTTCATTGTAACCTGAAAATAAAAACCGAAAAATTCTTCGACACCGATATTATCAGTTAATGTGAAGATGACCTCTCTCGGAATGTCGACTTCAATAAATCAACTCGGCATGGCCGTTTCCACGATTGATGGGCCTTCATTGGCAGAATGGCAGTTACGCCGATATTCCCATAAAATGCTTTATCACCAAGAACAATGAGAACTAAAACTTTGACTACGATAGTTTTTACTAGTATTAAAACGGAATCTGCCGTGTGGTGCCGGCTTAGAATAGCATCATCCCCTATCTTTCCCGTGGGTGTCGTACAAATTATTGTCCTATATTGCAATTTTAGGCAACAGGCTGACATCCTGTCGCTATGGCGATCTACTGAATGACTCTCAAACTTTTGTTAGACGAGGTCTGAATGGGCGTTTTTATAGCCGTCTACGCCTACCTCACATGGCATATACGCGTGATATTTGTATGTAGGTATGTACCAAGGAATTAGGTATACTACACTTATTGGTACACTGACAAAGAGATGCCCTTCTGATTCCTACGAAACGTTTTACGCCAAAGCTGACACCAAATTGTAATCCCGCCGGCGGCGGGGCCAAGGAGGTTCCTCATTTGTGTCCTTTTTGGGAACTTTGGCGAGAAACATACTTATCCGATCGTGTGTGGTGACAGTTGTAAAGTCCGTGTTAATCGTAGAATACATTAGGGGTCCTATATAGTACGTACGCCCTACACAGGAGGAGGTAACGTACGTTTGTTCGTTATTTTTGCGCTGCGTAACGTATGCGTTAGGAAAATACGAATTTCGACCTTATTCTCATACGGTTTATTTATGACAATCGTTACAACAGTGTTGTGCAATATTTTTGCGCTAGTGGATGTGTCGTTTGACATAAACCGTTTTCTTATGAAAATAAAGTGGAAAAAATCGTATTATTCTAACGCACGCTGAAGAAGGTCCAATTGTGGACGCTAAACCTTTTATAAGTAATGCTCTATGATCTTCAGTGTCAAGTCACCGCCAGTTACGTGCTGTTGATATTTTTCCAATCTGATATTATTATACTAATCTTGTAGCCAAAGTCGCGTCTTATTTCCTACAGGTTATGGGCCGCCCCATACCTAAATAATAGCAATATAATTTTCCAAAAATAAAACAATAAAATAAAATTTTCTTAACCCAATTTTTTTTCGGTCAGTAAATCCAAATTAGTAGGGCTTAGGGCCTCTTTTTCAGCTACCGAAACGGTATAAAATGGGAACCAACATGTTTTCAATCCCAAAACTAACGGGAAGAGAAAATTTCACATCCTGGAAATTTGCTATGGAGGCGTATTTGCAACACGAGGAGTTGTGGTCGATTGTGGCTGGTGAGTCCAAAGACGACGATAAGGACGAAAAAGCGAAGGCCGAGGACGCAAAAAGATGTAAAAGCGAAGGCCAAATTAATACTTATGATCGACCCACAACTCTACATTCATGTTCAGGACGCAAAATCGGCTCATGAGGTATGGGAAAATTTGACAAAAGCTTTTGAGGACTCCGGGCTACTCAGAAAAGTCGGACTATTGAAAGATCTGATTAACACAAGTTTGGAAAACAGCGCGAGCACGGAAGATTACGTGAATAAAATAATGTCATCAGCACACAAGCTCCGTAGTATCAAGTTTGATGTGAATGACGAATGGCTCGGGACGCTCATGTTAGCCGGCCTACCGGACGAATATAGGCCCATGATTATGGGGATAGAGAGCTCAGGGGTAAAGATAAGCGCAGACCTGATTAAAACTAAACTTCTTCAAGAAGTAAATAAGACTGAAAAATCTACCGCTGCTTTCTTCTCAAATTCTAAAAGCTCTCCCCATAAGAAAAACTTCCAGCAACCGTCTACGTCCAAGGGCCCCGTTGTTATGCTTGCAATAAGCATGGGCACCTAGGCAAGAATTGTTGGTACCGCAAAAATAAGAAAGAAGGTGACAAAGATAAAGGTTACGTGGCAGCGTTTTCAGCAGCGAAAATAAACGACTCCAAGAACTGGTACGTTGACTCCGGAGCCACAATGCATATGACAATGCACCGTGAATGGCTTGAGGAGGAGATCGCACCACCGGTGAACACTGTTCGCATTGGTGACGATAAAAGGCTAAATGTTGAGAGCTGTGGTAGTGTTACCATTCAAGTACCGGCCGAAAACGGAGAATATGTGAAAATAAAAATAAAAGATGTGCTCTATGTGCCACTGCTATCCACGAATCTATTGTCTGTAAGTACAGTATTCAAAAATAAAAGCTGGGTGGAATTCCATCCAACTGGTTGCCACCTTCTAAATACGAATAAAGAAAAAGTGGCTGAAGCAGAACTTATTGATGGTATGTACCGACTAATTACCAAAACCGAAGTCTGTGCCATGACCGCAAAATGTGAAACTGATACATATATGTGGCATCAACGCATGGGTCACATTAACTTTACCGACTTGAAGAAATTACCAAACTGTGCTTCCGGCGTGAAAATATCTCAGGATAAAGAAGATTATATTTGTATTCCTTGCATTGAAGGAAAACAGACAAGGCTGCCGTTTCCAACCGAAGGCTCCCGGGCGACTCAGTTGCTAGAGCGAATCAATTCTGATGTGTGTGGACCAATGCAGACCGCATCTATTGGCGGAGCCAGGTACTTTGTTACTTTTATCGACGATTTTTCACGCAAAGTATTTGTGTATTTCATCAAGAGTAAAGCGGAAGTATTAGAAAAGTTTATAGAATTCAAGAGTAGAGTTGAAAATGTATTAGACAAAAAAATTAAAGTTTTGAGAAGTGACAATGGTACAGAGTACATAAACAACAAATTCGACAAATATCTGAAACAACATGGAATTTTACACCAGACTTCAAATCCATATACTCCCGAGCAAAATGGTCTCAGCGAACGAATGAATCGCACTTTAATAGAACGAGCTAAATGCATGATGTTTAATGCTAATTTACAGAAAGAATTCTGGGCTGAAGCGGTCGCCACAGCTGCATATATAATCAACCGCTCGCCTAGCCGCGTTCTATCTGACAAGACACCACAGGAAATATGGACTGGAGAAAAACCCGATTTGAGCTCAATGAGAATATTTGGATGTAAAGCCATGGTTCACGTGCCAAAAGAACGTCGCCAAAAGTTAGATGTAAAATCACGTGAATTAATATTTGTTGGATACAGCGATGCTACAAAAGGATTCCGATTTTTTGATCCAATGACAAAAAGATTCTTGCTGAGCAGAGACGTTGTTTTCTTGGAATCTACCGTAGAAAAAAAGGTTGTCACCTCGAAACCTGAAACAAAACAAGAAACAGAAAAGAAAGAGATAAGTAAAAAAGACAACTCGAAGAACTTTAAACCTGAAAAAGAAAAAAGTAAGAATATTAATGTTGAAGCAATTAATAAACAAGAATGCACAGTAAACTTACCTATGACAGAATGTGTACACGAAGTTGAGTCTGAGAACGAGCTGGAAAGTACTGAAGATTACTCGTCAAGTTGTTCCGATGCTGGAAATCAACCAGAAAACAATAATGATGTTCCTCAAGCAACTTCTAGTACATCCAGTAATTGTGATGATGACCCTACTGATAACACTTATGTACCTGATGAGGACGTCACTCCTGATGTTCATGTCAGCTATAACTTGAGGTCCAAACGTCATGAAGAATTCCTAAACGTAGGAAATTTATTTGTATGCATGAATTCAGAAACAACATCTAGTATTCTTGATAATGATCCACAAAGCGTTGATGAAGCTTTGAATAGTGAGAATTCTGAAGAATGGAAGAAGGCAATGGATGAAGAATATTCTTCCTTAATAAAAAACAATACTTGGTCCCTTGTTGACTTGCCAGAAAAGGTAAAGCCTTTGCCCTGCAAGTGGGTTTTTAAGACTAAGCGTGATGAAAATGGAATTGTTGTCCGATACAAGGCAAGACTTGTGATAAAGGGATACAAACAAGTCAAAGGGATAGACTACCATGAAATATTCGCACCTGTAGTGCGCTATTCTTCCATACGATATCTATTCGGCTTAGCAGCGAAGCATGATTTAAAAATATGTCAAATGGATGCAGTCTGTGCCTTTTTACAAGGAGACGTAGACGAGAATATATACATGAAACAGCCTCAAAACTATGTCGCTGGGGATAAAGTATGCAAGTTAAATAAATCTATTTACGGACTAAAACAAGCGAGCAGGCAGTGGAATAAGAAATTAAATGCTGCTCTCATTGATATTGGTATGACACGCTCCAATGTTGATCCGTGTATCTATTTTCGTATCCTATCTGATGAAGATATTCTGTTTATCACAGTATATGTTGACGATTTACTTTGCTTTTATAAAAGAGAAGAAACTGCAACAATGATAAAAGACAAATTGAAAGAAAAATTCGAGATGAAAGATTTGGGACAGGCAAAACACTGTATTGGTTTTAGAATCACTCAGAAAGAGAATGAGATTTCTTTGGATCAAACTGTTTATATAACAAAAATACTTTCCCGGTTTGGAATGGAAAACTGTAAGCCCGTCTCAACACCCTGTGATCCAAACATAAAGTTTGAAAAGGCCAAGAATGAAGGAGAAATATTAAGAGATGTGCCTTATCAAGAAGCTATAGGGTGCCTCCTATATCTGTCTCAGGGAACACGACCAGATATTTCCTACATCGTCAATTCTTTGAGCAGGTTTAATAACCAACCCACTGCTACCCACTGGGTTGCTGTTAAAAGAGTATTTCGATATCTTCAAGCAACATTAAACATGAAACTGAATTTCAAGGCAAATTCAGAGAACATAATTGGATATAATGATGCAGACTGGGCAAGTGACCCAGACAGAAGATCCTGTTCAGGATATATTTTTATTTTTCAGGGAGGAGCTATAAGTTGGGCTTCTAAAAGGCAACCGACAATAGCCTTATCTAGCACAGAATCTGAATATTTGTCGTTAGCTTTCTGTGTGCAAGAAGCTTTGTGGCTTCGACAGCTGGAAGCAAATTTCTGGCCTGAATTATCAGGCACTCCCCTCTTGCTTTATTGCGATAATCAAAGTGCCATCAGTCTTTCAGGTAACGAGGCATTTCAACCACGTACCAAACACATTGATGTCCGTTACCATTTCCTAAGAGAGAAGATTGCTGCCAAAGAAATTGTGGTGCGTTACAAAAGGACTGAAGATATGGTCGCAGATGCTTTAACTAAGGGCCTGCCGCGTGGGAAGCATGAGGTCTTTGCAGAAGCCATGGGTTTACGTCCAAGGGGGCGTGAAGAAGGTCCAATTGTGGACGCTAAACCTTTTATAAGTAATGCTCTATGATCTTCAGTGTCAAGTCACCGCTAGTTACGTGCTGTTGATATTTTTCCAATCTGATATTATTATACTAATCTTGTAGCCAAAGTCGCGTCTTATTTCCTACAGTTACGCAGCGCAAAAGTTACGAACATACGGACGTTACGTGTGTTTCTCGCCTTACTGTAGATACCGGGTAGATTCAGTACGATCCGTTCTTAACAGAACAACTCCTAAACCCAGTCTCGTCCCAACGGCGTGATTGGACTGGTTGTTTGAACAACCATACTAATACTTTCCTTAGGGTGAGGCCGACCCGCGTAGATTGATGCCCCCCGAGAGCCGAAAACATAGCTTCGAACAAAAACCTATTCTGAATGTGAGCTGAAAGTAATGGGTTTGTATTTAAAACAGAAGCACATACCTATCTCCACACATATATCAACCATCTTAGCGATAATTCTAAGTATTTTATGTGCTTCTCTGATCAATATGCAGATTATTATTATTTCATTGCCGAAGGCTCTGTCGCCATTGTGAGACGTGAGACGTCCGACAGTGCGACCGTTTCTACACTTTTAAAACGTATGAAACAGAAGATACGCCGTCTACACCCGTGAGACGCGCATTTCATCGCTGTCGGTGGTCTATATAGGTTACTAGCTGCCCGTCAGAGGTTTCACCCGCTGCAACCCAACTTTTACCCCTTTACGGGTTAAAAATCGAAAATCCCTGAAACACGTACTCAATTTTTTAGCTATTTGATCTAATTGCAAGTTTTGAAACAGATCGCATTTAAAAATCATGGTTTTCCATACAAACCTTTAACTACTTATTTTGCCCCTTTAGAGGTCAAAAACCGAAAACCCCGGGAACACGTATTTCTTTTTTTTAGCTCTTTGATCTAATCGCAAATTTTGGAACAAAACAAAACTGTTAACCCCTTTTTTTTAGGCCTTTAGGGGTTAAAAATCAAAAATCCCTGAAACACGTGTTTAATTATTATAGCTCTTTGATCTAATCGCAAATTTTAAAACAGATCGCATATTAAAATAAAGATTTTCCATAGAAACTTCTAACCCCTTTTTTACCCCTTTAGGGGTTAAAAATCGAAAATCCCTGAAGCACTTGTTTAATTATTTTAGCTCTTTGATCTAATTATTGCAAGTTTTGAAACAGATCGCATTTAAAATCATGATTTTCCATACAAAATTTAACCCCATTTTTACCCCTTCGGGGGTTAAAATTTGAGATAAAGAATATTTAAAAACCTGCCCCTTAACTTAATCTATATACTAAAAAAAACCGCTTCAAAATCCGTTGAGGGGTTTTAAAGATATATGGAAACATACATACAGACACGGGAAGGGACTTTATTTTATACTATGTATTGATATCACAACGCCCCGCCCGCCGTTTGTCTAATTTGAGGTTATATCATCTTTCATCTCACGTCTAATGTGTGTAGATAGCGCCTGAACCTTATACGAAACGTATTATTTCCGACGCATTCAGCCAAAACGTCACTCAATATAATCCAGGGTAAGCTCTAGCTCAGTCGTTATATTCAAGGTTCAAGATAGTAATAAATAATAAATAAATATCCCTGGACGAGACACACAGCGCCATCTAGCCCCAAACTAAGCAAAGCTTGTACTATGGGAACTAGACAACTGATATAATACTTATATACTTTTTTTTTGTAAATAAATACATATTATACATAGAAAACACCCAGACTTAACACAAATATTTGAAAATTGACTTTACATATATTTGTGTCCAGTGGGAATCGAACCCACGACCCTCGGCGTAGAAGGCAGGTGTACTATCCACTACGCCATCGGGACAGTCTAAGTCTAAGATAGAGGCACTGGCTTTCATAAAAGGGTATTTCATATTCGAACATCATACATTCAGAGATCATTGGGTCGTTCGTCGACCCGTTGTCCTTCACGACATTTGTCTCGTCATCCTGTGGCTGTTTTGAAGGTTAGAGGTTTGGTTTTAATCTTTCAATTTGTTAAGTATGTGCCTAGGTAGTATTTAGTATTTACCTTTAGCATAAGTATAAAAGATAAAATATACTTTATCGTACAAATAACAAAATAATAATCTTAAATCTGTATAATAATTTAAAAGATGCACCGTCTGACCAGAATGTCTCTGACTGAAGCAATTTAAAATGCGAATAACTAAGAGTCTGTTTGTAAAATTTTACGTAGGCATGTAATATTTACAATTGAAATAAACTACCTACAATCTATACACAACTCTTTGTTGAAAAATTATCCGAGACTCTATGATCCAAGTTCTATGGTATTTTTGCTTCAAGATTTAACTTCACACTTAGTAATAAATATCATAGACATAGAAACGATAGACGAACATAGTGTGCAAAAGAGAAGAAAATGATTTATGGAAACTCAGTAAGATAGAAAAGAATAGCGAACCTTATGACACTGTGACCTGTTTTGTATGACAGATCGTCCCAATTCAACCCGCTGGTTTTTACCTGTACATTATTTTGGTGTTTTTTTCAGAAATCCTGATCTATTTTTATAATTTGATTAGTGTGCAACGATGGTTATGTATTCAGGATGCGACTTTGATGCGAATCTTCACACTTACCCGGAAAACTGCACATTTCACAGGTTAATTCTCAGAAAGTCGTCACTGGGATTACACGTGAATTTTTTGTTTTAAAGTGCCTTTTTTTGTAAGTAAAATAATAAAATACACAATTCCTTATATTTCCTTTCGTATTTTCGATATGTAAAAGTGTATTAGTTAGTAATTTTCATAATATTTGGGGATAAAATAATTGCGCATTTAGGCCAGGGATTGACTGCAATTTATCGACAAAGTTATCGATAGTTACCTAGAGGTACACATACTTTGAATGTTAAAACAACAAAAATATGCAATTTTTAACGATTCGCTAAATAGTTACTTGAACAATTCAGACAATTTTTTTTACGAATACATATAACATTATTTTCAACTACGAGTACATCCAACAGATACACTTTAGATCCAGTTATTGGAGATCGACTAAATAAATACCTATTATTTTCAGGGTCGTATTAACGAGAGATTCGCATCATCGTACATAAAATGTGACATAGTCCCAACAACGTCTCAACATCGAAGGATGAAGAAAGATGTTGCATGGATGAAGAAAGATCTTGTTTGTGAAGATAGCGCATATTGACCAGGATTCTTACAAACAACCATCTCAGCAAATTCTATAAAGAAACCTACGTAGGAAATAAGCTGACTGCAAAAAAGGAAATGACCCGCCGCAGCAAAGATAGCATTATGTCAACATTTTAATTGAACAAATATAAAAGTTGAAATCTTCATACCATTTTTTATTTGAAATTATCGATAACCCTCCAAATTGAATCATGTACATCACTAGCTGAGGTAAGCGCGCCAAAACCAAAATTGGTCACGCGAGATCAAGCTGTCAGTTGGTCTATAAACGCTAGTTTATATATATAAGTCTATGATAAATATGGATTTTCCAAAGCGGTGTCAATCGCTAGTATAAAATTATACGTGTAAGACCATTGCACATTTGCAATGCCGCCGCGAGTTGCAAGCCAGCCTAGCCTTAGCCGGCCATGTCTCAGCTCCACCCATGCCAGGGTATATGCCTGCCATGCCAAGCCAGCCGAGCCAGCCAAGCCGGAGCTGAAGACAAGCCGCCGTGGTTCACAGAATGAGGCCTCATTCTGTGTGCTAGCCAGCCAGCCGGCGTTCGCGCCTTTTTGTTTTCTTTTTTTGAATTGATTTTGTTCGAACAACGCTTGTAAAACAAAAGACAGTAGTTTTTCTCTCTTGTTATTGAAGTTTGGTAATAAAAAGTGGTTGTTCCAGCATAAAAGTATTTTATTTAGTATTTAGTGTTATATTTTCAGAAGAGTGGGATAATAATTACCTACTAGAAGACACGGCCCACATGATAAACGAGTAAACTACCACGAGGCCTGATGATCATGAATTGCGGATGACTGGGACATGGAGTCTCCAGGCGGCGGCCGTTCAGAACAGAAACCGAGGGCGTAAGGCGTCAAAGCAAGCCGAAGCTAGCAAGCTAGTCAAGATTCCGCCTGTACATTTGGTCCGGTGCCCGCCGCGATCGTATTTCAAGACCATCCATCCATCATACAATGTTCTGTTTTACAATACGCTGCCGTGCATCTGCTGAGCATTGAGTACCTATGTCGTGAATTGTGGTTTTCCGCCAAATTCAACAAAAGCTATCTGTCAGACAACGACAAGGCCTAACCTATCATAAATAAAACAGAAATAATCAAAATATTACCTATTTCGTGAAAGTTGTGAATCCAGTGGCAGAGGCGGCGATAGGCCTCTTTCGAATAATACCTACAACTCTCGGACAAAAGAAAACAGGACATTTGATGCCAGAAAATACAAAAGAACTGCGTGGTACAATTTTGGTGCTGATCAGCCCCATAATATATCTGATCACAGGCGACGGAACGAAACATTGTCAGAGCTATGCACTTAACCTGAAGAGCTGTACGAGAGTTTTTCCCCTATCTGGAAACATATACCTACCCTGACCGATTTCACGTACCAGCGACACCTAACCTACAACTGTCATGCTGGATGTCGCTGCTTATTCTGTACGTGATGATGGAGGCTACAATCATTTTCAGATAGAGAGCATGCACTGCTTCTCATGACGCTCTAAGGACGTGAAAAGGTCATTTGTGCATCGATTTGAAACTATATTCCATATATGTCTGCAATGCAGGTGAAAGCAGCGACATATGGAGATCAACGCAGTGATTATATTGCAGTTGTTGTGTTTCTAGTGAATAATACCTTGACATTTGCTGGTACTTGGTGCTGATAGCCCCATAATTATGATCACAGCGACGGAACGCATTGTCAGCTATGCACTTAACCTGAAGAGCTGTACAGTTTTCGATGTGCTGATGCTGACCGATTTCCGTACCGGCTGTCATGCTGATGTCGCTGCTAAGGCAAGATAGAGGCATGCATGTCGACGCTCTAAGGACGTGAAAGGTCATGTGCTGTTCTAATTCCATATGTCTGCAATGCAGGTGAAAGCATGGAGATCAACGCATATGCAGTTGTTTGAGTGTTCTGTGCTGCTGCTACAGCCATCGTGCTGTGCTGGCGAACTGTTCAAAGCAAGCTGAATTATTCCTGTCCGTGCGACATGAAGCAGCTGCTGATGGCTCAGTGGTTCTGGTTTAGGCAGCGCTACAAGGAAGTTATAAGGTCATGTAAACATTCTGTTTTCATTTATTTCTTGTATTCATGAAAAAGTTTCAGAGAAAACCTAAGCAGTCATTACATGCAATGTTTTAATTGTTCACAGACTATGGATTAAAATGCTTCTTGTCAAGTGAAAGTGTTCCTGGTATCTGAACGGGGCTAGCTGGAATTTACTTGTCAGCGACAACAGAGTGAGGAGCGGTCAAAGCAGCCAGCTAAACTGTCAACAAAGCATTTCATGTGTAGCGGGTGGCCAGTCACCAGATTGGGATCTATAGGACCTGCATTAGAAGCCCTACTGGAAGCTTGATTATATCAGGTGCTATGCTTTCATTATGTTACTATCCATTCACTAAGGTTGTACAAAATGTTGGTTGTAGCAAGATAAAAAAAAAAAGAAAACTATTAAAATGAAGTGATGTGGCCATTTACCAGCAGTGCAATAATAAATAAGTTTTCTTCATGCATTTTATCCTCACAATGCTACAGAACAGTCTTACATAGCTTGTAGACCTAGGATACTTACCTATAATAATGTAACATTGTAGGTAGATGCTTGTAGTGAGGTTCCAAATCAATGTCTCTCTGGGGCCGATAAGAAAGTATGGGATACCAAGGATAAGATCAATAAGTAAATAGAATATTTGATACAGAGTGTTATGTTAATTTCTTATCTTTGTGTGGGAGACTGAGTCGTCCAACGACCCGATGAACCCTGGTGTCAGAGTTTCACAACCAATTAAAATACTTGAATAACAAACAACTGTTGTATTATGCAATTTATAAAAGTTTAACATTAGGTATGTGTTCTGTGACCAAAATCAGTACCTAGACTGTAATTTCAAAACCGTTTCTTCTGAAATAGGTTCCGCACATATATTGCTTACTGAAGTAGGCATTAGAGCAAATACACTTGCCAGTCATAAATTAAACCAGATTAGTACATAACATTCACTTTAGTATGCAGGTTTGCCTGGTAGAAATTGCAATCCGAATACCTTTGGCAAAATATTATATCCAATATTAATATGAGCAATTAATATTTTCTGTCAATTTGGCAAGTCGGTATAAATGTGGATGCAGGATATTACATTCTGCATTGTAAATATTGCAAAAGAAAATAATAGCAACAACTTGTATTAATTATTTGGACATTACATAAAAACAATATACAACAGGTCAACTTATTTCTAAAACAAATCCTTGCCAGCAGACCAGATGAGATAGAGACATGATATAATGTCAGCCCAATGGCTAAAATTGTGATAGTCGTGATACCCTATTGTTTCCCTTTTCAATAAGCGGCAAAAAGTCATTCGAATTCAATGTCACATGATTCAGGCAAAAGGTGAGTCGGTCAGCCAACTTGTCAGTCTGTCAGCCAGTCAGTCAGTTAGCTAGTCAGTCAGTCAAATGGCTAGTCACCCAGCCGGTTAGCTAGGCAATCAGTAAGCCAATGGGAACGTTAGCCAGTCAATCAGCGTGTCGGTCAGCAAGACATCCAGCCAGCCAATAGGACAGCCAGCCTTACAGGCCGTAAGTAAAACAGCCGAACAGTCAGCCTGCCAGTCTACCAGCTAGAGAGTAAGCCAATCAGTCAGTCAACAAGCCGGACCCTCAGCCTGCTAGACAATTGGTCACCTAGTCACGCAACCAGCTAGACAGCCATCTAGTCAGACAGCCAGCCTGCTCTTTACCCAGTAAGCCAATCAGTCTGCAAGAAAGCCACAAAGCCAATCAGTCAGCTAGTCAGACGATCCGTCAGCCAGATAGCCAGACAGCCTTCTAGTCTGCTTGTTAGACAGTCAGCCAGTCAGTTTGCTAACCAGACAGCCAGTCAATGAGCCAACCAGACAACCAGTCAATTAGCTAATCAGGCAGCCAGCCAGTTAGTTTGTCCGTCAGTCAGTCAGGTCACTGTAAAACAATTGAGTGTATGTACACAGCCCATTGTTTTTCAGACATAATGAGCCACTAGGCACTTGCGTCTGCTGACAATATTGCTATAATTTGAACTAATGATATTAATATCAATTAGCCTAATGATTGTGTAGGGTTTTCCGAATGTAAACTATCGTAGAACTACTAGGCAACAGTAAATGTGACAAAATATTGAATACTAATAACCTTCATTACATTACCAAAAGCAGTATTGGAATCTTTCAAGTAAATTGTCTCAGTAAATGTCACTTTTCTGGCATTTTTCATCTCTAATTACAACTTAGAATGTATGCTGATGCTAGTTTACTTAAATTTGTGTTCTCAATTGCGGGGCAATTGTTGCAGGATGGCCGAGTGTAAGACCATTGCACATTTGCAATGCCGCCGCGAGTTGCAAGCCAGCCTAGCCTTAGCCGGCCATGTCTCAGCTCCACCCATGCCAGGGTATATGCCTGCCATGCCAAGCCAGCCGAGCCAGCCAAGCCGGAGCTGAAGACAAGCCGCCGTGGTTCACAGAATGAGGCCTCATTGAATGAGGCATCATAGCCAGCCAGCCGGCGTTCGCGCCTTTTTGTTTTCTTTTTTTGAATTGATTTTGTTCGAACAACGCTTGTAAAACAAAAGACAGTAGTTTTTCTCTCTTGTTATTGAAGTTTGGTAATAAAAAGTGGTTGTTCCAGCATAAAAGTATTTTATTTAGTATTTAGTGTTATATACGAATACCTACTATAAATCGAGCTTAGATGTGGCCGTGTGATGCCGGCTTAGAATAGCATCACCCCATTTCTTTCCTGTGGGTGTCGTAAGAAGCGACTAAAGGACTCGAGGGTATCATGTGTATTGCAATTTTAGGCGACAGGCTGACAACCTGTCACTATAGCGATACACGACAATAACCAAAACGGCCCTCAAATATGTGTCAGACGTGGCGATAACGACCGTACTTTTACGGTCGTTGACGCTCTGCCTACCCCGCAAGGGATAAAGGCGTGATGTATGTACTAGCTGCCCGTCAGCGGTTTCACCCGCTGCAACCTATTATTCCGCGGGAAAAAAGCATTACTCGCCAAGAGATGTCGCTGTTAGGTTTCGGCGAAAACGTTTAAAACGCGAATCAGCTCGGTCACGCCACCTTTGCAAAAATATTGGAATATGCGTGATCCCGTAGGAATAAGACATTTTGCCGTGGTAAAAAGTAGCCTATGTGTTATTCTAGATACTCTTCTATATTTGTGCAAAATTTCATGTCAATCTAATTAGCCGTTTTAGCGTGATGTCGTAACAAACACACACACAAACATCCGCCTTTATAATATTATAGTAGGATGTATGTATGTATGTAGATCTCAAACAAATCAAATTTTTAATTGAATTTTTAACTGGCATTGGTTTTGCGATTCAAATTCTCTCCAGTCCAGTGCAATCAATGTTAGTGCGACCACCAGCCAATTTGATAGTTTCATTCAAATCTGCTGAACGCATTTAAGGGCAGAACACACTATAGTCTGATTTTTATTCAGATGGACTCAACTGACAGCTAAGAATGACCTATTTTTTTTTAAATGTTGCAATCATTTGTCTAGTGTTGTGGTTTGACTCATTCATTTGATTCTTTGAACTTTAGTGACATGATTCCTCGATGTATTTGTTTTCGTTAATAAATAGCTTAATAAATACTTGCGTATTTATTACGCATCTTTATTTTACGTAAAAGAGTTTACATTACGCGTATATTTTATATTTATACGCATAATTTTTTTCTCATTTTATGAAAATAAAATTATAAAATTAAATTGTTTGTGCAACTACTTGTAAATTTGTTTCAACTATCTTTTTCAAGGTAAAGGTTGCCTGGAAGAGATCGCTGCAACTGCAAGCGATAAGGCTGCCTTTGCTTATTTCTAGCTGTAAGTTTTCTGTATTGTTGTTTTAATCATTTGTGGTGTATGTTCTATCTATCTATAAAAACATCTGGTTGATTTGAATTTTCCCACATTTCGTACATTTTCCACCAGATTTTCAAAATCTGTAGGTAGGTCAGATAGAAGACTGTAACGTTTACCTATAAGGTAAACAATCTTTACAAGTTACTATGCTAGTGAACCTGGTGAATAAATAAATTCAAATCCTCTGACAATAACGACAAAACGTAATGTGGTCGGTCGTCAGACAGGAAATAAATATGAAGTTAGTTTGTTTGTTTTTACAAAATAGTAAGTTTGTCTTTTAGAACAATTAATTAATGAAAATTTTATTTTATTTTACTATATTTATTTTCAAAAGATTCAATCACAATCTTTGAATCACATAACTTAATCATTTGGGTACAACCTATTTTTTACCATTTTAAATACAATAACGTGGCAACCCACCAAATGTCAGTTTAGTCCATCTGAATAAAAATCAGACTATACCTCCATCCTCGTATTGAATCTAGCAACCATGATTATGTAGGTAACAAGTGACAATCGCGAAAATTCTAAATAGGGTTGATTGATCCTTCAGTACTCCCTTTTTACTTAATGTCTGTACAAAAAAGTTCATTCGGAGTAAGCTACCACTAGTGTCCGCAAAACGATGTTTTGGCACCCTCCCATATACGTAGTAATTGTAGTGTCTTCGGAGCAAACATAAATTACTTGCAGTTGTCTGAAGTTGAGGCCAGCAAGTCGAAAGCTATTGTTCGCGAAAAGATGAGAAAAATATCGCTTGCTTTTGTGATGCTAAAGAAACCTTGGATTCACATACCGAAGCATAAAATTTTAACGTCTCTGAATTTTTAGCCAATATTCAAAGTATAAAAAAGGAGAGCAATTAAAGTAAATACTTCCAAACTTTGATAGTTAAGAGTTAATATTAGCAGCCATCTTTACAAGGGCAAATTGGCGAACATTTATATATTCAGTCTGATTAAATATTTTTAAGTACTATGCAATTTAAGCCCTTCTTTGAATACATTCTTCATACCATACACAGACTGCAGCTAATTAAAAATACACTTCAACTTAGTGCTTTACGCGAGGTAAAGGGACCAACAGGCTGGCAACATTGCTACTTTGTTTGGAAATAAACACTTCGAGTGGGCAAGGCGCATCAACATTTAAACATTTTAATTAGTTTTTCAGAGTGAACTTTCTAACGATACAAAAAAAACCTTCACTAGTTCAAAGTAAAGCGCAAAATGGAACATCCGCAAAGCCGTATATCAAGCAGAATAAAAATGTCTCTATGATTTGTGTTGCCAAATGCATAGAAGCCAAACGACATTTTTCACCAAAATACCTGCTATTCAACCGAAATTCTCTTTTGTTTTCGCTATTCCCGATAACTTATCATTGAATGTGATAAACGGCTTGACGTTTCATTGGAGAAATACGCAGTCAAGTCAAGAAAAAAGAGCCATGCGATCATGAAAATCAGGCTGAACTTGAAAATAGTTGCCAAATACATAGGTAGTTGCCAGCACCATTTTTTATGTTCATACACTCCCCTTGATCTTCCTGTTGGTTTTTGCTGAATTCGGTTTTTTAACGAAGAGAGTGAAGAAAAAAAACGGATATAAAGGCTTACGTCGCCGCTTCGGAATGCGTTTGTCACAGATTGGTGGCTATCCCGAACTGAAATATCTTCCGGTGCAATAAGCATGTGATCCTTCCAAGTACCTAAGTAAGTAGTAGTAAGGTGATTCACCCATGTATTTAAAGCTTTACAATGAAGAAAAATAGCTATTCGTGTAAAATTTTATTCATCTTCTCTTGAGTTTATCGAAGCTAAGATACATTTCTATTTTTCATTTCATTTTCAACAGTCAACCCATTATAAAATCCAAAAATAGTCTTTTATAAAATTCTTTTTAAAGTGTTCACTCACCCGTTCTATTTTAACAACTGTGCATTGATATTGCTGTCAATCAAATTATTTTTGACAAAACCAATTTTAAAAATGGAACTGAATACATTGATGAATACCTACAATGTTTTTTTATGAGACCAATAAACTTTTCTTAAAAATATTCTTTAAATGAGATGTAAAAAAAATATCTTCAAATATTTAAAGGGGTGAACCAGCTCATGAAAAACTTTTACCGTGCTTTTCCCAAGGAACATAGGTTTGAATTTTAATAAAACTTTGAACCTCTCATACAAACTGACTCGCTTGCGTTTGTATGAGAGGTCTTTCATATTTCGATGTATGTTCCTCGGGGAAAATTGTTCATTACATCCTTCAGGTGTAGTCTGTAAAGTTTAATAAGCATTCATCGGGTAGAGCAGCGGAAACTTCACGACGGTGCTGATTTCCGGGATGTTTTTGTTTTTGGGCGAACTTTTGCAATTTCGTGTCACATTTAAATCTGTTCGTAAAGTGTTGTATCCCGAGAATTGTTTACTGCAACAGTAGCAGCACTCGTAAACATTTCTACGGAAACCTTCGGGGCTTCGTGACACGTTTTCTTCTGATTGTGTTGTTTTCTTACTAAAAGCCAAAGCTAAGGGTCTACTTAACAAAGGAGACAAACCCTTCTTAAATAACGAATCAAATATCTTAAAATAATGCTTGTTTTGTTTATCTGCTACGTCGTAGAGCAGTAACTAATAAAATAGGTACGTCTACGTACTGTATTGTAAATCGCGAATTCTATAGATGAGGCGTCAAGATACTAGATAGTTTAAGGTTTTGACGCTATTCTGGGCCGTAGCAGATATGTCTTTGGACGTTTGATAGGTGGTACCCTGGTACCACATTAGTGGTACCTATGGCAATTTTCGCAGAAGAAGATGTTGTGATTGGGTGTTTTGAGGTGCCTGTTTTCACGGTGGTACTTATGGACCTCTGAAGTTCCAGCGCAGCAAAAGAAACATGCACTCATTGTTAATACCAAATCGGGATCTGCTTATAAACTTTAGTACCTTTTATTTGAGTAAAGGAGAATGGGCGCCGTTGGGCGCTTAGCGGCCACTTATCAAATTATTGTCAAATGAAAATACTGTTATTAACGAACAAATTTCACTATGAACGTTACTCTGTATTTCATTTGGAAACAAAGATAATCTAGTGTTACCTTTTATAGCAGTATTGGATAAAAATACATTATAACTATTAAAATTATTATTATTTTATTACCTTTTGTTATTATTCCTACTTTAATATTTTATATTAATGCGTAATGATTGTTGTATTATTTAACATTTGTCTTTTTCGAGTAATTAAAAATGCTAACTACCGAAAATCTTTTACTAATAGTTTTTACTTTGATTTAATGGTAAAAACCATAAATAGTATTAAATATAGTAAATATCATTCACAAATCATTATTCATTATCATTAATCATACCATTATCGAATCATATCATCATCATAGCATATCTCATATCATGTCATATCATATAAGATCATAATCATATAATTTCATATCATATTATCAAATCATTATAATTATATTGTCGTTATTATAATAGTAAATAACAAAAAAAAACAGGTTTTCTAGATGGGGATACTGAACCTGATCCTTCCCTTCTTTGAGGGTCTTGAGGCGGGAGATTAGGTAATAGCCGGCCTAAAAAGCGAGCTGTAAGGAACTTACAACACAACAGTAAATAGCATTAAATACATAGTAAAAAATCATATAAAACTGCTGAAAAGGCTAAAATACAAAAATGTATTTTATTCACTTTGAAAGAAACTAACAGCGGTAAAACTTTACACCAGTAATTTTCGGGCTTAAGTATATCATTAAACAACATAATCATGTTTGGCCGCGGACCGCCCAAGCTCCATACAATTTTGCCCATTCTCCTTTAATTTGACATTCTGTTTTGTTGATGTATGTTGATTATATTTGACATTCTAAATGTATTCTTTGTAATTCTACTTGGAAATAAAAGTTTTGGATCTTTGATATCATATAATTAGTTTTTGGACAAAACTTGCACTTAACTAGTATACTCTCTTGTTACAAAGCAACTGGTTCGGGAATTTACTGAAAAGCAATCCCTAGAGCCAAGTTTTCATACACACTGTATAAAAAGACGGAATACAAGCCTCACTCGGATATCTTCTTAATAAAGTGGTATCAGAAAGTTTTAACGTGTTCGTGTTCACCAAGCGTGCACTTTACTGCCTATCTGAAGAGTGCTCGACTCACTAGAGCCATCTATCTCCATGATTTAAGTTACTAGACCATCCATTCCAACTAGTCTACTGGAAACCAAAGTCTACATAAAGTTCTTCTACAATGCTCTCAGAAAAGAGGGGAAAAGTTTTTATGTAAGTTAGGCATCCTATGTCTATTATTCACTACATTCTACCTGTGTGTTTTCCCTGCATGGTTGATGAGTTAAAACACCTTCTTTGTACCTATAAGTCAGAACGCTAGAAAAAATAACCCGACGAATTCTGGGTTAACACAATAGTGTTTAATAAGAACCTACATATAATATCATTGGTTTTTTATTATTATCAATCAATTACAAAGTGCGAATATCTACCTAGCCATCTGATCGATCATAAACTTGCTATTGTACGAGTATAGTAGGTATAGATAGATAATCGAAACGAAATGGCACGCTCATAAATGGAAATTGTATGTAAGCACGTATAATAGCTTCCACATTAATCATATTCAACCCGCGTAACCTCTTGGCGTGAGCTCTTTATTGAAGCATTACTTACTACAATATAAGCTATGTGATATTAATTCAGTGACTAGAGTACTTACAAGCTCTACGCACAAAACATGAATTGATAAGGAACAAGACAAATGGTTCAATCGTTTAGAGACGTAGCCAAACTAAAATACCTAGCCAATAGATATGAAAAGCTTTTAGTTTTAGGTCTTACAGATATCTGCTCGACCTAAATGTATGAAACAGCAGATTTTATTATTCCTTTGTGGTAGAGTCAGTAAAGTGAAGAGTGATTCTGCAAAGATTGAGTACTGATTAAATATTAACCCTTAGTACCCCTTCTGATATAAGTAAACATAAGAATGCATAGTGAACTCAAATGGCCATCGACCCTTTCTTTGACATTTATTTCTAAACTCCAGCCAACTCTCTTCTTAAAAACTGCTTTAGTGAAAATATTTTTTCTAATTTAATTGTGCACGACATTGAGTGGAAAACAGTTAAGTAGGTACCTATGTTTATTTTTTCTCGAACACAAAAGGAATTAATCCGGGCCATTTTGCTTTTCATTTCAAAGTACGCTTTGCATCTTTTGGGTAAAAGTCCTCTATGAGAAATATGATGACCGGTCTTAACCCATGGGCAGCCATTGCTCTCAAGCATTTTGAATAAGTAATTGTGTAGAAAAAAATGTTTTTTTGTCAGTAATATTTTCAAAGACATTTCTATGAGACTAGAATAGAAAAATAAATTTTAACTTCCGACCTTGCCTGTTCAAATATCTATGATTCTGCTTACCTACCTACTTTAAACAAAACCTAGATTTTAAACTGCACTGCATACCTACAGAACTGTCCAAACTTGTAGGTGGATATTTGGTGCAGGAGAAAGTTATACGTAGGTTGATCTACTTGTCGTTTTATTAAGTAACCGAGCCATTTTTCTTTTTGCATGATGGACACTGATGAAGCCAGATGAATTCATTAAAATTATCAGCTGTATAACTTTTGAAGCACTCGCGATTGTTTTCACACATTTTAAGTATTGAACCGGGTCTATCGCGATAATTATTTAGGTAAACCTTTATAATTTACCTGTGTCCCGACGTTTCAACACAGTTTCATGTGTTGTGGTCGCGGGTTGACTAAGGTACCACCTATCAAACGTCCAAAGACATATCTGCTACGGCCCAGAATAGCGTCAAAACTTTAAACTATCTAGTATCTTGACGCCTCATCTATAGAATTCGCGATTTACAATACAGTACGTAGACGTACCTATTTTATTAGTTACTGCTCTACGACGTAGCAGATAAACAAAACAAGTAATATTTTAAGATATTTGATTCGTTATTTAAGAAGGGTTTGTCTCCTTTGTTAAGTAGACCCTTAGCTTTGGCTTTTAGTAAGAAAACAACACAATCAGAAGAAAACGTGTCACGAAGCCCCGAAGGTTTCCGTAGAAATGTTTACGAGTGCTGCTACTGTTGCAGTAAACAATTCTCGGGATACAACACTTTACGAACAGATTTAAATGTGACACGAAATTGCAAAAGTTCGCCCAAAAACAAAAACATCCCGGAAATCAGCACCGTCGTGAAGTTTCCGCTGCTCTACTACCCGATGAATGCTTATTAAACTTTACAGACTACACCTGAAGGATGTAATGAACAATTTTCCCCGAGGAACATACATCGAAATATGAAAGACCTCTCATACAAACGCAAGCGAGTCAGTTTGTATGAGAGGTTCAAAGTTTTTTATTAAAATTCAAACCTATGTTCCTTGGGAAAAGCACGGTAAAAGTTTTTCATGAGCTGGTTCACCCCTTTAAATATTTGAAGATATTTTTTTTACATCTCATTTAAAGAATATTTTTAAGAAAAGTTTATTGGCCTCATAAAAAAACATTGTAGGTATTCATCAATGTATTCAGTTCCATTTTTAAAATTGGTTTTGTCAAAAATAATTTGATTGACAGCAATATCAATGCACAGTTGTTAAAATAGAACGGGTGAGTGAACACTTTAAAAAGAATTTTATAAAAGACTATTTTTGGATTTTATAATGGGTTGACTGTTGAAAATGAAATGAAAAATAGAAATGTATCTTAGCTTCGATAAACTCAAGAGAAGATGAATAAAATTTTACACGAATAGCTATTTTTCTTCATTGTAAAGCTTTAAATACATGGGTGAATCACCTTACTACTACTTACTTAGGTACTTGGAAGGATCACATGCTTATTGCACCGGAAGATATTTCAGTTCGGGATAGCCACCAATCTGTGACAAACGCATTCCGAAGCGGCGACGTAAGCCTTTATATCCGTTTTTTTCTTCACTCTCTTCGTTAAAAAACCGAATTCAGCAAAAACCAACAGGAAGATCAAGGGGAGTGTATGAACATAAAAAATGGTGCTGGCAACTACCTATGTATTTGGCAACTATTTTCAAGTTCAGCCTGATTTTCATGATCGCATGGCTCTTTTTTCTTGACTTGACTGCGTATTTCTCCAATGAAACGTCAAGCCGTTTATCACATTCAATGATAAGTTATCGGGAATAGCGAAAACAAAAGAGAATTTCGGTTGAATAGCAGGTATTTTGGTGAAAAATGTCGTTTGGCTTCTATGCATTTGGCAACACAAATCATAGAGACATTTTTATTCTGCTTGATATACGGCTTTGCGGATGTTCCATTTTGCGCTTTTCTTTGAACTAGTGAAGGTTTTTTTTGTATCGTTAGAAAGTTCACTCTGAAAAACTAATTAAAATGTTTAAATGTTGATGCGCCTTGCCCACTCGAAGTGTTTATTTCCAAACAAAGTAGCAATGTTGCCAGCCTGTTGGTCCCTTTACCTCGCGTAAAGCACTAAGTTGAAGTGTATTTTTAATTAGCTGCAGTCTGTGTATGGTATGAAGAATGTATTCAAAGAAGGGCTTAAATTGCATAGTACTTAAAAATATTTAATCAGACTGAATATATAAATGTTCGCCAATTTGCCCTTGTAAAGATGGCTGCTAATATTAACTCTTAACTATCAAAGTTTGGAAGTATTTACTTTAATTGCTCTCCTTTTTTATACTTTGAATATTGGCTAAAAATTCAGAGACGTTAAAATTTTATGCTTCGGTATGTGAATCCAAGGTTTCTTTAGCATCACAAAAGCAAGCGATATTTTTCTCATCTTTTCGCGAACAATAGCTTTCGACTTGCTGGCCTCAACTTCAGACAACTGCAAGTAATTTATGTTTGCTCCGAAGACACTACAATTACTACGTATATGGGAGGGTGCCAAAACATCGTTTTGCGGACACTAGTGGTAGCTTACTCCGAATGAACTTTTTTGTACAGACATTAAGTAAAAAGGGAGTACTGAAGGATCAATCAACCCTATTTAGAATTTTCGCGATTGTCACTTGTTACCTACATAATCATGGTTGCTAGATTCAATACGAGGATGGAGGTATAGTCTGATTTTTATTCAGATGGACTAAACTGACATTTGGTGGGTTGCCACGTTATTGTATTTAAAAATGGTAAAAAAATAGGGTTGTACCCAAATGATTAAGTTATGTGATTCAAAGATTGTGATTGAATCTTTTTGAAAATAAATATAGTAAAATAAAATAAAATTTTCATTAATTAATTGTTCTAAAAGACAAACTTACTATTTTGTAAAAACAAACAAACTAACTTCATATTTATTTCCTGTCTGACGACCGACCACATTACGTTTTTGTCGTTATTGTCAGAGGATTTGAATTTATTTATTCACCAGGTTCACTAGCATAGTAACTTGTAAAGATTGTTTACCTTATAGGTAAACGTTACAGTCTTCTATCTGACCTACCTACAGATTTTTGAAAATCTGGTGGAAAATGTACGAAATGTGGGAAAAATTCAAATCAACCAGATGTTTTTATAGATAGATAGAACATACACCACAAATGATTAAAACAACAATACAGAAAACTTACAGCTAGAAATAAGCAAAGGCAGCCTTATCGCTTGCAGTTGCAGCGATCTCTTCCAGGCAACCTTTACCTTGAAAAAGATAGTTGAAACAAATTTACAAGTAGTTGCACAAACAATTTAATTTTATAATTTTATTTTCATAAAATGAGAAAAAAATTATGCGTATAAATATAAAATATACGCGTAATGTAAACTCTTTTACGTAAAATAAAGATGCGTAATAAATACGCAAGTATTTATTAAGCTATTTATTAACGAAAACAAATACATCGAGGAATCATGTCACTAAAGTTCAAAGAATCAAATGAATGAGTCAAACCACAACACTAGACAAATGATTGCAACATTTAAAAAAAAATAGGTCATTCTTAGCTGTCAGTTGAGTCCATCTGAATAAAAATCAGACTATAGTGTGTTCTGCCCTTAAATGCGTTCAGCAGATTTGAATAATGAATTACCTATGTTATAATATGTAGGTACACTATCAAAATAAAAGTTTTTTTTTTCAAAAAACGAGATTGCTGAGATGCGCCTATTTTACTACCTAATGCGCATCCTTAGCAAGCATGATATGCTATATGATAGTTACCTACCATGTCTTACTAATGTAGACGTTTTTTTCAGAAAGCGTATGAATAAAAAACGCGGCAGAATGTGAAAAGTTGGAGTAAAATAGAGGAACGAGTTCGAGGTAAATGCAGGCCATAATTCAACCGAGGCCACATTAATATGCCTCTGCCTGATTTGTGTTCCCAAACGTATAGAGCTGCTGAGAATTCGAGAATTTCAGATTTCATTTTTGGTTTAGCTTGGTTTGGAAAATTGTTGTTGCTGTTTCGCATAAGTACGCTTATACTACTTCTACATAATAGGTACGTCATTTTATTATGTAAGCAGCTGATAATTTTAAGTATTGAACCGGGTCTATCGCGATAATTATTTAGGTAAACCTTTATAATTTACCTGTGTCCCGACGTTTCAACACAGTTTCATGTGTTGTGGTCGCGGGTTGACTAAGGTCCCAGCGAGATGTCATCTAGGCGGTGGGCGACGAGTTCTTCTGCTACCCACATATGTCTTTATAATTTTGATATTTTATTAATTGTTTGTAAACACTGCACTAGGCCGGCACACAACACTCACAGTATCCGACGATTGCCCCGATGATAAATCGCGCGGTTTCAACTTGTCAATCACTGGACTCCATGCGGATGACAATTTAAACCCGTCCTCTCGGTTGAAATTATTCGGGTTTTTCTTAATTTCAATAGCCTCGCGGACGATCCTTGGGTAATAATGACGTTCCACAGAGAGGATTTTTGGGGCATGAAGTTCAATCCAATGATTCGGACCGGATGTTAGAAGGTGTTCTGCTATTGCTGATTTATGCATCTGTCGGTTTTTTACAGCTGCGATGTGTTCTTTGACCCGTTCGCTGACAGTCCGCTTCGTTTGGCCAATATATGATTTACCGCAGCTGCATTGTACTTTATAGACTCCTGCGTTCTGAAACGGAATGACATCCTTCGGCGTCCGTAAACAGTGTGACATGTTGAATATCTTAACTCTATCCATCCAAAAGTCAGATTTTGAGGTGGAAAGAGATAGAACTTTGGCCTTCCTTGATGTCAAGGTGATGGTGAGACCTGATGGGTCCCTTGCGCATTCTGTATACAGAAAGACAACACACACAGATCGGTACTTACACGCGACTTCTCATCATCATCCGCGTCACCTGCAATCTGTAGTTTCGACACTGACAAAGAGAGCCCACGACTTATGTGACTCAGAACATCTAGAGGCCGAGTTGAACCATGTACAAAATGTACTTGTTCAAAATGGTTACACAACGGGAGTTCAGCGTCGAATGAAAACCAGGAAAGAAAGACATCCGGAGGTAAGTAGACAGCCAGCGTACTTACCCTTTGTGAAAGGAGTAACAGACAAGATTGGGACAGTGTTGAGTAAAAATTCAGTTAAGACTGTTTTCACTCCATTGTCGAAGGTGTCACACTGTTTACGGACGCCGAAGGATGTCATTCCGTTTCAGAACGCAGGAGTCTATAAAGTACAATGCAGCTGCGGTAAATCATATATTGGCCAAACGAAGCGGACTGTCAGCGAACGGGTCAAAGAACACATCGCAGCTGTAAAAAACCGACAGATGCATAAATCAGCAATAGCAGAACACCTTCTAACATCCGGTCCGAATCATTGGATTGAACTTCATGCCCCAAAAATCCTCTCTGTGGAACGTCATTATTACCCAAGGATCGTCGCGAGGCTATTGAAATTAAGAAAAACCCGAATAATTTCAACCGAGAGGACGGGTTTAAATTGTCATCCGCATGGAGTCCAGTGATTAACAAGTTGAAACCGCGCGATTTATCATCGGTGCAATCGTCGGATACTGTGAGTGTTGTGTGCCGGCCTAGTGCAGTGTTTACAAACAATTAATAAAATATCAAAATTATAAAGACATATGTGGGTAGCAGAAGAACTCGTCGCCCACCGCCTAGATGACATCTCGCTGGGACCTTAGTCAACCCGCGACCACAACACATGAAACTGTGTTGAAACCCTTTAGACGCATAATGTACGATTCGCAAAACGTATACTCATCGCAGAATGTCGTTTTCATAAAATGACGCTTTCGCAAAATGTCGCTTTCGCATAATATCGTTTAAGCAAAATGTCGCTTTCGCAAAATGTCGCCTTTTTATATGTTAGGGCAATATCTTTCAGTTGATCATCACATCAACACTATAATTATTTTCTACTAGGTTTCCGTCCCGCGGTTGCACTCGCGCATTAATATTTTTGTGCGCTACTATGTGGATAACTGTCATTAAATTTACAATTTTTTTTTCTTATTCTCCAGAGTCTTAGCGCCTGATTGCTATTTTCATGTGCACGCGCTCCACATACAATCTCCTGAAATGCGGCTACCGAGTTTCAGAAGACTATATGGATGTATGTGGAGCGCATGCACATGAAAAGAACAAACAGGCGCTAGGACTCAGGTGGTTAAGAATAAAATTTAAAATTAAATTCAAGAGCAAGTCAGACACGCTCACAAATGCGGTTTCGTAGTCAACGTTTAAATACTAAAATTATTGTTTAAAACAGGATTATTACCGTGATAATATTTTTGTTGATCCCGATATTTCGGGGCGGTTGCACGCCCCATGGTCACGAGTAGACTGGCTTGGCGAGTGATGTCATCTTTCTAAGGGCAAACATATCTGTCTACCCTCTATCGGATTCGTCGACTGCGTTCTACACGTTTACTCGAATCACTACTATTGTCACTCACTATTTTGTCACGATCACGACACAGCACATCTGTCAGATCTCCGTTAGGTCTGCTGTAAGAAATTTCTTTTTTAGAGATAAGCAGTGCCTGTTGTGTCTATTTTCTTTATGTTTTGTTCTATTATGTTTCTTGTGTACAATAAATGGTTAAATAAATAAAGAAATAAAAGCACACTAACATTATCACTTCGCGAGTTTGAAGTCGAGTGTTTTTTGCGGTTGTATACGTTTAATACTGGATTCCACGCACTGGACAGCTTGAAACCATCTTCACGATTAAAGTTTTTATATTTTGTGATTTCGATGGCTTCTCGCACTAAACGAGGTATATAGTGACGTTCTGTTGACAGTACTTGCGGGTTATGTAGTTCAATCCAGTGATTAGTTTCCGCTTGGTTTAGGTGTTCCGCTATGGCTGACTTCTGGGCATCGTTGTTTTTTACAGCTCTGATATGTTCCTTCATGCGGTCGACCATTGTTCTTTTGGTCTGACCAATGTACGAGCTCCCACAGCTGCAATTAACTTTGTAGACGCCGGGAGTTTGAAGAGGAAGTTGATCTTTAGGCGATCGTAGTAGCTTTCCAATTTTGTTAAAGGGAGTGAAAACAGTTTTAATGGAAAACTTTCCTAATAATCTGCCTATTTTATCGGTCACTCCCTTTACATAAGGCAAAAACGCTGGCTGTCGTTGCGCTTCTTCTGCTTTCCTCTTTTTTGTTTTCCTTTTAGTCTCGCAAGCTTTGACATTATAACCGTTCCGTTGTAAGACCGTCTTGACATGATTCAGCTCTTTAGCTAGGTGGTTCACATCACACAGATCGTGAGCCCTATCAACCAACGATCTAACAACAGAATCAAGATGCCATGGATGGTGGTGTGACGTAGAATGCAGATACTTGTCGGTATGCGTTGGTTTTCTGTAGACATCTTCTTTGACCTCAACTAACACATCTAGGAAAGCAAGCTTTCGTTGGTCTTCGATCTCACAGGTAAATTTCAATTTTGAGTGAATGTTATTCAAAAATGCCAAGTAGTCCTTTACCTCTTCCTCTTTTCCTCCTATTATACAAAAAACGTCATCTACATACCTTTTCCATAATTTGACAGTTGATGGGGCTGATAGAATAGCAGTATTCTCTATGTGTTCCATCCAGATGTTAGCTACTATGGGAGCAACAGGACTGCCCATTGCCACTCCATCAATCTGTAGGTAGTATCGACCATTGTACAAAAAGTAGCTCGTGCTAAGGCAATGATCAAGCAACTTGGCTATTTCCACTGACATGTTATTGTCTTGCAGTTTTGATTTGACGACATCAATGCATTGTTGGATAGGTACGTTTGTGAACAAAGACTCAACATCAAAACTAACTAATGTCTCGTCTGTCTTAACCTCAGTGTTTCTAAGTATATCCACAAAATGTCTGGAGTCCTTTACAAAACTGTCAGTCCTACCTGCGAGGGGTTTCAAAGCTTGGGACACATATTTAGCCAGTTCATAGGTGGGTGAACCTATCTGACTTACTATTGGGCGTAGTGGGGCGTAGTGGTTACCTAAACCATGCGGAAACTAATCACTGGATTGAACTACATAACCCGCAAGTACTGTCAACAGAACGTCACTATATACCTCGTTTAGTGCGAGAAGCCATCGAAATCACAAAATATAAAAACTTTAATCGTGAAGATGGTTTCAAGCTGTCCAGTGCGTGGAATCCAGTATTAAACGTATACAACCGCAAAAAACACTCGACTTCAAACTCGCGAAGTGATACTGTTAGTGTGGTGTGTCGTGATCGTGAAAAAACAGTGAGTGACAATAGTAGTGATTCGAGTAACCGTGTAGAACGCAGTCGACGAATCCGAAAGAGGGTAGACAGATATGTTTGCCCTTAGAAAGATGACATCACTCGCCAAGCCAGTCTACTCGTGACCATGGGGCGTGCAACCGCCCCGAAATATCGGGATCAACAAAAATATTATCACGGTAATAATCCTGTTTTAAACAATAATTTTAGTGTTGTGAACAACCGTGAAAACCTAAAAACTTATAACGTTTTAATATCAGGTTTTACAGCGTTACAAAATTAATTTTGTTGCTAGTTTGTTTGCAGCTGTATTGTTACCAACCGCAAATAGAAAAACATTATTTTTTCTGAATTCTTTACTGGTACAGTATTCATTATAGTTTTCAAGATAATTTCAAATTGTAAACTATATTGTATTCTTTTTTCAATTTTTTGTGTTATACTTTAAAAATCACAGCTGGGACAAATTATAAGTCAGAAACGCCCTTTAAAAAGCAAATTATCTCGAGACAGGAACATTTTAGTGCCTTTATTTCAAGGAAACCTCCCCTTAGTTTAAAAAGACCTACGTATTCAATGATACCCTACTCAGAGAAGGGATCCAAAAAACATTTGATATATTTGGGTCAACACGATCTATCTTCTCACCAAATTTCATGTCGTTTGCTGTAAAACTGACGAAGATACGAGGCCGCGGAAAACAGACAGACAGACAGACAGAAAGACTTGACGAAATGATAAGGGTTTCTAGAAGACTACGAAACCATAAAAATCTAAAGACCGTTATCAACATAGCACACAAAAATATTAATGCGTGAGTGAAACCGCGGGGCGGAAACCTAGTGATAATAATAGTGATGATCAACTGAACGATATTGCCCTCTCATATCAAAAGGCGACATTATGCGAAAGCGACATTTTGCGAAGGCGACATTATGCGAAGGCGACATTTTGCGAAAGCGTCATTGTGCGAAAGCGACATTTTGTAGTGAGTATACATTTTGCGAATCGTACATTATGCGACTAAACCGTTGAAACGTCGGGACACAGGTAAATTATAAAGGTTTACCTAAATAATTATCGCGATAGACCCGGTTCAATACTTAAAATTATCAGCTGCTTACATAATAAAATGACGTACCTATTATGTAGAAGTAGTATAAGCGTACTTATGCGAAACAGCAACAACAATTTTCCAAACCAAGCTAAACCAAAAATGAAATCTGAAATTCTCGAATTCTCAGCAGCTCTATACGTTTGGGAACACAAATCAGGCAGAGGCATATTATTGTGGCCTCGGTTGAATTATGGCCTGCATTTACCTCGAACTCGTTCCTCTATTTTACTCCAACTTTTCACATTCCGCCGCGTTTTTTATTCATACGCTTTCTGAAAAAAACGTCTACATTAGTAAGACATGGTAGGTAACTATCATATAGCATATCATGCTTGCTAAGGATGCGCATTAGGTAGTAAAATAGGCGCATCTCAGCAATCTCGTTTTTTGAAAAAAAAACTTTTATTTTGATAGTGTACCTACATATTATAACATAGGTAATTCATTATGTTGATATAACGGGGACTAAATGGGACGGAAAACCGTGGTGGTGCTCGAAAGTATTTCCATAATTATTTTTTCAGAGAAAAGGTACCACGTCTTGAGTAATAGGCTCACTGTATGTAACATTAATGTTTAGCACGAAGGCAAGTGTAAAGCCAAAGCTGACAGTTATCGTTGCGCATATAAAATTGGATTTGTAACCGCCAAAAACTTGTTTGGACTCCAGCCAATATACCAGACATCCTGTTTGCAACTTTCAATTGAAATTGCTGGAATCCGTTATTGAGTTACGAATAACAATGATCAAAAGGTGAAGTCAAAAAAAATACTTAAACAAACGTGAACAAGGTAAGAAGGTATTCTTCAGACTTCGATCTTTTATAAAAGTTTGGAGAGTTGAGCAGAGTTCGCAAAGTATTAACATTGTTTGGGTTTTCAATATAAAGTCGGGCGCGGTCGATCAGTTTGAATATTTTGATGTGGTGATCCCGGGACCGCCGTCAACTCGGATCAAACTATCATCAATCGTGAAGGAATTGATAGCATAGGAGGCAGAGGCATGTCAGAATTCCGAAAATATTTTGTTAACAAAATGAACAGTAGGTATTTTCAGATGAGGCCTATTTTTCTTTTCTCAAGGTATGGCAGCTGAGAGTCATTTACCTGTGAGCTGCTAAAGTTGCAGAAAATCCAGGTGGCAAGTGATTTCGCAACTTCATTGCAGAGATAAACGAGATAAGAGTCTATTATTATATATGTTTTCTTATTATTGTTTGGATCTATTGTCTGGAACGTATTCTAGTCATTCCAAGATTTTCACTACTTCGGCGACTTACTGCTTATAAACGCAACCAACGAGGCAGCTAGATATTCAGCCTGCATTTTGAAAAATATATTTCATTTTCATTACAAAAACACTTTGGTTTTGTGTCACTGCCTCTCTACCTATGAGATGGAGTTTTTAACTTGACATCGCGAAGTCGAGGGTCTTCATAATATTTACCAAAGATATTTACTCGCTAAGTTACTCGCCTCTTCCACTTAGAAATGTGGTGGATGCCCTTCTTGTGGTTTTATTTATAAAAGAGGTGCATGTAATGGTAATAGTAATGGTAAAACGGGCTGTTTTTCGCAACTCGACATCTCCTACATGCGCCTATTTTGCGTGAAGGGTGGGGGCTCCCTACTCAAGCCATCCTAGTTCCCCGAGGAAGCTCAGCAACCCTACCAAATCACTGAGTGCCTGTTTATGTATATTATAATGTGATCAATCATAAGCAAACACAAACTGCTTTATGATAAAAACCTGACGGCGTAACTGCATACCTAGTAATTATCTATCACGTGTAATAATTCATTACACTAAAGTACCTACCTACTTAGTTGGTAGTCATTTTAGTTTTTGATTGATTTTTCTATTTTGTCCTAGGTGGAGGAAAGCTAAAAGAGTAGGTAGATTTTCTGGCAATACTCGTACAATATGAAGACTAGTAAATTCCTTTGAAAAAAATCTTAACCAAACTAACCCTATGCAAGTAACATAGTGAGCATTGTCAAATATACTATACCTACTCTGTAGTTGTAAGGTGATTTTCTACCTAATGAAATCTACGGTGCTAACTCCACAAGCGAGACTTGTGACATGAGACGGAGATGTGAGACGCCGTGCGACATCGCGACATAGAGGAGACGCCGTCTACCCACATGAGACGCGCGTCGCATCGACAACGGCTGACAATCACTTGATCTTACCTACGTCTCGTGTTGCAGGTCTCATCTGTGAAGATAGCCTCTAATGTAGGTAGTGGACGAGCATACCCTCGAAGCGTATTGCTTGTGCAGACAAGTGTGTAAGACGTATGTAAGTACTATCTATTTGCTGCCCCATGGGAATGGCAACAGTCGATGCTGTAAGTACAGACTATCCCGCTCACTCATGAACAATTCTACTTTTAAGGTTTTGATTTTCTTGTGGTTCATACCTACCAGCCAGACAAAAATTATGTTGCACGATTTAGTAGTAGTGTTGCACATAGAAAAGTAACAATTATTGCGTTGTAAAATGTGAGTCTGAAAAAATCAAATCCATTAATTTTGAATGTTCATGAGTTAGCGGGAGAGACTGTACATGAATAATTACAAAATTTATCGGTCAAAGCATCCCATGAGAATAAAAATATACCTACCTTACCTTGAAAACAAAATAATTTAGCAGTTGTTTTAATGATAAAATAATGAACCGTAACTTAATTAGCCCAAACCAACATTGATCAACATTTCATTTAATTAAACGAGGATTCTACAATTAAGTAGACACGTGAAAAGCACTTAGGTAAACAAAGTAAAATTCAATTAATTTTGCGGACTTTTGTTATTAATTTATTATATTAATTAAACAATTAATTATTATGCTTAGGCGGCGCGGCGTTATTAAAGAACGTAGGAAGATGCCTACATAGGGAGGTACATAACCGCACATCTACATCTAACCTACCCATTTAAGAGACCAACTTAGTCTGGCTTTTTATACCTACAAATACTTACAAACAAGAAGCAGCTTAAGTTAGGTATTCCCTCCTTATGGGTAGATTCCATTATTATAGGTAGATTGTTGAGGTGGCGATCTACAACAGTCGGTGCACAAAATAGAGAGTTTACCGAAGGATTACTCGACCCCATTTAGGATTTTTGCGATTGTCACTTGTTACTGTCAGGGTTAGTACTGTTAAAAAATCTCAAAAAAGAAGAACAAATCTGATACAAAATACAAAAATGTAAATAAGTAAGTAATATGATCCTGTGACAATTTTAATGCAAGAAGTATGACGTTCAACCATCTTCTTAGTTACCTTGAGTTCCTCTGAGATTCCAGTTTATTCCAATAAGAGTCATCATCCCTATTACTTAGTGAACCATCCACTATGCTCTCTGTAAAGGCACCCCGCGTGCCGTCTCCCTGGGGTAAATACAATCTCAGAAAAATGAGTTAAAATAGTTCTGAATCCTACTATCCTACTAATATTATAAAGGCGGATGTTTGTGTGTGTGTTTGTTACGACATCACGCAAAAACGGCTGATTAGATTGTCATGAAACTTTGCAGAAATATAAAAGGGCATCTGGAATAACACATAGGATACTTTTACCACGGAAAATGTCTGATTCCACGGATCACGCATTTCCAATATTTTTGAAATAGGTGGCGTGACTGAGCCGATTCGCGTTTTAAACGTTTTCGCCAAAAACGAACAGCGACATCTCTTGGCGAATAATGCTTTTTTCCCGCGGAATAATAAGTTGCAGCGGGTGAAACCGCTGACGGGCAGCTAGTATTTTATAAATTTTTACATTTACGTGTGTATTAACTTGAACTTTACAACAACACTTAAATTGTATTTATTAGTTAACAATATCTTATATGATTTATAAAAATAATCATAAGAGTGGGTAATTTTGGTAACCCACAAGCATGATGACGTAGGCTTGTGTTAGTCACGTGGTTCACGAGTCTCGGAATGGAAATACCCAGGCGTAGTATCTTATTATACCATGGCTTGTGTGAAGTTTCTTCAACACCTACAACATTGGTTCTAAAAGCCATAATGCTTGCAAGCAGGTAACCAGTTTGGTATTCATGAATTCCTAGAATATGTACCCGCCAACTACATACAGGGTGCTTCCAGAAATCGATGCAAACGTGTTAATTAAATTCGCAGGCGGCGATCACATGTAACTTCCGTTGCTGCGCTCTTTTAGGACAATATGAATTTCCACCTCATTGCAATACAAAATGGGCACAGTTATAAAAACTGAGTTATACGAAGTGGATCTTTTTAAGTATGGGTATAGGTATTATCTTTGATATTTAACATGCGTTTTAATTTGACGTCCATAGTGATTGACACGATCACAATTTACATCTAATCTTGAAAAGAAAAACGTAACAAAGCTGAAGTGTAGTAAAAAACCTTGTCGAAGTACCTATTTGCGGTTCTTTTCTTCGTGTTTGGGTATTTTTGTGTCATAGAAAAACACTTTTCACGTTGACGACACACACACGAAGAGTATTCGTTTGAGTCATATGATAGCTAATTTTATCCCTTCAGGGGTAATTACCCCCTGGTTAGACAACTGCACTAAATACCTATTCCCACCTACTGACATTAAGAATTGCCAGAAAACTCGGTATGCTACGTATTTGAGAACATGAAGCTCGAATTGAAAACTTAATACACAGATACAGTTATTTGTATAGGCTTGGAATATGCTTTAACTCAGGTGAATTTCGAATCATAAATTCGTTAACAAGTTCGATCGAAAACCTTTTAGGAACTCCCTTGGTACCCATACAACACAGAGAATCGCTAAGTAATTCGATATCCCAAGCATATATAGAATAGATAGATAACTTAATAAATTATAATGTACCTATCAAGTGTAGTGTAACGCGTAAATCAATTAGATACTTACAGTATAATAAATGTAGTTATTGGTTAGATATTTATTATTAAACAAAGACAGCATAGTCTGTTTACATTTAATTTCTTAAATTTTTAGTTCTTGACGACCAATGAGGTGCAGTGATAGTGCAATTTCGACGGCGATACAAGTTTCCAGGTTCAATTCTCTGTAGGGCTTGCACAAAATTTAAATATTTAACATTGTGTTTTTCTTCCCAGTCTGGTTAGGACATTTAGGCTGAACTTCCTGATTGTACAAAAAGAAGGATGTATCCGTGCTTCGGAGGGCGCGTTAAACCTTCGGTACAGGTTTCTGTCTGTGATTAACTACTTACTACTAACGACCATGTCATAAGTCTGCCATTAGTGGTAGATGGTTGAAAAACTCGTGACACGAGGCTACAGCGGGTCGTGGGACTACTCACTGTTGTTGTTGTTGCTCACTGTATACTTAAAGTTCGGTATGAATTGAGAACCTACTCGTCTTTTGTTTTTTCGTCGGTTAAAAATGGAGTTTGATAGCACGTGTAGGTAGTGCACTCAAAAGCGATCGTCTTAAAGTGTTTTCGTCTCTTTAAGTTTAAGAGGCGAAAACGTTCTAGCGGAAAAGAGCTTTGAAATGGCAGCTGAGTGGCAGGTAACGTTGAAAAGAATTGAACAAAGCGATCTGAACGTGGTTGGGATACAAGTACAAGTACAGTACAAATCATATCAATATAGGGTAAAAGGTAATTCGAAACATTCCTTTAAAGAGAGGAGTGCATTTCTAATATAGGTATTCTTCCGAAGAACTAGGTGTGTTTAGGTTGGAAATCATATTTTTAGTTAATCATTTTTTGCTCCTTTTTGCGAAATACTTAATTCCACGGACCGTAGTCAGTAGTATGGGTGCTGCAGGCTGCTTTCTGCTTTAAACCTAAATAACCAAAATTTTTTATGAAAACCTGTTTAATGGTAGATTTTTGTACCTTTTCGGTTTGCTCTTGAAACAGAGAAGTTAAACAGTTTATACTCATATCTATTGTGTGATCCGCCATACATTTTGCAAAATCAAAGGTCCTAATAATTTTATGAATTAGGTTTCCGACCCATAGTTTTGTGGAAGAATATGTTGGGAATAGCCTTTTCTCTCTAGGGAATTAACGTTCACCCTACATAAGTAAATACTTTCTATTTCGTGGTTTGGGTGACTGGTCAGCTAAAAGGGAAACGTGATCCTCCTGCCCCATCACTTGCAAGAATCAGGCCCTTTGTTAATTATTAATTTTGGTGGCATTGGTATAAAAGGCAAAATACAGGATGGCCTTTTTTTTTTCGTGTGGGACACCGAGTCCTTCAACGACCCGATGAACCCTGGTGTCAGAGTTTTTCAACCACCTACTGCAAGTAGCAGGCCTCTGACATGGTTGTGTAACGACCGCCATCATAGACAGCAACCGGGACCGACGGCTTAACGTGCCCATCCGAAGCACGGAACTATTTTACTTGCGGACAATCAGGTAGTTCAGCCTGCAATGTCCTAACCAGACTGGGAACAAATTCACAAGGTGATAATATCAACTATGTGAGTGGAACCCACCGGGAATTGAACCCGGAACCTTTGCGTGGCAGGCAGGCATACTAACCACTGCGCCACATCGGCTGTCAGGATAGGCTGCTGATAAGGAACAGATTTCCCCAAAGCACTAGGATAGGAAAAAGGAAAATATAATGTTTGGGCTTCCCATACAAAATTGCCGATCAGTTGATTTGAGTTACTATGGGTCCATTTTTATTTCCTTCAAAGAAACTTTAAAGAAATGAAAAAGTTGGTTATCATCGGTAAGTCTACTTTATTTTATAACTGGGAGGTCTGCCGTTCATAATGCGGTAAGAAATAAAAACACCAGATAATGGCATGGACGTTTGCAAAATAGACCAGAAAGGACCAGAATGTTTCGGTCGGTTGAGCACTCGAGTATATATAGGATACTCACGTAATGTCCGTTTGTGCGTTATGTTTGCGTTTTCAATAAGACAATTCGAATTTTGACCTTATTCGCTTAACGCAGCGTTCAACGAAGCCCAGCGCTAGCGGAAACGTCTGTCAAACCGTATTTGATTTCAGTTACTATGGTATGGGACCAAGTTACTATCGCATTTACGTCATGGTTTAAATCCGTCACGAGAAAAAGGTTCTACTTATTTATTTTCATTCCGCAAATGAAATGACCCGCAGCAGGTGACCATAGTCAAATAAAACATGGTCTTTCCTTCCCAGAGAAACACAAGTCAACGTCACTTAGTATTGCCACTTTATTTCAATAAAATACGTTATGGGGTAAATTCAATCTCAGAACAATGGGTTAAAATATTTCTTAATAATTTTATAATTTAGATTTACGTGTGTATTAACTTTAAGTTTACAGCAACACTTAAATTTTATTTATTAGTTAACAGTATCTTATATGATTTACAAAAAACATCATAAAAGATAAAGATAAAAGATAAAGAAAGCTTTATTTCATTCCATACAATTTAAAATAAATTAAACATGCATATTAAAATAGATTAAGTAAAATAAATCAAATTCAAATTATTAAGTATTATCACAATTTTCTCGTTTAGTTGTATGGACCCCTTCAAAAAGCCTCCAAGGAATTCCACATCTCTCGGTCATTTGCCTTGTTTAGCCAACTTCGGCCTGCCACAGCCACTATCTCGTCCATCCATCTGGAATACGGCCGACCTCTCGCTCTAGACCCTCGTGGGCCTGCCCATTTGGTTGTTCGTAGAGTCCATCTGTTGTCTGTATATCTGGCTACGTGACCTGCCCATGTCCATTTTCTTTTCAGTGAAAAGGTTAGAGCGTCGACCACCTTTGTTTTCTTACGAATATTTACGTTTTTTACCTTATCCCTAAGTTTTATACCCAGGCAACTCCTTTCCATTCTTCTTTGTGTAGTCTGGATTTTTTTCCTGGTTTTCAAATCAAATGTCCAGGTTTGGCAAGCATAAGTAAGGCATGGTAAGATTTCGGAGTCCATTATTATTTTCTTAGTTGATAGAGGCAGTTGAGATTTAAATATTTCTTTATGAGCCCAGTATTTTTTCCAAGTGGACGCTATTCTTCGCTCTAGCTCTTCTTTGTTTCTTTCGCTACTAAACGAAATCTTTTTGCCTAGGTAGACGTACTCTGTTACGTATTCTAGAGGTGTGTTGTTAACCAAGATGGGTGATGGGATGTGGTTGGTCATAACTTTCGTCTTTTCTAAGTTCATTTCCAAACCAACTGCTATACTAACACGATGTAGGTCGTTTACCATGTTATTCAGTTGTTGTGATGTCTCTGAGAATAGTATGATGTCGTCAGCGAACCTTAGATGACTTAGGAAGCTCCCGTCTACCTTTATGCCCTGAAAAGACCATGGTAAATTCTTCATGATGTGTTGAAGCACGGCTATGAACAACTTAGGAGAGATCGGGTCACCTTGTCTTACTCCTCTTTTTATGTTGATTTTTTCGCCTACTCTATCTAGTTTGACTCTACTCGTGCTATTGGCATAAATATTTTTTAGGATATTTATGTACTTTTGTTCAATATTTTGTGCTTTTAGTGCTTGCCAAATACTTTCATGTGAGATAGAGTCGAAGGCTTTTTTATAGTCGATGAAAGCCACGTATAGAGGTCTACGAAACTCTAGGTATTTTTCTATCACCTGGTCTACTACTTGAATATGATCCAGAGTACTGAAACCGCTTCTGAATCCGGCTTGTTCGATTGGCTGGTGTGCGTCAATTTCAGTTGATATTCTTTCAAGCAAGCAGGATGCAAATAATTTGTAGAGACAGGGCATGAGGCTTATTGGGCGGTAGTTTCCGATATCTGTTGGGTCCCCTTTTTTATAGATTAGGATGACAAAAAACATCATAAGAGTGGGTAATTCTGGTAACCCACAAGCATGATGACGTAGTCTTGTGTTGGTCACGTGGTTCACGAGTCTCGGAAAGAAATACCAGGCGGAGTATCTTATTATACCATGCAGGTAACCATTCCCAATCCGATTCGTTAGGTGCTCGTCGCACGTTATTTTGGAAACAATAAAATCCACTTATTGGCGCTTATTGGGTCCGAGTAAACAATTAAAGCTGTTACAGGGATCAAGGGATGTTTTTACCCGACTGTCTCAGAAGAAGGGTTATGTTTTTAGAAAGTAGGTATGATGTATGTAGAGATGTAGACAAGAAATTCATACAGGCTACAGCCCAAACGGCTGGGTGGATCTTTATAGGTGAGGTGTCGTTAGATTCTTCTCAGCAGCGTTAATAACACTGGGCTATATCAAAAATGCATAAATTCAAGATGGTAGATTTTTATCGCGAAATAGAATTTTGGAATTAGGTACCGCAGTTGGGTTTTTCATTACACCTACTTGTGGATTATAGCGACGTGCAAAAGCGTGCCGCGGCTGAATCACTGGTATTACTGGCTGTTTGCTCGAACTGATAGCGGAAGCCACAGCAGTACCGATACTATACAATCCTCAATTAAATAGAGTTTAGTAGATAAGGAATGAGTATATTAGAGGAAGTTTGAAAGTTGCGCCAGTGACAGAAAAAAATGAGAGGGAACCCAATAGGGAACCGTTTATCTTGGTATGGGGATGTAATGAGGAGAGATGAAGAGAGTAGCGTGTAACAAAGAAAGTAATGAACATGAATGTGGATGGACGCAGAAGAAGAGGAAGGCCTAAAAAAGTTTGGATGGATTGTATAAAAGACGATATGAAAAATAAAGGCGTAAGTGAGGATTTGACTGCTGATAGAGATGAATGGAAGAAAAAGACATGTGACACAAATAAATTGCGATAAGAGCAGACAGATGATGATGATGATGATTAGAACTTGTTTTGTTTTTGGAATTCCATGCGAAAATGTTTGCTCTCTTCAGATGCAATGCGTAAGTCACTTACCTAAGCATAATTAAGTAGTTCAGTCTAAGTACTTTACATTGTGTGCGATACGAAAACTTGGAAATTCTGCCACTGAACTAGGTGTAGAATATGGAATCAGCTCGTTTTGTGTAACATTATGATACGTGCATTATTGTCACAGAAACCTACACAAAAACCTACAGAGTCGTCATTATGTATCTACTCTTAAAGGAGACAAATAGCTAAACCTGACTGTCCTATATAACCTGACTACGGTACCTACGCTACGGTTAATCCTATATCAAAGCGACAACGGTTTGTAGAATCGACTCGAATAGAATCTAAATCTAGAAGCTAAAAGGCGAAGGTGTAAATTGGATACACGAAGCCACAGTAGCGATACAGTGGAATACAATATTGGTAAGCTAAGAAAAGGTAGTGGAGATTGGTCAGGAATGTTTGCTCTTGAACTGGATATTTTATATTTTACTAACTTCAGTTTGGTTTTGAGATCGATAAAGGTGATGAATTGATGATATAGCAGAGAAACTCGTCTAAGGTCGTTTATTTGGTTTTTTAAGGGGAAACGTTACGGTTAAACCACACAAACGAAAAAGAGCACTTCTATCGACTTAAACATGAATAGAAAAGCAATTTTTTTTTCAAAAAAGCTTCATGTAAAATGATGAAGATACACGTGAATTTATCGAATATTTTCTACACTATAAAATCAAACGTATTTTTGCAGCAGTCGCTTCATCTATATTCTTAAAGCGGCGAATCGGATTTCACAGAAAAATCTGATGACTAAAAAATTATTTTAATAGTAAGTATTTTGCCGTGTGATGCCGGCTTAGAATAGCATCACCCCATTTCTTTCCTGTGGGTGTCGTAAGAAGCGACTAAAGGACTCGAGGGTATCATGTGTATTGCAATTTTAGGCGACAGGCTGACATCCTGTCACTATAGCGATACACGACAATAGCTAAAACGGCCCTCAAATATGTGTCAGACGTGGCGATAACGACCGCACTTTTACGGTCGTTGACGCTCTGCCTACCCCGCAAGGGATAAAGGCGTGATGTATGTATGTATGTATGTATGTAACGATGAAGTAGAAGTTTTGTATGAGGACATCTCACAAGCCATACATGCTTCAAAGTCGCACTACAGTGTTGTAATGGGGGACTTCAACGCAAAGTTGGGCGAGAGAAGCGGTGATGAGTTGGGGGTGGGGCCATTTGGATATGGAGATCGGAATCCGAGGGCCAGAGGCTGGCCGAGTTCCTGGAGAAGGAGGACTCTATATGATGAACTCGTTCTTCAGAAAGCCGCCTCATAGGAAATGGACCTGGTTGAGCCCCGACGGTTCTACCAGAAATGAGATAGACTTCATTATGGCCACAAAGAGACAAATTTTCAATGATGTCTCCGTGATCAACAGGGTTAAAACCGGAAGCGATCACCGAATGGTCAGAGGCACATTGAACATAAACGTCAAACTAGAACGGTCTCGCCTAGTGAAGTCTACGCTCCGACCATCTGCGACCCATATTCAAAACCGGAAAGCTTCCAACTGGAACTTACAAACCGCTTTGCTTGCCTAGATTGCGATACCGTGGACGGTATAAATAACAGTTTGTGGAAACTGTCCACACAGTCGGCTCCAAGTTCTTCAAGCCCTGTCGTAAAAATAGACCTCAAAAACTAACCGATCGAACTCTGAACCTCATGGCTGAAAGGCGTTCTATGACGCTGCAATCCTCTGATGACACGGAGTCATATCGGCGGCTCAACAGACAGATATGCCAGTCCCTGCGGATTGATATTCGAAACTTTAATACTAAAAATATTAAAGAAACGATTGAGCGAAACAAGGGCATCAAAGTTTTCGCCAGGGACCAGTCTATTGGGCAGAGCCAGCTGACAAAGCTGAAGACGGAGGACGGCAGGGTAGCGTCCACGAGGCCAGAGGTACTGAGGGAGATCGAACGGTTCTATGGACAGCTGTACACTTCAGTTGCAAAACCTGTTAATAGCTCAACAGACCCTAGAGCAAAACTTACCCGACACTATACCGAAGATATCCCGGACATCAGCTTGTATGAAATTAGGATGGCCCTTAAACAGCTCAAAAACAACAAGGCGCCGGGCGAGGACGGAATCACATCAGAGCTACTGAAAGCGGGTGGAACACCAGTACTTAAAGTCCTTCAGAAGCTCTTTAATTCTGTCTTGTTCGAAGGTGTGACGCCAGAAGCATGGAACAGAAGCGTGGTGGTGCTTTTCTTTAAGAAGGGTGATAAGACTCTCCTTAAGAATTATAGGCCCATCTCGCTTCTGAGTCATGTTTACTGTTTTCGAGGGTTATTTCGAATCGTCTGGCTCGCAGGTTTGATGACTTCCAGCCTCCCGAACAAGCCGGCTTCCGAACAGGGTACAGTACCATTGATGACAATTTTACGCTGCGGCAGATTGTACAGAAGACCGAGGAGTACAACTTGCCACTATGCTTAGCGTTTGTGGACTATGAGAAGGCCTTTGATTCTATCGAGACGTGGGCAGTGCTGCAGGCTCTACAGCGGTGCCACATTGACTACAGGTATATCGAAGTGTTGAAGTGTTTATATAGAAACGCCACAATGTCAGTTCGAATACAAGATCAGACCACGGCGGCTATTCCATTGCAGAGGGGTGTAAGACAAGGAGATGTACTATCTCCGAAGCTCTTCACCAATGCGATGGAAGATGCCTTCAAGCTCCTGGAATGGGAAGAACTTGGCATCAATATCAATGGCGAATACATTACTCACCTTCGGTTTGCTGACGATATCGTGGTCATGGCAGAGTCATTCGAAGACCTCAGCAAAATGCTACAGGACCTCAATCGGGTTTCCAACAAGTGGGACTCAAGATGAATATGGACAAGACGAAAGTCATGGCCAACTCTCATTGTCATGGCACCCATTAAGCACTAATATCAGTAGGAAACTCGATACTCGAAGTGGTAGACAAATACGTCTATCTAGAACAAACAGTCCAACTAGGAAGATCTAACTTTGAAAAAGAGGTCACTCGGCGAATCCAGCTCGGCTGGGCAGCATTCGGGAAGTTACGCAGCGTCTTCACGTCCAAAATTCCTCAGTGTCTCAAGACGAAAGTGTTTGAACAGTGTGTCATGCCAGTGATGACCTACGGTGCCGAGACGTGGTCTCTAACTGTCGGCCTCCTAAATAGACTAGGAGTCACTCAGCGAGCTATGGAGAGCTATGCTCGGTGTTTCCTACGTGATCGAATCAGAAACGAGGAGATCCGTAGACGAACCAAGGTAACCGACATAGCTAAGAGAGTCAGTAAGCTGAAGTGGCAATGGGCAGGCCACATTGCTCGAAGGACTGATAATCGGTGGAGCAGGAGAGTTCTCGAGTGGAGACCACGTACCGGCAGGCGCAGCGTAGGACGGCCCCCCGCGAGATGGACAGACGATCTGGTCAAGTCCGCGGGGAAATGCTGGATGCAGGCCGCTTCTAATCGGACAAGGTGGAAATATTTAGGGGAGGCCTATGTTCAGCAGTGGACGTCCTATGGCTGATATGATGATGATGATGTATGTAAGTATTTTACGTAAAATTTATATAACCACTCTACATCACGTTTTTTAATCAGACTTTTGTCGCCTCTAAGACGTAAGTCCATTGCACTTTTGTATGCAAAATGGAAAACCTTAAATAGATTAATCAGACGCTTGATTTCCCAAGGCGGATATATCGACTACGGAAATATGAATTAGCGTAAGGGACAAAATGCAATTTTTCAGGAGAGCCAAAAAACGATAGCAATTTTTTTAAATTCTTTATATCTTTTTTGTTTCTTGTCCGATCCAAATGACTTCTATGGCAAAATTCCTTAGAATTATGAGTTCTTTATGGTTAATCTATCATCATCTGGAATATCCCTGTAGTTTAGGAATTGGCATGTCCCTTACGTTAATTTTTCCTGCAAAAACCTCCGAAAATTTTGAAAAAAATTAATGTAACGTACATTTCATCATCGAACACGAGGTAAATTTGCAGTGAAGGACACCGCGTCTATAGGTTTTCATGATAAGTTTGCCACAAAACTTTATTATAACCAATTGTTTTCAAATGAAATACACTTAGAAATGCGTCTCTGACACGATGTAGTATAACAAACAACATAAACATCTTCTAATGTGGTTCAATTTCATAATCAATACTTTATTGTGAGAAACATAAGAATAAAAAGCGTTAGAAAACTTTAAAACGATAAAAATAAGGTTTTAGCAAAAAAACAAACAGGAACTTTTATTTAATCTTTGACAGTAAATACATCTTCAAAATTTAAACTACGTTGAAATTTTTGTTAATCAAACAAATGTATAGTAAGTTAATAAAAACAATGGACGCACAAAACATGAAGGCGTAATTTTTTATGAAAATGTCTGGTGACTACTCTCGAGAACAGCTTATAGACGTGGTCCAGAAGTAAAATCGACCTTATAGTTTCTGGGGAACGTTTCTTACTGAGAAACGTATCGTCTCTTGTCGTGGAGTGGAGTAACCACGCCTCTGAGGTTTTGCCACTAGTAATTACCGAGTTGAACAGCCATTTCATGACACCAGCCTTAGCAGCATAGGGCCCACTCTTCCTGAAGCCTTTGTATTCTTAAGCTGTCTGAGAGTAAGGTGGTGGAAGAGAACAATGGAGTCTCTCTTGTCAGATAGAGGTCTGGGTGCATGCGACGCATGAGACTTTCATAGAAATCCTCGACTACAGCAAGAATCTCTCGACCTGAGGTGACGGTTTTACCATTTGAAGAATTTAGGTGACTCATTTTCAGTACCAGATGTCATAATGAGTTGAGTATACTATTTCAGCTTCTCATCACGCCAATTTATGTATTAATTTTTAAAGTATTCTAATAATTTATAATGCTTTTGTTATTAAAAAAAAAAACATTTTGACGAACAAAACGACAAATTCTAAAAAAACTATATCTTTGTGTTTTGCGCAATATTGTATTGTTATTAACATACTTTTCAATTATAATCCTTAATATTTAAAAATATTAATATCACAATATGAACATGTTTTTAGTCACCCAATCATAGTGACACCGTATTCAACAAGCAATTTTGCAATGGTCATCGAACACTAATTCTGATACTACTCTAAATTTTAGCGGTTTGCCTGTAAGCGGCGTGAAGATTTGTGCGTTTTCTTCTGGCGGACAATATTTAATTTGTGTTCATTATAGTAACGGTCAGAGATTTTAAATTTTCATTGATTTTGTATGAAATTCCATACAAAATCAATGAAAATTTAAAATTTAGAATGAATGCAATAAAAATGAGATAGCATGGTTTTTGTGTTACTAACCATTCATTTTGTTGTTTATGTTTATTTAATTGACATGACGCGTGTCTTTATAAATTTGCATTGAAAAAATAAGTAAAATAAAGTACAAGTATAATATTTTAATAATTAAATAGCCTCAAAACTTTGAAAAAACTATGTCTTTTGGTATTTTACCTCATTTTTGTCAAGAAATGTACGTTACATTAACATTTTTCAAAACATTTTATAATGTCATGTACGTTACTTTAACTTCTTTCCAAAAAATTGTTACTTTGTCCCTTACATTAATTTCTATTTTCTTGGTCGATTTAAATATCATACAAAATAAGTGCTCACACAGATATTCTGAAGTATCATAAAAAAAATTATGAGAGGAATTTGATTTGCGGGCAGTTATTTGATGTTATTTTGGTTTCCTACCTCATTATTAAAGTTTGTTTGCCTGCGTAAGGGCCAATGTTTATTTTGGAAATTAATGTAGGGGAAAGTTGGACATATTGTACCAGTAGATTAATCGTACCACCCACACATTTTGCACTAAACGTACGTTTTTATTTACTTTGGCAACATTAAATGATAGTTCATAACACCCAATAAACTATGATGGTTTGTGACAGCACTGCAAATGAGACTATGCATTCAATAAAATATAACAGGTTTGAGTTGACCCCGTTACTGATTTTTAGGTGTGGAACCTAAGGTTTTACGAAAGAACGGCAAGCTATTAAAAATTGCAATTTGATCACATTGTTACTTGGTTATTATCCTTTTGACCTAACTTAATGAACCAACGCAATCATTTGAGGTTTTAAAATGAAAAATATTTTTTGTAAAATGTAGCTTGTTTTTGAAATCGTACCGACCCGTAGTTTCTAAATCGTACCAAAGGATTGTTACTAAGATATTTCAGTTGTAGTCCTAACAGAATGGATCTCTGATCTGAGAGGTGTGATTAGTTGTTAAAACTGTGGAAATGGTAATACAACATTGACACTTTTTTTTAATGGCTTTGTTTAAAAGAAATTTGCAATATTTTATTTTCACAATTTGTATTGCAATTTTCTAAGTACGATATAAAAACCTCGTGGTACGAATAAACGTACCGGTCTCTAAATCGTACCGATAGCAACTTTTTTTTGTAAACTATTTTGTGACGAAACTACTAACTTATTTCAAAAAACCATTCCGGTACATCAGAGTTAATTAAATAAACTAACTAAAAAGCAAAACATCACAAGGATAACGTTAATAGTTTTCTCGCAAAACAAAATAGAAATTAGGGGGTACAATATAGCCAACTTTCCCCTAAGATGCATTATCGGAAATAAAACTTGTATTTGTAATAGTGTAAGGAACATCAATTGGCCGATATGATGAAAAATTTAACGTATGGGACGTACACGATTTTTTATGTCCTTAACAGTACTTTTTACTCCCGATTTTTAAACTTTTGCTCACTTTTTTTAAGGTAAGCGACATTTTTTTCAAGATATCAAAAAGTTATATATACCATTCGATAGAGCTCGAAATTCTGAATCCAATGATATATATAACTCAAAATCGCCAAAATGTCCCTTACGCTAATTCATATTTCCGTAGTCGATATGTATTAACTTTTTATAACAAAATAAATGTGGAGTAGGTACCAAAAATAAACATCACTTGCATCAAAACTTAAATTTATTTTGACCTATTCAAACACGGAGCAAAGCTGAAGAGGCATTTCTGTTCTTACCTTTACAGCCATAACAGTCCACTGCTGGACATGGGCCTCCCACGTATTGTGGGGTATTGCCGTACTCACCACGCTTGGCAGGCGGATTGGCGAGCGCAGTGCAAGATGTTTAATTCACAGGTAACGCTGCTGCCCATTCCCTGGATAATCATCCTTTAGTCGCTTTTTACGACACCCACGGGTAGAATTGGGGTGATGCTATTCTAAGCCGGCATCACACGGCAAAATTTCTGTTCTTAGTAGCTGTAATACCGACTCCTTGTAATAACTATACTAATACTAGGTTGGTACTTATCGTTTTCGAGACATTGGTAGTATTGCCAGCAAATCCACTTAAACTTTTTAAGGGATCATGTTATAATGGTTATTTTTAGTATTTGTAGTGAGAGACCAGTATAAATTGGTACCTTAAATGGGTAGACGGATTTACGATAGTACAACACTAATATTAAACTTCCAAAGTGTTGCTATTTTCAAATGTGGATGTTATATGGGAAACCCACTACCGGTAAATTGTTTAAAAATATGGAGGAAAGTAGAAAAAGGTTCAAATCAAAACTAAAATGGTGTCAAAATAACGAGGAAAAGATTAAACTAGACATAATTGCATCACAACATTCGTCTAAAGATTTTAAAGGATTCTGGAAAGCTACAAATAATTTGAGCCCCAAACCTGGCCTTCCTGTGAGCATCGACGGAGAGAGTAATGCCGAAAATATTGCTGAAATGTTTCTGAGCCACTTTAAGGTAGAATCACCATTGCGGTCTGCGGGTGCGGTAGGGGGAGCAGTCAATCCGCCTAGTCCCAATTTGGTTCGTTTCACGGCTAAAGAGGTTGGCGCTGTGGTTAAAAATATGACCAGGGGAAAGTCCCCGGGCCATGATGGGCTCAGCATAGAGCATCTGCAATATGCTGGGCCACATCTCCCTAGAGTGCTGGGACTGTTCTTCACTCTGTGCCTGAGACACAACTATCTTCCTCAGGATTTAATGAAGACTATTGTTGTACCAATTCTCAAGAATAAAACAGGCGACATCACCAATAAGAACAATTATAGGCCCATATCGTTGGCAACGGTGGTTGCGAAGGTGCTGGACGGTTTACTCAATGGCTTTTTGAATAAACATCTTGATTTACATGACGCCCAATTCGGTTTCCTGGGCTGTCAACAGAAAGTGCAATCTATGCCCTAAAAATACCGTCCAATACTACAGCAACAGGCGCTCACCAGTGTATGCCTGTTTTTTAGACTTATCGAAAGCTTTCGATATGGTGTCCTATGATGTATTGTGGGCAAAGTTGAGAGATACCGGTGTGCCGAGGGAGGTGATCTCTGTGTTTGAGTATTGGTACAATAATCAGTCAAACTGTGTACGATGGGCAGGCTCTTTCTCTAAAGAGTATAGGCTGGAGTGTGGCGTTAGACAGGGCGGATTAACGTCACCAAACCTGTTCAATCTGTATGTTAACGAGCTGATCGTCGGATTGAGCAACTCTCGTGTCGGATGCTATGTCGATGAAGTCTGCGTTAATAACATAAGCTACGCAGACGACATGGTGTTGCTTGCTCCGTCGATCAGTGCTCTCAGGAAACTGTTATCTCGATGTGAGAGCTACGCGATTGAACACGGTTTAAAGTACAATGTGAGCAAGAGTGTACATGGTTTTTAAATCGGCAGGTAAGACATTGACTAATGTTCCTCCGATAAAACTTAATGGTTCTGCCCTCCAACAAGTCAAAGAATTTAAATATCTTGGACATTGTGTGACAGAGGATTTAAAAGACAATGTAGATATAGAAAGAGAGCGAAGAGCATTGTCCGTGCGTGGGAATATGCTGATTCGTAGGTTTGCTCGCTGTACTGTACCAGTTAAAATTACACTGTTTAAGGCATACTGCCAGTCTTTCTACACGAGCAGCCTATGGACTTCATATGCCAAGCGCGCTTACAGTGACCTTCGCGTCGTTTATAACAATATCCTCAGGGCTTTGTTGGGACTGCCCGCTTCTGTAGTGCGTCAGGGATGTTTGCCGACGCTCGCATTGACGATTTCTACGCTATCATGCGCCATAAGGCGAACTCTTTGTTGTGCAGGACGCGGGGTAGTGGCAACGAGATCCTGAGGGTATTTGCCGACAGACTGGATGGGCATATCTACAAGCATTGGATGGACCTTCTTAAGGGAGTATACGTCCATGCCAGGAATTAGAGTCTGTCAGTATAAATTAATTATAAGTATTTTATTTTATTTAATCTGTAATTAATTAATTATTTTTTGTTCTTGACATTAACCCCTTGATTAAGCTATTATTATTAACAAATTATGGATTTTGTGATCTGAAATAAACGTCTTTATTATTATTATTATTATTATTTAACATCGCTTCCAATAATAACAGTTAAGAACTACTTACCTATAGCTACAACTTCCAAATATTATCTGATTGGATATAAGAGCAAACTTAATCAGAAAGCTGTTACCAACCAAGAGATCAACCTTTGCTATTAATTCTTAGCAATGTGTACGAAGGACCAGTGAAATTTGATCTCTTAAGAAAGTGTTTAAAGTTATTATTATGTAGGTACTGTAATCTTGATTATAAGATTTTATCACGTTTGTTTTCCGAAGACGTTGTTAGCTTTATTTTCCTTACTCCAATATTGAACCGAAAGTCATATTTCCGACGATCTATGATATTATTTTGTTAACAAGGTTGTCTTGGCAATTTCCGTATCCCCACTGCGTAGCGAATTTAACATCGTGAATAAGTACCTAACTCTTACGCTGTTACGTTTTTTGCCATTTGATGCCTGCTTGGAATAGGTCGTCCCATTCGTCCACGGCTAGAAACGTAAGTATTTATCTATTAAAAAATAAAAACCTAACGGCCAATTAGCGGCTTCACACGGTGCAACTCTTATTCCCACGGGAAAAAAGCATTTACAAATTGGTAAAAAAAATTCTTGAATCACTCTATCTGTTACAAAAATTGCATCAAAATCTGGCGAATTTCACGACAGACGGAATGACTTCATTTTATACTATGTAATGATTAGCAAGTAAGTATGTTGATTGAGGTCTAAATACAATAGACTTGACTCTTGGTTCTAATTAAATATAATATCTAGGTAGCTCAATTTATACAATTTTTTAATGAATTTGTCACCCACAGGCTGGATGATTAAAAGCGAACAAAAAAAGTGCAGTAATTAAAATGACACGAGGCAAATTATAGGGGTGAATACCTACCTACATATTTAAAGGCAAAGATATATTTATAAACTGATATCGTTAGTATGCTCAAAATAGGTATAGTGTCAGTTTAATTGACGTGACCATTACCGCAGATAATATAATATACCTACTAACGTATCCATTACGTTTTTACAAGTCCGGCCAACAGTAATGAATTTTTCAACTTATTTAATTTACCTAGTTGTTTGACCTGTGCGAATAGTCCATTAAATCATAATTAGTTCATGAAATTCGTTCGAAGATCAAGATAAATTCTAAGTACTTATTTCTTTTTAGCCTTTTCTCAACATTTTTATTGTGTAAAGTTGGTGAAGAGATAAGTAGTTACTTTAATTATCTTTTCGAGATATTTGAAGTACCCTTCAGCTGCGATTATGCAAATTCCCGGCCCTGAAGCATGTCGGGCATGAATTGTTTTGAAACTGATAAAAGACTCGCCCACACCGAATTGCCATGTTGGGGCAAACAGCGACCACACACCCAAATAGACGACAAGACAGGCACTTTACCCACATTAACGTCCGTTACGATGATATTTTTGCGCTGCGCTTTCGCAGCGTTAGGAAAAAGCTTTCCAGCGGTGCGTCGAAGGGTGCATCTGTCAAACCAGTTTGATCGATCAGAATAATGACCCGAGAATTTGACAGACGCATCCGTCAACACACCGTGGGGCATCGTCGTATTTATATGTAGTCTAAGCTCCCATTGGCAAAGTCTTACCTCATAAGTCTACCGATTGAAAGTATGCTATAACGATAGATCATGTTTAGGAGGTCATAACATTGTATGGGTGGCCATCCGAAATACTAGCAGATTTTTGTTATCTGACTTAAAAAACTTATTTTATTTCCAAAATGTACATCATACAGCTGTACCGTTCGAAACGTATACCCTTCTAAAGAGACACCATTGGCGATGAGAACCCGCTTAGGTTGCCAGCTCCAACACTGGCAGTTTCCATAGTCAGCCACATTTTACAGGCTAAAAAATGAACTCGCTTATCTCATCTGGCTACCCATTGCAATTAATATAGGTTGATAGCCCCAGGGATGTCATTGATGATTATATAAGGTTGCCTGTTATCAGCCTGGCAGTATCTCTGAAAATCTCATTTAAAAATTTTGAGGTGGCTTATCAGAGATACCGTTGAGATGATAACAGGCAACCCTATATATTCATCAATGGCATTCCTAGGGCTATCGATCTGTATTAATTTCATTTCGTAATAAGTGACTTTATTTTTTGGCCACTAAAATGTGGCTGACCATGGAAACTGCCGATGTTGGAGCTGGCAACCCTAGCGGGTTCTCATCGCCAAAGGTGTCTCTTTGAATGGGTAAACGTTTCGAATGGTAAAGCGGTGTGATGTAAATTTTGGAAATAAAATAAGTTTTTTAAGTCAGATAAAAAGAACTGCCAGTATTTCGAATGGCCACTCATACAATGGTATGACTTCCTAAACATGATCTATCGATATAGCATACTTTCAATCAGTAGACTTATGAGGTAAGACTTTGTCAATGGGAGCTTAGTCGGCATTAAGGTGGAAATTCGCATATTCCTGATGCTGCTATATTGCAGCGCAAAAATAACGTCGATTCGATACGGACGTTATTGTAGCAGAGTGCAAACTCTGCATTGACATACTCCCTAAGCCACCCTCACATCTCCCCTTTTCGAATCATTTTATAACTTAAATTTGGAACACAGCACCGAAACGTCACCGTTCATGGCTTTTTTGACGCGTTCAATTTGCTAGGGTCGGACGCATCGGTCGGTCCCCCTTATTGTATTTTCACGTTATTTTCACATTCTATTTTCGTATAAATAACCCATCTAAAGGTTAGTTAGTTACCAGTTCGTTATTAACAGTGTATATAAGTCCTATACTATTGGATTTACCCCAGGAAACCCTTAAAGGTAATAGATTTGCTACCACCATATTCACCACATCGTCGTACCATCATAACTAGTCACTAACCTGTACCATGTCATTTTTAGGGTTTCCTATACTTCTTAAGACCGCTATAAAGGAATTTCCGAAAATTGCCTTTATAAAACATGAGAGTTTCTCGTAAACAGTTAAGTAAAAAGAAAATATTACTTATACATCTAGTCAGACATATCTTTATCTAAAAAATTATCAACAAAAATATTAACATTTCAGTGGCTAACATAGAATAAAGAAGGGAAATCTAAGACAACAAACTCAAAATTCTGAAAAAAGGGCTCAAATCAAGCGCGAGTTTTGAAGTTTTGGTATACTGTATCAAAATGTTGATTTTACAAACAAATAGAGAATATCTTTAAAACAATATTACTAATATATTTTTCAATTTCATTCATAAATTTAGCTTAACATTACGTTTTCGCTGCCGTATCTTGACTGAACATCTTGCATTTTTAATGGCTCCTGTATGAAAAACTATCCATAGTATAACTTCAGAAAATAAACATATGTTGTGAGAAGATGTATTTAATCAAATGGTAAAATAATAATTATTTATTTTTATTTTGTAAATTATTCTAAAAATATTCAAAAACTATATATTTGGTGCAACGACAGTCAGAGATTTAGTAGCGCTTGTGCGCTTGTCGAGGTCGGGTCTATGTCACTCGTGCTTTTCCCGCCACGCGAAAAAATGACAACAGCTGACGTGACGTTGACCCCTGGGTATTTTTTGAAATATAGGAAATTCTTCAATCATTCTGTAATTTATAAGCGCTAAGAGTAGCACAGGACCGTGAGGAGTGTCGAAATAGAGTGCTGGTATAGATACAATGGGTGGATGTGGGCTGATGAAGATGATGATGATAATGATGATGTGGCTAGCTGTCGAATACTGCCTCAGTCGTTGAAATTTAAACTATTTGAAAACAACGACCACAAAATCTGAAACGGATTTTATTTTATTTTATTTGTGCTAAAACGGACTGTATTCAATCACTTCGGCGTCTGTCGAGGTACGAAAGAGACATTTAGCGCCTTATGTCCAACATACCGGTCGATTTGCAAGTTGGCTCCCAGAGCTACATTCATAGCTAAGCGAGAGTCACCGGGACAGAAAAGGAGTGATCAAAGTTTTGTCTACCTCTAGACCCTTACCTGGACATCACCCTACAAAAGAAAATCTATCACAAAATTGCATATACGAGCAAGGAAACGCGGAGTTCTGGAGCTCTGCTATTGAATTTTCGCAAGTTTGCTAATGATTGTGCTTGTATCACACGTTCAACTATACTTACCCATTCACACATAGGTACCCCTGACATAAGCAAATTCGAGTAGTATACGTAATACGGGTGGTTATTATATGGTTTTAGAAATTGGATCTTGCTCCAGGACCTTTACTGAGGGCTGGAACCATTTTGAGAACAACTAGGCGCTAGTTATTGTAAATATAGGATGAAATTTTACTAATGACCGATAGCAAAAACTCAGAACCGGCTAGTGATAAGGACAACTTTCCACAGGAACATAGGTAAGAAATACGAAATAAAAATTTTGGGCCTCCATACAAACTTTCCGATCAGCTGATTTCAGTTACTATGGGAGGTCCAAATTTTTCGTATTTAGAGTTCTATATTCCTTGGAGAAAGTCTTCCTATATTTAATAACTAGCGCCTAGTTGTTTTCAAAATGGTTCCAGCTAATTTAAACTCAATTAAACAGATAATTTTTGGGCGAACAAATTATTATTTGAGTGACAATTAATTGCATGTTCATCATCTGCCTGTTATCCCAATTTATTTAGGGTCGGCGAAACATGTCTTTTCTTCCATTCATCTCTATCAGCAGTCAAATCGTCACTTACGCCTTTATTTTTCATATCGTCTTTTATACAATCCATCCAAACTTTTTTAGGCCTTCCTCTTCTTCTGCGTCCATCCATACATTCATGTTCATTACTATCTTTGTTACATGCTCTTCATCCCTCCTCATGACATGCCCATATTGGTCATGTTATACCTACTAAAAATGGGCATATATTTTATTCGCACAAATATCGGGTTGCTTGATCAGGCTTGTAAGTTAGTTGGTCGGGTTGCTCTGGTTAGTCAGGTGGGTTTGATCGGGTTGGTCGGTTCGGGTTTGTCAGGTTGAGATGGTCGGGTTGATTCGGTGGGTGAAAGTGATAGAAATTTATTTAGCTTCTTCCGCACTAATTATGGCAGGTTATGCTGCTGAGTGAACCACACGAACGAGCGCAACTTAATGCAAATGTACTAGCGATGCACTTTACTAATACTGCAATCACCGTTTTACACTCTGCACGTGTTTCGCAGACTCTGGGCACAGTTAGCGGACATCCATTCCTATAAAGTTTACATACTTGTAACAGGGCCGAAGACTGAACGTGTTGGAACAATTAGAAATAATACGACATGGGTGTACTGGAATCATCTTCAACGAGCAGGTGAATGTTTCCTCTTCACCGTTGCTACGAGTTTTTGAAGAGATACACAAACAAAAACTGATCCTCAGCACTCACTACACAGCTACTCTCCAACTCAATGCCTCCTGAACGCCTGAAAAGCCGCAGAAGCTTTTGAGGTGTACGGCTTCTACAGACAGTGTTCCGCAAGAGGCAAGGGAGCAGTTATGGAAAACACGTTGCCCAACTCCATCAGGTTTATTTCACCGTTCGAGACTCTGCCGCGGGGGCATAAATTACCGTGGTAAACCTGGAAATCGCTCAACCGATTGCGTATTCAGAGAAGACATGGTGAAATTGGCTTCGCCGACAACTCAACTCAAACTTTGGCACATTTACTGGCTTGCTCTCTGTTACCGGTCACCTACAGTAAAGAAGATCTGAACTTGGCGACTGATAATGCCATTGCTGTCGCCAAGTACTGGCAGAAAAAGTCTAGTTAGTAGAAGTGCATCGCTAGTACATAGTACATTTGCATTAAGTTGCGGTCGTACGTGTGTTCATTAGCCATCGTAAGTGCGGAAGAAGCTTAACATATTTCTATCACTTTCTTCAAGATGGAGTTCCGCAAAGTAACGCCTGATACTATTAGTCACTTGATTCGGTGGGGTTGGTGAAGTTGGCCGGCTCTTTGAGTCGGGTTGGTCAGGTGAGTCGCATCGGTCGGGTCCGGGCAGGTCGAGTCGGGTTGGTCGGGTCTGGTTAGTCAGGTCGTGGGTTCGTTAGATGTATTTTATTCACCCACTTCCTTTTATGCTCGTTTATTATCTTAGACGCCTACCTATTATTTTTGTCCTCCAGTAATTATTTATGTCACCACCCAACACCCACTTATTTTTGTTGTCACCAGATTTGGATTTATGTCACCAGCAAATTTTCGGTTTTAAGTCACTCGTGGTTTTCGCCATTGTAATTTTAGCACCACTCGGTATAGTATTACAATATCCCGAAATTTATTCTATCCTAAAAAGTAAGCATTTAGCAGACGGCGCTCGTTACAGAACTATGCTAAGGTTCATCGAATCGTTGAACATCTCGGTGTCCCACTCAAAAAAGAAGATTACAGTTAATTACTAAGAAATAATTTGAAATATTTTTGATTGAGTTATATTTATAAAGCTACAGCTAAACTCATGATGATGCCTGGTTCGCCGGTCTCGCATAAAACGACATCTAAATATGCATGTGCCAGTCTCCAATTCCACCTTCACTTATAGAGCGTGCGGAAAGTCATGCCGCTCCCGTATCGGCTTATACAGCCATTAAAAATCTTGCCTAAGACACTGAATATATCGTCTGCCACAGACTTATAGAGGCCAATGATGATGATGATGATGACAGCTAAAATAGTTTTATTGAGAGGCGCGTTTATTGTGGCTGAGTTAGAATCTTAGAGGTTAATAATGCTATTCAAGAGAAGCTCGTCTGCTGTAGGTTACAATGGATCTAATATGAACGTCATTGCTCGCATCTTCGGGCGATGATGTTTGAAACCTTTCGCATTCAGTAAACTTTTACTTTTATATAACTTCGACTTAAACTAGTGCCTGGTTTTGATTAAAAACCTAATTTTATCATGATTCTGCGACTTATTGATTCATAATAATATATTGAATTAAAATAATAAAAATGAATTCATTTAAGTGCCTATGTCTTTTAACTATTTACCTTAATATTGGTCTCACCACACAATTTAAATCACTATTCAACACTTGATTAGCTATTTGCTATAGGAAGAGCAACTTATTCTATGATAATGTTACCTTAACTTACGTACACTGCGCTGTCAAATTTGTCTGCCCAGAAGAGTGGCTGGATTAAAATTTACTCCCAATAATTATGTTATCTTGTGGCGAAGATAGTATTATTCAGATGCACTTTATTTGTTGCCATGTTAATAATTCGGTAGCTGTGCTATATTTTTAGAGGCAAAATTGGTAATAAAAAGAGGCTTGTTTAATGAGTACCGCGGAAATTAACTACCTATCTAATATTTAGTATCTTCTGGTCACTTACGATTATGAAGGGTGCAATAATCATACAATAGTTGTTCTATCTGTTGCTGTTTACCTTGCTATGTATTTGCCGGCTTAGAACAGCATCACCCCATTCCTATCCGCGGGTGTCGTATAATGCGACTAAGGATATTCATCCAGGAATGGGCAGTAGCGTTCACTGTAAATTGAACATCTTGCACTGCGCTAGCCAATCCGCTTGCAATACCCTCCAATTAGGGAGACCATGTCCAGCAGTGGACTGTTGTGGTTGTAGTAGGAGTAGTTGTTCTATTTAAAAAGATTGGGTACCATACTGCATCATAAACTTCATAACATTAAAACCACAATAAACCACCAAGAAAGCGCGACGGCGGCGAGGCAGACGACAGCGGGTCAAGATAATTTGGTTCTGGTCGGACGGGTCGCGGGCTGTCATCAAGTCGGCGAATTCCAAAATTCAGCTGGGTAAAATGTCAAATGGGCTCTTAATAAAGAAGAGTCGTGTAGAAGCTCGTCGTATTATTTGTCGCCCCAAAGGCAACATTATGTTTGTAAAGCGCCTAATTTTCGTAGACGTAGAAGATCTTACTCCTTGTCAGTTACTAGTGATTTTTGTAATGAGATACCGCGACAATTGGCTAATCAGTATGCCAGCATTAAGGGCCGAGGTACGTGCGTGATTACGTGCACGCAGCATGCTGCCTCTCATGCAATCCTATACATTACAACCAGTTCGCGCGTGATGACAAGCGTGCATACGTCACGCATACTGAGGCGGTGTGTTCTGCCCTTTATCCTGCGCACCGCTTCTCAGCTTCTTGACAGAATAATCTGCGGGAATAAAAATGCCCCGTGAATCTCAGCTTTGCTCAATTGTGTACATGGGAAAATTGAGTCTAGTATGCTGTATAGTCGTTGGGGTCACACCAGGCCAACGCTCCTATGGTATCCCAATTATCCTTCGCCAATTTCGGACATGTGTGAACGAGTTCATTGTACGTACACGTACGCGTCCAGCAGACGGTTCATAATGGTTCTAAGAAGTATTGTTACCCACTGAGGCTCAATATTTTTATTTTTTCCCATTTTATAAAGGTCGGTGAATATTCCTGTAATATTTTTGCTCCGTTATGTAGGTAGGCACTTCATGGAGGAAATAGATTAGTTATTCTGATTTACTAAGTAGGGTCAGGTAGGCAACAGTGACTCGGATTTTTTCAATCAATAAAATTTTATAGAAATCTTTGAAGTGTCAAACTCAAATTCATACCAGCCTAGGATGTATTGGTTATTACTCTTCCGTTTCACATTATCATTTTTTGCAATAACACGATGTTTAGGCCACCAGACATATTTTTCCAGAAAAAAAAAATTGAGTCACTATGTACCTGTATCTGTCTACATTGACTCAACCCCTGTAGTACACAGTGACTCTAACAGTTTGTATGGACTCAGCAACCCTGTCGTGCTAGTATAATTTTTATTGAAACTATGCATTATAATCAATTATATTTGTCAAAGTATTCTTTGCATATCATTACTATTGCCATAAGAAATATTTTACAATTGTCTGTTAATGTTTGTAAAAATAGAGAATTGAGCCAGTACTGAATGTTAGAGTCACTGTGTACCACTTAAATTTGAGCCAGTGTAGACGCCGAAGCCATTTTGAAATAATTAGCCCACAAATATTACCCGACTTCTTTAAGAGCTAGCAAATCTAGCTTATTATCTAGTATATAAATACCACTTTCGATCATAATAATTACATTTCCCTAAATCTTTCAATCTTAACCGATAAAAATACATGTAGGGTACTTTTAAAAGCATTTTTAGAGGTGCAAAACCAATCGCACATTTTTTCACAATTTACTTAAATACTCTCTAACTCTAAAAAAACGATGTCCCCAAATGTGTTTTATGTGATGTTTTGCTCCGTTATGTACCTGATAAGGAAACAGATGACGGTAATTTTCTCCATGTCACTAAGCTGCGATTGTGTAAAGTATAAAAGATAAGAAATCGTGAATTCTGTTGCAACAATGGCCAGAAATCACTATACAATAAAAATATTTGAATTCATTCTCTCTAGTACCTCTGTACGTAACATAAATCTTATTACGATAATAAATAATGTAGGGCTTCGTGGGCCCCTTAATTGTATAGATCTCATATATATTATATATATTCTTTATTGCAATTAAATTTTAATTATTTATATTCAATAAAAACACAAGAAATTACATTATTTAGACAGCGTGAGCAAAGGCAAGCTTATCTCTAAGAAGAGATCTCTTCCAGCCAACCTGTCGGTAGTGAGAAAATGATATTTCTGTGGGGACAATACAATGCAACAACGAGATATTATTATTGATATAAACAATACAAAAATATGCTTTATTGTACAAGAAACAAAAAATAAAAATTAACAATGTAACAAATGAAAAGACAAAGTACAACACAGGCAAAGTAAACTATGCTTTATAACTTTACATACATAAATACAACATACATAAACATACATACATACATATTACATACTTACAAATACACATACATACATACAAAATAAATAAAAATAAAAAAGCCTTTGATTTCTTGCAAATTTCTTATAGATTACATTAAATTGAATTTGTAATTAAAATGTCATTAAGAATATAAATTAAAATAAAAAATTGATTTCAAATAAATAATTAAATAATAACATGCATAAAAACAAAATAAACAGTGCTTGCAAGAACCCCTCTCAGGTGAAGGCCTCCTCCAGAGTATGCCATTTTTCCCTGTCGCTTGCTAAGGTGATCCAGTTTTTTCCGGCTATGCGAGTAATGTCGTCTTTCCAGCGTGCGTGTGGTCTTCCTCTCTGTCTATATCCAGCAGGGCCAGGCCATATTGTTGTTTGTAACGTCCATCTGTCGTCAGTGGTTCTAGCTACATGTCCCGCCCACTTCCATTTTTGTTTTTTTGCGTAGGTAACAGCATCAATCACTTTTGTTTTTTCTCTGATTTCTTTGTGTAGAATTTTCTGTATCTTTTTGATGTTCATAAAGCTTCTTTCCATACCTCTCTGGCAAGTTCTAACTTTGTTTTTAACTTTGTGCGTGAATTTCCATGTTTGACATGCGTATGTCAGAGAAGGTAGCAGGCATGAATTCATTATCTTTTGTTTTGTTTTTACAGGGTACTGGCCTTTAAGCACCTCTTTATAACTCCAAAATTTATTCCATGTTTTTTGAACTCTTCTTTCAACTTCTTTTTCGTTATTTAAAGGATTGAATGAGATTTGTTTGCCTAGATGTAGCTCTCGACATATTCCAGCCGGATGTCATCTATTTTTATCATACAAAATACATTAATGTAATTGAGATAAAAAGCGCTCTTTAACTCTTTTTTTGAAAACAAATGTTGAGGGGCTGTCTTGTATAGTCTTTGGAATACTGTTCCAGAGCTGAGCAGCTTTAACAGAAAAAGAATTAAATAGAAAGGTTTTGGCCAAAAAAATACCCAGAGTCGCCAGCAACGAAATGCATATGTCGCAGGAATGTAGCGAAATCCGGTTATTCGCGAAATCCCTAGGCCCTTCGCGAAGAGCCGGATAACTGCGAAATGCATCGATTTATTCGCACATTTCCCGGAAATCTGCGAATTCGTTATTTGCATGGACATAAATCCAGGAAAACTGCGTATAAGGCGACACGCGGCTACGAAGCCGCCTACGCACCTGCTACGAAAGGTTCCATATGCAGCAAAGGTTCCATATGCTGATCAGGTGGTTCCATTCCATGATGGTGACCATGCTCATTCATGACCGTAACCTTGACCGTGACCGTAACCGTGACCGTGACCGTAACCGTGACCATGACCGTGACCATGACCATGACCATGACCATGACCATGACCATGACCATGAGCATGCGCATGACCATGAGCATGAGCATGACCATGAGCATGAGCATGAGCATAACCATGAGCATGACCATGAGCATGACCATGAGCATGACCATTAGCATGAGCATGAGCATGAGCATGAGCATGAGCATGAGCATGAGCATGAGCATGAGCATGAGCATGAGCATGAGCATGAGCATGAGCATGAGCATGAGCATGAGCATGAGCATGAGCATGAGCATGAGCATGAGCATGAGCATGAGCGTGAGCATGAGCATGAGCATGAGCATGAGCATGAGCATGAGCATGAGCATGAGCATGAGCATGAGCATGAGCATGAGCATGAGCATGAGCATGAGCATGAGCATGAGCATGAGCATGAGCATGAGCATGAGCATGACCATGACCATGAGCATGAGCATGAGCATGAGCATGAGCATGACCATGACCATGAGCATGAGCATGAGCATGAGCATGAGCATGAGCATGAGCATGAGCATGACCATGACCATGAACATGAACATGAACATGACCATGACCATGGCCAAGGCCTAGGCCAAGGCCGTGCCGTGGGCCGCTGACATGAATGAGTAGGCAATTGCAGGCTGAACCACCTGATCAGCATATGGAACCTTTGCTGCATAAATGGAACCTTTCGTAGCAGGTGCGTAGGCGGCTTCGTAGCCGCGTGTCGCCTTATACGCAGTTTTCCTGGATTTATGTCCAGTAACAATAACAATTTAATGTGCGAAATAAATCGATGCATTTCACTGGTATCCGCTCTTCGCGAAGGGCCTAAATTTCATGAACTAAGATTTCTTACATTCCTGCGACACATATAAATGGGTTGACTAGAGTGTTGCTATGTTATTAAAAAATATACAGGGTTGTAGCTCATCTAGTATAGAAAATATAAGATAAAATAGATAGACCTTATATGGGAGGCCCATCCAATGTTTACTCTTACGGCAGGTAGGTAGGATGTCAAATAAGTTCATAAAATAATATAATCGCGTATCTAGTAAAATGACCACTAGCAAAAATATGTTTGATTCAAAGATAAAAGGACCCTGTATATTTTTTTAATATCATAGCAATACTCTAGTGAACCCATTTATATGCATTTTGTTGCTGGCGATTTTGGGTTTTTGTTGTATGAACATTTAGCCAAGCCCTTTAGTATTCGCTCTAGGGCACGCCAGCACCTTAGTGATGCAGGTGCGCCTAGGACGAGGATCTGGAGGAAGATAATGGAAACGGGAACGGAGATAGTCAGGAGTGGAAGGATTATGAAGGATGTTGTAGAGAGTGGTCAGGATGGCGAAGTCTGATAGGTAGCCACTTAAGCTGAGCACGAAATTCAGATACATGATCAAACTTACGAAGACCAAAGATAAATCGTATTGCTAGATTTTGTAGGCGCTCAAGCTTATTAAGTAGTTCCTCCGTCGCATCCAGGTAACAAACATCAGCGTAGTCGAGAATTGGCAGAAGAAGAGATTGTGCAAGTAAGATTTTAGTTTTTAAAGGGAGAAAGTTCTGGAGTCGCTTAAGGGAGTGGAAGGAAAAATGCTTATGCCTGCTCACATCATTGATGTGTGCAAGCCAAGACAAATGACAGTCGAATATGACACCCAAGTTCTTAGCTTTATCTCTCTCTCATATCTAGGTATTACAAAAATATAAATATACACACACATAGGTACATTTTCAATTTATACATGTATCGTATGTGTAATGTAATGTATGTCTCACTGCAGGGCACTTGTTTGTCTCAATTTACAGTTATGCATTTGAGTTTTAAAATTACGTACCTTTAAAATGCACTGAAATTCCTAAAGTATATTGTAAAATCTATTGAGGCTACGAAGCCTCTACGCCGCGTAGCAACACGTAGCAGCCTCGCTCCGTGTGTAGCCTAAGCGTAGGCGATAAAAATATTCAACCGAAAATGTTCATCACCGTAAATATTTGGCGTCAATCGACATTTGAAGATCAGACGTCATTTTAGACCATAATAGAAATATGAAATTCGGCCAAATGTGACAGGGATAGATAGATTGCCACGCTTCCCTGACGTCAAATATTTAAGTTCTGCACATTTTGCGATGAACATTTTCGATTGATTAACACGTACTACCTACCTGCACTGTTCCCCACGCAGCAGCCTACCTACAAACAATTTGCTACGAGATATAGTGCTTATTTTATTTCATTTGTGTGAATCTCCAACTCCAGTAAGTAATCCTATTACGGAGATATGAATATCTTTGTAATAAAGGCAAACAATGTTTGCTATTTGTTTTCAGCTGAACCTTTTTGATAAATGAAACGAGAAGAATGTTAGACGTAGATATCAAAGCTTATCTTTGGCCTTTACGATTTTCTTCTTCTAATATTACTTTTTAATGTATTTTGATTACTTTTTGAAAACTGAGTAATGAAATAATTTGAATATTTTTAATATCAAAAGTTTTTAAAAGATATTTCAGCACATCCGGTGTAGTAATAAACCTGAAAACACTTATTCAATCTGTTGAAAAGTAATCATAAGGGAGTTCTGAACAGCTTAGGCAAGAAACAATCGTAACGTCCGTTTCTGCGTTATTTTTGCTATCGCATGCCTTAGAAAAATAGGATTTGCCACTTTATTGTTATACAAATAACGGTTTATGTAAAACGGAATAAGGTCGTCATTCGCAGGACATTCGTATCAAAATTCAAAAATCAAAATTCAAAATTCAATAATTTATTTCTCAGTAGGAATTTACAATATTCTCTTTAAGAAAGTCACAGTATAATTCAAACTTAAAAAAGAGAAAATTTCTAAAATTTTCAATTTGTGTTCCTACTCTAAACGCGACTCGGGATAAAAAATAAAAATAAAGGCACTGCCTCGGGGCTGGCCAGGCTAACCACACAGCATGTAACTTTATGACTCAGTGAATGACAAGTAAATGGAATTACATTCTGTCAATATTTTAAAAATTCATTCATTCTGTTCCATGTGTAAAGTTAGGCGGACCCCCTGGACAGGAAAATCGTCCTAACACATGCGATACGCAGCGTAAAAATAACGCAGAAACGGACGTTTCCCGCCTAAGCTGTTATTTTGTTCTTCAATAGTTTCGTAGGTGAGTCCCGTGTTTTTTTCCCTTAACATTAATTTATTACTTCGACCTACTCTGATGGAGGTCTTATTGAACTGAGAAATTTACGTGTGAGTGAAAAAGGAACGCCTGCATATTGTATTTTGTATGGACCACGGATAGTGAGTGATATGGGTTCGGCAACCAGAGAGGTTGGTAAGATAACTGCTGCAAATCCATTATCATTATCGCTATAGATAGAATCTTAAAAAATAAACACAAGCTGTGATGGATTAACATATGTACATTATCTATTATTTTGTTATAGGTACAATATACTTTCGAAATGAGTGTTTTAAATGAGAGATAAAAGACGTTTAGACACGTATAATATCAAAAAGTAACGGCACCTTAGTTAAACATAAAATAGAGAGTTTACAGAAGGATCAATCGACCCTATTTTGGATTTCCGCGATTGTCTTTTGTTACATAGCCACGGTTTCTACTGTAAAAAATCTCAAAGTATAATACCTAATATCAAAACAGCACAATCTGATACAAGAACGTAATATGATTTTGAGCCAATTTTAATCCAAGAAATGTGACGTCCATTGCAACAATCTTCTTAGTTGCCTTGAATACCTCTGAGATTCCAGTTCATTCTAGTTTACGTCAGTAAGCGTCAAAATCGTTCTAGTACTGAGTGAACTATCTGTAAGGGCGCCCCTAGCGCAGTCGTCCTGATTTGTGGTTAAAATGCTTTCAATGTCAGAGGTAAATCTCTGTCATCCCTTTTAAGCAACATTTTCTGTTTATATTCCTCTCAGCAGAACAGGCAGGTAAGTAATCTTTTAGGATACGTAGGATGCGAAATTGAAGATATAAAATTGGGTTTATTGTCTGATAAAAGGTTGTATATGTTACAATGAAAGGGAGAAGATATTGCCTGTACCCAGGACAAATTTATTTATTGACATGGGGTAAAAGAACATTGCTTTCTATATTGTCGCTGGCGGGCCCTAACGTTATTTATGTTGAAAGGTTGGGTTGTATCATGGCTTGTTGATTTCTTGCTGTTGCAATGTGTTTCATAAATATAATGGGTAATATTGACCTCACTATTTTTCCCGTGTGGTATCGGCTAAGAATACTGCCACTCCTAGTATGCTCAGGGTGCTTCGTAAAAGGCAGCGTAGAGTTTTTCACCTCGGCTGAATATTTGTCAACTATGGTCAATCGCATGGTGGCAATGATACCACCTACAACAGCATTCCCAAAGAGGTTTGACGACAGGCAGACGGCCGGTCATAAAACATAGCCAAATCCTTAAGCTATATTATTTTGTGCTCTAACAGTTGCTTCGACACCAACGATACGATTTGGGATAAGGGTTGGTAGATGATGATTGAGCATACTGTTTAAGATATCATTAAGTATTCTGTTTTTCATAGAGCTTTCTTTCAATGAGTAAAAAACACGCTTGCTGCCTGCTTTTGATACGACATCTACATGTTGTTTTTATGCAGGTTCAAAGATATTTTTCGATATGATCACGAAAGGAATTTAATATGATACGAGTGACGAACGTAAGGATCGAACTTGTATTCGACTTATTTTTAGTTAGACCTTAAAAATAAGTAAACTATAGGTAGAGTGCGCCTCACTGGGTATGAACTGTTGGCACAGGTACAAATACATCTTCTCTGTCCATCAGTAGCGACACGACGGTGACAATACTATTATTACATGTAGAATCTGTTCCAATGTTTCTAAGGCTTATCTATTTGACGTCAAATTTGTATGACATGTTACAATTTTCGCCTTTAGTGGTTGTCAAACGTGCCGCACAGTTTTAAGGTTATTAAAGCCCGCCTCATCAATCATAATGTAAAAGAAGTTGTAAAAACCACATGTAGAAGCACACATGAGTCATGTCATGTGACATGACGTAGCAGCGCTGTGCGATGGTCAAAGCCTGTCATGCGTTAGTTAAAATATGATAGCAAATAGGTATAGTGTTGTCGTACAGTCATACAGCACGTATAACCGTGGATAAGGGATCAGAACTTTTTAAACGTAGATAAATACATCGTAAAATGCACATTTTCTCTACTAAACATAGAGAAATCTCTGAAGTTACAAGTACGCATGTAGCGAAACTTTAACATGAAAGGACTTCAACGGGCCAAGTCTATACTTAGGTAGTTTAACTTAGAAACCTTTGAGACTGTGTCCCACATAACTTATAGAAACAGTCCCTCTAAATTGCTGCACAAGACGAAGTTCGCAGTTCATCAAATAGCTACCATGCAAATGTATGGTAATAGCAACAATATGGTAATGTGAACATGGGCCTCTACATATTGATTAGTTATATTACGGTCATTCGAATAGGTCATATTTGACAGCTGTCAGTTCCATACTAAAAGAAGTGTCCATAGTAGAAAAAAATGGACCTAAGTACCAGCTGCTGCTGCTGACCACCGACCAAATCAATATAGACACCGTGGTTGTCGAAAATAAGATAACAGAGCAAGATTTTTTGACAAGATATGCATGAAAGTGGTACGTATTGATAAGTGATATTTTCACAAAATCGTCGTGAAAAGAAATGAACTTATGCAGGAGTGCAATTTCAGGAAATTAAGTTTAATAACGATTGAACATCCTAACCTAACCTAACCTTTAAAAAAATACAAGTAATTTTGCTTTACCCATTAATCTGGTATTATTCTAGATCATACGAAAACAAATCATCAGTCCACAACACTAGAACTACCAGGTGGTTCTGCGCAGTGGTTCTTGTGGTCCTAGGGGAATTAATCTATTGTGTGAATGGTTTGTAAGCCGATTAATACCGACACAATATTGCATTAAATAATACCATGTGGTTATTATTTCAATACATCATAATACACACTTGTTTACCTACCTAATACCCACCGAAGCGTGTAAAATTTCATTCTCGTTGAATTTCATTGGATTGTTATTGCAGGTCTACTACTATAACAGCCACAATAAAGTCCACTGCTGAACATGGGCCTCCCTCTAGAGTTTGGAGGGGTATTTGCCATACTCACCACGATTAAATAATCTGATAATAATCATGACGTTTCTTTTGGTATTTTTTAACCCGCAATTAATGGACGGCCCCCTAGCGGTCAAAACTGAAAACTTTAGTATCATCTTTCCATTTTGTGACTTTTACAAGTCTACTTTAATTGGTACACCGAACCATCAGTTCTCTTCCCACCCAAATACATGATTAGGTAGGTCATTTGAATAACAACAGCTCTGGACCTATACACCTACGTACGACATAGTGGTATGGTAACTGTAGTGTAAGCTGTATGGCTTCACTATGTGCTATTGGAATAGCACGACTATAGTTACCACAACCTACTTTACTTCGAATTTATTGCTTGGTTACACACGGATCTCTTGTTCTTTTCCACGTGTGTGAAAGGGACTTCCGATTAGTCGCCAGTCAAAGTCGCTTCAGTGTCCACGCCCGTTTACAACACTTCCTACTACTTACTGGGTGAGGTCTAGATACCCATGAGGTGCTCAGATTTATTTAGTATTCATTTTCACAACGATGGAGATCCGGCAGTTATTAATTTACAACGAGATTCCAATCAACTCCACAATTTACTCATAATTTAATAATTTCTTAACATTCCAGGAATCTTCTAATTGTAATAGTTTTGATATTGTTTGGAGTTGTTTTTATAGGCTGTTATTCAAAGCAAGTTACTGTTTGATTAAGATTAATAAATGGAAACTTGGAATAACATTAATAATTATAGCTACCTAAATCCTAAATATACATACAACATTGGGTGTAAATTTCACAGGGTAATCTAACCACCGCACCGAAACGAACCTCTTAAACTACGTACAAGTTTTTATGAGTTTCCATTTCCATTAAAATAATGTAGTACCTCTTACACAATTTGTATAGGAACATGAAAATAATACGACCCTTGTACTTTAGATTATGTTTTTCATTTTGTAAAAGATAAAATCAAAACTTGTAGAAATAAACTTTAGTTTACTATTTTAGTGCTACTTCCTAGTTAAGTTTCATTTAATTGTTGGGCCATACTAGATGCTAGACTAGTAACTTTTGTAAGTGGGTCCTGTAGGTACTTTAAATTGGTGATGAATAAAATCATTATAATCACGCAGTTTGGTATAGTTAAACAACTATTGGAATGTTTAATAAATAATTATAATTTATAAGTAGAAGTTTGCGTACATAACTTAAATAGGCGTACACGATATAAACTTACAAGTTGTAGATATAAATAAGTTGTAACTTAGCTCTAGTCATAGAAAATGACTGAGCTCTAGTAGGTAAGCCTAGTATTTTGGTCGATAACTAGTCTAGAACATTATATAGGTAGGTGTGCATTCAATATGTAGGTATATATTACTATCCCAGCCTGTCCCTGATGTTTCTGTAGACTCCGTGAATTTCTGCTCCGAGTTGCTGAAAATAAAATAACTCATTTTAACAACTTTTTATAAGTTTGTGAAGAATTGAAGATAAGAGGATTCACCATTAGTAAACTTTCTGACGGAATGAATAGGTTCCAGATAAAATCTTTACTGGTACTTAAATTAGGATAAGAAATACGTCATGAAGATTCCATTAGATTATTTTACCTAGCTAACTATATGAGCCACTGGAAAGCCTGCCGATCCTCAACGGTACTGTCTGAAATCCCGTGTTCGTTTCGTAAGGGATTAGGGTACAGTTTCTGATTGCCTACTTACTTATCCAGCGCAGGACTGACGTCTTGTTTGAGAACCGTCTAAGCCACCATGGTTGTGAACGTGCCACCAAACCACCGAGGTTGGGAGGGGTTTTAACGTAATAAAATCGATTTTGATGTTTTAATGGATCCTATCCTAGTCTCTAAGAATGGCGCAGCGCAAAAGAGGGGCACCTTTGCCCATCTGTGGGACATCGAACAGACTACACGAAAAATTAAAAAGTAAACAAAGATATAAATATCAGGGACGTTTCACATAGCGCCATTTAGCCGCAAACAAAATCACGCCTGTAATTATGTGAACAATATAGCGGATTTACACACCCATACATATAGATACCTTTTGTAAATACATAGGTACATATTATACTTACACAGAAAACACAAAAACTAAATACAAATATTTGAAAATCTTTGTGTCGCTGGGGATCGTAATCACGACATTCGGCGTGGCAGGCAAGGGTACTATCCACTTCACCATCGGGCCAGTCATTTCAAATGAAGGTACTCACTGCTCCTCTAAGCACCTGTCCAGGTTTGACCCTGGGTTCAGGATTGGGCTCAGGGGCTGCGTACACCCCGGCGAACGCCGCTACCATCGCTACCAGCGCCAAAACTAAGCTCCACAGCTTCATTGTAAGATAGAATACTACTGGATACTACTACACAAGCACACAAGACAAGCGATGCTAATGGTTACGGGTTAAAAACTGACAAGCTTTTATATGAATCGGTCAAAGAGTATTATTTCCTCAATGTTTCTACGATTACAATTTCCTGCCTCGCACTGCGAATAACGGTTTTTCCGTTATCACTTGAGTTTTCCTCGATCGCAGATAAAGTGTTTTTACTTACTTACTAAAGATGTTTAAGGATATCACGAACAGGATAGTACGGCAGGTACTATAGTATCAATTATTAGTACCTACCTTAAGAAGCTTGTAGATCGGGTCAAAAATACTATACTGCGTTCCAAGACTCAAATCGCCGATGTAGCCTTTACCGCCGCAAAGCTCAAGTGGGATTGGGCTGGTCGTCTGCCGCATGCCCTAACGATCTATTAGGCCAAAACAACAGCCATATGGAACAAAGTCGATAGACGTCGTCGCGGAGGCCCAGACGCAGATGGCGAGACGAATTAGACGGGTTTTCCAAAGACTGGCATACGGTGGCACAAGATCGTGATCAATGGAAGAAAGAAAGGGAGGCCTTTGCCCATCAGTGGGATCCAGACGGCTAGATAAGATAAGATAAGATAACCTAATAATATTTTAAGAATATTATAAATGACTATGACTAGAATATGACTGATGAAGATGAGATGAATTATACCGAAATAGCAGTGGCGAAGAGTCCGTACATGCCGATTCCCATCGGCTTCCCTTCAGTAATTTACAAATCCATACTCTAATGAATACTTTAATTGTACATTTGTCGCTAGCCTATTCGATGAAATGGACACTTACTGCGAAATAGGTACCCAGAAAAAGTAATGAACGGTTTTGTCTCCATTTCATTTTTATTTGATTACAATAAAACATTATTATGAAGCAACATAAACTAAATAAACTGTCCTAGAAACCTGTACTACTATGTATTCTGTGCCGCAATTTCAACTTCGCACATCTTTGTGATGAAACTGATGAAGTAAAAATAAAACTTTTGATAAGTAGGTAAGTTAGGTGAAGCGTTTTTCTTACAAACGTTGGATAACTTGGTGTTCCATACGAAGAGAGAGAGATACAAACAAAAAACTGAAATCCAACGACCTATGGAATTTTTTTGAGTTAATGAATAATACCAATGGACCCAAAACATATCGCAAATATAATCAAAATATACCTTTGCAACATCCATTGTTGTAAGATAAACATGTTTAAAAAATCTCGCCAGAGAAATCAATCAAACGGACCAGAGAAATCAAACTCGTCGAATTTCGTTATTTGTATCATTTCAGTCATTATTTAACATGGCTGTTGTCTGCTCGAATTAGAACTAGAACCAAAGGCAGGAGTTACCGTGTATTTCTGCTCGCAGGTCCCTGAACTTAGTATGAGGCTAGCGTGGCTGTTGCCTGCTTGAAGTGATAGGCTTACTACAGAAATAGCCACCAGAAGGCTAGCGTGGCTTTGTCTTCGCAGCTTTGTACAGAAGCGGCCAAGACTAGCCACCGGATTCTAGGATAAGATGTTGTCTGCTCGCTCTTAGCAAGAAGCGCACAGAATTGGCCATTTTATAACATGGTGTTATTGCTAAACGCTAAGAGAAATTCAACAGAAATACCATGGCAGCTAGTGTGGTATTGTCCGCTGCGAATGTGAGAAGCAACAGATAGCCATTTAGCAGGTAAATTGATCTGTTATCTGCTCGCAGCGCTGCAGTCGAAGCGGCCATGGACAGCTACCTGGCAGGCTGGCGTGCTGTTGTGCTCGCAGCGCAGCAGAACGACCATGAACTAGCACCGGAGGTGGCGTGGCTGTTGTCTGCTCAGGTCGACGCAGACCAAGCCACTGGTGCAGATAGCGGGCTGTTGCCTGTTCGCATTACTATGAGCAGAAGCGACAGACTAGCTAACGGGCAAGCAAAAATGGCTGTTGTCTGTTTGTTGAGCTCGACACAGACCTAAACCGGGCAGGCTAGCGTTGCTGTTGTCTTCTAGCAGAGCTGTGAGCAGAAGCGACAGACCTAGCCGCAAACAATACATGGCTGTTTGTCTGCTCGCAGGCTCGCCAAGACCCTAGCCCCAGGAATCTACGTGGCTGTTGTCTACTCACCTTTTGTAGAGTCCACAGATCTAAACTAAACTTTTGTGGCTGTTGTCAGCAACTGGCGCTGTAAAGCGGCAAGACTAGATCAATCAGAGCGTGGGTTGTCTAAACATTACAGAAAGCAACAACAGACCTAGCCACCGGGCAGGCTATTATTGTTGTCTGTTTCACTCGCCACCCAATATACCGGGCAGGCTAATTGCTGTTGTCTGATAGCAGCATTGTGAGCAGAAGATCCACATAATATCGATAAGTGTGTTTCTTTCACCGGTCGCCATAGAATAGAAAATGGGCATCACTTTCTTTATCTGTAGCAGCTGTGCCAGAAGCGCATAACTGTACAGCCAAGCCACCTGGCTGTTATCAAAAGCAGCGCTGTGAGCAAAGCGAAAGTAACCACCACGTGCAGGCTAAACGTCTGTGTCTTCGCAGCGCTGCGTTAGAAGTATTGCAGATCTAGCAACCTAGCAGGCTACGTATTGTTGTCTGCTCGCTGACTGTACCAGAAGACCACAATTAGCCACGCAGGGTACATGGCTGTTGTCCAAATAATGTACAGACTTTGTACAACTAAGCACATGTAAATTTGTTGAATAAATTGAATTGAATTGATAGCCACTGGGCAGGAAGCTTGGTGTTATCTGCTCATGAGCTCGTCACAGACTGATTGATATTTCAGGCTATTTTTGATTCTGCATCCAGAAACAAACCAGAAAGCAAAAAGTAGTGATTATTTAGAATAACCCTTGTGTAAAAGCGATTTAATCGTTATTACACAACAGCTCACGACCAATGAAAGCTAGTTTCTTTAACAAAATCACAACATATGACTGATCAATTAATTATTAACTTTACCAGAGAAATCAAATGTATGGGTGTGCCAAGCCAGAATAACGCTTGTTACCTCATGAATCCTAAATGTAACATAGTAATGTGAACCGCGCTGCTGCGGCGTTACTGATCTTTTGAGCGGCCGATGCCGACAGCGTACTACAAAGACTAGTGATGAATTGCGATGTTTTTACGCCCAGAGAATCCCAGGATTTTACGCGACGAGACATTTTATTCAGTAACTCGCTAAACTGTTATAATTATGGTTAAATATTAATTGTAGTTATAAACTAGCAATAAAAAGTAGGTGAAATCGTCACAAATTCGTATCATAAATAGTTATCGAAATAAACCATGAATGTAGCAAGTAGCTTTCGGACACGCCAGAGAGCGTCAATTTGAGGCATATATTTTTATAAAAAAACATAATTCCCTATAATTTTTTAATTGCTTCTCAATGCAGTAATAGCCGTACTAACCATATAAAAATACTGTTTCTTATAATAGCAAGATGTACAAACTTCAGGCCAATATTGATTTCTCGGTGCTGAAGAAAAGACCATATAAAACAAAAACTAAATCAACGAAGCACACGCTGCACCCGTCTTTTTGTCGCAAATATAATCAAAAATATTTATTGCAACATCCATTGTTGTAAGATAAACATGGGATTTCTGCTGAATTTTTTTTTTCAGGCTGAGGCGAGAAACATCGCAATGTTCGATTCATTCGATTAGCCATCCTGTCTTCATACGGATACGGTTTATGTCAAACGGCTTCGCACAACGCTGCGTCGATCGACCGATCCGTCTGTCAAGCCGTTTAACATTCACCGTATTCGAATGAAATAAGAAAATAGAACAAATGACGCAAAGGCGGACGTTACCGTGTGTTTCTTTCCTAAGTCCATTTAACTTTTGTATGAGGAACGGTCCACCTTGAGTAAGAGGATTACTAAACAAAATAGGCTGACACAAGAAAAGCAAGAAATGGCTTTTAAGATTTAAAAAGGTATGAAACTTTTGAAATGAAAGCTTAATTTTGAATAGGAGCTACTGTTATTTTATTTTCGCTTTTCCTTAACCATACCTACCTACGAAAAGGCGCACAAAATTTAACATTTTGAATAAAATGATCTTATTAGTTAAACATAAGGAAAATTCAATAGGAAATACCATGGCTAGCTAGTGGGTATTTTCTTACTGCGATTGAGGAAGTAAACAGATAGCCATTTAGTACAGGTAAATTGATCTATTATAAAAGGCCACTCTTTCTTCGATAGATATCATAGCAGCCTTGCCTCTAGTGTGCTCTTGTAGTAGTATCCAGTAGTACTGTTATCTCATAATGAAGCTGTGGAGCGTAGTTTTGGCGCTGGTGGCGATGGTGGCGGCGCTCGCCGGGGTGCACACAGCCCCTGAACCCAGGATCAAACCTGGACAGGTGCTAAGAGGAGCTGTAAGTTTCTTTCTTATTATTATGATATGAAAATACGTCATCGAAAAGTCTGAAATAATTACGGGAAACAAAAATAAGAAATTGAAAAAATGTTAGCTTCGACCGGGGCTTGAACCTGGAACAAAACCATGCCGCTGCTCTGTCACTGAGCTACCGGCGCCTGAACGACCCTTGCCTTTTCAATATCTTTATTCTATCCTGATTCCTCAAGTCAACATGAATCACAGTAACCTACACTATCCTCTACCCTCTTCATATTTTGTAGATAATAATAAACTAAACTTTTGTTTTTGTTTCAGCAACTCGGCGCTGAAATCCACGGCGTATACAGATCAATCAGAGACAGGGTTGGATAAATAACAATTACGGCTAATATCTAATCTTCCTATCAAACCTGACCTATTATTGTTTTGTTTCTTGTTCTACTTACCCATTTATATTGTGGTTCCTAATAAATTTTTATGAAATACTGATTTCATTATTATTTTCTCGAAGATCCTACATAATATCAGTTTACTTTTCTATAAGGTGTTTAATTTCAAAGCGGAAATTAAAATATTAATAAGAAAATGAGCACACTTTCCTATTATCCAGAAAAATATTTGCCTGAAGGCATAACATGATATGGCCTACCTCTAAATATATATACCTACCTAACCGTGTATCAACGATTCACCTATCTGGGGAGCGTCGTGGACCCGTTAGGGGAGCAGAAGCCGATGTAGAAGCGCGCATCAACAAAGCCAGAGCAGCATATGCGCAATTGAAGCCAGTTTGGACGTCCTCCATTATCACCCGCCGCACTAAGATCAGAGTATTTAACTCTAATGTCAAGTCAGTCCTCCTGTACGGATGAGACATGGCTCGTCAAGAATAAAATGGAGTAGACTCAGGTGTTCGTGAACAAATGCTTGCGGCGTATACTGGGATCCACTGGCACGAACCATCTCTAATGCAAAATGTGGCGAGATAACGACCAACAACCCATCGACAGGAGATCCTTTTAAGGGTGGCGCTGGATTGGACATGTGTTGCGAAACCAGACAACCATATTTCCAAACAAGGTCTAACGTGGCAAGCCTATGGAAGAGAAGACCGGGTCGCCCCGTACCACCTGGGCGATCAGTTGAAAAGAAGCTGCATCAACTGGTCTCAGCTGGAAAGAGCCTCCAGCCACGGCGCAGGATCGACAGCAGTAAATCTCTTCTTCGAGCCTATGTCCAGATGAGGATAACAGGACTTCATCATCATCATCATCAACCGTGTATCAAAAGAAATAGCTAAGAAAATAAAATTAATTTCACGTGTAGTAAACGCTTTGAACGAACACGTGAGCATTTTATCAATATCAATTATACTCACTGATATACCTAGATACTACAAATTAGGGAAACGGCGATACTTCGTGTTCGTTACAACTTAATAATTGCCTGCAGGGTTCATGTTTGTGTCCAAAATAATGTACAACTTTGTACAACAAAGCAAATAAAAATTTGAGTAACTGAAAACTTCACATGTTTTATATTCCACTGATTATGAAGACTTAAGGTGTCAGTCAATTTGATGCTACATCAGATAAAACCAAGCTTGAAAGCAAATTCTTGGATCCCAGCACCAAAAGAACTGAACTTTTAGCTTATCATCTCAGTAATGTTATGATCTACCAACAAAGTGTACCTCATACGCGATGTAAGGGATAGCTCTCCGAATACTGATAGGGTGCATTCAGAATTCAGATCATGTAACTGACCAACATGGTCTGAATGTACCTTACCTATGTCCTTTTTACCCTACATACCTAACCGGTCGTGTGTGATGTGATAGCAGTTGTCAAATCAGTGTTAACCATACATTAGGGGTCCTATATTGGACGCCTCACATAGTAAACCGTGAACCACAGACAAATGAAACCTTTTTCGCGCAGCGCTACTAGAACTAGACACGCCTTTTGTCAAAATTTCATACAAGACAAGCCTGTCATTTTTGAATGTTTTTGAACGAGTTTGTCATTTGAGGCAAATTTGAGGTGATAGCTCATTTAACCGTTCCATACGCGTCATATTTAGAAATTTTGTATGAAATTCTATGCCTCAAGTGCTGTGCGTACGGTTCGGAAGACAGAGTGCGTTCACCTTAAGTGTTGCCACAACCGTCTTTTCAAAATACACATATCCGTCGCAAAACCTAAATTTGGAGTGTGAAGTTGAATAAAAAAAGAGACTGAAAATGGCCCCTTTATCCCTTGGCCACCTCTGGTCCACCTGGTGGCCACGGTACGTTATTTTTCCTGTGGTCAGGACAGGTGTCAGCTGTCACACAAAAAGTGGTTTATATCGGAAACTATGCATGCTAGACTATTAGTTTCTTTGGAAAATTTGTAGGCCTTAACAAGATCTACATGACAGAGTGTCAGCTGTCATACTAAAAGCGTTTAAATCAGAAACTATGCGTGCTAGACTATTAGTTTCTTTGGGAAAGTTACAATGCCTTAACGAGATCTACATGACAGTGTCAGCTGTCAAACTAAAAAAGTCGTTTATATCGGAAACTAAGCGTGCTAGACTATTCGTTTCTTTGGGAAAGTTGTAGGCCTTAACGAGATCTACATGACAGGTGTCAGCTGTCACACTAAAAAGTGGTTTAAATCAAAAACTATGCGTGCTAAACTATTAGTTTCTTTGGGAAAGTTGTAGGCCTTAACGAGATCTACATGACAGGTGTCAGCTGTCACACTAAAAGTCGTTCAGAGAATGGGCAGCAAAATTTTCTGTGATACATCACCTTGAACTGCGCTTGCCAATCCATGCCAAGCGTAGTGAGTATAAATACCTAATAAGGAATGTCTAGCGGTAAACCAAATTGGCAGGCTATATTGCTCAAAGGGCGTCTCTATCGGGGACCGCGAATGACGTTTTGGTTCTCTGTGCCGTGAACCGCGCTTTATTCGCGTTGTTAAAAAGTGGATATGATAAATCGTGCGGAAAATCTTTAATGGCATATTGAAACAGCTGAAATTCCGCGATTCGTTTACCCCATTGAAGCCAATAACTGCGATTTGACGTGATCATAAACCGCAAACAGCGCGGCGCATGACAGCCAATATACGAATAATAGATATCTGTCACAATCACAACCGCAATTCAAAGATAGGTAAGTACCTATGCGGTTTTCTCTAGAATTTATGATTATCTTTTAGTCAAGTTCCGGCAAATTAGCCATCGCAAAGTCACGCGATGCCGTTTTACGGGCATTGGGCAATGACGAAATTCTTGAAAGTTTTAATTCCAGATATAAGACCTTACGTATCAATAACAGACAACAAGTACGAAATACGATTAAGGCCCCCAAGTATGTACTTAATATTATGTCTATCAATTTAAATCGTCCCTATTTATTTGCAAATAACGATGTCTATAGGTAGGCCGTTTCCTCCTAAAATCGAAAGTGCGGGAAATTGATTCGGCTTGATCCGGGGGCGTAGGATTTAATTAATTGCTTGTTTCTATAATTAGATTTTATACAATGTTTTGTCTATTCCGTATTAATTAATTACTTGATATTACAGCGCCTTTATCCTTATATAATGGCTTGAAAGTTGATATAAAACTTGGTTGTTAGTAATAGAGGTATATGAGCTTTTATTAAAGGGAGGTTGAGTAACGTTCATGTAATGCCTTATAAATTAAGTTTAGATATGAAACATCAATTTATAGTAAGTACTTACCTATACGTAAAAATATTTCCCCGCTGAACATATTACATTATCGAGACATTATGCCTCAAGACCTCTTCTGTCCATAATGGACAAATCATTAATTCTAAATAAATCAATACAAACAATAAGCTTGAAGAATAGGTACGCAACGTAGGTATCAGCTTTTTTTAAATTCCAAGGACCTACCCAACTGTTTCGAATTTAGGAAAAACTTTTCAATGAAAATCCTCTTTGTAGAGACAAAATTCGATAAGCTCGCTCGCTTTTTTCAAGTTCTTATTTCCAAATTGATTCTAAGCTCAGACTCAATGAATCGAAAACTTAAAATCAATTTGTACTTTCGCAGTTATTTTTTGTCGGATTTTATTTTAAAGTAAATTGGAGTGGGCAGAGGTGGGTAGAGTTACATAAATTACTTATTCGGATCCCCAATTTGCATAGTGCACAATGGGCGAGGTCCAAACGTCAGCTACAATTACAAAGCGTTGTTTTGTTCACGTTTCAGCTGAATTTATCGTAATTGGATTCACAAAGTTTGCCGCGGTCGTTTTTCTGGAACCTACCATTTGGCGAAGATCACACTTGCCGCATCTCCATAAAGCCAAGTGGAAATAAATAGAACTTTTCTTCCATTTTCTCGGTAATAGCGCCATTATTTCAAAAAAATAATACGTAAATCGGCTCTTTCAAGGCGTCAGAGACATGGTCAAAGACACAAACACGATGATAACGAAGTTCCATACAGCATAATTGGCTTAGGCCAACAATAAAAAACCGGCCAAGAGCGTGTCAGACACGCCCACAAATAGGGTTTCGTAGTCAACGTTTAAATATCAGGTTTTTCAGCATTACAAACTTAATTTTGTTGCTGGTTTGTTAGCAGCAGTATGATGACCAACCGCAAATAGAAAAACTCAATTTTTCTGAAACCTTTAAAGTACGATATCCGTTATAGTTTCATTGTAAGCTATATTCCATATTTATTTCAAATTTTTAGCGTTTATACTGAAGTTACAGCTGGAACAAATTATGGGTCAAAACGCCCTTTTTAAGCAAATATCTCGTGACAGAAACATTTTAGTGACTTTGTTTCAAAGAAACCTCACCTTAGTTTTAAAAGCCTATTCAACGATACCCTACTCAATATAACAGAAGAAAAAAATTTTGACCTTTTCACTTGTAGGAGGGGGTCCAAAAACTTATTAATATTTTTTCTTAACATTTCTATATTTAGGTCAACGATCTATCTTCTCACCAAATTTCATGTCAGTAGCTCTAAAACTTGAAGATATGAGGCGCGGCATACAGACCACAGACAGACAGACAGACAGACAGACAGACAGACATGACGAAACTATAAGGGTTTCTAGTAGACTACGAAACCCTAAAAATGGTTCTTCAACTGCACACTTTATGAATAAGGTTTTTATGAGACACAATGTTTAAAGTTCAAAGCCTGAATGTGATTTTCCCGCGCATATTTTTTTTCTCGAATTGAACGAAAGCATAGCCAATTTTCCAGAAGCAGCTTCCCATTAAAAAAGCTAACTGACATTGTTGGATAGGATAGAGTAGACCTTGTTAGCTGTAGTATTAAAGTTGCAACTATTCGCTAGCAGGCTGCTTTTTTCATGTAAACAAGTTTGACTAATTTGTTGGCAAAGCTAGCCACAACAGTGCTGCAGAGTTAAAATTTAGGGTCAGTTGCAACCGAGATCTGATGATAAAGTTCACTGTCTTTAACGGGATATAGTTATGCTATGAATCAGGAAGCAAAATACAGTCGAGGAGCCCGTCGATACACCTACTTCGCACGACCTCATACAACAAAATAATGTCTTTTACGTACCGGCAATTTTGCAGGATCGATCGGATCACACACTAAGTAAACAATAATCTCCGAGAAACAAGATCCTGTTAAGCTGACAAATGACTGACTGACGCTGGTGTCTGAAAAGTTTACTACACCCGTCCCTGTGTTTACCCTAGTTTACCCGATTTGAAATGAAAATACATTATTTCCTCGCGTCACGTTTCGGTGTGATCTGACCCTTAGACTGTCTATCAAAATAGTTGCACTGCACATCGCTAAAACTTTCGACAGCGGCTGTATCCGTTCAGAAAATCAAATCATGTGGGTATTGCTGTTCGTGCTGGCATACATACACAATTTATGGTCGGTTGTTTGGTAGGTATACACCTACTGACCTGTCTAGCATGAATCTATCTGTTGGTGGTTGGACAAGCACGTTCTTGCGTGCTAAAAACTTCATAGTCGGTCGACTATGAAGGCACAAACGTTTAGATTTCTGGCATGAGGCTGAATTACAAAAACTAGAGTACCGAGTTGTTACAAGATGCGTTTGAATTCAATACTTACCTTCTAAGTTTCGTTAAACTGTGTAATTATGATAAAGCACTACAACTACCTTTTATGACTTTTTTTCAAAACCGTGTGTTTCTGGTCTAAGTAGGTAAATAAAAGAGACAAAACGTGCAATTATCTGTACCTTTTTGGGACAGAGAGAAGAGATTATGATAATGAATCATCTAATTACCTAATAAGAGCCTCTATATCACGAGACAAGACGAATATACAGTAGTTAAGTCTCCCCGGATCAAATAAAAGCACCTTTAGAAAGGTAGAGGTGCTTAGACAGGGATTAAGGATGTAGGTCCACCGTCTTTACGAAATGGAAAACCTACAGTACTATTCACATACCTCTTGGAAACCTTTGCACCAGGAAACGGCTTGGAGGTGGGTTATTTGACTGACAAGGGTTCTTGCTTATTTTATTTGTGCGTTTTATTTTACCACTAGCTTTCCGCCCGCGGTTTCACTCGCGGTATTTATCTGTTTGGTCTAATAAAAAGTTTTAAATACAAATGCATTTAAAATCCAAAATTTTGAAACAAATTGCATCAAAGATCGCGAACTGGAGGTGGAGTTCGACTACTCGACAACAGATGGCGCCACTACTTGAGGGATAGTAAAAGCCCTTATATCTATAAAAATACGCCCTTTAAGTTAAAACGGGAACTTTCTTGTTCAAGGGGAGACAAAGGGCTATTGCACAATACAAGTCCCTTTATCGTACCGTTTTATCGGCACGTATATTTTATCAACTTAGTTTTATTATATAAATAATGATGATATTTATTTACCTACCTAGTCTTATCTTATCTCCGACCTGACACTCTTCATTTAACAGGCCTTTGTCAAGCTCCGATCCGATACCGGATCTGAAATACACCTGCCTAGTACAGAGACGCTCGAAGGTTGATCTAATTATTACCCCTCGACAGACCTATCGGGATTTCTGGCTTGATTGTAAAAGGCTCTGACACATAGGATTGTGAGAAGGCAAGATAGACTTTCAAAGGCCAACTATTGCAAGCCACTATGCAATGTCAAAGCTATTTAAGTTTAAACTACCTAGATGACCAACGTACATCAAAACTGTGTTCTTCAAAGATCCAAGCGATAGAGAAACACACGCAATGTCCATTTGTACATCTTTCATTCGATTCTCCACCCTACCTTCAAACAAATACGGATTATGTCAAACGGCATTGCACAACGCTGCGTTGACGGATGCGTCTGTTAAACCGTTTGACAAAAAACGTATTCGTATTAAAATAAGGAGGAAAATCAAACAAACGACTTACAAACGCAAATCAAGGATCGCAAATCCTAGTACCAAGGTCCTAGTATCAAAGTAGGTAAGCACTTTGACAGCCGTTGTGGCGCAGTGGTTAGTATGACTGCCTGCCAAGCAGAAGGTTCCGGGTTCAATTCCCGGTGGGGTCACTCACAAAGTTCCCAGTCTGGTTAGGACATTGCAGGCTGAACCACATGATTGTCCGAAAAGTAAGATGATTCCGTGCTTCATATGGGCACGTTAACCCGTCGATCCCGGTTGCTGTCTATGATGGCGGTCGTTACACAACCATGTCAGAGGCCTGCTACTTGCAGTAGGCGGTTGAAAAACTCTGACACCAGGGTTCATCGGGTCGTTGAACGACTCAGTGTCCCACACGTGCCCACACTAAGAGAGAGAGTAAGTACTTCCACATCGAGAGGTAATAATTAATAAGACTTACCTCCGAAACTTTCTATTTCTGGACAGGAAAAGGAAGCGAGACTTTTGTTCAAGCGGATTACTTTCTGTGAGTCGCAGGAAATGAGTATCTAAATCAAATATCCGTTTACTTATACAAAGTCGGATTATTCCGGTTCTGTTGGTGAGATTGATGAATTATTTTATCCTTGTACTATCGGCAGCTCTTCAAGTTACCCATATATAAATGAGGACCTAAACAAAGTCAACCAAAATGCCATTGACGTGGTTACTTTTTGGGCACATAAACTGTAGTCTGGGGTTCTCAGGCTCTGACCCGGAAAGAAGAAGAATTGACATTAAGAGATATCAGCCATCTTTTTCTTTTTCTTTTTCGAGTGGGACGACCCGATGAACCCTGGTGTCAGAGTTTTTAAACCGTCTACATTAATCAACCTACCTATTCAACAACCTATACCTACTAAACCAGAACAGTATTGACCCCATATTTCTTCTTTCGTATGGGGCACGGAGTCAGACAACCCGATGAGATTTTGGCATCGTCATCACATCACACCCGGAACGGGACGGAAGATCGAGTTGCTCGAAGCATCACACCTATCATTTTATTATGACACCTATTTGGGTCTAGCCAGGCAGGATGTCAGCTGAAAGCAAACGCCGGAATATGCATTAATTATGTCGCCACTATAGTACTGTATATTATTTGGTATTTTTTGGGGCAAGCTCCACAGATCGTCAGCCGTTATCGATGCGACGTGCGTCGAACGCATGTAGCTTTGTTTGTTCTGTTTTATACATTTTAAATGGAAACTGTTTCAAGCGTCGCGATGTCGCACGTCTCACGTTTCCGACGATCACTCGTTTGACAAATGCCATTTTATGTCTCGTCTCTCTACAACCTTTTTGCTCGTCTCACTAGTAGGAGTTTTATTCATATCTGCTTTGTAATAGGTACTTATGTGCTTATACCTACTCACTATCTCCTTGGAGACGTATTAATATGTCGTCTACATAAACCTATTACTTACCTGCCGAAACACCTTCTTCTCATATTTAAAAGCTTAGCTCTTGTCGGTGGAGAAAAACCTACTATTTGTGGCTATACTCAATTTATTTATTTCCGTGTGCCATGATAAGGGTCAATAAGTTGACAGCTATTACAGGTAGGTACCTAAATCTCACCTGCACTTACTTAATCCTGTCACAGCCAGATTCTTACTGATAGTATACAGTCTACCTATTTTCGACTAGGCCTAAGATTTTGCGAAATGCCAAAGTTTAGACTCGCTACGAAAGTCGTAGCATGCTCGTAGCTCGAGCGTAGCATGAGAGGAATGTTCTAAGTTACTAAGTAGGTAGGTAGGTAAGGTACCTATGTATATTGTCTCCTTTTAATTTTCTCCGTGTTGGCTTATGCCAGAATATTGCAAACCCACACTCAACTTTGCGGGTAATGTAGATACCTGGCAGGTACATAATGGCCTTTGTAGCTAAATTACAAAAGCTAACATGCTATGTATTTATGGACACGCTTTCATGTTTCCAGCGAACTTATTATCTAAGTTCTTTATATTTTTAGTAATATTTGAATGTTGCAGATAACTGCCTCATTTCCAGTCCTTATTAGATAATATTATAATATTTGAATATACTCGTACCTACAACCAAATACTATTATCTTAGAAAAGACTGAAATTTACTTCAATCATGATGAAAGAAGATAGCTATTCTTTAGATAATTTTACTTTACAAGCCAATAAAAAATACAATTATAATCATCTGAGGAATCAAAGACGAAAATTCTACGAATATTCTAATTTCTTTAATAACATTTATTCTTCCTATTTCTTTTCTTATGCCTTTATAATTGCCTCCACGTGCGTCGGTCTACAAAGTCGAAATATCTTCGAAAATGTAATAAGATTTTCTCTTTATGATCTCTAGGCAGAAACACGGGAAGATATGATGAAAGGGTCACGAAATAATTAAATAAATGCAATAAGTCATTTATCAAACAAAATTTATACATTTTACCTTAAATATTGCTCTCTCAGACTTCAATAAATATTCTACAGAGTGAAGCAATTTTAATCATATCATAGGTAACCAACATTTCTGATAGGGACACAAAGAAAATCCTTTAAAAATAACAATTTTATGTAGGACGGTCCCGATGGCTTAGCAGTTAGTACCTACTCCTGTCTTCTACGCCGAGGGTCGTGGGTTCGATCCCCACAGACGCAAATATTTGTTAGTAAATTTTAAATAGCTATTTGTATTTAGTCTGGACACAAATTAGGAAAACGGCGCGCGGGCGAGTTGTCTGGGTGTTATTTATACGTGTAATATTTGTGCTAGTGTCAGCTATCTAGTTCCCATAGTTAGATGGCGCTGTGTGCATTGCCCTGCCTATGATGTTTATTTAAGTATTTAGATACGTAATTATGAGTTGAATCCAATTTCAACACCCAGGAAGATATTACTTAGATAACAATTATATATTTTTGATGAAGTGTAATTTGAGAAATGCTTAAGTGCGGTAAAAACCTTAATTCTGTGTGTCAAGCTTTTAGACAATTACCTAGCTACCTACCGGATCTGGCAAAACACCTGAGAATATAGTAGGTGAAATTGTTTCTCCTTCATGACAATTTTGCTACACCCTATAAGATTAATTGCGCATTCTGTTTGATAAATGGGAGCGTTGTAATTTGTCTGAGATTGTCAGCGCCCTGCGTTCTCAGAGCAAGGAATTATAAGGCGTAAGCTCCACAGAGTAGACGTGAGATGTGAGACGTGCGACATCGCGCCATCCATATTTTTGTTAGAGCATTTCATAATTATTATTTTTTTTTTGCCTATTTGACCGAACGGCTTCTGCCGAAAATTTTGTGCATTATGATTATGAAATAGAAATGAGAAAGCTATACACACGTGAGACACGCGTCGCGTCAATGACAGCCGACGATCATTTGTCTGACAGATGTCATCTTAAGTCTCACGTCTCACGCCTGGGTACTCTATGAACCTTGCGCCTAAGTAAAAACTTTAGAACTAAACGTATTTTATTCTTTGATTTTATTAGTATTAGTAGTATATTCCATTCGCTTAGATATTGTCACACTGAAAATTCAGTTCCATACAAAATATGAAATTCTCTAAAAGAATGACATTATCACAGTGCAACTCTGTAAGCCATTCTGAGCGAATGGACTATACAGAGGAACACGGAACATCAAAGGAAGATTGCCGAAGAGGTGGAATGATAAAATCAAGGCTGAATAACTATGAAGAAAATTAGTAGTGGTAGAGGTAGGCAGTTCACTGACCTAGTAAATGATCTTTTAAAAATTTTGTTGTACTTGTACCAGACCGTAAATGAACTGCTTGCAACGCAGTTTTTCATGGCTTCATCATACCTAGTTATTCCCTTTGGGCCATGAGGCTACGCTTATTAACCGGGCGTCGCGACAACGACGCCGTCAAAATTTGACGATGCCAATGTCGCTGCGGTCTTGTAGAAAAACCCGACCGCATCAACTGACAGCGCCATACAAATCCAAAGCTTCTCAGCGCGCTGATAACGTGACGGCGACACGCCGGCGTCGTTGACGCTGAAGCTCGGTCTTTCTGGTATCCCCATACAAACCCCTTACAAACCAGTCATTTGACAGCGACAACGATGCCGCCGCGACGCCTGGTCTTACTTTGGTCCGGGGCTGCGTCACGGCTCCCTGGATCGGTAAACAGGATGAAAACGAAAACTGTCAAAATAGAGACTCTCTGAAATCCAATAAGGCACCTTATTTGCCGATACCCAGTAGCTTCATTGGTGCCTTCGACTCTTCCGGCTCGTAATTGACTTACCCTTGGCCTGGACACAGATTGTTGACGCCCAAAACAAAGTTACTTACTTAGCTACTTAGAGGGAGTACGTACTTTAAGCAGCTTAGTTTGACCCTCGCTTGCAATTTGTATTGCCGATTTTGGTAGGACCATCGGATGTCGGATGTTTATGTTTTGATAGGATATCTAACCATAATTTTCACGGACCAAACTTACGTAATGTTATTTATAATGACCATCTAGAGTAAATTAGCCATCCTCTTTTTTCCTACCTACAACGCTGTGTAGTAGGTAGATAGAACCCTTTCGGCCGCGTATGTAACTGTTAGAACGTATCTCATGCTTCTGGCCTACATTATACCTAGGTACGTAGGTATAGGTATCTACGTAATGTGCTGATAACCTTAATACCCTCACGTTATGTCAGTCTACTATCTTACCCTTGTTATCTATCCACGCCCTTAATGAGAGTTCAAGTTAGGGATGATTAAGTACTAACACCAGTAGAATTATGTAGGTTTTATTCCAGAAAAGGCTAGGCATTTTGTGCAAAAGCAATTAGAGAACCCAGTTGCCCTTCTTTTTTTTGTCATGTGGGAGAGTAAGAACGACCGTGGCTGCTATGTGGTAGCGTCTAAGAATATTGGCACCCCTATTCCACTTAGGGTGTTTTGTAAAAGGCGACGTAGAGTTTTTGAATTCGGCTGAATATCTACCGCATGGTGGCAGTGATACCACCTACAATAGCATTCCCAATGAGGGTTGACGTCAGGGAGACGGCCGGTCATAAAACATTGCCAAATCCTTTTGCTGCATATTTTGTGCTCTAACAAAACATGTTGCGCCGACCCCAAATGATTTAAGGCCTAAGATAAGGGCAGGCAGATGATGATGGGAGGGTAAGAACAACCCGGTAAACCTCGTTGTCAGAGTTTTTAAACCACTTACTACATATTGTGTACGCCGACCAAGTAATCAAAACAACCAGGGTGACTTAACGTGCCTTCTAAGGCACGGAACCATTTACGGAAAATCACAACCTATTTCAGCCTGTAATGTCATTTAAATGTGCTTTTAAACTAGGAGGAATGACTTAGATAAGTTTCCTTTTAAGCGAGAATGAGAGGTGGAGAGGGGCATTAAGGTAAATTTGTTACCCGACAACCTCAGGAGGGTTATGTTTCTCGAGCTATGTATAATACAAATTAAGTAATATTATGTAATGCCGTGTGATGCCGGCTTAGAATAGCAACACCCCAATCTACCCGTGGGTGTACCAAAAAACGACTAAGGGATATTCATCCTGGGAATGGGCAGCAGCGTTCTCTGTAAACGTAACATCTTGGCACTGCGCTCGCCAATCCGCCCGCCAAGCGTGGTGAGTATGGTAATAGGGGGAGGCCCATATCCAGCAGTGGACTGTTGTGGCTGTTATGGTACGTAATGTATCCAGTTTTTTTTTTCACTGGCTACAGCGCAAACGGCTGGGCGGATCTTGACATTATGTGAAGTGTCGTTAGATTCGTCTCAGCAGCGTGACTGACACTGGTTATATTTACGGAAAATTCATAAATTCAAGAGGCGGATTTTATCGCAAAATGTAACTTTAAAATTACCGCAGTCGGTTTTTTGTTTTTTAATACATCTGCTTGTTTTCAGTAAAATGCAATTATTTACGGGAACTGTGAAATGGCGCTGGCATGAAAAGATTATACGAAACTTTCTTCTCAAGAAAATTGGACGAAAAACACACGTAGTAACGTCTGTATCTGCATTATTTTTGCGCATCGCTATCGCATGTGTTAGGTACCTAAATCAGATTTCCCACCTTAAAATATAATATAAGTAAGTAGGTACTCGTACAAATACACAGACGCAACCGCTAGGCTTTGCAGCGGTTAGCTATAGTTAGTATTCTTTGGCTTTGCGCACAACGGTGCATCGACGGCTGCGTCTGTCAAATCGTTTGACGTAAAAAACCGTATTTGTATGTTTGTATGGGAATCATTTCGACATTAGTATTGTTCTAACGCATGCGCAGCGCAAAACTAACGCAGTAAAGGACCGTTACGTATGTTTTTCATTTTACGCTTACTCACTGAATTTGTTTCAGTAAAATTGTATTAAAACTTAAGTACGGTTTAATTGGATCCTGATTCAGAGTATTTTCCATTCTTAGTAAATATTTGTAAGTAAGTATGTTCAAGCGAAATACCTACCTATTACTTTACGAAGTATTAGTGTGGCTAGGCACGGCGAAACAACTACGTAAGAACTAGCAGATGTATTAAAAAACAAAAACTTTCAAAGTTGTATTTTGCGATAATAATCCACCATCTTGGATTTATGAATTTTAATATCTTAGCCAATGTCACTCGCGGTGATGAGACGAATCTAACGACATCTTGCATATCAAGATCCGCCGAACTGTTAGGGCTGTAGCCCGTGAAAACGAATTTCTTATCTACCTACTCTCGAAAACCATAACCTTTTTAGGCAGACGGGTAAAACTCTACAATATTTTTTTTGCAGAAACGCACTATTAGGAAAATAGAACATGCCCATTGTCCGTTTATTGTACTGTTGGACATTCACATTGTTAGAAACGGATGGACACGACATGACCAAGTTTTCTTTGTTGGCGAAAAGCCAATACTTAACTAGTTGTCCAAATGACAGCTTAAAATGTGTTCTATATAGAAAAGCCCCGTCTTGGAGGTGAATTTGAGGTGAATTCAGATGCACAAGATTAGTACCTACGTAGATATTAGTAAGTACCAGGGGGAAGGGTGACATTTGAAGGTAGGCCGGAGAAGAAAATGTACCTACCTACTAAATGAAAGTAGATTAGTTTGAGATATATAATTGTAAATTCCTGAAAGGAAGCCAATGAGAATCGGCATGTTCTTTCGAGCGTGGCGTGCGTGCCAAGTATGTACAAAGATGAAAAAAAAAAAAAAACCATAATGAATTTTATGATTTTACTCATACACAGAAGATGCTCATTCCATTGGAATGCGTCGTAAGTTGGATTGTTCAAGACTTGGACGATGCCGCGGGGCTGATTTTATGTTTTCTACCAGACAACGCGCTTCCAACCACGCCGACTACGGCTGCTCCACGCAGAAAATTATCCTGAAAGGTATAAAAAAATTACCTAGAGCACATACCTACCAAGAAAAAAAACATACTTTGTCTTTTTCTCACGTCATGTCTGAAGGACGTGACTTTTCTGGGCTACAAGTAACTATGCAGCTGCCTCCAACCTTGTAAATTAAAAAAAAAAACACACTCTCAACTCTTACAAGGTTGGCGAAGAATCGCTGGCCATGAAAGCGGTTCTATTTACCTATCTATGTTGTGATTTTTTCACTAGGTACGATTTTCAATTGTTTTCAAGTAAAATTAAACTCCTTCTTTTACAAAAACTAACTGGCCATTTCCAGCAAAAAAAAAATGTTAAAGCCATTAAATTAATACAAAAATTAAAAGTTTTCTCATGTCAGGATTTTTTTATCAAAGCAGTCAGTGTTTTTCTAATAAAACTGAAATAAAACTTTTTGTAGTTACTAAAGAGGTTCTAGGTATTTAAAATGCATATTACCTACTAATCTATATTACGGTATAATAACTAGCGCTATGGTAGGTACGCTACACACGAGGCTACACACAAGTGTAGGTATAAGGTACGAGTATGTGTAGGGTAGATAGGTAGACAAGAACTTTTGTAGCGCTTTGGTTTAGATTCAGACATGTTTTCTCAAAATAAATATTTCAACTGCAGCAGAGTCCATTAGTAATTACAATATCACTTACAGGTGAGAGTAAGCTAAAAGTATCAGCAACACAATTTGAATTTTAAATTAGATACTTATACCTACTTAACTCCCTTTTCAAACACTTTTGAATGTAAATTTCGCTGAAGTCAAATAACAAAGCAGTCTGCCATTCGACTTTTCCAAATAGGGTGAATGTACCAATCGTAAAACGATTTTAAAAACGCAATAAATATTAAGTTAGTACGTACATACCTAACATTACTTTATAATTTGTTACATTTGTTTGTAATTATCAAGAAACAAATGTTTTTCTAAGGTTTTACTAGTCTAGTGCGAAAGCCGAGAAGAAATGCTCATAAAAGATGTTTGTAAGCACTTACTATACCGTTTCTAACAAATAACATCACCCTATAGATTATCTTTTCCGTTGAGAATTTATGTGTAGGTTTTGTAATTTTAGGCGACAGGCTGACGACCTGTCGCTATGTTGATACACAGTCTTCTGAAAACTTTTGTCAGACGTGGCGTAAATAGCTGTTTTTTACTGCCTCGGTAGGTACCTACCTCGCAAGGGATATAGGTAGGCGTGATATATGTATGTATGGCTTACCTTACCTCGTATTAGCATAGAATATACAGGTGGATACTTGGAAAATAAATAATTGGGTACCTATCTATCTATATTTTAACTTTTAGCGACACTTAACGACTACACATCATCACTTCAGCCCATAGCTGTCCTCTGCTGGACGTAGCGGACTCCCTCGGGGTACAACAAAAGGCACGATCTCCCGTTATCGAGATTATCGCCAACCAATCGCTACTAACCACTCTCTTTAAGTCATGGTCCATAATGGCCGGAGATCGTCCAACGTTACACACGGGACGGTTGTTTGACTACAATCCTGGTTTGCAATTATCGTATTCACCGTTCCTTTTTACAAAAGGCAAACCGCTAACACTGGCTGAAAAGTTTTGACTTACAATTCCTTTCTTCACTTTTGTTCCCCAAGATTTTGGTTTCTTCGTTGTAGTGGTGACTTCTGATGGGGGTGGCATTATGACTTTTGTGGAGCAAACTACGGTACAGATTTGCATTGTAAGGACTACACACAACAGGATATAAAGTACCTTCATGGTTAATATGAATGAGTCTTGTCCGAGACACACGTCGAAGTGTCGTAAAAAGCTATGAAAGAATGATTCCTTGGAGGAAATAAGACGGTTTTCCTTTTGACAGCAAACTGCGAAGAATGAGGAAAGAAAATTGATTTACTATTGTATTGTAAGCACGTGCGGACAGCTTGTAATAATGTAGGTGTCCCACGTACTTACCCAGCCACACTGAATCACTTTTCTTTCCCTTTGATTTTTCTTGTTTGATAGACACAGATATTAAAAGTATATTCCTATACGGGGTACGTAGTACTGGACAATGGACTTTCCCGAAAAGGCTAAGCTCTGAGGATCAAACTGAGCAACTTTTCCCAAATTCCCGCCACAGTTAGCCATATCTTTTTCTGAAATACTTATTACGCAGTTTACATTACAGACGGGTTATGAACTTAGGTTATGAATTTATAATTGATTCTAAGCATTCTAAGTGCAGAGCTGACATGGCTGCGTTTGACATCGACCATCAAAGCTGGGACAAGCTTCCTGAGAATAGGGATGAATGAAAAAAGCGTGTGTTTGATGGATGTATGTGTGTGGTTGATGGGCGTAAAGCTCACAATGATGCCTGGTTCGCGGGTCTCGCAAACAGGCAAAAACGACATCTAAACTGCATGTACCAGTCTCCAATTCCACCTTTATTTGTAGAGCGTGCGGAAAGTCATGCCGCTCCCGTATCGGCTTATACAGCCATGAAAAATCTTGCCTCAGACACTGAATAAATTGTCTGTCACAGACGTATGTGGCCAATGATGAATGAAGTGCAGAGCTTATCAGGCTATAATTTCAGCTATGTTAAGAGTCGGGAGTCCAGTCCGTGGATATTAAGGAAATAAAATATTGATCGACGTATAGATTTTTCTGTGAACTTATTATATTTCTATTTTCCTTTCGCATACGCAGTTATTTTAAAATGACGTTGTCTATTACGCATTAACAGGAATAACCCACATGAGAAATTCCTGTTTGGGATGCCCTGTGATGAATTCGTATTTGTCTTTAGGAAGAGGAAAGATTTATAAAACTTTGTAGGTATAAAACGTAGGTTCGAGAGTTGTTGGACATCACTTGCATCCAGCTTTAGCAGCTACAACGTTTCTCTTCGCTTGTAAGGACCTAATCAGTGGACATGAAGTTCTGGAGCCTGTTGGTGGTTTTGGTAGCGATGGTGGCGGCACTCGCCGGGGTGCAGGGAGCCCCTAACCCTAACCCCGAGCCAAGGATCAACCCCAAGGCTGTGATCAAAGGCGCGGTAAGTTTCTCATTGACTATATTAAAAAAAAAAACTGCCTGAAATAGTCACAAATGGCAGTCATTCTGTAATGTGGACTCAACCTAACCTTCACAACCTTTACTATGCCGAGCTTGGTGGCCAATGTGGCGCTGCCTGCCAATTCAAATCTGCTAGGTTTGTTTTTCGACCGCAGCCCATCTGTTCCAAAGTCTTCGTGTGTTTCTGTGTGTGTCGATCATTCTGAAAAAACCTTCAAACATTTATTAGAGGTGGCAATGCGCGTATTTAAAGCAGATAGCAACCGTAATTCAACGCTTGTTAACGCTCGTCAACGCTCTGCCTACCCCTCTAGGGATAAAGGCGTTATTAATATTATGTTTATATGATACTAAATTGGATACATACCTATTGATCTTTCTCTTTGTTCTAGCAAATCGGAGCGGGCATTTATGAAGGAATCAAAGCTATCAAGGATAAGATACGCGGAGGCTGAAAGAAGACTGAAAACTAGTGGTTATTTTACTAAACAATAAATAAATTATTACACTCATTACATTTTATTTCATTTTGTTCTACTTTGCGGCTATCATAAGGGGGTTAATAAAATAATGAAAAAAATAACAAGAAACAACCCAACCACCAACAGTGAATCACTTTTCTTTCCTTACAAGATGAGTTTTCTTGTCTGATAGGCAACGATCTGCAAATATGTTCAAGAGTAGGTATGTTCTTTCAGTCTATACGAGTTGTAAGTATCTTATTTTATTAGGGTGCGTGCAGACCATGCAGACCATACTAGAAACGTAGGTATTTCAAGACGGGAACCTACAAAAAAAATAGATCTCACATAGATAATCACGATCACCTGACGCACCTAACTGAACTAAAACGGCAATAAAAGATAATAATATTATACTTATAGGATGCTGTTCAGTTTCGTGGTCTGAATGTATCCAATGAGTATTCAAAATAGATTTACCAACTTTGCACCTAAGTTAGGTAGTATCTTTCTCTATGTGAGGGAAGTCAAAAGATATTACGCGTAGGCGTTGGTCTAGAATTCCGAATACTGAACGGGTTTTATAAATTACTGCCCTTTCAAAAGGGCCCGCCCGATATAGGTATTTCAAGAAAATCGGCTCCTACCCACCCTACTACCTACCCCAGAATAAGTGTTCCTAATATAGATACCTACCTACCTAGCTGGTTCTGGCTAGCATTAGGAGTTGATGAACTAGGTGTAGGTACTTTTTACGCGCGTATCATAAGTACAACTCCTTCGTCATCAACATTTCAGCAAGTGTAATGTAAAGACCACCAAAGTATTAAGTAAGTAAAACATTTAATTCTGTAACAGGCCCTGAGGAACATTTTGCCAAACTCATAATGATCTCATTATAAAGTTTATTCGTTGCTCTTAATTTTTGCTACACATTGTTAAAAGTTGGTTGGGTGGGATTTAAGGATGCGAGGGAAAGTACTTAGGAACAATTTTTTTTTATTGAAACGTAATTTGACAGGCAGCATTACAGCGATAGATAAGCCAAGGCACTGGCAAACTTAAACTTAAGACATTATGTCAAGTAAGCATTTAAAAAGGCAAGGTTCTCGTGGAAAAATCGAAGCTTGCACTTAGGTTCCTACCTACACCAAACGTAAAAGCAATTTTCATTCTACTACATTTGAATTGGCATTACCTACCTTTACTCGAAGTGCTTCATCGTCTTTTTCTTACTTTTCGGAAAAAGTTGATCAACTTTTTTGCCAGAACTTACAACACAATGTCTTTGTCCATATTGAGAAGCTCAGACCCCATCTCAGACCATAATTCTAAAAGTTAGACATTTATTCTGTACCCAACAAAAGATTATGATTTATCTCAGTTCGAGGATTTCATTTGATAACGAGCAGCGATTGGGATCATTAACTCTTTGCCGGCGGCGGCGACTGACTGAGCAAAGAAATTTGCATTTTGGACGAGGCTCAACTCCAACCATATCAATCACCACGAAAAACTATTATGCGGAACGGCTCCAACCTACTTTTCACCAATTTATCATTATTAACGGATAAAAAATGGGGCAAGTTATGTCAAACGATTGGCGGTTGACAGAAATGTAGAGTATATATTAAAAAAAAACGGCCAAGAGCGTGTCAGACACGCCCACAAATAGGGTTTCGTAGTCAACGTTTAAATTAGGTTATCAGCATTACAAAGTTAATTTTGTTGCAGGTTGGTTTGCAGCTGTATGATTACCAACCGCAAATAGAAAAACTTTTTTTATTCTGAAATCTTTAGTGGTACAGTATCTGTTATAGTTTTCATGGTAATTTCAGATTGAGAAGTAATATATTTCATATTTTTTTCAAATTTTTAGCGTTTATAATTTAGGAGTTACAGCTGCCCCCCTTTCACTTGTATGGGAAGGGGTCCAAAAAATAATCAAAATATTTTTTTCTTAACATTTCTAAATTTGGGTCAAGACGATCTCTCTTCGGACCAAATTTGATGTCGATAGCTCTAAAACTGACGGAGTTATGAGGGCGCGGCATACAGACATACAGACAGACAGACTTGACGAAACTATAAGGGTTTTTAGTAGACTACGAAACCCTAAAAACGGCAATGAGCGTGTCAGACACGCCCACAAATAGGGTTTCATATTAGGTTTTTTATTAGCCTTACATACCTACTTAGTAAGAATTTTTTTAGCTGGTTTGTTTGCAGCTGTATGGTTAGTTGGTTACCAACCGCAAATTGAAAAACTTTTAGGTACAGTATCCGATATATTTTCATGGTAACTTCAGATTGAGAATTATACTTAAACTTTAGGAATTACAGCTGGAACTAATTTATGGCTCAAAAGTGTCCATTTTAAAAGCAAATACCTTTTTAAAAGCAAATACTTATCTCTAGGCAGACTAAAACGTTAAACGTTTACGTAAGTGACTTTGTTTCAAAAAATTCTCTCCTTAGTTTTAAAAGACCTACCTATTTAACGATACCCTACTCGAATGTCATATGAGAAAAGAATATTTTTTTTTGCCCCTCTTTCACTTGTATGGAAGGGGGTCCAAAAACATTTCTAAATACGTGTCAACACGATCTGTCTTCACAACAATGTCGATAGCTCCAAAACTGACGAAGTTGTGAGGGCGCGGCATACAGACAGACAGACCTTGACGAAATTATAAGGGTTTCTAGTAGACTACGAAACCCTAACTAGGATTCCGAGACATTTCCTGGACAACAATTCAGGAGCCCAGTATTGCCTCTTTCTTTTTTTTTTATCTATGATGGGCTTACTCTTGACCCCAATCTTACCCTAGAGCAGAGATGGAGGGATGGGATCTACGGTGGAGCGAGCTTGCCCAGAAGATGCCTATTCACTTTAGACTTAAAGAGATTCAGGTTATATGCACTCGGAAATACAGACGCAGGCTGGGAATTCCATTCTTTAGCCGTGCGCATAATGAAAGATGATTTGAAGCGCTTAGTGCCTAATGTGGGTATATCAACTAAGAACGGATGGTAGCTGTATGGTGATGTCCGATGGAAGAAAGGAGACGGTGGTATGAGCTCATGCAGCTCACGCGCACACTCTCCGAAGTACAAATCAATATAGCAACCAGCATGTTTTTCATCATCATTATCATTTAGGTAGCTATTATTTATTGAAAATTCAGTTCAGTAGCATCCATACAAATCTGAATTGGCAAGATAACCACTTCAATATGTTATATATGTGCTCGTTCCTTTAGTGGATATTTTATTCATAAATAGACAACATTTGTAACACGTAGTTACGAACTCTGACGCCCACTGAAGCCGATTAAGGTTGTTCTGGATTGTTCGGTCAGCCGACATCAATCCGTAATAACCTGTCAATTTTAATAAACATCTTTCAGTGATATTACGTCGGTAGCCTCACCCTATTTCTTATCTTTTTCAGTGGAGCGAACATGTGTTCAATTTCTGAAAAGTCGTAGTTCGATTCCGCGTACGGAAGGCCGTAACGACTGGTAGGTAACCCTAAACACACGTTTTTCATTCGTTGCGTTTTTCCATATCCATCTGAACGGGACGCCTCTGTCGATGTAGCGATGCGGTGTGAGACGTCCCGGTTCCACTCGATGGGTGTGTTGAAGAAAGTCGAAGGCGGTTCGGACTGCAGACTCGCGAATGGTCGACACAAGCGAAACCCTGTCCTGTACTTGAAACTATTACTGTTAGCTACTTGAAACTATGACGTGGGGCTTCGCTGTGGACCCGCGGACAGCGCGACGGTCGCTGTATACGGTACGGTTGCGATGCGGAAGCGCGACGCGGCTGCCGGCGGCTATTCCCACGGCGACTGGACGGCGGGCGAGAGACGAGGGCGACGGACGATGATAATACACGACGAGGTTCGATGTGGGGCGAGAAATGAAACCACTATATTGCGGTGGTAGGCTTCCTCCTCGCTGGGGCTTCAGGCAGAGCTTCTTCTATGTTCTTGCCGCTTCGGTGGCTCTTCTGAGAATGCGCGCCGACTCGGTGCAGTCGGCCCTATATTTATACTAAATCCGCCATTTTGCGGGGCTAGGGGTGCGCGGGGGGACCGCGCGCGGTAGGGAGGACGAACGCGGGGAGGTGCGCGGCTTGCGGGGGGAGGCTCTGCCTTCTGCCTTTCGCGATTTGGATCGAATTTATTTGTTTCTATAAAATCCTGTTACAGTCTGTATTTCTTACAAGAATCCTATTTGAATCTTATAAGATAGCTATTTCCTATTAGAATCGTATTACATTCCAATAAGAATCGGTTGCGGACTGCCTATTTGTCTTACAAGACCTATGAAGTCTAATAAGAATCTATCTATCAGTTATTGGACTAATCTTATCAGAAACTGTAGGAATCTAATAAGATTAGCTTCTGCTATCTATGTGCATGTGTCTGTATGCATGTACTGTCTGTAATCTGCTATTCAATGCAAGTATTTGTATTTGTATTTGTATTTATTTATTTATCAAATTTTCAATTGACAAATTTTAATAACCACCAAATTGAAAAGTGTATTCGTACTATGAATTGCTATCTAACTAACCATGTTGAGTGTAGCCTAACCAGTGTACCTATCAGTAAAACACGGGGAAATTCTATTCTTTATTAGGTTTGGGGAAACCTACCTATTAATACACTGATAGCTATTGTCTATTTACTATCCTATTTACAATGTGTTCGGCTATCTAAGTACTTACTGTCCTATCCTATAGCACCGACCTATACGAACTAGCTATCTTCCTATACGAACTATGATAAGCTATACAATATCAAGAACGAACTGTTATCTACTTGTTAGCACCGACCTATCTATTTACAATCTGTTATACCTATAGAAACGAACTATCCTATTAGCATCGACCTATTACTTACTATTTACATAAAGTGACCGCAAACTATCCTATAAACGTTATACAAACATACGAAATCAGCTGTTATCTATGCCTATCGAAAGTACAATAAGAAAACTGTTATCTATCTACGAAACTATCCTATTAGCCTAACCTATCCTATGTGAGCTATGTACATGGAAGGCCGGCTGTCCCGCACATTACTCCCGCCGTGCGCCGGCTGCCGCTCCAGACGACGCATCTCGTCCGTGGGGCGGGTCAGCCGGCGCTTCGGTGATGATGACCATCTTGCTGGTCGGCGGTCGTGCTCGGTCGTCGCGGGATGCCCCCTGTCGGTGATGCCCGCCGTCCTCGTGGTGCCGTCCGTTGCGGGGTAGGCAGTGCTGTCTGTGTCGCGTGGCCCGGTGTGTCGTGGGTGCGTGCTGTCCACGACGAGTGCGGGGTCGATGCCCTATGCCGCGGGGCGCCTGCTGTGACGCTCCCGCCGGTTGCAAAGGTGCTCCCGCCGGTGTAGTGCGGGCTCCCGCCGGTGCTGTAGTGCGGGTGCTCGCCGGTGCGGTGGTGCGGGCGCTCGCCGATCCTGTAGTGCGGGCGCTCGCCGATCCTGTAGTACGGGCGCTCGCCTGTCCTGTAGTGCGGGCGCTCGTCGATGCTGTAGTGCGGGCGCTCGCCTGTCCTGTAGTGCGGGCGCTCGCCGATGCGATAGCGCAGGCTCCCGCCGGTGCTGTGTTGCGGGTTCCTGCCGGTGCGATGTGGACTCCCGCCGGTGCTGTCGGTGGGTGCGGTCGTCCTTTACGATGTTGGCCATGCGATTTCTGTTGATGGCGGCTTGGGGCTCGATGTGCGGTTTCTGTCCTATGTTTTGCGGTCGATGTCGATGCTTGCTGTGTGCGCACGCGGTCGTACTGTGTGCCGTGCGCGTAGTCGCTCTCTGGTCGTTGCTGTGCGACGGTGAGGGACTCGATGGCGATGTGTTGTCGGTGCTGTCCGTTCTTCCTGTCTGTGGCTGCTGCTGTGCGGTGCGGCTGGGCGCGCTGTCTCGTGCCGTGTAGAACCCAGCCGAGCGGCGTCATGGATGCGACCGGCTGCCCCTTTTCTCCTATGCGTGTTTCGGTCGTGCGCAGCAGCTCCCAGTTGTCCTGGCCGATGAGGATGGTTGGCACGCCGGTTTTCATGAGCTGTGGGAGCAGGTCGGTGAGATGGTCGCATCCCTCGAAGTCCTGTTTCGTGACGCGCTGTGACGGGAACTTCGTGTTGCTGCAGGTGTGGGCGTCGATTCTGGCGGTGCCCACGTCGGTGCGCAGCTCGAGCTCGATGCGTTGCGATCTTCTATCGGTCATGTCGCTCGCGAGGGCTTGTATGTGCAGCGGTTCGATGGGCCCTTTCGCGCCGATCTTCTTTGCCACGGTGGCGTCGATTAACGTGGTCGTTGACCCGTCGTCCAGCAGTGCGAAAGTTTTCGCCGATCCGTGCGGTCCGACGGCGGTGATTGGGACGATCTTCAATAGACCGTGGCAGTTCGTAGCGGTGCGCGCGTGGCTTGCGATTTCCCGTCGACGATCGGTGGCGGTCGCGTTTCTTACGAAGTGCAGCAGCGGGTGGTGCAGTTTGGTGCACCCGTCGGTGTCGCAGGGCTGTCCGGTGCAACTGTGTTTCCTGTTTCGTCGCCGAAGGCAGCGGTAGCAAAGATTCTTTGCCTTGGCGGTGGCCCAGCGGTCGTCTACGGCGAGTTGCGTAAACTGGGCGCACTTCCCTGCGCTGTGTTGTTCTTTGCCGCATACGATACATGTTTGCGGTGCGGTGGCGGCAAACTGTCGGTCGTCGGTGCTATGCTTGGCGCGGCGTGCGGGCGCGGCGCCAGCGGGGGCGCGTCGCTTCGGTGCGATGTCTTCTTGCGGCGCGCGCTGTGTCGTCGTGTTGACGTGCTGTTGCTGTTGCCGGCGCGGGGGACGATGCTTGCTATTTTCTTCGATGAATTCCCGCGCGGCGTCTTCTCCCGCCGGTGTTGGTGTACACGGCGGCGGCGGTGCGTTGGCTGCTCTTCCAGTAGCGAACGGTAGAGATGGAGGGCAGTTTTCCTGTTGCTGTTCGGTGCTGTAGGGCTGCGGCGACAGTGGCAGCGCAGCGTGGGCCGGCTCCCCGGTGGCGAACGGAGATGGAAGCGCGGCGAACGGTGGGTGGCGGCGTGCCCGATGAGGCGGCACGTCGCTGGCTGGCTCCTCGGTAGCGGACGATGGTAGGAGCGCAGCGTCCGATGGGTGATGTCGCGGCTGTGTCGGCGACGCGGTGTGGGCCGGCTCCCCGGTGGCGAACGAAGGTGGGAGCGCGGCGTACGATGGCGTGCGACGTGTCCGATGTGGCGACACGTCGCTAGCTGGCTCCACGGAGGCGAACGGTGATTGGAGCGCAGCATCCGATGAGTAGCGGCGCGGCTGTTGTAGCGGCGCGTCGCTGGCCGGCTCCTCGGAGGCGAACGGAGGTTGGAGCGCGGCATACGAAAGCGTGCTGCGGCGTACCCGATGAGACGGCACGTCGCTGGCTGGCCCCACGGAAGCGGACGATGATTGAGGCGCAGCCTGTGCCGGCTTCCCGATGGCGGACGGAGATGGAAGCGCGGCGTCGAACGGCGAAGTGCGGCGTGTCCGATGAGGCGACACGTCGCTAGCTGGCTCCACGGAAGCGGACGGTGGTTGGAGCGCAGCATCCGATGGCGTACTGCGGCGCGGCTGTTGTAGCGGCGCGTCGCTGGCCGGCTCCTCGGAGGCGAACGGAGGTAGGAGCGCGGCATACGGTGGCGTGCTGCGGCGTACCCGATGAGGCGGCACGTCGCTGGCTGGCCCCACGGAAGCGGACGATGATTGAGGCGCAGCCTGGGCCGGCTTCCCGGTGGCGAACGATGTTGGAAGCGCGGCGACGAACGGCGAAGTGCGGCGTGTCCGATGCGGCGACACGTCGCTAGCTGGCTCCACGGAAGCGGACGATGATTGGAGCGCAGCATCCGATGGGTAGCGGCGCGGCTGTTGTAGCGGCGCGTCGCTGGCCGGCTCCTCGGAGGCGAACGATGATTGGAGCGCGGCGTACGGTGGCGTGCTGCGGCGTACCCGATGAGGCGGCACGTCGCTGGCTGGCCCCACGGAAGCGTACGATGATTGAGGCGCAGCCTGGGCCGGCTTCCCGAAGGCGAACGATGTTGGAAGCGCGGCGACGAACGGCGAAGTGCGGCGTGTCCGATGAGGCGACACGTCGCTAACTGGCTCCACGGAAGCGGACGGTGGTTGGAGCGCAGCATCCGATGGGTAGCGGCGCGGCTGTTGTAGCGGCGCGTCGCTGGCCGGCTCCTCGGAGGCGAACGGAGGTAGGAGCGCGGCGTACGGTGGCGTGCTGCGGCGTACCCGATGAGGCGGCACGTCGCTGGCTGGCCCCACGGAAGCGGACGGAGATTGAGGCGCAGCCTGGGCCGGCTTCCCGAAGGCGGACGATGTTGGAAGCGCGGCGTCGAACGGCGAACGATGGCGCAGCTGTGGCGCAGCGGTGGTGGCCGGCTCCCCGGAAGCGGACGGTGGTGGGAGCGCGGCGACGAACGAAGGCGAACGATGGCGCAGCTGTGGCGCAACGGTGGTGGCCGGCTCCCCGGAAGCGGACGGTGATGGGAGCGCGGCGACGGACGATGACGAACGATTGCGCAACTGTGGCGCAGCGGTGGCCGGCTCCCCGGAAGCGGACGGTAATGGGAGCGCGGCGGCGGACGATGACGAACGATTGCGCAACTGTGGCGCAGCGGTGGCCGGCTCCTTGGTAGCGAACGGATGCAGGAGCACGGCGTACGGTGAGTCGCGGCGCGGTTGTAGCGCGGCGGCGGCCGGCTCTCCGGTAGCGGACGGATGTGAGAGCTCGGCGTACGGTGAGTCGCGGCGCGGTTGTGGCGCGGCGATGGCCGGCTCCCCGGTAGCGGACGGTGGTGGGAGCACGGCGTACGGACGGTCGCGACGCGGTGGCGGCGGCGGAGGGCCGCGCTATACGGTGGCGGACGATCGCGTCGCGGAGGCAGCGGCATAGGGGCCGCGCATATCGGTAGCGGAGGGTCGCGTCGCGTAGGCAGCGGCATAGGGGCCGCGCAGATCGGTGACGGCGGATCGCGGCGCGAGTGCAGCGGCGTAGGGGCCGCGCAGTACGGTAGTGGTCGGTCGCAGCTCGCGGGCTGCGTGGACGGAGGCGCACGACTCGGTAACGGCGGCCTGCGGCGCGGGGGTACCGGCGGCGGCAGCGTCGTGCGGTCGGTTGAGTCGCGGTCACGGTGCGGTAGAGGCGCGGCGCGGCTGTCCTGTGTGCGGCGCGCGACGACCGTCGACTCGGCTGTGTGCTCCCACTGTAGCTGTAGATCCCCTTCGGTGCTGTATGTTGGTTGACTCGCTGCTCGATGAATGTGGCGATGTGCAGCGGCTATCGTTGGTGTCTTCCATCAGTGCGAGGCGGCGTTCGATTTGCAAAGTCAACTCGAGTATTCGAAGCTCCGATGCATGCAGCTTGGCTCGAACATCCTCTTCAGTTTCAGTGTTTTCAGAAGTTCCGGTCGAGTCTGAAACACCAATCAGCGGTCGGTGGGCGTGGCTTACTTCTGTCATGGCTTCCGTGTTGACTTGCTTCGCGGTTGGTTCCGGTGTATTTCCCTCGCTGAATAGGTGTCGAGTTGGGAACCGTTCCAGTAGGTCGGGTTCGACGAGGGGGGGGAGCGCCCCCTCGGGGATCTTGACGTCACGATGCGCTGGCGACACGATGTCTAGCCGAGCGTTGTGGCCGGGCGCAGCCTCCGGTGCGGTGGACGATGCGATGACGATGCGGGCTGGGCCGGCGGTGACGGTGGCGGCGAGGGGCGCGGCAGTAACCCGCTCGCCGCCCTGTACTGTATGCGACGCATTCAGCTGTACGATGGGCGCTCGGTCGCCAGGCGACGGAGCTCTCGACGTGTCGATGAATTCTTCCCTCGGCGCCTGGCTGTACGACGATGACGATGACGAATGCATTCTTGCGTCTTCCATTCTTGAGTCTTCTTACTTCAACACGCTGGTTACACGACGATATCCGGCTGCCGAAGGACCAAAATGAACGGGACGCCTCTGTCGATGTAGCGATGCGGTGTGAGACGTCCCGGTTCCACTCGATGGGTGTGTTGAAGAAAGTCGAAGGCGGTTCGGACTGCAGACTCGCGAATGGTCGACACAAGCGAAACCCTGTCCTGTACTTGAAACTATTACTGTTAGCTACTTGAAACTATGACGTGGGGCTTCGCTGTGGACCCGCGGACAGCGCGACGGTCGCTGTATACGGTACGGTTGCGATGCGGAAGCGCGACGCGGCTGCCGGCGGCTATTCCCACGGCGACTGGACGGCGGGCGAGAGACGAGGGCGACGGACGATGATAATACACGACGAGGTTCGATGTGGGGCGAGAAATGAAACCACTATATTGCGGTGGTAGGCTTCCTCCTCGCTGGGGCTTCAGGCAGAGCTTCTTCTATGTTCTTGCCGCTTCGGTGGCTCTTCTGAGAATGCGCGCCGACTCGGTGCAGTCGGCCCTATATTTATACTAAATCCGCCATTTTGCGGGGCTAGGGGTGCGCGGGGGGACCGCGCGCGGTAGGGAGGACGAACGCGGGGAGGTGCGCGGCTTGCGGGGGGAGGCTCTGCCTTCTGCCTTTCGCGATTTGGATCGAATTTATTTGTTTCTATAAAATCCTGTTACAGTCTGTATTTCTTACAAGAATCCTATTTGAATCTTATAAGATAGCTATTTCCTATTAGAATCGTATTACATTCCAATAAGAATCGGTTGCGGACTGCCTATTTGTCTTACAAGACCTATGAAGTCTAATAAGAATCTATCTATCAGTTATTGGACTAATCTTATCAGAAACTGTAGGAATCTAATAAGATTAGCTTCTGCTATCTATGTGCATGTGTCTGTATGCATGTACTGTCTGTAATCTGCTATTCAATGCAAGTGTATTCGTACTATGAATTGCTATCTAACTAACCATGTTGAGTGTAGCCTAACCAGTGTACCTATCAGTAAAACACGGGGAAATTCTATTCTTTATTAGGTTTGGGGAAACCTACCTATTAATACACTGATAGCTATTGTCTATTTACTATCCTATTTACAATGTGTTCGGCTATCTAAGTACTTACTGTCCTATCCTATAGCACCGACCTATACGAACTAGCTATCTTCCTATACGAACTATGATAAGCTATACAATATCAAGAACGAACTGTTATCTACTTGTTAGCACCGACCTATCTATTTACAATCTGTTATACCTATAGAAACGAACTATCCTATTAGCATCGACCTATTACTTACTATTTACATAAAGTGACCGCAAACTATCCTATAAACGTTATACAAACATACGAAATCAGCTGTTATCTATGCCTATCGAAAGTACAATAAGAAAACTGTTATCTATCTACGAAACTATCCTATTAGCCTAACCTATCCTATGTGAGCTATGTACATGGAAGGCCGGCTGTCCCGCACACCATCACTCTATTTTAGTCAGGAGTTGTTTTGTGAAGATTTATAAGAGAGTGTGTGAATGGTCTTATGCAGTATCTACCACTGACTGGCACCCACAAAGTTTGAAACAAGTACAATTAATTATCTCTTCTAGCGGATGCGTCTGTCAAACCGTTTGACATAAACCGTATGTGTATGAAAATAAGGTGGAATATTGTATCTTTCTAACGCAGCATGCACAAACTGACGTTATGTGTGTTTCTCGCCAGTAAGCGCCTATCAACCTTATCTAGAGCACATCTAGAGGCAGACCTGCCTCTAGATAAGTAAAAGGAAGTACTTACCTACCTGTTGGTAAGTACTTCCTTTTTCTTATTGAATCTGATTCACTTAATATAAACGTTTTGATCTTATTATGTATTCAATTCAATAGGATAATATTTTAAAGATTAAGTGTACCTACTCTGTATTATTTTTGCCCAGCTATAAGGAAAATCTTATAAATAAGTAGGTATTATAAAACAAGCACATTGGTTTTATCCACATAATCTTTTTCTGAAGCAGGAAATTCGATCCTGCAGTCTAATCAATCAATTTGCGACCTTTACACTGCTTTATATTACCTATTTAAATATCAGTATCACAGGTCAACAAATCAACTGTAGGACAAAAAAAATTTACGTTGTTATAAAAAAATGTTACACATCACACCTATTATCGCTTGCGGCGTTAATCTCATCATCTATTATTGGCAGGTCTTTAAAATTAGTCTTGTCAAATAAATCGCATTGCTTATAAAATTATTACTTTTCCTTGACTTTTCAACTAGATTCCATTAACTTGACCTAACATAAATACATCTAAAATGTATTTTGGAATAAATAAACGTTTTATTCACAAATAAATTGAGCATATTCGGGTGAATCGGCATTTTATTTGTACAAGAAATAAGTATTTAAATGTGGAGAATGTTGTTGGCAAGATGTCTCCAATGTTTCTGAAATGAAAATAACAGTTTAGTGGATACCAAATTGTATTACGTAAGAATGATACAGCTGTAGGTGCTATCAACTTAAATTGGTAATTCTTAGTATTTGTATTATTAATCAGTATAAGTATGTCCCTTATATAGATAGGTGGATTTGTGGTACTACCTACGTACCTACACTTTTCTACAGAGCTACTCACTTTAATTTCTCCCTTTAAGTTTGTCGCTCCATCTTTGAAACCTTATGATCCCTCTAATGCCTGGTTCTGGGTCAGCTTGAGAGGACCCCATCAGCGCCAAGATAGCCAGCACCACCACAACAGGACTGAAGAACTTCATGGTCAGTTCGAAATTTAAAAATACTTAGGATTTTCGAATACAATATGGTAGGAAGCCTAAGAGCTTATTGAATGAAGTTTTCTTACTGAAGACGGCTTTTATATTGACTGCTTGGACATAATAATGGAGAAGGATAAGCTGTAAAAGTCATCATCAGGGAAATTTCCCTTGGAAAATCTGGGTAGGTAGAAATTTGAGTTCGAATCAAACATGAGGAAAACGGATAAGAACGATAAAGTACGACGTAGAAAACCCATTGGACATACGTGCCTTACACATACGTATCATCTACCAATAGGAACAACTGCTCGAACGGCAGTTAAAAAGAAAAAAACGACAATCAGGCCGAATATCGTACAAACTTCTTCCTACTTTTTGAATTGAGCTTTCTTTCATTATCCTCACTCGTGGAAAAGATTCAAAATGAAATTGGATGTCGTGTGATTGTGGATAAACAAGGGATAAACTCTTCCTTTTCTTGACGCATTTTTTTTTCTGCGTACCTAGTCTGTGTTGCTGGAACCCAAAGGTACTAGATAAATTCGATATTTCTATAAGTCAAAAGGTTGATGAAATTAACGGTCACCCCCAGAAACCATTACCAAAATCACAAAATACTAGGTACTTGATCATACCTACCTACTTTCACTGTTTATGTTATCAATTCATTCATACCTATCAATCATTTTCCTCATCCATCAAACATAAGGAAAAGAAAACCATCACCATGATGAGTGTTTGTACGACAAAATAAGATTCCCTCAGGTGTGATCAAAATTATCCTTGTTTACGTTTGTTTTGTTTCCTTAATTATTGAATTACACATGTCTGCACCATGGTTTCTCCCAAGAGTAAGGTGGCAACCACATGTAACATCCGTTGCAGCGTTTTTTTTAGCGCAGCTAACGCATGCGTCTGTCGGATGCATGCATAGGTAGATATTTCGAATTCCGTACATTAAAAAACAGCGTTAAAATAACGCGACGCAGCAACTTGCGTTGGGTTAATTTTACGTCTGTTTTTAGTATGGGATGGTATGGGGAATTCAAAATTCGTATGTAGATATTTTAAGACGCATGCGTAAGCGCTGCGTTAAAATAGAGCAGCAACGAACGTTAGGCGTGGGCCTCGCCTAACACCTTTATAAACCAGTGTTGGACATATAGCTGGTACTATTCAATCAGCTGTAACTGTCGAGATTTACCTATAATCTTCTTGAGATACCTAACCTTACTAAGATGAAATTCTTTAACGTAGTAGTAGCTGTCATGGCCGTCCTGGCCCTGGCCGTCGGCTCCACCCAGGGTAACCCTGAGCCTGGAGTCAGGGACTTCTTGGTAAGTCTTAAGGCACTTGATTGGCAGAGTATTTAAAAATTAAGATATCAACCTACATTGGTATTCCATACAGATTTTATTGATAACCGTGATATTACAAAAAAAGTTAGACATGGTTTAAGTCGCTTGACAACGTCAAATCGTATGGAAAATGAATTTGAACGCTGTCTAAACGCTGTCATTCATCATACCGCATAAAGGTATCCAGTGTAGGTCAATTGCTTGGATAATTTGAGTTGCTGTTGAGAGAAAACTTTTGATTTATGATTTGATCACAATGATTATTCCAAGAAACTAAACAACTCCTTTATGAAATGTGGCACTGATTTCAAACGATAAAAATCGCAATGAGCGTGTATTGTAAATGGAGAGAGCCACAGAGTCAGAAAACAACATTCATCCAACCGCAACACCTTCAAGGGATCCACTTAAATTGGTTTTACGTACAGTTTACATGAAAAACCAGTCTGAAATTGATCCCGTAAAATGATATGTTGATGTGCTGCTGGCACGGCACCATAATACCTACTAGTAGCTCCATGTTCTCATTTTAGGATTTCCTGTCATGATTACTGTATTTTCCGCCGCCCCAAGCTATACATCCAGAGAAACATTTCCTCTCTGGAAAAATCCCTAATTACTTTCTATTTTGGTACTTATTCCTTTGTTTAATGATTTTTATTTCTTTTCTTTTCAGAAACAAAAACTGGAGAAAATTGGCTAATTGATTGTTAATTATAAATCTGTTTTTACTTATTAACTTATAATTTTTTTTACATTGTTATCAATTTCTTAAAGGAACTTATTAAATTTATTAAAAATGTTTTACAATTACTTTGTTTCTAAGTCCCTAGAGACATAAGGGAGGTGCTCAAAGGACATAGAACATCGTAATACGAAAAAATTGGACGTCGTGTTCCATACAAATTGTCTGGAAAGGGTGCTTTTTTATGTGAGATCCAATTTTCTTTTCATATTTGGAGAAATTTATACAATTTTATGGGCTGATTCACCCCTTAAAATATTTGCGGAAAAGGGCTTGGCTAAATGTTCATACAACAAAAACCAAGAATCGCCAGCAATGAAATGTATTTAAATGGGTTCACTAGAGTATTGATATTTAATTTAAAAAATATACAGGGTCCTAACCCATCTAGTATAGAAAATATTAGATGAAATAGATATGTTATATGCGTGAGGCTCGTCCAGTGGTTACTTTTACCCCCTAGTATATCTTGTAGTTAGTTGTAGGTAGGATGGCAAATACGTACATAAAATGTAATCTTGTATCTGGTAAAATGACAACTAGGCTAAATATGTTTAATCTACACTAATATAATAAAGAGGAAAACTTTGTTTGTTTTTTTGTTTGTTTGTTTGTTTTTTTGTATGTATGTAATCGATAAACTCCGAAACTACTGGACCGATTTCGAATATTCTTTCACCATTAGAAAGCTACAACATTCCTGAGTAACATAGGCTACTTTTTACCACGGGAAAATTCCTCATTTCCACGGGAAAACGGTAAGCAGCAGGAAAAGCGGGAAATACAGCGGATATTACCCAAAAAAGCCAGACCGCTTTACTGATCTTCGCGAAATTTGGCACTGATATTACTAGCATAGTAAAGAAGGACATGGATTACTTTTTGTCAGCCCTCGAGGATCTGGAGTACCTGATGAGGACCACCAGCATCCCACCTAAACTATAAAAGATACAGTCATGGCTTCATAGAAAAGTTGTTCACCATGACGGGCCGCTTCTGCTGGCACATGGTCATCGAGGATCTGAGTACCTGATGAAGACCACCAGCATCCCATCTAAACTATGAGAGATACAGCCATGGCTTCATAGAAAAAGTTGTGCATCATGACGGGCTGCTTCTGCTGGGACATGGGCATCGAGGATCTGGAGTACCTGATAAAGATCACCAGCATCCCATCTAAACTATAAGAGATACGGTAATGATTTTTAAGTAAAAGTTACTCAGCATGGCAGGCTGCTTCTGCTGGCACATGGTCATCGAGGATCTGGCTGGAGTCAACGATTTAGACCACCAGTACCCCATATAAACTATAAGAGATACGGTAATTGCTTCAAAGTAAAAGTTATTCAGCATGACGGGCCGCTTCTGCTGGCAAATGGTCACGAGGGCCTGGAGTACTTTATGTAGACCACCATCCCATATAAACTATAAGAGATACGGCAATGGCTTCATAGACAAAGTTGTTAACCATTACGGGCCGCTTTTGCTGACGCATGATCATCGAGGATCTGGAGCACCTGATGAAGACCACCAGCATCCCAGTTGTTCACTATGACGGGCTGCTTCTTCTGGCACATGGTCATCGAGGATCTGGAGTACCTGATGAAGACCACCAGCATCCCATCTAAACTATAAGAGATACGGCCATGGCTTCAAAGTAAAAGTTATTCAGCATGACGGGCCGCTTCTGCTCGCACATTTACCTCTGCTGGATCGGAGTAATGGACTTTTTACTACGGGCAAAGATCCAATTTCTACGGGAAAACAGGTAAGTAGCAGCGGGTGAAACCGCTGGGCGGGCTGCTAGTTCAAAGATAAAATATATTTTAAAATACAGGGTTACTTTTTAGTCAGTGCGCAGCTTCAACATACGTAATGGTTATAAAATTTTAGAACACACGTATTTTTTTTTACCCCTGACTTAGAACAAAAAACTTGAAATAATCGCATTTAAACTTATCCCAGGATCGTACGTAAGTGTGGATCACCCTATTAGGTACACTGCGTGGCTTTCAGTATGGCAACGTCGCGCGGCCCAATTACCTAGGCCCATCAGCTGACTGTGTTATAGCTTCTACCTGCAATACAGGTCAATGACCAGTCAAGGTCAATGATCGATAACAACTAAGTACCTATCTCACAAGGTGGTGTAGGTAGGTAGAGGTTTGAATGTTGGTCTTTTGATCTGATGGGCCCTGGTTCGTTTATGCGGAGAGATAAGATTATTTTGTTAATCAAGTAATGGGATTTTTTCCCAGTTAGGTTAAGAAAGAGCAGCTACTACTAACATACGCAAGGGTTGATCGGGTCATTTGTCGAGTCCGTATCCCACATGATAAAAAGATTTCACAGCTGTCAGATCCCTGATAAGACTAGGTACCGTACCGTAAAAACGGGCTTATTAGGGTGATGTGATAATGTAGGAAAGTTAGGTTGATTTCTTACATTTCGTGAGGGACATCGGGTCGATGAACCCTTTATTAAACCACATACCTAGTGTTTTGTCTCTGACGTGGTTGTGTCAGCAGTAAGCAACGCTATCTAAATACCTACCTTCCCTCTAATACACCTCTAAAGCACTGAACATCTTATAACGGACGGTAGTTTAGCTTGCAATTTATTCCTTACCAAACTGAAGTGACACAATTGTCACCAGGTTGGACTGGCGAGCGCAGTGCAGGGTATTGTATCAAAGAGAACTCTGGTGTTCATTACGTTTTACGAAACTCGCGGCTTGATATGGAGTGATGCTACTTTACCTACCTGTAAATGTTAAATCCTTAATGGTAACTCGGGTTTGTACTACCAGTAGCACCACGAGTAACCAACCATCTACGTGATCAACTTAAGAATGGTTTTTCTTACAGTTAACAAGAATAAAGTTACAACAGTTAAATCAGTAAAGATTATGATACCCATTTTCAAAGATCAACATTCAAAAGGTCTTTCTAACATTCTGAATAACCAGTAAAGACTTCAATGGCAACTGGAGCCGTTGCTGATAGTACATAAAATGCCTACACAACCTGCCTACTACAGAGGTTGTGACGGTTTGACAACGTCGCGGTTAGTCACCGCGTCTTACAACGCCAGACATGGTGGCGCCCGCGGGTCAAAAATCTGGCGCCGGCGCTGCCGCCGCCGCCGGGCGGCCGACCGCCGCCGCCCGCGCCGCGCTGCAGTAAAGCTTTATGTACACTGATGCTATGCGGTAGCTTAGTTTTGCGCGTGCCTACCCTTCGATGATTTTAACCGAATTATCCTTACAGTACATCTGCATTTAAAGTAAAGTAAACAGCAATTTAGTGCGTTAATGAGAAAGTAGTGAAAAATTCAGAAAAGTATGACAGTCAAAGTTGATTAGGCCACTAAAATGTTGCTATTACGTCAGAGTAAACTAGATTGTTTAGGAATAAAGATTAAAAACGGTCTACTTATACAAATTAACAGGGGGTGATTTGATCGGGCATTCATACAAAAACTCGTATGGCCAGAACGCGTCTGTCGTGCGCCGGTCTTGTGTAGCTGAGCCTTTAGAAAGATGATTCAAATTTTCCCTTCATACTTTTACGGGCTTAGGACCGTCAAAATGAAAAGTGTACCTAGAACACTAGGTAGGCATTAGTAGTTAAGTACAATAGACATTTAATTAACAGTTACTTACTTCATTTTGGCGTATTTAAAAAATTGGAATGGTCAAGCAACCACCGGCAAAAGACTTGGCGAGCTTCGGCGTCACCTTCGTGCAGTGCTTGGACGGGTTGAAAGTGATAAGGATGAAGACCAGCAGAGTTGAGTAGCTTCCACACAGCATACTGACTGACGCCAAAACGCCGTGCAGCGTCGTTGGTGCTCCTCCTGGGGTCTTCGTCGAAGTATTGGAAAATTTCTTCTTCTAATTCCACCGCCATACGAGGTTTGCCACGCCCTTGGGCATGAACTGGCACAGTAAACTGCCCGTGATCCAACAGCCGCTGCATGACGTTAAGGATTGTTCTTGGGTTCGGTACACGAGGGTCCACAACGCCAGCATTACGCAGTCGAGGTAAACTTTCGTCCGCGTACATTCTTTGGGCTGCTCGAGTATTTTCCCCACTTAAAAAGTACGAACGCACCATTTCGTAAAATTCTCGAAACGTGTAATTCGACATCGCGAAATCAGTTCCGCCCGCGACGGAAACAAAGCGAGAACTGAAAATGACTGAAGGGTGCGCTGCGCGAGCGCCGTTGCCAGTTTTACGCACCCCTGACTGAAAAGTAGTGTGTCCATGATTTATTTTTTATGAGGCGGACAAAAATAAAAAAAATATTAAAAAAAACATATTTTTTTTATTAGCTTAAAATGTTCTATTAACGATTCTGATATCATGGTATAAGTTTGCGCACTGACTAAAAAATAACCCTATTGGATGACTTTGCTAAATGTTTATACGCCCGAGCGGCGACTGGTCTCATCCATACCTCACAAAAGAATAGAATAATTTAGCTATGTACGGGTAGAGGAGCTCGAGTACTTCGGATTGGTCGTGGTCTGCCGCGGCAACGGCACGTTTGGCGGAGTAGCTAAAGTTTGCCCTCTGAAAAAGTTAAAATATCTCATCGAAGAATAGAATGAGACGGCTGTAGCGATAGGAGCAGTTTAGTAAAGCTTATAAATCTTGGTCTGCCAGCTGCTATCTTGGCACGTTTGGCGGAGTAGCTAAAAGTGCCCTCTTAAAGTAAAATATCTCATCGAAGAATAGAATGAAAATATATCGTACCGATAGCGCTTGAGTCTGCCTACATACTGGTCTGCCTGGCCACAGCCTGGCAGATTTCCCAGTCCGACCACTTTTACTTTTTTAGTAAAAATTTTATCTCTTCGAATAAAAGAATAAAAAGATGTCGTACCGATAGCTTGCTTAAGTCTGCCTAGAAAAATACTGGTCTGCCTGACCACAGCCTGGCAGTTTTCCAGATACGACCACTTTTACTTTTTTTATGAAATTTTTATTTCTTCGAATAACAGAATGAAACTAAGTTGTAATAATAGTTTATTTAAAGCTGAACACATATCCCTTGGTCTGCCTGAGCTCAGTCCGGTAGTTTCTCCGATGCGATCACTTTTCCTCTCAGTAAATTTCAATTTTAAAGGACCCTGACTTTGTTTATTAGGAGTGGGCCGTCAATAAAATGAAAATTTGTCGGTGTATAGAAGTGAGATTTACAGAGCTGTAATCTCTCAATGTCTAGATGAAGAATAAGTATTTTAATTTCAAGAATCTACAACTTCAGATGTATTCGTAGTAATTATTTCAAAAATACAATACTTGGGAAAACATTTTCTTCATCTGGACATTGAGAGATTACAGCTCTGTAAATCTCACTTCTGCAGACCACGACCAATCCGGAGTACTCGAGCTCCTCTACCCGTACATAGCTAAATTATTCTATTCTTTTGTGAGGTATGGATGAGACCAGTCGCCGCTCGGGCGATTCTACTGGAAGGAAACGTGTGTACACAGGATGTAAAAAAATCCAATGCAAATATTTCAGAGGTGAACCAGCCCATGAAACTGAACAACTTTCCCCAAAGAAAAAAGGTCGAATTATGTCAAAAAAAATGATATAAATCCCATACAAATTACCTCGGTCGGCTGGTATAAGGAGATTAAGGGGGAGGTCCTAACGTTTTTTTTTTTCATTTTTCGACCTATGTTTTTTGGGAAAAGTTGTTCAGTTTCATGGGCTGGTTAACCCCTGAAAATATTTGCGGTTGATTTTTTTACATCCTGTGTACACATATTTTGTTTCACTAGAATCTGGGTTTTTGGTGTACAAACATTTAGCAAAGTCATCCAAGATATTCTAAAATATATTTTATCTTTGAATCAAACATATTTATACTATACTCTATCCGCGCGATGAAGATAATATAGCGTCCTCTCAACCGCACTTTTGTATGCAAGTGAAAGGGACAAATGATTGCCCTTCCAGGTAAGTGGGCGTCAACAATTGTGTAAAAACGTAAAGATGCGTTTACATGGCTCTTTGGTTAAAGAAGATTCATAAATATTTTTTACTATTAAATTTGGTTTTCTTTGGTCTATTACAATATTTAATAAGTAAAAATAATCATACATCTGTGTATGTTTACAGGAAATAGTCCAAAACACGCGCTAGGTCGTAGGAGAAATAAAACAATCGATATAAGAACAAAAGATCGCGTCCGCTCTGTGCAAGCCACAGAAGTAGACTGAAATTGCACCGCCATGTAAACGCACCCTTGCCTCGTTATCGCTAACCAATGGCAATCGTTTTGCATTTTCTGGTATTATCTTCATCGCGCGGATAGAGTATAGTTGTAATTTTCCCAGATATACGATTATATTTTATATACTTATTTGACATCCTACCTACAACTGAACTGAGTAGGTACAAGATATACTGGGGGGCAATAGTAACCACTGGACCAGCCTCTCATATATTTTGTCTAATATTTTCTATACTAGATGGGGTAGGACACTGTTTATTTTTTAAATTAAATAGCAATACTCTAGTGAACCCATTTATATACATTTCGTTCCTGGCGAATCTGGGTATTTTTTTTGCCAAAACCTTTCATTAGATAGCCTGTGTAGGTGTATAAACTATTTTCGCATCACATACGTCTACGAAATGTAGGCTAACATCATATCCGATATGATTCCGGGTTTTCCCGCTGCTAACCGTTTTCCTGTGGGAATATTATATTTTCCCGTGCTAAAAAGTAGCCTTTGTTATCAGCTTTCTAATGGTGAATGAGTTTCGGAGTTAATCGATTACATATACACACTAAAAACAAATCCTTCCTCTTTATAATATTAGTGCAGAAGTGTAGATGTAGATTGTGTAAAAGTGTACCAAGACATACCTGAAAAGAGTGGTTCGACTACTTAGTATTTATTTGCGCACTTTCTTTCGTACACGATTTCAGAAATTGAGCGCCTGTAATAATGTCACTTAGCAATGCGCTCATTGCAGTCACGATCCTCAATAACGAGAGACTAGCCGGATGCATTCCAATTAGGAAGGCACTTTATCTTATAGTCCGGGAAAGCTGTAAAATTTATAATTACCTACTCTGGCGCTCTACGTAAGTACCTACGCATTGGATTAGGTATGAAGATTTTATGGCAGACACAGTAGAGTTTTCAAAGAAGTGCGCGTAACACAAAAAAAATAGGAGCCTCTCCCTGACACGCCTTTTTCTCATTCAATGAAGAACTGTCCAGGGCCACGTTATTGAAAATAAAATAAAGATGGCGTGCTCTATCACCATGTAGTCATCTATATTTTCTTTTTAGTTACGTTCCTCATGTAAATTCAAGCAAAGCAATAAAGAAAAACATAGTAGGTAATAAATAAATTAGATTTTATTATCTAGTACTAAACTAATTTGGCTAAAGACGCAGCTATTGTCTATGGGTTCCGAAACAACACCGTGTTAAGACCTGGGATGCTGTCGCAGGGCTTGTGTCCAATACGAGGATCACAATCAGTAGTCAGCTGTCTTCCAAAACGGATCTAAAAAACAAAAATAACAACATGAATCGTCACTATGTAAAAACTGTACAGTCGCGTTCAAAAGTTGAGACCATGATCTTTATTTAAGGTTGATATAACTTTTTATTTAGAAATAGGATGATGTTAAAATATATATTGTAATAAAGTTTGGTAAGCTCTATTTATCGCAATAAAATTACCAACGATAGTACCTATAGAAATTATAAAAGTTGTTTTAAACTATAAATTAAGGATATTGACTCCACTTTTGAACGCAACTGTACTTGTAAAAAAAAGTTTTTTATCCTCTCCTCTGTGGCGCCATTTTTTATAGGTAGGCCTTGTCTGTGGCACAGACGAGCGAATATCGGTTAAAAATAACAGTGGGTAAGCAAGCCCTCTCCGGAAGGGGTAGGGAAAAGGGCAAATCTTCTCAAGCCATGGATCAATATGACTTTAGAAAATTGCAAAAACATTTTTGTTTTCGTGGTTTTCGAAAAGCGGTAAATCCGTTTCGGGTTAGGTATTTTTATGGCCTTATTCTTTACTTTATCTAAGCATAAGCAAGCATAAACTAATATGGAGTAGGTAACCTATAAATATACACCATGTTTCGGAGGAAATGCGTTAAAATGGACATGATGTTCAGGACTTCGAACTGAATAATTTTCATTTTGGTACCAATACTGAAAAACAAGAAATAAAAAAACGATCTCATATACTTACCTAAATAAGTCAGCTGATTGAGAATTTTATATTTCTTTTAGAACAAGGTGTAAAGTAGGTAAATCAAAAACTTACCCTCTCCGCTTGGTTTTTACCAATGAATACAGCCAGGTACAATGTTATTAAAACAAAATACCTATAAACTGAATGTTTTCATTTTGGATACCTAACAAAAGATATTAAAATTAACAATATTCGACGGAGCTACAAGTGCAAACGCTTGGTAAGAATTGAACAAATAAAAGACAAACACTCTTTTAAACCACAATTCAACAAGGAAAATTGAGAATATGATTATTTCAGTACACGCACACATCTACACACACACGCGTGCGCGCACATAACGCTTTTATCCCTTGCGGGGTAGGCAGAGCGTTGACGGCCGCCAGAAAACGCCTATGTCGCCTTAAATTCGTAACGTTCACACGTAAAACCCTCGCGTACCCTACCTGACAGCACGTTCGCACTGAGGAGACTTTGGCTGGCGACTTATCAAAAGTCCCTACACGTGGAAAAATCACAATATGTGAACGGGGTCTTAATTTTCAACTACCACTTTATACCAAAACTTAATTACATGAAGTCTTAAATGAATGAATGTATTGCCTTTCCACAGCGAAAAATGGCTTCGCTGTGGTATTGCTGCGAGCGAGACCAATCAATCATCTAAGATGTTAATTATTCCAGTAACTAGTCACACTTAGACCTACCTACCACTTAGAAAGGTATTGACGTGTAAAAAATGCTGTATATCAAGGCACGATCAAGGCGTGGACCAGCCTATTCTACTGCTTATTCGAGTGGGACACCAAGTCGTCCAACGACCCGAAAAGTCCATATAAGGTAGACCCGGGTAATAAGGCCCACCTAACAACGAACCGAAATAAAACCTTTATTTTATTACCCTCAGGTAAAACAACGTTTGCAACGCATAAAAAAATTCACTATTTATTGACCTATATGCTTTTTTTATGATTTTGACAATAAAAAGTTTTAATTTTGATCATTATTCAAAACATCGATTTTTGGCCTTCCTAAACTGGGCATGTGTTATAAGGCCCCTGCCAATTTTATTACGTTTGTAGTTAAAGTAAGCGTTAATTGCAAAAAGAGGTACACTTATATGAATGTTTACATATTATTGAACCTAAATAAAAGCAAAAAGTTGTGAAATCATCAGTATTTTCCAAAAAGACTTCACTTTCTCAGTGAGGAGGAAAACAGCCTGGCTAACAAAATTTCAGGAGCTAAGTGCAAAAAAATTGCAGTTAATCCAAAAAGTATTTTTGTTTAGCTTAGAAAAAGGTATTTATTTTTAAAATTACTTGATTTTAAATTTTCATACATTGGGCCTTATTACCGGTATTTGGTTTGGATAGCCCCGATTACGGGTTGCAAGGCCCAAAATAAAAATGTGGTGTCAAAATTTATTTTTATTAATAACATAAGTGGATGTAAAGTTAATTTAAATTCCAAAAATTTATGGGCCTTATAAGACAGCAACAGTGTAGAGAGGCCCCTGCAGGGCTTGTAAGGCCCAAGAAACAACCCTGTGGGGCCTTCCTAACCGATCAGGGCCTTGCAACCCGTATTTACAATTTATGAATAAAATAGCGTTAAAACCAGACATACCTATACGAATATTAATAGAATGATAAATAAATAAACACAACACATTCAACAATAATCTACTAATAAATTGCAGTATTAACTATTGAAAACTACCGTTTAGTGTGAGCGTAAAATAGCAAAAACACTGGCCGTGCCCGAGGTCGCCGAACAACCAGCCGTCACTGGCAAAATAGCGGCCGCAAGCGGCCCGCTCCTGCGTCCCTGCGTTCCTATTGCTTCATTTTACGCTTGCTATGAATTTGGCGCCAACCGAAAGTATTTTAAACGGTTTTCTGCGTTTGGGCCTTCGAAGACTGGGGGCCTTACACCCCCGATGTACCTTAAGTAAATCACTTAGTATTTAAAAACTGGCCAAAAGCGTGGAATGTCAACGTAACCTGAATAAAATAAATACTTATCTCTATCAGTACCTACAGTTTAATTGACTAATTTGTAAACCTGCTGTGAGATATTTGATCGTCTTAAAAATACAAGTACCAATAATTACTTTTCAAACAAAACTGTAAAAAGAAACCTATTCGCTTCGTATAAGAACAATAACTATATATCCATCCACCTTACAAACCTATTTTATTATTGTCGTATATGTAAACTAACTATCTAGTTGATTCTCCACTTGTTTAAGAGTTTGTTCAGCTGCTAAACTTATGGTAGGTGAGTGGGTAAGTACTTCTACTCTAGTAGAATAGACGTTACATATGTTTCTAACCAATACGTTCAAACGGCTGGCAGCATAGGTAAGGTACCTACTGAAAGAAAATAAAGTAGGAGTGAAGCAACCACAATAATGCCTTTTCTTCGGCAGCAATTTTTTTGAAAACCTGCTCGTTTGAAAAAAATATCGGTAGATGGCGCTAACAACAGATGCACGCAAACGCTCGCAAGATCTATATTAGAACAAAACTAGCGTGCTAGTAGGTAATAGTGTAGTCTATGATTTTTAATGCATTTCCTAACTAGCAAAACGTCTTTTCTTGCTCGTAAAACTCACTTATCTACTTATTTGATTGTCATGCATGAACTAAATAATCGTTGCCAGGGCCAGTGCAAGTGCAAGACATTCAGCGCCATCTATCGACGATTTTACAAACTATTAAGTACTAACTATTTTTTACTTTTTAATAGCTATCAGAAAAGGCCTCGCTATTCACAAAACAGGAACCCACTTCTTTTCTTCTACATTATATTGGCCCCTCTACATAAAATCCGTAAAGTGGAACAAAAAAAACCAATGAAGTAAATGTAAATTAGTGTAATAAAATAATTTATTTATTGTTAAGTAAAATAACCGCTAGTTTTCAGTCTTCTTCAGCCTCCGCGTATCTTATCCTTGATAGCTTTGATTCCTTCATAAATGCCCGCTCCGATTTGCTAGAAAAAAGAAAACGATAAATAGGTACATATCCAATTTAGTATCACACTTACATACAAAAATTACGTCTGTATCTCTAGAGTGGTAGGCAGAGCATTGACGACCGTTGAATTACGGTTGCTATCGCTTTTCCATAAGCACATATCTGATAAATGAGGGCTTTTTCAGAATTATCGACACATACATGCAATTGAAACAAAAGCAATTGAAAAACTCTGACACCAGGGTTCATCGGGTTGTTTTGGTCCCCTGGTGTCCCACTTGAAGGAAAAGAAGACAGAAACAAAAACAAGACAGTTTGGAACATATGGGTTGCGGCCGAAAAACAAACATAGGAGCTTTGCGAGGCAGGCAGCGCTATTTTGGTCACCAAACTTCCTATAGGTGCAGGTTAGGTAGAGTCCAGATACAGAATGACTACCATTATTTGTAACTATTTCAGGATTTTTTTCTTTGAATATATTCAAGAGAAACTTACCGCGCCCTTGATCACAGCCTTGGGGTTGATCCTAGGCTCGGGGTTAGGGTTTGGGGCTCCCTGCACCCCGGCGAGTGCCGCCACCATCGCTACCAAAACCACCAACAGGCTCCAGAACTTCATAGTCTCTGATTAGGTCCTTACAAGCGAAGAGAAACGTTGTAGCTGAAAGCTGGATGCAAGTGATGTCCAACAACTTTTGGACCTGCGTTTTATACTAAGTTTTAGAAATCTTTCCTCTTCATACTAGACAAATACGAAATATTCATCACAGGGCATTCCAAACAGGAATTTCTCATGTGGGTTATTCCTGTTAGCGCGTAATAGACAACGTCATTTTGAAATAACTGCGTATGCGAAAGGAAAATAGACGACACTTCGATTAATTGTTTATTTCCTTATTATCTACAGACTGGATACCGGCTTAGAATAGCATCACCCCATTCTAAGAGGTGTGGGTGGGTGTCCTAAAGGGCGACTAAGAATTAGATCCAGGGAATAGGCAGTAACTTTCCCTATATCTACAAATGTATATCCTACCTACGACACAACAGACTAACAATAGGCTAACTTTAGAGCGTTAACTGGCACGTAACAAGTCAAAATTTTGACAAAGTTTTAGTATATTTATGTATATTTCATATATATTATTTTGTTTTTACACTTCATTTAGTAGAATAAATTGTGCACGATCTATCAGCCTCACCTTATGCTATCACTCTACCGTAGGACTGCTGGAAGAAATTTCTTTTTAGAAATAAGCAGTACCTGTTGCGTTGTCTTTCTTGATGTAATTGTCCTGTGTTTTATATTGTGTGCAATAAACAGTTAAATAAATAAATAAATAAATACCTAGATCTGCCAGAGCCGAACCTGCCAAAAGATGAAAATAATCGATAACTTTTAATAATTTTTCATCTATTAAAATTATGTCTAAAGGTACCCGAATGAAAGTGCCATGTTTACCATTGATAAATTATGTAAAAAAAACTTGCAATGATAATATTTGTTATGGGTGTCGGAAGGGCATTTTTGGTCAAGGTACTCATGAAACTGAACATATGAAACAGCAAGAGTTGAAACGGGAATTGAGGAAAATAATTGGAGCTTTAGTTCTATTTTTTGAGGAAGGAAGTGAAATACTCCTATTTTCCTTTTGCATACGCAATGATTTTAAGATGACGTTGTAGCCTACGCATTAAATGATCAGGAATTGCCCTTGTTAGAAATTCCCAAGTGGGTATTTGGAGTGCATCGTGATGAATTATTTGCATTTTTCCAGGAAAGAGTTCTCAAACTTAGTATAAAACGGAGGCACGGGATTTGTTACGCATCAGTTGACTCCAGCTTTTAACAGGCTACGTACCTCATTTCTCTTCGCTTGTCTTCATACGACCTAATAATTGACTATGAAGTTCTGGAGCCTGTTGGTGGTTTTGGTAGCGATGGTGGCAGCACTCGCCGGGGTGCAGGGAGCTCCAGACCCCGCCCCTAGGAAGGTTGACCCTAAAGCAGTTTTAACAGGAGTGGTGAGTTTTTGATTTATACTCAGTCTACTTTTTCTTTTCGTGTAGGTCACCACCGAGGCGAAGAACGACTACAATCTAACACCTAAAGTAATTTTGCTGGATTAGCGATCCAAAATAGATCTTGGCCTAACTATGACTTAAAAACGAATGGTCTTGGAACCTAAGGGGAGAATGCTGTACTCCTCAGGTGCGGCATATTAACATACAGGTAGGATACCTTATACTAAATTGAGTACCTCCACCAAATAAGTTTAGATTTTTATTTAATCAACAATATAGGTTCTTTGTTACAAAATATTTTAGGATTTAGGATAGCAACAATGTATTATCAGAAACCTTATAAACGATGCCCTAAATCCTAAATAACTTAGAGAGTTTCCACGTCTAAGTTTCCATTTCACTAATGTGCAAATTCCCGGGTGATACCAAAGTGATGCTGATTTGCATTAAATTTTCATTTGAATATGTAAATTTTAAGGCTCATTTTTACTGTCTCCCGGGAAATCTCGCAAAGTTAGTTTTAAACGGGTAGTATTTAAACGCAAATCAAAAAATATCCTTTTTTCTATGCAATAAGATTCCAAACTCCCATCAAAATTACTGATTGCACAGCAAAATATTCAACTCAAAATATCACTAAACACACTACAATTTATTTTCGCAGCGTACAGCGTTTTTTCCTAAAGCAAAAGCTTTTTCATCAATGCACAGCTAATAATCTTAATGCACGTTATACCTGTTAACTCTTTTTCTTTTAAATTTAGCTTCTATTTTTATATTATTTACAGCAATTTTTATTAGAGATGAACCATCATCGTTAATCATACACATCGATAATCATATTTTAAATTGATGACGCACATAGCATGTCGTTTCTGGCACATCGCCGGCCGCTGCCGCGGCACGCTCGCTCCGCTCGCTCGGCTCGTGCGTTGTGGTCAAAGTTCTAACCTAACCTAACCTAACCTGGCGCTTTCCGCGCCAGGTTCGGTTAGGCTATACCTAACGGACCTATAAACTTATGTTTACTTACGTATGTTTACTGGTTAATATGCGACTGGGATAGTTATTTTGCTATGAAATATGGAAATTTGCTGTGCAGTCAGTATTCATGCTATGTATGTAGTATTTTTGTACAAAAATAAATTTATCTGTATTGCATTATGAGGAAAAAAGTTATGTCATATTGATGTAAAATTTCGAATTGTCTGCAGTTTATGTTTTGTTAAACATTTAGTTTATTTGTAGTGAAGTAAGATATTTGATGTAAAAAAAAGTATAAATGATGAATATGTATTGATAGGCGATTATTTATTTGATATGCAATTTATAATATCCCGTTTTAAACGATTTGACAGTAGGCGCCTATAGATTAACAAAGTTTACAGCTATAGCTGACCGTGGTAGAACTGGCTGGTGGATGACAGTGGGATTAAGCCTCTGGTACTATCAGCAGCACATCAACTTAACCATCAAAGGTTCGACTTATAACCTCGTAAGGCCCAGACATTTATGAGCTTTCTTTAGATAACGCCCAAGATGCCTTTTAAAAGGTATGATTCACAAAGTGAAATGAACCTTATATGCACTAGCAATAAGGTTGCTTTATGATGTAAATCTTGCAAGGGCTTGGGTCTGAACCACTACAAAGCTACATACCTTTTAAAAGGCATCTGGGCCTTACGAGGATATAGGTTCTTGTCAGGTTATCAAAAACTAGCACATTATCCCTAAAATGGGTAGGTTTTTGAACGGCTGCTAGTAGATAGGTACCTATTGTATCCATGTGAAAGTCGTAGCTGCCCTTAGGTAGGGTGGTGCTCTTGCACCAATCTTTTGCGCGGTCGATAAAATTACGCACACGCTGTTGATATTTTTGAAGTTATAAGGTGTTGATTAAAGATTGCGCAATACACACCCATAATTTATCTTCTCTCTTTTTCAGCAAATCGGAGCGGGCATCTATGAAGGAATCAAATCCATCAAGGATAAAATACGTGAAGGCTGATAGAATATAAGAAATGCTTTACTACTAATTTATAACCTTTAGGCACGTAATGTCCACTTTCCCAAAATGTCTATTTCCCAAAATGACTTCTTTCCTAAAATGTCTACTTTCCTAGAATGACTACTTTCCTAAAATGACTACTTTCCTAAAACGACTACTTTGCCAAAATGACTACTTTTCAGAAATGTAAAATGCTTGCTTTGGAAAATGTCATATCTGACAGCTGACAAGTCTATACTAGAAGAAAGAAAAATAGACCTTATGTCAAAGCATTAGCATGATTATGATAGCTGTCAAATATGGCCGATGCAAATTAGTTTTTTGAAGAAGTTGTAGTATGGTTGTAGGCCTTAAAGAGATCTACATTTTAAGTGACAGCTGTCAAATTTAAAACTCATTTATCTCGTTAACTGAGTATGCTACGCTACTAGTTTTTTTGAAAAAGTTGTAGGCCTTGATGAGATCTACACTTTAAGTGACAGCTGTCAAATTTAAAACTCGTTTATCTCGTTAACTGAGCATGCTAAACTACTAGTTTCTTTGAAAAAGTAGTAGGCCTTTAAGAGATCTACATTTTAAGTGACAGCTGTCAAACTTAAAACTCGTTTATCTTGTTAACTGAGCATGCTACACTACTAGTTTCTTTGAAAAAGTTGTAGGCCTTAATTAGATCTTCATTTTAAGATAAACTAGTTTTAAGTTTGACAGCTGTCACTTAAAATGTAGTCCTCATCAAGGCCTACAACTTCTTCAAAGAAACTAGTTGTGTAGCATTCCCATTTAACGAGATAAACGAGTTTTAAGTTTGACAGCTGTCACATAAAGTGTAGATCTCATCAAGGCCTACAACTACTTTAAAGAAACTAGTAGTGTAGCATTCTCAGTTAACGAGATAAATGAGTTTGAAGTTTGACAGCTGTCACCCAAAATGTAGATCTCATCAAGGCCTACAACTTCTTCAAATAAACTAGTAGTGTAGCACGCTCAGTTAAGGAGATAAACGAGTTTTAAGTTTGACAGCTGTCACTTTAAATGAAGATCTCATCAAGGCCTACAACTTCTTCAAAGAAAATAGTGGTGTATCATTCTCAGTTAACAAGATAAATAAGTTTTAAGTTTGACAGCTGTCACTTCAAAGGTAGATCTCGTCAAGGCCCATAACAATGCTACAACTTTTTCAAAAAACTAATTTGCATGCGCGCTGAAAAAAGCTCTTAACGTGAGCACGACAGCGACTTATTCGAAAACGTGGACCACAGGCAACAGAATTTTATTTATTAGCGATTTAATTTAGGTAAAGTGGTCATTTTGGTAAAGTAGTCTTTTTGTGAACAAAATTAGTCATTTCGGTAAAGTAGTCATTTTGGTAAAGTAGACTTTTTGTGAAAAAAAGTTGTCATTTCGGTAAAGTAGTCATTTTGGTAAAGTGGTCATTTTGGTAAAGCAGACTTTTCGTGCCTAAAGGATTTATAAGCAATAAATACCTCAATAATTTTAAACACTTTTTACATTTCATTACGAGTACCTACCTACCTAAAACGTTGTACTAGCGATAGTACTTACACACTTGTAGACAGGTGATAAGACTCCTCAATTTTTAGCTTCGGTCTCGAGTATTTTTTCCCGCTATATTTTACCTATGTTTGAGAGTTTATAGTGAATTTCACTCACCTGATGCCCGCCTTGAAGTAGCTCTTCCCTGGCCAGGTTTCAACTCCCAAATGTACGCTGATAGCCGCTCAACGGCTTTTTGGATTAGTTTGAACACTTATGCGGGGGTTCCTTTGGTTTGGCACTCGCGAATTGTATATTTTGCGATTTTGCTTCCGGTCGGTTGGAAGACTTGAGGGCGACTGATTTTATGACCAATTGACAGGTCACAAGATGGCGGCGCGCGCGCGTTTAGATGCACGCGGCATTAGGATTTATAGAGAAATTCACTTTCTTCAAATATTAAACAAAAAGAATTTGGACAGTTGGTGCTAGTTGTATTGTGCTAGATACGCATTACTTAAACTACGGAACATGCCGCCGACCTTAAAATATGTAACTATTTTAATTGAAAAAATAAAATGACTACCCTAACTTACGGACTAAGAAAGAAAAATATACCTATTCAATAGGCAAGGGACAGACCTTAACAACAGGTCGTCTACTTAAAGTATTACCAATGCGTACAGTAACTACACGAGTAATACCATCGGCACCAGGATGCAACTGTTGCACTCGAGCCAGGCGCCATTGCAGTGGGGTAGAGAATTGTCCACTAGCACTACTACAGATCCCTCTCGGAGAGGTGTAGGAGAATCGTCACGAAGCCATTTACTTCTTTGTTGAAGCTGATGAAGATATTCAATGCTCCACCTTTTCCAAAAGTGCTGAACAACTTGTTGCAATAATTGCCAACGAACAAGGCGTTTAGGATTGTCTTCAGAGAAATCGTACTCTGGTAAAGAAGTCAATGGTCGCCCGATTAGAAAATGTCCGGGAGTGATAGGTAATGGGTCTGAAGGATCATTGCTTTGCGAAAAAAGCGGTCTCGAGTTGAGAACTGCTTCAATTTGACACAAAAGTGTGTTAAATTCGTCGTAAGTTAGGATAAGCTGACCAATAACGCGTTTGAGGTGCGTTTTCATGCTTTTAACCGCTGCCTCAAAAATCCCGCCGAAATGTGAGGCATAGGGGGGGTTAAAATGCCAAGTCATCTCGTTTTTGAGCAATTCGTCCGAGATAATTTTTTGATTGTCCTTATTACGTAAAAATCGAAAAGTTCGGAAGGTAGTTGTCGCATCCGACAAAGTTTCGACCGTTGTCAGAGTAAATATCCGAACATCTACCACGGCGGTAAGTAAATCGACGAAAGGCGTTCAAAAATGATTCAGTGGACAAGTCTGGGACTAATTCCAAGTGCGTGGCTTTCGTGGACATGCAAACGAAGACACACACGTAAGATTTGAAAATCTTCGAATTACGAAATCTGCTTGATTTGAGGAAAAAGTGTCCTGCAAAATCAACACCGACGTGAAGAAAGGGAGAAAGAGCTTGTACTCTGAATGCCGGGAGATCAGCCATTTGAGGCTGTGGAGCGATGGGACGCGCCCGAAAGCAACGAATGCAGCGACGAGTGCGCATTCGAATTGCGTCACGAGCACTGAGAATCCAGTACGTCTGTGAAATTATAAATTGCAATGTCTGAGGACCGACATGCAAATTTGTCTTGTGATAGAAATCTATTAAGATGCTAGTGAAATGGTGTTTTTTAGGTAAAAGAATCTGATGCTTTGCATCATACGGCACGTGAGCACGATTTATTCTGCCGCCGACCCTGAGAAGCCCGGCGTCGTCAAGGAAGGGTTTGAGCTTTCTTAAACGTTTGGTACAAAGATCATTCATCTTGATGCGTGCTATATCTTCAGCAAAATGTTCTTGTTGAATGAGTATAATAACTCGATTGAGAGCAAATTTTGTTTCGTGGACTGTAATATTTGGGGAATCATATGTCTTTGATTTCCGACATTTATTATAAAATCGGAATATTAATGAAATAATGCGAAGCATTTTTGGTAACGACGAAAAGCGTTGGAAAAGTTGATCGTCCGATGAATTCTGTTCTATCTTTAGAACATGTTTACGACGCTCCTCATCAGTGTGAACGACGTCATTATCTATGCTTGATACTGGCCATTCATTTTGAGGTTGACGAAGCCATTGTGGCCCACCAAACCACTGCTCCTGATTTAGTTCAGACGGCAGAACACCGCGGGACGCGACGTCCGCGGGGTTGTCCGCAGAACGCACGTGATGCCATTTTGAGGCAGGTACACGGTTTGTGGTCTCTGTAATGCGATTAGAGACGTACGTACGCCACTCATGAGGAGGTGATCGTAGCCACGCAAGAGTGACTGAAGAGTCACACCATGCGAATACGTTGTCAAGTGACATAACTGTGCCGTAAGCATTTAAGATTTTTTGAATCAACTTAGAGAGGAGTAATGCCCCACAAAGCTCTAGCCTAGGTAAACTAAGACGTTTCAATGGTGCTACCTTGGTTTTGCGAGTAAAAGTTGAGTAGAAATGACACCTTCTGAGTTTATTACGCGAATATAGACGCAGGCAGAGTAAGCCTTTTCAGATGCGTCGGAAAAACCATGCAATTGTGCATCGTGAGTAGAAGGAAGCACGTGACGAGGTAATTTTATACTTTCCAGCTGAGAAAGTTCCTCTGCAAATCTCAGCCAGAGATCACGAATACCTACTGGTGGACTAGCATCCCAGTCGGTACCAGAAACCCATAGAAGTTGGATTAAGTGCTTGACAAACAAAGTGATAGGGCTTAGAAATCCCAGAGGATCGTAAATCTTAGAAATTTCTGACAGCATGATGCGTTTTGTGCATTCATTGCCAGGTGTCTCTGTTTGGTAAGTAAAAGTATCTGTTTTTGGATTCCACTTCAAGCCGAGAACTTTGACTGAAGTATCATTATCGAGCGCTGATAGGATGTGAGCATCATCGTGATTGGAATCGTCATTGTTTAAAGAAGATAAAAATTCTGGACTGTTACTTGTCCATTTGCGTAGTTCAAAAGTACCAGCCTTGCAGATCTCTGTAAGTTCCTTTTGAAGGATAAGAGCATTTTCGATGGAATTAGTTCCAGTGACAATGTCATCAACGAAGACATCATTGAGAAGCACTTGCGAAGCAAGTGGGAAAGAAGCTGCTTCGTCAATCGCCAACTGACGAAGTGTTCGTAAGGCCAGAAATGGCGCAGAAGCAACACCGAAACTAACGGTGGTGAAACGATACTCTTGAACAGGATCGAGAGGAGAGAATCTCCATAGGATTCTTTGAAAATCACGATGTTCTTGACAGAGATCTATAAAACGATACATCATTTTTATGTCAGAAGTAAAAACGATCTTATGTAGTCGAAACTTCAAAAGCACTTCTGTGATATCTTGATGTAACTTCTGACCCGTAAGAAGGTTATCGTTGAGAGAACGACCCGACGTAGTCTTACATGAGAAATCGCCTACCATCCTAACTTTAGTAGTAACGGCTTGTTTTCTCACCACACAATGATGAGGCGCGTAATAAGAAGGATTATCACTGTCCGCTATGGGAACAGGCTCCATATGTCCCAAGTCTAAATACTCTTGGAGACATTTGCTATACTCTGCTTGTAAAGCAGGATCACGTGCAAGTCTTTTCTCCAGTTTGTATAAACGTGAAAGAGCAATATTCCGAGAATCACCTAAAGGAGGTGCATCTTTTTTGAAAGGAAGAGATACGACGTATTTTCCATTGTCAGCACGTTTATGAGTTTCCACGAAAATGGATTCACAAAGAGCTTCATCTTTAGTCAAGGTTCTCTCATCTTCGGGTGCGTTTTCAATATCCCAAAATCTCTGAATATTTTTGTCCAATTGGCTTGTACTAATCTTCATGCATACTCGTGATGTAAGATTACCTTCAATTTTACCATTGAGTAGGTAGCCAAAGACGCTATCGATTTCCACAGGGGTACCCTGGGGGCCTTTAATAATGTTAGTGTTGAAAATTGAATCAGTGTAGTCTGATCCTAAAAGAAGTTCCACGGGACGTGCAGAACGCAATTCTGGGTCCGCTAGAGGAAGATTCTTAAGATGCGAGACATCCCGGTAAGAGTCAGGAATGTTCGGCAAATAATTTGATATTTTCGGCATAATGAGAGCCTCTACAAGAATTTTAGGTTCCGGTTTGTTGTAAGGTGTAACCTCACAAATTGTATATCCGTTAGGTTTTTCATTTTTATCACCGAGACCAGTGATAGTAATGCTATCAGTTTTGTCATTATGAAAACGGGATAAGCCAAGACGCTGAACACAGGATTCAGAAATGAGTGTAGCCTGAGAGCCTGGGTCCACGAGAGTGCGTATCAAACGCGGAACGTAGGGTCCTAACTGAGTAGGTCGTACATTTACTAAGGCAGTGCATAAAAGAACTGTGCAGTCCTTTTTCTTAATATTTTTGGAAATGCCAAGTGTCGTAAGAGACGGTTTTTCCGCTTCTGAGAGAGACTCAGGGAAGAGATTTGTGATTCTGAGAAAGAATTAGGTGACGCTAACGTAACATTATGAACGGTCACATTTTCATGTAAAGAAGTATGGTGCCTCTGAGAGCACGTTCGACAGTTGTGACGCGATTTGCACGAAGAAGTGTCATGACCTTGAAGACAGTTCATGCAAATGCCATTTTCAGACACAAACCGTTTACGCTCAGGTATGGTCAATTTAGAAAAGTTTTCACATTTGTTCAATGGATGTGTATTATTTTTGCAAAAAACGCATTTAACTTGTTTATAGAAGCCAGCTGCAGTGGCAGCATGAACGCTCATAGTACGAGGAAATCGCGGAGCTGATGGCTCATACTGACGGCTATACTGAGCATCCGATTGTGAACGCATTAACGCTTGACGCGAAAATTGTGCTTGACGAGACGGAAAGCTAGTGCCTGGGTTTGTATTAACACCGGCAGGTTTGCTCGCAGAAGCGCCGGAGCCCACGGTAGGTCGTGTTGAAGACATGATTTCAATGGCTGTCAACTCTTTTTCCAAAAGTCGAGTAATTCGGAAAGTTCGGAATTTCACTAGATGAATTTAATGATAATTCAAAACGTTTACGAATACTTGGTGTAAGTTTGCGTAGCAAAATGTTCAAAAGAATAAAACCCCAGTGCTGCACTTTAACGCCTAAAGCACTCAAAGCGCTAATATTCTCCGTGTATACATTCAAAATGTTACGTAAGCTATGTTCAATGTTTTTATCGTTCATTGGTTCCAGATCCAAAACTTTGTCTAAGTGTTTGGTCGCAATGATACGCTCATTCTGATAGCGAGATATTAAGAATTGCAAGGCATCATTATAATTATCATCTGTAATTGGAATTGTTTTTACTAAGTTGAAAGGTTCTCCTTTTAATGACGACAACAAATAACGAAAACGTTCAACGTTCGACAATGATTTATTGTTGTGAACAATTGATTTAAATAAGTCGTAATACGCATGCCATTCGGTTAATTTACCGTCAAATGTTTGTAATGTAATTTTAGGTAAACGAATATGTGAACCGGTTCCGTTCCCATCGAGGGATCCGTGACCGCTACAGTGTTGCGATAGGTTAATAGTTGCCGCGCTCAACTTGCGTTGATTTTCCTTCAAGGAATCCAAGGCCACTTGAACTTGATAGTATAAGGTATCGAAAGAGTTTCTAATTTCGAGCTGTTCTTCTTTATTGAACTTTGATTCTTTAGCTAAAGATTTTTCTATTTTTAACTGTACTTGAAAAATGTTTTCTTTACTGATGCCAATTCCTTTGTCCGTACGCGGAATTCCGATTCATTTTTTATACAATCTACCATACGCTTCAAGCTATTTATGGCTAAATCTCTTTCAAAATTCAACTGTTCAAGTTCCATTGTCAAGGAATAAACTTTAAAACTTAATTAATTTGGTATAAACTGTAAAACCTAATTAATTTGGTATGTTGCTTGCAAACTGTAAACAATTTATTTGTGTAGGTCAGTTATTTTAAAATGTATGTTTTTAGTTATGTTAATAAAATATTTATGTTAAATACCGATAGGCAATGACATGCAATAAATTTAATTTGAATTAATAGATAGTAGTTACAAGGTAGGTTAAAGGGTTACGGAGTAACTACTATCTGATTTGAATTGGGTTAGTAAAACCGGAATGTAGGTATGGATACCCAAGCACGAATAGAGAACCCACGGAATGTAGGTATATACGGGTTTAGGTATGGATACCCAAACACAAAATAGAGAACCCACAGAAAATCTTGACGCGCCAGTCAATACCTACTTTGTGCCCATAGGTACTAAATAGGTACTTGCATTGCTAAATGTTTGCAATGTATGAAATGGAATAACTGCCAACTGTTAAGGCGATTGATATTGCGACTCCGCTTGAAATTAGTTAATCAAAATGAAGTAGGTAGGTATGTATGCACGAAAATGCGAAAGTAAAAAACCGAGTTTTATGTTTGCAATGAAACTACTTAAGGCGATGCATGCACGCAGTGCAGCAGCTACTAAATGATGTTAATTTTACACGAAATGCAAAAGGGTTTAGATTAAATTTATACGTTATGCAAATCACTTAAGGCGATGCACGCATGTTATGCCGCAACCGCGAGTAAGGTGATTTTTATACGAATTCATATATTCATATTCATATTTCATTTATTGCATCCATATACTTCATTTCATTTACAAGTCAAATGTTATAACTAAGTTAGTAGGTAGTATATGACCCTGATAGGGCATTGCACTTATAGGTAATTTACATTTTAAGCATGCTTTGAGTCCAATTTAATATAATAACACAACGATCTTAAGCAATAATCAAATTAAATATTACATACAAAAAATATTTCATTAAAATTGTCAAATAGATATTAAATATTCAATGTCAAATGTTCCCCCAATCCGTAATTTTAATTACCTACCTATCTAATTAGTTTTTATTTCGTTTATAAAGTCTTCTATTTTATAATAACATTTATCTATTAGGTATTCCTTTAATCTTTTATAAAATTGTTTATACTCAAGTTCTAATTTAATGTTTTCAGGTATAGCATTATATGTTTTTATTATGCAATAATATGGTCCTTTTCTATACATTTCTAGTGATGATTTTGGTAGCATTATATTATTTATGTCTCTGGGTCGTAGATTTCGTTTTGGCGGGTTATCTTTTCGGAAAGTAAATAAGTCAGCGTTTCTGCGTACAAACAGAGCTGCTTCTAGTATATACAGAGATGGTAATGTAAGGATTCTTTTCTGAATAAAGTGCGGCCGGCAGCTATCTTGTTGTTTTATGTTTACGAGCACACGAATGCATTTTTTTTGCATGACAAACAGGTTTCCGGCATCTGAGCTAGTTGCCCAGATAACAGTCCCGAATCGAAGCCACGCCTCGGCGTACGCGTAATAGGCAATTAGTGCGGTTTCGTAATTTGTATTTCTTTTTAAAATACTTAGTGCATAAACAAATCTAGTTAATTTGGTTTTTATATTAGCAATATGTGATTTCCAGTTTAAGTTATAATCTATGGATAATCCTAACAAGGTATGTTCTTCCACTTCTTCGATTTTTATCCCGTTTATTACTAGGTTTAGTTCGAGTGGAATTCTTTGATAGGGACGAAATTGAATTAATTTTGTTTTTTGAAGGTTAATTGGAAGGTTACGCTCACTAAGCCAAGTTGTTATTTTACATAGTGTTTGTTTTATAACTTCATTATAATTGTCCGCTTTTTTAAATTTAAAAATAAGTGAAATATCGTCCGCAAATAAAACTGATTCTATGTCAAGTATTTTAGGTAAATTATTAATATAAATTAAAAACAGAATACTTCCGATCACACTTCCTTGCGGAATTGAACCTTTGACCTCTTGAAGTTCCGAACATACCGATTGGAGTTCGCTTGTTTTTTCATTGTAATATTCTATTTGAACTATTTGTTTACGACTTTGAAGGTATGACGTCATCCATTCATAGGGTAAACCTCTTATTCCGGCTTTGTATAGATCTGATAACAGAATTTTATGTGAAACGCGATCGTAGGCTTTACTGAGGTCTAATAGGAGTCCGACAACGTTGTATTTGTCATTTAGGTGATTTAATGCTTTTTGTACGTAGGTATATACCGCGCTTGAAGTTGAACAATTTCTCCTGAACCCAAATTGATTCGCGTCAAATATCTTGTATTTTTCAAGGAAACTAGATAATTGATAGGTCATTGCCTTCTCAAATACTTTTGAACATGATGGTAGGAGCGCTATCGGGCGGTAATTACTAGGGTCTAGCTCGTTACCTTTTTTGTAAATCGGTTTAATTATTGAGGTTTTTAGTAATTCTGGAAATTGACCTTCACCGAATGACTGATTAATTAGCACAGTTAAAGGAGGTGTAAGTAGTGCCGCGCATGCTTTTATGAGAGATGTAGGTATTTCGTCCGTACCGCAGCTGTTTTTGTTTTTTAGTTTTTTTATTATTGCGTAGATTTCGCTTTCGGTCATTGGCCTTAAATACATTGATTTATCGTTGGTAGGAGCGCGGGCGGGGTATTGACTTGGGTGGGGGGTGCAGGGTAATATTGTCGATTGTTGCGGGTCCTTTGTGTTTATGTTTATGAAAAAGTTATTGAAAATGTTGGCTACTTTAATTGGGTCCTTGGTTACGTTATTATCGTTTGTTTTTAATTTTATAATTTTTTTCTTTTCATTATTTGGTTTGCGGGTGATGTTATTTATGATTCGCCATACCGTTTTATTATTAGAACTGGTCATCTCTTTGGAATAATCGATTCTTTTGGATATACATACGCTTTTCTTTAGGATTTTTGCAAATGATTTAAAATGTTTTTTTAGAATTTTGTTTTTTGGGGCTTCGTTTAGTAGTTTTTTTAGTAGTCTTTTATGAAGGCTTGACTTTTTTAAACCTTTTGTTATCCATGTTTTTCTTTTTTGTGGTTTAAGTTTTACACGTTTTTTTGGTATTGTATTGTTTAGAATTTGCTTTAGAGTTTTATCGAATTTTTCATAGTTTTTATTTATATCTTTTGAATAAATTAGAATATCATTCCAATTTACGGTTTTTAATTCGTTCTGAAATTTTAATATGTTAGTTTTATTATAACATCTTTTCTCAACAATGCATGTTTTATTTAAATGAGGGTTTTTATTAGTGTTGAAAGTATATATTACCGTGCTATGGTCAGAAAACCCGTTGTGTTCTACTCTTGCTTCATAATTATTATTATTTGTGAAGATTAGGTCGATACAGGTGGATGTTGTATCCGTTATACGTGTAGGTTCCCAAATAATGTTTTTGAGATTACAGGATAACATTGTGTCCCTTAGTTGTACTCGTTTGGTTTTGTTTAAAAAATTTAGATTGAAATCTCCACCGATGATAATATGTTTATTAGTTTTATGTTTAATTTTTTCAATTATCTGATCAATTATTTCATAGAATATTTTTATTTCGCGGTCAAGTCTATAGATAAGTATTAAAATTATATTATAATCAATTAATTCATTCTGTATAGAATTCTTTAGTCAAGTCTGTGATATCTTGGCGTTCTAGGTATTGTATATCGTTACGTACTAGTATTGCAGTTCCACCATGTATATGTTCCTGGCGGTAGAAAGCATTCGCAATTTTGTATCCTTGAATTTGCCTTAGATTGGAATTTTGTTTTGTTACCCATGTCTCGGAAATGCAAAGTACAGCATGATCTTGTTCATCTAGATAGCATTCTAATATATCAGCTTTGCTATTGAGTCCTTGTATGTTTTGGAACATAATACTAAAGTTGTTGACGAAAGGAATTAGAGTTTAGGTCCCTTGTTGTGTTTCTGTATGTACTTGCATTATTATTCCGATTTGTGTTTTCTATCTGGTTGTGTTGTATGTTGTTCTCGTTTTCGTGTATGTATAGTTTTCCTTCTACATAAAGTTGATTATCTCGGATAACCGCATGTTTCCCTTTTTTTCTTTCTTCACGTAGTACGTCTTGTATTTTTTTTCGGTTTTGTATTTGTTGTTCGTTCAGCTGTTCTGATATGGCTAATCCGGTATTCTTGAAGCAGTTTTTATTTTCTAGTAAATATCTGGTCATTCTTTTACTTATTAGTTCTATCAGTAGAGGCCTTTTCCTTCCGTTTCTTCCTAATCTCTGAAAGTTCTCTATGTATCCTGTTAAATCTACATTGCAGATATCCTGAAATATATTTATAATCCTGTCGTGTATGTCGTATTCGTCTTCTTGTTGGTACTCTTCCAGGCCATAAATAACTATTTTCTTTGATAGATCGTGGTCTATTTTTGATTGTTGATGTTTACTGCTTTCTATGCTGTATTTTATTTCTAATATTTGTTTTTCTAATATTGTTTTGTCCTTCTCTAATTTAGATATTTTTTCTTGTAATTTTTCCGTCTCTGATTTCATTTCTTTCTGTTCTTTCATTATATTATCATATTGTTGTTTGACTTGCAGGTTTATATTGTTTATGGCTGATCGTATTTTATTCTCTAAAGTATACTCCAAATAGCTAATTTTCTTGATAATATCGTTTTTGTTGTATTCCATTAGTTTTCTTATTGAATCGTAGGTAAGTTCTTTTGAATTATTATTTGTTGACTCATTCTGCATAGAAGGTATTGTCTGGTTTTTTTCATTTATAAAAGTATCTCCCAAGAAGCTTATTTCGGCATGTAATATCTCATCAATAGACATGTCAGTGTCGTCTATATCCTGGTTCGTGTTGTCTAGTAATTGGTTATGTGTATCTTCGTTTCTTGGTCGGCGAGTAAGTCTCATACAATCTGGGCATGTTATTTTGTGTATCGCGTCTTCTAGGTTGGCATCGAATACCTCTTTCGTAATTCCTATACATTCGTAATGATAAGAAGCCCTACATTTGCAACATTCAATTAATTTTCGTATTCCAACGTGTTCGTGGCATGATGCGCAATGTCTTATTTTGAGCTTACTTGCGCCTGGTTTAGGGTCCATTTTGTATTCGTAATCCAAGTGTCGCTATCTGACGGTACTCGCTCGATGACTCACTTAAACCGATCAGCTGGGCGATTTAACGTATTGCGTGTTGAACGTTATCTTTTTTCCTTGATATTCAATTGATTGCACTATTATTTAATTGTTTTTTATTCACGACCACTTGAGTTTATGTTAATCTTATTATGTTGCACTAAATTTATCACTGTTCTTGTGGAATAACTATTTATACGGGAGTTTTAAACTGGAGCGTCACAGATTTGAATGTTCACTCTTGCGGGGCGCGCGGGGGGTCAATCTAACCAATTGCAAAATTGGTTAGATTGAGTTTTGTACGTAATACAAACCTCTTAAGGGGATCCTATACGTAATATGAGGATCGCAAGGGAAAATGAAAGGCAATTTTGTACGAAATACAGAATGCCGAATATGGGTTTAGTACGAAATACAAACCGCAAAATGAGAATTGTAGGTACGAAATACAAATTCTGATAATAATATGGGTCGTACGAAATACAAACCGCAAATTAGAATTGAACTAACAACAGATTCACTGAAACTGAAATTTGTACGAAATACAAATTGCATAAGTCGGGTTTCATACGAAATACAAAACCGACCTCCCCTTAATACGAAATACTAAAGGGATCACTAGTACGAAATACAAATTTAAACAAAGCAATGTCATGTACCCACTCAGTACATGGACACCGATCACGATTTGAGCGCACCTCGCCTTAACCGACCGAAAGAATGGCGCGTGGACGCGTGGTTTGAAAAATAAAATTTATGAAATGAAAACTTGAAATACGAATAAATCCGTGGAAATTTCGATGGATATCGTTAGTTTAGGTTAGAAAATCACTGTACGCAATGGTATTATCGAAAATAATAACGCAAATTGCCTAAAAACTTGGATGCAAGTTATGAAAGTGGCGGTAGGTACCGCGTTTGGTAGCAATGAAAACTATCGAAAATAGTTAGAAATAGCACAAAGAACCAGCACAAACTGTTCGAACCTAAATCCGGCTCGAAGGACCAAATGTTTGAGAGTTTATAGTGAATTTCACTCACCTGATGCCCGCCTTGAAGTAGCTCTTCCCTGGCCAGGTTTCAACTCCCAAATGTACGCTGATCGCCGCTCAACGGCTTTTTGGATTAGTTTGAACACTTATGCGGGGGTTCCTTTGGTTTGGCACTCGCGAATTGTATATTTTGCGATTTTGCTTCCGGTCGGTTGGAAGACTTGAGGGCGACTGATTTTATGACCAATTGACAGGTCACAAGATGGCGGCGCGCGCGCGTTTCGATGCACGCGGCATTAGGATTTATAGAGAAATTCACTTTCTTCAAATATTAAACAAAAAGAATTTGGACAGTTGGTGCTAGTTGTATTGTGCTAGATACGCATTACTTAAACTACGGAACAACCTACCTTAAATATCGTAGAGGCAATAGCTCGTAGGAATTTGTGGAAAGATGTGATTTCTGGATAGATTGTTTGTCCTATCGCACGCCATTAGTCGCTGTCACCGACATGACTCCACGCTACGTCTTTACTTTTCAGCATCGGTATAGAATACACCGTGTTTCGGGGGAAACGTTGTTCACACGGGCAGCGTACTGAACAATTTTCAGCATGGGACCAAAGCTGAAAAACGAGAAAAACGACCTGACATACTAAGTCAGCCAGCTGATCGTGAATTTTTTATGGGAGTTCGAAAGAAAAATATCGTTTTTCAACATTGGACCCATACAAAAAATTGTTCAGGACGATGCCATCTCCCAATTTAATGTATTTCCTCCGGAACACGTTGTATAATATCACTCTATACTTACCTACCTTAAATATCGCACCGTGGCAATTCGTAGGAATTTGTGGAAAGACGCGATTTCGGGATAGATTGTTTGTTATCGCACGCTATTAGTCGCTGTCACCGACATGACTCCACGCTACGTCTTCTTCCATTGTGTCCAACTAGCAATATAGATTCTGTTCATCGCTACTAAATACTCTTGCGAGAGTAACATTGATCAGTTGATCACCAAACATGGAGAAAACTAAAAAATATAATGCAATATAAAAATACAACATTATAGTCCAGTAGGAGAGCTTTTCATGTTTCAAAAATATTTAAGCCTTTTATTTTTGACTAACAGTTTCTGAACCATTGGCCGAACCCAACTTATTATTTTCTGTTATTTTAAGTACTTAAATATACTAACATATTTTTATTTTCGCCGGAAAAACACTACTTAGGTTAATACAATGTATTTAAACTCTCACTTAAACGATGTTGGTATATTTTTCCAATCTTAAAAATTTTAATTAATTAAAAGAAGAAGAAGAAGAAGAAGAAGAAGAATTAATTAATGAGCTGCCATATGTTGAATGGAAAATTTATGCAAGCGTAAAAAATGGCACAAAATGAAATATGTAGTTTATAGACACACAGTACAGTCCAGCAAAAAAGAGTAGACAAAAAATGAGGGCGCCACTTTGTATGAAATTCCAAAATTAAATGGCAACATTCGACTATGAATGAATGTCAATAATTTAGTATGAAAAATGTTTTTCTCAAACATGCTAGGAAATATGTTCATTTCTTTCAAAAAAAGAATACGCAAAGTTTCCCATTGTGTGTCATGTCTCCCGCGCCAGCAAAGTTGTATGGAAATCCTTTGCTGGTGTCCGGCAAAGTAAATTCGTTACACGCTAAGCCACACAGGTAATTAATTTCAAAATAGATATCTCTAGGAATCTCATAAGAACGGAACGTAATTTTGTATGAAAAGTTGACATGAACTAACTCAAGACAAGGCTGTATAATTTTATAACCCTTGCCTATCCTAAATGGACAAATAGAATAAAAAAAGGATTGAACTAAACATACATAATAGAATGGCTGAATAGCAATAAATACTGTGCCTTGCTAAAGGCCTATTTATTAAAAAATACACAATTGGTGGAAAAACTAACAAATTGGGTGGGAAAACGTGAAAATTTTCGTGATTGGGGCTGTTGTATTGTAGTCTCTTTTGTTTAAAACGGAATAAAGATGAGAGTAGTATCGAAATGGATTGCACGCCGCCAAACATAAGGTGCAAAAGAAACGAAGCCAAACTGACCGTGGAAAACATTTTTTATAAAGTACGTACTTAGTGTGTTATTTCCTAGCATTTTTTGAGAAAAGCACTATGTAAGCCTCGGTGAAAATGACTCTGCTTGACTCGTATAATTGAAGTCCTCGCCTACGGCTCGGATTTCAAACTCTACTCGTCCAGCAAAGCCTTGTTTTCCCGGCCTCGACAACAATGTACTATAGTTCCATTTTATTTAATTTCTACTCTTTTTTGCTGGACTGTACACAATCGTACAAAAAATAAGCGATTTTAGAATTTTTGTAAGTACCTAATGCCCTCAAATAAAAAAACTACGTCTCTACGTCGGCAATAGATAGGTCGTAGGAATTTGTGGAAAGACACGATTTCGGGATAGATTGTTTGTTATCGCAAGCCATTAATCTCTGTCAGTCACGTCACCGACATGACTCCACGCTACGTCTTTATTTGTCGAATAAGCAACGAAGATTTTCGATAAAAATGCTCACCAACGGACGGCAAATCAAATAGAATACCCGCCCTAGTTCACGATATTTCAGTAATGTCAAACACAATCATCGAACATATTGTAAACGTTAAAATTTAATAATGAGTTGGCTCGGTACCTACCTACCTACTTACATTAGCGACAAAGTTAGTTACTATTCATTAAGTTTATTCATTTTCAGATTTTTAGGGAATTACGAGGCCTTTACGGCCTTTCAAAAATTGCCATAGCGGACGGTATTTCACGTCCACACGGCGGGGTATTGGTAAAGTTTTCAACTAGCAATAATCGCACCTCGGATTAACCTCATCGGTTACGATATTGCCTCTGCGCAAAGTTAGCAGGACGACCGTCTCGAGAGTACTTATGGTATCGCGGAGAACACAACGATACCGCGTTCTATTTCGACGCTAGCGACATCTAGACTTTTTTTGAGGTACTAAAGTCATGATAAACAAAATCTTCATCCAATTTTTTTTAAAGAAATACTACAACAATTTTAAAACTAGATATAAATAAGTTAAGATAACGAAGAAAAAATTATAAAATGGATAGTTAAGCTAGTTATTAGAACTTAACGAATTACCTGAACCGCATTAGATTAGTAGAGCAATAGAGTTAGAAGAAAGATCACAACTTTGTTGTAGCGCCTTTAAAACCAAAGGATCTTATGCTGGGCTAGATACAGACGAAAGTCAAAAATCCACCTATGCATTTAAGATACCAACTTATACTGGTTTTCCATACAAACGCTAAGAAAAGCCAGTATAAGTTGATCCCTTGCGTTATTAGGGCGATTTTCTGGCGATAGTTCTCTTCTTTTGTTTTTCATAAGCTTACATTCTTGAATTTAGCCAACTGAAACATACAGGATAATACAACACAGGATAGGTAGCAATAGTCTTCTTTTAATGAAATACTAACCTACCAACTTATGGTATGTTATGATATGAGTTATTATGACGATGAATAAGCAATGGACCCCAATATTTGAAACGCCTAATCGGCCTAGGTGCTACATCCATATCCATTTATACTGGTAATTCATACAAATAGTAAGAAAAACTAGTTTAACTTGAAACTTTAAATAGATAGGCTGATATGCTGGCGATATGGATGGAAGCTGTAGTAATATTATTTTCTTCCAATATTATTTTGATATATTATGTTATTGCTTCGTACTTTGTTTGCATAGAATACTGCAAGTTTGTTATTTGACCTTAGATTTGTATTTATACAGCTGGAAATAGTTACCATGCTATTGTGGACGCATGTACTTATCTATGAAAGAAACTGCTGAAAATGCAGAAATGACAACGAGGCACCTACTCAGTGCCATATTGCTCAACTTAGTTACAAGAAACATGAGACTGCGGTCGATGTTATGGTAATTTGGCATCATAAACTCGCACTTCCACATAATTTCAAGTCCCATGAAAAACGTCCAACAGTTTTAGCTGATGTAACATACGACGAAGATTGACAAAGCAATGCGGCTGAATCGAGACTCGCCTCTAACCACGTTGCGCGTCCCCTTCTTCCTCATCACTTCACGTATCACGCGTCTCTTTCTGTCGGAGTTCGTGGTTGGATTTTGAAACCAGTTTGGTCGTCCAGTTTTGCATCGTGCGCTCGTTCGTGGCCTGACAGTTCGCAGCAAAGCGCTACGCGAAGACACTGTGCGTATTGGTTTTCGGAAGATAACAAGCCGGTGATACGTGATAAATACTGCATTTACACGGATACTTCTATTAAGGTGAGTTAAAATCAATATTTTAGACACACGTTTAGCTTCATATAATAGTCACGTCGTAAAACAAGCAGAAATTACACCTAATTTTGTGTTGCGATGCGGCCCTGAGTTAGCAAGTTTATTAGAACAGCGTTTTACGTGCTGAAATTAATATTGATCCAAATTTTTAAAATAGCTGCTCCGTACTTTTCGTGAGTTCATAAATAATAGGTACCACGTATACTAGCATTACAAAATCTCTCTAGTATAGTCCAATATTTTTGAATTACAAATTATTCTTATATTGAATGAATTTCATATTTCCAGATACCTAAGCCAAAATGTGTGGCATATGGGCGACGTTCGGCGTGGACGGAGGGCTGAGTGCAACGTGTATCAAATGCTTCAACGCGATAGTACACCGCGGGCCTGACGCGTGGCGCATCGAGCAAGATGCGCGCGAGCCGCTGGCCATCCTCGGCTTCCAGCGGCTCGCCATCGTCGACGGCCTGCACGGCATGCAGCCCATGCGCCTGCACACCTTCCCCCGCACCACCCTCATCTGCAACGGGGAGATCTACAACTACAAACGCCTCCAAGCCCAGTACGAGTTCCCGTACGAAACCAACTGCGACGTCGAAGCTATCATCCACACCTACCAAAAATTTGGCATCGCCGACATGGTGAAGAAGTTGGACGGAGTTTTCTCTTTCTGCCTCGTGGATGGTGAGAAAAGAAAAATTCACATAGCTAGAGATCCATACGGTGTTAGACCGCTGTTCAGATTTCATGACGAGGAAAACGGAGTTTTGGCCGTGTGCTCTGAAGCAAAAGGTTTAATGGGTTTGAAACTAAAAGGCAGTGAAAGCTCCACATTGGGACAGTTTCCACCAGGGCACTACGAGACATGGAGCATATTGGATTCTGGTAAGGTCAAATTGGATCACACAGAGCAGTACTACAAGCCCGGTATGCCGCCATGTTTTGAACCTTTTGTTGCTGAAAAAGACATGGAAAAGATGAATGTTTATGAGAAGACTGCTCATTTATTAGAAGCTTCCTGTAGGAAAAGATTGATGGCGGAACGACGAATAGGTTGTTTGCTCAGTGGAGGATTAGATTCATCACTGGTTACGGCACTGGTTGTGAAACTAGCCAAAGAAATCAAATTACCGTATAAAATACAAACTTTTGCTATTGGGATGGGTGAATCTCCAGACCTCATTGCAGCTCGTTCAGTTGCCGACTATCTCGGTACTGAACATCACGAGGTACAATTTGACGAGAACGATGTCAGGCAAGCTTTAGACAATGTAATTTATCACTTGGAATCATTCGATATTACCACCATTCGAGCAAGTTTACCCATGTATTTACTGGCGAAATATATTAAGGAGAAGACAGACACTACTGTAATATTTAGTGGTGAAGGTGCTGACGAGTTAGCCCAGGGTTACATCTACTTCAGAGATGCGCCATCTACAACAGCTGGTCACGATGAAAGTTTGCGGCTACTTTCAGATATATATTTGTACGATGGTTTGCGAGCGGATCGCACAACAAGTGCATTTAGTTTGGAGCTACGAGTGCCATTCCTAGACATCCAATTTACGCATCATTATTTAAGCATCGATCCAAAGTTACGACAACCTCAAAACGGAGTCGAGAAGCATTTGCTGAGAAGTAGTTTTGCAAAGAGCGGCTTATTACCAGACACAATACTTTGGCGCCATAAAGAAGCCTTCAGTGACGGTGTTGCCTCAGTGAAGAAGTCTCTTTTTACGACTATAGCCGAAGTAGTCGCGGAGAGACCAATAGAAGACAGACAATACCAAGGAGTTCAACCAACTACAACAGAGTCCAAGTACTACCGCTACGTTTTCGAGAAGTCTTTCCCAGGACAATATAATTTCACACCTTACTACTGGATGCCAAAATGGGTGCAAGTATCAGACCCATCGGCGAGATTTATAAAACACTATGCTGCCACATAATAAATATATTTAGATGAAATAAAAACTATTGTTGACGAAACTACTGTGTATTAATTTGCCATTTATTCTACAACTCTGTTGTAGGGAAAAAAGGCAGGTCAAACAAATAACTTAAATGCAATTAAGTTTTCAGAGCCAGAATATAATTAATAGAATTAATATTCGTAATTATAATTATGGAAACTAAAATATCGCTCATGTGGTGGAGTGATCGAATTCACTAAATTCTGAATTTCGCTGGCAACCCAATGCTCTGGAGGCGGCGAGTTATTTATTTCGGCGTTAGCTTCAAGCATGGTTGAAGTCTCCTCCTCTTCCTCAACTTGTTCAAAATGGCCATTATCACTATGTAACGGTTCTGATGAATCTGATGAACTGATATCAATATTGCCTGGCCTATGTTTGTATGATCGAGCATGATCATAATATTGATTATTATTACACGCAAAGGTCACTTCGCGACGTGCGAAACTAGAGTTTTGAGCATTCAAAGAATCATCACTTACAGAAGACTGCGGATATTTCAGCAAAGGCTTATTATACGATGTAGATTTTTCCAAACTAATAATGTTTTGACTTGTACTTTTGTCACAAGTGTACATATCTGGTTTAGTTTCACTTTCTTCATCTTTTAAAACTTTAGTTTTGCTACTTTTAAGGAGATCTATAGAAAAATAGCAACTAGGACACAAGTGGTTTTGATCTCTCTGTAAGAAAGGTAACTGCTTGGGTAACTGCGATGGGAAAAGGAAGTTGTCTGTGATTGTTTCAGTACTTACTAACACGACGGCGGGTTTAGAGTTGTTATCACTTTCGAGTTCTTCCAATTTAGATATGTTATTTAGCTGATTGTTGCTGGTATCTATCAATTGCAGCTCTTCTGCGTGTTGGACGCTTCTGGAACTCTCTATGGATTGCGTCTCTCCATATTTTTGTGGGCTATCTATCCATTGCACTCCATCAAATTGTTGTTCATTATCAGTCACCTCTAAATCTTTTGTTGGATCCCCAACAGGATATTTCACGAGCTTAAATGGGTTCTTAACATGATATGATTCAGTCACTTCTACATCCTTTTTCGGGTCCCCAACCGGGTGTTTTCTAATCACTTCTACATCCTTTCTTTGGTCTCCAACAGGAACAACAGGATATATTTTCGTCACTTCCAAGTCTTTTTTTGGATCTTCAACAGAGCATTTATCACTATCAGTCACTTCTGGGTCTTTTTTAGGGTCTCCCACAGGGTGTTTTTGAAGCCTGGATCTCTCGCAAAAAGCACAACTGCATTTGATATTGGCAAGTTTCTTTTTGAGTTCGCGAAGTTGAAAAGGCTCCCAGAGGCCCTTGTGAAGCAAAGGTGTCCATTGACTGTACGCTGCTTGTTCATGCATAGTTTGGTATAAGTAATCAGTTTTTGATTCACTCACCTAGTTCACATCTTCAGATACCTACATGGTATTATGTTTTGCGATTGATTGTAAGCTGGTTCATGAAGAGATCAGGCATGATTTGGTAGCCACATTTGGCAGGTAGGGTTTGTATAAACAATTGAGTATGTAATTTAGTGATGATTTATTTCATTTCACAATAATAAAATAATATTTATGAGAAAATTTAATTTTGTTTTGACGTGGTGATGACAAAAAATATATGTCACAGATGAACTTAAATATGTAGACTAGCTACAGATAAGACAGTCACTGAAACCACAAACCAAACGAGGACCACCGTGTCGCTAGCGTCGCACAGTAACCATCGATGTTAACTATAGATCACGCAAAAAGCATAGATGGTAAATATAAACCTTATGGAGAGTACATCCAAATAGGTATTATGTTTATTGATAGTGCTGTCCATCGAAACATGTATTGCTATCGATTATTAGTGCTGTGCGGTTGTTATCGATAAAACTGCGACATTCTACTGTAGGGTATACAGTATTGATTTTGATTAAATTAATAAGAAAATGTGAATAAAACTTCAGAAAACGGAATTAAATTGTCAGTTTATTAAATTTTCAAAATACATTTATACAAAGTAGTTCAACAAACTTAGGTACCACATAACCACTTACAAAGAGTTTTATCGGAAATTTCTATTGCGATTTTTGATATGTAATTATTAATTCAACGTACATGATAAAGTAAATTCGGCCTGGCATTTTAGGTAGATGTAGAAGCTTGTACAGTGTTCACAAGAAGGGGCGAAGGTTGCACATGAAGATCTGAAATTTGATTATTTTAATAAGCATTAAAAATAGATAGAGGTTAGGCAGCTAATTTTAAGGAAAATATACCTTTCTAGTAAATGATTTTTTTTCACCTCCCATACAAAATATACGTCAGATAATTTATTTTGTATGGAACGTCAAAAAAATTTCGTTTACTACCATATGTTCCATGGGGAAAGTTGTTCAGTTTTATGGTCTGAGCACGCCTACAAAGTTTTCGTTACACCGTCCCTTATACATACTCTCGAAAAACATAACCCTCCGCCTGAGGCAGTCGGGTAAAAATAAGTAAGTATTAAAATAGGTAGGTATACATTTTCGTCATCAATATTCTGTTTCATCTGTGTTAGAATGGAGACGGTAGAAAGTACTTTAAATTTGCGCTGAACATAAGTACAAAGTGCACAATATTATTTTTTAATTACATTACATACCTGCTTTTCTCATAAATAAGGTGAGGTCAGAATCATCATCATCATTATCATCAGATTACATCTTGAAGTAAGTACGTAAATTATGGTTACTCAAAGCATTTTGATCTGAAAGGAAAACCCTTCATGTTAAATAAATAATTACAAGGAACCACACACAAGGAAACACGAGCAAGCATATCCAAATGAAGAATCGTCATATTTAGGGAATCACCCCGTAATCTAAAAAGGGTACAGCTTACCACGTCTCAGGACATGGACCACGCCTCAGGTCCACGCATCCGAAGACTTTGCGAAGGAAGCCTCCCTTATCAACAACTTGAGAAATAAATGATGCGCGGATAAATCAAGATAATGTGAGGATGAAACAACTCAAGCATTCTCTCAAGAAATTCTGCAAATTTCACCAAAAACTAAAAAATAATCAACAACCAACGCCACGTCGAAATTTGAAAAGTCTTGTCACAAGAGTGTCATTGTCACCGATCAATGAATTCCGACAATATTGTTTATCATTCCAAATTTAAATTCCGCCGCCACAGTCAAATGAAGTGATAGCAGCGACACCAAGGACTATTCGGAGCAACGGCTGACACCCCCCTGATATATGTGTGATTGGTGCTGTCTTGGTTCTGACTTCTGCTTCTGCCATTACGAGTATTTTTTTTGTGCAGGTATCAGGCACAGACTGAGCGCATTCGACGGCCAATGATTTGTTAACAAAATACAGTCAGAGTCAATCAAAGAGTACCTTTTATATGAAGGTAGGGACTTTGGTAGGGACAGGGAGTCAACCAAGAGTCAACCATGAGTCAACAATCATTTCATCATCCATCATGTCATGACCATGTCATGCAATGTCATGGTCCGAGTCATGGTCCATCAGTTACTCTATGGTCATCATCTAAATCTAAATACAAGGGAAATTGGGGAAATAACACAAAAGAGTATATGGAAAATTTATCATCATCATTGAATATAAACAATAAAGAAAGACAATAACAGACAATGATGTAGACTCAGCAATGCAAAACAGTTACAAACCCATCATATTACCTCCAAAAAAGGTACGTTGAAGTGTAACTATGTAAAATTGTTATAGATACATTTTTTATTTCTCTAAGAGTAATTGTTTTTCATTACTTATTTAAGCCGAAAAAAGCTCCGAAATGCAACTGCGAATTATGCTCAGCGACTATTGGTAAACCGAAAAAAAATACGATCCAAAGTTTACTTCCTATAGAAGAGGATACAGACGACATACCATGCATAAAACCAAAAAGAGGAGTACACGATTGCGGCATATCCAAGAGCACCTGGTACCAAGGACCAACGGGGACACAAGATGTAGGATTAACCAGAGAAGGAGCAACCACAGTTGTTGCCCAAACCGAAGATATTGAGAACCCATGTGTAAAAAAAAGGAAAAAGAAAGGGCGCGACTTCGGCGGGACGGCGGGTCAGAGCAGCTACCGGGAAGCGCCGGACTGGCCTCCGGCCAAATACGGTAGGCTGCCCGACATAGCCGAGGAGGACTCCACGCCCTGTCCGCCATGTCGGCCGTGTCGCAAAAGGAAGCCCGACATCATTCGGCGGAACAAGGTCGCCGTCAAGATCTTGTCGAAGCAGTTGTCAGCGGTAAAGAGCAGGGCGCAGTCGAGCGACTCGCACTACGACTCGGTGCAGCTGTTCCCGACCGCATTGCACGCGATGCATTGGGCACCCGCCTACTCGTTGGCCCGGTCGCAGACCCCTCCACACACCTGCCCCAAAAAGACACGACCAGCCCCCCAACGACCTCCTAAGAAACCCGAAATCGACTTTGACGACAGGAACAGGTATTGCGCGTGCGAGTTAATGGCCAACGCTATAAAGAAAGACCTCGCTCATCACATGGGTCTATCTGACCAGCGCGATAAAATCAACGCCTCAAAGTCTTCAATTGAAAGCGACACGTGAACTTCTCAAACTATTGTCTTCCTATGTACCTAAAACTTATTTATTTATACCGTATAAGTGAATGTGAACCGAATAAAACCACAACAATCCGATACAAATGTTTATTACTGAACACTTAAATACAGACGACGCGTAATGCTAATATTGCGATGATATGATATAAATTTTTTTTCTGAAAGTCTTTCGTGCGCATAAAACACTGTCTTTTTGAAGATTTTGTATTTCTGTAGTAACTTTGCTGAAATTGCTATCTAGGTACAAAATACCATATCTACTCAGTCACTATCTTCTTTACCGTTCTCGGGTTTGGGTATCTTTTTGAATTTTTCACACATGTAATTCCAGTACTTGCACCTAATTTTGTCGTATTTAGTCGCCAAAGCTTGACATAGTTCGATGGCTCGGTCAGGATTGTGGAAATGAGATATCTCCCCTTTTTTGATAGCCTCATCACATATATCTATTATGAATGCTAGGAGGTAAGGCGATCGGCATTTTAGTTTGTACAGTTCTTCGCAGAAAGAGGTGACTACGGCATTTCCAGATATGCCCCTTTTGTCGTGAAGTAAGACACCTCGTAAGTAGTTCCAGGCACTTTCGTTGTTCTTGACGAATTTGATTTTTTCTAGCGTGTAAACTATTTCCTTCTGCACGTTGAAGTCTGACCACCCGAAGTGTGTGTTCATCACGAAGTATCGCTGGTTCCAAGCGGAGTTATTTCTCACGTCTTCTGTTATCAAATTGTCTACATACTCCAATTCTTTGTCGTAGAGTCTGAAACAAGAATTTTAAATTTCAATGTTACATAGGTGTGTCTAATCAGTGAACGGCATCTATTTATAAGGCAAGAAAAAGAATAAGGAATTTCACTCTTGCAGAATTCAGAAAGAAATTATGAACCAAAAATATTCTATTAGATTTCGTCGCATAGTACGCGACGTACGAAAATACTTCGCTGTTTTCTTTTTCTTATAAACTTGTAATGGACCCTGACCATCGGAGCCCAATCATCTTATTCCCACGGGATCGTCGAGCCAAATTATCTCAGATCACATCTTCATATTAGGCCATAGAAGTCCACTGCTGGACGTAGGTCTCCCCCAGGGATACGCCACAAGGCACGATTCTCCTGTTTTTACTATCCAGTCGCTACCAGTCACTCTTTTAGGTCATCGGTTCATCTAACCGGAAGGCACCCGACGCTACGCTTGCGGATACGTATGGCGTCTCTCCACTTGAGAACTCGCTTTCGCTACCATCGCTCTACGAGGATAGACCCAGTCGACTGCCACTTCAGTAACAAGCAGCTACAGCTATCATAATTCCAGTCAAGAATATACGTACCCGAAAGCCTTGATAGCCCACTGGCGGTGCTGCCAGGTGGGGTAGTTCTTGGGGTCCTGCAGCAGCACGTCGCCCGTCAACTCCAGCTCCAAGGAAGCATCCTGCTTTCACTTTACCGGTATGATGATGCTAGAACACCTGGAACGATCAGGTCTAATATATACGTACCCGAAAGCCTTGATAGCCCACTGGCGGTGCTGCCAGGCGTGGTAGCTCTTGGGGTCTTGCAGTAGCGCATCACCCGTCAGTTCCAGCTCCAAGGAGGCGCCCTACGTCCACTTCACCAGTATCCTAAGGTGGTAGCACACCTGGAACGATTAGTTGCAGAATATACGTACCCAAAGGCCTTGATAGCCCACTGGCGGTGCTGCCAGGCGTGGTAGTTCTTGGGGTCCTGCAGTAGCGCATCACCAGTCAGTTCCAGTTCTAAGGAGGCGTCCTGCGTCCACTCCACTAGCACCCGCCGGTGGTGCCACACCTGGAACGAGCATAAATCAAGTCTAGAATAAACTACCTATACAAATATACCTACTAACACCTTCATAGCTGCCACCAATAATACCTGTAGATAATTGTTTATGTTCGCTGAGTATATGCCATGGACATTTACAGAAACATGCAGGCAGCCGCATCGCACTACGGCTCCATATTAGTCAATTCTTTTAAAGTTTGTTTTCTTCTTTTAGTTCTTATTAAATGTACCATGCTCTGAAAACTACAGGTAAACAAGACACTGCATAGGCATAATAGTGCCATGATAGCAATGTAATGTGATACCAAGAATTAGCACTTTATGATTTTAACTTGAAATAGGTATCGAATCTCACGGAATATTGTTATGGGCTTTCCAAGACAAACAAGGTGTCTCAGTTGGCACTCATTGGTCAAGTGGAGTACAGTGAAAATATATATATTTGTGATAATGATAACATGCAATAGATTAAATGATGACTTACCTTAGTTGCCAAAATGGTTATTTTGAAAATGACTTACCTATATGGGTTAGTTATAATTTAAAGCTTCACACATTCACACAAAGGAAATCATAGAAAAAATATTAAGTAAAAAATATGAAGTGATTTATTAAAATTACAATCACACACAACACAAAAAAACTTTCTTTTCTTAAATGAGTGCAAATAATAAGTAATAGAAAATCTTACTTGATAGTTTTTAGGAGACTGCTTGATGACTGCTTCCACATAATCTAATTCTGCTTTCAAATCTGATCCTAGCGCCTTCAGAAGATCTCTCCTGGAATGTAATATTGAAATCATGTGTTAAAAACTTTACTGAATTCTTAATTTCTTCGATATGTAGCTTGTGTGTAGCCCCAAGGCCAAGGATACATTTTCTATGTTCATTTCACAGCAGATCTATTTCAGCAAAATAAATCTTGGGTAGGTATATATTTTGGTATCATTATTTTTCTTTACATGTTATAACTTAATGATACCAAAATGAATAAGTACCTAGCACCTACCCAAGATTCCATAAATTAATGTATGAAACTATACATTCCTTTATCATTGATTTGTTGGCAGATTAGCTACAAGAATTTGAGACCTTTGATAAAAAGAACCTTGTATGTTGGCTCTTAAGATATTATAAGTCATTGTTTAAAAAACCTTGTATTAAACAAATATTATGATTTGATTTACACTTTATGTGGCATTTGTACGGTGGCAAAATGTTCTTGCCTACTTAGGAAAAATACTTCCTCCATGCTTTAGGCAATAAAAATTTACTACTAGGTATTTGCCTCTGAAACTTTATAAACATTGATTAGGTATAGTTACAGATAGTTCTTACAGTGTCTGCAATATTTTACAATGAATCAAGAAGTGTACTAATGCTCCCTAACTAGATAATCATATCATGATGATCATGCATGAGTAGTTATAGAAAGGTACATTTGGGGTCAAAAGAGCCATACCTACAACCACTACTACAATACGCTCATCTAGAACTACAAAGACGTAACTGTCATTTTGCAAAAGATATTGCCCAAAGTGGACCAAATAGCGACCAGCATTGAAACATAGTGCATAATGTTCCTAAGACTAATACTAGTCTGAAACCCAAACCACATCAAAATCCGTCGCTGGAGTCTTGAGATAAATGAAATGATATTTCAAGTTTTCCATTAATGAAAAATCATAGAGAACAGCTTATTTTTAAAATTGAAAACGGTAATCATTGAATCAATCAACCACTTTATTCAGTCTATTACTTCTAAACAGCTATTGCCACGGGTGTTACTCAGGGTGTCGTTTTATCCCCTTTTCTTTTGTAGTCGCGTTGAACCTCATAGTGACCCGCATTGAGACATAGTGCATAATGTTCCGAAGACTAATACTAGGCTGAAACCGAAACCACATCAAAATCCGTCGCCGGAGTCTTAAGAAAAATGACATTATATTTCAGGTTTTCCATTAACGAAAAATCATTGCCAACAAAAACTTATTTCTATAATAAGGGATGGTAGTCATTGAATCAATCAACCATTTAAATCAGTTTATTGCCTGCTGAACGAACAGCTATTACCACTGGTGTTACTCAGGGTGTCGTTCTGTCCCATCTTCTTTTGTACGGGCGTTGAACCAAGTAGCGACCCGCATTGAGACATAGTGCATAATGTTCCTAAGACTAATACTAGTCTGAAACCCAAACCACATCGAAAGCCGTTGCTGGAGTCTTGAGAAAAATGACATAATATTTTAGGTTTTCCATTAATGAAAAATCATAGCCATCAAATAACTTATTTCTATAATAAGAGATGGTAGATATTGAATCAATCAACCATTTTAATCAGTCTATTACTTCCTGAACAGCTATTACCACCGGTGTTACTCAGGGTGTCGTTTTATCCCCTTTTCTTTTGTACGGGCGTTGAACCAAATACGAAGATTTTGATGTAGTTTGGGTTTCAGACTAGTATTAGTCTTAGAAACATGATGCACTATGTCTCAATGCGGGTCGCTGTTTGGTTCAACGCCGGTACAAAAGAAAAGGGGATAAAACGACACCCTGAGTGACACCGGTGGTAATAGCTGTTCAGGAAGTAATAGACTGGTTAATGTGGTTGATTGATTTAATGGCTACCATCTCTTATTATAGAAATAAGTTATTTGATGGCTTTGATTTTTCGTAAATGGAAAACCTGAAATATAAAGCCATTTTTCTCAAGACTCCAGCAACGAATTTTTATGTGGTTTGGGTTTCAGCCTAGTATTAGTCTTCGGAACATTATGCACTATGTCTCAATGCGGGTCACTATTTAGTTCAACGCGACTACAAAAGAAAAGTTGACAAAACGACACCCTGAGTAACACCCGTATCAATAGCTGTTCAGGTAGTAATAGACTGATTAAAGTGGTTGATTGATTCAATGATTACCGTTTTTAATTTTAGAATTAAGCTGTTGGTTATGATTTTTCGTTAATGGAAAACTTGAAATATCATGTCATTTATCTCAAGACTCCAGCAACGGATTTTTATGTGGTTTGGGTTTCAGACTAGTATTAGTCTTAGGAACATTATGCACTATATCCCTATGCGGGTCTCTGTTTGGTCCAAGGTCCATACAGAAATGGTCAATCTCTTTTTACAGGAGAGCGTTTTAAAGATTTTTTTAAGTTTATTTTTTGTTTTAAAACTTCCATTTAAATAGTTTACTACTGCAACTGGGATATTTCGTATGTTAAACTATAAGGTACAGTACAAGAAGAAAACTATTTAAAAATGTCATGTTTTAGTGTAAAAAAAACCACTTTAAGCATTTTGACACATGCAGTTATGTCTTTGTTGCACTGAAAATGACGCATTTTGTAAGTTGTGACACAAAATATGTATTAGGATTTTTTATTTGTGGCTGTGTATAGTCAAATAAAGTCCGGTTAGACACTTGAACTGCTATTTTGTCTTGTTTGTGGCATAGGCACGGTCTGAACAGCAAAATATCTGTTCCGGCGTGTGCTTAACTGTAGACCTGCGCTCCTGTCTGATAGTACAACCGTGTGGACTGTTTATCGCCCACTCATTTTAATGCAGTTTTCGGACCACTGAATTAACTAATTTGGTACCCTTAAGAGGAACTACCCTAGTACCCTAAAGATTACCCTCTCACCACTTTTTCGGACCAGTACTCTTGTGTACTCTCGGTAGTCACATAGACGTCCGGCTTCTCGTGACGGCTGATACAAACATCAGCCTATTGTAGTCCAGTGCTGGACGTGGACGTGTACTATCCGCCTAGCCGCCTTTATTAAGTCATCGTGCTATTTTTACGTGGATTAAGCTCTAGGACCTGCTAGCTGCAGGATGTTATCTAGAAAATGTCTATATCAGGTCACCAGCTCTTTTCCCAGACGCCCGTATTCCACAATCTCTACGCGTCCTATTACACAGTTGTCTACGGCCATCACAGCAACGATTATCTCACTATATTCGCGGTTGTACTACACTTGTCACTGCGTTGGTCTCCCTTGCTACCTTCGCTGTCCCAAGGTAAGCCGAAGGATGAAATTGACGCACCCGTGCAGGACAAGTCGTAGAACACGCTGCAGCAGTGCGCCGATAAGCTTGCATACAGATCTGGAGTAGGATCTTTGCGTCTTTCCATCACCGACTCCACCGCTGAAGGGACCTTCATCAGGTGGATGAATCTGGAATCGTGAAGTTACGAAACAAATCAGCTCTTTTTATGAAGCGCGGCGAGTTGAAGAGGATGGACTTGGCACCGCAGGTAAAAACCAACGAGGCAAAATCTCGGTCCCAAATCAGAAGAGGAAATATAGTCCGAGTTCTTAATTGGCAGTTTGTATGGAGGTATGGTCCCATCTGGCAGAAATCATGAAACTTGGCATGTGTGTAGCTTACATGTGTAAGCTTCAGGAAAAGAAGGGAAGCAAGTTGGACCCCCCCTGCTTCCCCCCTTTACCCCCCCTTTTATGTCCCAAATTTCAGTTATCTTTATTTTTCTCGGAAACGATTAAAGATAGGAGAAATTTGTCAAGGTAAGAAATATTCCTTATAAAATTGTCTACATAATTGTTCTTGGGTCGATGTTGATAGGACTTATACTCTTCGAGTTATGCTTCTGGGAAACCCATCATTTTTTTGAAGGTGACTTCCAGCTCTGAATTAGCCATAACTACCATGTGATAGAATATTTTTTCAAACTTGCTATTGGTTGTTGTTAGTTAGGTAGTCTTCAAAGGAAATCCGCAGAGACAAAACTTTAATCACGCCTGTGGGGGTGGGGGGAGGGAGGCAAAGTTTATTTTTTCCGAGCTGAACTTGAAGACTTCCGACTCCTTAAGTAAATGTGACACGAGAAATTGAGTATCATTTTCGAATAAACCAAGGACGGAGTATTCATTTCTGGGACGCTTTTTGGTACATTTCATACAAAAATATAAATATATTAAGGGAAATTGGAAAAAAATATGTTTCGTTCTCATTCAAACTCTGTTTTCTTCATGACCTTGAGACATATTTATTAGATAATAACACATACTCAAAGACATACTCACCCTTATTATAAAACTATATTTTATTTTCGAAAATATTAGAAAATACCTAGCCTACGGAAGCCTAAATATTTTTACAAAGTTATGTTTGTAGCTGGAAAAATTTCAAGTTCATAGATTTTGTATACAAAAATAAGATTACCAACCGCAAACTTAAATTTCTCAATTGTCGCTAAACCATTCCAGATAGAGAAATGCCCTTATAGGGAATGTTGTTTATACTGAAGGGTAGTTTTAGTTGGAATAAAGAAATTGAGGATCTGGAGTACTTGATGTTTAAGAAGACATGACAGTATCTCGGATAGTTTAGCTGGGCTGTTGATGTTCCACATCAAGTACTCCAGATCTTCAATTTCTATATATCAGCATAAACAACTCTTCAGTATAAACAACATTTCCTATGAGGGCATTTCCCTATCTGGAATGGTTTAGCGACAATTGAGAAATATACGTTTGCGGTTGGTAATCTTATTTTTGCATACAAAATCTATGAATTTGAAATTTTTCCAGCTACAAACATAACTTTGTATTTAGGCTTCTGTAGGCTAGGTATTTTCTAATATTTTCGAAAATAAAATATGGCTTTATGATTCGGGTGAGTATGTCTTTGAGTATGTGTTATTATCTAGTAAATATGTCTCAAGGTCATGAAGAAAACAGCGTTTGAATGAGAACGAAACATATTTTTTTCTTATTTCACTTAATATTTTTGTATGAAATATACCAAAGAGCGTTCCAGAAATGAATACTCCGTCTTTGATATATTCGAAAATGATACTCAATTTCTCGTGTCACATTTACTTAAGGAGTCAGAAGTCCTCAAGTTCAGCTCGGAAAAAATAAACTTTGCCCTCCTCCTCCCATCCCCACAGGCGTGATTGAAGTGTTGTCTCTGCGGGTTTCCTTTGAAGACTAGCTAACTGACAAAAGCCAATAGCAAGTTTGAAAGAATATTCTATCACATGGTAGTTATGGCTAATTCAGAGCTGGAAGTCACCTTCAAAAAAATGATGGGTTTCCCAGAAGCATAACTCGAAGAGTATAAGTCCTATCAACATCGACCCAAGAACAATTATGTAGACAATTTTATAAGGAATATTTCTTACCTTGACAAATTTCTCCTATCTTTAATCGTTTCCGAAAAAAATAAAGATAACTGAAATTTAGGACATAAAAGGGGGGGTAAAGGGGAGAAGCAGGGGGGGTCCAACTTGCTTCCCTTCTTTTCCTGAAGCTTACACATGTAAGCTACACACATGCCAAGTTTCATGATTTCTGCCAGATGGGACCATACTTCCAGCTAAGGACCCGTACTAATAAAAGTCCTGATTCAGGCAATCATGACCTTCAATGAAATCCAGGTCTCTTACCGCACGGAGTTGGGCGCAGCTTCCAACGACGACGAGTTCCATTCCATCGTTGTGATATGTGTCTTGGGAAGGTAATTACTGCCAGAGGCGAACTGGAGACCCTTAGACCCAGATGAGGCAATCAAAGTTGTGCTGCCCAGCAAAACCTAACGTGGCCTTCAGTGATAGTGTAGAACTCCTCGTTGAGCTGTCAGAATCATGGACATCTTCTCGTGCTCGGTTTCCGCACCAGCTTGACTGCTATTTCAAGTTAGTCTGGAGAGGAGGCTGACGCAGTCAACAGCGTACTGTCGCTGGCTGATGGGTACTCTTCGGGTTTCTCCTTATGGATAATCATCCGCCTGGCATGACATGGCCTGGGCGTGAGGTTCCACCTGGCCACCTGGACATGACTGAAGTCGGCACGTAATTCTACGCCCATCAAGTCCAACCACAAAGACTTTCACGATCTATGAATTATGTAGTGCAATTTTGACACAAAGTACAGTTAAGACACTAAGTTGTTGTGCCACAATGACAGTAAATACTATTGCGTCATTATTTTATAAAAGCTTAAGAGTTCAACAACGACATAAAACACATTTATGGCATGGTGCCTCAGAAAATACTCATAGTTTTGGTGATACAAAGACAAAAAATACATTTGCGGTAATGTAGCACTCAACTTTTTATCATAATTGGTGCTACAAAGCCAGAAAATACATTTACAACGGTGTAGCGCTCTGAAATAACCGATCATCTCGTGACGCCCAACGCAACTGACAAATATGACGTCGTTGCACTCTGGGGAGATCCATTTTCGTACCAATGCAACAAAGACATTGTCGCCATCTTTCGGCCATTTGTTGAACAATAAAAACGTCTTTGTAACACCAGATGTATTGACCATTTTTGAACAATTTGGCATCATTAACTCATTTTTGCATTTTTCGACAGTTACGTCTTTGTAGTACTAGATGAGCGAATAGTTTAAAATATCTATTTATCCCCAATATTAATTAATTTTAATATTCTTTACTTTTATAAAAAGTGTTTAACTAGCTGCCTGCATAGAAAACAAAAGAAATAATTCACTAAAGTAGTGTAGTTTCAGGGGGAGGCCCATGTCCAGCAGTGGACTGTTGTGGCTGTTATGTTACCTGTATTGCCAGACAGTGTAGTTGGCAGGATTCAAGTCCACGGCATCTTTAGTCAACTGCAGAGCCCGCTCTGACTTCTCGTTTCTAACGAGAATTGCTCGGAAATAGTCATACACATCTTCAACTGAAATTAAGACAACATCCACTTAGCTGGAATTATCCTCAACTAAAAACTACAAAACATTATATTAGTCCATAAGCAAGTTCATTACAGATTGGTAACTATGTCAATAACTCACTATCTGATTTTATGACTTCTGATCTGAATATATAACTTAAACAAGCTCATACAATATTGGTTAGTGATGTTTTTATCTACATTGTACGACTAAAAGAACAATGACTATCTGAGCTACTTGACAAAATGCAAGCAAGCATGAGTAGGAACTTACATTTCTCTGAATGAGCGATAATAGTAACCGGGTTAGGGCCGTCGTCCTCTACCACGGGCGTGACGTCGCTCCAGTCCGGCCGGTCCCTGTAGAATATCCACGACACATCGCTGTCCCCACTGTCCGACATCCTCAAAACCTCTCAGCAATTTCACAAGAACTGAACGAAACACCCCACCTTGCCCTTATCACCAGCCCTAATAAGCTGGCTCACGTAGCCGGCGACGTGACTAAACACACCTGTTATCTGGGCAAACTATTTGAGCCGTGCAATTAGACTATATCTTTAATTAAACACAGGTAATTTTTATTTCAATAAAGACTTGGCAAACGAAATGGCAGGAGCAGAAAGTGGAAAGTGGAATGCTACTATTATGCGGGGCTTTTTCAAAAACGCTGATGTAGAGTGAGGCAAAAAATCAAGTTTTGTTTGGAAATTAATGTTTTGTCTCTCTTTGATAATTAAATCGCGTTCGCAAAGAGAAAAACAAGCACAACGTTTGACAGCTGTCCAATTCGTTTTATATGCAGGATTTTTGAGGTAGTCATTTTTATTGTTATTTGACACCACCGCGATTGCGATCACTTTCTTGTTTGCCTGTAGCGCGTAAATGGCTGTGTAGTGATAAAATATTTATGGAAGCTGTTACTTTTTGTATACAAAATAATCTGCGCTACGGAAACGGAAATGCGTCGTAGAAGCCGCGAGTTTTTGAAAACTTTGCTTTTGCGTAAATCAAAACAAAACAAGTTTTAAAATAATCAAACATATTTATTCTATATAGATGTTATCAGCTAACAAGTAATAAATAACGAGGAATCTTTGCAGTCACTTAAAATAGAAATAAATAGTTCGCACAAACATTCTATAAACACTGCACGTCAATCAGGCCCGTGAATACCCTTGAGTTTTACCAAGAGTAGGCAAGGCCAAGCCCGTTCGAGTAGGTCATGTGGGAAACAGCCGGTGCAGCTGAATAGGCCACACCCAGGAGTCCGCCAGTTGTGGCTACCTGCAAACCAATGGTTGTTAAGCTTGAGGGTTCAAAGATTAGTTTAGGCACACAATAAGATAAAGAAACACAAAAGAATCATGCCCATTGGAGTATGGATGTTCGTCTATTGCTTGCCTCTCTACTTGCAGACCTCGCGTCAAAGCCAAAGTTAAATAATTATAAAGTCTAATTATTGCTTAACATTTTGTAACTGAAAATAATTTAATTATGATAGGAGTTCTGAAGTTATTGAATGTTAAAGTTGGGTATCGGAAAAGACAAAAGTGCTGAAGTTTGGCTGTATATCGAGTATTTCGTTCTAAAATCGTTATCGTTAGATATACCGAAGCAAATAGAGCAAAAAATGTTCACACCTAATTAAAATGTTTGGCAAAAATACCTACCGGTAGAACGACCTTTAAAAATAAAGTTAGTTTCCCTGTTTTGTACAACAATTGCCATAGCTATTCTGCATTAGAATGAGGGATATTACATATTGCTTTAATTTTCATTTTGAGGCGAGACAATTTCTTAGACCAGAAATGGGCATTCTCCTTTCTCCTCCTAGTTGGTTCGCGTTGGTCGATGCGAGATTTAATCTTTTAGATTTTTAATATTTTTATTTTATGTAGGGTAGGTAGGGTAGCATATGTAGAAAGACCTTGTCAGGGGCGCCGACTCCGTGGGTGCTCGGGTGACACCCTATATAAGTAGCTAGGTAAGTATCTCATTAAAAAACCTGGAGCACCCACGGTAATTTTAAAAACTCGGCGCCCCTGGTCCTTGTGAAATTATCCTATAACTCCCTCGTAAGTACCTTAGCAACAGGCGCGACGTGGGCCACAGGCGCTGCGACTCCGAAGTGGGAGACGTAAGGGGAGGCCACGGCCAGCCCAGGGTTGCTTACTCGGATGTCAGCCTTGCGCACGCTCGAGAACGGCGTGTCGATCGCCTTCGAGTACGTTGATATCTGAATGAATGAATTTATTTATTAGCAAAAGTACAAAAATCTTAAATGTAGTAGGTACATAGCCCCACAAAGGGGTTTGTCTGTGGGGTCGTCGAATCTCACAAAATTCTTCTGGAAACCACCGCGTGACTTGAATCATTTCGTCGTGGTTTTTCACGAACTATCGTAACTGCTTTCAGCTGGCGTCAGATTAACAGCGATAAAAAATAATCGGAGAGGGGTGGCACGAAGCTACTTAGGTACCTACTATAATTATTATGAATGTTTATTAAATTTCCCATTAAAATAATTTTCTACCACCAATTTTTTTAATCGCTGCCTATCTGGAATTTTTTTAATCCTGCCGAAAGCAGAAACGATAGTTCGTGGAAACCGCGACGATTTAAATGTTACCTTCTCATAGAAATGCCAATCGCCACGTAGGTACACCATGTTTATGGTCCAAAGAAATATCATCCCCAGATCTAGCTTTATAATTGTCTAAGATGAGAAAGTGAAGAGTTTTTCTTGTAAGTAAGTAGTGACAAACCCTCTCGTAACCCATTAAGCCCATATAGTGTGCCAGTTGCTCAGTAGAGCAGTTAATAGGTAGTTAATAGCAATGATACGGTAGAGTGGAGGAAGACATGAGCCTGGATACCGTACTACTCGTCGATATGGTCTAGACTAGGAGTGGCGAATAAAATACTGCAGAAAGTTTTTAAGGTGTAGAAATATACTAGGAGATAGACTTGTCAATGGGTTATTTCTCGACCCGTGAAATGGTAAAAATATGTTTTACAACTTTACTGGACAAAATGAAACGGCTCGGCTCGGGATTAAATATAAGTTTAAGAAACACAAAAAATAAGCTAGTCTTTTGTGAACTCTTCCCTCATTATTACGTAACATTAATTAGTAAGTATAAAATATTGCACTACCAATGAAATTGATTTGTCCAAGCATAATAGTGATGTGATGATGCTATAAAATCATACGCACCTGCCCAAGATTAAAAGGTGTCCTTATAATGTTTTGCGACTGCGAAGCGATGGCAGGCTGGGCAGGATAGCCGCCGTATGGGTTCCAATGGTTCCAAGCCCCGTAGCCGTAGGGGTTACCGTAGTGGTTGACGTAGGGGTTCCCGTAGGCCACGTGGCCTAGTGGAGCCACCAGACCGTCGCCGTAGGCCACCGCCGCTACGCAAGCTACGAGAAATGCCTGGGGAATTCAAAAGTTTTGTTCATAAAAGAGATTTAGTCATCTTGAGAAGACAACCAATTGTACCTACTACAACTTGTCTAAAAATAAATTCACATTTCGAAAGTAGGTAAGTAGTTCAGTTTCATGGTGTGGTTCACCCTTTCTACATTTTGCGAAAAGGACATTTCGAGAAAAGGGCATTTTGCGAAAAGGACAGAATGAGCTGAGACGCGTTTAGGAAGTTCTCACTTAGATATTACTAATTTATAAAGCTCCTTATAAAAAGCACCTTATCACACTTTTAAGCCTCGATACTATTCATTGCCCAGGGCGCAATTGGACACTCATCCATCAACATAAAAATCAACCAGACTCAGAAACAGATAGGTACCTACTTAAGAATTTCAATTTCATTATATTCTACGTATAATCTACCTGCCTTGAAGTAAGCGAATTGAACCCAGAAAGGAACCTCTGAACCAACTGCATATAACCACTGTGGTACATCGAGCGTGTCGCTAAACCTAACCTAAAACACAAGTTATACAAATTCAAGAGAAATCACTTACTTTTATCATCATATTCGCTGTCGCCGTTTCCAAGTGGTATGACGCAGTAGCAAGCTCAGTTTAGCTTTTATACTGCCCTCGCAGGACACGTGTGCCAAAGGACATGAGTGATAAGTGCCTAAGATCATAATGCATGCTGGTTTGACATGTAAGCAGTCATTGTAGGCTGCGCATGCGACGCCCGGAGCTTTGAGAAAAGCGCGCGGGCTCATTAGAGTATAGAGGAATGTTTAGATGGAACTCAAGGAGCAAGTAGATCGAAGCAATGAAAAACACTAAGATTTGTCAAGCAATTAAATGTAGTTAATTTTGAAAATACTGCCCTCGCAGGACACGTGTGCCAAAGGACATAAGTGATAAGTACCTAAGATCATAATGCATGCTGGTTTGACATGTAAGCAGTCATTGTAGGCTGCGCATGCGACGCCCGGAGCTTTGAGAAAAGCGCGCGGGCTCCTTAGAGCGGAGAGGTTAGATGGAACTCAAGGAGCAATTAGATCGAAGCAATGATAAACACGAAGATTTGCAGGGCACTTCAATGTACTTAGGTAATTTAAGAATCATACAGATTCAGGAAATACTTTGTTAGATTTACATCGTTATGTCTCGTGTCGCCTAAGGTTCTTTACATACTCTCACTCAATTCCTCATCACTGTCAGCCTGCTCTCACTGACTTCTTGAAAATGGTTCCTAATCTACGAAATGAGCTTTTTCTTCTGATCTCTGTCTTGTGACTTGGAAATCACGCAACCCATCTTGCACCGCAACTCTACAACTGTAATAAAAAAAACTTTTTTTTTCTTGTGCTTAGAGTAGATACACTTGGGCTATTGAGAACCTACAAGTGAAAAGAGCTTTTCTTTGCTTCACTGTTGTTGTTCCTAGGGTTCGCTCTAAAGATTTTAGCTTTTGTCGGCGGTTAGCTCGCAATCATAATGAAAGATAATGTTCTGTCTGGCTAGTTTATTAGTTTGATTCATAGTAAACATTTCGTGCTTGTGATAAATATAAATTCGAATTAAATCTCGACAAGTTTTTACTAATAGTAACTATGGTTTGAATTACATACGTAGGTCTATATACCTAACCCCTGCCTATTACCTAGTGATATTGAATGGAATTTATAGAATCTATTTCTCTATGTTAATTTATTCCCTAACGAAAGCAATACTCTTTGTTCGTGAAGATAGTAGTTAGTAGTTCCGCAACAGTCTTCGCGTAGTATGTACCTATAAGTAGATTCTTTACGTATAACCTAAAACCTGTAGGTACTGTAACAAATCTAGCCCACCACTTCTGTGATCACATGTAGATACCTAATTCAAATGAACCCACACGTCTCTACAAGCCAAGCGAATATTAGTTTTAATCGCCTCTTGCTCACAATTTAAATGCACATGTAATTGGTCCTTACTGCAAGCTGCAAGCACCCCAATTGCTAGACTACACTCATGTACTAATTATTATTAGGTGTAGGAAAATTTTATAAACGTGGTGTAGGTAAAAGGCAGTTTATACAGCCGTTTGGTTTTGGTGTGATATGTGTATGTAAAATTTTTACCTATGTAATGGTTTCATGGCAATTATGGTTTAAATGGACATAATAAAATTATTTAGGTACTCATACACATCGTAGCTCTTTTTGGTTTATCTACTTTTTCCTCTCGTGGGAAGATTTTCAATTAGGGAATGCAATCTCGAGCCGAGATTGACGACTCGAGATCTCGGTCGAGATCTTAGGGTTCGAGATTGACCAACTCGAGGTCTCGTTGATTTATTGGTCGAGATCTCGGAATTTCGAGATCGAGATCGAGATTTTGTTTATCTTATATAGAGATCATCAAAATTAAACTTTCTTGCCATGCCATGGTACTGTTGTAATATTAATCATCTTGGGGATCCATCTCAGCTTCTAGGCCGAAAGTTGCGGTGTGTTACCCGACCCGGGCCGATAACCCTAGCTCCTCGAGCTTCGACTGACTGTCCCACTATCCTAGTCAGTAGTATATCCCAGCTCTTATACTTTTTATCTGGTCCCGAATTCTGCTAAATAAAAAACCGGCCAAGAGCGTGTCAGACACGCCCACAAATAGGGTTTCGTAGTCAACGTTTAAAAATCAGGTTTTTCAGCATTACAAACTTAATTTTGTTGCTGCTTTGTTAGCAGCAGTATGATGACCAACCGCAAATAGAAAAACTCATTTTTTTCTGAAACCTTTAAGGGTACGATATCCGTTATAGTTTTCATTGTAACTTCAGATTGTAAGCTATATTCCATATTTATTTCAAATTTATAGCGTTTACACTTTAGAAGTTACAGCTGGAACAAATTATGGGTCAAAAACGCCCTTTTTAAAAGCAAATATCTCGTGACAGAAACATTTTAGTGACTTTGTTTCAAAGAAATCTCACTTTAGTTTTAAAAGACCTATTCAACGATACCCTACTCAATATAGGGTAAAGTACGGATAGATGCGCCGATGGGATAGTTGCGCAGGTTTCGAAAACACTATGTTCTAGTGAATTTCAGCACTATTGCTTATTAAAACATAGTAGTTTTTCACCTGAAACCCCATGTACCACATAAATTATTGGACTACTTGTACAATTTTCGTCAGTTTAAGCAAAAATCTTCGGTAGCGTGGTCAAACCGGGCATCGAAATTATTTTGGCACATTTTGTTTCTCGGGTATTTTTTCGTACGCTTGCAGAATCGTTCACATTTTTATTTCCTCATATGCACTACAGTATAAAGTTTGTGACCATTTATTAATTATTTCAAAATATAAAATAATTATTTTTTTAATTAAATGCGCAACTATCCGTACCAAAAAGGATATTTGCGCAGGTTTTTTGGACGGATAGTTGCGCTTTGGGGGATAGTTGCGCAAATTGATATTTTTGTTTATTTTAGTATTTTGAAGATTAGCAAAATGCTTCTAAATTACAGTCTAGACATGAACGTTGTTCAACATACATTTTAAGCTACCTAAGCGTCAATACAATTTCTTTACGGAAATTAATGACTTAGCACTCAATAACTTTAAAAATAATAATAATATTAAGGTTCAGAGGCCTATTCGTTTTTTTTTAAAGAAGTATTTAACCAAATTAATTTAAAATTGGTTTGATTTAAATAAAGTACCAATTTCATAGTAGGTCACCTAGGTAATCTTCAAAGCGCAAATATCCCCCCACGATTTTTTAGAGCTGCGCAACTATCCGTGCGGGTGTGCGACTATCCCTCTTTCAAGAGGTCAAATAAAACTGGATTTACAACAAAACAATAAAAGTTAAATTCATGAATTAGGGCTTTAATGATAGATTTAAGATCAATCCTCTAATCTGTAAAGATAATTTTGTAAATAAGTTCTTAATTATTGAGTTATAGAGCATTTTCCAAAAGGTGCGCATCTATCCGTACTTTACCCTAACAGAAGAAAAAAAATTTTTTTGCCCCCTTTCACTTGTATGGGAGGGGGTCCAAAAATCATTTAAAATATTTTTTTCTTAACATTTCTACGGGAGTAACGGAAAGCCCCTTACAAGCGGAAAGTGGCAGAACGTACTGGTGAAATTGAACCTTTAGCGTGGTTCGTAATCTGCAAATTCCCTCATTTTAAAAAGTAACATTTTCAAAAAATGAGTAACAGTTCCCGAGACGCGTTACTTGCCCATCACTAAAGTGGGCCCTCTCAACCCTCACTTGCAAAGAGTCATACCACCTCCTAACAGATATGCTGTCCCGGTGATGCTTTACATTGAAGTTTATCAAAAGCATTGGCAACATACGCAACACTAAAAAGCAGCAATGGATATTGTCTTTCCACTCTTTGTTTATGTTTTCCTAGTGTTTTCTCACTAAGAAATGGTAATTTAACTGACGTCAACAAAGAAATTTTTAATAGTATGTACATTTAACCATTTTACGAGTTCTTTTTACCATGTTTTCAACAAAGAAATTTTTAGTAGTATGTACATTTAACCATTTTACGAGTTCTTTTTACCATGTTTTCCTAGTTTGATTCCTAGTAAAAATCCAAAGTAAAATAGCACACATCAATCGATTCAACAACAGACTTTGTATGACTTTCTTTACACAACATGACAAACGTTGTCAAACGTCGTGCAATCGTGCCATGTCTGTCATCAATCACATCACCTACGAAGATTGGTAGTCAAACCATAGTCAAACCAAAAAGATCCATGCAAGATCCAAGATCTTTTTGAGGAAATCTTGATTGCATTTCTGCTTTCCTATTAACTATTCCTAACATTCGCCTTCTCTTCACATTTTCCCGAGACATTTATTTTCTGAAGAAGCGAGTCAGCAGTACAGTAAATTACGAAAATGTACTAGGATTCCATATTTTTCAAGGTATTCTTCGAAAGATCAACAGTGTCATTTTAGCAAAAAGGATGAATGCATGCAAATTTTAGCAAAGAGATGATAGATATGAAATTTCAAGAAATGTTCAGATTGTGCATTTCTTGAAAATCCGTGTACAGTGTACTGTAGTTACGTCGAAAGATATCATTCATCAATAAGGAGACAACTTTTTGAATTCTTGAATAAATATTAAGGTTCAAAGCTTTTTTATTTACTTTCTTGTGTAGTTAAAGGTGCAAGTTTGTCATCGCGGTAGATTACAGCCACACACGGCCGACAACATGCGAAAAACAGGGGCGTTTGATGCGACAATAAGTCGTAGTCTTTGCTTTCAATCATTTGCAGTAGTTCCATTGTCATACCTACGAAGAGTCATATCGACCCTTTGAGTAACAAATGTCGTAAAAGCCAAATCGCAACTTTTGGGAAATCGCAAAAAACTAAAAATGGAAAACGATAATGTTGTGTATTTTTTACATTTCTAAAGCTATATTAGTACTGTTTACATATGTTTTTGGCCACAAAAATCCCTTTCAAAGTGTATAATAATAAATATGCTAACTTCAACAGTTCAAGAGATAGGGTGGCTTTTACTACATTTTGTTTTAGAAAAATTGGTGGTTACGACATTTTTTTTATGTATGGAGACAATCAAAATTGTTGTAATTACTTTTTGTTAAACACGATGACCCACTTTTTTGTAGTAAAATACAAAAATCTGAAAAAAAATATAGATTATTGTAGGTAAAATTATACTTATTTGGTAGTTACGCTAATACTTTACTCAATCTTGCATAGTTTTTTTCAAATGCAGATACATTGTCAAGCCTTTACCCCTTGCAGAGTAATTAGAGCATTAAAGAATGTAAAAATCTGAAGTTTTCAGCACTTCTGACTTTTTTGGCGTATTTACTGGTGGTACACTTTCCACAATCAATAGTAAATAATTGTTGGGCTATCGCATAAAATATAATAATCGCGTACCTAATGGATATGAAACTATAAAGTTCCTTAGTCACTTCACATATAAGATCGATCGAAACGCGAAAAGATGAGCTGGTTTAAATCAACATAGAAAGTTTATAAGTTTCGTATGATGTGCCTATGACGTTGGTAGGTTTATTTTTCGAATGAGCTTAAAGGTTACATCTAATTAAGTACATATCTCTTAAAAGTGTGTTCTACTCACAAAACTGAACAACTTTTGTCAGAAACTTTTCTTCAAAATATAAATGTAACCCTATATTAAAAATCACAATCACATCTGACAAATTCAATTGTTCTTTGTTAACTGAAAAGGGGTTAGAGAGTCAGATATAGATTTTTTAAACGGTATTCAATTCTGCAAAGCATCAGAATGAGAGCTAGATAATAAAGTATGCTGTATGCAACTTTTTACTGGGAAAACTTCAAGTTGATCGTGTGCATCTCGTCAGCAAGCCTAGTTGGCATACCAGCCTTTGATATACTAGCATTTAGTGAAAAATTAGTGCCATCTATCAGTAAAATGTCAAAATTAGTGTAAAAACATGAAAGACTTGTGTTCGTGCTTTATTTTATATATGGCAAAAAAGGAACATCAGAGCTGTTTTAGCCTTGACATCTACAGAAGGATAGCAAGACTTTTAGTGTGTTGTGACTCTCTGTATTTTTTTACTATGTATGTTTTAGTGTACAATTAATAAATAAGCTCTTGTCTAGATAATTGAGATTAAATAATAGTCCACTAACTTGAAAAAACTAAAAGAGATACTTATTGACGTATGTGAAGAAAAAATTCCTTATTTTGAAATGTCCCTGAAATATTTGTCAGACACGGCGACAACAATCATATTTTTACAGCCGTTCACGCTCTGCCTACCCCATAAGAGATAAAGGCGTGATAAATGCAATGTATGTTTGTACAGAAAAAGAAACAGCTACTACGTGCAATATTTCATGTATTACGTTGGGACAGATACATTTAGATCATATTTTCATTAAGTGTGTCATACGAAAATTACAAAACACTATCAAAATTAAAGAAAAGGGATAATAAATTGAACGATAATAATTTGAATGAGATGAAAAACTACTGGGCTGTAATAATTTCGAATCAAAAGAACTCAGAATATTGAACAAAAGAGAAAACAAAATCAGTCGATGATTAACAATACGAAAAATTATTGAAAAAGACGTGAATAATTGAAGAAAGTGAATATTATGTTGTACCAATTTATTAAAAATACTACCAAATTAGTAAAAATATTTAATAAGACTGTCAATCCACCAAAATAAGCTTAAAAGCTAAAATAAAGAAGAAAACACTTCAAAAATAAACTTTTATCATTATCTAACAACCAAGTTTAAAAACTAGAATTTAATTATGTTACTTAGTGATATCGTTCTTAATAAATTAATATTTTGATTAAATAAATACTTTTTTATACTACAATAATTCACCTATTTTATCCGCAACTTGGTCTTTTACTACATGAAAAAAGAATATTATTTCATTCAATATTTATTTTACATCAATAAATGTCAAGCTCTATTGTCCCAAAAACAGTAAATTCTGTCGTAAACACCAGTGAGGTAACAAAAATAATGTAGGAAAAGCCAATTGTTGGAGTAATCTATTTAAGACTTTTTAAGACTCGGATGAGTACAGAAAGGATATATTGTTATACATTTTTATCTCTATAATTTTTTTTTATCGGTTACTGTAATGAATGTTATAATATTTTAAAGTTCTTGTTCATTACAACAAATTAACCTGAAATGGCTGCAAGCTTCGCATCATGCTTAATGTTGTAAAAGAAAAAGTTTTAAATAATTTGTCTTTTACGACAAATTGAACGTTTTCACTTTCTTGGTCTTTTTGTGTAAATATGTCGTATAAGCCACCTTTTTTACATACATGTTATTTACGACACTTTTTAGTGTCCAAGGCGTCCAAACAAGGTTATTACGACAAAAAATTTAAAAAATTACAGTTCTTCTTGTCTAAAAATCTGTGTAGTAAAAGCCATTTTTTTCAAGATATCAAAATTTTAAATATACAGATCGATAGAGCTCGTCAAACTACATAAGATGGCATTAAAAGCTCATTTTCGCCAAAATGGCTTTTACGACATTTGTTACTCAAAGGGTCGATATGTCGTCTTCGATGATGAACAAAATTTTACCTTAAAGGTAGTGTGTTTGTTCATCCAGAACAGTCGCATAACATATCTCTTGCCATAGACTTAGACCACACGAGTTATTCGAAAGTTGTTAACCACTTGCATCTTAAGCATAAAGGGTGCCACACACCGGGCCCGTATGCGTGATGTGCACGTCACTATGTGCGTAGAGATGACGTTGTATCGTATAGGATTGTAGGGATTGTATGAAACACCACCGCACACCGCGCTATGCGTGGCGTGTGATGACGTTCACGTCACGCATAGGGGCCCGGTGTGTGGCGCCCTTTAGAGCGCCAAAAATGTGCGCGCGTTTGAATGCGCGACATCGGAGGTGTATTGACAGTTTGTGTTGTGACCTACCAGGCTCGCATAAATAAAGAAAGCTCATCCAAACTGTCGCAAACACTTTATTTGAGGTATTGACAGTTTTGCGTTGAAACCTACCAGGCTCACATAAAATGTCGAAAGCTAGTCTAAACACTTTATTTGAGGGTTTTGAGGACATCGTGAGGGCATTGATTTCGTTAGTGATGGGAACGATCAAATTTGTACTACCTAAGAATATTAGGTTACAAATGTTATTTTTAGGTTTTAAAAAATTTGCATTTTACGGTGTGATACTCCACACAAAGGTTTCTTATCACCAGTATGTTTTGCCACTTTCGGCTTGTAAGGGGGTTTCCGTTACACCCTATATTTGGGTCAACACGATCTATCTTCTCACCAAATTTCATGTCGATAGCTCTAAAACTGACGAAGATATGAGGGCGCGGCATACAGACAGACAGACATGACGAAACTATAAGGGTTTCTAGTAGACTACGAAACCCTAAAAATCGTTTCAGTTGGATGCCGATGGCATGACAGTTGGATGGTTTCGTATTTTGTTAACAGTTTTAGTATGGAAAATCACATTGGCAATAGAATGAGAATTGAGTGTCGCTTGCAATGGCAAAAAGATCAGATTTGAGGCCCTGTTATATTCTGTCCATTCATGGTCCATTCCATTAGTTTTACTGATAAATGTTTAACAATAAATGTCTTTTCCTGCTAAATAAATAATGCGCTCGGGGTCGATCGGCAGACACAGGAAACTATGCTACTACGCACAGCAATAAACACGTCAATGCCTTCAAGCTCAATCTCGAAATCTCGTTCAAAATCTCGACGGATACTGTCGAGATCTCGAAGGATTTTTCTGAAACGAGATTTCCTATTTCGAGATCTCGATCTCGAAAAATAGCTCGAGATCTCGGTGATTTCGAGATCTCGCGAGATCGAGATTGCATTCCCTATTTTCAATAAAATCAGTAACCCTGCTTACTAGTTCCATGGAACAATCTATCATAGCAGCTGTGGAGTGTATGAGTTAGAGCCTTACACACTACATAGATAACTACTAACTCAACTCAACTATGACATAGATATATCACGCCTTTATCCCTTACGGGGTAGGCAGAGCGTAAACGGCTGAAAAAACGGCGATACACTATGTTTGACAAAAGTTTAGAACACTGTGTATCACAATAGCGAAAAGTTGTCCACATCAACTCTCAAATCCCTTCGTCGCTTATTACGGCACCCGTGGGACAGATATGGGGTGATGCTATTCAAAGCCCGACGTTATTATCCACACATAGCTCCATGGAAAAATTTATAATAGCAGCAGCTGTAGGGTGTATGAAAGAGTCTTACACACTATTATACCACCTATTATATCCGTTAGTATAAGTAGTCCAAGTTCACCCTGTCCTGCTGCGTGCGGTGTGATAGATAAAACTAATAAATTCTCATTATTCACGGCTAATAGGACCAGTGTAGGCACTGGCCTTGTACAAACATTTTTTTACAGACTTGGCCCTAATGTTGTCAAGATTAACCAACTTGAAATACCTAGAGCAGGGATGGGGAAATGGCGGCCCGCGGGCCAAATCCGGCCCGCGGAGTGATTTCATCTGGCCCGCGGTCACTGACTGATTTTTATTAAGTTTGGCCCTCGAGTTAAATTCATCACTTTAACAAGTAGGTACCTATTTGGTGATGGTAGTTAGGTGTTTACTGGCGCAAGCGACCTACCAGCTACCGGTCCTCGTCCGTCGTGTCGTGCATCACCTATCACCCGATCAAAAAGTTCGCGAGCTCAGCGCTCTCGCTCTCGCTCTCGTTCACACCCGTATTCCCAAAATGGATAGCAGATTATGCATTTTTCATGGATTTACTTGGACATTTAAATAATAAACAATTCAACAAAAATTGAATTTTACAAGTCATTGTCAAAATGTAAGTTTCCCATCATTTCTATGTTTAGATCTTCATATATTTGTAAGCAAGTGTTTTCCACAATGAAGTTACGTAAGAACAAACTGAGGAACAAATTGACTGAGGAACACCTCGAGTGTTTTAAAACTTACGTCAAGTAATTTTAAGCCAAATTTTGACGTGCTTGTAGACGAACAGTCAAAATATCATTTATCTCATCAACCAAGCATATTAAAACAAACTTTAATTTCGAGTACATTTTTTAAAGTAATTAATAAACTTATTTGGCCCGCTTACAAGTTGTGATTCTTTGATATGGCCCTTTCCAAAATGTATTTCCCCATCCCTGACCTAGAGGGTTTATAAGTGCCTCGACACACTACGACTGAAATTACGCGATGGAATTCGGCGAAGTACGCCAGCAATGTTATTTGCGTTACGATACGAACGAATGACACACACTTCAGCCGAAATTCCGACGTCGAAATAACGTCGCCGAATTGGATTTAAACGTAATGTCGGCGCTTTGTACGCAATTTGTTGCGTGATTTGTTCGTAATTTCGTTGTTTATAGTGTGTCACCCCAGCCAAAAACGCCGAAAACTGACGGGACGGATTTCAGCCGCCGAATTTCGGTAAAGTCGATTGATTAGGTTCACACTTCAGGTAATTTTAGGTCGGTATGGTATAATAATAGCTAAAGGTCTTGATAAGTTCATGTGATATTCGTGTTATACCTATTTACATTTCTTTAGGTGACTTAATTTTCAGTCTGTGTTTTTCGTGAAGACTGCAGTGCCGCGTTCATACAAAAGACATCAACGAGCACTATTCATTAATCTCAATGTATAATTTTTTATTTAAGTAGGCACCATTCTGTTCGATTGGAGGGATCTTTCATAATACAAATACAACAGTTAGGTAAATTTAGGTATACTGGTTTTCCTAAATTGTTCTTTTTCAAGCACTTTAATAATCATGACATAATTATCATGTCGGTCGACTAAACGTTACTACGCAGACCACTTGCCTGGTCAAGATCTATCCGTAGAAAGGGTGCGGTTAACATTTAAGTGTCTAATGGGCGCCTATTATGTTCTAGGCTTTATTCATTGCTGTCAAATTGCTGTAGGTAATGTGACCTAAACCTGTCAACACTGTCAAGTATTTCATAGTGGATAGGCAGCTACGTGGGCTTGGGTATGCGCTTATTAATCGCACATGTCTAGCTAAAAGCGCAAAACACACACGTAATGTACTTACTACGTAAGTCGATCTTGCTTGTTTAGAAACTAAAAGCAAAATCCAGTATAAAGAGAAAGTTCAGTGCTAGCTAAATCAAGACAAACGATTTATAAAGGAAGGTATCTAAAAAGGACCAGAGGTGATGTGGCTCATTCTCGTGAATTCAATACTTACTTATCTAAATTATTAGGTAAGATTTCGCCTTCTCTAGAGACCGTTCCTTTATCGCAGCAGGCAAAACATATTACGAAACGAACACTGCAATATAGTAACAAATATGAAATGCATAATGCAGTTTGCTCCCATTCACATGTCACGTTGGTTCTCTCGAAGACATGATAGGTGTTATTTGCAAAAGAGACGGACCGGCAAGTAGGACAAGCTAGCAAACCAGAACATGCACCAGACAATTAATTGCATCCGTTACACTGTCCCCACAAGCCAAGTGCATCGTCACACTGCCTGCACAGATCATCTTGCACTCGGCTGCTGCACCAGCCTTTAAACAAAAATCTGCCGCAACAGAATCAACCTTCGCGATAGTTTTGTAAAACAATGCGTGACTTAAAAGTGCCCGCCGCAGTCATATTCTGGATCATCCTAGCCATCGATGGACAACGATGGTACTCCGCGACATTTCACGATTCGGACCCTCAAAGAAAGACGCACCCGCCGAGACAAACGATTATGACAAATTATGTTTACGATCACGACAACGACCTTAAGTATCTACCAGTTTCAATGGTGTATAATAAAAATCAGACGAAAAGGGATAAATTCAGCGCTACAAGGAGACAGGACCTCACCACATTCATACCACCTGTACAAATTTTTAACGACAAATTGACGAGATTCCCATTTCTCTACAAGCATCTTAACAAAACAACACCCAAGCCTGACAAACAAGTTACGGAAAAATTTACTTACGACGATGCCGTACCCACAAAACCTACCAACACATCAAGTCATCGACCTACATTTAAAATTAACAAAACCATCACAAATCTCAATGTTATTCGAAAGCCGAAGCCGAAATCGAAGAGGCCAAAACGGAAGATAGTGCGAAAGTGTCCAGCAGTATACTCGAACCGGCAGAAAAAGCAGTTGGATTCAAACCAGACGATTCAGAAGCGGTTTCTCGAAGTGTTCGAGGTGGTAGAGTTCGATCATGTGGCGTGTGTGTCAAGTAGTGGTTTGGAAGGGACGTGTTTACCAGAATTCGACTGTCAGAGTTCTGGCGGGGCTCCCATGGGCACTTGTGCGGATGGGTATGGGACTTGCTGTGTCAGTAAGTGACTCAAAATAACTACTTACCTAATTATTCCACGACAATGTAACGAACAGACACTGGAGAGCCTAACCTTTTCTCCATACGCATGTAGGTACTTACCTACCTACACACTCGGGCCTGGAACTCAATTTCTGACATTGTGATTTCTGAAATCATGCGCGGAAATCCGCAACCATTCTATTGCTTGAATTAGTAAATGTCTAGGATTTGTTGGAATTTATAAGGGTATGCGTGAAGGCCCGTGTGATAGTACTTAGCAAAATCAAAATTAAAAATTACTCCATTTTCTGCCGGTCGAACTTGTTCTTGTGACTTGTGTAAACTTGAGATACGCTCAATAGTTACCTAGACGATCCGTGGTAGACATCCGCATGCGAAATTACAACAAAATAATGCGCTTCCTGACTATGCATGATTTTCCAGTCCAGTTTACCTGCGACGACACCTCGGCCGCCCCCGCCGGGTGGTTCGTGAACCCAGGATTCCCTGCACCGAGCTCCGAAAGACTGTCCTGCGTGTTCACTCTGCACAAAGCCTCGCCGGAGATACAGCAGATACGACTGGACTTCAATAATTTTGAGGTAAGCATTGATAAGAATGCAGAGTATTAGGACTTTACCATACTGACTGAAGATTCGTGAACCCAGGGTTACCTGCACCCAGCTCCGAGAGGCTGTCCTGCGTTTTCACCCTGCAAAAAGCCTCGCCGGAGATACAGCAGATATGATTGGACTTCAACAATTTTGAGGTAAGCATAGATGAGAAAGCAGAATTAAAGTTAGTACTTAGAACTTTACATTACTTGCTAACTTTCATAATAAGGTTGTCTATTTACAGTAGGGTAGAGTCACTGATCTGTATATAAGGTGTAAAAAAAAATACAAATATTTTAAGGGTTGAACCAGCCCATAAAACTGAACAACTTTCCCCATAGAACATAGATCGAAATCAATATATCAAGATACAAAATGTACCAGCCGACTGAGTTATATGGGAGATCTAATTTTTTTTTCAGTTTTCGACCTATGTTCCTTTGGAAAAGTTGTTCAATTTTACGGGCTGGTATACCCCTTAAAATATTTGCATTTGTTTTTTTACGTCCTGTATAGCGGTCTCGTAGGCCGCCCCAGGCCTGCTGATGCGATTTCTATAGGTAGAGTTCATAATTCAACTTTTTTTTATCTTCTTTACTCATAAATCTACATAATGCTGGCCCCGAGGCTGGCCCTTACTGTCCAAAAAAGTATACTGATCGCCATTAAAACCTGACAGCTAAAAAAAATAACATTTAATTAAAAATAAACTTTAATGGCTATTCCAGATTTTTTCGACAAAAGTCGCCAGTGCAGGTTTCAATACTATTAGTCTTCTTCTTCTTCTTTCGTGTGGGACACCGAGTCGTTCAACGACCCGATGAACCCTGGTGTCAGAGTTTTTTCTGACACCAGGGTCCTGGTGTCATACTATTAGTGAGAACAATCAAAAGAGATTTTATCTCTTAATTTATTAGAGGTAGAATGCTGGCCCCTACTACCCCAAAAATATAAAGTCAAGTATAAAGTCGAACGCCATTAAAGTCTGACAGCTCTGAAAACTAAACTGAAAAATAAAAACTGAAATATTGTTCTACACAAGTGGCCAGTGTTGTTTATGAGTTTATAGTCTCTATTGATATGTATACCTTCGATATAAGGTGTAAGCACGTGTAAGTAAGTACCTAACATGGGACTACCTATCTTCATGATGATAAATAACTGTAAGGCAAACGCTGCAAATGGAAGAAATTTTACTTTCAGCTCTTGGCTCCAACAGCGGGAACCTGCGAACAAGACCAGTTCATGATCACAGGACAGAATGTAAACAATGTGCTCCCGATTTTATGTGGCGTTAATACTGGACAACATGGTAACAAGCATTTATTTTGACCCACTCTACATTATATTCCATAGGTACGTGAATAGAGTGTGCTTGTATTCCACTGAGGGAAAGAGCTACTTAGGTACCTTACTATAGGTAAACCTCCTACATTCACCAAGTTTAAAAATGGTTACCTGGTTGACCGAGATCTTCGCAGTTTTTTGCAAAAAATACGCAAAATAGGAGTGACGCGCCGATTTTGGGAAAATTAAAACTATTTAGATCGATTTATCGCCCTCAAAAAACCACTATTTACAAAATTTCGTGAAAATCTTTTATTTGAAAGTTTCTATGGCTTCCTTGCCGTGTGGTGCCGGTTTAGCATAGCATCACCCCAATTCTACCCGTTGATCTCGTAAAAGGCGAGTAAGGGATGAATCCTGGGAATGGGCAGCAACGTTTCCTGTGAACATCTTCAACACCTTGCGTTGCGCTCGCCAATCCGCCTGCCAAGTGTGGTATGGCAACACCCCCTAATTGGGGACGGCGGAGGCCCATGTCCAGCAGTGGACTGTTGTGGCTGTAGTAGTAGTTTGGCTGGAAGGGGATACTACATTTGCTCTTCTCATGTTTCTTATTTTTTAAACCAGTATTTTATATTTGCAGTGTATATCGAAGTCGGGGAGGTGGACGGGCCGATTACATTCTCAATACAGACGGTTTCCTCGGACAGCAGACTTTTCGCTATAAAGGTGAGATACTTTACTATACAGGGTGTAAGGGACAGCTCTCCGAATACTGGTAGGGTGCATTCAGACCGTGAAACTAATAAACTTCCCTTAAGAAAATATTTCAAGAAACGTAAAAAAATTACTTCCTCTAGTAAATGCGAGCAGCTGATCGTGACTTTGTATGGCAGACAGTATTTTTTATACGTTTCCTGAATAGGTATGTCCCTAAAGAAAAGTTCTTCAGTTTGGTCTACCTACATGCACCCTATCAGTAGGTACCTTCTCGTAGAGCTGTCCATTACACCCCGTATAAAAACCTAAAAAATCGTCAATCGTCGTTTTTGTCGCAGGCAACGCTGCGCTGGCCTGTGGCTCGGAGGTTTATCCTAGGCGTCACTGGTAACATTCTATATAACAATGACGAATTTCGCTCGTTTTTTATCCCGCCTGTGACAGATTTCCACGTACTTAGCCTTTAAATTTTGGTGTCTTAAATTAAACACACAACACAATAGAGATGAGATACATACATATATCACGCCTTTATCCCTTGTGCCGTGTGATGCCGGCTTAGAATAGCATCACCCCATTTCTTTCCTGTGGGTGTCGTAAGAAGCGACTAAAGGACTCGAGGGTATCATGTGTATTGCAGTTTTGGGCGACAGGCTGACAACCTGTCACTATAGCGATACACGACAATAGCTAAAACGGCCCTCAAATATGTGTCAGACGTGGCGATAACGACCGTACTTTTACGGCCGTTGACGCTCTGCCTACCCCGCAAGGGATAAAGGCGTGATGTATGTATGTATGTATGTATTTATCCCTTGTGGGGTAGCCAAAGCGTAAACGGCTGTAAAAACAGCCATTTAGACCATGTTTGACGAAAGTTTGAGAGTCATTCAGAAGACCGTGTACCTACCTATCACTACTGACATGTTGTCAGTCCATCGCCTGAAATTGCAATACACATCAACTGTCAAATCCCTTACACACTTCGTAAGACAAGCACGGGTCAGATATGGTGTGATGCTGTTCTAAGCCGGCACCACACGACAACAACAACAAAGATGAGATGAGATACGCTCTGAAGTCTGAATTTGTCCTGTCCTGTTCCAGATTACTCAACTGACTGCATCAGACGAACTGGCTGCTCCGGCAGGGTGTCTCCAATACTTCAGAGGACCGCAAGGGTATTTGGAGTCCTTCAACTACCGAGACAAATCTGACATTGCTATAGCAAGGACGCCCAGCTACTTGGTAATTAAAACTCGATGCTAGGATAGAGAATAAATCCACCAGAGCTGTGTGATTAAATGAGTCGTACGAGGACGTGTAGCTGTGCTGTGGAAATGTGTAGGGGTTTCCACCAGAGCTGTGCGAGTAAAATGTGTCGTACGAGGATGCGTAGCGGAGCTGTCAAAATGCGCATTAATGTGCGGAGCGAGGATGCGTTGCGAAGCTGTGAAATGTGTGAGCGGGGGGGAATGCGATGTAGTGGAAACCTCGCAACATATTTTGCAGCACATTTCTCGCTACACATTCGTCGCAACACATCCTTCGCACACATTTCTCGCTTTTTTGTATGTAGAATGGCCTCGCTTCGCTCAACCCTATTCCACCAGAGCTGAGCTGAGCGAGGCTAGGAAAATGAAGTGATTCTATTGGTGGATTTTTTCCTCGCACACCGCTTAGCTACCTCGCACAGCTCTGGTGGATTCTCACCCTAAAGGGCGTGCAGTGCGTGACGCGGATAGTCCGTGCGGTTATACGGGCTGTTTTCCCCAACTCGCCGATACATAATGAAAATAAAAATAATAAAAATCGGGACCGACGGCTTAACGGCGACGGGTGCCCATACGAAATACGGAACCATCTTGCGTTTCGGACAATTATTAAGTGGTTCAGCCTGCTATGTCCTAACCAGACTGGGAACAACTGAGTAACCCTACCGGGAATTGAACCCGGAACCTGCGTCGCAGGCAGACGTACTAGCCACTGCGCCACATCGGTTGTCTGCCTGCCCTGTAAGGTACATTCTTATAAAAGCACGTGTTTTCGACACTCTAACTAGCTACACTTGTTAGGGTGTTAAATTTTTGCTTACTTTCAACCAACTTTTAAAAACTCTTATCAGCAGTTTAACTATTTAATCTAATATAAGAGTACGGACGTACCTAGAACTCAAGATTTTTCATTACATTACAGAACAATCTTAACTATGCGATGTGCATAGAGCGAGCCCCAGAGACGTGTAGCGTGACATACACAAACACTGGAAACATGCAGATCGTCAACTACGATAGTGGTAAGATGCTGTGAAATAAAGTACTTACTATAACAGCCACAATAAAGTCCACTGCCGAACATTGGCCTCCCCCTAGTAGGGGGGTATTTGCCATACTCACCACGCTTGGCAGGCGGATTGGTGAGCGCAAAGCAAGATGTTGCAATGCGATTGCGAAATTCACGCCTGAATTAATTTATCCCTTAGTCACCTCTTACGACACCCACGGGAAAGATATGGGGTGATGACATTCTAAGCCGGCATCACACGACAATAAAGTACTTATCTAAGCATTATAGTTATCTTTTGCAGCCTCAGTCTTCAGGAAGTTGACAAAGCGTGATTAATTTGAATGCGAACTAAAACATTGCGTTTCCATTTCCGGTCGTTCGTTAGCAATGCGGTTTAGTGCACGTTTACGCTGTTTCTTCTATTAGAAATTGCTTTCGATGACAGTTTAGCCTATCAGGAGATTTTTCTACCCTAAGTTTTCTACTTTCTACCAGTCACTCCAAAACGTGGTTTTACGAACAGTCGTAGTATAAAAGGCCGACGAAAGAGCTACAAAAAATAGTTGTTTAACCGAGCTCATGAATAAAGTTATACTCATACCTATTATCGCAAAAGTTTAGAACAGTTGATCAGTCTGCCTGCAATCGTCTGCCGCTTTTGTGCGCGTTTGGATGTCAACTTACAAGATTCCCATACTTTTCATAGATGGTTTACCGGTGATACCGCCCATGCAAGCCGGCGTGGAGATATTCAACTGCCCGACTGACTGGCTGCTAGTAGCAGCTGTGCGGCTGTGTGGCGAGAGGTTGAACGATGGCTCCGTGCTGCAAGACTTCGCTTTAGATGCGCCAGTCACAGGTAGGTAGACGCCGACCGACCAGATGAACCCCGGTGTCGGAGTTTTTGAAATGCCTACTGCTAGTATACAGGCTGGACCAGAAAGTGACGACAAAAGACTTTAACTTTTAAAGTGGTATGGGTAAAAATTTATTAGGTTTTTTTTTTGTTTTTAAAGCACTCGCAACTACTTTCACACATAAGGGTCTTATCGCGATAGTTTTTCAGTCTGCCCGCGATTGATGAAACTCAGTCGAAACGTCGGATTTCCAGGTAAATAGCTTATTTACCTAAAAAGCCATCGCAATAAGACCCATTAAAGTAACTACATATTACCTATGTGCTTTTTTTGTTGTTTTTGGGGCTTAACTTGTCTTCTGGCTAAAGCATGGACAGTCCCTAATAAAGATAAATAACTTTCTAATAATTTGAATAGAATCCAAAGAACACAACAATAAAAATATAACCTAAAGTCTGGTTTCTTTTTTACAGATATTGGAGCAGGCCCCTTAGTGGTTTGGTTCAGGTCAGATGGAGGTTATGTGGGCAGAGGCTTCAAACTACAATACCAGCAAAATAGCTGCTAGTTGCATTTTATTTAGCTTATGATATAAAATAATTAAATACCTAAATGAATAAAAAGATACTTTACGAAAATACAGGATTTATTTTAATTATAAGAATTGGTACCTACTTAGTACAGCATCTCTATAAATCTCATAGTACAACGAAAGCAAAAATATATAAGTACTTGTACTTTTAATAACTAAAGATTAAAATTGTACTTGTGAATAAATGCAAAAACTTTTGTGTGATCCTAAATATAATAGTTACCTATTTTGTGACACATTTACAACAATGTAGATCTAAAAATACCTTTACTTATTTAAACAATGGAAAAGAAATAGGAATAAATAGTTATAATTAAATGCAAAATACTTAGCTGCCAACATACTTCTCCACTTATTTACTCTTCACAGCTTCTTTCTTCTCCCTCAAGCTGTCTCTTACAATTTTGTGGAAAGACAAGAGTGCTCCGACAACTGCTACCCTTAGGGCTCCCATGGTGAAGACTTGCAGCAAAACCTGGCTCACACTCTCGATGGAGCCACAGAAAAGTGTGGTCATCATCTTGCCACTGAAGCCAAATACAGAGTAGACTTTGCCATTCTGTGAAATAAAATTTCTGTATGTAATAGAAATACAACTGGAAATCAAAGTAATAGAATATAACGTTTAGCAGAAACATGTGTGGAGACTGGAGAGTAAAACAGTACTTGTGTTGTAAAGTGCATTGCTTATAGATTTGTAATAAGTTGTGGTTGTACATGTGGTTCACTCAGCAGCATAACTTGTCATCATAAGTATGAAAGAAGCAAAACATTCTATTTGATCACTTTCCTCAAGATGGACTTCAACAAAGTAATGTCTGATACTATCTGTTTGATTCCGAAGCTGATCTTAGCGCAGTGGAAGCAAATTAAAGTTATCTTAAAATCTAAAACTAAATGGTCGATCAGCCTCGGAACAACATTTGACTACGATTCGTAGTGCTCTTTACTATAGCTAAATAAAATAAATTTAATGAGAGAATTTTGTTCCGGAAAGTTTCCGGCCGAGAAATTCTTGTTTCCAAAATCTACTTAAACAGGGCCCAGCAACGAATTGCTTACCGAGCAAACGATGATGCCGTTTCTTTGTGAGTTTAAGTATGACAGGAATCAGGTATTCAGGATATTTTAGGAGCGCAGGAATAGGGAATAACCTAAACTCACAGCGCTGGAACATCCGCTCGTTCTAGAACTCCTTTCCTCCAATTTGCACTACAGTTCACAGTTCGACATCACATAATGTTTTTTAACACAAAATAACTAAAAGATTTCTCTCCGAATGAGAAATCGGCCCCGTTGGCCTCAATCATTTATAATTAAAATACGTAGCTATCGGCAGCCACGACGACGACGAGCGACGACTCAAAGTGAGGTTATGTTACCGGCGACCACGTTGGCCTCAATCAAAAGCCGAAACCAAAATTCACTTGGTTCACTTCCCCACCGCACAGGGAAGCCATGGCTTGTGGCAAATAGCACACGAGAAAACCGCCAAAACACCTTAATTTTACACCACTTAAAACTAAAATTCGCTTCAACAACGCTAGCGTAAAGATGACAGACGGGGCGGACCGACAGACGGGGCGGACCGAAAAGTGTTGCCAGCACCGTCCGCTCAAAAAGATACGAAACCGTTTTTTGATACGAAACTAAACATTCACCCGCCCCGGACCGACACATCGGTCCGCTCTATGCATGGCAGGCGTGATAATGTAGCTACTGCTCGCTTAAGGACTGAATCCCCCACCTGAACTTCTGCAACTCGAGGAGTGCCATCACTACCCGGAAACAGGTTGAGAATGCGCCCCCGGCGCCAACGCAGTGGCGGTAGGTTGGCATCCTTAACCAGAACGAGATCCCCAATGCAGGGGTTCAGTCCTGTCCGTCCACTTAAGGCGTTGCTGCAGAATGTGCAAGTACTCAAGCGACCAACGCTTCCAAAGTTTTGAGTCATTTGCTGCAGCAACTGATAACGCGACAAACGATTGCTATTCACCTCCGTATAGGGATATTCCGGCAAGGCGTTAAGTGGGCGGCCAATTAAGAAATGCCCTGGCGTCAGGGCCTCTAAATCATTTGGGTCTGAGCTGAGCGGACACAAAGGACGTGAATTGAGTACAGCCTCAATTTTACAAAACACGGTCGCCAGCTCCTCAAAAGTCAAAATTGTTAACCCTACGACGCGCAACAAATGCGTCTTAGCGGACTTTACAACCGCTTCAAAAATACCACCCCAGTGAGGGCACGCTGGTGGATCAAACACCCAGGTAATGCCCTGACGGGAGAGGCCCGTGCTGATGGCTTCTTCGTTCTCCCGTAAGAACGTTACAATTTCTTTCATACACCGATCAGCACCCTTAAAGTTGGTACCACAATCCGACCTGATCAGCGCTGGTCGCCCTCTTCGCGACGTAAATCTCTCTAGCGCTGCCAAAAAGGCCTCCGTAGAAAGGTCGGCCACGAGCTCCAAGTGGACGGCCTTGGTGGCCAGGCACACGAACACGCACAAGTACGCCTTTATAGACTTTGCGTTCCGCAGGCGTGATGCCTTTACCATGAAAGGGCCTGCGAAATCCGTTCCCACACCTGCAAACGTCCAGGCCTCCGTCACCCGGTCCGGTGGAAGATCTCCCATCTGTGGCTGCATTGTGGCTGCCTTCAAGCGGTAACAAGGCAAGCACCTAAACACAACGCTACGTACCGTTCGTCGTCCCGATAAGATCCAGAACTCGCGCTGTAGAATGGCCAATAGCGCATTACAGCCCGCGTGCGAGTTTTCTCATGACGATCCCTGACTAAGAGCTCAACTAAGGGTCCCCTTTTGGAAGTAACAGTGGATGCCGAGCCGAAAAGGGCAGGCTAGCGTTCCGAAGTCTGCCTCCAACCCTGAGCATACCTTGCTCATCCAGGAATGGGTTGAGGCGCACAATTCCTCCCTTCAGCTTTCCACGTCCATCCCTGAGCAGCCTGACCTCCTCTTCAAAATGTTCCGCCTGGACGACTCTAACCAATGAGCATAGAGCCGCATTCCGCTCCGCAGGCGAGAGGACAGGTGTAAAGTTCCGTTCTGCTTGAGGCTTCCTGCAGTTGTTCACGAACCGCTTGATCCAACCTGTCACCCCAAGAAGTTTGTCGAGGGAGCTATACCGTTCCAGCAAGAAAGCTGGGTTAGGCTTCGGTACGAGTTGCCCCACGTTCACTCGCAAACCTCGATCAGGTGGCCCAAGCGGCGCCCTGCACTCGTTGAATGGCCATTCCTGCGGCGACTCAGTCAGCCATTGAGGTCCCCACCACAGTGGGTGACTCACCAAATCAGGTGCCCTGCACCCGCGCGAAGCGCAGTCCGCTGGGTTCCATTCTCCCGGTACGTGCCTCCACACTAACGGAGTTTCCGACCCCGTAACCTCAAGTGTATGTACCGACGTCTGCAACCAGCACAGAACTATCCGACTGTCAGTCCACGCGTACACCGTTTCATCCAAGTTGATGGTACCACGCAGATTGCAGGTTACATGATTTAGCAAGCGCGCTAGAAGAGCTGCCCCTGCCAATTCCAATTTGGGGATGGTCCATCTAGTTCTGACTGGTGCCACCTTACTTTTGGCCATAACCAGACGCACGTGCACAGTTCCCGTTGAACTTGCTGTCCGAAGGTATACAGCTGCCGCGTACCCTCGCTCCGAGGCGTCACAAAACCCATGTAGGGTAGCCTTACATCCCACCGATGGGACTAACTTGCGGGGTATCGCGATGTGCACAATCCCTGGTAAGGTGGTCACAAACTTGAGCCAATCCTTCAACAACTCTCCGGAGAGTTGGTCGTCCCATCCTAAGTTGGCTAGCCACAACCTTTGTAAAAAGCACTTCGCCATGAACGTAACCGGGGCGATCCATCCGCTAGGATCGAACGTTCTAGCGATTGTCGACAGTACCGACCGCTTAGTCCAAGTTTTCTCCAAAAGGTCGGGCTCGATCTTGTACGTGAATACGTCATGCGTTGGCCTATATTGCACCCCGAGGATGCCCAACGTGTTTGGATTGTCCGGGTTCTCAAAGAGGTGCGGGTCCTGATGGAACTCGCCTGGCAAACCGGCCAGGAGCTCTGGGCAACTGGACAACCATTTCCGCAACTCGTAACCTCCTGAACCCATGATCGCGATCAACTCGTCTCGTAGAATTAGCGCCTGCTCCACGCTATCAGCACCCGTGCAGATATCGTCCACGTAGACGTCGCGATCCAGTACTGCTGCTGCTCGAGGATATCTTACCCTTTCCTGTGCGGCCAACTCGCAGCGTACGTACTGCCAAATACGGACTTGGCTTAAGTCCATACGTCACCGTGTTAAGTTCGTATGTGACCATCGGCTCATCTGGGCTCTCACGCCACAAAATCAGCTGATACCGACGGTCATCCGGATGTATCATGGTTTGGCGAAACATCATTTTGACGTCTGCGACGAACGCTACCTGGTGTAACCGAAAGTCTGTGAGAATGTCCACAATGTCCCGGTTCAATTTAGGACCCGCGTGCAAACATTGGTTCACAGACACACCATTCGAGGTAGGAGCAGAACCGTCAAACACCACCCGTATTTTCGCCTCAGGTGACTTCAAGACAGCCAGGTGTGGAATGTAATAATGCTCGACACACCTCCAATCCAGGCTGGACACCGACATGTGGCCCAATTGAATATATTCCCGCATGAATTCTATATACTTCTGCCGAAGTGCTGGGTCTCGCCTCATCTTCCGCTCCATCCCGAGTAGTCTCCGTTCCGCGAGCTGTCGCGAACTACCTAAAGCGGGGCGGTTTGGGAGAAAAGGTAGCCTGGTCACGAATCTGCCTGACGGGCATCTCGCAGTGTTGTATTGATAGAACAACTCGCACTCGTCATCCTCTGGCTTCCGTCTGTCCGCCGTGGGCGCTCTTCAGACTCCCAAAACCTCTGCAGCACCTCTGACAGCACACTACCATAGAGGACCGGATCCCCTTCTGGTAGGTCCTGAGGTCTCCAAACTGGGCCGAAAACAACATACCCCTGTGGTATCTACGGCCACCAAACCAGTTTCCTGGAGTACCTTCTTCCTACCGCACCATAATCTCCGAGAACGTCTGTCCCGAGAAGTACGTCGACCGTACCAGTTGTATCATAATAATTATCAGCTATCTCCAACCCTGTGGTTATCCCTCTGACCGTTGGTGGTAACCTAAGATGATGTATTTTCCCAACCAATTCATCTAGCACAACGGATGAGACTTGATAGCTGACCCTGTACATGTGCTACCTAATGCGAACTCAAAGTTCGTCTGACCCCGAATGCCAGGCACATTTAGGCCCCTGATGCCTACAGCTTCATCCTCACTTGGCCGTACATTTAGGCCTAGCCTACTCACCAGCTTACTCGATACAATACATCCCTGAGCCCCTGTATCCAGTAGGGCTCTTACTTGAATGGTCCGGCCACCGTATCCCCATACCCAAATCTTAGCCGTTGGCAAAAGTACCGTGATTGGACGGGGAGCCGAAGCTGATGAGTAGGCGGCGATTACCTAGCGGGAATCCAAACGCGGTGAGGCCGCGTCCCGCGGGGTATCCTCACTACCCAAACCTGTGTATGGGTCCCACTCCTGCTGGTAGGAGGTCTGCCCATAAAGGCCATGGCTGGAGTTCTATAGTACCCCGACGGCAAACGTCCGTACCGAGGTTGCGCCTGTAGCCGCGGGTACTCAGGCATAGGCGGGGGCATGCGTGGGTCTTGAGACCCAACCAGGTGGCTCAAGCCCGCAGAATACTGCATGTACCCTGGTGGCTGCCTAGTGCCCTGACACCCGCCCGTTGAATCCCGTACCTGGGATGGGTGTCCTTGGCCACGTTCCTGTGCCGCTCTTCCCCAATCCGGCACCTGCTGCCGTGGTGGGGATTGTCCCCACGTCCTTGGGTAAGTGGGCTCCGTCTGTTGACGTCCCCCTGCCTGTCCCTGTGACCGATGCGGAGGTGGGCTCCTCCTTGGAGGGGGTGGGGAGCGTTGCTCCTCCCTTGGTGGGCAGGCTCCTTCGCTGATCCGATCCAGCGCTGCCCCGGCGCCTCCGGAGCGATTCATGCAGAGCAGCGGATGGTGTGCACCCTGGCAGTACCTACAGTTGGTGCTTGAAGGGCACTCGCACCTGATGCGGCCCCAGGCACCGAAAACACCAACGCCTCTGCTGTGCCACACCCCGTCTCCTCTGAACCCGCTGCGCAGCAAACTCCTGACACGCTGCCACCCCGTGGCCTGTCTCCCTGCAGTAGGCACACCCTGATTCCAATGCGGTGTTGTACCGCCTGGGTTGCCTACTGTTGCCTCCTCGCGCCGGTGCACCCGGCCGTTCCGGGTGGCGAGGGCAGAGGTCTCCTTGCGTGGGGCTTCACCAGCCTGGACGTCCACTCGCCTGCTTTCGGCCTCGAGGAACGACTTCAGATCCTCGTAGGTCGGGAGGTGGTCCGAGGACTTGCCCCATGTAGCTGCTCGAATCGAGCGACCATTTCGCTCGGCAGGCGGCGAAGCACTGTGTGGACCAAGATATAACCGTAGCCCGCCACTGGCAAACCCTGTCGCTCTAGTGCGCTGACCGCGACACTGACTGGGTGGAAGATTTTCTCGCGGAGGTCCGTACCTCGCGTTATGGTTGGTATTGACAGCCACTGGTCTAACAGCCTGTCTACAATCAGGCGCTTGTTTCGATACCGGTCGGTAAGGATCTTCCACGCCACCTCATAATTGCTATCCGAGACAGCCAAATGCGTCAGCAATTCATGAGGCTCTCCATGTAGCCTGGACATCAGCTGAGCCATCTTGTACGCCGGCGTTATGTCCGTCCGTGTGTGGACCACACTGCTATACAGGTCCTCAAACGCCGGCCAGTCGGCGTAATCGCCTGCAAAGACTGGAACCGTAACAGGCGGAAGAGGCACCTGTAATCCTTGTCCCACTTTACCACGGAATGGCTTTTCCTTTCCGTCACGTCGCCTAGATATGTCCGCAGCTGCCTGCGCAATGTCCTGTGCCAGCTCCAAGCACTGGCTTACATCGCCCTCAACCAGCTCCTTATCTTCAGGGTTAGGAGCTTCCTCAAGGAGCATGAGGCACTCTGTGAGGTGTTCCGACACAACCCGAACCCGTTCATCTGCCTGTAGTGCACTTTTCAAGAGCGCGTCCTCCCGGTCCTCGCGGCCGATCATTGCCGCTGTGGTAGTAAACCACCTTAATTCTGTCTTTATAGCAGCCTTATACCTGGCGATCGAGGGAGCCATGGTACCAACTTTTACACACTCGACTTAATAAAAACGAAAACCAATAAACAAATACCACAAAATAAATGTTAGTTGACTGGCCTAGACCTTACCGATAAGGTACCGTTCACTAGGCAAACAATACAGTCACAAAAAAACCGAAACAATATTTTCCAAAATTAATAAAATATGTGGGTAATATAAAAACACGCTTAATACTAAATTACGGCTAACTATGTTGCAATAAAGCAACCACGCTCTGCTACCAAAAATGTTTGATTCCGAAGCTGATCTTAGCGCAGTGGAAGCAAATTAAAGTTATCTTAAAATCTAAAACTAAATGGTCGATCAGCCTCGAACAACATTTGACTACGATTCGTAGTGCTCTTTACTATAGCTAAATAAAATAAATTTAATGAGAGAATTTTGTTCCGGAAAGTTTCCGGCCGAGAAATTCTTGTTTCCAAAATCTACTTAAACAGGGCCCAGCAACGAATTGCTTACCGAGCAAACGATGATGCCGTTTCTTTGTGAGTTTAAGTATGACAGGAATCAGGTATTCAGGATATTTTAGGAGCGCAGGAATAGGGAATAACCTAAACTCACAGCGCTGGAACATCCGCTCGTTCTAGAACTCCTTTCCTCCAATTTGCACTACAGTTCACAGTTCGACATCACATAATGTTTTTTAACACAAAATAACTAAAAGATTTCTCTCCGAATGAGAAATCGGCCCCGTTGGCCTCCAATCATTTATAATTAAAATACGTAGCTATCGGCAGCCACGACGACGACGAGCGACGACTCAAAGTGAGGTTATGTTACCGGCGACCACGTTGGCCTCAATCAAAAAGCCGAAACCAAAATTCACTTGGTTCACTTCCCCACCGCACAGGGAAGCCATGGCTTGTGGCAAATAGCACACGAGAAAACCGCCAAAACACCTTAATTTTACACCACTTAAAACTAAAATTCGCTTCAACAACGCTAGCGTAAAGATGACAGACGGGGCAGACCGAAAAAAAGTGTTGCCAGCACCGTCCGCTCAAAAAGGTACGAAACCGTTTTTGATACGAAACTAAACACTATCTGTTACTATTGGAAAAACCTTTATAGAAATATTTTATGAAGGTGTTATCTAATTTGTGGTGTAGTTAAGGAAAAGTTACTTTCCTCCAAGTGTTACTTGATGAATTTAGGTTGGAAACTAAACAGGAAAATCTAACATAGATATAATTTAAAAAATAAATGTAGTTAGCAACTGTAGAAAATGAAATATTTTCTCTACAATTTATTGAGTAAAGGGAAATCTATGTATTTGTAAATTCTTGCATACTAACCATAGCATCATGAACAATAGTTTTGCCAACAAATTCAGGGGAGAACAGTCCAGCACTTCCTGAGATGAGTTTGGTCTCCTTAGGCTTAGTGAGTTCCTCATTCTTGAAGCCGGGAGTGTCTGTGTCTGGTGGGAAGGCCAGGGTCAATCTGACTCCAGTACCAACTAGCTCCATGCTTAATGCCTCTGCTAGACCTCTCACTGCCCATTTGCCAGCGCTGTATGCACTGTAGCCATAGATACCTGGAATTACAAATTATTATAATGTAAGTACTCTCGATCTCTTTTCCTTAATTCAGTTAGAATTAGAAGTAGGAATAACAAATAATCATTTTTATGGGAAGTTTGGAAGTAAAATTATAATTACCAAGTAAAGCAGCCTCTGATGAGACAAACACTATCAACCCTTCATCTCTTTCCTTCATCCCAGGTAGCACATATCGTGTAGGGTATGCAGTTCCGAAGTAGTTCAGATCAACCATCTGTTTTATGTCCTCCACCTTCATTTCCGCGAACTGCCCGCATATGCAATTGCCCGCAGAGTTAATTAACATGAATATAGGGCCAATGTCAGCCTCCAGTTTCGACAGGCACTTCTGGATAACATCGTAATTCGAGGTAACGTCCAAGGCCGCATACTGTATCTTCTGGTCATCTTTAGCTACCGAGGATATTTCGCTTACTGCGGCCTTGAGTCTCTGCTCGTCTCTGCCTATTATTGTGACGTGGGCGCCCAATCGTGCAGCTTCCACGGCTGCAGCCTTACCGATACCGCTGGATCCCCCTGTAACCACTACATGTCTTTGCCTCAGATCTCTATATATCACCTTCTTATCCAACAAATAATGTAAAGAGAAAGCTAGGGCGCCTATCACACCAACTGCAATCACTATTAGCATTAACATTTTCTAATTATTTAGAAATAAAGAAAACGGACGGAGTGACCCTCAACCGGTAAACAAATTAAACATAACCTCAACCTTTTGACAGCTGACTGATGGTAGATGGTGCATCACAAAAGTGTTTTTGTCACCTTCTAACATAAGCTCTACGCATTGGGTAAAAAAGAGACAAAGAAAACATACCATAGACAAATCTAGAAGATGGCTGATATTTTGTCTTTGTCTAACACAGCTATTTTGTGTTTTTCCATCTCGCTCTTTCACTAAAAACCACCCATGCACAATCATCAAGTTTCGATGATTCGTTTTCGATTCCGTCGAGCTTTCGTTGCTCGCTAGAGAGAGACAAACAATATTTTGACCGAAAATCAATGTTAAAAAAAATAAAGTCACTACAAAAAAATGGCCGATTGACGTAGGACAGGGGTGGGGAAATGGCGGCCCGCGGGCCAAATCCGGCCCGCGGAGTGATTTCATCCGGCCCGCGGTCACTGACTGATTTTTATTAAGTTTGGCCCTCAAGTTCAATTAATCACGGTAATAAGTAGGTACCTATTTGGTGAAGCTAGATAGGTGTTTACTTCCGCGAGCGACTTACCAGCTACCGGTCCACCCGATCAGAGTATCCGTGAGCGCAGTACAACAATTCGAATTTTACAAGCCATTGTCAAAATGTAAGTTTCCCAATTTAAGAAAACATACTCAGAAAATTATTTCTATGTTTGTATCTTCATATATCTGTGAGCAAGTGTTTTCCACAATACAATGAAGCTGCGTAAGAACAAACTGAGGAATAAATTGGCTAATGAACACTATTTTAAAAATTACGTCAAGTAATTTGAAGCCAAATTTTCACGTGCATATAGACAAACAGTCAAAATTTATTTATCTCATCGACCAAGCACATCAAAACAAACTTAATTTCTTGTACATTTTTTTAGTTACTAATAACATTTGGCCCGCTTACAAGTTGTGATTCTTTGATATGGCCCTTTTCAAAATGTATTTCCCCATCCCTGACGTAGGACCTTCGGTTTTGTGTTGTATTTCGAAATAATTTGTTTTGATTCCTTCCTCTTCACTGTATTAGAATTTACAGTTAGATCGAATAACACCAATGTCACTAGCTTAATTATTTAAAGTCATATTCCAGCAATAACTGTTACTATAAGGTGTTAGAGTTAGACTAAGTTCAACTAGTATACCGTTTTGTTGTGATAAAAAGATGAATATTGAGACGAATAGGTTGAATACGTTCGCTAATTGGCCTGCGTCGGCCCCGGTAGACCCGATACGGATCGCGAAGGCCGGTTTCTTTTACACTGGCGAAGGTACTGAGGTGCAGTGCTTTAGTTGCGGCGGCAAGATTTCGCAGTGGAACTATGGGGACCAAGTGATGTGGAGGCATAGGAACTTGGAGCCGAACTGTGCGTTTGTGGTGAACCCTCAGCTGTCGGGGAACGTGCCGCTGGTGCTGGGCGGCTCGGGCAGGGAGTGCCCCACGAATGGGTCAAGGGTTTCTCGCGAGATTCCTGATTCCTCGGGGAACTATGGTGCAACTGAGGAAGACGATATGTACAAGAGTGACGCATTACGGCTGCTGTCATTTGTTAACTGGGATGTGAGTCAATTTGTTCATTTATCTAAGCATTCATTCTTATTTACCTAAAGTACAACAGGTAAATCCCCTTGATATTGTAAGAGACATAAAATGTTGGACTGCTCTATCCATGTAAATGTTAACAAACAAAACAAGCATAGTAGTATTCCATGGAGAGATTGCCTTAATCTAAATTGGCAATAACTCCTACAGACTATAAAATAACAGGGTCTATCCCATTAAAATGAAAATAATTTACCTGGATTGAATGTTTCAGCTGAGTTGCATCAGCGGTAGTCTACTGGGGTAGACCTAGATAAATTAATTAAATTATCCCATATATTTGTGTTGATATTATAATATCTGCCACCCACTATAGGTACTGTTATGTTTCCAAACAAATCATAAAAATAAGAAGTACAATACTTAATAAAAAAAAATATGCAATCCATTCACATTATTATTTCATGTTACATTCATTACATTCAAAATATCATTAGAAATAACTTTTCTAACTACTACAATAATGTAAAGAATATGAAATATGATTATTTGTTTACATGTTATAAAAATAGATATACCCAACAACTTCATATCAGCAATCACAGTTGATAGGAGCCTCAGGCAGCATTGATTTGATAAAATGAGGTTATCAGCAGTGTGTCTAGTCAAGACAATTTATTATCATACATGCACACATACATAACATCACACCTATCACCCATGCCGGGTAGGCAGAGTGAGACGGCTGTACAAAATGGCCATTTACACCAGGGCTGACCAAGTTCACGAGAGTAACTCAGAAAACAGCCTGTCCTCTAGAATTGCACTCTCAAATCCCTCAGTCGTTTCTTACGACACCCGTGGGAAAGATATGGGGTGATACTATTCTAAGCCGGCACCACAAGGCAAACATGGATATTATCACTTATTTATATTTATTTTTATATCTGGTCTGCTTTCAATGATATAGCTCTTGAATAGTTATTTAGCCAGAAATGTCTTTTATTACTTATTGCTCATGGCAAGAAGCAATGAAATGGCTGTGAACAAATCATCAAAACTTAGTGTCTTATTATCTAAAACACACTTTTCTTACAGTGTATACCACATTACCACACCTATATTTTCATCTCTATGGCAGTGGTCAAAATCAAAACACATCTACATGTATTACATCAGTGGCAGCCAAAGACAAAATAAGAAATTGCTTGAGAAAACCCTGATGTTATGATGATTATCAAAATTATTTTTGTGTATGCTAGACATTTTTCTTCTTTCCTCAGGATCCATCGGTGTCAAGGGAGTCCCTAGTGAGTGCCGGTTTCTACCATGTCGGCGAGGGTCGTCTCCGCTGCGCCTGGTGCGGCGGGGAGCTGGCTCCATTCAGGAACTTCGGCTCCTTAGGACATCCGCTTATTGTGCACAGGATGTGAGTGACTATTGCTGAATTAGAATATTTTAAAACAAGTAAATGAAGTATATTTTTTAATATGAACCAATAAAGTATATTGAATCAAACCTATAATTTTTTTTTGTAAAATGTCGCCAAGACGAGAGCCTTATGGCTTATCCTGTTAAAAGATATCAGAACTCAAGAAAAGGCAAGCTTTTGAATCTAAGTGCCTCACTCTACCATCTCAAAGCAAACTATATCTTGGTCATATAATGTAGGCACAGCTTGGCCTCATTCATCAATTTCTCATTGATTGTTATAGTCCGGCAAGTTCGTGCGCGACCTTCCCTAGGGGTGACAGACGTTGGGGGGAGAGATGTCAGCGGGTAGCGGGAGGTGTTGCGGGGAAGGGAGACGCGCGCATCCGCACCGCACGTCATACTAAAATGACGTGCTTCCTCGCCCCCCGACCGTCTGTACCCCTAGGGAAGGTCGCGCACGAACTTGCCGGACTATACAATCTGCTACTTGACTGACAAGTCAAATGAGTTACTTTTTTAAACACTCTGAAACGACATTTTGTATGGAAATATGACGTGATATTTCAATATTTTGTATAGCGTCAAAACCTAGGTCAAAACACTAACTTTTATTATAAATGCAGTACCTATGTAGTATTTTTTCGTTTTTTTCGCAGGGTTGTAAATTATTTGTAATTAATTTACGACCCAGTCAAGAAGCAAATACTTGTGTATACTGACTGTATGTACCCTTATATCTCGTCAGGTACTTCCCTCGATGCGCTTACGCAGCCCGGCTGGAGCTGGCGGAGGCTCAGAGAGGCAACGATGTTCATGTGACGTCATCCTCTCCACCGACATACACACCGCCGCTGCAGTCCCCAGCAGAGAATGCTACAAGACCTCAGTCGTAAGTTGTATGAACTAAGGTTCCCTGATCTTCCTTCCTCGAAGCTAATATCTACGCGGCTAGGCTGGAGCTGGCGGAGGCTCAAAGAGGCATCAACGTGCACGTGAGGTCATCCTCTCCACCGACATACACGCCGCCGCTGCAGTTCCCACCAGAGAACGCTACGAGGCCTCAGTCGTAAGTTCTATGAACTAAGGTTCCCGGTAGACAACCAACCTATCTTCTTAAGTTGGTATTCCTCCTTCGATGCGCGAAAGCAGCCCGGCTGGAGCTGGCGGAGGCTCAGAGAGGCAACGACGTGCATGTGACGTCATCCTCTCCACCGACATACACGCCGCCGCTGCAGTCCCCAGCAGAGAACGCTACGAGGCCTCAGTCGTAAGTTGTATGAACTAAGGTTCCCTGATGTTCCTCCCTCGATGCGCATACGCAGCCAGGCTGGAGCTGGCGGAGGCTCAGAGAGGCAACGATGTGACGTCATCCTCTCCACCGACATACACGCCGCCGCTGCAGTCCCCAGCAGAGAACGCTACGAGGCCTCAGTCGTAAGTTGTATGAACTAAAGTTCCCGATAGACAACCTATATACATATCTTCTTATTATGTTCCTCGTCGGTCGGAATACTACGAGGCCTCAAATGTGAGTGAAGTTTTCTGGAATATTTTCCGCTGATACTGGTCCTGCGGAAAACCTAGTGCCGACGGCCTTGCCGTTGCCGGCAGTATAAGATCTAAAAGCGGTATTTACGCATTTCGGCCAAATACACTGTAAAAACACAATGGTTTATAGTTTAGGATGATCAGTCATAATGGTAATATTACGTCTAAGTATCTTAAATATCGCCAGGTATGTGGTTTCGTGCTTTTTTTAATTGCAGTTAAAAATCAGCTGAGATAAATTGAGTAAGGAAATCAATGAACCTTGAGATGACGCAATACTATTGCGACTTAAAGTACATTGCTAGACATTGCCAAGTAATTCGATACACTTAATAAGAGAGTACAATACACCACACCTTGGCCTGTGTTCAATCGAAATACACAATGTTAGTGTAATTTAATACATAAATAGATCGCCAGTAAATTTGTACATTATCAATGACTTCTGCTTGCTAGAAGTACGGAAGTGATTTACTGATAGGCTTAAAGTCACGTCCTGAGTACGCCTATGAACGCATAAGGAAATTAAATCAAACTTCCGGAGGTCATTCCGTCATCTATAGTCAAGACAAAGTTCTACAAATGAGTAGTGTAGTGACTCAATAATGACGTGAAATAGTTGAATGAATCGTTATTCATTAATTGCATGGAAAAGTTCAATTAATTTATTTTCCATCTTACTTGAAAGAAGCTGACCTAACCTATTTAATAAAATTAAATACCTAAACAAAAGACGACGTTACACGGCATGTGTACGAGATATTTTTTACCGATATTTTTTATTTCGTAGATAAAGTAATAACAACCACTAATCGTCGTTTCAAAAACAATTTTTAAGGCGAGTACACTATTTTAACGCACCAAGAACACCAATACAGTGACTTTGCAATAGCTATACGTGATATTTTTTGACCTCTCAATAAAACTAGGTTCTTTATTTTCACAGATCTGGGGCTGCCCACAACGAACAGCTACTCCAAGCCGGCAACACATGGCGGTCTTTAGGCGTAGTTGGCGGAGGGGCGAGGCACCCAGCTCACGCCGCGTTGGCTTCAAGATTGTCTACCTTCGAGCGTTGGCCCGCGGACCGCACGCAGACCCCTAGAGGTCTCGCTGAAGCGGGCTTCTTCTATACTGGCACTGATGACCAGGTAACTGCGGTCTCTAAGTATCCTGCTTATATAGCATTGGATACAAGATTGTCTACCTTCGAGCGTTGGCCGGCGGACCGCACGCAGACTCCTAGAGGCCTCGCTGAAGCGGGTTTCTTTTACACTGGCACTGATGACCAGGTAACTGAGGTCTCTAGGTATCCTGCTTATATAGCATTGGCTACAAGATTGTCTACTTTCGACTCCTAAAGGCCTGGATGAAGCGGGCTTCTTCTATACTGGCACTGATGACCAGGTAACTGAGGTCTCTAGGTATCCTGCTTATGTAGCATTGGCTACAAGATCGTCTACTGTCGAGCGCTGGCCGGCGGACCGCACGCAGACTCCTAGAGGTCTCGCTGAAGCGGGCTTCTTCTATACTGGCACTGATGACCAGGTAACTGTGGTCTCTAGGTATCCTGCTTATGTATCATTGGCTACAAGATTATGTACCTTCGAGATAATCGCTCGTCTGTGGCGAAGTCCTATATAGGACTTTGCCACAGACAAGGCCTACCTATAAAAAATGGCGCCACAGAGGAGAGGATAACTAGTTAAGTGGGCGTCTTTTATACTGGCACTGATGACCAGGTAACTGTGGTCTCTCAATATCCTGCTTATGTAGCATTGGCTACAAGATTGTCTACTTTCGAGCGCTGGCCGGCGGACCGCACGCAGACTCCCAGAGGTCTTGCAGAAGCTGGTTTCTTCTATACTGGCACTGATGACCAGGTAACTGTGGTCTCTAGGTATCCTGCTTATGTAGCATTGGCTACAAGGTTGTATATTTAAGGCTTGTTATATTCTGGCACTGATGACCAGGTAACTGTGATCTCTAGGCATCCTGCTTATATAGCATTGGCTACAAGGTTGTATATTTAAGGCTTCTTATATTCTGGCACTGATGACCAGGTAACTGAGGTCTCTCAGTCTTGTGCTTATGTAGCATTGGCTGCAAGATTGTCTACCTTCGAGCGTTGGCCGGCGGACCGCACGCAGACTCCTAGAGGTCTTGCTGAAGCGGGCTTCTTCTATACTGGCACTGATGACCAGGTAACTGAGGCCTCTAGGTATCCTGCTTATGTAGCATTGGCTCTAAGACTGGTCTACCTTCGAGCGTTGGCCGGCGGACCGCACGCAGACTCCAAGAGGTCTTGCAGAAGCGGGCTTCTTCTATACTGGCACTGATGACCAGGTAACTATGGTCTTTAGGCTTTGTAGCTTTGGCTACAAGATTGTCTACTTACGGCTTCTGCTATACTGGCACTGATGACCAGGTAACTGTGGTCTCTCAGTCTTCTGCTTATGTAGCATTGGCTGCAAAATTGTCTACTTACGGCTTCTTCTATACTGGCACTGATGACCAGGTAACTGTGGTCTCTAAGTATCCTGCTTATGTAGCATTGGCTGCAAGATTGTCTACGTTCGAGCGTTGGCCGGCGGACCGCACGCAGACTCCTAGAGGTCTCGCTGAAGCGGGCTTCTTCTATACTGGCACTGATGACCAGGTAACTGAGGCCTCTAGGTATCCTGCTTTGGCACTGATGACCAGATAAACATGCGAGAAACGAGAATAGTTCATGATAACGAATAACTCATGATTAAAGAGTGCTATACTGTATTGAAGAGAGGGATAAACTGCGTTACTATAAACAGGATACATGGGTATTGCGAGTAAATCAAACTCGTTGACAAAGGAACACCACACTGCTTTAGACCAAAAAGCGAGCTTAACATTTTACTATACGGGGTGTAGGAGAAGGTGTAACGAAAACTTTGCATGCGTGTCCAGACTGAATCAAACGAAATCTATTGAGGTTTAAATGCACTCGAAGTGCTATATTATGCGTCGCTTGGAGATGAGCATCAAGAGATCGAAAATTCGGCATTCCTCGGTCGGTGCATCGATAGCTCAGTCGAAGAGCGTTGGGGCGTTAATCCATGCGGGTTCGATCCCCGGTCGATGCATGACATTTATTCAATTTCTTATTTTCATTTACAACAATTTTTAGCGGCAGCAGCAGCGTGTGGTAGCGACTAAGATTTCTGCCACCCCTATTCTTCTCAGATTAAAAAATGAAAAAATAAAAGGCGACGCGAAGTTTTTGACCTTGCTTATAATATCTGCCAACCATGGTCAACCGTATGTTGGCGGTAATACCACCTAACAATAGAAGTTATCTCAAAGAGGCCAGGCAGGCCGCTGGTCGTGAAATTAATCCAAATCTTTTTGCAACATAATCATGTGTTCAAACAAAGCATGTTGTGACTACCCCAAGTAATTGGGATAAGGGCAGGAAGATGATGATTTATATTAACTGTTGTGTTTCCAGGTGCGCTGTTTCTACTGCGACGGTGGGCTAGGCCGGTGGGAGGCGGGCGACGCGCCGTGGGCCGAGCACGCGAGATGGTTCCCTCACTGTGGATATGTCCTGCTAGTGAAGGGACAACAGTTTGTGGACTCCTGTAGAGTCAGGGTGAGTATACTGGAACAAAGCGAACTGTCACTAGTTTGGTTTGTGTGTACTGTGCCGGTGGGAGTGGGCCGAGCACGCGAGATGGTTCCCTCATTGCGGATATGTCCTGCTAGTGAAGGATCAACAGTTTGTGGACTCCTGTAGAGTCAGGGTGAGTATACTGGAACAAAGCGAACTGTCACTAGTTTGGTTTGTGTGTACTGTGCCGGTGGGAGTGGGCCGAGCACGCGAGATGGTTCCCTCATTGTGGATATGTCCTGCTAGTGAAGGGTCAACAGTTTGTGGACTCCTGCAGAGTCAGGGTCTCTCTCTTTTCGTGTGGGACACCGAGTCGTTCAACGACCCGATCAGAGTCAGGGTGAGTATACTGGAACAAAGCGAACTGTCACTAGTTTGGTTTGTGTGTACTGTGCCGGTGGGAGTGGGCCGAGCACGCGAGATGGTTCCCTCATTGTGGATATGTCCTGCTAGTGAAGGGTCAACAGTTTGTGGACTCCTGCAGAGTCAGGGTCTCTCTCTTTTCGTGTGGGACACCGAGTCGTTCAACGACCCGATCAGAGTCAGGGTGAGTATACTGGAACAAAGCGAACTGTCACTAGTTTGGTTTGTGTGTACTGTGCCGGTGGGAGTGGGCCGAGCACGCGAGATGGTTCCCTCATTGTGGATATGTCCTGCTAGTGAAGGGTCAACAGTTTGTGGACTCCTGTAGAGTCAGGGTGAGTATACTGGAACAAAGCGAACTGTCACTAGTTTGGTTTGCGTGTACTGTGCCGGTGGGAGTGGGCCGAGCACGCGAGATGGTTCCCTCATTGTGGATATGTCCTGCTAGTGAAGGGACAACAGTTTGTGGACTCCTGTAGAGTCAGGGTGAGTATACTGGAACAAAGCGAACTGTCACTAGTTTGGTTTGTGTGTACTGTGCCGGTGGGAGTGGGCCGAGCACGCGAGATGGTTCCCTCATTGTGGATATGTCCTGCTAGTGAAGGGTCAACAGTTTGTGGACTCCTGCAGAGTCAGGGTCTCTCTCTTTTCGTGTGGGACACCGAGTCGTTCAACGACCCGATCAGAGTCAGGGTGAGTATACTGGAACAAAGCGAACTGTCACTAGTTTGGTTTGTGTGTACTGTGCCGGTGGGGTGGGCCGAGCACGCGAGATGGTTCCCTCATTGTGGATATGTCCTGCTAGTGAAGGGTCAACAGTTTGTGGACTCCTGTAGAGTCAGGGTGAGTATACTGGAACAAAGCGAACTGTCACTAGTTTGGTTTGTGTGTACTGTGCCGGTGGGAGTGGGCCGAGCACGCGAGATGGTTCCCTCACTGTGGATATGTCCTGCTAGTGAAGGGTCAACAGTTTGTGGACTCCTGTAGAGTCAGGGTGAGTATACTGGAACAAAGCGAACTGTCACTAGTTTGGTTTGTGTGTACTGTGCCGGTGGGAGTGGGCCGAGCACGCGAGATGGTTCCCTCATTGTGGATATGTCCTGCTAGTGAAGGGTCAACAGTTTGTGGACTCCTGCAGAGTCAGGGTCTCTCTTTCGTGTGGGACACCGAGTCGTTCAACGACCCGATCAGAGTCAGGGTGAGTATACTGGAACAAAGCGAACTGTCACTAGTTTGGTTTGTGTGTACTGTGCCGGTGGGAGTGGGCCGAGCACGCGAGATGGTTCCCTCATTGTGGATATGTCCTGCTAGTGAAGGGTCAACAGTTTGTGGACTCCTGTAGAGTCAGGGTGAGTATACTGGAACAAAGCGAACTGTCACTAGTTTAGTTTGTGTGTACTGTGCCGGTGGGAGTGGGCCGAGCACGCGAGATGGTTCCCTCATTGTGGATATGTCCTGCTAGTGAAGGGACAACAGTTTGTGGACTCCTGTAGAGTCAGGGTGAGTATACTGGAACAAAGCGAACTGTCACTAGTTTAGTTTGTGTGTACTGTGCCGGTGGGAGTGGGCCGAGCACGCGAGATGGTTCCCTCATTGTGGATATGTCCTGCTAGTGAAGGGACAACAGTTTGTGGACTCCTGTAGAGTCAGGGTGAGTATACTGGAACAAAGCGAACTGTCACTAGTTTGGTTACTGTGCCGGTGGGAGTGGGCCGAGCACGCGAGATGGTTCCCTCATTGTGGATATGTGTTGCTAGTGAAGGGAAAACAGTTCGTGGACTCCTGTAGAGTCAGGGTGAGTAAGTAAGTCCCTGCCTGCGGATCTGTTTCCGGAACGTTGTAACCTGGGCCTTTTCAAGGCGAGAGTGAATAAGCATTATATGTGCGAGCATGTTCCATCATCGTCTGCATCGTCACTTAACATCAGGTGAGATTGCGGACAACCCATTATTTATATAAAAAAAAAGTAACCATACTCTGGAAGATACACTAATTCGCTCGCTCGCTTCGTTTGCCTTTTGCTCGTGTACCACATTTATAAGCATATAGTTTGGAAAGTCGACACTGCATTTTCTTGCAACTTGCCGAGCTTACCTTCTCATTACAAATTCTGCACTACTGTATTAATTTCGAATACGTTTGCTTATAGTTTTCCCGTTTTCTTATCATGAATTTTCTAAATTTCAGGTTCCCACAGAAAGCCGCGCCGCTCCTAGAAGATCAAATGCAAATTCCACTGTGACGTTCCCAGTTAGTGAAAGTCAGGTAAAAATATCTTTCGAATAACTTCACTACGAAAAAAAAAACGCTCAAAAACCAGCTTCATTTTTTAATTATTTGTATAATTACTGGAAATTTAGCTGGTAAAGTCAACTTGCTCAACTAAGTGTCTCGACACACTACGACCGAAATGACGTGACGGAATTCGGCGCAATTACGCCAGCAATTTTAGTTGCATTATGGATGACACACTTCAGCCGAAATTCCTTCGCTGAAATTACGTTGCCGAATTTCGATCCGATATAATTTGGCGTGATTTGTACGTAATTTCGGCGCTTATGTGTGTGTCATCCCAACCGAAAATGCGGAATATTGACGGAACGGATTTCAACCGCCGAATTTCGGTCGCGTAATTTTGGTCACAGTGTTTCTACACACCTAAAATGTAATGAGGTGCGTCCAAATTGAGCGAGTCTGCACGGGTGCTCGTTGCTTCGCGCGACAATCGACCAAAAAATTACGTGGCTCATCCGAGCCGACGCATGCTCGTGGTAGTGCGAACGCCTGGGCCGAGCCAAAATCAACGCGCTTCAGACGTTTGCCTATTAGTTTATTTAGGAGTCCCAATAATAGGCGTTTCTGGATGACCATTTCCCTGTGAAGTTGTGACAAAGACTTGATGTTTATGATGATTATGTAAATCTGTGTCAGGTGGCAGACTGTATGGAGAGTGAGGCAGCAATGGCGGCGCTGGGCGCTGGTTTAGACGCGGCGCGAGTACGCAGGGCCATTGTAAGGAGGTTGCGCTCTACTGGTAAGTATTATGTTTTGAACGGGCTTTTTACCGCGTAAAGGTTTTTGTTTACCTCGATATTAAACAATAATAAAAGTGTTGAAAACAATCGCGACAATCTAAAAACATATAGACGTGTTTTGTTTCTGTATTATCGAGACCTCTAGAACCAAACAAAAAATTACAAAATGTTTACGCGATTTTGACATTCTTCTGTGTTTCTGACATTTTGCGACTGACATTATACATTTTGTCACTTTATAAATCGTTTTTGGGGTGTTGAAATCACGATTTTTCAGTGGGTTGTAACTATTTTATATCCTAATTTCCAGGCATGGTGTTCAACTCGTCAGAAGCTCTCATAGACGCGGTTCTTGACGAACAGCTGAATGAAGAGGCTTGGAGTGTCTCACCGAGATCACAACGACTAGCCCGTGATATACTCGCCGAGACTTTACGACAGTTCGCGCCTACTACGAGGTCAGTTTCAAATAGTCTTGTCGCTCATCACATCAATAGCTGTCCATTGCTGGACATAGGCCCCAGAGTACACGACAAGGCACGATCTCCCGTTTTTCCATTCAGTCGCTACCAGCCGCTCACTTTAAGTCATCTGTCCATCTAACCGGAGGGCGTCTAACGCTACGCTTGCCGAGCTGTGGCCTTCACTCGAGAACCCGCTTACTCCACCGCCCATCGGTTCTACGACAAATGTTGCCGCTCGATGGAAGACTAAGACCAATGTATCGAAAAACTATCGATAGTATCGATGGTCCTAAATCCAGAAATACTATTTCTCAAGATACACTAAAAAACATGATAGTAACGAACTATCAATACTGTCGATTGTTTTTAAATCGATACTATCGATTGTCTGAGCTTTTTCGAATGAATACTATCGATAGCAGTACTATCGATGTTTTTTGACCCACCAGCCCACTGAACTTCACGTGTGTTGTCGGCGACGATTTTTCATGTTAATAAAAATTGTCTCGCAACAACAAAAGCTGCGCAGCTTTTACTTTATACACAATGTTGATCAATAATGCTGCTAAATGAATACACATCGTCTATAAATAATTTCTTTATCCATTCCCAGATTAACCCCATCATCGCAAGACGAGAGCTCAGACGGGCGAGCATCACCGCCTGACAGCCCCACGCAGTCATCCACACCAGAAGCATACCTGACTATACGGGAACAACGCAGACGATCCCCTAGGTGAAACATTTAGGAATAATTCAAAGAAATAGCTATTAGTTAAGACACAGATTAACCCCATCATCACAGGACGAGAGCTCAGACGGGCGAGCATCACCGCCCGACAGCCCGACACAATCATCCACACCAGAAGCATACCTGACTATACGGGAACAACGCAGACGCTCTCCTAGGTGAAACATTTAGGAATAATATAAAGAAATAGCTATTAGTTAAGACACAGATTAACCCCATCATCGCAAGACGAGAGCTCAGACGGGCGAGCATCACCGCCCGACAGCCCGACACAATCATCCACACCAGAAGCATACCTGACTATACGGGAACAACGCAGACGATCCCCTAGGTGAAACATTTAGGAATAATATAAAGAAATAGCTATTAGTTAAGACACAGATTAACCCCATCATCGCAAGACGAGAGCTCAGACGGGCGAGCATCACCGCCCGACAGCCCGACACAATCATCCACACCAGAAGCATACCTGACTATACGGGAACAACGCAGACGCTCTCCTAGGTGAAACATTTAGGAATAATTAGTTCATAGATTAACCTCTTCATCGCAAGACGAGAGCTCAGACGGGCGAGCATCACCGCCTGACAGCCCCACGCAGTCATCCACACCAGAAGCATACCTGACCATACGGGAACAACGCAGGCGATCCCCTAGGTGAAACATTTAGGAATAATTCAAAGAAATAGCTATTAGTTAAGACACAGATTAACCCCATCATCACAGGACGAGAGCTCGGACGGTCGCGCGTCACCGCCCGACAGCCCCACGCAATCGTCCACACCAGAAGCATACCTGACTATACGGGAACAACGCAGGCGATCCCCTAGGTGAAACATTTAGGAATAATATAAAGAAATGGCTATTAGTTAAGGCACAAATTAGGGCAACGGCGCACGGGGCGCCTATACAGATGGCTCACTCAATACTAGCGGCGATTTTGACGGTTACTGACTTTAACTGGAAATAACCGGAATCTCAGGGGAAGTCAAAGTAACTAAGAAGATGGTTGACACGAACGTCACATTTGTTGGATAAAAAATTGGCTCAGAATCATACGACGTTTTTTATCAGATTTTGATGTTTTAATATTTTTATACTTCGAGAATTTTGACAGTAGTAACCCTTGCTCTGTAACAAGGGCCAACCGCGAAAATCCGAAAAAGGGCCGAGTGAGCTTTCTGTAAACTCTCTATTTTGTGGTTATGGGTTGTTACATTCTGCATGAATATTATAATGATAAAAATTAAGTTAAGAATTATAATCAAAACTAAGCATAAATTTTATTATTGCACGCCCGAAATGGGCAAGCTGTTGACACTGTGAACCTTTTCTGTAACAGTTGAACAATAATAGTAGTTTATGCAACTGCCTAATAATGAGAGGCTTTAGGATGAGAGTGTCTGTTTATCACACGAGGCGCAGCCGAGTGTGATAATAGTTTGACACGAGCATTCTAAAGCCTAATTATTTGCAGTTGCATACACTATTTTATCTACACTCTACAAGAAAAACTATGAAAAATAATTCAAACCTCCGCACTGCACTATGGCGATTGCAAGCCTATCTACTGAACCACCAACTGAACGACTTTTATACATAAGTAACTTTTTAACTAAACGTTAAAATGGAGGCTCATAAAAACTGAACAACTTTTAAAATTAAATAGCATTTATCGGTGAATTTTAATTCGAAAAATGATTTGAAGCAAAGATTTAATAATAAATAAGTCCTCACAATTTCAAGTGTCGTCCCATTCTTTGATTGTGTCGTGACATTTGTTTTTTTTATTATCTTACTGCTAAATGTCGATATCATAAAGTCAGAAAAAAGTACTTTATGACATCGACATTTTACTTTATGATATCGACATTTTTTTTAAAGGCTGAATGGCTGTAAAGCAGTTGCTTATACATTTGCTTTCGAATTTGTAATAGGAACATTATGTATGAAGTGTAGATAAAGTGATTTTATATTTATCTTTTTTATCTTCAGACGCTCCAGAACGCCCTCAGAATCCAGAACGAGTCCGAACTCGTCAAGAACGGACCAGAACTCATCAAGAACTGATCAGAATTCATCTAGAAGTGATGAGAACGCGCCAGATTCTAGTACAAGTGAGAGCAGAACTGATTGCGACGGGCAGGAGGCGCCCGTTATGAAGAAATTGACACTAGAAGAAGAAAATAGGCAGTTGAAGGAAGCTAGGCTGTGTAAAGTGTGTATGGATAGTGAGGTTAGTGATTTATAACGTTTTGTACTATTTAATTACCTCTCTCTAACTACCTTTGAAGACCAGGATAAAAAGCAGTTTTAGGAACTATCTGTCCTATCAATATCTAAGTTTTCCATACCTTTTTACTTGACATTGGCACAAAGTTTACTCGTGCCATAAACACAAAGAAAAGATAAACACACGCTTTTGCCTTTTCTCACTGGTATAGGTGAAAAGTTGTATGTTCCACACGAGAGCTAGTTCATTTCCAGCTCGTGCTTTTGGATCCCTCACTGAGCTCATATCCTATCCTTATCATAACACCAGCCCATCCTGAGTTGCCGCTATCGGTCTCTACTAAGTAGTAGAGACCGATAACGAAAACTCAGAACCGATTAGTGAAAAGAAAAAACTTTCCCCAAGGAACATAGATCGAAATACAAAAATAAATTTGGTTATTTTTTTTTCATATTTCAACCTGGGTTCCTTGGGAGAAGTTGTTCCTTATCCGGTTGTGAGTTTACGCTATCGGTCACTAGTAAAATTTCACCCAATATATTTCAAGTTTGCAATAGATAATAGGAATTTGATTACGTTTTGCCTCAGGTGAGCGTGGTGTTCCTGCCTTGCGGGCACTTAGTATCGTGCGGCGGGTGCGGCGCGGCGCTGGCCGCCTGCCCGCTCTGCCGCGCGCCCGTCAAGGCTTTAGTACGAGCCTACCTCGCTTGACTGACTGGTAAGCGAATCATACTATAGTTGAGAAGACCTTCCTTTACAGCCACATCTGCCCGCTCTGCCGCGCGCCCGTCAAGGCTTTAGTACGAGCCTACCTCGCTTGACTGACTGGTAAGCGAATCATACTATAGTTGAGAAGACCTTCCTTTACAGCCACATCTGCCCGCTCTGCCGCGCGCCCGTCAAGGCTTTAGTACGAGCCTACCTCGCTTGACTGACTGGTAAGCGAATCATACTATAGTTGAGAAGACCTTCCTTTACAGCCACATCTGCCCGCTCTGCCGCGCGCCCGTCAAGGCTTTAGTACGAGCCTACCTCGCTTGACTGACTGGTAAGCGAATCATACTATAGTTGAGAAGACCTTCCTTTACAGCCACATCTGCCCGCTCTGCCGCGCGCCCGTCAAGGCTTTAGTACGAGCCTACCTCGCTTGACTGACTGGTAAGCGAATCATACTATAGTTGAGAAGACCTTCCTTTACAGCCACATCTGCCCGCTCTGCCGCGCGCCCGTCAAGGCTTTAGTACGAGCCTACCTCGCTTGACTGACTGGTAAGCGAATCATACTATAGTTGAGAAGACCTTCCTTTACAGCCACATCTGCCCGCTCTGCCGCGCGCCCGTCAAGGCTTTAGTACGAGCCTACCTCGCTTGACTGACTGGTAAGCGAATCATACTATAGTTGAGAAGACCTTCCTTTACAGCCACATCTGCCCGCTCTGCCGCGCGCCCGTCAAGGCTTTAGTACGAGCCTACCTCGCTTGACTGACTGGTAAGCGAATCATACTATAGTTGAGAAGACCTTCCTTTACAGCCACATCTGCCCGCTCTGCCGCGCGCCCGTCAAGGCTTTAGTACGAGCCTACCTCGCTTGACTGACTGGTAAGCGAATCATACTATAGTTGAGAAGACCTTCCTTTACAGCCACATCTGCCCGCTCTGCCGCGCGCCCGTCAAGGCTTTAGTACGAGCCTACCTCGCTTGACTGACTGGTAAGCGAATCATACTATAGTTGAGAAGACCTTCCTTTACAGCCACATCTGCCCGCTCTGCCGCGCGCCCGTCAAGGCTTTAGTACGAGCCTACCTCGCTTGACTGACTGGTAAGCGAATCATACTATAGTTGAGAAGACCTTCCTTTACAGCCACATCTGCCCGCTCTGCCGCGCGCCCGTCAAGGCTTTAGTACGAGCCTACCTCGCTTGACTGACTGGTAAGCGAATCATACTATAGTTGAGAAGACCTTCCTTTACAGCCACATCTGCCCGCTCTGCCGCGCGCCCGTCAAGGCTTTAGTACGAGCCTACCTCGCTTGACTGACTGGTAAGCGAATCATACTATAGTTGAGAAGACCTTCCTTTACAGCCACATCTGCCCGCTCTGCCGCGCGCCCGTCAAGGCTTTAGTACGAGCCTACCTCGCTTGACTGACTGGTAAGCGAATCATACTATAGTTGAGAAGACCTTCCTTTACAGCCACATCTGCCCGCTCTGCCGCGCGCCCGTCAAGGCTTTAGTACGAGCCTACCTCGCTTGACTGACTGGTAAGCGAATCATACTATAGTTGAGAAGACCTTCCTTTACAGCCACATCTGCCCGCTCTGCCGCGCGCCCGTCAAGGCTTTAGTACGAGCCTACCTCGCTTGACTGACTGGTAAGCGAATCATACTATAGTTGAGAAGACCTTCCTTTACAGCCACATCTGCCCGCTCTGCCGCGCGCCCGTCAAGGCTTTAGTACGAGCCTACCTCGCTTGACTGACTGGTAAGCGAATCATACTATAGTTGAGAAGACCTTCCTTTACAGCCACATCTGCCCGCTCTGCCGCGCGCCCGTCAAGGCTTTAGTACGAGCCTACCTCGCTTGACTGACTGGTAAGCGAATCATACTATAGTTGAGAAGACCTTCCTTTACAGCCACATCTGCCCGCTCTGCCGCGCGCCCGTCAAGGCTTTAGTACGAGCCTACCTCGCTTGACTGACTGGTAAGCGAATCATACTATAGTTGAGAAGACCTTCCTTTACAGCCACATCTGCCCGCTCTGCCGCGCGCCCGTCAAGGCTTTAGTACGAGCCTACCTCGCTTGACTGACTGGTAAGCGAATCATACTATAGTTGAGAAGACCTTCCTTTACAGCCACATCTGCCCGCTCTGCCGCGCGCCCGTCAAGGCTTTAGTACGAGCCTACCTCGCTTGACTGACTGGTAAGCGAATCATACTATAGTTGAGAAGACCTTCCTTTACAGCCACATCTGCCCGCTCTGCCGCGCGCCCGTCAAGGCTTTAGTACGAGCCTACCTCGCTTGACTGACTGGTAAGCGAATCATACTATAGTTGAGAAGACCTTCCTTTACAGCCACATCTGCCCGCTCTGCCGCGCGCCCGTCAAGGCTTTAGTACGAGCCTACCTCGCTTGACTGACTGGTAAGCAAATCATACTGTAGTTGACTGACTGGTGAGCAAACCATACTATAGTTGAGAAGACCATTGAGCGTGGTGTTCCTGCCTTGCGGTCACTTAGTATCGTGCGGCGGGTGCGGCGCGGCGCTGGCCGCCTGCCCGCTTTGCCGCGCGCCCGTCAAGGCTTTAGTACGAGCCTACCTCGCTTGACTGACTGGTAAGCAGATCATACTGTAGTTGACTGACTGGTAAGTAAATCATACTGTAGTTGACTGACTGGTAAGTAAATCATACTGTAGTTGACTGACTGGTAAGTAAATCATACTGTAGTTGACTGACTGGTAAGTAAATCATACTGTAGTTGACTGACTGGTAAGCAAATCATACTGTAGTTGACTGACTGGTAAGCAAATTATACTATAGTTGACTGACTGGTAAGCAGATCATACTGTAGTTGACTGACTGGTAAGCAAATCATTCTATCGTTGACTGACTGGTAAGCAAATCATACTGTAGCTGACTGACTGGTAAGCAAAACATACTATAGTTGACTGACTGGCAAGCAAATGATACTTTAGTTGACTGACTGGTAAGCAAATCATACTATAGTTGACTGACTGGTAAGCAAATCATACTATAGTTGACTGACTGGTAAGCAAATCATACTATAGTTGACTGACTGGTAAGCAAATCATACTATAGTTGACTGACTGGTAAGCAAAACATACTGTAGTTGACTGACTGGTAAGCAGATCATACTATAGTTGAGAAGACCATTGAGCGTGGTGTTCCTGCCTTGCGGGCACTTAGTATCGTGCGGCGGGTGCGGCGCGGCGCTGGCGGCCTGCCCGCTCTGCCGCGCGCCCGTCAAGGCTTTAGTACGAGCCTACCTCGCTTGACTGACTGGTAAGCAAAACTTACTGTAGCTGAGAAGACCATTGAGCGTGGTGTTCCTGCCTTGCGGTCACTTAGTATCGTGCGGCGGGTGCGGCGCGGCGCTGGCCGCCTGCCCGCTCTGCCGCGCGCCCGTCAAGGCTTTAGTACGAGCCTACCTCGCTTGACTGACTGGTAAGCAGATCATACTGTAGTTGAGAAGACCTTCCTTTACAGCCACATCTGCCCGCTCTGCCGCGCGCCCGTCAAGGCTTTAGTACGAGCCTACCTCGCTTGACTGACTGGTAAGCAGATCATACTGTAGTTGAGAAGACCTTCCTTTACAGCCACATCTGCCCGCTCTGCCGCGCGCCCGTCAAGGCTTTAGTACGAGCCTACCTCGCTTGACTGACTGGTAAGCAGATCATACTGTAGTTGAGAAGACCTTCCTTTACAGCCACATCTGCCCGCTCTGCCGCGCGCCCGTCAAGGCTTTAGTACGAGCCTACCTCGCTTGACTGACTGGTAAGCGAATCATACTATAGTTGAGAAGACCTTCCTTTACAGCCACATCTGCCCGCTCTGCCGCGCGCCCGTCAAGGCTTTAGTACGAGCCTACCTCGCTTGACTGACTGGTAAGCAGATCATACTGTAGTTGAGAAGACCTTCCTTTACAGCCACATCTGCCCGCTCTGCCGCGCGCCCGTCAAGGCTTTAGTACGAGCCTACCTCGCTTGACTGACTGGTAAGCGAATCATACTATAGTTGAGAAGACCTTCCTTTACAGCCACATCTGCCCGCTCTGCCGCGCGCCCGTCAAGGCTTTAGTACGAGCCTACCTCGCTTGACTGACTGGTAAGCGAATCATACTGTAGTTGAGAAGACCTTCCTTTACAGCCACATCTGCCCGCTCTGCCGCGCGCCCGTCAAGGCTTTAGTACGAGCCTACCTCGCTTGACTGACTGGTAAGCGAATCATACTATAGTTGAGAAGACCTTCCTTTACAGCCACATCTGCCCGCTCTGCCGCGCGCCCGTCAAGGCTTTAGTACGAGCCTACCTCGCTTGACTGACTGGTAAGCAGATCATACTGTAGTTGAGAAGACCTTCCTTTACAGCCACATCTGCCCGCTCTGCCGCGCGCCCGTCAAGGCTTTAGTACGAGCCTACCTCGCTTGACTGACTGGTAAGCGAATCATACTATAGTTGAGAAGACCTTCCTTTACAGCCACATCTGCCCGCTCTGCCGCGCGCCCGTCAAGGCTTTAGTACGAGCCTACCTCGCTTGACTGACTGGTAAGCAAATCATACTGTAGTTGACTGACTGGTGAGCAAACCATACTATAGTTGAGAAGACCATTGAGCGTGGTGTTCCTGCCTTGCGGTCACTTAGTATCGTGCGGCGGGTGCGGCGCGGCGCTGGCGGCCTGCCCGCTCTGCCGCGCGCCCGTCAAGGCTTTAGTACGAGCCTACCTCGCTTGACTGACTGGTAAGCAGATCATACTGTAGTTGAGAAGACCTTTACAGCCACAACAGTCCATTTGAGCCTACCTCGCTTGATTGACTGGTAAGCCAATCATACTATAGTTGAGTGACTGTTAAGCAAGTCATACTGTAGTTGAGAAGACCATTGAGCGTGGTGTTCCTGCCTTGCGGACACTTAGTATCGTGCGGCGGGTGCGGCGCGGCGCTGGCCGCCTGCCCGCTCTGCCGCGCGCCCGTCAAGGCTTTAGTACGAGCCTACCTCGCTTGACTGACTGGTAAGCTAATCATACTATAGTTGAGTAACTGGTAAGCTAATCATACTGTAGCTGAGAAGACGCCGCCAAATGACAGTTGTATGCATGGAATGTACTAGTCATACGGTGGCGAATACAGCGAGCCATTTGGCGTAGCAAATCGATAGAAGTCGCGAGTCAACGGTCCTTGTTTCAGGTAAACTTATCATATTAGTTTAAGTAGCCTGACTAGCCTACTGGCTAACATAAAAGTCTTCTTCTTCGTGTCACTGGTCCTAAGCCAGCACAAAAGTTAAACTTACCTCGTCTGATTGACAATTTAACCAAACTCCATACAAAATTTTAATGAAATTAATTAATTTATTCAAACAACTAGGTATATGTAATAACTATTAAAGTCTGTATACAGTCAGCATAATTTTTAAAATGTAATAAAGTATACAACATCACCTGTAGAAATTAGAAAATTCTTTATAAATATTAGTTAATTTCAAATGCCAAACTAACATTAATAAAACCCCTATTATTATTATTATTATTATAGTTAGCCTACCAGATCCCACTGCTGGGCAAAGGCCTCCCCCGCGGTTTTCCACCTGTTGCGGTCTAGTGCAACCTCCGTCCACTCCTTCAGATAAGCATCAAAATCGTCACGCCATCTTTTTCGGGGTCTACCTCTGCGACGGGACCCGCCTTGAGGTACCCAGTGGTCCGTGACGATTTTGGCCCATCGATCCGGGTGCATCCTGCAGACGTGCCCGGCCCACTCCCACTTCAACTTGGCAGTTTTGCTCCCTACATCGGTGGTGCCTGTCTGCGCTCTAAGTCTTGTATTCCGGACTCGGTCAGTTCTCTTGACGCCGAGAATACTTCGCTCCATCGCTCTTTGGCAAACCTTGAGTTTGGACTTCTGACCTTCTGTGAGAGACCACGTTTGAGCACCGTAGGTTAGGACGGGCAGGATACACATGTTGATGAGTTTTCTTTTGAGTGATAAAGGCAGATCGCCTTTCATAAATTGTTTTAGAGACCAGAAGCTCTTCCAAGCGTTCTCGATCCGGCGATCGATCTCTTTTTCTTGCCTGTTATCGAACGAGACAATCTGGCCCAGATATAGATACTCATCAACATAATGTATTGTCTGCCCATCGACCTGCACCCTACGTCTCGTGCTGTTGGTCATCAGCTGTGTCTTTATCCTGTTCATATGAAGTCCAACCTCAAGGCTTGCGGCATTCAGACTTTGGAGCATCTCCTCAAGTTCCTTAGCCGTATTAGCGAACAGAACAATGTCGTCGGCGAAACGTAGATTTGTCAATCGTTTTTCGCCGACGACAATGCCCCGCGATTCCCACGGTACAGACAGCTGTTTGAATACCTCCTCCAAGGTGCACGTAAACAGTTTAGGGGAGAGGGGGTCACCCTGTTTCACGCCCTTTTCTATGTCGAATGACGGACCTGGAGAGTGGAGCTTGATAGATGCTGTACTGTGGGTGTAGACTAACTCCAAAAGCTTGACATACGTCTCCTCTACGCCTAATAAAACCCCTAAGTAATATTTATTTTATTAAACCTTTTAAATATATAACTCGGTTACACATAAGTATTAAAATTGTTCCAGAAATGCAAACTTCACATTCGAATGACGATGCGGGTACTCAGGGCATTCGTAGCAGCGGCTCAGTGCGGTTCGTTCTAAACTAACTAACTATAACTACTTATTATACGTTTAACTATTAATATGTAATTTTTATGTTTTTCTTCAAGTGTATGCAGAAAGTCAAATTAAATTAGTTCAGATCTGTATAATATATTTTTCAGTGGCTTTTTGCGTACTCTAAACAGAATTTATAAGCTCTAGATACTCTATACTTCGTGTATATTAATATATTATATTCTATTTATTTCATATAATAATATGTCCCAATCTAGCTTACATGAAATGTACGCTATACATATTTATTTCTTAAAAGTCCCATGTTAACTCTATTACTTCTATTTCATCATTTTGAATGACAATAAAAGAGAGATAAAAATATGATAAAGTCAAAAAGAATAAAAAACATTTATCGGTAAAATTGAATATTGTTATTTCAGAACTACCCACTTATTAAAGATCTCTATTCAATTTATATCAATTAAAAGCTTCGCAACAGAAAAAAAAAACATGGCTTACTTTGGGCCTGCGCGAAAATCCCCAGACACCAAGGTTCACCAGGTCGTTCGTCGACTTGGTGTACTAAGAATGCGCTAAGGAATTGCGTAAGAAATCTTACAAATGATCTTCCAAATTAACAAGGAATTAGAGTATAAAAAAAAACGAAATACTTATACAAATTATAAGAAAATATTGTAATTAAAATAAACCCAGTGGTGAAAACGAATAAATAATGCTCGTTTTAAATTGAAATGTGTGTGTGATGTCGTTTTATTTTTAAGTTACTAATTCTACTTTTATTTAAAATGAAATGTCCAAATTAAATTAGAATAGTAGGGAAATAACAGAAATATAAAAAAACACTAGTAACTAAATTGCTTGACTTGTTTTACTTAATATAATAGTGTTAAATATGATCAATGAACATAATATTATTCAGAGTGAAATGAACCACTATGAAACTGTACAACTTTCCTTATGTAATCTGAAGCTGTGTGTTACTATGGAATATTGTTTAGTTTCATGGACTGTATAATCTGAGATAAAAGATCTTGTGAATAAAGAGAAATAGAGATAGATAGCTAGTGAATACGACCTTATTACTTGCCGATAGAGTACCAATATATTTTATTGTAGTAATTATGGTAAACATCCACGTGTATACAATACACTTTAGAATCGCACCGTAATACATATATTATAGTAATTTTAAATGCTGCATGTAATAGCTAGTTGTTAATATACACGTGCAATAGATATTTAATTTAACTAGATTTTTGTTAACTGATTTTTTACATAACTGTTACAGTATTTTATGTATAAATGAAGAGAATCACCACGATTTTGTAGGTCTTTTCCGTATCAAATTTACAGCTAATCCGGGCTCCTGCACAAGCAAAAAACAAGATACTAAAAATGTACACCTATCACTTTCCCGCTAAAGATACATTTGACCGGAAAGGTCTCATTTGAGAAAGCAATGAAAAAGTGACAGGAAATTAAGAATAAGCCATGAGGTGCCCTTCAGAATCGACGCCAATGTTATTTCATCATCATCCATCATAAATTAAGTTGTAAAGTATTCTATAATCACAAATCAAATTCAAGTTCATTCTCAAAATGTCCTTTGCAAGCTATGCAATGTTTATTGGAATGCTATCTAGAAACAAGCAATACAAAATAATGTTCAAATTCATGGTTTAATTTAATATTTAATTTTTGAAATTATAATTATGGCAAGAGTCATATAATATTTTTTACAATATTAATATATATGTTTACTATGTTTTTATAGTAAAGTCATCCCCCCCTACTTTAAAGTGTAGAATGTGTGCGAGTGTCAAAAACATGGTCAAAATGAGCCCTAATATTAGCTAAATATTGTTATGTATTCGTAGGTCGAGGTAGAAATAATGATAGTGTAATGTAATGCTAATGATACAATTGTTCCCAAATATCAAGGTAGAATATACCAGGTTAAACCTAATAAGAATTTATTAATTGTTTTATTTAAGCCTTATTTTATCCTATTACATAATTATATTCACTATAAGTAGGCATACCATAAATCCTAAATCAACAAACTGATAAACCAGTGTAGCAAAAATACGTATGCTCTAAAAAAAAAAAGTTAACAAAAATAGTTTAAAGAGAACTAAAAGTATTCTAAGAAACAAAACTATAAAAACTGTTTTTTTTTTTTTTGAGAAAGTCGGTTGTATGTATGATCTGTGTGACCCTTTGCTATTGTGTTAATATTTTCAACCAACTTTACAAGAAATTACAGCACACAAACAAAATTAGACGAACCATTTAGCAAGGATTAAGTATAAAAATAATTAAAACAAGCAAATCCCTGACAAATTCCTTTGTCTCTTTGAAGATTTTATCTCGAACACGACTATTAAGGAGCCCTAATTAGGGACTTTCAGTAGTGCACTTTATTACAATCATTATAGAAAGTGCTCGCGAGCGTTTGAACCAATGGCGTCGCAGATCAAAGAGGGTTTTTTTGTGTTGTGAGGAGTGCACACTTTTGCTTTTAGTTTGGGGTATTTTCTGTAGACGGGTTCTATGTAAATTTTTCGGTTTTACTTTCAAAATCTTAGTTTTTATAAAAAATCAGCTATATCTTTAGACACTTCAAGAATAGGCAAAAACAAAAGGTATACCGTACGCATTTCCATTTCGTTAGAACGTAGGTGGTTGAAAAACTCTGACATCAGGGTTCATCGGGTCGTTGAACGACTCGGTGTCCCACACGAAGAGAGAGAGAGAGAGAACGTAAATGAAATGCACTCTATGAAAGAAGATGATTTTCTTCTAGGTAGGTACTATTAAAAATTCGTAATTAAAACAAAATCTGAAAAATAAATTAGAGTTAAATCTGTTAAGTAAGCTGAATTTTTCGGACGGAATTCTACCCCGAAATCGAGATTTATCTTCAAATCATTGAACATTTTTCGTACTTAAATCTCTTCGATACATTTTACCATTTGCATCTGAAGCAGGTATGTGCAACGCCCTTATACTGCGTAGTTTTGTACGGCGCCCGCCGTCTGGTCCGAAATAGCGTAGACGCCGGCACGCGTCCGCCACGCTTTCGGCCGCTATTTATACGCGCCCTAATCTGGACGGCGTGATTCAGCGCATTTCCGCCCGAAACTGTGCTGCTCATCCTAATGGTATATTATAAGGTTGGAATTATTGGTAAGTGAACGCACTAGGAGTTCTTGCGTGACGACAGAAAACTATAAAGGTAAGTACAGGTAGGTTTCTACAAATATCAAGCATCAAGAGATTGAAATTTGGTAAGCATCGATCGGTGCATTTTGACCCATGCGGCCCGGGTTCGAGCCCAGGTCGATGTGAGACATTTTTTTAATTTCCGACACCGACGTCTGTACAATGATTTCATCACCAACCTCTGTAATACCCCGAGAAAACTATTAAAATTGAGTTTTTTTTAAATCACGTTTTGTGAGTAATACCCCGAGAAAACTATTAAAATTGAGAGTTCTTTTTTTAAATCACGTTTTGTGAATTTCTCACTAAGTCCATAACATTCTCTGTTAACTTGTTATATGTTCGGTTCATGCCTAACCACAAAATGTTATGTATTTTTAGTTGCTATGAACGATATGCTATCATCAGACCGGTTACCAGCACCATGCACCACTAAAATATTATCAAAGTGGTTTCCTGATATGATTATGTTTTTTAATATTAGTTGGTTACTATTTCTATACAAATTAAAATTTCAGTTCAGTCAGTAATACTGCGTGGAACGGATTTCGTGTCGCAAACTATTTATAAGTATTCCGTTTTTACCCGACTGCCTAAGAAGGAAGGTTATGTTTATCGAGAGTATGTATGTTATGTCGATTGTCGGTATATGTATGTTGTGGACAAGAAATGGCTGGATGAATGTTGACATAATAGTTGTTGCTAGATTCGTCCCAGCATCGCGAGTGAGACTGGCTATAAAATACCATACATTCAAAACAGCGGATTTTAAACGCAAATATAACTTTGAAACTACCGCAGTCAAATTTTTTATTTCGATACATACATATGCTTGTTCTTTATCATGATTATGTCATTTCATTACTATTGTACGTTGTACTATGACTATGCTGTATTGCAGTCAGCACTCGACTGATGTAATGTTCGAAACCTGCGCTGGCGCACGGTTGAGTCAATAATTCGTAGAAGCGACTTGGCAACCATTGACACATTTCCTCCCTGACCACTATCGGCTGTTTGTACTGTACATGCAGGAAAATATTATCGCTATGGTATTTTTTATGACTATTTTACTGTACCATTATGTACGATTGTATATTTATCGGTACCTATAGGTACATAAGGTTCATTGTACACTGTAACATGTTTCATGATTGCACCATAATAATCCCGAACAAATTCAAGAATAGACCAAACATTTCAGAAGTATGGTGAAATTAGTGGCAACGGGTCAATTGGACTAACCAATCATATTTTTTACTACCTGATTCACAAAAAGGGAATCCCTCGTTTTTCCTCTGTTGTAGTCGGGTAATGAAGTCGGTTTTTCGCGTTTCTCTGTCTGTCTGTCGTGGATTTCGCTAACCCCTCCAAAACCACACAACAGATTTTAATGCGGTTTTATGAGTGACATGCTGGCAAAACGTCTTTTTCCCGCAGAAAAAGCACCGGGTAGCACAGCACCGTTTCAATAGCTCAATATTTTGCATGGAATAATGTGAATGTTATTTTTCCCAAAAGCATTTAACTCGGTAGATCACTTTTCTTATTTTAGAACCACGGTGCGGCTGCCGGGATGTAAAAGAAGCATTTCTTTATTTCTCCTTAATGATGTTATAATTACCTATGCCTGAGCAGTGAGCATACCTACTCGTAAATCTATTTTTATTTTGAATCCCTTATGAATTTTATTTATACAGGGAGTAACAGAAAGGGTATAACAAGCCGAAAGGAGGTCAAGGTACTCATTAAACTGAACAACTTTCCCCATCCATGGAACATGGGTCCAAATATGAAAAAAAAAATTTGGACCTCCCATACAAAATCGCCGATGAGCTAATTGATTTACAATGGGAGGACCAAATTTTTTTTTTCATTTTTCGACCCATGTTCCATAGGGAAATTTGTTCAGTTTCATGAGTACCTTGACCTCCTTTCGGCTTGTTATACCCTTTCCGTTACTCCCGGGTATGTACCTATGGACTCTTAGAAAAGTTAGTCGCACTTTTCCTGGTAAAATGAAACTGTCCAACTAAATATTACGGTGTGCGGCTTCTTGAATCAAGTCCAATAATCATTTTCATAGACTCGATTCCGAAAATGCACTTCTTCGTCTTCGAATGGGAGTAGTGGGACACAAAATTCACCTACCTACCAGCAGAGTAGTTTCGCAGTCGCTCGATAGAGGTCACCTCTGTCTGCGGTTAACGAACCAGAGATTTGGCGTATTGCAATTTTCTGCTGAGAAATATGACTCATCGAGGTTTCTGCTAACGTCCTTACAAGGCTACGCTCCCAATAATTTATTGTACAAGCAAAATGTAGTAAAAACAAAACCCCGACTGCGGTAATTTCAAAAATGTATTTTGCAATAACCCGTCATCTTGAATTTATGATTTTTTTATACAGCCAGTGTCACTCGTGCTGCTGATATGAATCTAACACCCTAACCTAACATGTAAATTTCCACCCCGCCGCTTGATAACGAATTTCTTGTCTACATACATACATACCTACTCTCGAAAAACATAACCCTCCTTCTAAGGCAGTCGGGTAAATAGAAGAAGCCGTGATCTAAAATTCTAGTTCGGTTTCTCATATATCTGAAGGCTCTTGTAGAGGCGCTTGTAGTAATGTACCTACTTACCTGTCCCTGAAATGGAACTAAAATGTGGTTTTAATCAATCATTTCTAAAACTTATTAGCGCAGTGAAGTTACTCTCTTTGCTCTCTTATTAACACCGATGATATTGAGCGTATCAGGCAAGCAGGTAGGGTACCCTACGATTTTGCTATATTCCACAACTTCATCCATATCAAAATTCATATATTCTTACTTAGCCAGTATCGAAGTGGCAACAGCAGCTACCTTACGCAACGCAGCGCCTTGCATTCCCTACAGCCCACGACTACAAGTAGCCTTATCAAAGGCTAAGCCTTCTAATTCTGATCTCGGTGGCTGGTGACTATCGCGCGGTGAGTCAACGCTCAGGCAGCACTTAATGATCCGCCGTCGAGACGCCGAACGGCCTTGCAAGGCTCTATGCGATCGGGGATCACGCGCCGGTCGCCTGCGCCGGCGCAGATCCAACAGATATCTCCAGCTGTGACTATCTCAAACAAGCGCGGAATAATGAGCAATAGTTGACGCTATAGGTACTGCCTTAGACCATAGTACAAAGTAAGGGTAAGACGATCTTCGCGCGCCTGTGAATTGGTGTGCATCTGTTCAACTTACAGGTACTTGACAAAACCTGAAGAGTTGATAGCTAAAAACCTACTGCCAGCCTCCCGGTCTGCTGTCTTCAGTTTAGAATGATGGATAGCCCGCATCAAAATTTATATAAGTTGCGTAGTTTAGAAGGAGTTAGCTAATTCCACGACAGAAAAACAGAGAAACTCAAAAGGCGCCTTCGTTTTATACTATGTATCGATGTAATACAGGGTGTCCCGGTTATCGTGGTCCAAAGAAAAAACCTAGACGCTGGAGGTACTAAGCTACTATAATAGCAATAAAAATGTTCAATATTTGAAGAAAAAATATTCACCTCCCATACAAAATGCTCTGTCAGGCGGCAAAATTAGTATGGAAGGTCCATTTTCTTCTTCAAATATTGAACAATTTTTTTTGCTATTATGGTAGCTTAGGATTTCAAGAGTCTAGATTTTTTCTTTGGATCTCGATAGTCGGGACACCCTGTATAACAAGCTATGTGTTCAAGTATTTGACTAGTACAACTGCTTGTATAGTTGTTGTTACTAAGTACTAGGAACTAATCGCTCGCTGTCGATCCGGTGAAGGGGCAAAGTAAATGTTGTTTTAAACGCACGTGTGCTAATATTAAACAAATAGAGCATAATAAATGATATTGCATTCATAGCATTTCAAAATCGAAATTAGAACCAAGCTCTTTAATGCTATCGATGTGAATTATTCGTTGTCTCTATGTGCCAGAAAGCGTGTTGGACACCCTCTTAGACTTTTTACCCGATTGCTTCAGGAGAAGGGATATGTTTTTTGAGAGTTTGTATGTAGGTATGTGGGAATTTATGTATGAATGGGGACAACATTCCTTTTACGGGTAACAGCTCAAACTACGGATCTTGACACTGGCGTTACCTATTAAGAGCGCATTCAATTTTTTCTAGCAAATTTGCAAATATTGGCTTTATAAACATGCGAGTTTCTCGAAAACCGTTATGTAAAAATAATATGTTACTTGAACATTTAATCAAGCATATCTTCATCTAAAAAATGTACAATGTAAATATTAACATTTTAGTTTTAAACCTGTTACAAACAGCGATATCTAAAGCGACAAAACCAAAATTCAGGAAAAGACCTCAAATCAAGCGTGAGTTTTAGAGTTTTGGTTCACTGTAAAAAAATATCAATTATACAAAAAAATAGAGTATATATTTGAGAACAAAGTCTTCAGTGAACATTTTACAATTTTATTCAGAAATATAGAATAATACCACGTTTTTATATACGATTTTTTGCAAAATAATGCGCCATTATAACGGCTTCTGTATGAAAAAATAACAGTAGTAACGATTTAAAAAAAATATATGTTATTTAAGAAGATGTACTTAATCTAATTGCAGAAAAATATATTTATTTTTATTCATATAATCACTGTAAAAAATATTCAAACATCCCCATGTTTTTCGCAAAATGACGCTCCAAGAGGTCTGGCAGGGAAAATTGTATGGGCTTCGTGAAAAGCTCTATAGCGGCCTTAAAACTTCATTCAAGACGGCGGTTTTTTTTGGCACATACAATTTTGAAATTACCGCAGTCGGGTTTTTGTTTTTTAATACTTACATTTATGCTTGCTGTCATACCTATAGTACGTTTAGGTCCTAAATAAACCTAATGAATGTTTGAAAGGCACCTTGAATTCGACCTCATAACCTGCATCAGAATTATCAAGAGAATACTAAACAAACACCACCTAATGGCAAGGATTTACCTGTGTTGTGTGAAAAAAATTGAAACGGGTAAAATACGTTCATTCGTTTTCATTTTAAGAAACTTAGGTAGTTGGTTTACATAAATATTGGTTAAATTATTTTCATTCTATTTATCATTTTTCAATTTATAGTCCTCTTTTTTTTACTCTCGACGTTTTTCCCCAAGGCATCCCAAGGTGTTACAATAACAGCTTCGTTCTTATCGATATAATAATGGGTCGGAAAGCTTTTTCACTGCTAAGTCTCGTCTCGACTCCTATGGAAAAGAAACTTAGTACCAACTTTTGATTCTAATTTGCAACCATAAAAATCCAACATACAGGATGCAATAATGTCTAGAAAATCCAGATATTCCTAATGCATTCTAATCATAGCTAAAAGGAAGTAAACAGGTGCAGTTACTGCTATATTAATTAATGCACTTACCAGTTTCAGTAAACCTTGTTTTCAAACATACTTTTCCTGTTTCATTTCAATATTAATTTGTTTGTAGTTAGTATTTACCTACTTTGTATACCAAGTAGTGTTTTAAATAGCTAAGATACTATTTATAGCCGGGTAAGAATATTAAACCGGCCAATAAAAAAAGTTCTTACTTTTCCTGTAGTAACTAGTACTTATACCCAATAGGTCGTTTGTTACATTACCTATCATCATTAGCAAAAATATTAGGTACAGCTAAAAAGTAAAATGTCTGATTCTTCTTTTCGATTTCTGATACGATATTGAGACTCTCCCGGAGAAGATATTGAATTGTAGAGACTCATACGGTAGGTAGTACCTACTAGGTACCTACTAGGTACCTACCTAAATGTCTACTTACTTTATATGATTACCTACCTACGTTTTTCAGCCCTTCCATTCATCGAAAGCAAGGCTCTCTACTCTTGTTTTAACCCGACTGCATCAGATGGAGGGTTATGTTTTTCGAAGGTGTGTATGTACCTATGTATTTGAACAATAAATTATTTTTCACGGGCTACTGTGGATCTTGATGGGGGTGTCATTCACTAGACACTGGCTATATTAAAATATAATGAATTCAAAATGACGGATCATAAACACACAATACCTATAACTTTAAAATGATCACAGCCGGGTTTTTGTTTTATAAATACATCTGCTTATTCTGTTGCAACTTAATCTCGTGTCACTTATTTGGCTCAATCTATTGAATAACCAATAGAAAAAAAACCGGCCAAGAGCGTGTCAGACACGCCCACAAATAGGGTTTCGTAGTCAACGTTTAAATATCAGGTTTTTCAGCATTACAAACTTAATTTGTTGCTGGTTTGTTAGCAGCAGTATGATGACCAACCGCAAATAGAAAAACTCATTTTTTTCTGAAACCTTTAAGGTTACAATATCCGTTATAGTTTTCATTGTAACTTCAGATTGTAAGCTATATTCCATATTTATTTCAAATTTTCAGCTTTTATACTTTAGAATTTACAGCTGGAACAAATTATAGGTCAAAAACGCCCTTTTTAAAAGTAAATATCTCGTGACAGAAACATTTTAGTGACTTTGTTTCAAAGAAACCTCATCTTAGTTTTAAAAGACCTATTCAACGATATCCTACTCAATATTACAGAAGAAAAAAAATTTTTTTGCCCTCCTTTCACTTGTATGGGAGGGGGTCCAAAAAACATTTAAAATAATTTTTTCTTAACATTTCTATATTTGGGTCAATACGATCTATCTTCTCACCAAATTTCATGTCGATAGCTCTAAAACTGACGAAGATATGAGGGCGCGGCATACAGACAGACAGACAGACAGACAGACAGACAGACAGACAGACAGACAGACAGACAGACATGACGAAACTATAAGGGTTTCTAGTAGACTACGAAACCCTAAAAAGGGGACTACATAAATACTTAGAATTACCTAAGTAGGTACTCAAAAATAGAACTGTAATCGCAGTTTAAACGTTCAACCAGTTACGATACTTTAACCCCGCTGGCCTCGCGAGCCTGCCTAGCCCGTAATAGCTAATCTAATTGCATTCTATTAATAACGCTAAATATGTGGTTTCTCTAAGCGTGAAATTTCTTACAACACATTACAAAGACTGCTATATGACATACGTATCAATGTGTAAAATTCAGTGAGTAATAAACATACACAACGCTTTATTCCCTTTTTCTGAAAATTGTTACTTACCTAGAGAATTTGTTTGTTTTCTGGCAAAATTAAATACTTATTAGGTACTTGAATTTCCAAATGTCGTTGAGCTATTTATTTGCGATAAGCTCTTTTCTTTAGTTCCATGAAGGCTAGTTGCGGATTAACCCTAAAGCAAGCTAAGCAATTGCTTGGGGCACCACGTCTCAGCGAGCACCAGAAAAAGCACCAAGGCCCCGTTAGATGCCCCCATTTGTAGGAAATCAGTAACTAGCTTTTTCACTTCTCTGTTTGTTGCTTGTTCTTAGTATTATTTACTTAAATGTCGAGCTCTCTTTTATGGCGATGCATTTCGCATCTGCTTTTGTGTGGGTTTTTGGATAGCGGGGACCACAGACTTGTATTGCTTAGAGCATGAATCAGTATTAATCCGCCCATGCTTTTGTTCCCATAGTATAAACAGCTAGGAAGCTCAAATAATGGCAAATATATCTGTTATTTATTCGCCGCCCACACTGTAATCTCTACCGTCTATTTACAAAGCTGGCTGCCACGGTGCCGGGTCAAAGGCTCCTCTGTCCACACTTCAGGCGTCGCGTTTTCGCGAAGGCGTAATCCTCGAAGGGCATTCGACGCCCACGCTCCGTGCAACTCGCGATGCAATTACATGCCTGCGATTGAATGGGCCGTATTCAGGTGAAGTGGGCTCCTTAAAACTGGGGGCCCTTAGTGAGAGACTGGTCTTTGTAGCTTGTGTACGTATTTTGCCAAATAAATTGCATTAATTACATACCCAACTTATATTATGTTCTCGTAGGTGCTCTGCGTTTCTTGTAGCGTACCTAGGCTACACTTTTTGACCATACCTAGTAGCCGCATTTTTTGCATAGCATAGATACCGTAGCGAAGAAATATTCGCTTCTTCTCCAACTTTCTACCTAGAGTACGCTCTTGCTACGTTTTTGCTACAGTTGCTACAGTTCTCGTAGCGCTTGATAGGCACAAGAGTTTGGAAAGTATGTTACCTATGGTACGACTTCATGTTTTTCTCGTAGCAAATCTCGAAGAAGTAAAAGAGTGTGACAGAAAATAGGCCCTTTTCAGCCCTACCTACATCTCTGGCTGCGTTGCAAATCGCGGCGCCCGCGCCGACGACGCAACCATAACGAACCGCCTTTGAATTAAGAACAGACGAGCCCACACATTATTATAACATTTATAACTAACTTTACACTCCTGAGAGTGGCGTGACATCGTTAGCCCGGTCTGCAGTGAACCTATCTCCGGGTGTGGTCTGACAAGTTAATAGAAAATGTTCTCGATGAGTTGTCGGACTTGTATGGTGAGAGGACTGAGAGGTGAGCTGGTGAGGTAGGTCGTATAATCATTCTAGTTTCTTTGTCTCGAGCTATAAAACTGGACTAGTTTTAATCTGACTATAAATTGCTTAGCATGGGAACGCGAATTAAGTTGATTAACAATGAAGGTCTAGAGACATCTGCATAATGGTTTTATGGCTTCTTGTTCTTCGAGTGGGACACCAAGTCATCCGCAACAACTAGATGAACTCTCACATGGTTGTGTAACGACCGCATTCTAAATGATGATCATAGACAGCAACCAAGACCGGCGACTTAACGTGCCCATCCGCGTAGAATGGAACTATCTTGCTTTTCGGACAATCAAGTGGTTCAGTCTGCAATGTCCTAACCAGACTGGGAACAAGTGACTGACCTCACCGGGAATCGAACCACTACGCCACATCGGTCGTCAAGAAAAAGTTATGGCTGAAAAGCAACTTATTTTATAACTCTACTTACCTTACATTTAAAGGACTTCATTCCATGTTTTAGCTAGGTACTGTTCCAATACTGTACTAAATACGTACTTCTCCAAATTGTCGTCTGTTTTACCACAGTTTTACATAGTTAAAACAAGTAATTCAAAACAGCATTTCGGACAATTCCTCCGCCATGCGTGTTAAACATTTCATTTTGCTTTCATATCTCGTATATTTCACTGCATGACTGCCGCAGTTATACAACAAAACGGGATTCCGTGAAAGGATACAAAAGTAAACTCAATTCTATAGGACCACTTTCAACTTCAATTCGACTTAATTTCAAAATTTTTTAAAAACAGATAATTTTTGTCTATGGCATGTAGTAGTACTGTAGTTTTCCTCTTGAAATAGAATGATTTTGACTCATTTAGCACATCTCCTTTTTGTTTTTGTTGTCGTCTATAAAGACTTGCTTCATAAATTCGAAGAATATCATTTAAAACCACATTAAAATGAATGTAGAATTGATTGCTTCGGTTTTTTTTTGCATTTTGAAACTGTCATTTTATTCTAGTTACTTTCATATTTTAGAATTTTTTGAAATAAATACATGGTGAGTAGGTACCTACAGTGGCGCTATGTCGGGATATTTTAAAGAGATTTTTGAAGGTGCTGTAGTATAGTCATTTCCTATTAAATTATTAAACGAACAAGGATAACTCATATTTAACGTTTATCACGACTAACCTTGTTGTTTTAAGTCGAGGCTTATAGAAGTTCCCGACGGGCGGTGGTAACGCGCGCGAGCGACCTGTCGGACTCCTGAAGATGGTGCACTTAATGCACCGAAACGTCGAGACTCTATAAGTCTCGACTTAAAACAACAAGGTTAGTCGTGATAAACGTTAAATATAGTCATTTCCTATATGACAGCCTTTTTTAAGTTTGATTTTAGAGGGTTCTGTAGAATCGGGTCCAGTGGCGCCATCTGCTGACTAGAATCCAGCGCGACCATTAGAAGTGGGCGCCTATGTATGAGTCACTCTGTACAGTACAAGACAAGGCACTCCTACCCGCGTTCCAGCCTTTCATCGCTGCCTACACAGCTATACAGCCGCGATTTATGGCAGAGACGACGATTTATTCACTAAATAACTATTTATCGACGTTCACGCGGCGCTAAGCTGTCATATCTCTATCAGCTCTATTTAATTTTATCGTTTATTTGGGTGCGCGTACGATTAATCGTAAAAATTGGGAAGGTGCGAGTCGGACTCACGTATGAAAGGTTCCGTACAAATAATCATAAAAAATGGCAATAAAATCACTTTTATAGTGAACTTGTGGCTCTATTTTTTCCTTAATCTTAAAGATTGTATAAGACTTAGACTTGTGGTTCCCTATCCGACACCGATAGAATGCCGTAAGACTTGCAGTTCTTTAGCTGGCTGGCAGCGATAGCGGCACTCTATTCACTTCTTTATTTTATTCAAAAAATTGGTACATCATATTATTTACAACTTTCACTGCCTTACTGTACTCTATCCTCTATTACGGTTTAAGAGATATAGTCTGATGGATGACAGAAGGACGGCCGGTGAAGTCATGATAATAGAGTCTTGTTTTAATTTGGGTACGGAGTCCTAAAAACTGAATAAGTACCTACATCAACATTTCGGATATCAGTGCGTCATTCGTCGCTCTGATAGGGAGATTGGTCAGTTTTTGGAAACAGTACAATAGGGCGTCCGGTTCACTTTGACATGTGATTGATAAGGGTAACATAATATACTCTGGCACGAGCACGAGATGATTATGGTCTTACTCATCTGAGTTACTCATCAACTAATTAATAGATCTTACGTCATACATTGTAAGATTTTGAAGCTCAGAAATATCCAGTTACCACCATCATCATTTCAAGTTCTGATTGTCAGGGATCTTCGTCTTTTCACCCACTTCACTCGCTGTCGCGTAGATAATTGGAATATATACAGTGTCAGTACGCACGGGTTGGGACTGCTCACGTATAGTTTCAAATCGCAATAGCGCATTATTTTTTTGGAATGTATATGTTTAGTTTCGTACCATACGTTTTGTAGTTTCGCGCCATTTCGTCTGACACCGGCTAGTCGGCCGACGCCATCTTTTTCTTTTTGATTGACAGTCGGTTCGATAGCCACGCGGCCGTCGGCGATATAACCTTACTTTTAGTCACTCGCGCGTCCGGTGTTAGCCACATATTTTTAAGTAATTTCTCATGCGGGAGAAGTCCTTTGGTTCGCGTATTGTACAGTAAAACGTGTTGCTGTCGCGAGCAGTGGTGTGCGGGAGAAATCTTTGTTTTTCGCATGCGCAATTGCTGCCAGGGAAGAGTTCCCTGTTCTTGTGCGGTAGTGGAACCGGGTGAATAGTGGTTTTGTGGTGCGCTTGAATGCGAACTGGGCAGGATTCTTGATTGAGGGCCAACGTGGCCGAACTATGAACAATAGTGAACCCAAGTGCTTGTGAAAACTAAGGTGAAACCAAAATTGCTGAAGGGACGGAGTGCCACACGAGCTGGTGTCCGGGTGCAGTAAGTCTAGTACCTAAATTCCAATCCAAATGTCTTCCTCAAAAACCTGATACCTTTTTTCCTGTCAAAAACTAGACTTACAAGGAAACGGCTGCGTCATAATTCGCACGGTAAGCAATTCGCTGCTAGGTCCTGTTTAAGTAGACTTTGGAAACAAGAATTTCTCGGCCGGAAACTTTCCGGAACAAAAATTCTCTCATTAAATTTATTTTATTTAGCTATAGTAAAGAGCACTACGAATCGTAGTCAAATGTTGTTCCGAGGCTGATCGACCATTTAGTTTTAGATTTTAAGATAACTTTAATTTGCTTCCACTGCGCTAAGATCAGCTTCGGAATCAAACATTTTTTGGTAGCAGAGCGTGGTTGCTTTATTGCAACATAGTTAGCCGTAATTTAGTATTAAGCGTGTTTTTTATATTACCCACATATTTTATTAATTTTGGAAAATATTGTTTCGGTTTTTTTTTTTGTGACTGTATTGTTTGCCTAGTGAACGGTACCTTATCGGTAAGGTCTAGGCCAGTCAACTAACATTTATTTTGTGGTATTTGTTTATTGGTTTTCGTTTTATTAAGTCGAGTGTGTAAAAGTTGGTACCATGGCTCCCTCGATCGCCAGGTATAAGGCTGCTATAAAGACAGAATTAAGGTGGTTTACTACCACAGCGGCAATGATCGGCCGCGAGGACCGGGAGGACGCGCTCTTGAAAAGTGCACTACAGGCAGATGAACGGGTTCGGGTTGTGTCGGAACACCTCACAGAGTGCCTCATGCTCCTTGAGGAAGCTCCTAACCCTGAAGATAAGGAGCTGGTTGAGGGCGATGTAAGCCAGTGCTTGGAGCTGGCACAGGACATTGCGCAGGCAGCTGCGGACATATCTAGGCGACGTGACGGAAAGGAAAAGCCATTCCGTGGTAAAGTGGGACAAGGATTACAGGTGCCTCTTCCGCCTGTTACGGTTCCAGTCTTTGCAGGCGATTACGCCGACTGGCCGGCGTTTGAGGACCTGTATAGCAGTGTGGTCCACACACGGACGGACATAACGCCGGCGTACAAGATGGCTCAGCTGATGTCCAGGCTACATGGAGAGCCTCATGAATTGCTGACGCATTTGGCTGTCTCGGATAGCAATTATGAGGTGGCGTGGAAGATCCTTACCGACCGGTATCGAAACAAGCGCCTGATTGTAGACAGGCTGTTAGACCAGTGGCTGTCAATACCAACCATAACGCGAGGTACGGACCTCCGCGAGAAAATCTTCCACCCAGTCAGTGTCGCGGTCAGCGCACTAGAGCGACAGGGTTTGCCAGTGGCGGGCTACGGTTATATCTTGGTCCACACAGTGCTTCGCCGCCTGCCGAGCGAAATGGTCGCTCGATTCGAGCAGCTCCATGGGGGCAAGTCCTCGGACCACCTCCCGACCTACGAGGATCTGAAGTCGTTCCTCGAGGCCGAAAGCAGGCGAGTGGACGTCCAGGCTGGTGAAGCCCACGCAAGAGACCTCTGCCCCTCGCCACCCGGAACGGCCGGGTGCACCGGCGCGAGGAGGCAACAGTAGGCAACCCAGGCGGTACAACACCGCATTGGAATCAGGGTGTGCCTACTGCAGGGAGACAGGCCACGGGGTGGCAGCGTGTCAGGAGTTTGCTGCGCAGCGGGTTCAGAGGAGACGGGGTGTGGCACAGCAGAGGCGTTGGTGTTTTCGGTGCCTGGGGCCGCATCAGGTGCGAGAGTGCCCTTCAAGCACCAACTGTAGGTACTGCCAGGGTGCACACCATCCGCTGCTCTGCATGAATCGCTCCGGAGACGCCGGGGGCAGCGCTGGATCGGGTCAGCGAAGGGAGCCTGCCCACCAAGGGAGGAGCAACGCTCCCACCCTCCAAGGAGGAGCCCACCTCCGCATCAGTCACAGGGACAGGCAGGGGACGTCAACAGTCGGAGCCCACTTACCAACGGACGTGGGGACGATCTCCACCACGGCAGCAGGTGCCGGATTGGGGAGGAACGACACGGGAACATGGCCAGGACACCCATCCCAGGTACGGGATCAAACGGGCGGGTGTCAGGGGCACTAGGCAGCCACCAGGGTACATGCAGTATTCTGTGGGCTTGAGCCACCTGGTTGGGTCTCAAGACCCACGCATGCCTCCGCCTATGCCTGAGTACCCGCGGCTACAGGCGCAACCTCGGTACGGACGTTTGCCGTCGGGGTACTATAGAACTCCAGCCATGGCCTTTATGGGCAGACCTCCCTACCAGCAGGAGTGGGACCCATACACGGGTTTGGGTAGCGAGGGGATACCCCCGCGGGACGCGGCCTCACCGCGTTTAGATTCCCGCTAGGTAATCGCCGCCTACTCATCAGCTTCGGCTCCCCGTCCAATCACGGTACTTTTGCCAACGGCTAAGATTTGGGTATGGGGATACGGTGGCCGGACCATTCAAGTAAGAGCCCTACTGGATACAGGGGCTCAGGGATGTATTGTATCGAGTAAGCTGGTGAGTAGGCTAGGCCTAAATGTACAGCCAAGTGCGGATGAAGCTGTAGGCATCGGGGCCTAAATGTGCCTGACATTCGGGGTCAGACGAACTTTGAGTTCGCATTAGGTAGCACATGTACAGGGGTCAGCTATCAAGTCTCAGCCGTGGTGCTGGATGAAGTGGTTGGGAAACTCCCTCAGGTTAGGTTACCACCAACGGTACGAGGGTTAACCACAGGGTTGGAGTTAGCTGATCCTGATTTTGATACTCCTGGTACGGTGGACGTACTTCTCGGGTCAGACGTCCTCGGGAGATTATGGTGCGGTAGGAAGAAGGTACTCCAGGAAGCTGGTTTGGTGGCCGTAGATACCACAGGGGTATGTTGTTTTCGGCCCAGTTTGGAGACCTCAGGACCTACCAGAAGGGGATACGGTCCTCTATGGTAGTGTGCTGTCAGAGGTGCTGCAGAGGTTTTGGGAGTCTGAAGAGCCGCCCACGGCGGACAGACGGAAGCCAGAGGATGACGAGTGCGAGTTGTTCTATCAATACAACACTGCGAGATGCCCGTCAGGCAGATTCGTGACCAGGCTACCTTTTCTCAAACCGCCCCGCTTTAGGTAGTTCGCGACAGCTCGCGGAACGGAGACTACTCGGAATGGAGCGGAAGATGAGGCGAGACCCAGCACTTCGGCAGAAGTATATAGAATTCATGCGGGAATATATTCAATTGGGCCACATGTCGGTGTCCAGCCTGAATTGGAGGTGTGTCGAGCATTATTACATTCCACACCTGGCTGTCTTGAAGTCACCTGAGGCGAAAATACGGGTGGTGTTTGACGGTTCTGCTCCTACCTCGAATGGTGTGTCTGTGAACCAATGTTTGCACGCGGGTCCTAAATTGAACCGGGACATTGTGGACATTCTCACAGACTTTCGTTTGCACCAGGTAGCGTTCGTCGCAGACGTCAAAATGATGTTTCGCCAAACCATGATACATCCGGATGACCGTCGGTATCAGCTGATTTTGTGGCGTGAGAGCCCAGATGAGCCGATGGTCACATACGAACTTAACACGGTGACGTATGGACTTAAGCCAAGTCCGTATTTGGCAGTACGTACGCTGCGAGAGTTGGCCGCACAGGAAAGGGTAAGATATCCTCGAGCCGCAGCAGTACTGGATCGCGACGTCTACGTGGACGATATCTGCACGGGTGCTGATAGCGTGGAGCAGGCGCTAATTCTACGAGACGAGCTGATCGCGATCATGGGTTCAGGAGGTTACGAGTTGCGGAAATGGTTGTCCAGTTGCCCAGAGCTCCTGGCTGGTTTGCCAGGCGAGTTCCATCAGGACCCGCACCTCTTTGAGAACCCGGACAATCCAAATACGTTGGGCATCCTCGGGGTGCAATATAGGCCAACGCATGACGTATTCACGTACAAGATCGAGCCCGACCTTTTGGAGAAAACTTGGACTAAGCGGTCGGTACTGTCGACAATCGCTAGAACGTTCGATCCTAACGGATGGATCGCCCCGGTTACGTTCATGGCGAAGTGCTTTTACAAAGGTTGTGGCTAGCCAACTTAGGATGGGACGACCAACTCTCCGGAGAGTTGTTGAAGGATTGGCTCAAGTTTGTGACCACCTTACCAGGGATTGTGCACATCGCGATACCACGCAAGTTAGTCCCATCGGTGGGATGTAAGGCTACCCTACATGGGTTTTGTGACGCCTCGGAGCGAGGGTACGCGGCAGCTGTATACCTTCGGACAGCAAGTTCAACGGGAACTGTGCACGTGCGTCTGGTTATGGCCAAAAGTAAGGTGGCACCAGTCAGAACTAGATGGACCATCCCCAAATTGGAATTGGCAGGGCAGCTCTTCTAGCGCGCTTGCTAAATCATGTAACCTGCAATCTGCGTGGTACCATCAACTTGGATGAAACGGTGTACGCGTGGACTGACAGTCGGATAGTTCTGTGCTGGTTGCAGACGTCGGTACATACACTTGAGGTTTTCGTGGCAAATCGGGTGTCACAGATTACGGGGTCGGAAACTCCGTTAGTGTGGAGGCACGTACCGGGAGAATGGAACCCAGCGGACTGCGCTTCGCGCGGGTGCAGGGCACCTGATTTGGTGAGTCACCCACTGTGGTGGGGACCTCAATGGCTGACTGAGTCGCCGCAGGAATGGCCATTCAACGAGTGCAGGGCGCCGCTTGGGCCACCTGATCGAGGTTTGCGAGTGAACGTGGGGCAACTCGTACCGAAGCCTAACCCAGCTTTCTTGCTGGAACGGTATAGCTCCTCGACAAACTTCTTGGGGTGACAGGTTGGATCAAACGGTTCGTGAACAACTGCAGGAAGCCTCAAGCAGAACGGAACTTTACACCTGTCCTCTCGCCTGCGGAACGGAATGCGGCTCTATGCTCATTAGTTAGAGTCGTCCAGGCGGAACATTTTGAAGAGGAGGTCAGGCTGCTCAGGGATGGACGTGGAAAGCTGAAGGGAAGAATTGTGCGCCTCAACCCATTCCTGGATGAGCAAGGTATGCTCAGGGTTGGAGGCAGACTTCGGAACGCTAGCCTGCCCTTTTCGGCTCGGCATCCACTGTTACTTCCAAAAAGGGGACCCTTAGTTGAGCTCTTAGTCAGGGATCGTCATGAGAAAAACTCGCACGCGGGCTGTAATGCGCTATTGGCCATTCTACAGCGCGAGTTCTGGATCTTATCGGGACGACGAACGGTACGTAGCGTTGTGTTTAGGTGCTTGCCTTGTTACCGCTTGAAGGCAGCCACAATGCATCCACAGATGGGAGATCTTCCACCGGACCGGGTGACGGAGGCCTGGACGTTTGCAGGTGTGGGAACGGATTTCGCAGGCCCTTTCATGGTAAAGGCATCACGCCTACGGAACGCAAAGTCTATCAAGGCGTACTTGTGCGTGTTCGTGTGCCTAGCCACCAAGGCCGTCCACTTGGAGCTCGTGGCCGACCTTTCTACGGAGGCCTTTTGGCAGCGCTGGAGAGATTTACGTCGCGACGAGGGCGACCAGCGCTGATCAGGTCGGATTGTGGTACCAACTTTAAGGGTGCTGATCGGTGTATGAAGGAAATTGTAACGTTCTTAAGGGAGAACGAAGAAGCCATCAGCACGGGCCTCTCCCGTCAGGGCATTACCTGGGTGTTCGATCCACCAGCGTGCCCTCACTGGGGTGGTATTTTTGAAGCGGTTGTAAAGTCCGCTAAGACGCATTTGTTGCGCGTTGTAGGGTTAACAATTTTGACTTTCGAGGAGCTGGCGACCGTGTTTTGTAAAATTGAGGCTGTACTCAATTCGCGCCCTTTGTGTCCGCTCAGCTCAGACCCAGATGATTTAGAGGCCCTGACGCCAGGGCATTTCTTAATTGGCCGCCCACTTAACGCCTTGCCGGAATATCCCTATACGGAGGTGAATAGCAATCGTTTGTCGCGTTATCAGTTGTTGCAGCAAATGACTCAAAACTTTTGGAAGCGTTGGTCGCTTGAGTACTTGCACATTCTGCAGCAACGCCTTAAGTGGACGGACAGGACTGAACCCCCCTGCATTGGGGATCTCGTTCTGGTTAAGGATGCCAACCTACCGCCACTGCGTTGGCGCCGGGGGCGCATTCTCAACCTGTTTGCGGGTAGTGATGGCACTTCTCGAGTTGCAGAAGTTCAGGTGGGGGATTCAGTTCTTAAGCGAGCAGTAGCTACATTATCACGCCTGCCATGCATAGAGCGGACCGATGGGTCGGTCCGGGGCGGGTGAATGTTTAGTTTCGTACCATACGTTTTGTAGTTTCGCGCCATTTCGTCTGACACCGGCTAGTCGGCCGACGCCATCTTTTTCTTTTTGATTGACAGTCGGTTCGATAGCCACGCGGCCGTCGGCGATATAACCTTACTTTTAGTCACTCGCGCGTCCGGTGTTAGCCACATATTTTTAAGTAATTTCTCATGCGGGAGAAGTCCTTTGGTTCGCGTATTGTACAGTAAAACGTGTTGCTGTCGCGAGCAGTGGTGTGCGGGAGAAATCTTTGTTTTTCGCATGCGCAATTGCTGCCAGGGAAGAGTTCCCTGTTCTTGTGCGGTAGTGGAACCGGGTGAATAGTGGTTTTGTGGTGCGCTTGAATGCGAACTGGGCAGGATTCTTGATTGAGGGCCAACGTGGCCGAACTATGAACAATAGTGAACCCAAGTGCTTGTGAAAACTAAGGTGAAACCAAAATTGCTGAAGGGACGGAGTGCCACACGAGCTGGTGTCCGGTGCAGTAAGTCTAGTACCTAAATTCCAATCCAAATGTCTTCCTCAAAAACCTGATACCTTTTTTCCTGTCAAAAACTAGACTTACAAGGAAACGGCTGCGTCATAATTCGCACGGTAAGCAATTCGCTGCTAGGTCCTGTTTAAGTAGACTTTGGAAACAAGAATTTCTCGGCCGGAAACTTTCCGGAACAAAAATTCTCTCATTAAATTTATTTTATTTAGCTATAGTAAAGAGCACTACGAATCGTAGTCAAATGTTGTTCCGAGGCTGATCGACCATTTAGTTTTAGATTTTAAGATAACTTTAATTTGCTTCCACTGCGCTAAGATCAGCTTCGGAATCAAACAGTATACAAGGCCAGTGCGCGCAAATCGTGTATATTTTCCAGTGGCCTAAGCTTACATCGTCCCTGGAAAATATACTGCAGTAGTCACATCATCCAAGCGCATACGGTGCGTTGTTATCCATCTCAAAAACGTTATAGATAAAGAGTTGTAATTTCAAAGATGCTGTATTTCTGTTGTCACTATAACAATAAATACTAAAAACTAGAATAAAATCGAGGGGGACTCCCATACAAAAAACCTTTATTTTGGGCCCGATTTTAGCTATGCTATTTCAGAGGCTGCATCTGATGAACGGTAAAAGTAAGACAGTCGAAATATGTAGGTATTACTATTGCCACTATGAAAACAAATACTAAAAGTAGAATAACATCAATATTAAGGGGGGGTTGACATGCAACAGACGTGATTTTTATACGAAATGGTTTGTATAGGGAAAAATTGCATCCCTTTGTGCGTGAGCCCTACTAGTACTTGGCCTATTTTATTGTTACAGAATTTGAATAATTCACAAATAATTGACATGGGATTGAATGTTCAAATTAATACCAAAATTAACCAACATACTGAATTTATTAACCAACAGATATTTTGCATTAGAGGCTACTATTATGAAGATTATTTTTTTCCGATACCTTGATCAATATTTATTGAAGCCAAAAAAAAAGATTCAAGGACTGGTCAGTCCTATAAAAAATTTGATGTTATCTTTATACACCTGCTATAAGTAAAACAAGAACTTGTACAGTTTACACACACTTGCGTACTAGCCTTGTATACCGGGAGTAACGGAAAGGGTATAACAAGCCGAAAGGAGGTCAAGGTACTCATGAAACTGAACAATTTTCTTCATGGAACATAGGTCGAAATATGAAAAAACAAATTTGGACTTCCCATAGTAAATCAATTAGCTGATCGGCGATTTCGTATGGGAGGTCCAAATTTTTTTTTCATATTTCCATGGGGAAAGTTGTTGAGTTTCATGAGTACATTGACCTTCTTTCGGCTTGTTATACCCTTTCTGTTACTCCCTGTATTTTCCAAAGAAAGGCACAACATTCTGCACTGGAAAGTGTAGGTACGCGACCAGTACGTACAAATCGAGTATACTTTCCAACTAATTATTTTGCAACAGGCTTGGAAACTATACAGTGTAATAATAACACTATGGATGCGTTCTGGCACTGTATACATTCCAAATACGCCTCGCTGTCCATTCCTGAACATCTCATACAACTCTTTTCATACCAGGCAATATTGTGAGAATTAGTAGATACGTATTTAGACCCAGAAAATTCGAGATATCACTTTTAGTTTATTTATCTCTACCCCTGTTTGGTTAGTATCGATTTCACGTGCAAAAATAGATGATATTATCAACACAGCTGCTTCGTATCTCAGTTTGCACACGTAGTGAAGGTAAACAGGACCCGGGTACTTAGGTACACTGCATGTAGAATGTAGGTAACATGAGCTCCCTTTATGTCTGCTCAGTCCCGCATGGCCACAATCCCGCGTCGTCACATTTTTTATGCATTCTCATGTGTCCCGGTTCGTTACGAAATCATCATCCATCATCAATATGATCATTGATCATCATTCATCATCACATCCGTTCCCTGCTGAGTAATAGCAGGCCTGCGACACTCGCCTATACCTACGGAGTTAAGTACCTACGCCGTCGTGTACCGCGACGGTACACTCGGCCAGAGCCGGATCGCGCTCGCTAGTGGAGCGCGCGCGCATCGATACAGTGACGTCATTTCACTTGTGACGCGTTCTTTAACGAGACAGTCGTGCAGGTAGTGGAATAAATTGTTTGTGCTGTGCTTCTTTACGAAATTTAAAACCAATCAATTTATTATGATGATGGGACAAAAAAAGAGTGATTCCAAGTTGTCCTTTTTTACATTACCAAAGGATTGTGCAAGGTAAGAAAAATAATCCGTTGACCGGCACAATACTTTTTGGTATTATTTGTAAGATTTCGTATTTTCGTGACACTTAAGTTTAATAATGTATACTTTCGAAACGGCAAGAAATACATACAACATTATATTAGAGTAAGTATTAAAGTAATTGTAAATTATATTTTTGTTTGTAATTTTTTATTATGACTAAGAATATTCACGACTTTTTGAAAAATATTGTAAATACTTACAATAAACACTATAATATATTCTGTGTAAATAGCTAATATACCTACCAAATCAGTTTAGGATTTTATTTTTCATAGTTATATCCTGAATCCGGCCCTGGCGTTTGAGCTCCCGTGTAGGTAGTCAGAGAACGCAAAGGATTTGTGCTCTTATGCGCGTGCATTTGAGTTTAATTTAGATAGCGCACGGTGTCTTGGATGTTACAAAAAAAAAGTGTAGGCTATTAAAACGGCGGCTTTCTTCAACATCAAAGGAGTGTCGCTTCTGTAGGTACTACTATTATCTATTCTGTGGTAATAGTGGGAAAAAGCACTCTCTAAGAAAAGAAGGGCGATTCGAATCTTTCCGACGTCAAGAAGTAGGTACGTAGGTACATTGCTCTTATCGCTCAGTAACTCTTTGCGCTCTTCAATACATTTGGATCATTGGGATGTGTTTAGCTCATATGAAACGCTAGTAAATATGTAAGTCGTGATTATTATCATGAATAATTTAAATCACGAAAAAAGTATAACAAAAGCTGCAAGTAAATTGTTATTACGACTTAATACAATAAATGCCTTCCAACTCCTACAAACCACGCCAAAGCCCGAAAAACACGGGAATCACAACGCGAGTCGTTCGCTACAGTCACCACCACTTTACTTTCGTTCGCGGACCGGACCACGGTCGGAGGTAGTGAGCACAAGAGCGCAATGATCGCAAGAGCGCAGATGGATTGCACTGAGCGCATGAGTGAGTGACTTTTATGTTAGAAGCGCGCTCTTTTCATTCACTCACTCGCGAGTTACCCGTGCTGCTACTGAGTATAGGCCTCTTCTCTACAGCACCAACTGTCACGGTCCTATACCAGCCTCGTCCATGCAATAAATGATGATAATTTTAATGTTTAGGATTAGGAGGTACGTTTTGTGGCGAATCAGGGCTCGCTTCTCGTTATGTACGAATGACAATCCGGGACTGTGTGTGGCAAATCGGGGCTTAACCGTATTAGCCTTAGCGGCTCGCTGGCCGAATGTATGGAACATGCTGCACCTGAGAGAAGAGTTCTGAAATTTGGTACACTTAATTTTTAGGGTAAATGAATCGATTTGACCCGTAGTTAGTACACAATTTTTAAAAAATCCTATGAGGAGTAATGACGTCATCTTTTTTTTGTATGGGAAAAAAAAAATTTTTGTTGCAAAACCTACGTGTGTGGCATTAAATGAAAGGCCTTACTAAGCCGATTCAAAAAATATATAACATTATTATATTTAAGTCACTTGTATAAAATTAAATAGGAAATAATTCTCGAAACATGCCACGTTTGGGCTTCTCCAGGTATGATACGGTTGAATCATTACTTATGAAATATACGTAATATAATGTGTAATATCCTCATCTCTAACCTCAAGAAAGGTACTACGGATTTTTTGTCTTTAAGTATTTTTTTTGAATTTTAAAGTTACATAAATTTATGAAAACACACTTAGTTGAAACTTGGCATCGAAAGTTCAATTTTGGACACCGAGAATAATAAAAATAAAGCCAGATAAGATTTTAATCATATGTACATCATATTCGTTTTGCAAAAAAAATGTCATGTGCTTCGGAGGGCACGCGTAACCCTCGAACCCATCGCAGTTGCTCTCTATGAATAATTAGACGGCGGCGGTCGGTCAGGGTCGATAGTTAGGGGCCGAATAGTAACCATGGTTCATCGGGTCGTTCGTAGACTCAGTGTACCACTTGACAGAACAAGATTTATTAATTGTAAGATGATAAATACAGATGCAAGAGGAGTTTTGGTTCATCTTTATAATTTTCATTTGTCTATACACACATTATTTCTACACCAGCATCCTTACATTTATTCCCAGGGTATTCATCACCTTTAGTAGCTATTTGCCAGCAGAAATGTCCCACCATGATAAATATTCTTTTCCTTGAGGCCATATGTATATCTCATGTACCTATTTAAGCTGGGCTATTTTTGGTACACGGTCTACATCAGGTTTTCCAAACCTTTGATTTCTAATTGCTAGCAGGAGCGCCCAATCAAGCTGAATTATTTTTGCTCCGGGGCCGTATATGTATCTCCTGTAGTTCTCCAAACCTTCGATTTATATTTTCCAGCAGACACGTCCCATCGTGCTAAATTTTTGCTTTGGGACTATATAATATGTGTCTCCTGTAGTTTAACTGGGCTCTTGGGGGTGCACCTGGTGGTCCACATAAGGTTCTCCAACCCTTCGATCTATGTTTGCCAGCAGAAGCATTCCATGATGCTAAACAATTCTTGCTTTGGTGCCATAAATGTATTTCCCATTGTTTAGCTGGGCTTGTGGTTGCGCTTCTAGTGGTACACATCAGGTACTCCAGTCCGTCAAATGGAGAAAAAAAGTTGCCTTTACCTTCTTCAATGTGATAGAAATCTTTGTTCCAAATTTTATCAAAATCCGTTCAGTAGTTTTTCATGATGCTGTCACATACAAACATATAAACGGAAAAAAATGTAAAAACTTTTGAAACGTATTTTGTTATCAATTTCAAGAATTCGCTGACAATTTATTTTCCAATATCTTTTATGTACAGGCTTTCGACCCTCTAAAACTTTATTATTATGTATAGATTCCGTTAATTTTGCCGGTGTGTGTATAAAGAAATGATCACTATAACGATCAATCGAAAACTTCTCTCGCATTTGTATTTATCATCCTATAATTATTAAATATTGTTCTGACAAGTGGGACACTGAGTCTACGAACGACCCGATGAACCATGGTTACTATTCAGCCCCTAACTGACGACCCTGATGGACCGCCGCCGTCTTATTATTCATAGAGAGCGACTGCGGTGGGGCCGACGGTTAACCGTGTCCTCCGAAGCACGTAACATTCTTTTTGCAAAACGAATATGATGTGATGTACATAATAATATGATTGAAATCTCATCTGACTTTATTTTTATCATTCTCGGTGTCCAAAATTGAACTTTCGATGCCAAGTTTCAACTAATTGTGTTTTCATAAATTTCTGTAACTTTAAAATTCAAAAAAAATACTTAAAGACAAAAAATCCGTAGTACCTTTCTTGAGGTTAGAGATGAGGATATTACACATTATATTACGTATATTTCATAAGTAATGATTCAACCGTATCATACCTGGAGAAGACCAAACGTGGCATGTTTCGAGAATTATTTCCTATTTAATTTTATACAAGTGACTTAAATATAATAATGTTATATATTTTTAGAATCGGCTTAGCAAGGCCTTTCATTTGATACCACACACGATAGGTTTTGAACAAAAAAATTTTTTTTCCCATACAAAAAAAAGATGACGTCATTACTTCTCATAGGATTTTTTAAAAATTGTGTACTACGGGTCAAATCGATTCATTTACCCAAAGATTAAGTGTACCAAATTTCAGAACTCTTCTCTCAGGTGCAGCATGTTTTGAACTACCGCTAGGACTATATGGCCGTCTGCATTCCGCGCTATCAGGCGGGTCACTCGATAACCGACTATCAAATGAGCACATTCCATTCCACAGCGGGTAAAGTACACAGTACAGTCACAGTCACAAGCCTAAGTTCATATTTGCTAGTAGGGGAGTTTGCTATAGTACACTAAGCCGACTTCAGAAAATGCTAGAGCCAAACAAACAAAAAGGTATAAGTAGCAGAAAAATACATGCAGCAGAATCACTGGGATGCGTGGTAGGTACGCATTATTAAAAATTGTACGTTTTACTCCTAGTTTGGTAAGTCCTTAGAGTAAATCAGTCCCTTCGCAACATTCATTCAAAAGGAAAGCAACCTTAACTAATTTAACTATGTATTTTATTCTACTTTTTGTTGCTAGTGTAAGGATTAGCCCGGTTTGTAAGGGGAAGGCTTGTATGGAGACCATTCGGATTGTGATTAAAGCGTGAAACTTGGCATAGATGTTCTATGGGTACATCTTAGTAGGTAATGCCCGGTTTCCAGGAGTTCCGCCCCCCGGAGCAGGTGGGAGGGGGGGAGGAATGTTTCGGTCACCGCGCACCAAACAAAAAATTCTCACTGATGTAGTTGAGGTCCTAAGGCAAGTTTGGTATCGTTTTCGAGTAAAAATAACATGGAGAATCTATTTAACGTAGTAAAAAATAATGTTTTCATTAAAAAATACGAAGAAATACGCTAAAAAAGGAAAATATACCACACTATTTTCGTCTTCAACACACTATCACTATAAATACGGTCATAATTAGGAAATAATAAAAATAGCACTAGAAAGCCTAAATATTTGGCTTTCTAAAAATATATACTTTTGTATGGTTTTAACCAAAATTACTCTGTAAAAAAAATTAAAGGTAGAGCGGTGTCGAGTTCAATACTTTCTGCGTACGTACATCTTCTTTGTGTATTGAATAGAACTGCAAAATGAAACACAAGAGATAATAGATCATTCATATTCCAAAGAATTAAAATAAAGCTGATCTTGCTGACCACATTTGAGACGAAGTAACCGCAAATTTAAGTTTGTTTTTCATATGTTTTGTATGAAAAACAAAGTTAACTTTTCAGCTTAAATATGTTTCAACTAATAATGGAATACGAATTGAACGCACTATGCAAAAACCGCACAAACATGGTTCTGGACCATGGTACATGGTACATGGTACTCTGGTACCTACCGAGGAAATTTTGGTGCTATTTAACATGGATAATATAGTTGTCCCATTACCACCGGCGCGTCGCCTCCCTCACCTCCATCAACAGCTCGAGGTAGATCAGTGTGCGGTAGATCATCCATTCGCTATCTTCAAGTGATTAGTCCATCCAACCGCGCAAGTTGCGCTAGTTTTTCACGTTTTATGTGCTGGTTGTGAAAAATCTGCGCCAAATGGCTGAAGAGACTATTTAACTCAGTAATATTATAGCCAATAAAACTTCCCTAAAAACGTGGATAGACAGGTGTTTTGGCATGGTTTTGCAAAACAGAAGACAAAACGCCCCAAAAACTTAGGCGATCACCCGTATGAGCCACGTCTATTGTCTATGCTGTCCCCGAAATACCATAACGAATCGTCTGGCATTACGTTTCAAACCTTCCAGCCAACGAAACTGTTCTGTAATGAATTCAATACCGTGGCCTGGGTGGACCACGACATATCCATCTATACTGCAATTACTGCACAGATGAGTAGATATATTCTCCTCTGTTTGGTTTTTATAGTCTACGAGTAAGCCTTCGACTCTATGCCCGGGCCGTGGATATAGTTGTCCCATTACCAGCGTCGCGTCGCCTCCCTCACCTCTATCAACAGCTCGAGGTAATTCAGTGTGCGGTAGATCATCCATTTGCCATCTTTATGAGATCGGTCCATATGACTAAAGGACATTCTTTGTGGTCTACTCTTGCCGAGGCGTGACATTTACATCGGATTTCTATCAGTTTCTTACTCCACTTCAGTAGTTCCATTCCATTACAGATGTGATCAGCTGACGGCTACTTCGATTTGCTACACATCCAGACTATGTCGTCTGGTAACTTGGTCTTCTCTTATATAACTTGATCTATAAGCGTGATCCCGATCACACTTCTTCAAAAGCTCCTGAGTGACCATGTAGCTGCTAGGTCAGCCAGTTTTACTGTGAGGTTTCACATCTAGGCTCCATAATTATGTTAAGGACGCACTGATTGAACACTATTGTAATTAATTGCAGCTAGGAGTCTCAAGGACTATGATCTAACTTCCCAAATACTGCCCAGACAAGCTGCACTCTTCAACCTACACCCCAAGTTGTCTTTACGCAACTAATATCTCTGCAACATATATATATACTTCTTGATGAATTCAAGGATATACCTTCGACGAAATAAGGTATTGATTATATTATATGGCACTGGTTTTGTCCGAGTTCATCCTAAGTCCAACGCGTCTCGAAGCAACATTATTGACAGGTCTTGCAGAAATCTAGAATTATGTTATTTTTATTATATTTATGTCGTTTTCAAAGCGGTGGTATGTTAGATATTCATCGTTGACATTGATGCTAAGATAATCTCTGTTGAATCTTGAAGGAGGTGGTCTTTTTCCAGCGCTTTAGTGAAGAGTTGCGGAAATATAATGTCTTACACCACAGAGTATTTTGTTGAGTCTTTTTTGTAGTACTTGACTCGAACGGACATAGTTGCCATTCAGTACTGAATTTCTCAGCACCTCCACTTATCACCAGGCGACCAGGCAGCGCTGCAAGGATTCTGAAACGGCCCGGGCTTCAATAGAGTCGAAGGATTACTCGTTGATTATTAAAGCCAAACAGAGGAGAATAGATCTACTCCTTTGACTTCTGCATCGATGGTGCAGTAATTGCAGTATAGATGGATATGTCATGATCCACCCAGGCGACGGTATTGAATTCATTACAGAACCCGACCTGTTTCGTTGGTTGGGAGGTTTGAAACGTAATGCCAGACGATTCCTTATGGTCTTTCGGGACAGCATAGACAATAGACGTGGCTCTTACGGGTGATCGCCTAAGTTTTTGGGGCGTTTTGTCTTACTGTTTTGCAAAACTATGCCAAAACACCTATCTTTCCACGTTTTTAAGAAAGTTTTATTGGCTATTATATTGCAGAGTTAAATAGTCTCTTCAGCTTTTTAGCGCAGATTTTTCACAACCAGCACATAAAACGTGAAAAATTAGCGCAACTTGCGCGGTTGGATGGACCGATCATTTGAAGATGGCGAATGGATGATCTACCGCACACTGATCTACCTCGAGCTGTTGATGGAGGTGAGGGAGGTGACGCGCCGTTGGTAATGGGACAACTACATCCACGTTAAATTACACCAAAATATCCTCGGTAGGTACTCTGGACCATGTCTGTGCAGTTTTTGCATAGTGCGTTCATTTCGTATTCCATTATTAGTTAAATATATTTAAGCTGAAAATTTAACTTTGTTTTTCATACAAAACATGCCCTGTTGTGTCGTCTTTCTTTGTAAATGTCTCTTGTAATGTTTCTTGTGTGCAATAAATGGTTAATAATAAAACATATGAAAAACAAACTTAAAATTGCGGTTACTTTTTCTCAAATGTGGTCAGCAAGATCAGCTTTATTTTAATTTCTTTGGAATATGAATGGTCTATTATCTCTTGTGTTTAATTTTGCAGTTCTATTCAATACACAAAGAAGTTGTACGTACGCAGAAAGTATTGAACTCGACACCGCTCTACCTATGATTTTTTTTAACAGTGTAATATTGGTTAAAACCATACAAAAGTATATATTTTTAGAAAGCCAAATATTTAGGCTTTCTAGTGCTATTTTTATTATTTCCTAATTATGACCGTATTTATAGTGATAGCGTGTTGAAGACGAAAATAGTGTGGTATATTTTCCTTTTTTAGCGTATTTCTTCGTATTTTTAATGAAAACATTATTTTTTACTACGTTAAATAGATTCTCCATGTTATTTTTACTCGAAAACGATACCAAACTTGCCTTAGGACCTCAACTACATCAGTGAGAATTTTTTGTTTGGTGCGCGGTGACCGAAACATTCCTCCCCCCCTCCCACCTGCTCCGGGGGGCGGAACTCCTGGAAACCGGGCATTACCTACTAAGATGTACCCATAGAACATCTATGCCAAGTTTCACGCTTTAATCACGATCCGAAAGGTCTGACCCCTTACTAACCGGGGTAGATACCTTTACAGCCACAATATTCCACTGCTGGAAATGGGCCTCCCCCGTATTGGGGGGTACTGCCGCATTGCAACAATATATATTTAGACTCTATGTTCTAAATATGTTTCCCTCAGGAAAACTTATCCAGTTTCATCAAAGGCCCACACCTTCATATATTTTCTTAGGTTCTTCGACTACATACTTTACATAACTAAATAAATATTAACGTATTAAGATAAAATTTACTTTGTAATGCTTACCTACATTATGCATTGGTTTTAGTCATCGATAATAAAATAAGTATTTTATTTTTATGTTTGAGCATAAATTAGGTACAATAATGACTCCTAATTTGGTGGCATACAATGATATTATATGTAGGTGGTGGCATAGGTATTGTGTGGTTTTGCTTGTTGGAAATTCCCAGCATAATATTGCTAATCATTAAAATCGAACTGTGGTCTCACCACTCAAATATTTTGCTTAGAATCCCATTAAAAATGTCTTCCGTAGATCGTAAAAGAATGCGCTGTTTTTCCAAGTATAACCCATATAAATATGTACAATAGATTCTAACATATAGGCACCAGATGATTTACAGATGGCAAAGATCAATGCGCAGTCACTCAAGTCATTGAGCATATCATGTTCAAGAGCGTCAACCGCAGTACCTATTTGCTCAAGTGTCGGTAAATTAATGATCATTGGATGGCGAGACTTGAGACTGCAATGACGTCATCACCTATGCAGAAATTGTGCAATTCGCTTCTAGATGAATGATGCCATACATGGTTTGCTTTTAGCATCAGTCTATAATGAAGAACTTGCTATGAAACCATCTGCATAATAGCGCAAGAATTGCTTTTTCGTTTTTCGTGGCCGAGGAATTAGTTTTTCTATGAAACAACAAATTTTCGGCTTGCAATTTTACAGGGTAGCTATACTAAAGGTGATGATGGTAGGACAAGCCATGAGTGGAATCGCCTGTAAGTTTTACATAAAGACTTTAAAATACCCTGTATGTTTTGAGTCCTTGGTCTCTTGACAACCACAAAGAAAAACTTCCAAAAACAAGACTACCAAAACTCTTCGTTCCGGTGATTTGTGCTTGCGCTCTGAGAAAAAAAACGTTTTAACAATCAATGGCAGCGGCAACGGCCTCATTCAACGCATTCCTTTTCCTTGAAACAAACCGGCTTGGGTATTAAAATGTGCGGCTGTGCCACATAAATCCATACGTACGTCCTCGAATCGTATCACGTTCTTTTTATGACATCAGCTATTGTTGTCGGACCATATGTCCTGTAGGTACCTCTACCGATGCGCCAGCGCACGCGTGGTTGACAAAGTCACGCACTGATTCACACCCGGGATATTCCAGACCGAGCCCTTCGTGCGAGGACTTTCAACTTGACTATAGTCACGACTTACTTAACATAACACTCATTCACTTGTTGCCACTTTGCTTGGTGTTCGAAGTCTCAAGCTACATAGAGACCTGCGTATTATTCTTCATAAATTTTCGTATAACGATGGAAGCTTACAATTTTGTTTACTGTCTGCGTTTTGTTCTTCAATAACATCGCAGAAACTAAAATTCCATTCTCCTTGTTTGTTTTGAACTGCGCAAAAACGTCCTGTAAAATTCCCCTGACGCATTTCGCTGCCAGAGGAAAACAAAACGTGAAGTCATATCTATATCTCTCTACATTTCTTGTTATCAAGAAGAATCGTGAGTTAATATCAAACATGTTTGCAGGAAACTGTTTATCCTAGTCTTAATTTGAGCAATCAAGAAATTCCAGGAAGTTCTAATTTTGCCTGTTGCCTACCGTCTAAAGAGTCGTATCCCGCGTTTAATTGCCTAAAAGTCGACGTAAGTTTAAAAGCTTTGTGTTGTAAATAAACTCTGCTTGTCACATGAAACGGTATAATTTGAATTGCAGTTATACCTACAACGGGTTCCACATCTTATGTGATGCGTACTCAATTTTAAGATTCATTTATGTGGTGAGAGGCAGAACTGCAGATGTTAAGAAATCGAGCGAATTGACTCGAAGGATGAGATGAAGCTTAGCGCTCTTGCAGACGAACGACATTCTATTCATCCAACTTCAAGAGATCGACGGCAAGCGTCGATATCGAAAAGGGGCAAGTCAACTGACTTTCATGTTTCAAAGGCTGCCATCAGTCACCTAAGCATTATCATTAACCACCAGCCAACAGCCACAACAGTTCACTGTTGGTTAATTTCAACATGGGCATTCCCCTACTTCGAGGCGTTTGCCTTACCCAAACCTAGTTACGTGGGTATTATCTATCACGCTTGGCGGACGTGAGAAAGGGACAGCTGTTCATTTTCACCTGAGGTCACCTAAAAGTCGATCCCCTAAAAACAAATTAAGTTGGTTGCAGATGCCCTACGCCCTACGCCAACTAACAGAAGACGAATGCATAGATTCTTGCAGCTGATTTGCTGCCGTCAGTCTGTACGATCGTTTCTGAGTATCTTTTGTTCTCAGCTGCTACAGATGTTGAAATGGTAAGTACTTGCTGATTCCACAATAGTTCGATTGGCGAGTGAGGCAAGTCGGTCAGCTCGCTTCCGCGACTGGTGTTGCAACAGGGTTCTGCGCCCGCGCAGCACAATGTGCGGCTTTCACTGGAACAAGAACGGGCCACTTATACGGCCAATAAACAACTTTATGTAAATCTTGTCGGTTTGCTCCCTATTCTATGCTTATGGCGACTTCGATATGCTGATTGCGACGTCGAGTTTCAACACAACAAAATGCCCGTGTCAATAAAGCAATGGACATAAAAGTTAAACCGTTTTCTAAGCGGTTTACCATAATAATAGGTGTCGGTAGTCGCCAGTTAATTGTTGTTTGTTACTAAACCTGTAGAATATCGAGTGATAATTACATGCAGCGATATCGACAGCGGCACAGCAGTAAAATCACACCTCTACCTATAAAACTGGGAATTAACTCTATTAGATGGCACTTACTTGTTTTATTCGTCTTGTGCCTGTTCAAATGGAATGTTATTGCTAATTGGAATCAATTTTGGCTTTGTTTTCTGCAGATTTATATGCACTTAAAGGGATCTTAGGTCTTGTGTACAAAAATAGCGGTGATGGTTGTTTTCTGACCCGCTTAGCTCAAATTAGATGTTCGATGAATTTGCTTGGTGTTTGTCGAGTCAATCTTCAAGCATGGAGCGTTATTTTTCCTGAAGCATTGCACTATAGTAAGTATGTAGGTAGTTTCTGGCACGTTCGCATCCTTACATTCGCTTGATAAATTTTCATGGTACGAAGCACGTAGGTGGTTCACACTCATTTTAGTCCTACTATAAGTAACCTAAGCATGCCTACTTCCAAGTAATTAGCAGCCATTTCACTTTGCATGTCTAGGAAAAGGCAACTTCCTTCGCAAGGAGCCAGGGACACGTTACCGTGGGAAAGTCCCACGTGAGGCAATCTCGTATTTCCTCTATCGACCAGCATCGAGTGGTAATACTGCAATTGAACTGCAACGTGCCTTATCCGTCACGTGCACAGTGCACTGCAGTTCTGAGTAATACGCACAAGAATTCAAAAGCGACTAACTGTCGCGCCTCCCTTTATTTGGACTTGCAATGGCGCCAGTGACTGGACAGATTGTATCGCGAATGTCTCATGAAAACATAAAAACCGTAACAGCTGAGCCAATTTAAAAAGCCCTATTTGACGACTGTCGGATTCATGCTACTACAATAGCACTAGGTCCATTTCTAAGCCCGCTAAATTTCATGCTGCGCGTACAATAGGTACCTATGTGTGAACCTGAACAGGTTCAGATTCGGGCACGGGCGATCAAACTAATATCTCCACAAATGGGGACTGAGGGAGTAAGCGAATGCGGAGAGACTGACCAAACCCTAGCCCACATCGTGAACGATTGCCCACTTCATCGCTTACCTGGTGGCATGTCCGAGCTGCACGGCCTCACCCCAGCGACCGAAGAGTGGCTGAAAAACCTATATGTGAATACGTGGTGAATACCTATCTATATAGGATCCAGCACGGAGAAACGCCATACGATATGAAAATTACTGGGTCCATTTAACGTTGTTGCCTCTACCACCCTCTACTAGTTGAATCTTAGGTTGTCAAATTGTACTTGTTAGAGTGAGCTTACTGTATGCACGAATATCAATGTTTTTGTAGGTAAAGTCTTCTGTATTCATATTATTCATTGTTTTATTCATCCAGTCTATTTTTGTTTCCGTGCCGTCAGCTGGTCACTGTTTAAAGAATCACGATTACTTAAACAGTCACAAGTGACTCACAATGATCCCTTGTTTTTTTGTTTCAATTTAATTATAAACACAACAAAGTTTACTGATCGAAGAAACGAATGTTAAAAACATGAAGCCATGAAAACGGAAGAACCATGACCTTTGACTAAAAACCAACATACTCGTAGGTAACCTAACCTACCCACAAAACATAGAGATACCAAGTTAACAACTTACAAATTATGCTTAGGTATTCTTTTTGATAATACTTATGTAATTACGGTGAAAATTAGTGACCGATAACGAAAATGCATGACGGGCTGGACAACTTTCCCCAAGGAACATAGGTAATAGGTCCAAAGATGAAAAAGAAAATTGGACCTCCCATAGTAACTCAAATCAGCTGATTGGATTTTTTTTTATGTTGTAGGTAGGTATGTATTAATTTTATTTCGACCTAATGTTCCTTGGGGAAAGTCACTAAGTAGTGAAATTTCTCCCTATATCTAGGTTTGAACTTAGAGTTGGCTTTAACTTTTCTACTCAGTCTTGAAATTTTTACAATAGGTATAGAATTCATGATACTTACCATTTCTCAATGATATTTATATTTAGTAAGGTATAGGTTAATGTTTCGTTTCATTTTAACGTCTTAATATTTTTACATTGTAATAGTAAATAACTAACAAGTTAGGTACCTAAATTTATCCTATTACGCTTTTTAATTCGAAACCGCCACAGTCTGATATGTTTAAAGCTTTTAGAAATCTTTTACGTTTTCGAACTAAAACGTCCTTCTGAGTGGCGTAGCAACGTAGAACTTAGAACGTAGGTAATCCAAGAGTGCCTTGAGTATCTCAAGACGGAAATACACTCGAGTTCACTGTGGCCTTTGTCGTCATGTAGGTAGATCAAATGTCAGCTGAGTCTTTTGTTCCCAGTTGTATCCGCGTAGTAGCGAGTCCTTAGGTGCAAGCTCCACTGAGGAGATGTGCCACGTGAGGCGTGGGATGACATCTGTCAGACAAGTGATCGTCAGCCGTCATCGATGCGACGCGCGTATCACGTGTACAGGTGGCGCTGGCGTCTCTTCTGTTTCATAGGTACGTTATTTATATAATCGGTTAAAAACACCGCTATGTCGCACGTCTCACGTCTCCGTCTCATGTCTTACGAGTCGCCTGTGGAGCTAGGGCCTATGCGTAGTGGCGAGTCCTTTTAATGATATCCTCCGCGTCCTGTCTAGCTTTTGTTACTAGAAATTAAGCTTTTTAGCTGGTAGGGTAGATGTAGCGGTCGAGGCTCAATTGTTTATTTTGCTGTCAAGCGATCATACAGGGTGTAAGGGAGAGGTTTCCGAATACTGAAAAGGTGCACTGAACAACTTTTCCCCAGGAACATACATAGGTCAGGAAACGACAAAAAAATTACAACCGCTCATACAAAAACACGATCGGATCAGCTGACTTAATTTATTGGGAAGAGTCCAAAAGTAATTAAGTTCCTGACAAAAATCTTTCATGGTTTGTTCGTAGAATGTTTGTGACTAGTAGTTTGACTGTAAATCTTAACTTCTTCATATTGAATAAACATTGTATTAACCCCATTAAGCGCCATTTCACACATTCTGATTATGGGATTACCTACCCCATTTGCTTTGAGCATTATCTAGACTAGACATTAGATTAACGCTATGTACTTACTATGCTAGGTAGGTACATATCCAATCACATTTCACCCTATACATAAATTATGATCGAATCCAATCTATCAAAGAGCGCTTGGCACAACATGCATGTCCCCATACAAAGGTCCTTTGAAACAAAGGGACTAGGACACTTAATTACATGGCCTCTCGAACAACAGTTGTGGCTCCAATTCCTGGTAGTCTAGGAGGAGACTGTCGTTAAAAAGTTTTCATCACGGCTATTAATTATCGTTACTAAATACAGATAGCAAAGGTTTATGTTTTGGAAAAGAAAGACTTTTCAGTTGCATGCTTTGCACTAACATTTTCATTTGAGTACCTAACTAAGTACATTAAAAAAAAAAACCTCGTGTCATTTTAGTATCGTCACTTCATCAGATTCTGTAGGCCCCTTAATCTCTTTTTGATGGTTTCTCTTTTAGATATGTATAGGGTAACATTAACATGGCCCCTGTCTATAGATCTCTACTCAGTATCGAACTGGTTCTAGTTTTGATAGTGTTCATTTCGAACGAAACGACGCTAGACCGTATGATGAAAGTTTCTGTCTGCTAGCTCTCGGCCTAGACTTCACAGTAACCAGCAACTATCTAACCATTCGGCGTCTCGACCACGATAATTACTCCGGCACGTCGGACGCCTAACCGCCTCCAATTACCAACTCGCAGGAGCCTATTGACACTAGTGGCGAGCCTCGACCATTCATGGCCATTGGCTCTCATTCACAAGTCGCCACGGCCGCAGACGGGCTCTAATTGGAGAGGGGGAGGATCGAAGGATCGCTTGGCAAGTGTAGAAGTTTCCAGTTTTTATACAACTGGCAAACTAGCGGTCCGCCTGGTGGTAAGCTGGTGCGATGTCGTCGAAACATGATCACTTTCCATCCTGCTTATTCTAAGTTACACAGTTTAAACTGGTATTTTACTGATGCCAATGTTTGGATACCCTTACCGCTTCTAATGACAAGCTCGCAGGAGCCTATTGAGGCTCAACAGCCATTCATGGCCATTGGCTCTCATTCACAAGTCGCCACGGACTCAGACGGGCTCTAATTGGGGAGGGGGAGGATCGAAGGATGCTTGGCAAGTGTAGAAGTTTCCAGTTTTTATAAAACTGGCAAACTAGCGGTTTGCCTGGTGGTATACTGGTGCGATCTCGTCGTAACTTCTCTTGGGTACGCAGATTAAACATTTTCAAGAGGCTCGACCATTCATGGCCATTGGCTCTCATTCACAAGTCGCCACGGCCACAGACGGCTTCTAATTGGGGAGGGGGAGGATCGAACGATGCTTGGCAAGTGTAGAAGTTTCCGGTTTTTATACAACTGGCAAACTAGCGGTCCGCCTGGTTGTAAGCTGGCGCAATAGCGTCGGTACATGAACACTTTCCATCCTGCTGCTGATGGTAAGTAATAAATAAGTTACACAGATTAAACTGGTATTTTACTGATGCCAATGTTTAGATATCCTAACCGCTTCTAATGACAAGCTCGCAGGAGCCTATTGACACTCGTGGCGATCCTCGACCATTCATGGCCATTGGCTCTCATTCACAAGTCGCCACGGCCGCAGACGGCTTCTAATTAGGGAGGGGGAGGATCGAAGGATGCTTGGCAAGTGTAGAAGTTTCCAGTTTTTATACAACTGGCAAACGAGCGGTCCGCCTGGTGGTATGCTGGTGCGATGGCGTCGTAACTTCTCTTGGGTACGCAGATTAAACATTTTCAAGAGGCTCGACCATTCATGGCCATTGGCTCTCATTCACAAGTCGCTACGGACTCAGACACGCTCTAATTGGGGAGGGGGAGGATCGAAGGATGCTTGGTAATGTAGAAGTTTCCAGTTTTTATATAACTGGCAAACGAGCGGTCCGCCTGGTGGTATGCTTGTTCAATGCTGTCGTTACTTTAGCTCTCTCTATCACGCTTGAACCTACTTAGGATCTTACGTACACAACAGAATACATCTGGTAGGTATATCACTGATGTCTAGGTTTAGACATGCTTCCTATTGTCAGCTCGCAGGAGCCTACTGACTCTCATGGCGAGTTTCAACGACCATTCATGGCCATACGGCTCTATGGCTCGCCGCCTCTCATTCACAACTTGCCACGGTCGCTAATTGGGGAGGATCGGGTAATCGGATGCTTGGCAAGCGTGCGAGCAGTTTCCAGTTTCTAGTTTTTTATGTCACTGGCAAACATGCCTGCTAACGGATAAGTAATAAGTACTTAGAGTATTCTTTGCTTACGGTCCGATTGTGGTAAGCTGCCGTCGTAGATATTCATAAATACTTCCTAAATTTAAAACTGTAGGACATATTGACGGGTTTTTACTCAAAACCCGTCATAATGTTAAACCCGGTTTAGAGATGGATGATGATAACCATTTCCTATCCTAACCCTAGGGTTCCCAACCATACTGTTTTGGGCAGTATTGTACTGTTTTTACGTCTAATATACTGCTTACTGCTCAGCTAAAAAACAGTATTAAAATATACTGTTTTCACGCGATGACTGTGCTGTGTCACGAATTTCGATATTCCTCAGTGCTGCTTCTGCCAAACCACTTATATACCACTTTAACCGTGAAAAGTCGAGCTCGCTTCGCTCGCAATCGTGACGGGACACCACTCGATCTTCCTCAGTGCAGCTTCTACCATACCTTTAACCGTGAAATGTCGAGCTCGCCTTGCTCGCAATAAGTTTTGCGTCCGTTTGACACATCTCGCTCTCCCTCAGTATTGCTTGTAGGTACCTACTGCCTATACTAGTTTTTCCGTGAAAATTTGAGCTCGCTTCGCTCGCAATACATTTTATGTCGGTGTGACACAACTCGCTCTCACGCTCTCATCTCATACTAGTGACCGACAGCGAAAATCTATTAAAACTGCGAGATCCTCGTAAAAATATGCATTTAAGGAAATGTAATTTTTCTTTCGAATATACTGCTCAATTTTTCATAATACTGTTCATTTTCTTGCTTCAACCCTGACAATACTGTATGGCTAGAAAAAAAAGTTGGCAACCCTACCTAACCCGTGTGTATCAATCAATCTGCCGGTATTTTACTGATATCTATCTAAGTTTAGATAGGAACTTTTACAATGACTGTAAATCATAGAGCTAGTACTTAAAGCTTAAGGTAAGCACCTGCTCAGTTATCTATGTTATTTATAAGTAGATCGCATTACCCGACCGACCACCCAGTACAGTAATCGCAGCATCCATTTAGACTAAATAAAAGTAAATTGCAAGTTTTAGCCGTCAGCCCTTTCATTTCTCTTAAATGTAGAGTCACCTGAAATTTTTCGCTCCGAAATAGACACGAAAGAATTACCTGCCTGGCGATATTTCTACCTTTATACCTCGAGTTCATTACTAACTTCATTTTAAAATACGTCGTCAGCTCAGTCCCTCTTCCAAGCATCTAACCAGTTCCCTATCTCAAAAATGCTATTCACAACATCTCGTGACCATGACCTCTAAGTCTCGTTCTGTTTGAGCCCCGAACAAATGTAATCTGTGTATGTTTGCTGTATGCCGTGGGTGGTTTGGGTAAGAAAAGTAAGCGCTTCCACAGACCAGCGACACTTTTGCCACAGACGAGCGACACTGCCTGCGACAGCTCTCGACAGCTATCGGCGACAGTCGCAGACTATGGTGCAGGGATCGGAGACAGTTCGCGACGCGACAGCTGGACCGTCAGCGACGGTCATTTCGTGACTGATGCAACCGTCGCCGACACGAGCTGTTGAAGGCGAAGTGGGCACGCACGTCGGTGGGCAAAGTGCTGCTGGTCCGTGGGAGGCCTAATCTTGCCTTCGAGCGCTCACGAATACTGACGATCACGAGAGCTCTCGGCGACAGCTGTTGACGACGGCACTGACACTCGCAACATTTCACAGACCGTCGCAAACAATTGGCGACAGTCGCCGACACTTCTCGCAAGCTGTCGCAGGCAAAGTGTCGCACGTCTGTGAGCGCAGTGTCGCTGGTTTGTAGGAGCCCTAATCTTCATCCCGGACCACAGCCACAGGTGTGCTCAGTCAACTCCACAGGAATGTCGTCTGTCAACACTACAGCTCTTATAGCCGTGTACTTGGAAGCAATCGGCTGTGCATCCTTTGTGTTGTACTTGCTTGCACCTGTACATATTTCTATTTATGATGAAGATGTTATAAAGTCCTTTGAAGTCTAATCCGGCTAGATTTTACTTAAAACCTGTACCAAAAGTAGATACCAAACAAAAAATATTCGACTTTCAGAATTCCTCGTGAAAATTTCCTAATCTTGAGGACTTACCCTTGCTTATAAACTGGCTCCTTTGCTGATAGAAATGTAAAATGATTTCCTTCTATGCTTTTATGTAGGTACCAATTTTGCTCCCCATAATCCCACTGTAAATTTGGTACAGACAGAATAATTTAGGCCGTTATCTAGTGGCGATCGGTAATTGAAATAGCCGATACGACCTGTCCGATATACGGTTTGCTCTACAGTATCACCAAATAGAGAATTCACAGAAGGACAGCTCGCCCCTTTTTCTGGTCATTTATACCTACACTATAGGGCCGCTACTTATTCTTTCTGAATTTTTGAAATTAGGGCCCAGGGTACATTTCCTACATACAAATCACACTAGCACTTTATCTTATCACACTACAACAATATTTTTGCACTTGCGAGACATTACTTTGCTATCTGCCCGCACCGAACGTCGACGTAGTCACTCGCTACTAGCCGGTTTGGTTTCGCGCGTAACGTAAACGACTGTCTGTATGAGGTTGGTAACGTTTCCTTGTAGTCGTCTCTCTATATTGAGCGCCCGCCTATACTTACTTAGGTGATAGTATTATCTGTTCTATTATTCGCGGCTCTCCTGTCTGATCCACCGCTGATTGCAATTTCGATTAACGGATCGTATTCAAACGGACTATTCAGGTACGGCCAAATTAATTTCTCGCGGGGAAATTACCTGTGTTGTGGAGTAGATACTAACTAGAATGTGTTAGGGCTGGCGTATACCTATCTATCTAGCGCCATTTCTGTAGCAAATTGGACATGAACTGTACTTATTGTAAATTAGGTAAAGTCGTTATCAATTTGGACGTGAAACCGCTCGCTCGGACGCTGTAGACTTTTGTCCATGCTAGCTATCATTCTTCATTATTGTCATACAACTGCTGGGCTTAGGGTTTCCCCTATTAGGGAGGATATTACCAACAACAAATACTACTATTACCTACCTACTGATCAAGTAGGTAGTAGGTGTTGTTACCATCCATACTCGCCACGTTTGGCAGCCGTATTTGCAAACTCGTTGTTGAATTCTGTTGCCCATGACCTGGATGACTTTATCCCCTAACCGCTCATCTATTTACAACACCCCCGTATAGATTTGGGGTGATGCTATTCCCATCCGACTTTTTTGCTACTCATGACGACGACGACAACGGGGCAAGCAGACAGCACTATAGTGCCGTCATTCGAATAGGCCATATTTGACAGCTGTCATAATCATGTTAATGCAATGACTAATGGTCTATTTTTCTTTGTTGACATGTTTCCTAGTATGGGTTTGACAGCTGTCAAATATGGCTCATTCGAATGACGGCACTATAGATGTGCGCTGGCCTTAACACAGGCTTGTGCTTGATTCGGGGGAATAATAGAGGGTGTTTACGTTTACCATCATCGCCCGTCACTCAACATCAAACGAGCTGCTAAGTGTGAAGGGCTTAGCTCTGCTTTGTCTACACTTCTACACTAATATAATAAAGAGGAAAACTTTGTTTTTTTGTTTTTTTGTTTGTTTGTTTGTTTGTATGTAATCGATAAACTCCGAAACTACTGGACCGATTTCCAAAATTCTTTCACTATTAGAAAGCTACAACATCCCTGAGTAACATAGGCTACTTTTTACTACGGGAAAATCCCTCATTCCTACGGGAAAACGGTTAGCAGCAGGAAAACGGGGAAATAAAGCAGATATTACCCAAATTAGCCAAACCGCTTTACCGATCCTCGCGAATTTTGGCACTGATATTACTATCATATAAAAGACGGACATGGTCAGCCCTCGAGGATCTGGAGTACCTGATGAAGACCACCAGCATCCCATATAAACTATAAGAGATACGGTCATGGCTTCATAGAAAAAGTTGTTCACCATGACGGGCCGCTTCTGCTGGCACATGGTCATCGAGGATCTGGAGTACCTGATGTAGACCACAAGCATCCCATCTAAACTATAAGAGATAGGGTAATGGTTTCAAAGTAAAAGTTATTCAGCACGACAGGCTGCTTCTGCTGGCACATGGTCACGAGGGTCTGGAGTACCTGATGTAGACAACCAGCATCTCATCTAAACTATAAAAGATTCGGTAATGGCTTCAAAGTTAAAGTTATTCAGCATGACGGGCCGCTTCTGCTCGCACATGGTCACGAGGGTCTGGAGTACCTGATGTAGACCACCAGCACCCCATCTAAACTTTATTAGACTCGGTAATGGCTTCAAAGTTAAAGTTATTCAGAATGACGGGCCGCTTCTACTGGCACATGGTCACGAGGGTCTGGAGTGCCTGATGTAGACCACCAGCATCCCATCAAAACTATAAGAGATACGGTAATGGCTTCAAAGTTAAAGTTATTCGCCATGACAGGCCGCCTCTGCTGGCACATGGTCATGATGAGTAACTTCTGCTAGAATGGATTAATGGACTTTTTACTACGGGCAAAGATCCCATTTCTACGGGAAAACAGGTAAGTAGCAGCGAGTGAAACCGCTGGGCGGGCCGCTAGTTTTATTATAAACAGGATAGGTAACAGTAAGGTGGAGATGATAGGCGAGAGGACTGAAAGTATTGCACTGGCATGTTTACAAATATCTATTAGAGTTGTGAGACAAATTCACTCAGTAATTCCTTTGTACCATGACAAGTCTCACCACCCAACTACCATCTACCTAAGAAAAACCATAATATCAAAGACAAATCACAATTTTCTACTTGCAATCGCTTCTGAAAGTACTAAGATTTTCATTACAAACCCCAAATGAATTTACCAAAATCTGAGTCTGCTCTACTGAGCTTCTGACATTAGATTTTCACCTAGTAAAGTCTCAGTGAGTTTCAAAATCTGAGTCTATTCTACTGATCTACAGAAATGTGTCCCACTCGAAAAAGAAGAAGTACTTAAGAGTCTCAGGAAGTTTTCCAAAATTATAGTCAATTGTACCGAGCTAATAAAATTAGATTTTCAGTAAAGTCTCAGTGAGTTTCCCAAAATCTGATTCTATTCTAGTGAGCTGCGGAAATTAGATTTTCAGTAGAGTCTCAGTGAGTTTCCCAAAATCTGATTCTATTCTACTAAGCTACGGAAATTAGATTTTCGGTAGAGTCTTAGTGAGTTTCCCAAAATCTGATTCTATTCTAGTGAGCTGCGGAAATTAGATTTTCAGTAGAGTCTCAGTGAGTTTACCAAAATCTGATTATATTCTACTAAGCTACGGAAATTAGATTTTCAGTAGAGTCTCAGTGAGTTCCCAAAAAATCTGAGCCTATTCTACTGAGCTACGGAAATTAGATTTTCAGTAAAATAATGTTTCCCAAAATCATGTTTTCTATTTTCTACGCAGCTTCTGAAATAAGATTTTCTGTAGAGTCCTACTGAGTTTTCCCAAAATGATGGAAGCCAAGCAAACTCTACCTACAGTAACGAAATACGATTAAGAACAACAATCTGCTGGTTATAATGTATGGATGAATTGGCATCATAGCACTTTACAGGTTCTAATACAAGCAGTTTAAAAAACGAGTTATAGGCATTAAACGAGTTAGTGGATGCGCAATGTGCATGTAGACAGACCAGACGAAGTTGTTCAGGTGTGATCATTCATTCAGAGAGGCATTTAGATTCTGTCCCTAGGCACATACTAGATACACACCTACATATATATCACGCCTATGTAACTTGCACCACCACATCTAAGCCATTTACCTACACAAAGTTCGAGAGTCATTCAGAAGACTGTGTACTTACCTATCACCATAGTGTCAGATTATCAGCCTGTCGTCCTAAATTGCAATACACATCAACTCTCCAATCCATCAGTCGCTTCTTACTACACCTACCTACGGTAAGGTAATGTAATACTATGTTAAAGTGGCACCACACAGATAGGTACATCCTGAAATACCTGAAGATAACTGTAAAACGTAGGAAAATGCAATGCAATACGCTACTACTTGTTAGTTAACTGGTATAAATTGCTACTTGCATATACAATTGTAGCCCTCGTTCTGTTAGACAAAATAAAGTCTAATAAATAAATAGGTAAGTATAGGAAAGTATTCGATTTAAAAAAATAATCTGATTCAATTTCAAATCTAACTGCATAAACAGTCTGGAGTCCTCTTGCCTCTTGTGTGTTTTTTCCTATTTATAATCAACTAAGTTCATCCCTGTTAGCGAGCAGGTAGATAGGTAAGAGGTGTCAGTACTATCAGCAGTATTCCGAGATACCATTCAAACGATCAACTTATACTAGTTATCCATAGATTTACTAAGGAAAAAAATTACAAAATGATCCCAGGGTAGATAGAATGCCGCCGGTGTGTTGTGTAGTGTATATGTGCCGTTTGCATACGTTAGCACCGGCCGATATTTAGGTCGTGACGAACTGCAGGCGTTGACAGTCAATAAAAACGTTTAGTTAGTTACACTGTAGGGCTGCGCATGCGGCCATGCGGCTGTCGTGACTCGTCAATCGTACTAAAATAGGGACTCCTTGATAGGTGGATCTGAGAAAACGATAAAGAAGCATTTTAATTGCACTACGTGTTACACTTTAAATGTTTCGTAAAACCATCCATTTCATGGTGGTGCGTAGAGATTACAGAATGTCTGTGGTAGATAGGTAGAATAGCTAGAAATGCCAACATCCATCCCTAGATAGCGTCGTAAACTGCCTTATCGGATTACTTTTAAATTTAAAAATAAACTTACTTTTGTTTTTCAGGACTACCTTTCAACGTTCAAACTGAATCAGGCCCTTGAAACCCATTTCTATTTTTTATCGGAGATTATTCAAGTCCTGACATAGAGACTACGTACCGACCGAGAGATCGTCTGACTACGCACTTCTGTCAGCGAACTCATAACGGGTGCTCAGGTTTACCGAACTACTACTTTTTAACTTTCGTGCTGAAAAACTACCATCTATTTTTACCGTTATACATACATACCTACATATTATTTTGGTATGGAGGCGCGGGTGTATAGAGCGGCTGACAACGCACTTCCGTCAGCAAGCCCATATCCGGTGCACAGGTTTTCTGGACCACGCTACACAAAACCTTTTATTAGGCTGAAAAAGAAATACCGCCTATTTTTAACTAGGGTTATCCACAGCCCTGGCATAGAGGCGCGGGCGTAGAGAGCGTCTGACTACTAAGCTGACTACGCACTTCCGTCAGCGAGCCCATATCCGGTGCTCGTCGCTTCGCGCCGCCGACGATAAACAAAGGGTCAAAGGAACTTCCGCCAGAACGCCTCTTGCCGAGTACGTATCGACGATTTGGTAAACAAAGTTGATAGATGCAGTTGGTTATCGGTGTAGAAACGGACTGAATAACTCGTACCTAGTATTATACGTACTTACAACCCTAGTACTAGTTATATTCTGTGGTACAGCGTTGGACTTTAAAAGTACAAAAGTAACTTTTAGCTATTTTATGCATCATAGATTAGCTAAAAGACGTGTAAGGACCGGCGCGCACGTATTCTATCCAGCCAATATTGACTTTATTTCTATATCGATTCAGTTTCATACTGAAAACCGTGCACGCTTATTTGCACTGCACAACATGTGCGCCGGCCCTAAAAGACCTAGTTAAATCTATGTACTTGGTTTGGTTATCCATTCACGAGTAGGGAACAGGATGTTTACAATGCGGCGTGTGGATAAATTACGTGAAAAGTATCGCAGACGTCCGTTATGTTCAAACAAAGAAACATCTGGCGGACGATACTTTTCCTTAAATTATGATAATGACGACGGCTTGTGGACATTTTTTATTTATTATATGGGCACAACAAAGGGGTCGAAAGTTAAAAAGTCGGTTTGGAGCTCAAAGAAAGCATCAATCAAGATTGTAACACCCGCACAATGGAATAATGTCTAAATAAGTTCTATTCATTCATGCGCAGGCGCAGTGAAGAGGGATAAGGGCGGTTAGTTCTTATTAGGCGGGTTAACGGGAGGATGCGAGCTATCATTGCGTTGACATCCGCTGGGATTCATTCATCTTAAGGCATCCCACATCTGTGAATAATGAAGGCAGTAAAACGTAGTTTGTTAGTAGTTCTTTGGAAAATAGAGATACTTACGTACACCTAGATATTTGAATTAAGTTGAATATAAGCAAGAGAAATCTGTTTAATTTGGCTCAAAGTTTAGCAGGGAATATAGGCGTGATATACCTATGTATGTATTTAAAGATTTTTAAAGGCCATAATACCCAGGCCCCAACCACTCTAACCTACAAAACTGGTACACGAAAATTGGGGATGAAATAAAAGTAGAATCTATCTATCACAGGAAGGTGAAAGGTAGCATTTCTTTTCTCGTAGCTAAGCTGCCTTTTCCGTGCCTTTAGCGTGAACAAAGGAAAATCAGGTTATTACTCTAAACTAAACCACAGTACGAACGAACATTCTTTTCTGTGCACGAAACGGCTCAATTCGGCTCACGCTCACGCCGCGGGCAACAGCTCGTTGCATCACGCGAATATGAACAATTAAACAACGGCCCTGCGCAAGAGCGCCGGTCGACGAACCCACAACAATGCATCTCCTACTAAGTACCACTACACAATTATAAACAAATCTTTGGCCTCGATTCAACAGTAACACCTAGATATCATCCACATAGTTCTGCAATGATGAATAACGAACTTTGCGCGAATGCAAACACTATTGCTTATTAGGTAAGTTGATTAGAATCGAATGGAAGACTGAATCATAAAAGAAGTCCACACTTTTGAGTCACACAAAGCCCTTTTTGTTCAAAAACGTCCTTTTACTCATCGGCATCATCACACGAGACGTTTGTAAAGAAAGTGTGAAATAAAACTAATGTCGAGAGGAATGTAAAAGCGTCTCGTCGCCACTTTAAATCAATAGGCCGGTCTCTTTGATACTGCTGCGGTATTGTGAGAGTTAACCTTTTGACTGGCAAGGGATCAGCCGATAATCGCCGCTGTCCGTCAGGTCATCAGTCACCGGATGAGCGCTGGAGCAGGGCTGCCAACTGTCGCTGATCCACCGGAAAGATATCTATCTTTATTATTGACTGGTTGTTCTGCCCAAAATTGCGAACATTGCTAGCATACCTACCATTTCAGAGCCTAATAGTTAAACCTTTTGGTCGCCCAAGTTTTTGGATAGATTTCAACTTAGTTGCTTGCTTGGTTCTAATGCTTGCAAAACTACAAAAATGCTTTTCAACTTGTGTGTTTCTTTCAATCCACCTCCAGTTTAACTTTACTTTGCTTCCTCATTGCTTTGACTAAATTATCCTACCTCAAATACCTTGTAGTAGTTGGCAATCCCGCTTCAAGATAGTCGGGCAGAAGTAAAAGCATCGCCGCCGCTGCTGACAAAGAGTTGGCTCATTGTCGAACAGCTTTGTATTGTAATAGTTACTTAAAACATCATGAGCTCTTCTGCCTGAGAAACCAACCACACATTTATCCACCATCTCATCAGTTCAAAATGATCTTGCTGAACTGTTGTTGATCAGTGGGTGTGGGTAGGTACTTATTTATTAGATACGTATATTGATTCTTGACTCATCCTTTCACTGGATACATCTTGGCTTCAATTTTAACAATAAGTTTCTAGCTATGGTTTCTAGTAACAAATCCGAAATAAAGATAAATTCTATTTCTTTAGTAAGATTAGTGACTATCTTTTATAGAGATCACTTCTCTACAAGCTAGTTGTCTATTAGGCACCTGTGGCGTGCCCGGCTGCCCGGTGTGCCCATCACTAAAAGGCGCATCACTACGGCGAGCGAGGGGACGCAGCGACGCGCGCGGGGCGGTCAACCCGAACCGGCTCACATACAGGTATTTGCCCGATCTAGGCGGCCAAAAGTCCCATTAACGAACGAACAATATTAATTGTAAAATAAAGGTTTATGATAAGAGTATGAACCAGGGAACAATATTCATGCTTTATCCATCTGATTATATGCACCCAAAACTAGTAGTAACATTCGAAAGTTCATTATTGTTCGCATCAGTTCTTAGTGCGCTTTTCTAAACATTGAACTTTTATCTTGATTTTTTATGTTATCAAATACTTCATATGAACTGAAAGTGATAAAATCTGATGGACAAGATAAAGGCTCATTCTCCTAAAGCCACGGAAAATTCTAACTTCCATGTCTTTTTTTAATTTTAGATTTTCTGGAAAATAATACACAGTTTATCAAAGTTTTCTTCATTTCTAAGATAGAATTTAAAAGGCCCGGTTTTCGGACCACTGGTTTAAGAGTTATTTGATGTCCACTATTTGCGAACATGGACGTTAGAGAATTCCGTGGCTAATTTTCTTTTTGTAAATAATGAAAAAATTAAAGTGTATTTTAAATATAAAACTAGTAAGTAATGTTGTTTAAAGCTTATACAAGGTATTTTAGTGAGAATATATAACATATTACTATCAATAACTGAAAAAATGGAAGGCCACTATTTTTTGACATGGAAGTTAGATGTCCACTACTTGGTACGTCGGAAAACTAAACGAAATACGTTTTATTTCTTTATACAAGATGTAAAAAAATCAACTACAAATAATTTAAGGGGTGAATTAGCCCGTGAAACTGAACAACTTTCCTCGAGAAACAAGGGTCGAGATGTGGAAAACAATTTTGGACTTCCCATACAATTTTGGACTCCCTCGGGCGCTGCTACAATTTGTATTGTCCCACCATTATTATTTTTTTCACATTACGGCCTACGTTCCTTGTGGAAAGTTGTTCAATATCATGGGCTGATTCACGCCTCATAATATTTGCAGTTGATTTTTTTACACCTTATATAACATATATTTCGTATGTGATATCGGCGGCTCAACAGGCAGATATGCTAGTTCCTGCTGTGCGATATTCAAAACTTTAATATTAAAAATATTAAAAAAACGATAAGAGAAACAAAGGCACCAAAGTTTTCGCAAGGCACCTGTCTATTGGGCAGAGCCGGCTGACAAAGCTGAAGACGGAGGATGGCAATGTGGCGTCCATACAAAGAGAGGTACTGTAGGAGATCAAACTGTTCTGTGGACAGCTGTACACTTCAGTCGCAAAACCTGTTATTAGCTCAACAGACCCTAGAGCAAAGCTTACCCGACCACAGTGTCTAGACCTTGGTATAGACCGAGGATGACCCGGATATCAGCTTGTATGAGATTAAGATAGCCCTTGAACAGCTCAAAAACAACAAGGCGCCGGTCGAGGACAAAATCATATCAGAGCTACTAAAAGCGAGTGAAACACCAGTACTTAAAGTCTTTCAGATACTCTTTAACTTTGTCTTGTTAGGAGGTGTGACGCCAAAAGTATGAAACAGAAGCGTGGTGGTGCTTTTCTTTAAGAAAGGTGATAAGACCCTCCTTAAGAATATTATAGGCCCATCTCGCTTCTTAGTCATGTTAACAAGCTATTACAAAGCAGGTTATTACAAATCGCCTAGCACGCAGTCTTGATGACTTCCAGCTAACCGAACAAGCCGGCTTCCGGAAAGAGTACAGTACAAGTACAAGCTTTACAGCAGTGCCACATTGACTCCAGGTATACCGAAATGTTGAAATATTCATAAACGAAGAAAGAAACGCCACTATGTCAGATCGAATACAAGATCAGACCAAGGCGGCAATTCCATTGCAGAGGGGTGTAAGACAAGGAGATGTATTATCTCAGAAGCTCTTCACCAATGGGATGGAAGAACTTAGCATCAATATCAATGGCGAATACATCACTCACCTTCGGTTTGCCGTCGTAGTCATGGCAGAGTTATTCGAAGACCTCAGCAAAATGCTACATGACCTCAATTGGGGTTCCCAACTCTCATGTAGCGCCCTCCCAATATCAGTATGGAACTCGATACTCGGAAGTGGTGGACAAAGACGTCTATCTAGAACTAACAGTTCAACTAGGAAGATATAACTTTGAGAAAGAGGTCACTCGAAGAATCCAGCTCGGCTGAGCAATTTCGGAAAGTTACGCGGCGTCTTTACGTCCAAAACTCCTCAGTGTCTCAAAACGAAAGTGTTTGAAAAGTGTGTCCTGCCAGTGATGACCTACGGTGCTGAAACATGGTCGCTAAATGTCAATCTCCTAAATAGACTAGGAGTCTAAAAGTATGCTCGGCACTACTATTATCTATTCTGTGACCATGTATCGGCAGGCGCAGCGTAGAACGGCCATCCGCGAGTTGGACAAATGATCTGGTCAAGTCCGAGGGGAAATGCTGGATGCAGGCTGCTTCTAATTGGACAAGGCGGAAATATTTCGGGGAGGCCTATGATCAGCAGTGGACGTCCTATGGCTGATATGATGATAATGAAGACAAAGAAAAAGTATGAATTACTTCCACAAAATTTTCCATTAAGACACGCACTAGCTTAATTTAAGAAAAAAATTATATATAATTTTAAATCTTTGTCCAACAGTGGGGCCACAAATTTAATCATTCTCTAACGTCCATGTCATTTTCTAACGTCCATGTCACCGCGAAACATGGAAAGACATGGAAAAAAGGACATGGACGTTAGAACGAAAGTTTATTTTGCGGTTTACACAAAATCTAGTAGTCAATACTTTTTACAATACTGCCTCTTGTTTTAAGCATAACAAAGGTATTAACCAGAAAAAATATCAATATTACCTGATAACTGAATACTTGGTTATCGATGAGCATGGAAGTTAGGTGGGTACTGAACCAAATCGTAAATGTGTGGATATTACATTCGCCAGCAAAATGCAGCAGTGAGAGGCACGTGCTTCTCTTACGATATTGTTGGTTGTACTATCCGCTACTCATGTGTAAATAAACTAGACAGATAGCTTTCACCGTAACGAAAATATGAATGAAAAGGTAGCGCGAGGAAATTTAAGCCTGAATCAGGCTTCAACGATAAAAACCATGTTTAAAAATAAATTACGGCGTCTTTTACTTTTAAAAACATCTTGCAAGATAGAATATATAACTAGTTAGAAGATAAGAATGATTAACATGATATTACCCTGATATTTTAGGATCTATAACAGTTTATCTGTCACAAAGTAGCAAAGTTCCTCGCCATGGACGTTAGAGAATGCATGTTTGACAGCAATTTTACAAAAAACTGTCAACATATTTGAGTATTTAAATGTTTGACCATGTGTAAGACAAGCTGAAGTATATTATAAAAAAAAAATATAACCCTCTTCCCACAGAAAGCTGCACTTTTTCAGCGGAATGTGTAAAAAATGCGGGCGATGAGAATGTACCTAAAAGACTTGTAAACTACATAAATAAAATTTTTATAAAACTGCATTTATTAAGAATAATAGTAAGAAAATCATGTTCATACCGCGCGGTTGCCTTATCTTTTTTCTTTACTAGTAATTTTGTTTATGTATTCCGCTAGATTCCGCTATCATTTTTATTATAAAATATTATTTGGCCCTTTTCCTTATAATTTCTGTAAAAAGTATGTCCGGATACGTCCGGATTAATAAAATTTTAGGGCATCAAAGATATTTAACCGCCGTCTTATCGTTTCAGATGTTGGGCTCAATAGCATGAAAACTGTAAAAAAAAGAAAAGCAAAATATATTTTTTCTGAATCCTTGACCATGTTTGTATCGGCGGATCCAATATCATATAAAAAAAAATAGTAGATAGCGATAAAGAGAGTCCAGAAACTTAGCGTTATTATAATCGCTTTAGTACCAAAGCGGTCTCAAGAAGTATTTTTATATTTTTTGTGAAACACACTTATTTTTGGATAAAATTGTATTTATTACTTATTTGCGTTGTTTAGACGCCAACTAAGCATTCAAATAATTTTGGCCGCCTAGATCGTGAAAATACCTGTATGGGCTCCCAGACGGCGCAGCGCCAGCGCACCAGTCGTCCAAATGCACTCAGAGCACCTCCACGTCGCTTGCACTCAAATTCGCTCGCGCCTAATTACGCTAATTATCAAGTCATATTTCATCTCACTATCGCTAAACTTTCTACTGTATTCTTGCTTCGTTTTTCCGCCTACTCTTCGCCTTCAGCTGTGCTTTATAAACTGTATAACTTTCCGTTTAGAACAATAAACTTTTGTGAAGATTAAAGTGCCGTTTAACATTTCATATAGCCCTAGTTAGCTATACACCAAATAAATAAAGCTAGTTTGGAAAATAGACCAATTTCTCTTGCATCTAGAAACCGTAGAAAAACATAATTGCCGCGGCCGCGATTGGATCACAGATAGCTTTGAGCTAGATTTCACATGTGGCCAGTAATGGTCCCTCTGGCCTTATAAGGTGCTATAAGGCTGCCTCGGACTGTTTGCTGCGCGCGCGCATGACCATACCGGGCCAATCGCTACATTAACCAACGGACAACCCTGGCGTTTCGCTACTCTCGAATTAACAGGTAACAGTTGATAATTTGATATGCAGATTCAATATCGGTAATATAATTGCCTCAATTTGCAAATTATAATGTCGATAGACCATTTTAGTTGGCTAATTTCAAAATGTATCTACTAGTGGGACTGATTCCAGTCAGCCTAACACGATTTTTAAATCGTAGCGTATTTTGAACCACGAAACTGCAAGGGCTTGCGGAAGATTCATTGCTTGCGTTGATTGATTAGACTGATTGGGTACTCTGTGTTGCATCATTTATTAAATCATCGTTATCTTAGTTGTTTACCCACCTACGTAATGTCCTATGTTCCTAAGTAGGTAGCTTATTTCATAATATTTATTTTGTTTATCATCTCAGCGTCATCAGTGGCGCCCAGACATTTTTATCTGGCCTTGAAATTTTCGTTTTTTATCAACAGGTAAACAGGAGTAAGTAGGTATTGCGCAGAAAACTCATAGATATGTATTTCATATGTTAGATAGGTTGTATGTGCGTAGGGGGTTACGTGTACGAATGTTGATTTGCTATTCGAACTGCAGTGCACACATCAAATGCAACGCTTACCGCTAATCACAAATGCGGTTTCTATGGAGCTGCCACATTAATTGAAATGTCAGTTCGGTTCATAGGTAACGGGACCGCATTCCGAACTCGGCACTCGACGCTGAAGCAGCTTCCCGAGTACCAGATTTCAATTAGCTGGACCTGGTATTAAGTCTGATTGTGGAATGGTTCTGTTCTTGAGCACGAGTTGAATAATGGCGGAATGAGGTTCGTCTTGTCAGGTAGCTAGGGTGTATTAGACGTTGATGCTTTTTTTGGTTTTCCATCAGCTTTTTGTTCTATCAATGAGAACCGCGGTAGATACAAGAAACAACTACCTATGTGACTATGTGACCGAGACTCTTTAATAACATCTAATGAGAAACAAAAGATAGAAAAGTCCCATCAAGAAGTTACCAGGTAATATACCTACCTATCACATAAACCCGACTCACAAATAAGGGAAACAGCGCGCGGGGCGCCTGACCACGCATGACTGCCCTAAATTTTCCATGAAAAACAACCACGCAATAAGGTAGGTAAAAGTTTACGAAAACAAGTAAGTGCGTCATTTCAACTGAAATCAGTTTCATGTATTCCCGATCCAGACCGTTGGCTGTTGCATACAAATCGGGGCTGGGAGAGGAACGAACGATTTATCGACGTCTTCTGAATTCGTGCATGTGAGATAGAAATGCTGATTCGAAGTAAACGTTTTGTTATTGTGATCAATGTTTGTGATATTTTATGGTGATACTTCAACATGGATTGGTATTTTATGTATTGGCTTTGGCAAACAATCAGGCACAATATGGTTGAAAATGTTAGCCTTAAACTATGCATTTGGCTGCAATGAGCGGATGTGTGGATGTATTCGCTTCTTAGATTTGCTTGTTTGCCTTTATACGGTTACATTTAATTAAGTAGGTACAAATCTCTTGAGGGTGAGGTCTACTCACAAAACTAAACAACTTTTGTTACAAACTTTTCTTCGAAGCATGAAAAAAAACATCGGACCTCCCATACTAAGTGACACACTAATTTTGTCCCAGCTGTACCATCAATGGTACTGTCCAATGGTACAACTGGTCCTGCGGGACTTTTTCAACATTTTTGTACGGGAAGTCCAAACTTTTTTCATATTTCGAAGAAAAGTTTCTAACAAAAGTTGTTCAGTTTTGTGAGTAGACCTCACCCTCAAGATATTTGTATGTAATTAAATGTAACCCTATATATTTAGCCAAAAACACACATCCAAATCGCGAATACAAATAGCCAACTGAAATACCACCATTAAACTTATGTGGGCCAGAGCACTGCCCTACAGCAGAAACATACAAGTACCCGGATTTTCCTTTAGCAGATATTTTATATTTAGAACATAATGTGCGTTAGCCAAGCGTCTAGTTAGCTAACGTGTACGCTTATCACCTGAGCAGGCCACATGTGCCCTACATTCTGGGAGGCAGAACCAATATTACCAACAGTCTCGCACCTAAGCATACAAGGTGTTAGAAAATTACTCTGTTGGAGGTATTTTCACTATATACTTACCTACCTGCAAATAAGTGGGCCAAGTGGTCTCATAAAAGAAATAAGATTACGATTATATTATGTGAGAGTGAGTACCTATGCTGAGGCCTTGCACGAGGCTTCTACACACTTGTAAAGTATCTTATCATCATTACAGTTATTACTGTTATCACTTATCAGTTATCGACCACTTTCTACTCGCACCATGCAGGGCGCGATGGGCCATTATGTTTTCTAGCGATCTGTTAGCCTACTAAATAAGTAGTTACTGGGTTCAACTGTGTTCAGCAGGATGTTGGTGATATGTAATAATTTATTCACTAAGTATCTTTTATATAATATAACCTATGTCATTGGATTTTCCTCGGTTGCTAGTACATAGGTATTTATTTTAGGGTAGATTTGCCCAATGATCATTGCTTACTTATTTACTTGTAAGACTCAGTATAAGCAGTTCTTTTCTGTGTCATGGAGAGCAAATTCATTAGGTATATACTTATCTACGTAATTAAATCCGTAAATAGATAAACGCCTGCTATCGGCCGTGTCAATATTTGCATACCGAGTGTTAGACTTTGTCTCAACAAGCGATCAATTTATACATAGGTACCTACATAAGGTGGGCATGCGTGATTTTATATAGTAGCACCAAGGTAAGTAGATACAGATAGTTACATGTCAAGGGAGACAACAGCAGTTCAGATATGACTAGTAGGTACCCAGAACACCGTCTATTTTTATCTAATATCGTTTCTTCAACCTAAAATCGAATAGGTACCTAGCTTGGTGCTGAAAATTGAGATTACTTTACAGTATAGCTCCGGCTTAAAGAAAATATTAACCTATTGTGCTAAAAATGTTGTGCTGAAAATATTAGCTACTGTAGAACCTACTAACAGAAAAAAAATTGGCACAATAAAGAAAGTTTCCACGAACCAAGTAATTTCGAACCTGCCATTGGCGTAAGAATTCGAACCTAAATGCTAGTTTTCATCCCTTTCAGAATTTAAGGGATACCGAAGTTAAAAAAAAACAGTATGTATTTAGGTACTTACTGCAGATCGAACACTGACTCACCTAATTCGATCGAGACGAGATGAGCTTGATTAAGAATACTTGTTTTGGTGGAGAAAGCATCCTTCAAAATGACTAAAATTCCAAACTTTTTACAGCAGCGCAGATCAGAGTTCGAAAAGTGTTCTACTTTTAATTTTAAACTGTAAGTTTCCCAATCCTGATCACGGCACCAAAGCGCATTCGTATTTTATTTATTTCAGAGGATGGGAGTTCAGTTAAGTACACGTTTGTACCTAATTATTTCAGAGCACTTAATATAAACAAGGTGTTAAAATATGGGAGCAAGCGCCGGCGCAGCTTAACCTTGTCCTCAACTGCAATCTACCGGACCTTGCGTTTCTCTGCTCGGCTCGACCTTACTTGTATTCCTATTTTAAAATATGTATTCACTCACTTACTGTCTTGTTTGAGACCTGTTTTATGGGCTGCTAAGTGATTGCCATTTGTACTACTTGTTTCAATTTAAGTATGTAGGTAGATAGGTATCTATAGACGAACAGTTTTACGTGGCGTAAGAAAACCTAAACAATACACCACTGGAAACTGTTTGCAAATTTATCTGTTCATGTTAAATTTTCCGTGGCGTGGCTTGCAGATTGCAGGCATCTCTTATTCTTAGGCCCTATTTGCCCTTTAACTTTTTTTCAATTTTACGATCAACAGCAAAATCTTCAAAAGGTATTTCATTGTCTTGGTTACGGTTAAAAGTTCCTTCGGATTTATCTTTCGTATGGTTATTAAAAAAAAACACCACCAGTTCTTATTAATCATTTATTATTGCTGGTAAGTCCTGATTTAAACCTTTTATAATTTTATGTATGAGACGTTAACCTTAATCAAGCAAGTATAATGAAGGAGACATTGTAACAATGTAAATGCACATTGCACTTGAGTGCATTCTCCTCCTTGAAACAATGATGCATCTTGCCACGTTTCGCAATAAGTAACTCGGCAAATTATCAGTTAAGGGCCCTTGTTTGTTGTTGGACTTGGACCCTTATCGTTCATAGTTATCATTGTGCTACCACGCATTACATAGGTAGTACAATTTATAGACATAGACATAGGGAGAAACCTACCTATATTATGTACACATACTCATACGTGTGTAAGGAAATCACTTATTATGTACCTAGGTACCTATTAGAAAAAATATTTATCACTTATTGTTCTTATTCATGACTACTATCACACTTGTCACACTTATTTCTTACCTAACAATTAGCCAGCTCCACATAGTCGGGGAATTCTGGAAATTCAATGTATGGCGCCAGTTGAAGCACGCCTTTACAGCAATTTTTTTTTGCAATTAGATACCTTTAAGCATGTTGTTTGAAACCTTAAAAGCGGAGACCCTCCGCCCGTCCCCTTTAAGCATGTTGTTTGAAACCCAGCGGAGACCCTCCGATCACCCCCATTTTATTTGAATTGTGTCAAAAATTATAAACTTTACGGATTTATGAGTTAACTATAATAGTTACAAAAAAGTGTCAAAGGACAAAATATTCCGTGTTAAATTTGCTACTTAAATGTAATACATTTTTATATTGTAACTATTATAGTTAACTCATAAATCCGTAAAGTTTATAATTTGTGACACATTTCAAAGAAAATGGGGGTGATGCGGACAGTCGGAGGGTCTCCGCTTTTAAGGTTTCAAACAACAGGCTTATAGATACATAATCGCAAAAAAAATTGCTGTAAAGGCGTGCTTCAACTGGCGCCATTCATAGATTTTCCAGGAAAAGTTTTTTTTTAATATAAATCATTTTATCTTGAAAACCGTAAGAGTTACAATAAAAAAATGTATTACATTTAAGTAGCAAATTTAATACGGAATATTTTGTCGTTTGACACTTTTTTTGTAACTATTATAGTTAACTCATAAATCCGGAAAGTTTATAATTTTTGACACATTTCAAAGAAAATGGGGGTGATGCGGACGGGCGGAGGGTCTCCGCTTTTAAGGTTTCAAACAACATGCTTAAAGGTATCTAATCGCAAAAAAAAAATTGCTGTAAAGGCGTGCTTCAACTGGCGCCATACATTAAATTTCCAGAATTCCCCGACTAACAGCTGTTTTGTTTGTGATTGTGACTTAACTTTAGTAAATACAAAAAAGGAAAGTAGTTACCTAATACATATACTGTAGTCAGTACCACTTCCTCAAAATGTTATTAATTATCTTGAGAACTCAACTCTAAAGCTATTCTTATAACTTCAGATCTAAATAGCAGTTTACGCCTATTGGAAAACTTATTAATCATCGGCAGCATTGACAAGAAGAAAGCCATATTATCATCTTTAAGGTCCTTCGTGGTCTTCTTTAGCATCTTATAAATTTCTACGTTGATTTCACTCCCAACTATTTTACGCTTTATCACCTTTCTTTTCTTACAGTGACTAGCTGTTGCTGAGTCTGTATACTCAACCGGAATATCTTTTTCCATTTCATCTTTAACCATTTCGTCGTCAATGTCTATTTGGGTGTGCAAGTCTGATGCATCTAGACTGTTTTCGTAGTATTCATCATTGTCGTCCATTTCATCGGGTTCTAACTTCACGATGAGATGAGTTGGAGATGAGGATGAACTTGGTACTGGAGGTGGAGGGTCTGGGGAGTCAGTTGGCAGTGCTGGTTCTGGCAATGGAGATGACGTCGACTTATGACCTGAAGGTGACAGTGGCTCCACCTGCAGTTTTAGCGACCTGAACTCTTTGCGCTGTATAGGCTTTGAGGTTCCAGGTTCAAGTGTTGCTGGCGGTAGAGCTGCCTCTGTTGGTGCTGGTGGAATAGCTGGTTCAGTAGGTGCTGGCGGCATAGCCGGCGGTGCCCTAGGCTCGTACCAGCCTGACGCTACCTCATCCAAAAAGGAAAGACGATCAAAGTAAAAGTATTTCTTCACGATTGCTCCCGACTTTATGAGTGCTTTGTTTCTCATGTACGAATCCCGTGCTGTTTTCCAGCGCTGTTGGATTGCTTTATCTGTAAAATACTCGTACATAAGAACTTGTCACATGCAGTAAAGATTTCTTATTTATTATTTTAAAAACTTAACCTATAGATTACCTACCGGTAAGTTGTTTCTGAGGCAATGGCATATCCTTGAAATTCGGTATCAACGTGTGTAGTATCGACTGCCAAGCCTTGTACCTCATATGCCTGCTCCTGTAGTGTGGATCAGCCGTGTTCCACAATGTTGGATGAAGCCGTACTTGCTCGATGACACTGGACGTGCTTATTTCAATCAAAGGCATCGTACTTGGCACGCTCGGCATTTGTTACAACAAATGTACAGAAAATAAAATAAAAACTCGTAAAAAGCAAAAAACTAATGCGCGTCAGACATTTGAACAACACACTGCAAGCTGTGAACGAAATACTGGCCATCAGCACCATTCACACACAGCGTCGCGTCGTCGCGTCGCTGGTTTTTAGCCGTGCACCAATCAGCGTCATGTAGAGGATGCTTTTTGTCTCGCTCTGTTCTATAGTGTTTGTTTCTGTCTCTTTCCCGCATGGGCGTGGATTCGGTCGCCTGCTGCTGCGTTCCGTGCGCTTAGCGATCAATACACGCGCGCGGCTGCTGGCTACTTACTACGCGCCTTTCCCGCCAAAACAACACGTGCGGGCCGTGCGGCGCATTCCTCATTTTTTAGGGTTTCGAGTTTTATTCGCAACTGGTTACATTTATTATCTTTTAGATGGCGTTACTTTGAAGCTTTCTAAATAAATCGATTAAGATTATGAAGATTGTAATGAAATGATCGACACTTCAGGTTCGATTCCAGAAAACTCTTTCTTGTTTGTTTACCATAGCTTTGTTTACCTGAATTTGAGTGGTTAATAATACTTTACCTACGATAATATCATACCACTTAAACGAGAAACGTAATACCTATAACATAGTAATTAGGTACTTAACTACCACAGTCGGTAAGAACTACGTAGGTATTATGTGTTGGATCAGAAACTACCTATAATTTACTTCGGTGGAAGCGTTGGGTGGAAGCTTCGAAACAAAAAGACTATCACTGGCACTTGAAACTGAGATGAACTTTAAAATCCCGACCCCGCTGTAAAAAGATCGATTTCATTTAAGGAAATACCACAAAGTAGTAGGTATTGGCGTGCGCCCAAATTAACAAATAAATTCCCTATTTTGTGGAAATTCTTACTTTTTTAAATCACTGTGGGTGCCAAAATTTTACTAACTAAGCACTTGCACAGATTGGGTGCATTGAATAGCAAATTTCATTGGCATCAACATCGTCACCTATTTGTCGACACCCGACATGTAGGAATAACTTGGGCCCTGCGCACATATGAGACACGATAGTCGCACGACTATCGTCCTCATAATGAAATAGTACCTAGGTGCGCACATAGGTACGCGACACGACTTCGCCACGATGAAAAAGTCGGGGCCCGACTATAGATGTAAGCCCGGTTTAAAACCAATTCAACCAAATCGTTTTAAACGAAAAAAACCGTTTTAAATCATAAACAACCGTTTTTTTCGGTTTAAAACGGCGGATGGTTGATAACAATGTTTTATTGATTTTAATACATTTTCGTAATATTACAAAGGTAAGGATCACTGAAATGGATTAATGATGTGATTTTGCGGGTTTATTACCTAGTTTGTCGCTCCGAGGCCCGAGCGTAGGTAACCTATGATGAGCAATTCAGTGTAAAATCGTTGGAAACACCGAATTTTGTATATACAGGGTTATATTAATAATTTGGATGTTCCATACAAAAATTCATACCTAAGTACCTACTCGGCAAAAATTTTTTTGCATTTCGGCACGATTTTTCTACAACGGCCCTGAAATATTAGTCAGACGTGGCGATAGCGGCTGTATTGTAGGTACCTACGGCTGTTTACGCTCTGCCTACCCCGCAAGGGATAAAGGCGTGATTTGTGTATGTATGTATGTGTATGTAAAACACAGAACTTTTTTTTTTGTAGGCGAGTTTTAAACGGTTGAAAACGGTTGATTTCAGGTTTTAAACCGCGAAATTTGGTTTTAAACGTTTTAAACCGGTTGATTTACATCTGTAGGCCCGACCGCGATAATCGCGCGACGCAACTATCGGGCGGCTGGCGGCTTCCTTTGAGTAGGGATGCGACTTTAGTAACAAAAAAATCGAATTGCCAATAATCGATTATTTTAATTCAGCCAAAAAATCTATTATAAATAAATTGATTTTATCCAAAAAAAACATCGATATTGAAAATAATCGATTTTTCCGTATTATACTTAATTTTACGCAATTTTTTGGTGTAAAAAAATGCCGTTTAAACAAAATATAACAAGGATCCTGATAAAAGGTGTCGTGTATTTTAAATAATACTTATACACAAGATTAAAATAATTCGTTAGTGTCAGAAAACTAATCGATTATTTTTTACTTAAAAGTTCGAAAAGGGCAAGTAACTATTTTAATTAATACATTAAATTGTGCACGGTCTATCAGCCTTACTTTATGCTGTCTCTCTACCGTAGGACTGCTGGAAGAGATTTCTTTTTAGAAATAAGTAGTACCTGTTGTGTTGTTTTTCTTAATGTGATTGTTCTGTGTTTTATCTTGTGTGCAATAAACAGTTAAATAAAAATAACCTTAAGGGTATTGTTGGAAATAGAAAAAAAAAACAATTTTGGTGTCCTGCGATAAAACATGAGCCAATATTAATAGTACACAAAAATACAAACAGAAAATACTCTTTGGTAAAATGTCGTAACATGTACGGTTTCTGAGAAAATGAAAGTTAATTTTAATTTTCTATGAATTTTGACTCTAATATTCTCAGAAACCGTACACGTTACGTCATTTTACCAAAGAGTATTTTTGTTTGTATTTTTGTGTACTATCAATTGGAACATATTTCATCACATGACCCCCATTTTGATACCAGAATTCGTAATTTTCTTTTTATTTTCTTAGAAACCGTACATGTTACGACATTTTAGCAAAGAGTATTTTCTGTTTGTATTTTTGTGTACTATCGATTGGCACATGTATTATCGCCTGAAGCTTAAATTGTTTTTTTTTTATCATCGTGAAGTTTAGGTATACCACCTTTCACAGTATAATGTCCCATGCTTTTTATCAATAATGAGAACAAAATCGATTTTCATAAAAACGATTATATTCTAATTTTTACATCGTTTTTTTCAATAATCGATTATTTTTTCGCATCACCAGTGCCGAGTCGGCCGAGACCCTATAATGCACAACATAATAATGCACAGTGTGACAATGCCGACACTAGAATTTAGAGGGTCTAAAGTCTGTGGGTACATAAAATATGATCGAAAAAAAAAAATGTTTGAGGACAGGTAGTGTGATTTTAACAGAACACGTTCTAACAAATTTTAGTTTATTTTTCTGTTTAGATGATAATTATGTGACAGCATTATGAGGATTGTGAGGAGGAAATATTCAACATACATAATATAAGGAACATAAGACGATATATGAAAAAAACTAACCACCCAGGTGCGAGTTGGACTCGCCCACCGAGGGTTTTTACGTTTTTTTTTTTTTTTGGGAGTACTAAGATTCATGTACGTAGTTTGAGGTATGGAACCCTAAAAATGAACCATTTTGCCGTAATGGACGTCATTCCTATATCCCTTGTTGGGTAGGCGTGGCATTCCAGGCGAGCCCTTGCACCCCAAGAAATGATGAGGTTTTAACGACCATCAAAAAGGTCGTTATCACAACTACTGCCAAGTATTTGAGGATCATTTTAAGCAACTGTGTATAACTGTAATGTCAAGTTGTCAGCCACGCGCTCTAGTCGTGGAGACATTTTACAAGAAAATCTTTTTTGCAATAATTTGTGCTATCTGGATATTAATAAAGCATCAAGCATCATTTTTATTATCACGTTAATCAAAAGTACGATTCAGTAGAATATTGATGGTAGCATTAAAACATGTACATTATAATGTTTTTTACCACAGATGAAATATTTTAATGTGTTGCATTGTCGCACACTGGTTCCATTTAACATAAAAGTGGACATTAAGGAATTTCGGGTCGAAGGTCAACGGATGTGGCTGATTTTTTTTGTGGACAGCTGTTGCAATTACAAGTACCTTTTATACATGTTGTTTTTTTTTCAAATATATAAAAAATAATGAATTATTATTTGTATGGAAGAAGTCATAATTTTGACTATTACTTCCAAGATTCACATGTATTTAAAATAAAATTTAGCGCAGCTTGTAGAGGGGCTAATTGCTCACAACTTTGTCATAGAACTGCGCATTTTTGCGCGTTTTGAGTTACAGGCACTTTAAATATTTTATCACCGGATGAGCATAATTTTTTTTGTAGATAGCTGACGCAATTACAAGTTACTTTTATAGATGATGTTTTTTTCAAATATGCCTTAACTACAGTGTTAAAAAATATTAAATTATTTTTTTGTATGGATGAAACAGTGTTGCCGCCCTCTGATTTTTAATTTCCCCTAATTCCCCGTGAAATTCCCCTAAATTTAGCACTTTTTAAAAAAAAAACCCTAAAACATTTCTTATAATTATATATATAAATAAAACCCAAATTGAAAATGAAAAATAAATAAATAATAATAATAAAAAAACAGATAAAGTTCCGTTCGAATACTTGCACATCAATAGAATTAAATAAAAAACCGTTCAGATACACGCATTCAATCAAACTTTTATTTGAAATAAATTGAATAAATTATTTATATATATTTTTCTCCTAAAAATCCCCTAAGTAAGCTGTCTTAAGTTTTATTTTGAATACGTGTGAATCTTGGAAGAAATAGTCAAAATTATGTCTTCTTCCATACAAATACTAATTCATTATTTTTTATCTCTGTAGAGAAGGCATATTTGAAAAAAAAAAACAACATGTATAAAAGATACTTGTAATTGCATCAGCTGTCCACAAAAAAAAACAGCCGCATCCGTTGACCTTCAACCCGTAATTCCTTAATGTCCAATTTTTTATTTAATGGAACCAGTGTGCGTCGCGACAAAACTGTCGCAAAACAGTCGGCCGACTATCGCGCAACTATCGTGTCGTGGTGTGCGCGGGGTGGACGACACGATAGTTTCGCGATTGTTTTGTCGGGGGCCGACAAAACAGTCGTGCGACTATCGTGTCTCAAATGTGCGTAGGCTCTCAAACTTGCAGTAGCATCCCAGCATCTTAGAGCAAAAGAATATTGCAGAGGGAACCCTTGAGCAACGAAAATGAAGCTATGAAAAATTTGTTGCAAACAGACTTGGCGGACGCTAAAACACAACTAAACGAAATCTCGCTCGAATGGCTAAAGTAATATTATGTGTTTTCAAATATCCGGTTTTATTTTAACGCGCGTTAACTTTGATTGCGATGAGTCGGTCCCTCCCTACGCACAAGCAGAGTGAATGCATGAGCGACGGTCGTAGAACTCCATCTTACCAATTCCCAAGTTTTAAGCCCAGCATTCGTATAAATAGACTGGCGGGATTCTTCACCGGTCGTAGGTGCGTACAATCATTAAGGTGTGGTTGGCTTGTCTGTCCGAGACACCTTTATTTACTAACGAGCGTATCCCTTAATATCTGCCATCATATTACTGGAGTCAAATAAGTAGTAGGTATGCATGCCTATCACGCAAAATAGGTGCAAGTAGATGTCGATTTGCAGAAAACTGCCTGCTTTACCATGAGGCCTTTTGTGACAGTTATTAAAAAACATAAGTAAAGTAATCTACGACCCTGCGCAGCAGTGAATGTGAATTTTGTCCTGTTGTACAAAAAGTGCTGTAATGTGATGCTAGTGGATCAGCGCTATCTATCTACTATTATACTAACTACTTAGTGTTTGACTATATTTTTTAAATAGCTGCCAGAAAAGGCCTGATTACCAAGTAGGTATGACTCGATTCGGCTGTACAGAACTTGAGCTTATTCTTTGCCGCCTATTCCGGTTCAAAACTAAGGTTTTCCCGTCCAAAGCACATTCTAATTAATGATAATTGATAGCGCGCAAGAATTCCAACAATCTCTAAGTTAGAGTTTATTAAAGTTATCAAACGTGCACTTTGGAACCGGTCGCCGCAATTAAGATTCATGTCCATTGAGCGTGAGTCAGATAGTCTCATTGAGGGCTGTTGTCATGGTGAGGCCTTGAAACCAGCGAGTTAAGACTGCCATAATGTAGGTACCAATACTTATAGGAATGAGATTCGTGGCAGCAGCCGCAAGAGAAAAGAAACCGCTCGGCCTTGTTCACCGTCGTCTGTCATGTCATGCCACGAAATAATCCGAAATACCACGTATCTGCGGCTTTTGTGATTGCAAAACCGCGTATCTTTAAGATAAGAGCTTACCAAGAAATATATCAGCAGATATGGAGACACAAAACGATGACAAAAAGGCTTATTGTCACGAACAGACTTTTTTATATCGATTGTTTTTTAACTTTGTTTTTGTCCATTGTCCGCTGTCTTCAAAGCTGTAACCTTAAGGTCGCGAGCGCAGGCCGCGATGTCGCGAGCAGTCTCAAGCTCTGGTATAGGAAGGTTTCAAAGGGAACCATATAAACGACAAGATTTACCTACTCAGAGAAAAACTGGTCGCTGTGAGGCTTGGCCCATGCCGAAAACATAATATAAATACTCAAAACACAAATAGGTACTTATTTCATTAATTCTTATTTATTTAGTGGACAAGTCATTTTTAAATCTAAATGTTGAATAAACGCGTTTAAAATGAGAACACATAATGTGAGCCAAGTCGATTGTGACAAGTTTTTTCATGGCTTCATTCTGGTTGTCGTTAGGGTCCTCTGAAACATTAACTTGCTCCGAGGTCTCCAACCATTCGATGCAAATCGTCCTCCTCCATTAGACTAATGCCTCACGTCCGGTGCAAGCGGTGCAACCCGTGTCGCGTTCGCGTGATGCACCTAAACACATCGTAAACAATCCCCCGTCGATACCTGCATTATAAGCAACCTTGCTGGTTAAAAGCAACCTTGTGACAGAATCGCAGAACCTGTCTTCAAGCCCTAACAGCATTTCTTGTCAATCGACTTTATTTCTACATGATTTCTTGTCAAGATGCTTAACTTCTGGAACACTGAACAATTTGCATTCGCAACTTCAACAGCAGTCTTCGTTGTCGTATTGTCAGATGCACTACTTAATCTAGATCCGGAGCCAGGTTTCGGAATGCCTGATTTAACTCGTTTTGACAGCAATTTATTTTCTTGTAAGAGGGTTATTCCTCTTTCAAACAAAGCGCCCTGACTCAGTAAGTAAGTTGACTGCGTAAATATTTTTATTTCGACCGAGTTCTGAGCTTTGTTTTGCAAATGACTCGTACATTTTCGTTCGTTGTTTACTTTGGGGGTGTCATGGAGTGAGTAGGCCCATACGGCATATGGTATGAGCTAATGTATGCACGAACAACCCACATACCCCCACCGAAGCTACAAGGATTAGGAAGATGGCATCCCAAAAAGTAAAAAGATATGGCTTCATCAAGCCCCCTGGGTCGGCGCCCTGTGGTTGGCTAATTATGAACAAAAAACGATGATTGATTTGATTCAGAACAAAACTTAGGAATAATCCCCAGAAACAAACAAAAAGAGACAAGCATCTAACAGAATAGGTACTGAAAGAAACCTGTCCTCTGGAGGTCCTTATAAGTTTAGTAAAACAGTTAGACTGTTTACTTAGAATTGAAGATGGCCAATATCAAGTGTGATCGTCTATTGGGTTAGGAATACGTTGCGTTTAAGTAGTGACTTGTAAATTCTTACGAAGTGGAGCAGTGTTTTGCTTGAGATGTATAGAGAGGAAACATTTAAGTTTAAATACAAAAACTACAAGAATACGGGGCTCCCATCCATCCTACACACCCGTCCGAAGGGGGCCAAGACGCACTCATACGACTTTCCTAAACGACCGAAGAATTTTGAATTACACGACGCTCTGCATATTGAAGAAGAAAGCCAAAAGATCAAATACTCCTAATATTATGGAAACTAACGAAAATAATTGCGCTCCACTAGGAAGCAAGTTAAAAGGGGTCTAGGTTGGGGAACCAGGTCCGGAGTGACCTGGTCCATGGCAACCCCGGGGATAGTCCCCGTGGCCAACCAACCCGGATTCCTACCTATCTAAGCCTACCTAACTAGCTCAAAGTCAAAAGACTGAGCATCCGCGTACCCTAAGGCCGAAAAGTATTTTGGGGACAATCTTTTACAAGAAACCCAGAAGGTGAACTGTAGAATAATGGATGGGTGGCCATTCCCTTCGTGTTGTATGTGTTTGTTGAGGTATGGAAGCTTTCCCTCTAAGGCACCAGGGCCGGGAAAGCTACGCACCTCAACGCGGGGTAGTCTGGACTAGACCATGTATAGTAAATTATGCTTGCAATACCAACCCAGGAACTTAGAAGTAGATCTTGTAATACTAGGTGTTGTGGCAACTAGTATTACCACATACCCTCAGTCCGAGAACAGGTATAGAGTGTAGCGCTTACTCTACAGTTCAAATCAACCTCTGTACGCGCGGTGGCACTTCACAGCATACATACACAGGTTAATAAAATTTAATATTTAAATTAAATTAGAAAATTCGACAGTCCCCCTTTTAAAATTTGTTAAAATAATTTTTATTATAATTTGGAAGATTAATCTGATTTAAGATATATTAGTGTTATAAAAAGGTTGTAACGTTTGGAATAATTAAATCATTAATTTACAAAGGCATTCCTAGCTGAAGAGTAAGAAGATCTAGGCATTGAAGTAAGTATGTTGTGACTGTCCTTCATCCATATCCATTCACAGAAAACGTTCATATATCAGCATCCATGAGTCTCCTAGACAAAAGATATAAGGTTGAAAACGTCCACTCCTTTCCTTTCTTTCCGATTTTATCAAAATATTCCCAGTTCCAATTTAGAAAAAGGAAATCTCAACGTTGGATTATTATCTAATCTAAATATAAATAAAATTGAAATCATAATTCAAAAATAAATTAAAAGAATTTATACTTACATTTTTCCTCTTTTAATTCACTCCTATAAAACACGAGTATATTGTTGCACTCACTTTCAAAGAATGATATAATTGCTTGTTGTCAAAAGGCCGAGTTGACGCAAATTTTCAAATTTGAAATAAAAGAATTATAAATAAAACTAGACATCTGAATGTCAAAGTGTCAAAGATAGTTTATTAAAGAAGGAATAAAAATGTCAAAACTTGAAATATCTCTAAATATTTTATGTTAAATGTCAAACTTGAATACCCTTGAAATATTCTATGTTAAGTGTCAAACTTAAAACCCTTGAAATATTCTATGTTAAGTGTCAAACTTGAGAACCCTTGAAATATTCTATGTTAAGTGTCAAACTTGAAAACCCTTGAAATATTCTATGTTAAGTGTCAACCTTGAAAACCCTTGAAATATTCTATGTTAAGTGTCAAACTTAAAAACCCTTGAAATATCCTATGTTAAGTGTCAAAACTTGAAAACCCTTGAAATATTCTATGTTAAGTGTCAAAACTTGAAAACCCTTGAAATATTCTATGTTAAGTGTCAAACTTGAAAACCCTTGAAATATTCTATGTTAAGTGTCAAACTTAAAAACCCTTGAAATATTCTATGTTAAGTGTCAAAACTTGAAAACCCTTGAAATATTCTATGTTAAGTGTCAAACTTGAAAACCCTTGGAATATTCTATGTTGTAATATTACACAAAAGGGAAATCACTCAAAAGTAAAATCTAAGTAGAACACTTTAGTTTCTCAAACTTAAATAACGCAACACTACACTTGCACGATATCTCCAGCTCAACGTTAGGTTCGGGAACCGTTGCTCCTGCGGAATATGACACGAAAACCAAAGGGTTCACAGGACATTACACGTACAATAATAAATTAACACAACGTTACACTAGTGGTATGTCACTCGCACAATAATAAATTCACAAAACATTACACACGCAGAATGTCACTCGCACAATAATAATTTCGCAAAACGTTAGACACACGGGATGTCACTCGCGCAATAATAAATCGCAAAATGTTGTACACGCGGATTGTCACTCGCACAATAATAATTTCGCAAAACGTTAAACACACGGGATGTCACTCGCGCAATAATAAATCGCAAAATGTTAGACACGCGAAGTGTAACACGTGTAACAAAAGGTTCACAGAACATTACATTCGCGCAACGTCATCGGCACAACGTTAGATTTGCGGAACGTCATATTCGCGGAAAATCAGTGACGGAAAAAAAACAAAAAGAAACAAACAAGAGTACTCACGGCTGCCGCTTCAAACCTGTGTTTGTTCTTTCTGAGTTCATTCCAATCGGTGTAATTGTATTTATTGCATTCATATTATAATGCCGAACTATTTCCTCTTTCAACCTGAAAACATGAACAATATTAGTATTTCCTATATAACACAAATAAAAACATAATTCTAGAAAGTTTCAATAAAACAATTTTTTTCTCAAATTCACGTATTTCAATTTCATACCACCTATCGCCCATCCTCCGCCCTACAAATCCAATTGTGTTTGGTCACCTTATAGGAGCTCCCTAGCAGCAATCTGCAGTAGAAGATATTATTCTATTCTGTTTTTCCTAGATACAAGAAAAATTATACTTATCTTTCAAATAGAATTCCACAATGCTTCCAGGAAGGTGGCGCACCTCCAGTTTGGCAGTTTTCACCATTTTTTCGACTTTGTCGAGCACTGAAAACACCTTTTTCAGTAGAATTCATTTTTCATGTTGTTTCTTCAACACCCGAAAAAATTTGACTCCCTCTTTCCTGTTCTAAAACTGTCAGAAAAACTTTCAAACCAAAAACGTCACACACATTTCAATTTTCTATGCCGCCTACAACATTTGTCGCCTTATACTTTGACATGAAGTCTTCATAAAGAAGTTCCTTACTCCAACACGGAATATAAAATCAAAATTAGGGTTCGATCGGTCAAATGGGTCAAATATTTAATGTTTTAGCAAGATAAACATTTTCAATTTTTATGTCGAACGACGTGGTTCTCTACAGTACCATGATTAGTCCATCTGGATGCTACCCAAAAGGAGGATCAAGTACCTACCTAGAATCAACCTATAGCAGTGAAGCGCCAAAATGGTAGTTGTGGTCAGCTCACACACCCAAGCCAATAGGTATTGTTGACTCCCATTATACCTGCAGATCTGCTGAAGAATTCTAGACCTTCTTGTAATGTTTTAGAGGCAAGGTTTGCACAACACAGGGCTTTTCCTGATACATATCTGGACGAGTGGGCAGTCGTTTGCCTTTGATGATAATACCTACCTACACTGAGCTGTATAATTTTGCTCTTACGTCCTCCGATGACTAATCATTTCAAAGCTTTAAACATATGCAGAAATCCGCAAATGGTGCAAACATGCTCAGTACGTGGGGACACAAAGGCACTCCTGGACAATACAGGAGTGGACAAAAAGTAAGCCCTGAGAATACTAAAAAGGTGTAAAGTGTGTGCAAAGACTATCACCAGCTCATGTTGCTCATCTAAGAGATCAACTTATTCTGGATATTCGTAACAACTGTATGGAAGACTAGTACTTCTTGATCTCTTAAATGGAAGGCAAACTGCTCCTCATTGTACCTTCCGAGGACGTGAGGAGAAAACCGCTCAGTATCTTCATTAGTGGCTTCGTGTAAATCTCATTACAGTCCTCATTATCACGAATTCCGGACTTCGAAAAGCTTGAAAAAGGGTCTGGAAGCAGCCGGTCCGTTCGCGATCGATTAGATTGCAGTAAAAGCATAATGTCTGTGTATTTGTGGCTCGGAGCCCACTTGGGGATGACGCACAAGTGTTTACCACCAGTTGCCACCGGGGAGAGTGTAAATAAAGCATCACAGACAAAGCAGGGTTATCGCATTAGAAGGTTTCCACATGTGTCGCAGGATATTGCGTTTTTTAGCATCCAGCAAGGAAATGACAGCCATACGGGGCGTTTCGTCTGCCATGTTGGGGTATGTGATAATCCCTAAGTAATGCGATTTCCCTACAATTTCTAAACCTTCTTAGGGGTTTCTTAGACTGGGCTTAGCACCTGTCCTGAGAAGAACGGTTCCTACTGACTTTTCTGTACGTTCCGGAAAAATAGCAGCGTGTGTGTTAACTACATTAGCATTACTCAGCGGTCAACGTACGAATCTCGCACATTCGCTATCAACACACTATTGTTCTATTAGTGTTATCGAAACGGCAATGTTTTGCTGGAACAATAAGTAATCAGGAAATTGTAGGTGATTGATAAGGAGCATATTGAGGACGTAATAAGGAAAAGCAAAGCAAACTGCAACTCGTTGCAAAATGTTTAACGTGTAGAAACATCCTTTTGCAATATTACTCACGTAAGTAATTCTGCAAGTTTCAAAGGAATGTCCGATAAAGTTCTACAGAAATCTATGATGTAACGTAAAAGTAGTTCAGCTGGAGGAATTTGCCCTGTAAGCAATTAAGTACGTGCAAATGCATCGACCGGTCGTTAATGCTGAAAACTGCAACGTCGGGAATGTGCAATAAAATGCACCTAGAGTCCATGCCACGAATGAACTATTACCTATCAAGTAGTAGGTACATACTGTTGGATACGAAAATAAACTAGGCAATAAACTTTTCTACGGGATTCCTTACGTGTTGTGGCCTCTATAGAGGAATGAAACGTCCGAAAAGTAAATATATGATGATGCTTTTCTGAATTTTGCCCCTGCTGAAACTCAACATGTTTTCCAAGAGGTAGGCGTTTATATTCCTTAACTATACTTACCTACTAACATTTTGATAACAAAGTAAAGCATCAAGCAAGACTCATGAGTCTGCAATGTGTCACAGGCCTCATCCACTAATACTCAGTACAGGAAATAAATTGCCGCCATTTATGCATTTACAAGCACACTCATTCAATAAAAAGATTATCTTGGTATGTGCTATGTTGTTAGGTCTAACGATGCTGTTGCTTTATCTACCCGTCGTCAGATATTTTTCTACATACCAAGTTGGTCCTTATTGAAGTTCCTTAGCCACAAAGCAACAGGGTTCAGTTTTGAATCCATCAGCAGCACTCGAATAAACCCTGGATTAACTTGCTTGCTTGAGAGGGTCCAATAACTTGAACGAAGAGATAACACGATCATTAAAATTCTTTGACAAACTTGATACCGACCGAAACAGGGATATCAAAATACTTTTACGTGTTGCTTCTGGGGTCGGCGTACGACCTAATGGACCCTGGCTGGTGTAGTTTTATTAAATTAACTAAATAGGTCTCTGATATGGTTCAGATACTTGATCAAATAAACAAAAACAACAGTCTTAATCAGGTTAGAAGTTTCTATACCAGTAACAATGTATGTAAGTAGGTGAGTACTGTTATCCACATTATGAGCAGCAGCTGACGTCAGCTGCGAGTGACATCGCCACCGTCAGCCGAAATTGGCAATCCAAGAATTCAGGTTAACGTACGAGTTCATTAACTTCTTTGTTTTGTTTCAGTTCGTGACTCTATGAAATAGTACCGCAGTCACGGAACACAGTAACGATATGTTCGACCTCCGCCAGTACAGTTACTGCAATGTTTACAGAGGATATAACAATAATTCATGAATTGAATTTATTGTCACTATTGCCTGTGCCCATAAACTTAGCGGCGTTTTATTATCTCCACCGAGGGTCTTACGTCTGGGATTGTTATGTGCCTCGAGATCGAGTTGAGATGCTTCTCCGCGAGTGGTCCATTTGATGGATTGATGAAAGCTTTGAGATGGATGCATGACTTAACGAGTTTCTCGGGAATGGCATTTCAGATTTCTCTAATACCGTGTTGGCGGCGCTCGATGTTGAGTTTGTTTGCTTAAGCTAAATTTGTACGGCATCGATTGGCCGCATTTTAGCACGCGCAGCTTAATCCCGGGCTATTAACGCGAACGCGTAAACACGCGAGAGTTTATTACTTAGAAAATTTCTTGCGAAGTTTGCACTTTGATGGTCGCACGACGGGAACCGCGGGAAAGCTCTTTAGGCTAAACGTTCAACCGCATGATTTGTTTTACGATCTATTGCAGATAGTATCTTTACAATGTTCGGTTACAGTTAGTTTGCCGAGATCGTGCTCGGTGTAGTGCTAAAATATTTGAGCGTGATCCCGTTACTCGACTGCGAGCTAGCAGATCCGCTTTACCAGTGGTAGTCAACCAATTCAACCATCTATTGGATCAAAGACCCAATCTGTATCATTATGTCAATAAGCATTACCAACAACGGTCCAAGAGGACATCAAAGTCTTGTAACTGTACAGCCACGGTTTCATATCAAGTAGCATGGATCGATCTTTACATTTTATAAGTAGGTAACTATGCAGAGCTCTAACAATAAAGTTCGGGAGATATGCATGTACTGTATCTACTTAATAATTTTCAATTTTAAGTACCTAACGGGCTAACTAATGTTTTGATAATTTGATGGTCAATACTTTGATATGAGCAATAGCTTCATCATCGTATAGTTAAAATTAAATTCCTATTGTAATATGGAATAACCAAAGTAATAAGTTGTAAATGACTTCTTCTAGATGTCGCTATTTGGCAGTGTCGGCCGAGACGCCCCGGAAGCTCAGTTGGCAGCAATACATTTATAAGTATAAGCAGTAGCTCCGTCTTAGGTAGGTATGGTTTAAATTCCTACTGTATATGTTATGGACTAACCAAGCAAGGAAATAAGTAAAAAAAAATCTTCTTCTAACTAGATGTCGCTAAAGCGTCGCTATGAGACGAGAATCAAAACATTGAAAATTAGACTTTTGTTGCAAAACATTAAGTTTGGCAACCGTTGCTCTAGATGTTCCAGTCGTGGTCGCGAGTCGGCACCTTTGTGCATTGACCCGTACAACGTACAAGGCAGTGGACTGGACGAAGGTAGGTACTACAGTACCACAAGTAGTTACCTACAACCAGCACCATCCGGCTCCAGCCTTCCTACACTTTGTTCTCCTTACCGATAATTTATCGTTCCACTCCCAACAAACAAACATTATATTCGATTCTCATTTGATTCTAATGCTCGCTTTGTATTGTGTGTGTGGTAAAGACAAAGACTAAGCGTAAACGCTTTGATTCGACAAAACAAAGAACAAGGCTCTTTATAAGAACTATCTATCTGTTTGAACACAAATTATTCAATTGGTGCAAGCGAGGAGTTAAGAGAAGCATAGCCGCATTCGAAAATTCTGCTTTTATTTTGCCAAGTGCCTAGTTTGTGGGAGTCTCAAGGGCCACTCAGAGTGCACATTCCATATGAGACAAAAGTAATGTGGGAACGAACATTCCTTCGCATTTAAAGCGAACGACCACTCAAATAGATTCGAGTGTCGTCATGTTCGTTGGCAAGGATGGCTGTTGTCGAGTCATATTGCACTTCGGTGCAACGCACTAGATCTTGGCGGAATTTCAAAGGAAAATTGCAGTTTTCTGCAGGCAGATTAGATTAGGTCACGCTGATCTGATGCCTCAAAAGAGGCAACAAACTACATAAAGGAAGAAGAAAATATTGTTTTTCTTCCTTTCTGAAAGATAAGAAGGAAGGAAGTCGTCTAAATATTTTGTTTGTGTTTATAGAATAAACCATGACTCATGTATTTTTTTCCCATAGCGTTAATAGCCAAAAACTTTGAACAAAAAAGTATAATTTAATCCGGAGGAGTGTGAATCATCTATGTATTTCACCATCCAACAATAAAAAAAGGAAATCTAAGTCGTGGATTCTCAAATAACGTTTATAGAGGTTACATTTTGTAAGACCTGTAGGTAATCTGCTAAATCCATCAGATATTTTGCATCTTTGAACTGCGTTACAACGGTCAAGATATCAAGATGGCTTTAAATCTGGCGCAGTCGCACTTTCAACGGTTTATCTTAATAAAACCTCAATAAGAAGCCGTGGCCAAGCATTGGTTAAAGGTCATATAGATGAAGTTACCATTATCGACACGATGAAGAAGAATAAGAAGCCAAGCTCCTGTCTCTTGAACCACACCCTGGAACCACCAAAGTGCGGTCCACATTCCTCGGCGCCCGTCCTCGCCATAAACGGCATCTGTCGTCTTGCAAGTGCCTGGCTGGCAGCGCAGGCGCATGCGAACGCACCACTCGAACGATTCGCACACGGCCTGTATGGGAACACCAAGTTTTTTCAAACGATCTCACAAGGAGCTGATGTAAGGACTCCGGAGCTATGAGGAGATAATTCAGATTTATATAATTCCTATAAAAAATGTGATAGACATGGATTGTGGTAAGTGTTATGTGTTACTTCATCGCAGGTTGTAAAATATTCAGCTGGCAGACGTTGACAAGGCTAACTTATAGGAACATAGCGGTATCTTTTTCTGGAATTTACACAAGAATCTCGATCTTACTTATTTTACCTTTTGTCTATAACTAAGTACCAACTTAGATAGTTGTTGCTACGGTACCTTTGTCCAGATAACTTACCCAACTGTACTGAAATGCCCAACGTTCTGCAAATATATTGCAGTATTGTGCAGAAATCGGCAAGGGGGCAACCTGCCAAACCAGCCTGCACATAAACTGTACAGCTTGTATGAATAATAAGGATTATTACTTGTTTCCGTGCCAGCCTCACGAGTTTAGTCTTTAGATAATCAGACGGGTTGCATTTATACGACTGCAATCCAATTTAATAGGAGTTCGAAGGTAAGGAAGCCGTAAAAAGCGTCAGCACAACACTAATTGCATACTGAATAACTAACATTTACCTCTATGATCGTGTGCAGATTTCCAAAGAGACAGTCAAGAAAACATAAGGAAATAGCGATATAGAAACCTTACCTATAACTACAGTACGCGTGCGAGTTCATGACCATTCTGAAATATACGCTTTCTTGTCGCACAAGCCAGTACCACGGCGAGTATGACAAGGAGGCACATATTTCAGGATACGTCTCGCGCGTACTTAGGTACCTGCATGAAGGGACATCTTATTGTGATGGATAGGTACGGTCAGCTGCCTTTACCCTTTCTTTGCAATAAGTGTAAAAGCACGATGCACTAACAGGACAAAACTAACAACAACTGTAAGGAGATGCCCCTCAACTGCTGGAAAAGGGTAGTCGGTCTGCAGCCAACAGTCCAGTGTCCCAATGTATTCCACTGACATCAGTGCAAGGGTTGGCGACGGATGGGTCAACGAAACACCAGTGCTGTTGGTTTTTTAGACCAGTGAACTACACGTGCAGTTGTACAATGCAGCTCGTTTCTACAGAACCTGCTGAGTTCGCTGCAACGGTCGGATCATGTAGCCGCCGGCCGGCCGGGTCAGTGTAACGTGACCGCTGAATTCCAAACGCGACGACCGTGGGACCACACCAACGAACAAACTGGTACCTTTGTAAGTACTTACTTTAATTACTATTATCAAGGTACTTAGTATAAACGTGGTAGGAACTACCTACCCTTAGGACTACGTTAGGTAGGTACCTACTATACGATAGCGTTATCCATGCAGATCGTTTTCTATGCTAGAGTGGTTTTCTAACCTGCAGACGGCTTTACTTACATTTTTCTTTTCTGTCCGTTACACAAAAGGTATTCAAATATTATGTGTGTATATAGGTACTTAGTACCAGGTTCGTCCTATCAAAATTATTTGTACTTAGAACTAAGTACAGATTATCTATAAATAGGTCCTTGCTAAAACATCGTTGCCTTTTTGTGAAAAACTTTCTATCAATTTCCATGAAGGGGTGTTTTACAAATGGGGCGCCTTAAAATCACATTTATCTTGCTTTTATCTCCAAAATCCTTTCTCCCCGAATAGAACTCGTTTCCAAAGTCAAGCGTTTGTTGTTCACCCTAAAGCACGCAGTAGATAATAGTGAGAACGTGAGAACTCGCCAGGTTTATCTGTGCTGTAACTTACAGGTTGTATGATAATTGTATTAAATCTACTAAAATTGACGTTTAATTCGAACTTGGATATAATTCTTGGTTCTAGCTGTAAGCCCTGGCACTCTATCACAAATTATTGAACTGAGCAAACCTATGTAAGTTCCAATATCCGGCTCGAAGGACCATCCCATAAAATTAAGTTCCATTCATGATTTATGTGCGATCAAACGAGACCGAATTAACCCCAGATCATGTCCGATGCCATACCTCCATGTTCTTCGAGGAATAGTCGAACTAAGAGGGGCAATTTCGCTGTAATATCAAACAATTTGTCTTGCCTCTTGCCGGCACAAGTGACTCGCCTGGATTGTGCTGCGCTGTAAGTACGCAGATGCTTCGCTGACTTCACAGACTAGATATTTCTAGACTTATGCCCTGGAAATGTGTTTTTGTTATCTATAAGTTGACGACTTTTTTATTACTTGCAAATGCACCAGGCAATTAAGCACGAAGTACTTAACTTATTTTGACGACATAGACCTACCTACCTAATAAAATGTTCTTCATCAATTATCAATCGATTACAATATCCATTGCTGAAGGGAACATTATTCTCCTGGAGTAGGTATATCCATAATCGCCTTATCTCCAACCGAAGGAAGATTAGATATGTAGTATGGGGTGATGCCATCTCAACCCCTTAGGTACGTACCACGCCAAAATCTCACATTACCATCACTGCTTTGTCTTTAAGCATTCCGTTCTGTGCCTACTTTGCAATCGCTGCGTTCTGTACCGTTACCGCGAGGAATGGGACCATCATTGCGCCCACCATCACTTTTTATGCACATAACAGACCAGCAATATGCCACGAATGTACATCAAGCCCACAAACGGCCTTGCTACGAATTAAAATGCCGTATTGAGGTGTAGGTAGCAGCTCAAGCAGCTCGTGGGATAGCTTACAGCAATTTAAGGTTAATTGTAAGGAGCATACTTATCCTCTTACCTACTTAGGTATGTAGTTCTACAGCTACGTTGACTTTTTTGCTGTAAGGGAGCACTTAGATACTTTGCAGCTTGACGTCCTTTGCTGGGTGCACTTACTTTGTTACAGAAGCTACCTAGACGAGTTTGCCAATAAGAAGTCCTTCTATGACAATCTGATAAGCATTTGTAGTCTTATACGATCCCACGACTTCGTGCCTCTGTGGATTCCTTTCCCATCAATTTAGGCATGCATCAAGTGAACGGTGCTCGTGATTCGCCACACACGATATAACGACCAATAACTTTATAACTCGGCTTTATAGACAGTAATTTGTTGCTTCATACTTAGGCTGGGAATTTGATAGCTAGCAGTCGAGAGTCACAACGCAACGCAAAGCTATCACAGTTATATTGCTGTAAACTTTGATATCTAAGGCCGACTTTCAGAAAACAGCATTCATCATATCATCTATGTAGCTTCAATAAGACGCCATTGAGGACTCCCATAAGGAAATAATATGACATGACATGATGGTAGGGACATGTATGAGGAAACGTTTATCATTGTGTCGCATGTAGCTAATTAATATTTTATTTAGGTACACCTGCTAGTCACGCAGCCAGACAATGGCAGGTGACAATCGTTAATTCGTGCGCACGCGCGCGTTGGCTAAGCAATAGCTTATAGCCTTTCAATTGTTTTAATAGAACATGCCTCAAGCTTAACGGCTACAACTGCAACGGTCTTAGTATTACCCAATTCTAAAGAATTGATACCAGTTTTGGTTCTGAATGCTGTTTAAGAACGCATATATAGTCAACAAGGCCATCAAGAGAAGATTTACACAGTTCTAAAAGTGGATTGGGTACGCTCGCGTTATTATTCAAATTTCTCAATTCAGCACCCATCTGCGACCCAATTCTTGTTCTAAAAGGAGCTTCTTACAAAAACATTGAATTAACCTATGAATGGAAACTGGATTGAATAAATTAATACGTAATTCGGTACGGGCCCTGAATTAGGGAGGCGAATAATAGATGGCGAAAAATCTAAATAATATCAAGTATGTGGCCCCCTCTAATTGCGCAACGTGTGTCGAACAAGTCCCAACACGACCAGCCAGATGTATTATATAAATCAGCATCCTTTCAAATATATCACGAATTATTTGGGGTCCGGTAAACAGGATAAAGGCATTCTTCAAGAGCTTACCGAACATGGAAGAAACGTAAAAAGTCGATCAAAATAGCAAGATGGATTAAAATTCCTTGAACGAACGTGAATCTATGGAATAGTTCTGATTTCACACCCACGTTAGTTGTTGAGGCGTATTAGATCATGGTAGAGTGAGCAAGCAACGCAGAAGCATATCGCATGTAGGTAGGCGTGTACTTACCTACCTGCTTCACTATTTTGTTTACTCAACCATGTCACAATTTACGGTCTGCTTACCTAATACTAGGTAAACCACGTTACTTACCTAACATCCAAACGATAATTTACATGCATATTCACATAAAGAACCATATTTTTCAAAATGTCGCCGAATGGAAGCGAACGACCTCCCCTCGTGTCGTCTCAAAAACCCGATGTTGTTTTTTTCGTAACCATATGCAGAACCAATAATAAGAAGTGGTGATCTCATGGCGCCTTCGTCATACTGCGGAGTGTGTGGATTCAGTCACGATACCGAAATAACCTAATGTTCAATGTTCAAGCACGTTTGAGCTCCTCCCGAAATGGAGAGCCGAGAGTCAGACTGTATGTGGGCGGAAATATAGGCCAATTCCAATAACCAACCATCTGTAGGTGTTCTATCTTTATGGCCACTTACTTTAAGAGCTTCTATTGGAAACTGATACGGGAATAACTCCTTGGGTTACCATACATTGTTTTGTTTCCAAATCGGAACGAACTTCAGTAGGTAATTGTTTGATACCATCGGGCAAAGGATACCTAATAAAAACTTTATCTTGCCACCCAAGGCTCAGCTGCCGCGATTACCTACCATGTGAAAAACTGATATCATCATCATGAAATTACATCAGATACTCAGTACTCATCTATAGGTAGGTAGGTTGGATGATAGATAGGTATAGCTCGCATTATTGCCCTTAGAAATGCGGCGATGATGATCGGCAGGATCGATTTGTCTCACACAGGCACGAGCGGAGCAAAAAAGGCACTCCGTATGTACCACGTGCAAGTGATTGATTCCCTTGCCACGTGTGGGGTCCAGACTGCGTTGGTCTAGAAGCTAACTTTCTGAACAATGAGCTATTTTCATCCATCACACAACAGCCACATCTTGCATCCATGGCGGTTAAGCTAAGAAAATCTTGAAGAAAGAGAAATCAATTAACAAAATTAGCTAGCCAATACGAAACAATTTCTCTATCGAATAATTTGGTTCAAAGAAACTGCATGATTCATTCCTAGACCTAGATGATGGTGTTAACAGAAGAACAGTTAAAGTTTATAGTGTTCTGTTTGTGGGTTAACGACCGCTTGCCAGACTTGGCGAGTTTTTGGCACGAGCACAGATCAGAACTCTCGCCAAAGGCGGCCGCCCGTTATGCCGAGATTTTTTCGTTATTGATTTTCGTAGACATGTAAAAATGAAAAACTTTTATTTACTTAACTACTTCTTGTTAGTTATTTAAAAAATCATTTCTTATGATTATGAATGATATATGTTTATACCTGCTTTATATTAATTGTCTCTAAATAATGTGGGTGGTTTGTGCATAATGGAATCAGAGCTTTACGAGCGTTTACAAAGTCATATCAAAGGTTTGCAATTTCATCCGTGGAACAATATAAAACATCGTCCAAGTATAGAGCAGTTTTATTCAACAACGCTCTCAACTTACGTAACTACCTACCCCACGCTATTATTATGTAACCAACCTATTTATGTACCTATATGAAAACCTATAAGTAGGTACCGTATCTATGACATACATAACCACATACATTTTGTCACAGTTCATAACCGATACGGAATCAAAGTGGGACATCGGCACGTTAGTTAGTGACTGTAACCGTAACCGCTTACTGGTTACCACGCCTGCAGATACCAGCTGGCTGATAAACTGATAAGTACTGCACAGGAAATACCTTCCGGGTGGGGCTTTGGCTAAATTGTTCGCCACATGACGAATGACATGCCAGTATTTGAAGAGGTTCGACCGTTACTTGAAAGAAGCCTTTCTTGCGAACTGAGTCATTCTGTCTTTTACCTTTTCGAAGATTTGTATTTTATCCATCCAATGCATATTGTTGAAGACATTTTGTAGTCTCTGGCGCTAGAAGTCTTTATCAGCGACGATAACAGAAACTAATAGGGTATCTGGAGATTTCTGGCGCTTACGAAACGATAAGGGGGTTGTGTCAACTACAAGTAGTTAGCGGCCAGACATTGTACCATCGAATACCGTGTACTTTCACAGAAAATACCCGAGCACCATTTTACTGTCGGCGTGCAGTTGTGGAAACGGCAATTGGCAGGCCTGCAATCTCCCGATCTGACAGCATAATGGCGACGCAAGTGCACTTTGGCAAATACCGCTGCTCCGGATACTTTTCGAAATACTCGCGGGAGTCCTGTAGTTGTTCCTACCTCGTTAAAGTTCTGCGATTCGGTCGATTCAAAAATCTTTGTGCTATAAAACTTAAACCTTCTTCTACCTTAATGAACCCATCTATAAACCTATCCATTCCATTTTCCGTTTAGTTAGATCCCCTGCTCTTACCACCTACAGTGTGCCCGTTCTGCAAATGACGATTCTAACTTCTCAAACCGACGTTTCCATAAACGAAGTACCTATTGCACTTGATTTTATTATTATTATTACAGTGGTCTCCTTAATTCCAAAGTATGACCATATTAGTCGAGATTAAGGCTATCAGACCGGCGTCATTAAGGTGACTTAGTACGCGGTGCATGGGTGCATCGAGTGTGGGCGAGGATCAGATCTGAGTCACTATTCTAATGCACCATTGCGTGGGGACACCGCCTCTAACTTATTGCGTATTTAAACGTTTATGGCATTCCGACGTTTGGTCCAACGTAATTGAAAATTCCTTAGGTAAATCTTCAAGGGGAACGAACAAAGCATGATCATGAATTTTAAACAGTTTCTATCTTTGACTAGGCATACCAGTTTAATTGATAGTGTTTGATTCCGAAGCTGATCTTAGCGCAGTGGAAGCAAGTTAAAGTTATCTTAAAATCTAAAACTAAATGGTCGATCAGCCTCGGAACAACATTTGACTACGATTCGTAGTGCTCCTTACTATAGCTAAATAAAATAAATTTAATGAGAAAATTTTCGTTCCGGAAAATTTCCGGCCGAGAAATTTTGGGATTTGTCTGCAACGGCCCTTAATTTCCTACAATATGACTAATATTCTACCGCACTATCGCAGCTCATGTCTAAAGTATATGTACCAAGTTCCGGTTGTACTAAAGGTCATCAGGGTGGTGACCTCCACGTAATGTTGCTAAATCACTGCAATCAACGTACTTATACAGAACCTAACAGCGAATTGCTTACCGTGCGAATTATGACGCCGTTTCTTTGTGAGTCTAGGTATGACAGGAATCAGGTATCAGGATATTTGAGGAGCACAGGAATAGAGAGTAACCTAAACTCACGGCACTGGAACATCCGCTTGATCTCGAAATCCTTTACTCCAATATTCACTATAGTTCACAGTTCGACATCAAATAAAGATATCATTTAATGTTTAAATTTAATGTTTTTAACACACAAATAACAAAAGATTTCTCCACTTTTCACTATGATTTGCGACAGCAAAAGCGTTTGCTGTACAAGACGCGTAAACCAAAGAATTTCTCCCCGCATGAGAAATCCACCGAACAATTGGTAATTGTATAGGCTTAACTTCCACACTGGACAGGGAACTCTTCCCTGATGGAAAAAGCACACACGAAATAATAAAGACACCAAACTACATTAAAATATGTGCCTAACACCGGTCGCGCGAGTGACAAAAAGTGAGGTTATATTGCCGGCGGCCGCGTGATTCTCGAACGAACTGAACGAACAAAGGAAAAAATGGCGTCGGTCGACTAGCTGGCGTCAGTCGCGCGGTCCGTCAGACGAAATGGCGCGAAACAACAAAACGCGCGTATGGTACGAAACTAAACAGATAGGTTTCTCACAATTTCAGTTTGCTCAGTTTTATGATTACGACGAGACATAAAGACTTGCCAAGAAGTATTTCCAATATTAATTTTGCAAACACGATCTTCGATACAGGTTTTTGAAATCCCTCGAATCACTCGTTACTCGCTTATTTATTGCAGAGTGGTCTGAGTGGTGTTGGTGCCGCGGGCGCAGGCTCCCTTGTAATCCTAATTTTATTACAACCTGCGATGTTCAAAGCCATTCAACCGTTCAACCGTGTTATATAAAGTGCTAGGAATTGTTAAACTAATTTGCTAGTTGCGAACCTTGTCGTGGGCTCGAGTAGTTGTGATTTCCTGTTATTATTGAGTGGCAAGTCAAGTCACTCGGCGCACCATGGGAACTCGAAAGCCTTCGCTAGCTCACGGAAGTCACATCAAACACAATTAAGTTTCAATTTTCCTTCAATAGACTTTTTAAGGTGGGAATCTTTGATTGCACCATCACGTAGGTACCTTTAATATAATCGCGTATGTATAAGTAGTTATTGAAGCGGAAAACTCGAAGTTTGTTTCGTCTTGGACCTCATTTTGATGGAATCGGCCGAAAGCACCTCTTCTCAACTTCTCAAAGTTCAAAATGCAGCCTTCTGCCAGCTATACCAAGAATTCGGTATCGGCGATCTCCCCGACTCTATTTCTGATGCTAACGATCCTGATGTAACTGTTAAGGTGGTTCAGGGTACTTGTTTCCAAGTGAGCTCACGTGAACTGGTCCGGGGTAAAAACTCGATCTTCCCGAGAGCGGCGGCGGCGCAGGCGCAGACCAAAAAGTCGCCGCATTCCATTGTTGATTGGAAACGAGTCGCGGTCGCGCGCTCCAATGGGAAAAGTCGCAGCTCCAGGTTTATGAAGTGCGTGGAGCTGGCATCTAATAAATCTTGCTCTTGAACTATCTATGAAAGTCCTTTGTTCTTGGTTACGTAGTTTTCTGCCTTTGAAATGATTTGTGTCTTCGCTTCTCTTAGATCAGAGAGATATATTTTATTTATCGGGTTCTCGTTCGACGTTTTAAGGCTAGGTATTTAGGATTTTTTGGGTCTTTTCAGTACAATTTGGAACTAAGTATTACCTACGGAGATTTGGAGACTTATTCTATGCTTCTGCATACTTAGCGCTCCCACTAATTATCTGTTACTTAATACTGAAAGGCACACCGCTCTCACACCTTGATATTTAGCATGATATTTAGTGGGTAATTATTTCCTTGTGCCCTGTGACATTATAATATCAGGTCGTGTCCACGGTATCGTGGTTGTGTGTGGTGCGGCTGCAGCGACCCAGTGCAGGGCGTAATGCGGTGCAATCACCGGCGTTCCCGTGAGAACGCGGCCCGGCTGCAGTGTTGCCAATCGGGAGGATACTAATACCTACTAATACTATATTTCTTTTCTTTTTTCTAACTGACCATATGATTTCAGCCCCGGGGCTACTAAATCTACATCTAGCCGGTTTTTATTTACTTGTGCCCTGTGACATTATAATATCGGGTCGTGTCCACGGTATCGTGGTTGTGTGTGGTGCGGCTGCAGCGACCCAGTGCAGGGCGTAATGCGGTGCAATCACCGGCGTTCCCGTGAGAACGCGGCCCGGCTGCAGTGTTGCCAATCGGGAGGAACTAATACCTACTAATACTATATTTCTTTTCTTTTTTCTAACTGACCGTACGATTTCAGCCCCGGGGCTACTAAATCTATATCTAGCCGGTTTTTATTTCCTTGTGCCCTGTGACATTATAATATCAGGTCGTGTCCACGGTATCGTGGTTGTGTGTGGTGCGGCTGCAGCGACCCAGTGCAGGGCGTAATGCGGTGCAATCACCGGCGTTCCCGTGAGAACGCGGCCCGGCTGCGGTGTGGCCAATCGGGAGGAAACTAATATCTACTACTTACTACTAAATCTCTTTTTTCTAACTGACCCTACGATTTCAGCCCCGGAGCTACTAAATCTACATCTAGCCGGTAATTATTTCCTTGTGCCCTGTGACATTATAATATCAGGTCGTGTCCACGGTATCGTGGTTGTGTGTGGTGCGGCTGCAGCGACCCAGTGCAGGGCGTAATGCGGTGCAATCACCGGCGTTCCCGTGAGAACGCGGCTCGACTGCAGTGTTGCCAATGGGGGGGAAACTAATACCTACTACTACTAGTATATTTCTTTTCTTTTTTCTAACTGACCCTACGATTTCAGCCCCGGGGCTACTAAATCTACACGTAGCTGGTTGGTGAGGAGCAGACGGCTCACCTCTACTACTACATCATCCACAACAACTGTTAGACTTCTCATCACGCTTGGCAGGCGGATTGGCGAACGCAGTGCTAGATTATCATTGTGACATTATAATATCAGGTCGTGTCCACGGTATCGTGGTTGTGTGTGGTGCGGCTGCAGCGACCCAGTGCAGGGCGTAATGCGGTGCAATCACCGGCGTTCCCGTGAGAACGCGGCCCGGCTGCAGTGTTGCCAATTGGGAGGATAATAATTCCTACTACTACTATATTTCTTTTGTTTTTTTCAAACTGACCCTACGATTTCAGCCCCGGGGCAGCAAAATTTACACCTAGCTGGTTGGTGGGGAGCAGAAGGCTCACCTCTATTACTACATCAGCCACAACAACAGTTAGACTTCTCGCCAAGCGTGGCAAGCGGATTGGCGAGCGCTGTGCAAGGTGTTGCAAATATTCACAGGCAATGCTCGAAGCTTATTGCAGATGGCAGCAGGTGTGACTGTGCTTCTATGTGGCTTCTAGGCACCAATAAAAAGTAACTGAACTTTGACACATTTTCGACCAATCACAGAAAAAGACACAGTCCGGACTGACGCCATTACTTTTCCTATTACTACTGTGTTACTACCTCATTTATGAACTTCAAAAGATAGATTTTCATCGTGAAGCTGACTTATTTTCTAGTAGGTAGAGTCTATTCTAGCTCTAGATTTGTGAAATTACCTGAGGAATGACATGATTTTCTTTAACGATAATTATTAAACATATTTTTTTTGTGATAATTGGGAATTCTTATTTTTATCTATCTAATCTGGCAAATAATGAGGCTATGAGTTGGCAACACCGTTGTGCGCCCGCGCAGCGCGGTCACATGCCTGAGCCTTCGATAATATTGCCAAGTTCCTAACTGCCATAGTATGTGCATTCAGTTTAGCAATGTTCTGTTTTATTACTACAATTACTTATTTACCTTCTCTAGGTTTATTTGGCACAAGACAATATACCTTGGTTCTAAAATGGATCCTTTCTTTCTCTTCATCTCCTAACAACTTTTCTGACTCAATCGTCCCTTCTCTTAAAAGTTTTAAGATTAGCAGGTTTGCCATTTTTCTGTGACTGACCCTCATTTGAATAAAGTTTTTTTTGGCTTCATTCCCCAACCAAACAGATAGGTATAAGTAGGCAGGTAAGAACCTAAATGTGTACGTGCAAAATGTGGCGCGTAAATACCTAGCTGGCCTTAGATTACTTTTATCAATGTGATATAATATCTAAATGCGGTATTAAAAGTGTTGTTATCATTTATCTATCAGGATAGGGGTACATGATAATGATAAGCTGATAAACAAACTCGTCTTTATACGATTCAAACTCAATTCTAATACTTATTATTACTCAATTCTAATTTATCATTATATCTTATCTACCATGATAGGGGTAGGAACATGATTGTAATAAGCTGATAAAACGAGCTCGTCTTTATACGATTCAAACTTGTCTTCATGGGAATCAAACTCGTCTTTATGCGATTCAAACTCGTCTTAATGCAATTCAAACTCGTCTCTATGCTATTTAAACTCGCCTTTATGCGGTTCAAACTCGTCTTCATGCGATCCAAACTCGTCTTTACGCGGTTCAAACTCGTCTTTATGCGATTCAAACTTGTATTTATGCTTTATTGACCACTTCATTTACTTATCTATCATGATAGGAGAATAATGATTGATTAAACAAACTCGTCTTTATGCGATTCAAGTTTTGACTTTCAGATAGGTGTGTAAGTCTATGATATTCAGTATGTTTTTATTGCTATTTTAAAAGTAAGTACAAGGTTGGGGTTGGTCGTTTCTATAGCCTGAGGCTGAGACAGCTAGACCAAACCAAATCCCAAAGCTATGAGATGTTTTGCGTTTGCGTGTGCTCCTGACAGCTTGTAGGTACTTAGGTATAGAAAGTACCGGGAGTAACGGAAAGGGTATAACAAGCCGAAAGGAGGTCAAGGTACTCATGAAACTGAACAACTTTCCCCATGGAACATGGGTCGAAATATGAAAAAAAAATTTGGACCTCCCATACAAAATCGCCGATCAGCTTCTTGATTTACTATGGGAGGTCCAAATTTTTTTTTCATGTTTCGACCCATGTTCCATGGGGAAAGTTGTTCAGTTTCATGAGTACCTTGACCTCCTTTCGGCTTGTTATACCCTTTCCGTTACTCCCTGTATATTTTTGTAACCTCATTTAGACTGCTATCTTTTCCAGGAAAAACAAATTAAAACGTTATCCACACCACACCAACACTAACATAAAGCTGACGATAACATTTTTAATACCTTTTTAATTAATGCGTTTTGTGTATCAATAACAAACACCAGTGACGTACTGATAATTTATTAGAAGTATTTAACGTGCGTACACAATGTTAATGGCTAGAGAATGCGGTTCCGGCCGACAGCCCGGTTTTCCTGGGCTATTAACTAATTTAAGTTTAACGAGTATAGCCGATGCGATAGCAGTCATTTAGGGCGAGTCGATGTCCCTTAATCGCTTGAAGGACGGACACCAGCATTCCTGCGCAGCAAGGGTTCGGTCTCGCTTCGTTGGACTTGGACACCTTTTTTACATCGTACAAGCTTGTATTTTTTCCCAGCACCTAATCAAGTAGCCTTCTCTTGGCAGGTTGAACAGGATACACGTTTTTGCCGGTCAACAAGTTTGTAGTTCTTCTACACTTAGTCAGGGTTTAATAAAATTGTCTTCAGTTTTTCACACGTTGAACAAAGCGTTCGTAACAAAGGCTTGCTCACAGCAGCTTCCATTCCTCTTACTTTTGTGTTGGGTAAATTAAATTGGTGCTCATTTAGAGGCCTTGATATTTAAATCCACCTGATAGGAAAGGGAATCGTGAACATTGCCCTTTGTAAGTGGAGCGTTTTATTGCTATTGTAAAATCTTGGTAAAGTCCGGTATCAGCTAGAAGGCGAACAAGCGGCCCCATAGCTTTGGCGAGAAACATACCCTAACGCCTGCTTGTGCGTTATTTTTGCGCAGCGAGCGCTATATGTTGCGTTTGAAAAATATGATTTTCCACCTTATTTTCATATTAATACGGTTGATATCAAACGGTTTGACAGACACATCCACTAGACAGTTTGACATAAACCATTTTTGTATGAGAGCTAAAAATTCGTATTGCCCAAAACTCCTACTGCGCAAAAATAACGCACAAACGGACGTTACGTGTCTCGCCTTTGCAGAATTTAGTCCGATGGTAAAATTGCTCAGATAAGCTCTTTGAAGGAAACCGACTAGCCGACTAATATCAATTTCTTGTAAGCAGCTAAGTTACTGCGTAGGAAAGGGAAAATGACTTTTTCTCCTGCCTTTCCACGTCACCTTATCGACGACCCATGGGAAAGTTCCACGCGCATTGCACAATTGCAGTAAAAACTCGTGTGAAAATAGCGAACAATATCTACTGTGACTTCGTTCAAAGAAGCGGTTCATTGAAGCCTATCATATCGCCAGAAAGCGAAGATCTCCCCTGCCCCTTGGGTCGCAAGCACTCCTCGCCTATGAATAGGCAAACGTGAGGGCTTTGACGGGTCTCGGTGAACTAGTCGAGTAATGCACATGCTGCATCCATTGAGGTCCTTTCACACGGTCAAAGGCGACAAAAAATAATACAAAAACCGTTACGCTCTAAAAAGTGTTCCCATAACTCATGAACATGAATTTCTCATTGACGAATCTTTGGTGGCATATGTGATATCTTGGGTTTTATTGTAAACAAGTGTAAAACAATCTTTTGAAAGGCTAAACGCGTAAAAAAGGGTTGAAAAAATGAAGGTAGTCTGATTGATTGATCATTCTTATCCCGAGAGATAACTGTACAAGCGCTGATAAGGTTGACGTGACCGATTTCTATTTTATTTAGGTATAGGTACACTTACTTATCTGGTATGTTTGTTTGCATGTTCATATTTGAAAATCGTAATTTTGTAGCATTTTTTTTTCTTTTACACAAACAGGCTTGGAATAGCATCACTCCATATCTTTTCCGTGGGTATCGTAAGAGGCCAGCCGTTGAAGCCTGAGAGTTGATTGCAATTTCAGGCGATAGGCTGACAACATGTCACTATGTAGGTATGGTGATACACAGTCTTCTGAATGCGTGATATAATGTATGTAGAAACATATCTACTTTTGCTACAATGATACATATTCCTGGAAAAGCTATAACTTTGTATCCCACAATGGGAATAAGAACAGGCGCCACAGATGCGTTGCATGTGCGTGGGACCGCGCCCCAACTTCCATGAATGGACCACTGACGAGATATGGGACCATAACCATTCTCACGATTCACAGAAATAGATAAAAAAGCCATACTGTTTTTCTAAAAGACGACGCCGCGGTACAAGGAGCACTGTTGATAAGTTAAATATAACGCTGATCTTATTGTCAAAGGTTATAACCGTCTCTGATAATAACAAACGAGCACGCACATAAAGGAAACATCATACATCTATCTTCAAGACAAGTTTCCTGTCTCAACGTATCGCCAAGCAGTTTGTTTCTGTCATTCCAGAAAGGCGATTAAGCGTATTTAGCAAGTCTAGTAGGAACAGTAAGAAACAGCCTTGGTTATCTCGCGAGGAATGCGTGAGAGCGGAGTGGCGGGGTGCATTAAGCTATCACAGCATCAGCTCTCGGCCCGTCTGGTCGGCATTCCTGGCCCGGGTCCGGTGGCCGGCCCAGGAATGTCTGCAGCAACCAACCCGAGACGGAAGGAGCAGCGGCGGAAGCGGTTCATGGAACCGTTCAGAGCATTCCGAAACGTCTCTAGAACCATCGAGAGACGCAGCGAATTTGAACCAAATGCTGCAGTAGTTAGATTTGTAAAGGGTCTGGCGACGTCACGACTTATTCGAAGTTCGTAACTGTGAAATTGTACACAGAGTTCACCCCAGAACGTTCTTAAGTCCAGTTTTGAAGCTTGTTATTTTCCCCTTTGCGCCCTGTGGTTATGGTTCATTTTCATATGGAAATGCGATGGGGCTTACACCGGAGTCAGTCGAGAATGTTCCGTGCTACAGCGCGTAGCGGACGCGCTCCACTGTGCCGTGGATCCTGCGATGCACACTGTAATTTCCTAGAGCTCTTGTTTTATTAACTTTTAAAACACGATAGCCCGAAATTTAAACCCTACGATTATGTTGTCAATTCCTCAGAAAGGAAGTCTATACCCCCATTATTGACAAAAGCCCGATCTTATAAGAATTTCTGGCGCCAAACTTCATTCTTCCATTTGATACGGTCAATACCACTCATTACCTTTGTAATGCCAACCAAGCGTGTACTTTGTGTTTTGACAAGAACCGTAAATTTTCTCAAAATGGTAAACCTTTTAACGCGTGTTTGCACGGCGTAGTTTTCCTTCCCCTTTGTCAGCTTCGAACTTCGGACCTCCCGCAGCGAGCTTTACTTTCTCAGGATATTTTGTTTTGAATTCTTCAAACTGGCGTCACAAATTGTTTCACAGACGATTGTTGATTAAACAACGAGCGGGGCCCGCATGCGACGTCCTCTCAATTGTAAATGTTATTGGAAATCAATTGACGCCGAGTCAATTGACTCAACGACTTCGTTGAACGCTCATGGCCGAATATATCACTGTTACAGGCAAAACCCTTAACCAGTCAATAACGTTATTGCCTGGAAAAACCAGTCAATAACGATATTGCCTAAGGGCCTCAGTCAAAACCCTTATTGACTGGTTTTATCTATTAAAAGCAGTCAATAACGATATTGACTGACGTGCCCAGTCAAAACCCTTAATAGGTACTTCTGCCCCGGTAGCAGCAACCTAGACTGGCTGGCTGACTGTCTCGATCGCCGGTTGTTATTCCTGAGGACATGCCCAAGTCGCAGACGGCTCTTCACTATCTAATGCTGACATTAGCGTATACGTGGCTTCACCACCTAGATGTCATAGACTTCACGACGGTGGTTGTTAGGCTCCCGCCTAGTTGCTTTCTTCTAGCTGCGACCATCTAACGGTCCTGATGGTGATCTCAGACCAGCCAGGCAGTCTAGGTTGCTACCACCGGGTCGGACGTACCTATTAAGGGTTTTGAAAAAAAATCTAACGGTCCTGATGGTTACTATGCAGTAACCATTGCGTTGCGGTGAGTTTATGTGCGATGCGGCGGGTAGCACTGCGTTGCGGTGAGTTTATGTGCAGTGCGGCGGAAATCAGTGCGGTGCGGAGAGTTTCGGTGCGCGATGCGGTGGGTATCACTGGGTTGCGGTGTGTTTATGTGCAATGCGGCGGAAAGCAGTTCGGTGCGGAGAGTTTCGGTGTTCGAAGCGGCGGGTAGCACTGAATTGCGGTGAGTTTATGTGCTTTGCGGCGGAAAGCAGTGCGGTGCGGAAGTATTGTTGTGTGTTGCGGCGGGTAGCGCTGAATTGCGGTGAGTTTATGTGCTTTGCGGCGGAAAGCAGTGCGGTGCGGGACGTATTGTTGTGTGTTGCGGCGGGTAGCGCTGAATTGAGGTGAGTTTATGTGCTTTGCGGCGGAAAGCAGTGCGGTGCGGGAAGTTTTGTTGTGTGTTGCGGCGGGTAGCGCTGAATTGCGGTGAGTTTATGTGCTTTGCGGTGGAAAACAGTGCGGTGCGGAGAGTTTCGGTGTTCGATGCGGCGAGTAGCACTAATTTGCGGTGAGATTATGAGCAATGCGGCGGGTAGCACGGCGTTGCGGTGAGTTTATGTGCTATGCGGCGAAAAGCAGTGCGGTGCGGAGAGTTTCGATGTGCGATGCGGCGAGTAGCACTGATTTGCGGTGAGTTTATGTGCTATGCGGCGAAAAGCAGTGCGGTGCGGAGAGTTCGATGTGCGATGCGGCGAGTAGCACTGATTTGCGGTGAGATTATGAGCGATGTGCGGTTAGTTTAGATGCGATGCGACGGGTAGCAGTACGGTGCAGTGAGCTACGGTGCGATGCGGCGGGTAGGAGTGGTTACTGCATAGTAACCGTCAGGATCGATATATATTTTTTAAAATAAGATAGACTCGCATTTGTCTGCTATCCCACCAGCTGATAAAAGGTGTAATCCTAGTCGGCGACGCGATCCCCGGAGGTGGAATGGGGACAATCAGGTCGTGGGGCGATTGTGCACGCTCACTGAAATGCATCTTATAGAAGATAGAAGATGGAGGCAGTCAGAGTGAAAGTCTACTGTTTTGCTCGCCGGTGGCACTGAGCCCGAGTCCTCGAGTAACTACCGGGTGGTCTATGACTTCTGGGAGGGGAGGCCACGTATTTGCTGCCGTCAACATAAGTGAAGAGCCGTCTACGACTTGGGCATGTCCTTATGGAATAACAACCGGCGATCGAGACAGTAGACTTCCACTCTGGCAGCGACCATCTAACGGTTCTGATGGTGATCTAAGACCAACCAGGACATACCTATTAAGGGTTTTGACTAGGCACGTCAGTCAATAACGTTATTGACTGATTTTACTAGACAAAATCAGTCAATAAGGGTTTTGACTGAGTACCTTAGGCAATAACGTTATTGACTGGTTTTGCCAGTCATTAACGTTATTGACTGGTTAAGGGTTTTGACTGTAACATCACCATATAAACTCTCTGACCGACGGGTGTTTATTTACTGAATCAATAACTAGCAGTGGAAATTTCCCGAGACAAATGCCCGTGATGAAATGGACTGCACTCTCAAACTAATCCAATCAGACAGATAGACCGGATACTGGACATCTACGTGCCTACGCGAGCTTAGCTACGGCCTCCACACGTCTACCTACCTACTTGCAGATTATTGCAATCCAATTTTTGTTGTTTCTTGCGACTACCCCTTTTGCACCCTCAAGCAAGTTTACATACAACCGAAGCGTTTCAATGTAAATTGATAGATCTGTACTAGCGAGATATTAGCTTATGTATTTGAAGATGTTACCGCTTTGAATTTTGTAATTTTAATAACTGCTAATGAGAAGCCTGTGAGCGAGACGCCAATGAAGCGAGACCCTCCTACTTTAATTTTGGAACACTTCAAAATTCTCCAAAAATACAAGCCGCTGAGGAGTGACTTGCTTCGCTCCAAAACAGTAAAAATAAAGTGGTAAAACAGGCGCGCTAATATTATTCCGAAAATATGGTAACCACGACATAGAGGCTCAGATACATTATAAAGTGTTCTGCAAATAAGTAAGTACATATTATACGCCTAAACACGACAGATACGTTATAAAGTGTTCTGCAAATAAGTAAGAATAAATATACGGGTAAACGTGACATATGGTGTTTGTCGGTGTAATGAATCGAGGAGTGAAAGTGAGGTCGCGGCGCGGGCTGCGGCGGCGGCGCTTTCTATCCGCCATTGCAACCCGGCTTGCGAAAGCCGCTGCCACCACCACGCACCACACCACTCCTAGCCTGCCAGTTCCTTTCCAATAGAAAGCCGGTCGCTGCTGCTGCTTGAATAAGCGCGTTGAACCTTGCGATGGTTGTATAACCGAACATTGAATTGAATCAATCTAGTTGGGTTCACAATCTTGATGGCCATGGCTGACCTATCAAATCTGAAACTCAGTAGCAGGAGTCCGTCTTTAGATACGTACCTATCTAATTTCTTCTTCGACTTGCAAAGTTTTGTTGACCATGCGTTTCTTAAGACGCGAACAGAGAACGAATTTAGCCTACATTTTGTTTTTCGTGCTTCTGTCTCTTTCAGCTCTTGCGCCACCGATTTACGTGATGCATCGTGGAAAAGGGAAGTGTAGGGAGAACACCCTTATTCACTTCTACAATACATTTAAAAACACAACGTTAACCGTAAAAGCTAACATGCTGGCTGTTCCGAAGAGTGTTGAGGGACCATGGGCGAAAAATGAATTGGTCGATCAAAGCCGTCCCAGGAAACCAGCTAACTAACCTCCGCCGTTTCATTCTGCTGGCATGTGTGTTTGCACTTCGTGGACAATGGATGCGTATCATAATACTGTGAAGGTATTCTTCTGTGAAGGCGGAACAATGTCCATTGTGCGTCTCTCGCGCAGCAAAAGTACCTACTTGAAATGAGATCCTTGCAGACTGATGCGTGTGTGTCTACGCCTACACTCGACTACAAAATGGATGTGCTGTGTTGATTGATGTCTTAATTTACACAGATTTGAAATACTAAGTACATAAGATGTGCTAATGTGCTTCAAAATGTTGATCATTGAACGTCACGCACGATCTTGGCTATAATGGTAAACAGCAAATAGGTAAACTGACTTTACGAAATAATCGTGCAGACAGCACTTTTAGCTTTGTGTACTTAGGTACATAATATCGTTTTCACTCGATAATTACTAAGTAGTATCGGCAGCAGCTTGTGCTGCACTGGTTATTCTTAATAGCTGTATGAAAAACCAGTTTATTTTGATCTCTTAGTGGTAAATGCAGCTGGTGCCGATCATACCATATGGCAGGAGAAACTTGATCACTTTGCGGATTGGACAAATTGGTCAACAGAGCAAATGAGCCGACAGGTCACATGAGACTTTGCAATCACTAAAGACGTGCCAGCGTACTAATGGAGAATATTAATTACCTTGTACCTTCAATCATGGGTAACGGTCCTCCCATATTTTCCTGAAGAATTCCCCTTTTGGCGTTTTATTGACGCGCGCATTAAAAGCAATCAAAGAACTCAAATTATTATCCCAATTTATGGCAATTTCGTTTTTGAAAACTGCATGTGGTGAAGACCAGTTTGATTTTGTGGTATTAATTAACAATGCTTGTACCGAAAAAGGTCATCAATATACGTCGGTAGATAGATACTCCGTAAATTAAGCTAATCTGATATGTAAATAAGTTGCCTAATGATTTTATTATGCTAACAAAAAGTCAAATGCGACGCAGCTGATACTACGTTGTTAGAAAATTTTGTCAACAAGTATTTAGTATATTGATAATAGACTGTTTAGCAATTTAGCATTGAAAGCATATGTAGATAGTATAGTTGAAGAAGCTAAGATACTTATAGACAACAATGGCTATAACAACAAACATCATTCGCATTGTTTATTGTTTACGCCCATCATTTAACTAATTGTACTTATGTTCACTCACTAATTAAGCAAACACCATTAATTGTTATTAAAGAACAACTGAGGGGAAACCTGATCTCTTTGTTTACTAGCACACAGCAACGGACTTGATCATTCTTGACAGTTTTCTTATTAGAGCAAAATAGACTCATAAGTACCAGCAGAAACTCGACTTACTTAGAGACCAACATTTAATAGTTTTCCATAAAGTTTATGGGACTAACCAGTATAAGTAGACGCAACGTCTTTAAGCCAATGCTCTGTAAATAAGATGACGTCACCGCCAGCTTAAATTTGGCAATGAATGCCAGACGTCGACCTCCAAGCAGTCCAAAATGGCTGCGAGCCTCCGCGGGGCCTCCTCACACTGCGCAATAAGCGTGTTTACATCGCACCAGATACTTGTGAGAACAAACATGGTAGATAGGTATACATACTTACGTTTACTAGAGGAAATCGCTGACGGTCTCTTAAATGTGATGTGAATGTTGTAATAAAATTAGTGCAGGTAGATACGTAACAATCTAAACACAAGTTTTTCCTTGTATCTATAGCAATAGCAACACAAAAAGCTATCGTTAACAACTATGACTACATATTGCTATTATTATCATAACGCCACTGTTAGTCATGGTCTTCTCCTATTGTGGAATAAGGTATTTGCTACAGTAAAAGTTCCACCACCACGCAACGTTTGAGAACAGTGCAAGATGTGACGCTGCCTGTATCCTAAAGCAATCTCTTCGCTTATGGGTAGGTAAACATAGGGAGATGCTCTATAAATCCAAACAAGTTCTATTCCTATTCCACCCAACGCACTACAACGCAACACAGAGGTCCAATTGTTTGGCTTATTAGAAATATCCTGTCCACGGTCTAGTAAGAACGATGCCAGTGACGACTGACGAAGGTCACATCATAACAATAGGTCATTCAGGAGCAGGACTGACTGGTACTTCATCAGACAATAAAATTGGATGACGCGTGGGAAACTTTGTCATAGCGATTGAGCAACTTCTATGCAATAATTTTGCATAAAATATGCAGGAAAATTATTCGACGATAGAGAAAGACAACTGCATTCTGATGGATGTTTTTTTTTCTTGAATGCTGTCAGTAGGTAGGTAGCTACTCTACCTACTCAAACCAACCAACTAAATAGGTATACCCATGCCATGCCATGCCACAGGCATGCCGAGATGTCGAGTCCTGATATAAGAGTCAAAGGTTGAGTCGCCTCGTTAATCAAATTAAGAGGTTTATGATAACTTTGAATTGAACATTCTTCTATCATATACTTTCTAGAAAATCTAACATTTCAGACACCACATTCTCAATTTTACTGCAGAGATGATCATAACCGCCGCTCAATCGCCGCCGATAATTACTTCATCTATTTCTTGTGATGGTACTGAATATGATATTACTTATTACGTGGATGCAGCGCTTGCCGGCTGGCGGTTGGCGCAAACAAAGGCCCGCCATCGCCAGTAATGCCACACGCACAGCAGAGCACAGACAAAATAAAAGGAAGGCTTGAAGACTAGTCCATCGGGTCCTGGCATGCGGGCTCTGTGGTGAGAAGTGTTTACTGCTCCACTAGCACAGCAATAACCTTTCTCAAACGATTATGGGCTGAGAAAAAGTGAAATTACTTTTAACTACTTATGGAACGATCTTACTGGCCGAAGTTTAAAAACATATTAAGGGGATTAAGGTCATATTCCATTTTGAAAGCTATGAAAAAGTAAACTATGATACATATCGTAGAGATGGACATCAAATGTAAAAATCAATCAACAACCTATCTAATTGAAATCTATTCTAGGCAAGGCTAGGTAGGAAGAGGTAGGTAGGTAGGTACAAGAACATAACATTCCAATCCCATAATCCGTTCGTTTCCCATGAATAGCCCATCCCATCAGCTGCGGCCGTTCACATCCGCGTTAACCGGCCGAGATTACTAGCGAAGGGATTAGATCGGTTGAGTCAGCGCCATGGCCCAAATTCCACATACCATCCGCTCGAGACTCTAGAGACACCAGCAACGCAATACCAACCCACTCTCGGCGCTCTAAAAGCCAGATTTCCATGCAAGAAACCGTCTAAACCTCGTCTAAAGAGCCGTTGTTTCATAGCTCCACCGAACTATGTAACGTTTAGTGTTGTGTAGATAAGTACTCGCCCATGGATTCGAATACACCACAGGAATCCATGTTCCAACTCCGGCATTGCGATTTAATCAAACGTTGTTTCTCAGCCGTTCTCAGAGATGATGCAGTTTTATTCAGTTTTAACGAGCTCAGCAATTATTTTTAAAACAATCGCAGTCGTGTGGCTTTGGCAAAAGACGCTCAATCGCGATAAAAGAATTCGCTCGCCAAATGGGGAACGTTGGCAAGAAGCTGGTTGGAAGAGTGCGCCCCTATGTGTACAATAGGATGTGGCTGGCGACCTTCAGGGTTGCCTGCTCCCTGGAATGCCTTCGACTCGGATTTTTCAAGAGGCGTCTTCTACGAATTGTGCTCCGCGAACGTGCCACACACATTTTTTACAGGACCGGGGGACAGTCGTCCGCAAAACTCTAAACAGGAGAGAGCCTCTAGCTATTCTTGTTCGGAGGAATAGGTACAACTCGGAGAAACTTCATCGCATTCCGATCCTATAGCACAGCAGAAACGAATTAACGATGGTGTGCTTCCAATTAAAAATTATCGTTCATTATTGGCTATCCGACGTTTTAATAAGAATGAACGAATCGAAATTATAAAGCTTTGTTCATGGCTGTGTGGATGCTGACTGTACAAAACGTTGCTGCTCTGTTCGATCAACACATAACACGACTTGATACTAACACATTATTGGTCCAAAATTTAGATTTATTGGTTTCGAAATCATGCTGCTAAATCAAAGCAGATTTGCAATGCTATAGAGGCAGGCTGGCGCTATCAATCAATAAAAGCTAAAAAGCAGGCAGATAGGTTACTAGGTACCTTCAGTACCTACAGTAAGAGAAAAGCGGACAAAGCAGAAATCCCAGCAGCAAAACACAGAAAGTGTCGTTATTATGCATATTGATTTAGCAAAAACTGTAAGCGATTATAGCAAATAGTGTCTAAGCAATCTAACTGTTACTAACCGCTATCTACGTTGGCGACGAGAATTGATTCGATATTGATCCCAGCATCAAGTGCTTTACATCGCTGTAGAAATTCCACGGCCCTTCTTAGCGCCAGCCTACCTGTGGAGTAAAAAAACCATTCTGACTGCACGGCCGCGTCGGCGCTTTTGATAATTTATAAGGCTCTGCCTTTCTTGGAATTTCGAAATCTCGAGGCTCCACTTCGTGCCCAACTCGCGACCAGGGAATGGAATGTAACGGATTTGGCTCGGAAAAAATAGTGCATTGTATCTCTGCCTTGTAGAAAGATGGTGTCGCGTTTCGTTAGCGTTTTCCAATTTAGAACTGAATCGTGCGAGCTGTTGAGCTCAACGGAATTTAATTGGGAAACGGAATGTTACATGCAAAGTGTAGATAAGAATCATTACATCGAGGCGCGGTTGGTTGTCATAACATAAGTATGCCTTATTACGACGAGCATCTTATATGCTTGAGTCTTTCGTTCACAAAGACAATGTTCCATGCGAGAAAAACTAAACGGCTTTTCTGTACACCCTCGAGTGGAATTATCAATGCAGCCTCAGCATCGAAGCCTCCAAATATTTACCTACCTAGTCATCTTGCCTATGTGCCTACGAAGGCCTACGAACATTCAATTCATACGCTAAAGCTGCGCTCTGATAGCACTAAGACGGATCTTGCAAATTCAACCTAACAGATCTTGAAACAGAGCCGAGACGCCTTGCGGAGGCTTTCACATACCATGGTATGTAAATACATAAGTACGGTACATACAAAGTGCACCCCGTCCGGCGTCCCGGCGAAGAGTTCTGGGAAAAGCAGACCGCATTCCACGCCGCGGGCTCTGATTGGTCGAGCCGATGCGCCTGCAGCCACCGCGCAAAGATGCTGATGCAGAACCGACACGGAGTGTGGGAACCAAAGTTGGTGAGGAATTTGAGGCAAGTTAGCAGAGTTTGACACGGAGGTTTTTAAAGTTGTTGGAAACCCAAGTGTATTGCTAGTAGGAGTAGGTTTGATGAGCAGTAAGCAAATAATGAATTACTCCGGAAGGTCTTGGTGCTGGACCTAATTACTTTGAAGTATCAATCGTTATAATGCCTTTAATGTATAATGTAGGCGACCCCATATTTTAGGGTTTTACATAATCATTGTACCACTAGCTTAATGCTGTCGTTAAGGAATATGACTTCTAGCGAGAAGTGCTAGTGGGAAGAGTGGAAACTTGGAGACTCAGCGTCATCGTACTCAGTAATAGGTAGTCTTTAGTTCCGTAGGCACAGCTGTACCGTTGCACCAGCCTGCAGTGTCTAATCTATGACCCCGCTAAGTCACGAAGTGAACGCGGGCAGGCTTCGGCCGGGCCGCGCCGGGTTCATTCATTAAAATATGCATTTATTACACGTCTGTCTCGCCGCCGCCAGCTCCGGCCTATCCTATTACAATGCTATTCACTGCGCTACGGAATTCACTAATGACGGCCTTTTTCATATCTAATGCTTATACACATCGCTCATCTAGTACTACAAAGACGTAACTAACGAAAAATGCAAAAATGAGTTAATGATGCCAAATTGTTCTAAAATGGTCAATACATATGGTGCTACAAAGACGTTTTTATAGTTCAACAAATGGCCGAAATATAGCGACAATGTCTTTTTTTTTTTTTTTTTTTTTTTTTATTTATGATGGGCTTACTCTTGACCCCAATCTCACCCTACAGCAGAGATGGGATCTACGGTGGAGCGAGCTTGCCCAGAAGATGCCTATTCACTCTAGACTTAAAGAGATTCAGGTTATATGCACTCGGAAATACAGACGCAGGCAGGGAATTCCATTCTTTAGCCGTGCGCATAATGAAAGATGATTTGAAGCGCTTAGTGCGTAATGTGGGTATATCAACTAAGAACGGATGGTAGCCGGCCGTGCGTCTGGATGTCCGATAGAAGAAAGGAGACGGTGGTATGAGCTCATGCAGCTCACGCGCACACTCTCCGAAGTACAATCTGTAGAAGACCGATAGGCAAGCAACCTTGCGGCGGTGAGCCAGGCTGTGAAGCTTGGTCGCCACCAGTTTTTTATCGCCTATTAATCTCTTGGCTCTGCGTTCCACCGAATCCAGTGCAGCAAGTTGGTATTTAGCCGAGCCATCCCAAAGGTCTTTGTTGCATTAGTACAAAAATGGTACTTCCCAGAGTGCTACGACGTCATATTTTTCAGTTGCGTTGGGCGCCACGTGATGATCTGTCATTTCAGCGTGCTACACCGTTTTAATTGTTTTTTATGTCTTTGTAGCACCAATTCTGAAAAAGAACTTGAGTGCTACATTGCCGCAAATGTATTTTTTGTCTTTGTATCACCAAAACTATGTATAAGTTTTGAGCAACCATGCCATATATGTATTTTGTGTCGGTGTTGAACTAATATAGCTCTTAAATTTTCATGAACTAGTGACGTAATAGCATTTACTGTCATTGTGGCACAGCAATTTAGTGACATAACTGTACTTTATGTCAAAATTGCACCACATAATTCATATATCGTGAAAGTCTTTGCGGCTGGACCTGATGAGCATAGAAACACGTACCGTCTGCAGTGTTCAGGCAGAACCTCACGCCACGGCCATGTCAACCAGGCGGATGATTACAAGAAGAAACCCGTCTTTTACCCGTCAGCCAGCGGCGGCTCGTCATTGACTGCCTCAGCTTTCTCTTCAGACTATCTCTAAACAGCAGTCAAGCTGGCGCGGAAATAAGCATCGCTGAGAGAAGGCGTCTATGCTCCTGACAGATCAACGAGGAGTTCTGCACTATAATTGTAGACCACGTCACGCCTTTGCTGGGCAGCACCACTTTGAGTTGCCTCATCTGGGTCTAAGGGCCTCCAGTTCACCTCAGGCAGTAATTATCTCCCCAAAGCGATCACAACGATGGAACGGAACACTCGTCGACGCTGGAGGCTGCGTCTACCCCCATGCGGTGAGAGACCTAAACTTCATTGAAGGTCCTGATTGCCTGGATCAGGACTTTTCTTTCCTCTTCTGACTTTGGGTCGAGATTTTGCTAAATTGGTCTCTCCCTGCGGTGCCAAGTCCATCATCTTCAGCTCGCTGGTCTTAATAAAAGCTGGCTTGGTTTGTACTTCACGATGCAGAATTCATCCACTTTACGAAATGGATGATTCCTGGGCCCGCTCGTGCCGTTCTTGTACACCCTGTAAGTTTGATCGGTATCAGCTGCAAATATTTATGGCCAACGTCTTTGCTAGGCTGGAATGGCACGGACGGCTTCAGCTAAGCGATTGTGCCCGTTAGAGGACCGTTGGAAGCCTAAGATCGGTCCAGCAGGCGCATTAACCGTGACGGCGTGATTTGCACTGCCGGTACCGCGCGGGCCTTAGCAGTGGAGTCGGTGATGAAAAGACGCGAAGACCCTATTCTGGATCTGTAGGCACGCTTCTCGGCGCACTGCTGCTGCACATAATAACAACTTCGACTTGTCTTGCACGGGTGCGGCATCTTCCTTGTCCTTCGGCTTACATTAGAACAGCCGAGGCAACAAGGGAGACCAAGGCAGTGGCAGGTGTAGCGAATCACTATAATCAATCAATATATTTGACGATATTAGATGACCAATGCTGTGATGGCCGTAAGCAACTATGCAATAGAGCGCACAGAGATTGTAGGAGAAAGGCGTCTGCAAAAGCCGCGAAAAAGACTTTTTCTAGATAACAGCCAACAGTTAGCAGGTCCTGGAGCTTAATCCACTTAAAAAGGCACGATGACTTAATAAAGGCGGCTGGTACACGTCTAACACTGGATTGCAATAGGCTGATGTATGTATCAACCGTCACGAGAAACCAGGGTTGCGGAGGTCTATGTGACTACCGAGACTACGCAAGAGCACTGGTCCGAAAAAAGAGGTGAGAGGGAACTCTTAAGGGTCCTAGGGTATTTCCGGGTACCAACCTAGTTAATTCAGTAGTCCGAAAACTGCATCAAATCGAGTAGGCGACAAACAGTCCTTACGGAGGTAATATCTGACAGGAGCGCAGGTGTACAGTCACACCGGGTCAGACATTTTGGTCTTTAGACCGTTAGTATGCCACACATAAGACTTACAATAGCAGTTCAAGTGTCTAACTGGACTTGACTTGACTATACACAGCCACAAATAAAGAATCTAATACATATTATGTGACACAACTTACACAAAAAGTATTTTTCAGTGCAACGGAGACATAACTGCATGTGTCAAAAAATTAAAGTGTTTTTATTTACACTCTGACTTGACATTTATAAATATTTTTGTTTCTGTACTGTACCTATATAGTTAAACATCCAAAATATCGTAGTTGCAGTTGTAAACTATATAAATTGAAGTCTTAAGACAAAAAAGAAGCGTAAAAAAATCTTTAAAACGCTCTCCTGTAAAATTTGCAAAATTACAGTTACGTCTTTGTAGTTCTAGATGAGCGACATGTCAACTTGCGTACTTTTGAATCATTTTCAAATGCTGCTGCTGCAAATCTCTCTCTCTCTCTTCGTGTGGGACATCATTGATGGTAGGTACTGTCGTTCACACTCTTATTGCGGGCAGTGCATGCATCGGCACAAATTCAAATCAGCAAAGTCTTTGGATGTTTGACCAAACGTGAACGCCACCGCAGTACCTTCCTACTACATCAAGCTGATTAGACGAGCCAAAAGAAAAGCACCACAAGTATGCGTTCTCAAAGGTATGTAGGAAGTAATCTATGAAAATCGATAAGTTTGATTACATCCTAGGTAGGTATCTATCTACTAATTCAATTCTTATCAAATACCCACATCTTATCAAAACGAACAGATAGTATAATGCTGGGTAGGCATTGAGTGTTCTTTGTCTCAGTAAAGTCTCTATCTATCAGTAAAGTAAAATAGAATAAAATTATGGACAGATGCATTGGTAACTCAAATTAATGTTTTCTGAGTAGAACATTTAGAAATTTTTATACAAAGGATCGAGGGAACACATGGCCGCCGCCGGTTAGAAATGGAATTAATTTTGGAGGCTTTTCGGGGGTGGATTGAGTGGTGAGGTGAGCGGGGTGAGGTGACAGCTGCTCAGCACGTGGAACGGCAGCTGACGCCCGCGCACGAGCAAGCTGCGCCAACGCACCTGCGCCGTGCCAAACTTTACCTCCATTTTTTTCCATCTTCGACGCAATGCCCTTCGCATCTGCTCTATAAACGCTCCTCTTATAATTCAAATTGTTTTTTTACGACCAATAGAAACCTTTGTTGGTACATTAATTTCCGTCCCTTCCACAAGCAAGGGGAAACGAGCAACATACGGGCGATGGTATGAAAATGTGGGTATCCTCGTACCCACAAACCGAGACGAGCATGCGGTGGAAACTATGTCAAATGCAGGCCGGTGACAGCATTTATCATCAATTTATCGGCTTAATTGGAGAGGAAGGTCTGTGAATGACGCTGGAAAATCTACTTAGGTTTAACGTAGCCTACGTTTACGTAACGTTGCGTTATCCGTGTATGCTCTCAGTCTACGAGTTGCATTGGCGCGACAACCGCGGCCGCGAGCAATCATTCATCAATTTATTCGACGTAATACATGATAGGTATAATAAAACCTTTTTGTTTACGTAGTTCCTTACCACTGATTACCACCTTCCTATCAGTTTGACTGGAATGACAAGTTTGACATCACCTTCCAAGCCCCCCGCTCCCCACCATCCCCGCTCCATGTCAAATCAAATAAATTTTTGTTGATTTTAGGCTGTGATTTAGGTTATTTTTAGTGCTAAAATGATGAGATGACGACACTCAGTTTTTGTGCCCTAGGTGATCAAAATGTGATAAACCGCGAGTGCTCGGTGACAACCGGAGGTGCGAAAATGTCGGAAAGTTCATCTACGTCGGAAGAAAACACGGAAATTCCTTCACAGAATGCAGATCCAGTCGCAGGGACGTCTAAAACCCCGGGTAATTAAAGGAAATCATCAGATTATAGCACAAAGCACTTAATTAGGTAGCACATTCAATCAGAAATAATACCTACCTAGTAGACTAGTAGATTAAGCAATTTTTAGATATACGTAGGTACCTATTTTAACTCATTCATTTTGCAAAGCCTATTCAGAAGGAAATTAATTAATATTGAAAGTTCTTAATTACTTACCAATTTTTCTTCAATCATTTTATTTTGATACCCAATTTTTAGCGGCTCGGTTGTTGGGGAGGGTGGCAAAACAGCCAGGGCAGGGCAGTAGGGGGGTGCGTTCAAAACAGCTGTCTGACAGAGCGGAGAGAAGCTACGGCCGGGCGGCGCCTAGGAGCGAGCGAGGCGAAAAATCGGGCGGGCTCGCTCTGGACAGGGTTGCCAGTTGAGTTGGGTGGGCATTTTTGACTACGTCAGTATTAAAGTCCTTGGTCGATATACTTATTTAGATTAAGAGAATTTCGATAGGTACCTGTTATTCATCTCATTATCCTGATAAAATTAAACAAGATCTTCTTGGAACAAACAAATATTGAGACTTATAAAAAAAGTGCGAATAATTTTAAGAGTGTACTCGGCTCTGGATACTTCATCAGTCATCAACAATCTTGCAAAAATGTGACAAACTTTTTCCCATTCCACTCAAAATCTTGCTTTTCAGTTCCGTTGTTGTTATAGAATATTTTAAAAGAGTGTGGGCTCTTAAAACTAGTCTATATGGTGCTCTTTCAATAATTTCAAACACATTATTTTATTAAATACATTAATTATTTATCTTATCATTAGCGAGCACGGCGCAGACTTTACAACTCAAACTACCTGTAATTTGTAATTTAGTGGAAATGGGTGTTTTTTGGAGAAACTAATCCGCATGATGGTGCTGTACGCCGCCATTGTAGGTACACTATAAAAAAATTGAAAACTTGACAGCCAAACTTCGCTTTACTTCAGGAGGTTCAAATGAAGTGAGTTATGTTGGCGTGAGAACCGTCAGATAGTCTGAATTTTACGTAGTCTATGGGGGCGTACTACGCCGTTTTGTGGTTTAGTTTCTCCAAAAAACGGCTAAATACGAATCAGATTTAAATGCAAACACGCATGCAACGGTTGTAGTTCATGAAGGTGTATGAAATAACACCCACCAAAATCATGGCGTGCGCGTATACGCACCGCAACGGAGAGTCGCATTTTGTCGGACATGTATCATATACCTGGCCCCATTGGTGCTGCTACCTGAGATGTGAGGCATACGATGACAACTGTGACGCCAACCGCCGGGGATGAGACGCGCGTCTCGCGAGTTTTGACTCTGTCTCAGGTCTAACGTGTGGAGATTACGCCTTAGATTATAACTGTAATGCGTGCGTGCGTGCATACGTGCGTGAGACGCGCATCGTGTGCGTTAAAGCCGTAGTAGTAACTCAAAAATTACAAATAAAAGAAAAACTCTTCATCTGAATCATCTGTCCCTTTTTGTGCTGTACCTACTGCCTGCCTTTACAAAAATATCATAAACCGATATGCAACATTTGAATGAAAAATTGACAACCCTAACTGGCAAACAAACAGCCGGGCGGCGGCGGGCTGATCGTCGCGAGCCGCGCGCTCCGGCAGTCACTTCAGCGTTGCCAACCCGGTACATTTTACACATTTGACGTACTATTTTAGGCTTCCATGTGTAATGTGTAATCCTGGCCTCTCATGTGTAATTTCGTAAACTCGCAGCCAAAACAATACCTCAAACAATGATAGGAGTGAGCGCTGCTTGCTATTCATTTATCGGAACGTAAAATTGACTGCTCCCGAACTGGAGCCACAACTTCGGCGAGCTAAAGAAGGAGTTCGATCTTGCGCCAAACATGCTGCCCTATAGGTCCACAGAGTTCGGATTCCTGGCACAAGGCGAGCAGAAATTCCGCATTAACCAGCGCTACTTTACCGCGCTAGAGGGCTCCGGGACCAGAATATCCTATTGTTCGCCTACTCAACGCACCTCCGAAAGAGCGGCTAGTCTAGGTCGCGATTAGAGACCTCCCGTGGACAGACCCGGAGGACATCCAGGAGGAGCTGACCACCCTGGAATACAAGGTGGACTACGTGCGCACCATCAAGGCTAGTCGGCCAACAGTCTCAATTGCCCCGCACGGGGCACAGCGCCACTTACGAAGCCCGTCAAACTGAACAGGCCGGAAGCGGCACCGCAGAGGGAAGCCAACGTGGCTGGATCCCTTATGACGGCTGCCAACGGCCCCTCCAGAACTACGGCGACGAAGAAGCGGAAGCCTAAGGTGGAGGAGGTGAACATCACCCTCATCCCCCAGGATGTGGAAGCACCGGGTCAGTCACGTCAAGAGCCACCCACGGGTTCGTTGGACGTGGTCGGCTCGGCACCCCACAGGGTACTTCTCAGGGGGAAAAGCCGAAGTACCAACCGTCTTCAAGACAAGAGAGCTCACGAGCATCCGTTCTAGAAGAGAACATGTGCACGTCAGGTCCTACAAGAGAGATCAGTGCAATCAGGACCCCTCACTGAGGTCCAGGTCAAGCTCCGCACGGGGGCGGACGCGACATTAATTATCGCATCCAGCGCCTATTCCCGTCATACGGCGGGGTCATAGCCGCCAGGATGAAGTGGAGGCTCTGGGACCCAGATAGGTTGCTCAGGGTGGTGCTGTTCAGCGCAGCCTGACGTAGCCATCAGCTGTCCACGTCCACTACTCCACGTCGAGTAGTTAGGATCGTGGGCACACTCCCAGAGGTGCCCGGCTACCGCCGTTTATTGGATATGACCGCTGCCTCGGGAGCCATACACCGGATATGTGTGGGCACTAGCTGGGCCTCCCCCAATGGGGAATCACCCGGCTTGTAAGACTTCGCCGAGGCGTGAAGTTTTGCTTGGACTCCAGGAAAACCACGCTGCTCACCCGAGCAACCACCCATCGCCCCTGTAGTCGCAGGTGTTGTCTGATGCCACCAGCCACAAGCGGCCGTCGAGAAGAACTCCACGATCGACCACAGACAGATACTAACGGATGGTCGGTCGGTTGTCTAACTATCTTCAACTCTGGCCGATTCCGTTCAGAAGTTATATTGATAAAGCACGGATGAACGTCCCCCAGGTAGGTTTTCCTGAAGAAAAAAAAATTATAAAGAAAATGTGCATGTGTAATTTTAGTTCAAAATGTGTAATTTTGGCGGCGGAAATGTGTACTTTGGAAAGTCGGTTGTGGCAACACTGAGTCACTTGATTTCTGAACGCGCTCCCAACAAACGTCATCGCATCGCGTTGCCGGCGTGACGTATGCGTCTTCTCTCTCGTTCGTTTACCGGCTGCCTTGTATCGCTCGTTGAAGTCGAGTTCGTTCATCGAGTCAGTTGCGGAGTTTCGCGCTCAAGGAATGGTGTTTGTTTTGTTTGGTTTCATGTGGAAAAAAGTGAGGACTACCGGAAAGTAACTGTTACAAATAAGTGTTATAGTTTTACCAAAAATAGTGCATAAATCCCACATTTTGGATTACTAATGGATTCTCTAAAAGGTGAATACTTATCGGGTTTGGTATTTTTCGCTTTCTTCACATAACCTTTCAATAACATATGTTTCATTGGGGACGAATGCAACGTCACTACTTATTTTTGTAGTCGCTGGGCGTGTTTATTTGCATGAAACAAGCTGGTTTGGTGATTTACAAATATTTCCTAACCTAACCAAAAATTTGTGGTACAGTCAGCATCAAAAATGTTGTTTACGACCCCAAATTTTTTACAAGGTATTGATCAATTTAGTAAGAACTGAGTAGCTCGTATTTGTTACTAATATTACCTAACTCTTATTATTTCATTCATTTTTAATTATGTAATAAAAAAATAGGTACCAACTAAGTAACCAAACCAAACTTAACCAAATACCTAATTTGTTAGCCACCTTATTGATTATTTTCCTGTAGTCTTGCTTCAATATTCAAGTTTAGATTCCTCTTTCCTTATTTAATTTCAATTTCAATAATTGGCTTCAATTGTTATTTATGTTAGGGTTTGTTTGGTGTTCGGAAAATATTTAATTAAGCCTGAGTGGGTTTAATTTCATAGTTTTTTTAAGTTTAGCTGAAATAGAATAATTATTTTATAGGATTAGCAATATCTTTGCTTTATAATTTATAAATAAACAGTACATACATACAAATTATCTACCCTTAATATAACATTGCTATATTATATCCAAATGAATATAAGAATCATGTACATTTACTGCCTTGACTTACCAATCAGGTATTATTGCAGTCACTGAGAATAGTAGGTAAAAATGTTTCCAATGGCGCCATCTATAAATACTCAAGAGAACTATTTTCTTTTCTTGGGTTATGTCAATAAAATTACTTGTTAAGACTGAATAAGCATCCATTCAAGTATTTATAATTAATTGGGTTTTAAGTTAATCAATTAGACCTTTTTAGCAATTAATTTAAGAATTATGTACAAGGATATAAATACTCATGCTCACTTAGTTAATGATTTTCCTGATAATTCCTTATCATGATTATTATTCTGGGAACAACATTGTTTTGTAAAATGTTGACATTTTCTCTGAATACAATGATAAGATATCTTGTTGTTTCCATAAAAGCGGGTGACTCATTTTACAACAAGTAATTCAAATAAGTACTAGTCTAATTCCATTAATAAAACCATAAAAACTCAACAGCAAATTGAACAAGTTATGAGTTTTTTATGTTGAAGCCAATGGCTGCTAAAAGTGGCCTTGACTAGGCTTTACCCATTGGGGCCTCTTTCCATTGAACGAGCAGCACAACCTCACGAATTTGGCAAGTAGTAGATACCTATTTACTTCTTTTGTGTTGTTGATGTGTTGAAACAAAAATGTCTAAGATAAATTGTAAGGATTGCATTAACATAATGTTGTTACAAAGCTAAGTAATAAGCCAGCTTAGGGAAAATAAGCAAGGAAGGAAAATAGCTCAATGTATCAAATGACCAGCATTTTCTCATGGAATTTGCCTTACGGATTAAGTAGGTACTTGTCTCGGCGCAACTGCCAGCGCCCTCTACCGCTATAATTTGCAATTTCGCCCACCAACAGAGCAAATTGCCAACTTGCAGCACTTCCTTTGATATACTGCAATCTTCCTGGAAATTAGAAGCATACCTTTAAGAAATCTGGTTATTCAATCTGAGATTATTACTTATTTCGTTCTCGGTCTATTAACTTAAATTGCTTCTGTGAAGTAAATTCCAACTAAGTTTCCCACGGTTTTGAAGTAGTAAAGGTACAGATAACCATCGTGCGTGGGTAAAGTGGTCTGTCTGTACTACAGTGGTAGTTGGCAAGGTGGGGTCTGTAGGGTCAATTACACCAAAACTGGGGTCATTGCGGAGGCGGGCGGCGTCTCTGAAACTGGCGTGGGCACTGCATTCCAGCGCGTGCACAGTGGTTCGTCTTATATTATGCTTGGACATTCAGTTCGAAGTATTTTCTTTATGAAACAAAATTTCATCACATAATAGTTCATTTTGGTAGCCAATTTTAAATTTTAGAGCAACACCACCATCTTACTTAATTAAAAACGGCATTCGTTAATCTAAACGGCTCACGAATTCCTCTCCGTGAATCGTGTAACTAGCGCCGAGGTGTAGACTGTAGATGCGAGTTACGGCGCCGCGCTCATTTCAGGGATATCGTGTTATTTTCTTTTGTGTCGGCGCGGCGGCAGCGGCCTTTGGGAAACTTCGGCCCTGGAATGCAGTCGGCCGGCGGCGGTACTCGCTCGAGTACTTACGTTAAACAAGCGGCTCTGCCGGCGCTGGCGGGTTTTTACCAATAGCGGGCTCTTCGGAATCGCGATATTCTTCGAATCGATGGGCTGTAACAAGTAATGGTCCATCTCAGTAAACAGCAAGCCCTTGTTTAGTTTTTATAATAGGTATCTCATCCATAAAAAAACAAAGACAGTCCGCTTAGTTAGTCGTCGCATTCAACATACGTTTCAGAATGAAATGTGCCACATCTGGCGGATGCTCGCTTCCTTTGACACCGTTTCCGGGCCCATATCCTTTTGTTTATTTATCAAACTTTTATGAGAGAGCCACGGTTTATTTAAACTGACAACAGACATTAAACTCTTTCATTCATAGATGTTCATGAGTTGTAGCTGCAGCAGGATGAAACTGTCCCTGTGCATGCCGTAGTAATTTCAAAGGCATTACGTGAATTAAGATGGAATGACTCTACGCCATGTAGAGAGCTACACAAAGATGTTAGACTAGCGCGTAGGCGCTACAGGCGAGGCATTGGAATTTGAAAGCCGAGCGCCGACCACCCATAGGCATGAGAACACGGCCGCGTCCCCTTCCCCACGCTGCTGCCTGCTCTCGGCGCCGCCTCTCGCCGCTCTCTGCCACAATGCTGAATTTCATTTGCTCTTTGCGGCGAACGACCACTTTGGACCTTGGATCAGAACGCAGTTTTCTTTTTTGTCAGCGACTGGGCAGTTTTTGACTGATTCCTGTAAAGCAACGAAAATCATTCTTTAGATTGGTAACTATCTGTCACTTAAAAAAACTGTATAAAAAATAGTGGACAGGCGTCGCCAATTAGTAGCCACACTCACTACCTACCTACCATTGCTAAACAATTTGTCCTCTGACCTAAAATCAGTTTCAATATCACATGGTAAACTAGTTTAACTTCCAACTTAGATGCGTGCATGCATATCATTACCAAACTCTACACAACGTAAGTACTGTCCGCATTCCAAGAGCCACTTTGTCTACTTTTTATTCGGCGGCATTAGACCCGCCCCGCGGTACTGCCACATTCCACAGGCCCTTTTTTACGCTGTGTGGTCGCGGTTTCCGCTGAAGACGGCAACGTCGCGTCTCAAATATGAATGAAATCCGGTCGGCAGTGAACGGCCTGGCAACGTCGCGCCAGACGCTCGCCTGATTGAGAACTACATCTCTCCCGCGTCGGCCCTTCGCACTCCTCAGTCTCCTCACTTATTTATCGTCAGTCGGGCGATATTGCAGGATCATAGTATGTCGCGGTGGTCTATACTTTATTTAACCATCAGTTGGCAGCACGTGATGTCGCATAGCCTGTGCATCGTTAAGCTAAAGAAATAATGTTCACGTTGGTCATGGTTAGCAATATTTTTGAATTGCCTGAGGAGCTGTATAAATAACCCGTCTGGGACGATTTTAGTATCGTTCATACACAGTTCTTGGAATTTATAAACATGACTCTCAGGAGTAAGGCCCATGTTGTTAGTAGGAATAACTAATAGCAGCTGGTCGATCATAAGAATAATGTTACTATGTACAATACAATAAAGCCCTACCAACGACCCCACACAGCTGTGGCGCACACCCCATGACGGCGAATTTGAACCCTCTAAAATTACGCACGCATGCGCAGTGGGGAAGTCAGAGCGATATCGGCACCAGGCGGCCCGTATCGTACGCTGTAGTAGTAGTAGGCGATGCTCGAGTCCAGTCGAACGCCATGTCAACTGTGGATAATTCAAAACATAATTATTTTAGTTTGTCCTACCCAGAGTGTGTTTTGTTGCAATGTGCAGTAATAGTGTTACGTGTGAACTTTATTGTGTAGCTTAGTTTTATGCCAAAATGCCTATGTTGATCGAACGTCCACGCACTGAGGGTAAATATCGATCCGTGTTCTGTTTTCGTCGGCCATTACCCGATACTTTTTGTTATTGTTTACAACAACATAGTTTAATTTAACTTTTACATGCCTATTTAAAGTCTTTTCATTAACTTTATCAAATGCGTAGTTTCTATCGTTTCATAAGTCGTCATTCCTTACAAGAGGACGAACCATATTTACTTGTATATCGATTTTATTTACGCAGGGTCAAACCCAGACAAATAATTCAACAATAAGTCATTCCAGTATTAATATAAAAACAACATTACAACTATGAGAAGTTTCTAGGACTTAAACTAGGCTAGACTAAAAAATTGATTGCGGTCATTGAGTGCATGCGCACTGAGTGCATGTATCCCGCCGGGGATAGAGGGACGGGGAGGGAGAGGTGGGAGGCTGCGGGAATGGAATGTCGATCCCGCGAACTTGTTGTCATATGGGAAACTGTTTGCTAACGCACCTTCGATCCGCGCCGCCATTTTTTCAGCGTAATCGATTATGAATTTGCAGCCTACCCGCATTGTTTACAACAAAATTATAAAAAACTACGACACTGCAATTAATAATCTCTATAGTAAAATGTAGGTAGTGCAGTGTAGGTACTTGCTTATATATTTAATCAATAACAAAATGTCTCTTCCATAACGATTTCGAAACACTGTGTAACATGTTTGTTTTTAATCTATGGAAAATAAAGGCTTCAGCGCCCTCTACAATAAAACTTGTTACATTTATTCACACCGCCCCATACAATAAAACTTTCGTGACGTTTATTCACTTTACATGCTGACTGTACCTGAGTCGAGTCTTATAAGAGTTTCAAAATTCCTAATAAGATTTTCTCTTTTCAAATGCTAATAGGATTTTCTCATTCTTTCCAGTGAATGCTCCACCATCGCCTCTCGTAGCACCAACGATGGGGATGTTGATCAAGAGGTCGTTTGACAGCAAGTTGCTGCCGTTCGCGATGCCGCCGGCCGCCGCGGCGTCGTGCGAGGCCGGCTCCACGCCCGTGTCACCATCCTCCTCGGCGTCGTCGTCGTCCTCCGACAAGACCGACAACCACGACACCTTCGGGTTCTTCGCCAACACGGCAGACATGCGACGTGAAGAGGACCGACTGAAAACTTTTGAAAAGTGGCCCGTATCCTTCCTGAAACCCGAAACGCTCGCCCGCAACGGATTCTACTATTTAGGCCGCGGCGATGAAGTGCGCTGTGCATTCTGCAAGGTCGAAATCATGAGATGGGTTGAGGGCGATGACCCCGCCCTGGACCATCAGCGCTGGGCCCCGCAATGCACTTTCCTCCGTCGTCAATCCGCGTCCGGAAACGTGCCACTAGAATCCCCCGACTCGACTGGCCGCGATGAATGCGGAGTCCGACTGCCTCCAACCGCGACTAACGCCGTACGAATGCCAGGTCCGGTACATCAAAAATACGCTTCCGAAGCTGCCCGACTACGCAGTTTCAAAGACTGGCCCCGTTGCATGCCTCAAAAACCTGAGGATCTCGCCGAAGCCGGCTTCTTTTACACCGGCCAAGGCGACAAGACAAAATGTTTCTATTGTGATGGAGGTTTGAGAGATTGGGAGCCAGAAGACGTGCCGTGGGAACAGCACGCGAGGTGGTTCGATCGTTGCGCTTACGTTCAGCTAGTCAAGGGCCGAGAATACGTACAGAAAGTGAAGGCGGAAGCCGCTTCACCTACTGAGAAGAGCGAAACAGTGCCGCCGCCAGCCGAAGCCGCGCCAGTCCCCAACCCCGTCACGGAAGAAAAGAAAGAGGACGAAAAGGAGACGACGGTAGAGGAGGCCAAACTGTGCAAGATATGTTACGTGGAAGAGCGCAACGTGTGCTTCGTGCCGTGCGGCCACGTGGTGGCGTGCACCAAGTGCGCGCTCTCGACCAACAAGTGCCCGATGTGCCGAAGGACGTTCCAAAACGCAGTGCGCCTGTACTTCTCGTGAACCGAGCCCGACCGCGGGCTCACAGCTAGTCAGTTCGCGGGCGACCCCTGAGCCTGAACAGCGACGGGGGATCGCGACATCCTGTGATTTTATTATTTTAGAAATGCGGTGGGCCTCCGGCCGCGCCCCAACGAGAGAGACGCAAGCGGGCCGGAGTAATGTTGAAATAATTTTAAATTATTTATGAGAAAAATTAATGACCCTGTAAAAATGTTGTATTATATAATTTAGTTTATCAGTTTGTCCCACCGACATATTGTAAATATGTAATTTGGACCAATGCAAGTAATGTGAAGGACTTGAGCGCAAATACTACTCTTTTGATGAGTTGCTTGTTAGCAAGAAATCTGTTTAGATTCATTGAGCTTCGAATGTTAGCAGCATACCTAAAGCCCTTTGTAAAAGAGGAGTAACCTTTTATGTAAAACAGTATATCAATATCCCAAACATAATGATTATTCCTAGCATTGCATTTGGTTTGTTTTCTGGTATGGCTTAGGCCTTTAGAAGAGTAGTGCTTGCAAATAAATATGTGATTAAGATACGCTTTTTATTGCATTGGTTAAGATTGGGAAATAATTTAATAATAATGTAAATTCAATTCGAAAGATTAATATGAACAATAATTTCAAAATTTAGATATTTCAATTTAATTATAATGTCTGAACTTCAGTGATATAGCGCTTGAATAAGTAACTTCGACTGGATGTTTATTGTTCCTGTAAATATACAATAGTAATAGTTTTCTTCATTAGACAGCCGCGGGTCACAGATAAATCCTAGACTGATTGTATGGGCTACAGCTTGAAAAGATTGAAAAGTAATTTATGAATAAGGATGGACATTGGACAAAGCAAAGATAATCTTGCATTTAACATTCAATATACCTAATAGACTAAATAATACCTATATGTAGACATGAAGCAATGTAATAGTATACCTAAGCAGAACTCATTTTGCACCGTTTTACCTATCGCGAAACCTGATCATATCATGTAACTATTCACACCAATTTAATAAATAATTTTAGCCTACAATTAATTATTTGTACGGAATAATGATTATTGAAAGAATTTAATAAGTCATACAATTTTGTTTTTCCATTTATTAGTAATTATTTCATCCTGTTGATGTTAAAAATAAAACTAAAACTATTAAAAATATCGTTGTTTCCTTTTATAAACACCTCATTAAATAAAATCCATCATCTGATCTTCATATTTTGTCATTTCGGGTACTCTGTGTTCGCCACTTTTAGGAATAGTTGGCAAAACTAAACCAAAGTTAACAGAATTTCTTTCTAAATAATTGGGCCGAAACCAGAAAAAGAATTCGGAGAATACCGAATTTATTTATTTATTTAATCGTATGGCATATTTCGAGCCAGCAATGCACTAATTAATACTATGTTATAATCGTATATCTAAATTCTTCGCCCATTTGGCAGCGTCATCAGTAAGGGTGAGCAGATCTCGGGGGTCTCCATTGTATTTACGGATGGGGCAGTCTCTGATTATGTGGTCCACAGTTTGGAGAATACCGAATTACATGAACACAAAAATAATAGTGGCAAATCTTTCTCATTACACAAAGCTTTCTCGCAAAAGACAAAACCCAAGAACATGAGCTTCCTACGAGAAGTATGTATCATGGACTGGGGAGGTAGGTAACTAGGTACTGAAAGATTTAGCAGAGAAAGTTACTACTACCTGATTCATAGAAGATGGCGACCCGAAATGGCAACATTATAGTTGACATCTTGCTCAAATGTCATGTAATATGAAAAAGACGCAAACAATAATGTTGCCATTTCGGGTTCCTTTCTTTTATGAATCTGGTTATACCTAATATGTTAATTTTCTGGGTTTAGGGACTACAATATTATACAAGGCACCGTTTTCAAAATATAAAAAATGGGAAATTCAGCTGCTGGTCCTAAATGCTACCACTCTTAGCTGCCAGCCAGCCTTAAACTCTTGACCAAAAATAGTGACCAGAATATGAAAATATTAATCTTCTTTACTAAATCAGTTGAAAATTACGCCTTCTGCCGCTTAGAACCTCTATCAGTAACCTGGCAAGAATAACTGGTACTCTGGCCCCGATTCTGTGAAACATTTTCTTATAATTAGATATTTTTCTCAACAAATAAAAAAACTATACTTTGTACCATCAATCGAATAGGCCATAGTTGACAGCTGTTAAAATCATGTTAATGCTATGACATAAGGTCTATTTTTCTTTGTTGACATGTTTCCTATTATAGAATGGGTTTGACAGCTGTCAAATATGGCCTATTTGAATGACCGTACTATAACGTAATTCGTGAAGTAAACACTGATATACCGCAGCTATGACTTGTTAAAAAAGGAAGTGTCAGGAAAAGTGTACACGAGAATCGAGGTTGTCGTGTAGGTGTAAGGAATTGTAGATAGGTTAGTAGCAAAAGCAGATGATGATGGAATATTTAGAAATCCCAAGGTTATTTTGATGGCTTCGTAATAATTAACAAAATATGGTAAAAGCATTACCATGGAATATGGCTCGGCTATTCTTGTAAAAAGTAAAATTACTTGAGTAGAGAGATGACAACGACGAATTAAAGATGTCATTACAAGAAATAATTTGGAAAATAACTAATAATGCAAGAATAAAAGCATGTTTTTATTGGCACTTGACAACGAATATAGAAAACATTGGACTCAAACATTACAGTCCCAAAACAAACAAACAAACATTGAACTTATGAACTAATGGAACTTATGGAATGGCACTGGTTTTATGCAAGAAGCGCTTGTACATACTGATTGTTCTGTTTTAGCACATCTTGCTTCAACGCTTCGATTTCTTTCATCATGACGTCATCATCAGCAGTGGACTCTTGGATCTGCTTGCATTTCTTCAGGAAGTCCAGAATGATCTTCTGCCCTTCGGCGGTTTCTTGCGATTTCACAGCTGTTTCGGCTTCGAAGAGATTCGTTTCTAATTCAGCTTGTTTCGCCTCTGCATACTGGAATACAAAATATAGGGTGAAATTTTACTAGTGGCTGCTGGCTGGTAGCGAAAATGCAGGATGGGCTGGTGATAAGGAACAACTTTCCCTAAGGAACAGGTATAAATATGAAAATTAAATAAAATTGCAATAGTGGATGTGTTTTAGTAACTATGGGAGTTTTAATAATTCATTCGTTTTTGAATTTTTTTATTTATTTTTCGAGCAATATCCTGCATTTTCGCTAAAGAAATTAACTTATTCTAATTCTTGAAAAGGTGAAACTGAACGATCATAACATGGGTCGAAATAGAATAAAATACGAAATATGTAGGACTGCTGGAAGAGATTTCTTTTTAGAAATAAGTAGTACTACATATACGTTAGTATATTATATTATCTGTGGTGTATTGTTAGTACCTACCTAGGTAGTGTTGTTTTTTCTTAATATGATTGTTCTGCTGTTTGTTAGGAACCGATGGGAAATTCAATAACTTTCTAAATTTATTTTTGGAACGGCGAATGATTATTATCATGGTATTTAAACCATAAATTTGAGAAGTATGAAACTATGACTATGATTGCATTTACAGAAAATATGATAAATATATCATTAGTTTAGCAGTTGGTAATAAAATAATTCATAATATTTATTAGGTACCTACGATATAATTAACACTCTAACAGGAAATTGTTTAATCGTAATCACGTCAAACAAACGGGAAACCCTAAGTATTATACTTCATTAAAATTATATTTATAGGAAGCTGTTATGGAAACAGTGCTTCCTCTGTTGGTAAGGCATGTATGTAGCACAACATCCTTATACTAGATACCAGGGGGGTACTTCAAGACATAATTGATTTAATTTTATTCCCAGATGAAATAATAATAAAGAAAGTAAAACACATTATCATAAAATAAGTAATTTTCTTCTAGTAAATATTAGTTTCAAGCAAAAATACTGATGGAGTGCCCCTAGTACCCTACTTTCTTCAAACTACCTTACCAATGGGGAGCAGAACACCAATCAATAATAAACCAAATGATTTAAAACAATTATAACTGTTTGGAAAACCAGTAGTAGTAGTGCCTTTTATTTCCACTATCTATCTACTGTCTGTCTATCTTTAGTCTATACTCATTTAGACTCATATATTATATCTGTTCATTCAGCTTGGAAACTAGATAATTCATTCATAATCACTAGATATCTCACAAATCGGAAGCAGTTATTATCTAGAACAGTTTGAAAGCTCTTACTTACTAACAGGATGAACTCAATCTGGTGTAGGTACGGAGTTTACCGTTTGCGGACGGTTTACTGCACATTGGCACAAAGTAAGTATTAGCGGGCGCCATTATGCAGATTCATATTTTGCTAGTAAAAGTATACTAACATAACAAGCCCGATTTAACAGTAGCAACCCTAGAGTGTAGGCAGAAATCGGTAAAATAAGCGAGCTGTCCTTTTGTGAATTGTCTATTTTTACCCACGACGGAACGGAGAAGGTATATGCGTTTAGGGCATAGTTTAGGGTGAGAGAATGCGTGTTTGTGCAAACCTATGTTACCAAATATCTCCCAAATCACTGGTCCGATTTTGATAAGGTTTTTGGTGATGGATTTATATTTTTTCAGTGCATGGTCTTAGATAGGTTTTACGTGAACAACTCACCAGAGGGCGCTACAGTAAACATTTGTTTGTGCAAACCAATGTTACCAATTATCTCGAAAGCAACTGGTCTGATTTTGATGCGGTTTTTAGAAGAGTGAAGATTAAAATGGGGAATGTTTTTAGCTAAGTGTTACGCGAACAATTTACCAGGGGGCGCTGCAGTAAACTGTTGTGAGTTTTTCAAAATTTCAATTTTGTTTTTAAGTGGTATAATTTTGTAATACGTGTTGTTTATTGTTTTGAATTGTGTCGGACGGAATGCCGCTCGCTTCGTTAAGTCATTTTTTCTCATCAATTAAATGCAGACAGCATGGTTCCGGTGTGTCGTTGGACAGTGTCCCTCTCGGAAAGAAGATTCTCACCTCTATAATAGAGTCGGGCAAGTCAGCCAGCCTGGCTACATGTAGCCCTAGGGAATGTGTAGCGGGACCTGCCACTATCTTGTGCAGTAGTATCAGCTGGTTGTCTACTACTGACGCGGATGCGTGCGAGTTCACGATCACATTCGGGTGTAAAGCTTCGAGGCGGGTGAGCTCGTGGTAGTGCGTCGCGAACAGGCAGAAGCACTGCCATTTCTACACACACAGACAAGTGATATGCTACCAAAGCGCTTAGAGTCCTCGACTACTGGAAACTTGATTTTAATTATTACACCCTAACGGTCCCGCAACACTCAGATATTTTTATTGATTTATGTACTATATGCTGTCCTCATACTGGTCAAATTACAAAAAAACTGACTTTAGCTCACTCGAGGTTAGGTCACTTGAGGTGAGGTCACTTGAGGTTAGGTCACTCGAGGTGAGGTCACTTGAGGTTAGGTCACTCGCGGTGAGGTCACTCGAGGTGAGGTCACTCGAGGTGAGGTCACTTGAGGTTAGGTCACTCGAGGTGAGGTCACTCGAAGTGAGGTCACTTGAGGTTAGGTCACTCGAGGTGAGGTCACTCGAGGTGAGGTCACTTGAGGTTAGGTCACTCGCGGTGAGGTCACTCGAGGTGAGGTCACTTGAGGTGAGGTCACTTGAGGTGAGGTCACTCGAGGTGAGGTCACTCGAGGTGAGGTCACTTGAGGTGAGGTCACTTGAGGTGAGGTCACTCGAGGTTAGGTCACTTGAGGTGAGGTCACTCGAGGTGAGGTCACTTGAGGTGAGGTCACTTGAGGTGAGGTCACTCGAGGTGAGGTCACTCGAGGTGAGGTCACTCGAGGTGAGGTCAATCGAGGTTAGGTCACTTGAGGTTAGGTCACTCGAGGTGAGGTCACTCGAGGTGAGGTCACTCGAGGTGAGGTCACTCGAGGTAAGGTCACTCGAGGTGAGGTCACTCGAGGTCAGGTCACTCGCGGTGAGGTCACTCGATGTGAGGTCACTCGAGGTGAGGTCACTTGAGGTTAGGTCACTCGCGGTGAGGTCACTCGAGGTTAGGTCACTCGAGGTTAGGTCACTTGAGGTTAGAATTCTAGCATGCCCGACACGCTCTTGGCCCGATTCGACACATTTTCTACCTAGTAGAGTGCCCGACACGCTCTTGACCCGATCCGACCCACTTGCGTGTCCGACTCGCTCTTGACCACTTTTCGAGTTACAGTGCTGAAATGGACGTAACCAAACTGGGAACAATCTCGAGACACGAACCAAACTGGGAACAATCTCGGCACCCACACTACTACTATCAGTACTATCGGCAGCACGTGAAACTACCTGCCCAAGCAAGAGAGGGATCACCTAAATACTGGTGTTTTCATACAAACACTACGAGAGACCAGTTTAAGCCGGCCTCACTCACTCACTGTTGCGAGGACCACTGTATGTGCGATTTCTAACAGTTTGCTATACAATGTTGCGCAACCGCACCGTCCGCGGCAGTTCAAATGTTGCTGAAACAATATTGCGCAACATGTCGTCACCGATCGCCGTAAGCGTTGTACCATCGAACGCGGCTCGAGCTCCTCTTACAAACGACACCCCCCACACATGGTACCGTAGGCGGTTTTCATTTTTAAGTTTTAAGTTCTAAGTTCTAAGTCTTCGCGAGGCGAACGTGTCCGCGTGGCGAACACTATGCACTCTACACCTTTATCGATACGCAGAAAACATTTCGTTATCGCGTTTTAAAAAACTACTAGCGCCATCTAGTTTTCATTTTATGCTCACCTCTATAATACGTGTTGTTTAATGTTTTTCTCATTAATTAGATGCAGACACCAGGGTTCATCGGGTCGTTGGACGACTCGGTGCCCCATTCAGAAAGAAGAAGATACCTCTATAATGGAGTCGGGTAGGTCAGCCAGCCTGGCCACATGGAGCCCTAGGGAATGTGTAGCGGGACCTGCCACTATCTTGTGCAGTAGTATCAGCTGGTTGTCTACTACTGACGCGGATGCGTGCGAGTTCACGATCACATTCGGGTGTAAAGCTTCGAGACGGGTGAGCTCGTGGTAGTGCGTCGCGAACAGGCAGAAGCACTGCCATTTCTACACACACAGACAAGTGATATGCTACCAAAGCGCTTAGAGTCCTCGACTACTGGGAACTTGATTTTAATTATTACACCCTAACGGTCCCGCAACACTCAGATATTTTTATTGATTTATGTACTATATGCTGTCCTCATACTGGTCAAATTACAAAAAAACTGACTTTAGCTCACTCGAGGTTAGGTCACTTGAGGTGAGGTCACTCGAGGTGAGGTCACTCGAGGTTAGGTCACTCGCGGTGAGGTCACTCGCGGTGAGGTCACTCGAGGTGAGTTCACTTGAGGTGAGGTCACTGGAGGTTAGGTCACTCGAGGTGAGGTCACTCGAGGTGAGGTCACTCGAGGTGAGGTCACTCGAGGTGAGGTCACTCGAGGTGAGGTCACTTGAGGTGAGGTCACTCGAGGTGAGGTCACTTGAGGTTAGGTCACTCGAGGTGAGGTCACTTGAGGTTAGGTCACTTGAGGTGAGGTCACTCGCGGTGAGGTCACTTGAGGTTAGGTCACTCGAGGTGAGGTCACTCGAGGTGAGGTCACTCGAGGTGAGGTCACTCGAGGTGAGGTCACTCGCGGTGAGGTCACTCGAGGGGAGGTCACTTGAGGTTAGGTCACTCGAGGTGAGGTCACTCGAGGTGAGGTCACTCGCGGTGAGGTCACTCGAGGTTAGGTCACTCGAGGTTAGGTCACTTGAGGTTAGAATTCTAGCATGCCCGACACGCTCTTGGCCCGATTCGACACATTTTCTACCTAGTAGAGTGCCCGACACGCTCTTGACCCGATCCGACCCACTTGCGTGTCCGACTCGCTCTTGACCACTTTTCGAGTTACAGTGCTGAAATGGACGTAACCAAACTGGGAACAATCTCGAGACACGAACCAAACTGGGAACCATCTCGGCACCCACACTACTACTATCGGTACTATCGGCAGCACGTGAAACTACCCGCCCAAGCAAGGGATCACCTAAATACTGGTGTTTTCATACAAACACTACGAGAGACCAGTTTAAGCCGGCCTCACTCACTCACTGTTGCGAGGACCACTGTATGTGCGATTTCTAACAGTTTGCTATACAATGTTGCGCAACCGCACCGTCCGCGGCAGTTCAAATGTTGCTGAAACAATGTTGTACCATCGAACGCGGCTCGAGCTCCTCTTACAAACGACACCCCACACATGGTACCGTAGGCGGTTTTCATTTTTCATTTTTAAGCTTAGAGTCCTCGACTACTGGAAACTTGATTTTAATTATTACACCCTAATGGTCCCGCAACACTCAGATATTTTTATTGATTTATGTACTATATGCTGTCCTCATACTGGTCAAATTACAAAAAAACTGACTTTAGCTCACTCGAGGTTAGGTCACTTGAGGTGAGGTCACTTGAGGTTAGGTCACTTGAGGTTAGGTCACTCGAGGTTAGGTACTTGAGGTTAGGATTCTAGCATGCCCGACACGCTCTTGGCCCGATTCGACCCACTTTCTACCTAGTAGAGTGCCCGACACGCTCTTGGCCCGATCCGACCCACTGGTGTGTCCGACTCGCTCTTGGCCACTTTCCGAGTTACAAAGCTAAACTGGACGTAACCAAACTGGGAACAATCTCGAGACACGAACCAAACTGGGAACAATCTCGGCACCCACACTACTACTATCGGTACTATCGGCAGCACGTGAAACTACCCGCCCAAGCAAGAGAGGGATCACCTAAAGACTGGTGTTTTCATACAAACACTACGAGAGACCAGTTTAAGCCGGCCTCACTCACTCACTGTTGCGAGGACCACTATATGTGCGATTTCTAACAGTTTGCTATACAATGTTGCGCAACCGCACCGCACCGTCCGCGGCAGTTCAAATGTTGCTGAGACAATGTTGCGCAACGTTGCTGAAACACTGTTACGCAACATTGCTGAAACAATGTTGTACCCTCGAACGCGGCTCGAGCTCCTCTTACAAACGACACCCCCCACACATGGTACCGTAGGCGGTTTTCATTTTTTAATTTTTAAGTTTTAAGTTTTAAGTTCTAAGTTCTAAGTCTTCGCGAGGCGAACGTGTCCGCGTGGCGAACACTATGCACTCTACACCTTTATCGATACGCAGAAAACATTTCGTTATCGCGTTTTAAAAAACTACTAGCGCCATCTAGTTTTCATTTTATGCTCACCTCTATAATACGTGTTGTTTAATGTTTTTCTCATTAATTAGATGCAGACACCAGGGTTCATCGGGTCGTTGGACGACTCGGTGCCCCATTCAGAAAGAAGAAGATACCTCTATAATGGAGTCGGGTAGGTCAGCCAGCCTGGCCACATGGAGCCCTAGGGAATGTGTAGCGGACCTGCCACTATCTTGTGCAGTAGTATCAGCTGGTTGTCTACTACTGACGCGGATGCGTGCGAGTTCACGATCACATTCGGGTGTAAAGCTTCGAGACGGGTGAGCTCGTGGTAGTGCGTCGCGAACAGGCAGAAGCACTGCCATTTCTACACACACAGACAAGTGATATGCTACCAAAGCGCTTAGAGTCCTCGACTACTGGGAACTTGATTTTAATTATTACACCTAACGGTCCCGCAACACTCAGATATTTTTATTGATTTATGTACTATATGCTGTCCTCATACTGGTCAAATTACAAAAAAACTGACTTTAGCTCACTCGAGGTTAGGTCACTTGAGGTGAGGTCACTCGAGGTGAGGTCACTCGAGGTTAGGTCACTCGCGGTGAGGTCACTCGCGGTGAGGTCACTGAGGTGAGTTCACTTGAGGTGAGGTCACTGGAGGTTAGGTCACTCGAGGTGAGGTCACTCGAGGTGAGGTCACTCGAGGTGAGGTCACTCGAGGTGAGGTCACTCGAGGTGAGGTCACTTGAGGTGAGGTCACTCGAGGTGAGGTCACTTGAGGTTAGGTCACTCGAGGTGAGGTCACTTGAGGTTAGGTCACTTGAGGTGAGGTCACTCGCGGTGAGGTCACTTGAGGTTAGGTCACTCGAGGTGAGGTCACTCGAGGTGAGGTCACTCGAGGTGAGGTCACTCGAGGTGAGGTCACTCGAGGTGAGGTCACTCGCGGTGAGGTCACTCGAGGGGAGGTCACTTGAGGTTAGGTCACTCGAGGTGAGGTCACTCGAGGTGAGGTCACTCGCGGTGAGGTCACTCGAGGTTAGGTCACTCGAGGTTAGGTCACTTGAGGTTAGAATTCTAGCATGCCCGACACGCTCTTGGCCCGATTCGACACATTTTCTACCTAGTAGAGTGCCCGACACGCTCTTGACCCGATCCGACCCACTTGCGTGTCCGACTCGCTCTTGACCACTTTTCGAGTTACAGTGCTGAAATGGACGTAACCAAACTGGGAACAATCTCGAGACACGAACCAAACTGGGAACCATCTCGGCACCCACACTACTACTATCGGTACTATCGGCAGCACGTGAAACTACCCGCCCAAGCAAGGGATCACCTAAATACTGGTGTTTTCATACAAACACTACGAGAGACCAGTTTAAGCCGGCCTCACTCACTCACTGTTGCGAGGACCACTGTATGTGCGATTTCTAACAGTTTGCTATACAATGTTGCGCAACCGCACCGCACCGTCCGCGGCAGTTCAAATGTTGCTGAGACAATGTTGTACCATCGAACGCGGCTCGAGCTCCTCTTACAAACGACACCCCCCACACATGGTACCGTAGGCGGTTTTCATTTTTCATTTTTAAGCTTAGAGTCCTCGACTACTGGAAACTTGATTTTAATTATTACACCCTAATGGTCCCGCAACACTCAGATATTTTTATTGATTTATGTACTATATGCTGTCCTCATACTGGTCAAATTACAAAAAAACTGACTTTAGCTCACTCGAGGTTAGGTCACTTGAGGTGAGGTCACTTGAGGTTAGGTCACTTGAGGTTAGGTCACTCGAGGTTAGGTACTTGAGGTTAGGATTCTAGCATGCCCGACACGCTCTTGGCCCGATTCGACCCACTTTCTACCTAGTAGAGTGCCCGACACGCTCTTGGCCCGATCCGACCCACTGGTGTGTCCGACTCGCTCTTGGCCACTTTCCGAGTTACAAAGCTAAACTGGACGTAACCAAACTGGGAACAATCTCGAGACACGAACCAAACTGGGAACAATCTCGGCACCCACACTACTACTATCGGTACTATCGGCAGCACGTGAAACTACCCGCCCAAGCAAGAGAGGGATCACCTAAAGACTGGTGTTTTCATACAAACACTACGAGAGACCAGTTTAAGCCGGCCTCACTCACTCACTGTTGCGAGGACCACTATATGTGCGATTTCTAACAGTTTGCTATACAATGTTGCGCAACCGCACCGCACCGTCCGCGGCAGTTCAAATGTTGCTGAGACAATGTTGCGCAACGTTGCTGAAACAATGTTACGCAACATTGCTGAAACAATGTTGTACCATCGAACGCGGCTCGAGCTCCTCTTACAAACGACACCCCCCACACATGGTACCGTAGGCGGTTTTCATTTTTCATTTTTAAGTTTTAAGTTCTAAGTTCTAAGTCTTCGCGAGGCGAACGTGTCCGCGTGGCGAACACTATGCACTCTACACCTTTATCGATACGCAGAAAACATTTCGTTATCGCGTTTTAAAAAACTACTAGCGCCATCTAGTTTTCATTTTATGCTCACCTCTATAATACGTGTTGTTTAATGTTTTTCTCATTAATTAGATGCAGACACCAGGGTTCATCGGGTCGTTGGACGACTCGGTGCCCCATTCAGAAAGAAGAAGATACCTCTATAATGGAGTCGGGTAGGTCAGCCAGCCTGGCCACATGGAGCCCTAGGGAATGTGTAGCGGGACCTGCCACTATCTTGTGCAGTAGTATCAGCTGGTTGTCTACTACTGACGCGGATGCGTGCGAGTTCACGATCACATTCGGGTGTAAAGCTTCGAGGCGGGTGAGCTCGTGGTAGTGCGTCGCGAACAGGCAGAAGCACTGCCATTTCTACACACACAGACAAGTGATATGCTACCAAAGCGCTTAGAGTCCTCGACTACTGGGAACTTGATTTTAATTATTACACCCTAACGGTCCCGCAACACTCAGATATTTTTATTGATTTATGTACTATATGCTGTCCTCATACTGGTCAAATTACAAAAAAACTGACTTTAGCTCACTCGAGGTTAGGTCACTTGAGGTGAGGTCACTCGAGGTGAGGTCACTCGAGGTTAGGTCACTCGCGGTGAGGTCACTCGCGGTGAGGTCACTCGAGGTGAGTTCACTTGAGGTGAGGTCACTGGAGGTTAGGTCACTCGAGGTGAGGTCACTCGAGGTGAGGTCACTCGAGGTGAGGTCACTCGAGGTGAGGTCACTCGAGGTGAGGTCACTTGAGGTGAGGTCACTCGAGGTGAGGTCACTTGAGGTTAGGTCACTCGAGGTGAGGTCACTTGAGGTTAGGTCACTTGAGGTGAGGTCACTCGCGGTGAGGTCACTTGAGGTTAGGTCACTGAGGTGAGGTCACTCGAGGCGAGGTCACTCGAGGTGAGGTCACTCGAGGTGAGGTCACTCGAGGTGAGGTCACTCGCGGTGAGGTCACTCGAGGGAGGTCACTTGAGGTTAGGTCACTCGAGGTGAGGTCACTCGAGGTGAGGTCACTCGCGGTGAGGTCACTCGAGGTTAGGTCACTCGAGGTTAGGTCACTTGAGGTTAGAATTCTAGCATGCCCGACACGCTCTTGGCCCGATTCGACACATTTTCTACCTAGTAGAGTGCCCGACACGCTCTTGACCCGATCCGACCCACTTGCGTGTCCGACTCGCTCTTGACCACTTTTCGAGTTACAGTGCTGAAATGGACGTAACCAAACTGGGAACAATCTCGAGACACGAACCAAACTGGGAACCATCTCGGCACCCACACTACTACTATCGGTACTATCGGCAGCACGTGAAACTACCCGCCCAAGCAAGGGATCACCTAAATACTGGTGTTTTCATACAAACACTACGAGAGACCAGTTTAAGCCGGCCTCACTCACTCACTGTTGCGAGGACCACTGTATGTGCGATTTCTAACAGTTTGCTATACAATGTTGCGCAACCGCACCGTCCGCGGCAGTTCAAATGTTGCTGAAACAATGTTGTACCATCGAACGCGGCTCGAGCTCCTCTTACAAACGACACCCCCCACACATGGTACCGTAGGCGGTTTTCATTTTTCATTTTTAAGCTTAGAGTCCTCGACTACTGGAAACTTGATTTTAATTATTACACCCTAATGGTCCCGCAACACTCAGATATTTTTATTGATTTATGTACTATATGCTGTCCTCATACTGGTCAAATTACAAAAAAACTGACTTTAGCTCACTCGAGGTTAGGTCACTTGAGGTGAGGTCACTTGAGGTTAGGTCACTTGAGGTTAGGTCACTCGAGGTTAGGTACTTGAGGTTAGGATTCTAGCATGCCCGACACGCTCTTGGCCCGATTCGACCCACTTTCTACCTAGTAGAGTGCCCGACACGCTCTTGGCCCGATCCGACCCACTGGTGTGTCCGACTCGCTCTTGGCCACTTTCCGAGTTACAAAGCTAAACTGGACGTAACCAAACTGGGAACAATCTCGAGACACGAACCAAACTGGGAACAATCTCGGCACCCACACTACTACTATCGGTACTATCGGCAGCACGTGAAACTACCCGCCCAAGCAAGAGAGGATCACCTAAAGACTGGTGTTTTCATACAAACACTACGAGAGACCAGTTTAAGCCGGCCTCACTCACTCACTGTTGCGAGGACCACTATATGTGCGATTTCTAACAGTTTGCTATACAATGTTGCGCAACCGCACCGCACCGTCCGCGGCAGTTCAAATGTTGCTGAGACAATGTTGCGCAACGTTGCTGAAACAATGTTACGCAACATTGCTGAAACAATGTTGTACCATCGAACGCGGCTCGAGCTCCTCTTACAAACGACACCCCCCACACATGGTACCGTAGGCGGTTTTCATTTTTCATTTTTAAGTTTTAAGTTCTAAGTTCTAAGTCTTCGCGAGGCGAACGTGTCCGCGTGGCGAACACTATGCACTCTACACCTTTATCGATACGCAGAAAACATTTCGTTATCGCGTTTTAAAAAACTACTAGCGCCATCTAGTTTTCATTTTATGCTCACCTCTATAATACGTGTTGTTTAATGTTTTCTCATTAATTAGATGCAGACACCAGGGTTCATCGGGTCGTTGGACGACTCGGTGCCCCATTCAGAAAGAAGAAGATACCTCTATAATGGAGTCGGGTAGGTCAGCCAGCCTGGCCACATGGAGCCCTAGGGAATGCGTAGCGGGACCTGCCACTATCTTGTGCAGTAGTATCAGCTGGTTGTCTACTACTGACGCGGATGCGTGCGAGTTCACGATCACATTCGGGTGTAAAGCTTCGAGACGGGTGAGCTCGTGGTAGTGCGTCGCGAACAGGCAGAAGCACTGCCATTTCTACACACACAGACAAGTGATATGCTACCAAAGCGCTTAGAGTCCTCGACTACTGGAAACTTGATTTTAATTATTACACCCTAACGGTCCCGCAACACTCAGATATTTTTATTGATTTATGTACTATATGCTGTCCTCATACTGGTCAAATTACAAAAAACTGACTTTAGCTCACTTGAGGTTAGGTCACTTGAGGTGAGGTCACTTGAGGTTAGGTCACTCGAGGTGAGGTCACTTGAGGTTAGGTCACTCGCGGTGAGGTCACTCGAGGTGAGGTCACTCGAGGTGAGGTCACTTGAGGTTAGGTCACTCGAGGTGAGGTCACTCGAAGTGAGGTCACTTGAGGTTAGGTCACTCGAGGTGAGGTCACTCGAGGTGAGGTCACTTGAGGTTAGGTCACTCGCGGTGAGGTCACTCGAGGTGAGGTCACTCGAGGTGAGGTCACTTGAGGTGAGGTCACTTGAGGTGAGGTCACTCGAGGTTAGGTCACTTGAGGTGAGGTCACTCGAGGTGAGGTCACTTGAGGTGAGGTCACTCGAGGTGAGGTCACTCGAGGTGAGGTCACTTGAGGTGAGGTCACTTGAGGTGAGGTCACTCGAGGTTAGGTCACTTGAGGTGAGGTCACTCGAGGTGAGGTCACTTGAGGTGAGGTCACTTGAGGTGAGGTCACTCGAGGTGAGGTCACTCGAGGTGAGGTCACTCGAGGTGAGGTCACTCGAGGTTAGGTCACTCGAGGTGAGGTCACTCGAGGTGAGGTCACTCGAGGTGAGGTCAATCGAGGTTAGGTCACTTGAGGTTAGGTCACTCGAGGTGAGGTCACTCGAGGTGAGGTCACTCGAGGTGAGGTCACTCGAGGTAAGGTCACTCGAGGTGAGGTCACTCGAGGTCAGGTCACTCGCGGTGAGGTCACTCGATGTGAGGTCACTCGAGGTGAGGTCACTTGAGGTTAGGTCACTCGCGGTGAGGTCACTCGAGGTTAGGTCACTCGAGGTTAGGTCACTTGAGGTTAGAATTCTAGCATGCCCGACACGCTCTTGGCCCGATTCGACACATTTTCTACCTAGTAGAGTGCCCGACACGCTCTTGACCCGATCCGACCCACTTGCGTGTCCGACTCGCTCTTGACCACTTTTCGAGTTACAGTGCTGAAATGGACGTAACCAAACTGGGAACAATCTCGAGACACGAACCAAACTGGGAACAATCTCGGCACCCACACTACTACTATCAGTACTATCGGCAGCACGTGAAACTACCTGCCCAAGCAAGAGAGGGATCACCTAAATACTGGTGTTTTCATACAAACACTACGAGAGACCAGTTTAAGCCGGCCTCACTCACTCACTGTTGCGAGGACCACTGTATGTGCGATTTCTAACAGTTTGCTATACAATGTTGCGCAACCGCACCGTCCGCGGCAGTTCAAATGTAGCTGAGACAATGTTGTACCATCGAACGCGGCTCGAGCTCCTCTTACAAACGACACCCCCCACACATGGTACCGTAGGCGGTTTTCATTTTTAAGTTTTAAGTTCTAAGTTCTAAGTCTTCGCGAGGCGAACGTGTCCGCGTGGCGAACACTATGCACTCTACACCTTTATCGATACGCAGAAAACATTTCGTTATCGCGTTTTAAAAAACTACTAGCGCCATCTAGTTTTCATTTTATGCTCACCTCTATAATACGTGTTGTTTAATGTTTTTCTCATTAATTAGATGCAGACACCAGGGTTCATCGGGTCGTTGGACGACTCGGTGCCCCATTCAGAAAGAAGAAGATACCTCTATAATGGAGTCGGGTAGGTCAGCCAGCCTGGCCACATGGAGCCCTAGGGAATGCGTAGCGGGACCTGCCACTATCTTGTGCAGTAGTATCAGCTGGTTGTCTACTACTGACGCGGATGCGTGCGAGTTCACGATCACATTCGGGTGTAAAGCTTCGAGACGGGTGAGCTCGTGGTAGTGCGTCGCGAACAGGCAGAAGCACTGCCATTTCTACACACACAGACAAGTGATATGCTACCAAAGCGCTTAGAGTCCTCGACTACTGGAAACTTGATTTTAATTATTACACCCTAACGGTCCCGCAACACTCAGATATTTTTATTGATTTATGTACTATATGCTGTCCTCATACTGGTCAAATTACAAAAAAACTGACTTTAGCTCACTCGAGGTGAGGTCACTTGAGGTGAGGTCACTCGAGTTGAGGTCACTTGAGGTTAGGTCACTCGAGGTTAGGTCACTTGAGGTGAGGTCACTTGAGGTGAGGTCACTCGAGGTTAGGTCACTTGAGGTGAGGTCACTTGAGGTGAGGTCACTTGAGGTGAGGTCACTTGAGGTAAGGTCACTCGAGGTGAGGTCACTTGAGGTGAGGTCACTTGAGGTTAGGTCACTCGAGGTTAGGTCACTCGAGGTGAGGTCACTCGCGGTGAGGTCACTCGAGGTGAGGTCACTTGAGGTTAGGTCACTCGAGGTTAGGTCACTCGAGGTGAGGTCACTCGAGGTGAGGTCACTCGAGGCGAAGTCACTTGAGGTGAGGTCACTTGAGGTTAGGTCACTTGAGGTTAGGTCACTCGAGGTGAGGTCACTCGAGGTGAGGTCACTTGAGGTTAGGTCACTCGCGGTGAGGTCACTCGAGGTGAGGTCACTCGAGGTGAGGTCACTCGAGGTGAGGTCACTCGAGGTGAGGTCACTTGAGGTTAGGTCACTCGAGGTGAGGTCACTCGAGGTTAGGTCACTTGAGGTTAGAATTCTAGCATGCCCGACACGCTCTTGGCCCGATTCGACCCACTTTCTACCTAGTAGAGTGCCCGACACGCTCTTGGCCCGATCCGACCCACTGGTGTGTCCGACTCGCTCTTGGCCACTTTCCGAGTTACAAAGCTAAACTGGACGTAACCAAACTGGGAACAATCTCGAGACACGAACCAAACTGGGAACAATCTCGGCACCCACACTACTACTGTCGGTACTATCGGCAGCATGTGAAACTACCCGCCCAAGCAAGAGAGGGATCACCTAAATACTGGTGTTTTCATACAAACACTACGAGAGACCAGTTTAAGCCGGCCTCACTCACTCACTGTTGCGAGGACCACTGTATGTGCGATTTCTAACAGTTTGCTATACAATGTTGCGCAACCGCACCGTCCGCGGCAGTTCAAATGTAGCTGAGACAATGTTGTACCATCGAACGCGGCTCGAGCTCCTCTTACAAACGACACCCCCCACACATGGTACCGTAGGCGGTTTTCATTTTTAAGTTTTAAGTTCTAAGTTCTAAGTCTTCGCGAGGCGAACGTGTCCGCGTGGCGAACACTATGCACTCTACACCTTTATCGATACGCAGAAAACATTTCGTTATCGCGTTTTAAAAAACTACTAGCGCCATCTAGTTTTCATTTTATGCTCACCTCTATAATACGTGTTGTTTAATGTTTTTCTCATTAATTAGATGCAGACACCAGGGTTCATCGGGTCGTTGGACGACTCGGTGCCCCATTCAGAAAGAAGAAGATACCTCTATAATGGAGTCGGGTAGGTCAGCCAGCCTGGCCACATGGAGCCCTAGGGAATGCGTAGCGGGACCTGCCACTATCTTGTGCAGTAGTATCAGCTGGTTGTCTACTACTGACGCGGATGCGTGCGAGTTCACGATCACATTCGGGTGTAAAGCTTCGAGACGGGTGAGCTCGTGGTAGTGCGTCGCGAACAGGCAGAAGCACTGCCATTTCTACACACACAGACAAGTGATATGCTACCAAAGCGCTTAGAGTCCTCGACTACTGGAAACTTGATTTTAATTATTACACCCTAACGGTCCCGCAACACTCAGATATTTTTATTGATTTATGTACTATATGCTGTCCTCATACTGGTCAAATTACAAAAAAACTGACTTTAGCTCACTCGAGGTGAGGTCACTTGAGGTGAGGTCACTCGAGTTGAGGTCACTTGAGGTGAGGTCACTTGAGGTGAGGTCACTCGAGGTTAGGTCACTTGAGGTGAGGTCACTTGAGGTGAGGTCACTTGAGGTAAGGTCACTCGAGGTGAGGTCACTTGAGGTGAGGTCACTTGAGGTTAGGTCACTCGAGGTTAGGTCACTCGAGGTGAGGTCACTCGCGGTGAGGTCACTCGAGGTGAGGTCACTTGAGGTTAGGTCACTCGAGGTTAGGTCACTCGAGGTTAGGTCACTCGAGGTGAGGTCACTCGAGGTGAGGTCACTCGAGGCGAAGTCACTTGAGGTGAGGTCACTTGAGGTTAGGTCACTTGAGGTTAGGTCACTCGAGGTGAGGTCACTCGAGGTGAGGTCACTTGAGGTTAGGTCACTCGCGGTGAGGTCACTCGAGGTGAGGTCACTCGAGGTGAGGTCACTCGAGGTGAGGTCACTCGAGGTGAGGTCACTTGAGGTTAGGTCACTCGAGGTGAGGTCACTCGAGGTTAGGTCACTTGAGGTTAGAATTCTAGCATGCCCGACACGCTCTTGGCCCGATTCGACCCACTTTCTACCTAGTAGAGTGCCCGACACGCTCTTGGCCCGATCCGACCCACTGGTGTGTCCGACTCGCTCTTGGCCACTTTCCGAGTTACAAAGCTAAACTGGACGTAACCAAACTGGGAACAATCTCGAGACACGAACCAAACTGGGAACAATCTCGGCACCCACACTACTACTGTCGGTACTATCGGCAGCATGTGAAACTACCCGCCCAAGCAAGAGAGGGATCACCTAAATACTGGTGTTTTCATACAAACACTACGAGAGACCAGTTTAAGCCGGCCTCACTCACTCACTGTTGCGAGGACCACTGTATGTGCGATTTCTAACAGTTTGCTATACAATGTTGCGCAACCGCACCGTCCGCGGCAGTTCAAATGTTGCTGAGACAATGTTGCGCAACATTGTTTGTTGTACCATCGAACGCGGCTCGAGCTCCTCTTACAAACGACACCCCCCACACATGGTACCGTAGGCGGTTTTCATTTTTCATTATTAAGTTTTAAGTTCTAAGTTCTAAGTCTTCGCGAGGCGAACGTGTCCGCGTGGCGAACACTATGCACTTTACACCTTTATCGATACGCAGAAAACATTTCGTTATCGCGTTTTAAAAAACTACTAGCGCCATCTAGTTTTCATTTTATGCTCACCTCTATAATACGGGTTGTTTAATGTTTTTCTCATTAATTAGATGCAGACATCAGGGTTCATCGGGTCGTTGGACGACTCGGTGCCCCATTCAGAAAGAAGAAGATACCTCTATAATGGAGTCGGGTAGGTCAGCCAGCCTGGCCACATGGAGCCCTAGGGAATGCGTAGCGGGACCTGCCACTATCTTGTGCAGTAGTATCAGCTGGTTGTCTACTACTGACGCGGATGCGTGCGAGTTCACGATCACATTCGGGTGTAAAGCTTCGAGACGGGTGAGCTCGTGGTAGTGCGTCGCGAACAGGCAGAAGCACTGCCATTTCTACACACACAGACAAGTGATATGCTACCAAAGCGCTTAGAGTCCTCGACTACTGGAAACTTGATTTTAATTATTACACCCTAACGGTCCCGCAACACTCAGATATTTTTATTGATTTATGTACTATATGCTGTCCTCATACTGGTCAAATTACAAAAAACTGACTTTAGCTCACTCGAGGTGAGGTCACTTGAGGTGAGGTCACTCGCGGCGAGGTCACTCGAGGTGAGGTCACTTGAGGTTAGGTCACTCGAGGTGAGGTCACTCGAGGTGAGGTCACTTGAGGCGAGGTAACTTGAGGTTAGGTCACTCGAGGCTAGGTCACTTGAGGTTAGAATTCTAGCATGCCCGACACGCTCTTGGCCCGATTCGACACATTTTCTACCTAGTAGAGTGCCCGACACGCTCTTGACCCGATCCGACCCACTTGTGTGTCCGACTCGCTCTTGACCACTTTTCGAGTTACAGTGCTGAAATGGACGTAACCAAACTGGGAACAATCTCGAGACACGAACCAAACTGGGAACAATCTCGGCACCCACCCACACTGGGTGGGTACTATCGGCAGCACGTGAAACTACCCGCCCAAGCAAGAGAGGGATCACCTAAATACTGGTGTTTTCATACAAACACTACGCGAGACCAGTTTAAGCCGGCCTCACTCACTCACTGTTGCGAGGACCACTATATGTGCGATTTCTAACAGTTTGATATACAATGTTGCGCAACCGCACCGCACCGTCCGCGGCAGTTCAAATGTTGCTGAAACAATATTGCGCAACATGTCGTAACCGATCGCCGTAAGCGTTGTACCATCGAACGCGGCTCGAGCTCCTCTTACAAACGACACCTGGTACACATGGTACCGTAGGCGGTTTTCATTTTTCATTTTTAAGTTTTAAGTTCTAAGTTCTAAGTCTTCGCGAGGCGAACGTGTCCGCGTGGCGAACACTATGCACTCTACACCTTTATCGATACGCAGAAAACATTTCGTTATCGCGTTTTAAAAAACTACTAGCGCCATCTAGTTTTCATTTTATGCTCACCTCTACTATAATACGTGTTGTTTTATGTTTTGAATTGTGCGTACTTGTATAAGTATTTTTTTCTCATTAATTAGATGCAGACACCAGGGTTCATCGGGTCGTTGGACGACTCGGTGCCCCATTCAGAAAGAAGAAGATACCTCTATAATGGAGTCGGGTAGGTCAGCCAGCCTGGCCACATGGAGCCCTAGGGAATGTGTAGCGGGACCTGCCACTATCTTGTGCAGTAGTATCAGCTGGTTGTCTACTACTGACGCGGATGCGTGCGAGTTCACGATCACATTCGGGTGTAAAGCTTCGAGACGCGTGAGCTCGTGGTAGTGCGTCGCGAACAGGCAGAAGCACTGCGATTTCGTCGCCAGTTCCCTGGAAAAAGGTATAAATATTTGTTATCACACTGTTACATGTAGAGAGACGCAATTAAATGGTAGATGCCAACAATAGATATATACATACTCTGCAATAGCCCAAGCGATGCCGCAGCCTTCGTACGTAGACGTGCCTCGGCCCAGCTCGTCCACCAACACTAGGGAGTCCGGTGTTGCCGTCTGGAAATCACAAAAATCACAATAGAAATTAGACTGGCATAAAAAATAAAAGTATTTTTTTTAGGACACGGAGCTACATTACTTATATTATGCTCCAGCTAGAGCGCAGATGAATAGCGAGCGGAGCGAGCTATACATTACGTTCCAGCCAGAACACAGATGACATATGGCGAGCGGAGCAAGCTATACATTAAGTTCCAGCCAGAACACAGATGACATATGGCGAGCGGAGCAAGCTATACATTAAGTTCCAGCCAGAACACAGATGACATATGGCGAGCGGAGCAAGCTATACATTAAGTTCCAGCCAGAACACAGATGACATATGGCGAGCGGAGCAAGCTATACATTAAGTTCCAGCCAGAACACAGATGACATATGGCGAGCGGAGCAAGCTATACATTAAGTTCCAGCCAGAACACAGATGACATATGGCGAGCGGAGCAAGCTATACATTAAGTTCCAGCCAGAACACAGATGACATATGGCGAGCGGAGCAAGCTATACATTAAGTTCCAGCCAGAACACAGATGACATATGGCGAGCGGAGCAAGCTATACATTAAGTTCCAGCCAGAACACAGATGACATATGGCGAGCGGAGCAAGCTATACATTAAGTTCCAGCCAGAACACAGATGACATATGGCGAGCGGAGCAAGCTATACATTAAGTTCCAGCCAGAACACAGATGACATATGGCGAGCGGAGCAAGCTATACATTAAGTTCCAGCCAGAACACAGATGACATATGGCGAGCGGAGAGAGCTATACATTACGCTCCAGCCAGAACACAGATGACATATGGCGAGCAGAGCGAGGTATACATTACGCTCCAGCCAGAACACGGATGACATAAGGCGAGCAGAGCGAGGTATACATTACGCTCCAGCCAGAACACGGATGACCTATGGCGAGCGGAGCGAGTTATACATTACGCTCCAGCCAGAACAAGGATGACCTATGGCGAGCGGAGCGAGTTATACATTACGCTCCAGCCAGAACACAGATGACATATGGTGAGCGGAGTGAGCTATACATTACGCTCCAGCCAGAACACGGATGACATATGGTGAGCGGAGTGAGCTATACATTACGCTCCAGCCAGAACACGGATGACATATGGTGAGCGGAGTGAGCTATACATTACGCTCCAGCCAGAACACGGATGACATATGGTGAGCGGAGTGAGCTATACATTACGCTCCAGCCAGAACACGGATGACATATGGTGAGCGGAGTGAGCTATACATTACGCTCCAGCCAGAACAAGGATGACCTATGGCGAGCGGAGCGAGTTATACATTACGCTCCAGCCAGAACACGGATGACATATGGCGAGCGGAGCGAGTTATACATTACGCTCCAGCCAGAACAAGGATGACCTATGGCGAGCGGAGCGAGTTATACATTACGCTCCAGCCAGAACACAGATGACATATGGTGAGCGGAGTGAGCTATACATTACGCTCCAGCCAGAACACGGATGACATATGGTGAGCGGAGTGAGCTATACATTACGTTCCAGCCAGAACACAGATGACATAAAGTTTTAACTAAAGATTGAATGACATGTATGGCGAGCGGAGCGAGTGATTCTACACTCACCAAAATGTATTACGAGATGAAACTTAGTAGTACTCACTCGCAATATGGCGGCGGACTCGATCATCTCCATCATGAAGGTGCTCTGCCCCTTGTCCTCCCTGTCACTAGCGCCCACCCGCGCGCAGACGGCTCGCAGCCGCGGTATGGTGGCGCTAGTAGCCGGCACCATGCTCCCCGCGTGGGCGAGTAGCGCCGCGACGCCGCACGACCGCATCCACGTCGACTTGCCGCCCATGTTCGCGCCCGTCACCACGTGCATCAGGCATTTGCCTGGGGAGAGTGAAAGTCATCGGTCAGTCTTATTCATCGTATCAATAGTTCAAAATTATCTGTGTTGAAAATTTTTCCTGGCAGTTCTAGGCGACGCAACGGTATATTAGAAGGAAACAATATCTTCCTTCAGGAAAGTGGTTCAGTTTCAAAGGTTGTAAAACTTTACTTAACCAAGTTTCTAACTTACCTCGTTTGAACTCGACATCATTCGGCATGTCCGACATGCCCTCCTGCACCTCAAGACACGGATGCCTCACATCCTTCAGTACAAATTCTTCCAAACTCTCCGTAATAATTGGTGCAGTAGGGGTAGGGCGCGGTGGTGGCGGCAAACAATATCTTCCTTTAGTTTCAGAGGTCGATTTACCCGTTAAGATATTCCTCTATAATTTTTTTTATCGTACCTCGTTTAAACTCGACGTCGTTCGGTATGTACGACATGCCCTCCTGCACCTCAAGACAGGGATGTCTCACATCCTTCAGTACAAATTCTTCCAAACTCTCTGTAATAACAGGTCTGCAGTAGGGGTAGGGCGCGGTGGTGGCGGGAAACAATATCTTCCTTCAGGAAAGTAGTTCAGTTTCATAGGTTGATTCTTCTAGTAAAATTTTACTTAATCAAGTTTCTTACTTACCTCGTTTGAACTCCACATCGTTTGGTATGTACGACATTCCCTCCTGCACCTCAAGGCACGGATGCCTCACGTCTTTAAGCACAAATTCCTCTTCTTCTTCTTCTTCTTTTTCGTGTGGGACACCGAGTCGCTCAACGACTCGATGAACCCTTGTGTCAGAGTTATTCAACCGCCTACTGCAGGTAGCAGGCCTCTGACATGGTTGTGTAACGACCGCCATCATAGACAGCAACCGGGACCGACGGCTTTCGAAGCACGGAACCATCTTACTTGCGGACAATTCCTCTAAGTTCTCTGTAAGAACTGGTCTGCAGTAGGGGTAGGGCGCGGTAATGGAAGGAAACAATATCTTTCTTTGCGAAAGTTGTTTAGGTTTATAGATTGGTTCTTCTAGTAAAAAATTTCTCAATGAAGTTTCCAGCTTACCTCGTTTGAACTCGACATCGTTCGGTATGTACGACATTCCCTCCTGCACCTCAAGGCACGGATGCCTCACATCTTTAAGCACAAATTCCTCTAAACTCTCTGTAATAACAGGTCTGCAGTAGGGGTAGGGCGCGGTGGTGGCGGCTACTGCGAACGCTACCAGCACGTCGAGACGGGAAAGGATGTGGGACAAGCAGAATAGTACCTCAGAGTAGCCCGCTGGAAACGAAACAGGTTATTAGTCCACACTGCCCGAGGCTGGTAGCTGCCTCGCTGAGTCTGAGGCGCATTGATTTTCATCACCCTCAAATAATGCTGATATTCAATTTAAGTAGGTAGGTTAATGTAGAATTTAAACATTTGCTTAGTAAGTACAGCCAAAGTGCAGTCTTACTAAGCAAATAATTTTGGTGGTGGGAGATGCCGATTTGGCATCTTTATTAGAAATTATTTAGTATTTAAGCCTATGTTAATTTAGTAATAGTGTTCAATCTACCGGACTACCTCCGAAGACAGTAAACTGAAGAAAACCCTAAGACTGCCTTCTCATTTTAACTTCTTGAGTCGCGCGTTCGTGAGCCACGTATTTTTTAGTTGTTTGCCTTGCGAGGCAGCGAGCAGCCTCGCTTGGTGTGGACGCGCTTATTAACGGGGTATTATTTACTAGATTGGAATGGCATCACTGTTTCTACAAGCTTTCTACCCATGGGTTAGGTTGTCATTCTCGCCGAAACAGACTTTGTATCAACAGACCTTGTGGAGAAGGCGTAGCGTTTACGATAAAACGTTTATTGCATAGAATTGCAACACAAACATAGATTCAACAAAATAGGTGAATTGAAAAAGGAAACAAGTGAATTTTTTAGACTACAAATAGTGTAACAATAGATACACAGTGAATATTTTACCATGGAACTTTGATAACCACAGATACTAACCGGCAATACTGACGATCTCGGCTACAACTTTGTCCTGTTCTCTTTCATACGCCGCCTTCAAATCCATGTATTCTGTAGTAATGTTTTCCAGGGCATCAGTTTTGAACCTTACGCCGCCTTTGATAGCGTCAATTATTGTGTACTTTTTGTTCCCTCTTAGTGCTTGTTCTTCTTTCAGGGTTACTCTAAAATAAAAGATAAATAAGGATTATTATTAACACACTTTCTCTCTCTCTCTGTAATCTCTAACTGGTTGTCTTCTAAATCTTAGTATAACTTTTGCGAATAAAGAATAGACCTGCATTGTCAATATTGTTGTTGATACTGAGTCTGCTCGGGTACTCACTACCTCGCGCGGCATATGCTCGTGCGCAGGCGAGCCAAGTTCAGCCCAATTTAGATGCCTAATAAATTAATAAGCAAACTTCTGAGGCGCGTTGATTTTAGCTGCGTTAGCTCGGGTGAGCCACGTAATTTTTTGGCCGTTTGCCGCGCGAGGCAATGAGCACTCGAGCAGCTTCGCTCAGTGTGGACGCGCCTATATAATATGATAGAGTGGCAAACAATAATGTTACGAATACGGGCTCTTTCTTTATCCGCGCAAGTTATAAGATGTTTCTAGAGCTTGGTCAAAGTAAAACGAATTTAATTCGCAGGGAGTATGATAACATATCAAGATGACGACATAACGTGCCCTCCGAAGATATTTTACCTAAAGTGGTATCCATTCTGTGGATTGGTCTCCATCTTGATAGTTTTCCCAGCCTCCAGACCAAGATCTCGCGCGGCCCTGCTCAGTTCCTTGTCGGCTGATTTCTGTAGTTGTTCCAATTGTTCGTGCAAGGTTTGGAGTTGTTCATCGAACGACGGTTTTACTAGGTAGTCGCCTGGAAGAGTAAGAATAAGGTTCACTGACCTGTGGAGAGGGTACGAAAGTAATACAAAGCTATAGAACCGCGATAATTTTCAATACAGGGGCAGTAAAACTCAGAGAAAAGCGGCTAAGAGCGTGTGAGACACGCTCACAAATAGGGTTTCGTAGTCAACGTTTAAATATCAGGTCTTTCGGCGTTACAAAGTTAATTTTGTTGCTGGTTTGTTTGCAGCTGTATGGTGACCAACCGCAAATTGAAAAACTTTAATATTTTCTTAATCTGAAGTGATACAGTATTCGTTATAGTTTTCATGGTAACTTTATAATAAGAACAATATTCCATATTTTTTTCAAATTTTTAGCATGCGTACTTTAGAAGTTGCAGCTGGAACAAATTATGGCACAAAAACGCCCCTTTTAAAAGCAAATATCTCGAGACAGAAACATTTTAGAGACTTTCTTTCAAAGAAACCTCCCCTTAATTTTTAAAGGCCTATTCAACGATACCCTACTCAATATTACAAGAGAAAAAATATTTTTTTTTGCCCCTCTTTCACATGTATGGGAAGGGGGTCCAAAAAACAATTAAAATATTTTTTTGTCAACATTTCTAAGTTTGGGTCAACACGATCAATCTTCATACCAAATTTGATGTCGATAGCTCCAAAACTGACGGAGTTATGAGGGCGCGGCATGTAGACAGACAGACAGACAGACAGACAGACATGACGAAACTATAAGGGTTTCTAGTAGACTACGAAACCCTAAAAACAAGACCAATAACGCCGACTTTTAAAAAAAGTGTGAGGAATAGTGAGTAGAACGAAAAATCCGCCAAGTGCGAGTCGGACTCGCGAACTATAATTGTGTGTAAAAATCACGTTTGTTGTATGAGAGCCCCACTGATTTTCATTATATTCTTATGTATTTGTTGTTATAGCTGCAACAGAAATACATCCTGATGACGATGACAGACGGACAGATAGCGAAGTCTAAGTAATAGGGTTAATTTTCACTCTTCTTACGGCACTCGAAAAAGAAAGTCTTTCCAGATTAAAGGCCTTTGAAAAATAGCATTACCTCTGTCAACGGCGTCCATGTCTAATGTAGCTTCTACCATCTGCTGGAACTTCTGCAAATCCTCGTTCAGTTCTGAGATGGGTTCAGCCAGAGATGAGTGGACCGTGGGGTGGTCGGCCGAGCCCAGGCATTGCAGCAGGGACGGCAGACGATTGATTGCCTAACGGAAAAATCATCATATTAACAAACTTAAAAATTATTGTACAATTTTTCGCCTTTCATTTGGTACACTAAGTCGATGAACAACCTGACGAATCCTGCGGTATTTTTATACAATTTTTCATACGCAGTCAGGTGCTTTAGCCAGAAATGCCCTCAAAACACTGGAAAACACTTCGAAACTGAACGACACGAATCAGAGACCTCCTCCAGGTCCTAAGATTAAACCGGCGACTCCACACTAGAGACAGTTGGTTGAAAGTCAGCATCATACATCATAATTACATAGATACGTAAAAAAATCACGTTTATAGCCCTTGCGGAGTAGGCAGAGCTTTTGAAAAGTTTGAGAGTAATTCAGAAGACTGTGTATCACCATAGCGAAAGATTGTCAGCCTGCCGCCTAAAATTGCAATACATCAACTCTCAAATCCCTTAGTCGCTTACAACTTACACTACCCACGAGAAAAATTCTATGCCGGCACCACACGGCATCCTAACTATCCGTAAAGAAACGAAATGAGCCAGCATCTATTATTAGCAAAAGGACTAAAATGACAAACTTACCTGGTAAATCTTATAGCAGTCGAGTAAACTAGCTTTCTTCCTGGTCAGCCTTCGAGCACACGCTTGTAAATCCGGTATTCCCCTCAAATATTTGTCAAGCAGTATCCCAGGCCATCTGGTCCAAAAACTAGGAATCAGCGAAAAACAATCCCCGGTAACGAAATGTTGTGGATTTGTGTAGTGGAAGGTCCTCTTCATAACGTCCAATAAAATCCTCTCAAAAATATGCGGTGCTGGAGGAAGGGGGGTTAATTATGTGTCCCTTTTTTCAGTTTCTCGACTGTAACTCGTAAACGGCGCGTCGTAGCCTCAAAATGTCTGAGAAACTATTAAAGCTCATTAAATTTCCTATAACTTTGTCATTAACATGAAAACCGTAATATGAATGGTTTTTAGGTTATGGCCATTTCAAAGTCGGTAGTTTTTTCACTTTTTTTATTACGACACTAAAAAGTGTTTGGACGTTTCTGTAGATCTTCGTTATCTTTAATGCAAACTATTTCATAATTTGTGGATAAACTAAAAAAAACTAATGATTAAATACGTGTTCCCGCATTTTGTAAATTTTAACCCTTAACCGGGTAAAAAGAGGTTAATAGTTTGTATGAAAAATCGTCATTTTTGATGTGATCTGTTTCAAAATTTGGAAATAAGCAAATAACCTAAAATAATTTAATACAGCATTTTGTAAATTTTAACCCTTAACAGGGTAAAAAATAGTTTAAGAGTTTGTATGAAAATCGTCATTTTTGATGTGATCTGTTTCAAAATTTGGAATTATGCGAATAAGCCAAATTAATTAAACACGTGTTTTAGCATTTTGTAAACTGAGTAAAAAGGGGGTTAAAACTTAGATGAAACTTCGTCACATTTGATGCAATCTGTTTCAAAGTGCGTGAGCAGACTAGTAATAGGTTAAAATAATTAGACACGTTTTACAAAATTTTGTACACTTTCACTTTTTTTATTACGACACTAAAAAGTGTTTGGACGTTTCTGTAGATCTTCGTTATCTTTAATGCAAACTATTTCATAATTTGTAGATAAACTAAAAAAAACAAATGATTAAATACGTGTTCCCGCATTTTGTAAATTTTAACCCTTAACAGGGTAAAAAAGGTTAATAGTTTGTATGAAAAATCGACATTTTTGATGTTACCTGTTTCAAAATTTGGAAATAAGCGAATGACCCAAAATAATTTAACACGTGTTTCAGCATTTTGTAAATTTTAACCCTTAACAGGGTAAAAAATAGGTTAAGAGATTGTATGAAAATCGTCACTTTTGATGTAATCTGTTTCAAAATTTGGAATTATGCGAATAAGCTTTGCTTGCTTTAACCCTTAAAGAATGAATTGGCAACCCTTGAATTCGACACATCATTTTGGTGTTTAATAACTGTGGGTCATATAGTTGATGACCCACAGTAGTTATTTAACACCAAAATGATGTGTCAAATTCAAGGGTTGCCAATTCATCCTTTAAGGGTTAAAGCGTACAAAATTTTGTAAATCGTGTCTAATTATTTTAACCTATTACTAGTCTGCTCACGCACTTTGAAACAGATTGCATCAAATGTGACGAAGTTTCATCTAAGTTTTAACCCCCTTTTTACTCAGTTTACAAAATGCTAAAACACGAGTTTAATTAATTTGGCTTATTCGCATAATTCCAAATTTTGAAACAGATCACATCAAAAATGACGATTTTCATACAAACTCTTAAACAATTTTTTACCCTGTTAAGGGTTAAAATTTACAAAATGCTGTATTAAATTATTTTAGGTTATTTGCTTATTTCCAAATTTTGAAACAGATCACATCAAAAATGACGATTTTTCATACAAACTATTAACCTCTTTTTTACCCGGTTAAGGGTTAAAATACACAAAATGCGGGAACACGTATTTAATAATTTTATTTTTTTAGTTTATCCACGAATTATGAAATAGTTTGCATTAAAGATAACGAAGATCTACAGAAACGTCCAAACACTTTTTAGTGTCGTAATAAAAAAAAGTGAAAAAACTACTGACTTTGAAATGGCCATAACTTAAAAACCATTCATGTTACGGTTTTCATGTTAATGACAAAGTTATAGGAAATTTAATGAGCTTTAATAGTTTCTCAGACATTTTGAAGCTACGACGCGCCGTTTACGAGTTACAGTCGAGAAACTGAAAAAGGGACACATAATTAACCCCCCTACTCCCAGCACCGCATATTTTTGAGAGGATTTTATTGGACGTTGTGAAGAGGACCTTCCACTACACAAATCCACAACATTTCGTTACCGGGGATGTTTTTTCGCTGATTTTGCTATCTTTCTTGGGCTACAGTTGTAGACGTAGTTGAGAGTTGTTCACGAGTAGTTCTACTACGTCGACTAAGACTCTAGTCTTATACATGGTTTAAGGGACATCTCTCCGAATACTGATAGCTGGTGCATTAAGACCATGAAACTGAACAAATTCCTATAAGATAATGTTTCAGGACACGAAAATTTTTTTTTGGCTTCTCATAGTAAATGCAGTCAGCTGATCCTAATTTGTATGGGAAGTCCAAATAGTAGTTTTTATAACAAGGGAATAAAGTGATATATTTAGGGCGAGGGCGTTAGTTTGAATCATGAGCGGAACGAGGGATTCTAGAGTAAAATCCCGAGCGTAGCGAGGGATTTTAAAGTAGAATCGTGAGTGAAGCGAGGGATTCATTGTAAGTCGCCCGAGAATAAATAACTATATACCCGAGTGATACATACTACTTTTCATCCCCCTCTATGAGAAAAACAATAAATACTTACTTACTTTCTTTAAATATTGCTTGCTATTGTCCATTATTTTACAATACATCTTATAAATTGCTTTATAAACATCCAATATTTACAAAAACATTATCACTCATTTCATTTCATATTATTGCAATATAATTGTAAGGTTGTTACCCATTGCTGCCAGTGGCCGCGCCAAAGAAAAATAAAATTTGACACATTACTTTTTAATTTCAAATTTTGCTAGGAATTAGGTCTTTTAAAAGCAAAATACTAGGAGTAAAACACTCAATAAAATAGCAGATAACAGGTAGTGTCGCAGAGAAAAAACCCATCTGTAGTAAATTTTCTATTGATTGGCTGCAAATATTTGTGTTCCAAATTCAAATGAATGTTAATCCCTTGGGATTAAATAACCTATTTTAATCCCACTTATGTGCGACCCAAGCGTAGTTTTTTGAATAGAGGGGATGAAAAAGAAATTTTCATCCCCTCTATACAAAAAACTACGCTTTGGTCGCACATAAGTGGGATTAAAATAGGTTATTTAATCCCAAGGGATTAAAATTCATTTGAATTTGGAACACAAATATTTGCAGCCAATCAATCGAAAATTTACTACAGATGGGTTTTTTCTCTGCAACACTACCTGTTATCTGCTATTTTATTGAGTGTTTTACACCTAGTATTTTGCTCTTAAAAGACCTAATTCCTAGCAAAATTTGAAATTAAAAAGTAATGTGTCAAATTTTATTTTTCTTTTGGCGCGATGAATCTCCAGCAATGGGCAACAACAATATTCAACCTTACAATTATCCTACTAATATTATAAAGGCGGATGTTTGTGTGTGTGTTTGTTACGACATCACGCAAAAACGGCTGATTAGATTGACATGAAACTTTGCAGAAATATAAAAGGACATCTGGAATAACACATAGGATACTTTTTACCACGGAAAAATGTCTCATTCCCACGGGATCACGCATTTTCCAATATTTTTGAAATAGGTGGCGTGACTGAGCCGATTCGCGTTTTAAACGTTTTCGCCGAAAACTAACAGCGACATCTCTCGGCGAATAATGCTTTTTTCCCGCGGAATAATAGGTTGCAGCGGGTGAAACCGCTGACGGGCAGCTAGTATTGCAATAATATGAAATGAAATGAGTGATAATGTTTTGTAAATATTGGATGTTTATAACGCAATTTATAAGATGTATTGTAAAATAATGGACAATAGCAAGCAATATTTAAAGAACTTCGTAGATTAAATAATAAGTATTTATTGTTTTTCTCATAGAGGGGGATGAAAAGTAGTATGTATCACTCGGGTATAAAGTTATTTATTCTCGGGCGACTTACATTGAATCCCTCGCTTCACTCACGATTCTACTTTAAAATCCCTCGCTACGCTCGGGATTTTACTCTAGAATCCCTCGTTCCGCTCATGATTCAAACTAACGCCCTCGCCCTAAATATATCACTTTATTCCCTTGTTATAAAAACTACTATTTCGTCTCCTGACATATATTCCTATGAGAAGTTGCTCAAACTCATGGTCTAAATGCACCCTATCATTATTCTACTGTTCCTTATACCCCGTATTAGCCAAAATAGAATGAAAAAACTTACATGGTAAATCTGGTATATGGATCGTTCGTCCCACACAAAAGAAAAGGCCAAATAATGCTAAAAATATGAAACAAAGAAAATTACCTGGTAAATCTTATAGCAGTCGAGTAAACTGGCTTTCTTCCTGGTCAGCCTTCTAGCACACGCTTGCAAGTCCGGTATTCTCCTCAAATGTTCGTCATGCAGTTGCAGACATATTGTAAAAAAAAAACTTACGTGGCTGAATTGGTTAATCTGATACTTGGATCGTTCGTCCCTCACACGACTGAAAAGGCCAAATAAACGTAAAGAAATTTACCTGGTAAATCTTATAGCAGTCGAGCAAACTGGCTTTCTTCCTGGTCAGTCTTCGAGCACACGCTTGTAAATCCGGTATTCTCCGCAAATGCTCGTCATGCAGCTGCAGACGTAGTTGGGAATTGTTCACCAGTAGTTAGTAGTTACTACGTCTTTATATTAACAAAAAAATACCTGGTAAATCTTATAGCAGTCGAGTAAACTAGCTTTCTTCCTAGTCAGCCTTCTAGCGCACGCTTGTAAATCCGGTATTCTCCGCAAATGTTCGTCGTGTAGTTGCAGACGTAGTTGAGAATTGTTCACGAGTAGTTCGACGACATCGAGTCGTTCGTTTATGAGGTTTATGTCGCGTAGAGGTTGACGCAGCCATTGGGCAAGCAGACTGAAATAATGTGAAGATGAAAATAGTTATGAGTGTATGACAAAACACTAGGCAAAATGAAACACTACGTAAAAATGATCCATTCCAAAAATGTTAAATAGGCAGAATAAGAAAGTGGAAAAACGTCACAGTAGCATAACGTCCAGTAGCAAACTGTCAAAACGGCAAAATGCAGGTATCGAGATCTTAAAATTGTGACTGAACATGGACCGACATTATGTGAATTAGACACAAGAAAATATTATCACAGATAATGTGGACTAACCAGGTAGTAAAGTCGTAAATACTTTCTACAGATGACGTTGGGTCGTCGCTTGGAGACGAGCATCAAGAGATAGAAAATTTGTCATTCATCGACCGGTGCATCTATAGCTCAGTGGCAGAGCGGTGGGGCGTTTACCCATGCAAGCGACTCGAGTTCGATCCCCGGTTGATGCATGATTTTTATTTACTATTTCTTATTTTCACTTGTTAGAATCATATAGCACTGTGAGTGCATTAAAATCCCAAAAGATTATCAGAGATTTTATAATTTTTGCTAACTACATACCGCTTCCCTTGCTGCGTGCGACACCTATCGAGCAGGCCCAGTAAACTTCTCGACGGCGCGTGCGAAGTGTCGCTCAGTTCCGGCAACACATTGAGTGCAGATAATGCAGCGGTATTGAGTGAGCCATCTGTATATAGGCGCTAATTTGTGCTGACATTTTGTAAATATCAGAGATTTTGTTAGTTTTGCTAACTACATACCGCTTCCCTTGCTGCGTGCGACACCTATCGAGCAGGCCCAGTAAGCTTCTCGACGGCGCGTGCGAAGTGTCGCTCAGTTCCGGCAATACATTGAGTGCAGATAATGCAGCAGTACTGAGTTATAGTCTAATAAAACATGGTCTTACATTCCCAGAGAAACACAAGCCTACGTCACTAGTATTGCCACTTTATTTCAATAAAATACGTTACCCACAAGCATGATGACGTAGTCTTGTGTTAGTCACGTGGTTCACGAGTCTCGGAATGAAATACCAGGCGGAGTATCTTATTATACCATGGGCAATACATTGAGTGCAGATAATGCAGCTGTACCGAGTGAGCCATCTGTATAGGCGCCCCGCGCTATTTCCCTAATTTGTGCTGACATTATGTAAATATAAGAGATTTTGTATTTTTGCTAACTACATACCGCTTCCCTTGCTGCGTGCGACACCTATCGAGCAGGCCCAGTAAGCTTCTCGACGGCGCGTGCGAAGTGTCGCTCAGTTCTGGCAATACATTGAGTGCAGATAATGCAGCAGTACTGAGTGAGCCATCTGTATAGGCGCCCCGCGCTATTTCCCTAATTTTGTGTTGACATTATGTAAACACTAGCTGCCCGTCAGCGGTTTCACTCGCTGCAACCTATTATTCCGCGGGAAAAAAGCATTACTCGCCAAGAGATGTCGCTGTTAGTTATCGGCGAAAATATTTAAAACGCGAATCGGCTCAGTCACGCTACCTTTGCAAAAATATTGGAATATGCGTGATCCCATAGGAATAAGACATTTTCCCGTGGTAAAAAGTAGCCTATGTGTTTGTTATTCTAGATTCTTTTTTTTAAGTTTGAATTAGAATGTGACTTTCTTAAAGAGAATCTTGTAAATTCCTACTGAAAAATAAATTATTGAATTTGAATTGAATTTGAATTTGAATTTACTCTTCTATATTTGTGCAAAATTTCATGTCTATCTAACCAGCCGGTTTAGCGTGATGTCGTAACAAACACACACACAAACATCCGCCTTTATAATATTAGTAGGAAGTAGGATAAGAGATTTTGTTATTTTGCTAACTACATACCGCTTCCCTTGCTGCGTGCGACACCTATCGAGCAGGCCCAGTAAACTTCTCGACGGCGCGTGCGAAGTGTCGCTCAGTTCCGGCAATACATTGAGTGCAGATAATGCAGCTGTGTCGAGGTGCAGGAAATGCTCGGCTTGGATCGTTGATATGCGAAATCTGGGGACAATCGTAAGACATTTTAGAGTATATAGGGGGAAAGTTTACTAGTGACACTAATTTATGATATTTTGTTTTTTTTTAAGCAATAGCGTATTAAGGTATTCATCGGTCAGCACTAGTACAATAAAATCAAGAATAAAATACTTTATCTACACTCATTTCGTAATATTCGTTTTACAGAATCGAAAGTACAAACGTAATAAACTGCATTTCGAATATACAGCCTTAAAAAAAATTTTCATTCTACTGGCAGCTACATAAAGTAACTCGATTTCTAGTATTTGAAAAAAAATGAAACGAATTGACCCGCGTACCAAATTGTAATCTGTTCCAATTTGACACTGGACAACAGTAAGTCAAATGAAAAAAAAACAAGTGTCATCCGGGCGGGACGACACTTGAAATTATGAGGACTTATTTATTATTAAATCTTTGCTTCAAATCATTTTTCGAATTAAAATTCACCGATAAATGCTTTTTAATTTTAAAAGTTGTTCAGTTTTTATGAGCCTCCATTTTAACGTTTAGTTAAAAAGTTACTTATGTACAAAAGTCGTTCAGTTGGTGGTTCAGTAGATAGGCTTGCAATCGCCATAGTGCAGTGCGGAGGTTTGAATTATTTTTCATAGTTTTTCTTGTAGAGTGTAGATAAAATAGTGTATGCAACTGCATATAATTAGGCTTTAGAATGCTCGTGTCAAACAGGCACTCACATCCTAAAGTCTCTCATTATTAGGCAGTTGCATAAACTACTATAAGAGGTGTGTTAAACTGCGCTTTACTAACACGTAAATATTTTGTGAGCGAAGTGAACTTGTCATTCCTAAAGTGATGGATATTGCTAGCTAACCAAACCATATGTGATAAAAATATTACACCCACTTTATTGCGAGCGAAGCGAGCTCGTTTTTTAGAGTACCTGTACTAGGATCGAAGCAAACATTTACAAACATCTTATAAAAAAATAAGAAATAATGTTTACAAACCTGCCAAAGTTGGTGTTTTCAGCCATCAAGCCAGCATACTTGATGGCGGCGGCTAAACTGCCCATTGCGAGTTTTTTCTCAGTCTCGGGAAAAGCGTTTGCGTCTTGTTGCTGATTCTCTTTGAACTTCAGCAGGCGGTTGAGATCCTGCAAGATAGATAGTTTTAAATATATTTATACATATAATATCACACATATATCCCTTGCGGAGTAGACAGAGCATCTACACTACGTCTGACAAAAGTTTGACAGTCATTCAGAAGACTGTGTAGTGTAGGTTGGAAATAAACTAAAATTGCAATACACATCGACTGTCAATTTCATTAGTCGCTTCTTACGACATCCACAGGACGGATATGAGGAGATGCTATTCTAAACCAGCATCACACACTATTTTGCAAAATAGATCGTTTTGAAAATCCTCTTTGGGTATGCTATTGTAAGCTAAGGTATCATCGCCATCATGCGGTTGACTAGTCGACAGGTGTTCAGCCAAGGTCAAAAACTGCTTTCTTCTTCTTTCTTCTGCCGTCCCTCACTACCTCCAATGCAGAAACCTGATGGGTCGCTTGCCCACACCGCGGCAGAGAAAGCAAATTTATTTGCCGATCTGTTTGCGAGCAACTCTCGAAATATCCACCCACCTTACCTCACTGTGATTCTTTGATGTCTGAGATCACAGTGCACAATAAAGAGGTCCGTAGAGCCCTTCGCAGTCTGGACGTGAACAAGGCCAGTGGTCCTGATGGCATACCAGCAAGATTGTTGAGGTATTGTGCGCCTGAGTTGTCTCCTGTACTGACACGCTTGTACCGCCTCTCTCTCGTGTCAAAAATTGTACCAAAATCTTGGAAGCTTGCCAATGTACACTCGGCAAAGCAGATAGGGTACCAACAAACACAAGCATAGATTTGCTCGATACGTAAAAACAAGCAGTCGCTTCTCTCTTATTGGGTAGCGCATGATATGCCGCACTCACACAATCATATGTTAAATGATGAATCATAATGATGTTGCTTGTGACTCTTAATTTCGTTACGTTAGCAACGGTTCAGGTAGCGTAGTGGTTTAGATCGACACGTCGTGTGATGTGATAAGAGTTCAAATCCCACGATGGACTTCAGTGTTTTTTATTTTTTGTATATTTTTTAAGGAATACCGTTTAAAATATGAACCAGTGTGAGATGCAGAACGATGGACAATATTTCGTGCATTTGGATTCTAATATACCCTCTTAACTAAATTTCAACAAAAGAATGAGTGTTTAGCTACCTACCTGTTTAGAAACTTCAGTCTATCTATTGCATCCCAGTAGTATACGCGCTTTACAACTTTCTTAATCTTTCTTTGTTTTATACACAAGTGAAAAGTTTTTGTGAACTCGACACGATGGAGAATCATCTATCGAATTTGCAGCGATCCGAAATAGCTATTTTGTTTCGAGAAAATGTGTCTATTAGTGAAATTGCGCGACGATTAATGATATCGGTAAGTAACATTTATTGTTTTTAGCTGTTAATGCTATTTTACATAGAAGTAAAAGTTGCCATTTTTAAAAGTATAGATGAAGTGTTATGGTTATAATATATCGAATTCATGAGATAATACTTAGAGATGATAATAAAATAATCTGGTAGGTAGGCATTTTTTTATCACATTATGGTCGTTATTAAAGATTTATTTTTTGTTAACAGAGAAAAACTGCTCGTTTATGGGCACATCGCTACGCAGAAGAGGGTCATGCAGACCGTCGTCGGCCTGGACCTGTGGCCACCACATTTACGAATGCTTCGCAACGTCATAGGGAGATTGTGGCTACTCATTCTGCAAACCCCTTTGCGTCGACTCGCACATCTGCAGTTCAGCACGGCGTAAGTCTACAAACTGTGCGAACTCACTTAAAGGCGGCTGGATTAAAATGTCGGAGACCGGCAAAGAAAATCCAACTTAGTGACGCCCACAAACAAAAGAGACTGCAGTTTGCACGGGAATATTTAGACTTTGATTGGGTAAATAATGTCGTCATATTCACAGATGAAAAAGTGTTTACATCTGATAAGGACGGGCGTAAAATTTTATGGAGACCAGACAACACCCGCTACGATGAGGTCAACTTGCTACCGAACAGGTCTAGTGGTCGCATCACCCTGGGTTACTGGGGTTGGATGTCTTCGATGGGGCCTGGTGAATTAGTGGAAGTAGGCGGTCGCAATACCGGTGAACGTTATCTTGGTATTTTACAAAATACAATGTTGCCGAGTGTGCGTGCTCGTTACCCCCATGAGCATATTTATTTTGTGCATGATAACTGCTCCGTGCATCGAGCAGGTATAGTGACAAATTGGTTAAATGCCCAAGATAACTTCACTGTTATTGATTGGCCCGCTAAAAGCCCAGATCTAAACCCGATTGAAAATTTATGGGGCCAGATGGTTTTAAACTGGGATTCTTCTGAAGTTAGGTCTAAAAATAACTTACAGCAGTTAGTGACTTCAACTTGGGAGATGACACGAAGATCTGATCTATGTCGGAATCTAGTAGCAAGTATGAATCCGCGAATGCAACTACTGCTCAATTCTCAAGGTGCTCCTATCAAATATTAACCAGCTTTATTAATCCCTTTACCAACTACTATTACTTTTTCATCAAAATACATTTATCTTAGTATCAAGTATATTGCAAAGCATAATAAATACATCTTCATCGTGTATTCATAGCCGTTTACGCCCTGCCTACAATATTTCTTTTTGTATAACGCAGAACAAATAGATACAGGGTTTATTATTACAAACATTTGAGTAAGTTGGTAAAGGGATGAAATTAATCTTTTGAATAAGTAGGCAAGTTTTGTGAGTGATGTTATTGTTGTTGATGTTAGAAAATTATAAATTCTAACTCTAAAACATGTTGATTCACTTCACTAGTAGCTTACCTGCTTTACTAATAACTTTAATAAGAACTTATAACTGAATACTTTGTGATAGATTGTCACATAAGGTTTTACCTAAGGGGTTAGCAAAAAGAGCGTTAAAATATTATTAAAGTTTAACTTTGAATAGTTAAATTGTTATACCTACTACTTCTCCGAAACAGTGATTAATTAAACACATCCTAATGTATTAGGTGCCGTCTGCAATAAATGAAATGGAATGTGGAATCGGTAGGTAATCAACATTGTAATCGAATCTTAGTCGCTGCAGCGGCCATAGATAATAATCTTATCATTAATGTATGATCTATAAAAGGATTAATAATGAGGCTGATAATTTGTAACTTTTATGTTGTTTGTAAATTTTTATACCATTATTTTAATAATAAAAGTGTTATTTCATAGTTATAATGTGTATTTTTTCTTTCTATACACTATCATATTACTTATCACAGTTTTTAACAAATCTTTAAGATACCTACCTACCTAGTTTCTTTTATAGATTATTCCTAAAGTCGAGAGAGTAGGTAATTGACGTTTGTGACAATAGTCAATTCTTTCTAAACTCGGGAAAATTCATATTTCTGTACTGCTATCATAAGCATCAAATTACCTACTCACTCGCTTAAAGGAATGTCTAGTGCCAAAGAACAATTCACAAATTCACAATTCACAGAAATAAAATATTTACGAAATAAGAAAAAAACCGAGAATCCCGCGGAGATACGAACTGGTGTTACTTAGCTTCTTAACCTCACGACATATCCACCGCGCTATACACGCAGTTATTCATAGCGGTGAAATTGTGAATCTCAATTACGGACACCGCACAGCGAACACCGCCGCTCGTAACAAACAACCAATATCTTTCTCTCAACGAAAATGTCAAACAAAAAGAACTTGTTTCACGGCTTGTTTGTGTGCGTCAGTGGATGTGCTTGATAAGTCTGTGTGCATTAAACTATTGTAGCAATGTGCTGTATTTACACGTAATGGGCGGTGCTTGCAAAGATCTTTGTAAGTGTTTAGCTGGTACCCTAATAGCTTTGCCGACTGTACAACCTGTGCCCAAGAAGGGTAGCCGTGCCGACCCTAGCAACTATCGACCGATCGCCATCACTTCCGTACTCTGTAAGGTTATGGAAAGAGTTCTGAACTGCAAACTGCTTTCGTACCTCGAAGACAATGATCTTCTCGGTGATTGTCAATATGGCTTCCGCCGAGGGCGTTCCACGGGAGATCTTCTAGTGTACGTAACGCATTGCTGGGGCGAGGCCATTGAAAACCACGGCGAAGCAATAGCAGTGTCGCTGGACATTTCAAAGGCCTTCGATAGGGTGTGGCATGCGAGTCTGTTGAGCAAGCTTCCAGCGTACGGCATACCCACTGGCTTCTGTAGCTGGGTGGCTGACTTCCTGAGTGAACGGTCGATCCGAGTGGTCATAGACGGCTGCTCCTCTGACCTCAAGGCTATTGACGCCGGAGTTCCTCAGGGGTCTATACTCTCCGCGACGCTTTTCCTGCTGCACATCAATGACCTTCTATCTTCAGGAATTGTTGGGTACGCAGATGACAGTACTGTCACCGAGAAATATCTGTCCGGCGCAGGAGCCAGTGGTAATGAAATCCAAAGATTGAGAAAGGCTATGATTGAGCGTACGAGCCTGACGTTAAGTAACGTCTCCCAGTGGGGCGAAGACAATCTCGTCAGCTTCAATGCTTCAAAAACGCAGGCGTGTCTTTTCTCCGCAAAAAGGAGTCCTTTCACCTTTTCTCCTACTTTTCGGGGTACATCTGTTCCAGTGACCAACACTCTTCAACTCCTTGGCATGGAGTTGTCCTCTGACCTCAACTTCGGCACCACCATCGAGTCCAAGGCTCAAATTGCAGCTAGAAAGTTGGGCGTCCTGAATAAAGTCAAGCGGTACTTCACGCCTGAACAGCTTCTAACTCTTTATAAAGCTCAAGTCCGATCTTGCATGGAGTACTGCTGTCACCTTTGGGATGGCTCGGCTAAATACCAACTTGCTGCACTGGATTCGGTGGAACGCAGAGCCAAGAGATTAATAGGCGATAAAAAACTGGTGGCGACCAAGCTTCACAGCCTGGCTCACCGCCGCAAGGTTGCTTGCCTATCGGTCTTCTACAGATTGTACTTCGGAGAGTGTGCGCGTGAGCTGCATGAGCTCATACCACCGTCTCCTTTCTTCCATCGGACATCCAGACGCACGGCCGGCTACCATCCGTTCTTAGTTGATATACCCACATTACGCACTAAGCGCTTCAAATCATCTTTCATTATGCGCACGGCTAAAGAATGGAATTCCCTGCCTGCGTCTGTATTTCCGAGTGCATATAACCTGAATCTCTTTAAGTCTAGAGTGAATAGGCATCTTCTGGGCAAGCTCGCTCCACCGTAGATCCCATCTCTGCTCTAGGGTAAGATTGGGGTCAAGAGTAAGCCCATCATAAATAAAAAAAAAAAAAACTCGGCGTCGCCTTTTACGAAACACCTTGAGTGGACCAGGGGTGGCAGTATTCTTAGCCGCTACCAAACGGTAAAAATGAAAAAAGGGTAAGAAAAGTTAATGACCTGAATAAGGCCGTCCGTCGCGAAGTCGCTTTTCTTCAGTTTGGTGAGGGTCACGTTCGCTCGGTCCATCACTTTTTTAATAGCTTTAAACTGAAAGGAAAGGAAAGGTTTTAGTACAAATAAATCAGTGTTTTGCGGACTTTAATAATAAACAGCATTTTCTCGCAACTGCCTGAAAGTTTAATTGCCTGCCTGAAAGTTGAATTTGTAATTATGTTGAAAGTTAGATTATAATAATACGGAAAGAAAAATAAGTCTTTTCTGATGGAGATACTACAGTCTGCAACCAGGGTCCATCATAGTTTTTGTCAACCTTTTTAGGTTGTGTCGTGGTCAGAAGTGAAAATCTCACAAACCAGAATTCTATGCAGACAGAAAAGTAATACGTACCTGTTCATTATCAGCATACACCAGACACTCTGACACCATCATCTGCACAGTGATAGTCTCCAGCTCTGTCAGAAGATCGTCGTCTGTCAATTCCGCCACGGAGATCTGATAGTCGCCCGCTGTTACGCACGCTACGCCTAGCAGTTGACCCTGGAAAGATTGCGCGAAAGGTTCAATTATGTTAATTAGGCATTCCACCCACAGGAAGGTTAACATTGTCGGGTACGTAAATTGTATGGGAGGACCCTAAGTGGGTTCAGTGCAAACACGGTGTTACCTACACTATGTTTTCACTGAACACTGTTGAAAATCAACAAGTTTCGCGCGTAAACGACGGTGTGTAGATAGATGTGTGAGTTTAGTTAGTGACATGTACTCTTTGACTTTCGTGTAAAGTCCAATTTCAACGTTTGCCATTGCTCAGAAAAAATATTAATTCAAACTTCATGTTTTGCGTAGTTTACCAATAAAACCACCCTGTAGGTATGTCGTATTCGAAAATAAATAAATAAATATCAGATGATGATGCGGAGTTGTAAATTGTATTTTCTAAGAATTATCTCAAGACTCATTCGAAATTGATAAGAAATAAAAGTACAAATACGTAACGCTGATAAAATGGGAAGTACGAAGTTTGTTTTGAGTCTAAAGCAATACAATAACATGACAAATTTAATCTAAAAGGTAAATCCGGTCTGAACTCTGAAGTTAATAATGTTTTACACAGTTTTACATGTAGAACGGTAACAAAGGTACGATACATTAGGTATGTAGAACACTCAGAATATTTTTATTGCCTTACTATTATGTACCTAAAATGAATGATGGGTTTACTCTTTATTCTAATCTAGACCAAATAAGGCAGGGTATTACGAAGTCTGAAACAAGGACTAGCTCACACAGAAGCCGAAAAGGGCGGCACTATCAAGCAATCTATCCATACACAGACATTATTTCGCAAGCTTTTTTGCACCAGACAGCAATGAGAGGGTAAAGAAACCTACCACTTAAACGAAAGAGATAAGAGAAATTGAGTTAGCATAATAGTATTTCTTTAGTAATTTTAACATACCTTAGATACAGCATCAGTCTTCATACTAACAGCCATGAGGCAAGGAATCTGGTCTTCAGTGCTGGCTAAGCCATCACTCAGGACTTCCTCCAACTGCGACATACATCCTGGCGACGCTTTGTACTTGACCTCCCAGTCAACATAGTATGTATGTAGTATATACCTTACTGACAGCATCAGTCTTCATACTAACAGCCATGAGGCAAGGAATCTGGTCTTCAGTGCTGGCTAAGCCATCACTCAGGACTTCCTCCAACTGCGACATACATCCCGGCGACGCTTTGTACTTGACCACCCAGTCTACATCTACCTTACATAGTATGTATGTAGTATATACCTTACTGACAGCGTCGGTCTTCATACTAACAGCCATGAGGCAAGGAATCTGGTCTTCAGTGCTGGCTAAGCCATCACTCAGGACTTCCTCCAACTGCGACATACATCCTGGCGACGCTTTGTACTTGACCACCCAGTCAGACGCCTTTGATGGACCTTCTCGCACGTAGATTTCTATTCTGTAGCGCCTCACCTGGAATGAAAAATAGGTGAAACTTTTTAATGTAAAACATGAGGAAAAGTAGTGAAATGAGCGGGCTTCATTAGAAATATTATGAAAAGGTGTTTTTAGTCGTTCCGTTTATGATAGATTCCGGTTGTAGACGATTATCGTTAGGACAGATTCATGACATGGCATATCCTGTTATGTCAGAAATGGGATAGTTGCATAAACTATTGTTGCTTATATTATATTGCTTTATTTTACTTATATTACTATTTCGTAGCGTAGGATTTTATGATCGACTCCCGCCCTGTCAACCCCCCGGTATCTCCCACTGGTGGTTGCAAGTCTTTCTTTAGGAAACCAAAAAGTCATCAACCATTAGACTAATTTTATTTCTCGTGCGAAATAAATTGCCGAAAAACTGTTAAGACTGCTTTTCTTGTCTATATGCTTATTGAATGAAGAGCAGTGAATTTGATATTTCTCTTATGAATCTTCAACTACTTCTGCCCAAAAATAGTTTGAAATCCTTTTAAATTTTAAGTGAAAGACTATGCCCTTACTCATATAACTGCAAACTATCTTTCAAGCCGGAAGCAAATGAGATCAATATCGCTAAGTAGTAAGTAAATAAAACAACAAACTTGATTAGTTTTACACATGTCTATGTAAGATAAGAAGATGACGTTGGGGTGATGTAGTTTAAGGTTACTCACGCGTGGAGGTCATTTCCGATGTCTATTCCACACCTACTACCTAATCTCTGGCTACTTCAGCAGGCCATATTTGACAGATGTCAAAATAATGATAATGCTTCTGTTATTTAAGATTTACCTTTCTTTGCTGACATCACCATTAGTATGAAACTTACAGCTGTCAAATATGGCCTATTGGGGTGGCCCGATACTAGTTGGTTATATATAACTTAATAATACCTTTAGACTACAAAATAGTAGTTTGATTTTGAATTAATACACTTAGTTATGAATTCTGAATTATCCAGCTGAGAAGAATTTTTTGTTTCATATAATTTTTGGGCTGGAGTTTCCATATTTATTTTGGGTTTTCAATAGGAGCGTGGGTGGAACGAGGATACTTATATTTGCCAGTTAAATATTTCAGTCCATTGTAAATTAATAATAAAATATCGAGCGTACTTGTTTACCCTTGAAGTAAAATAATATTATTGTATAAGCGAAAAATTCTAAGAATTCGCTTTATCACAATGTTTTCCTCATGGAGACGTTTTATCTAAGTTCAATATTCTTAAATCATCAAGTAATTATTTTTACATAATCATCGAAATACGTGATTTCACAGCTCCCTCGAGAAAAAGAAAACCGCCGTACTACATAGACTAGACATAGAGCATTCAATATGCAAAGACGCTTATGTATATAAATCTCACTACATGAACTAACTACAACGGCTGCAACAATCCACTATGCTGAACATGGGCCTTCCTCTATTTAGGGGGTATTTGTTATACTCCCCACGCCTGGCAGGCGGATAAGCAGAATAACGCTGCTGCCCATTCTCTGGCAGGATTAATCTCTTAGTCTCCTTTACGGCGCCCACAGGCAGTAATAGAGCGATGCTAAGTCCGCATCACACGGCGATATGATAGCTATATAACAAACTCTTACTACCAGCAGCTTTAAGACGAGGATCTCGAAGTTTCCTTTAGACAGGTCGAGATAGTCCAGCTTGTTTGGCTCCAGACCCATCTTCTTGATGTTAGAGACGGATGACATCACTTCCTCTTACCAGCTACCTTTAGACAGCACGAGGTAGTCCAGCTTGTTTGGCTCCAGACCCATCTTCTTTATGTTGGAGACGGATGTGATCACTCCATCTTACCAGCAGCAGCTTCTTGACGAGGATCTCGAAGTTCCCTTTAGACAGCACGAGGTAGTCCAGCTTGTTTGGCTCCAGACCCATCTTCTTTATGTTGGAGACGGATGAGACCACAACACTATTGAACAACTGTATTTCTCCTATCACGTACCTTAGAACCTTTGCTTTTCTCCTATGATACAGGCACTCTATAGCTTGCTTATTATATACTCTAAGACTTCATCTTACCAGCAGCAGCTTCTTGACGAGGATCTCGAAGTTCCCTTTAGACAGCACGAGGTAGTCCAGCTTGTTTGGCTCCAGACCCATCTTTTTGATGTTGGACACGGATGAGACCACAATACTTATGAACATCTGTATTTCTCCTATATTTGCCGAACCTTGGAACCCTTGCTTACGCTGGACGAAAAGGTTCGGAATGATACAGGCACTCTATAGCTCTCTTATTATAGGACTTCATCTTACCAGCAGCTGCTTCTTGACGAGGATCGCCAGCAAATCCTTTCTGATCAAACTAGAAAGGGCACAAAGATCTGGGCTGAAGGTCATGCTCTGTAAACCTTTTAGATTCCCTACTAAAGCTCTCTACAAAGAAGCAGAGATGTTTACTGGGCGTAAACTTTATATACTAAAGGCTAGTCTTCTTCATCACAAAATTACTCTTAACTCAACGACTCTTACCAGCAGCAGTTTCTTGACGAGGATCTCGAAGTTCCCTTTGGACAGCACGAGGTAGTCCAGCTTGTTGGGCTCCAGACCCATCTTCTTGATGTTAGAGACGGATGAAAACACTTCTCGGGCTGAGGTGGTCGCATCTTCGCCGTGGACGCTGTAGTAGTCATTGCGGTCGAAGATACGCACGGTTGTTGGAGGTTTCTGGAAACAATGCATGGACATGGTAAATGATAAATCATCACATCATCAACAAAAGCCTTGAGATGGCACTGTTGGGCAAAGGCCTCTCCCTGACGCCTGATGAAGTATTTCAAATTAAGTAAAAAGAATTCTTAAAAATGAGATAGTAGTAGGTGAAAATAATAACACGTAAGAAGCTTCCAGAATGCTAGATACGGCTGATATAATGCAAAGATACCAATACCTATTAATGTACTAAAAACGGCGGATATCCCAGTTTTCAACGGTAGGCGATAGTCAACAATAAACAAATTATAAAATACAATGCTATCCTTGGTTAACACGTCAGTTTCGCACTGCAATTTTAGACGCATATTATCACTAACCTTTTTCCCTATCGAATAACATTCAACGATGAGTCACATTCAAGATGCATACGAAAGCGTGACGGCACTATCAGGAGCGCTGACGTTGGATGCAGTCGACTCAAAATATCTACCTATGATCTTAGGTATAGTTCGACAAGTTCGCGCGCGACCTTCCCTAGGGATGACAGACAGTGGGGGGACGAGGTAGCAGGTGTAGCGGGGAAGGGACACAGGTGTATCCAGCCGCACGTCATATTGAAATGACGTGCACCTCGCCCCCTGGCCCCGCCACCGTCTGTACCCCGCTGGGTCGCGCACGAAGTTGTCTGCCTATAGATGAAAAATTGCTCTAGCGCCAGCGAAAGATTTATCATTTATCCAAGCCTATGTTGGTAGATGATGGTCGCTTGATATTACAGATCGTACACTGCGCCTTCGTCGCAGAAGAAGATCGCACAAATGTTTGCGTATCTATACTTATTACTTTTATGATATTATCCTTGACATTCTGTCCCACATTTTATTAAGAGCAATGCCAGAGATAGTGTTGATGAAGAAGCTTGCGCTAAAAAAGCAAATATAAGGAAAAAATAAGGAAATATGAACTAAATAAGTTAGCGCTTTTAAATAATTTCAATATTCCATATAAAACAAAACTCTAGCCAATCAGTAGCCAAAAAGTAAAATTTTATGGATATCCAGGTTCTAATTACTTTATTCTTCGCGCTAAACGAGCAGATAGGCGAACGCAGTACAGGTTTTGTCCATAGGAAAAGCAACCTTTAGCACCGATTGTCTACGACGAAATGGGATGTAGCAATCGAATAAGACAGGGTTCAGGGTGTCAATGAATCCTAACCTACTATGTATATTAAACTCTCTAACATATAGAGATATTTATCCTCTTTGTTTATAGCACGTGCAATTATGACTTCGATAACATTCTCTAACAGTAGCAATTCTATAATCCACGTGACTTGGGCATCTTAGATCTCATTACCTTACTAACCCCTCTCACGAGGCACAACACGAGTTGATAGTATACTGTGATAAATAGTTCATTAACTGTGTTATATTCATATTAGAAACATGAATGTGGACGGACGCAAAAGGAGAGGAAGACGAAAAGTTTGAACGGATTGTATAAAAGCCTACATGAAAAATAAAGGCATTAGTGAGGATTTGACTGTGGGCTGATAGAAATGAATGGAAGAAAAGACATGTAGCGTCGACCCCCAGTAGATTGGGATAAGGGCAGGCAGATGATGCTGATGATTCATATTAGAAGCTAGAAGGTGTTGCAATTACATAAAAATAAGCAGTTAGAATTTAGGGATGATGTGATGATGATGATCATATCGTCCTTTAAAACAAAACCAGTATTACTAGTTAGCAGATCTCAAAGTGCAACGGAACCAATAAATAAATCATTATTTTTAAATAAACTAGTCACAAAAACTTCCTGAATAATAGCACTGAATCACATCAATGTAAACAAATGCAGAATTTTGCTAGAGCCAGTTGTGACACCAAGTGATTCAGGTGACAATCACGGTTATTTTTAGTGATTCCATCACTTTGATGAGTATTTCGTACTTAGTTGTCCTAAAGTTAATAATATAGGGTGTAAAATATCCTGCCAAGGATCAACATTGGATAGGTCCAGTCCATCTACCAAACTAGGTATATCACCGTCATTAGAAAAGTGGCAGGTGGGTGGGTGAGCTTGATTGCACAGATTGCAGGAACCAGATTTTTCGCTTCGTTACTAGAGGTCAGACCATTTTTGACATTTCCTGGTATTTTAGATCCACAGGCAAGGTCTTCAGTCTCTTATTCAGATTCGTCTACATTGCCTCTAAAAATGCCAGCTGCATTACACCTCATATTTCAGATTGTGACTTATTTTGCTTGAGAACAATTCTCGGAATAGTGATCGCACCGTGACCGCGGGGTTATCGCGAGCTGATACAAAATTAAAGCTCAATAAATTGGCGATGGCTGGCCAGGCAATGTCAGTGTAAAAACGACCAGTGAGCAGTGAATCTCGTGTAAATAAGTGTTACCTAAGTTTATTTATTCATAGTCTGAAACGGTAAGAGCCTGTTTAGTCACTTATTCATAATAAAAAAAAATACATTTCTGCATAGTGGGATCAAAGTGAAAAATAATACTTAGGTACTTTATGTCATTGAATAGATTAGTAAAGATATTACCACATACTACTGACTAAACAAATAACGTTTTAGAAATGAAGGTGTAGAGACAATAGAGATAGTAGTAATTTGAGTCAGATTGTAACAAAGCTTTTGTTCTATTCCAGGGTGCAACGATTTTGAAAATGAAGCGCTTGCTGTCGTTAGCAGCGGTGCTGGCGCTAGCCGCGGCCAGACCTGAAACTTACAAAGAAACTGAAGACTTCAATTATCAGAGAAGCTCATCAGACGAAGGCAGCAAGTCTGGGTTTTATAATGCCCAGAGAGGAAACATGGGTGGGAACTACGAGCGCGCTCACAACATGGACGGCCTTGCGCAGCACCAGATGAGCACCGCCGTCAAGCAAGTCGAGGGTGAACTCGGCGATGCTTCCAAGCTGAGGTCCGGCCAGGTCTTCACCAGCGCCCAGTCTGGTGGCATGTTCGGTTCCGGACACTACGACCTCAGTAACCTTCAAGGGCGCAACTTCCAAGAAAACAGCCACAGTGCTGCTGCATCACAATCGCATTCTGCGCTGTCATCACACCAGTCAGCTTTCAACACCCAAAACTTAGGATACAATAGTCATGCGTTGAACTCCGGATCCCATTACGGCGGATACCACCAAGGAACGAAAACTGCACAGTTAAACAGCGGTAATTTACAAGCTATTGACGATGTCCAAGGCACCAATTATGGCTATGGCGCGCACGGAGCTACAGCTAGACACAGTTCTGGAGTGTCTTCACAGTCGGGTTACCATGCTCAAAATGTATATGAAAACACCAACGCCAATCAGTACGGCACGCACAGTGCTTATGGAGCAGTTCCGCAGAACCGTCTAATATACACGGCGCCAGTTCGAGTTTACAGTAGACCTGGATCTAGAGTTGCTATTCCCGTTGGAGTACAAACTTATGATGCAACTCACAGCGCTGCTACACTCGGACACAGCGCTTCTGCATTTGACCAAAGCGCTTCCACTTTTGATCAGAGTGCTTCTACTCTTGGCCACAGCGCTTCCGCTATCGATCACAGCGCTTCTGCAGTCGACCACAACGCTATTAACACAGAAGCTGAAGTTTTGAATGCTGGAGATCAGCATATTGTTGGTTACCGACCATCTAGTAACGCCAAGCACTATGAATCATCTTACAACTACCGCAAGCAGTGGGAAAAGCACGATGTAAAGCCCGAAATTATAGCTCTTGCTATCCCAACCGAGAGCCCCTTCCCTGAAAACAGTGAGTTATACGAAGACGCACAACTCGCTAACAACCAATATCATGCGAGTGGTGTAAACTCTCACACCGGATATGCAAGCAGTATGCACAACGCTCACAGTTCTAATGTGAAGTCATCATCAGCATCTCAATTACACCAATCTGCAATTGATTCGCAGAACGCAGCTTTGTTGTCAAACTTGAATGCAGCTGGCGTTTATAACTCAAATTCTGCCAACACAGCAAACGCTTTGGGTGAATCAGACACGAAACCTAAAAGCTATCAATCATCCTACTCCTACCACAAGTCATGGGAAAGACAAGGAGATCCTTACGTTATAAAGCCTGTAAGTGGCGCTTACACTAACCTAGACGCGCAAAGTCTAGCAGATGCGACCAGCCGTCAAGGATACAGCCACCAAAGTGGATCTAACTACCGGAAGACACACCATCAGGGTTACACTTACGGTAGCGGTTTAGAAGACTGCGATTCCGATGGTAACCGACGATTGGCGCGTTCAGTAGGAAATTCACAAGCCGATGACGATTTGACTCAGCAAAGCCAAACTAGCTGGAGCAATGCAGAAGACTTGAGACAACAAGCACAAACCGGTTGGGATTTCTCTGACTCGTTAAGACTAGGGTACCCTCAGGACGCTCACGTTCAACAAGCTCAACAGAACCAGTGGGACAACGTAGAAGACTTAGGCCAACAATCCCAAACCAGCTGGGATCAATCGGATGCCTTGATACAAGCGCACAAGTACCATGGCGAAGACCAGCAGCAGGTTCAACAGGAACAGTGGGGAAAGTTAGAAGACTTAGGCCAGCAAACCCAAAACAGCTGGGATAGCTCCGACGCCTTGAGACATGCGCATAACCTCCAGCACAGCCAAACCCAACAGCACCAGTTGGACAAACTAGAAGACTTAGGACAAGTGCAACAAAACAACTGGGATTCGGAAGATTTGACACAACAAACTCAACAACATAAGTGGGATAGACAAAGTAAGTGGAGAAATTAAAAAATAAATACTAATTTGCGATTAGAGGCTTTCTGATATCTAACAAGACATTGGTAACATGTATAATAATTACGTCATCGTCAACTGTTTGGTATCAGTCCTAAAAGGTGGAGGTTAACAAAATATTGTCGTTGTTGTATTATGTCCCTCATCATGTATTAATTTATATCACGCATTTATTAGATAGCGCAATTTAAATAAACGAATAACCCTTTATAATCAGTTATTTTTATTACTAATCCTAACGGTATTTACACTTTCATTGGTGATAGAGAGAAATAGAATTAATTTAAGTACCTACCCAGAGAACCCATATTTTTTTATTTACCTCATATCATATTATTTGCAACATTTTTTTTTAAATATGGATAACGTAACATTAAGAATCTTAACTAAAAACTTTCTACAATGTCTTTTACAATATCCGTTTTTTACATAGGCCACTCGGGTCAAGAGGTTGTACATGGATGGCCGGAACATGATTCCGAAACACATTCCTTACATGCTTTCGAAAATCACCAAGGCCAAGAAGACGAGCACAAAAATCAAGTGGGTTCATTGGATGCGAACATTATGACTCAAGAACAACAGAGTCAATCGAACCCCTGGGAAGATTTCAATCAACATGAACAAACTCATTTCAATCCAGGCGTGCAAGAGCAGCAGAGTCAATCAAACACTTGGAATGGCCTAGGTCAAGAACAAATTCAACAAGGGCAAGTATTCTCTAAATATCCAGATGATAATATGCAAGAACAACAAAGTCAATCTAGACCCTGGCATACTCTGGACCAGCAACAAGTACAGCAAGGACAGACTATCGTAAAATACGCAGGTGGGAAGGAAACAGAACATCAACAAACTTACACACATTGGGCACCTTCAGAATCTTTCGACCTACATAAATACAACAGTCAGCATCAAAAAGAGGAAAAAGAATTGCCGCAATTACCGCAAACACCTGAATGGTTGGGAGGAAGTTCCTATCAAAGCTCGTCCAGCTATCACCACAATCAACAAGTTTATCAACATTCAAGATCTTTCAATTCGTATGATTGGTCTCAAGCAGCCGTTAACAAGACAGACAGCAATCTTACCCAATTAAGTAGTCTGTGGGACAAAATCAGCGAAGTAGATGGACAGTTTTCTGCCTCGAATTCGCAAATGGGAAGGGAGTACCAAAGTAACAATGTAAATGTGAATCAAGGTAAATATCACGGCAATCAACAGACTGTGGTTTTGACCTCTACACCTAAACCACACATGAGCGATAAACCAACTACTACAGAAAATAGACCAACTCCCCGAAGTCCTAAAGTTATTGAAATCCCAAGACAGGATATTGGACGTGGCGATGTAGAACCTGAGAAGATCACTGAAAACTACAGGCATAATATTGGACGAGGTGATATTGGACCTGAAGAAGACTTAGTAGAACCTAAATCTGTTACTACTGTGGAAGAAAGCAAAGATAGTTTTAAAGATATGATGAAAGATACTAGTCACGTAGCTAATGATCGCGCCAAAGAAACTTATAAAAACAAGACTAATTTAAATGAATGGTCTGAAGAGGAAAGAAGAAATCATCAACATCATATTTCAAATTCCTCTCATCGTTCATGGAAAGAGGAGAATTATTATTCTGAAAATAGTTCTAAAAATCAAACCCCTCAACAATCAACCCATCAAAGTGGTTACAGACATGACACAAATGAAACTGATGATAGCAACATTTTTAATAAACAATATCTGAGCAGTGTATCTCCTGGTGAAAATCAAGAACTAGTTCCTTTAAATCAATGGGCTCAATCATCACTTAATAAAGATAATGTACAAATATCACAACAGAATTCAGATAAAACACTACACCAAAGCAGTGTTCAGCTTTCAGAATTAGAACCAATGGACATTCAACAGCAGCAGCAAAATATGTTCACATTTGATAAACAACCAGTGGAAATTCAACAAAAACAACAGAATATGTTTAATATTGGTAAAGAAAAAATTCAGCAACATCAGCATATGTTTCATGTAATTGAAGATCCAGTAGAAACTCAACAAGAGCAACAGAATATGTTTGATGTTGTTGAAGATCCAGTAGAAGCTCAACAACAACAGCAGAATATGTTTGATGTTGTTGAAGGTCCAGTAGAAACTCAGCAACAGCAGCAGCATATGTTTGATGTTATTGAAGGTCCAGTAGAAACTCAACAGCAGCAGCAGCATATGTTTGATGTTGTTGAAGATCCAGTAGAAACTCAGCAACAGCAGCAGAATATGTTTGAAGTAATTGAGGATCCAGTAGACACTCAACAACAGCAACAGAATATGTTTGATGTTGTTGAAAGTCCAGTAGACACTCAAAAGCAGCAGAATATGTTCAAAATACATGAACCAGAGTTTGAACATTTAAGCCACAGGCTAGAAACACAATTGAATCATAATGATAATTTATTTACACAAAATTTAGAACAACCTGTGCAGCTGACTCAAATGCAGCAGACAGGGAATTTCAAAGCAGAACCACAGGAGTTGGATGATATTTACAGAAGCAATCAAAACCTTCTACATACAAACCAACCATCAAATCAAGCACCATTGGAGAGACAAGAATCAAGAAACATTGTGCAACAAATACCACAAAATTCAACTACCCTTGCAGAACCAACTACAGAAAAGCCAGGATTATTTAAAAGGTTTAAGAATAAAGTTGTGTCCTGGTTTAGTAAGAAAGAAAGTTCTGAATGAGCAAATGGGATAACTTTAGAATAATTTAAATAACATGAAAGTATACATTTTGTACCTAGTCACTTGTTAAATTAATTAAAATAGAATGTATTTACACTGAATTATTTTCTTTCTGTACCTACTTATTTTTCTCAATAATTATGTGCCTATTGGCTAAATCTGCTGCATGCTGCTTGTAGTATAAAGCTACCCAAATTATTTGATCAGCCTGTAAGATTTTTGTTGGTCACTAGCATAAATAATAATAAAGATTTCTATGTACGTAAATAAAATATGAACATACCTCTGGCAATGAATTAAAGAATTTGACGAAGGCCTGCTGCTGTACAGAATCTGAAAACATAAAATGTGATTAAAAAAACAAATAGGTAACACATATCTTTGCATTGTCCCTATCTGTCCCCTTCTGACCAAGTGAGGAAATTCACACATTTTTTTGTTTTAAAGTTATGTTGTCACATAAACCCCGCTATTGGTGTCTAAAGCCAAGTAGCCAACCCAAGTTATAATATCACTAAAAGAAACCTCAAAAGAGCAGTACCAAGTGAAATACAAACTAGTTTTTTTCAACTCTTGAATACTAATTAGTTTGCCTATTGCTAACTGTGTGCCAGTTAGGTAGAAGTAACAGCAAAAAGCCAAATCTCACATATTTACCAGCCGTTTATTACATATTGCACAAGTTATCCCGGTTTATGTGCATAAACAAATTTCCATCCTATGAAGAAACAACACTTCTAGACATGGCCATTTTCTATTGATGTTTTTTGCCAAATTTCCTTCACCACGAAGACCAATATACCCACAGCCATCCTAGCAGATGCTGTGGGCAGGCTTGAACCCCAGAATGCACCTCCCCAACCCAGATCATTGTGCTGTTCTGATCTTTCTCACAACGAAACCAACAGAAAACTGCTGTCTTACCTAGATTCATTGCCTGTATAGGTTGCAGCGAAGTCATCTTCCCAAAGGATTCGGTATACTGCTTTTGTTTAATTTAATTCTCATTCATAAAACAACAAAATAATACAAAAAATAGCTTGTTATAATAGAAACAGAAATAAATGGGTCAGTTGTTCTTGACAATGACAGCTGTCAGAATCAAATTTGGCGCCAAAAGCATAGACAAGACATTTGTTTTTTTTTAATCAAGAAATTTAAAATATTCAGCCTTTCGAGCAAACGTTTTCTTAACGTTTTGATCGAAAGACACGTTCTCCGACATGTATCCGAATTTATTTGTCTTCGTTTCTTTGACGTCTGTTTTGACATTCGTTTGGTTGATTCGTTCGTTGGTTCCTGTAAAAATATTTTTGTAAAGTTTTTGTGTGTTTTTTGGTGTTCTTTAATTTAATTCTGCGTCTAATATGTTGATATTTAACTGTGGAATTGTTGTCTTCCCGTCTACATATATTTTATCGTAAGTATAAACCTGCAACATACATTCTAAAACATTGTTTCAGTGTAGAAGATGTGTTGTAAAAAAATCCAAATAATATATTAATAAAATCTATATGTTTTATCGCTGATGTCTATTCTGATATGTGGCTAGATAATATTTTCTGTGTTAAGAGGTACAATTGAAGTATTTCAATTCAGTTTAACTACAGGAACTTTCACTTTGGTGGTGTGGTATTTTTTTTCATTCTTGTTCGTTTATTGCTTTCAGTCTTTGCTTTCAAGTTGCGAAACAGACGGATTCGCTGGATATTGGCCTTGCGTTTTTGTATATTGCCAGTGGAGTAATAGGTGAGAGGAATTTAATAAATACAACAACATCTTCTTGTTGTTATAATAATGTACCTATTTATGTACCTACTTGTTTTAATTTAGTTTCATTGTTTAATTATTTTACTGGCTCAATTCTTAGTAAATATTTCAAGGCTTACATTATGAATCATGTAATAAAGGAGAATCATGTAATAAAATAATATAACAAGATTTGTTATAATAAAAAAATATATACTTTGGGTAAAGTTGTTGATATTGCTTTCACGTAAAGTCTGAAGTAAAAGAACTAAAAATATAATTATTGTAATTCAAAATAACATGGTGTAGTAATCTCTACCGACTCATACATGTTTCAGTGATTAATTAACTTTAACATGCTTTAATATCTATTTTATTATTTGTTAAATCTTTTGTAAGTTAATAATAAAATAATATTCAATTCATTCCAGCCATCATCACATTTTGCAAACATCTAACTAAACATAAAATTCCTGCGTTTAACCTACATTACTAACCTTTTATTTCAGCTGGAAAGATCCTATATGACAGATACCAACAGATTCATATACTCGGCTCACTAACACCCAATCCGAATGTAACTTCCTTTGCCAATAAAATAGCTTCCTGTTCAGCTTGTCTCCTGACTGTGGGCTTCCTGATATACCTCTACCTATTCCTATTTAAGGTAAGAGTTAGGGTATTTTGACTAAGAAATTGTAACATTTAGTAAGTCATAAAATCACCTAACTCACTGAATCAACCAGTAATAGTTAGAATCTTGGAGTATGCAATAAGCTAGCTTAAGAGTGCATATTGTGACAGACTATATGTATTTAAACTCTAAGGTTAGTAATTAACTTCAGCTACTAATACCACTCTTTACATATTGAATATTGAATCCATGATAAATTGGATAAAACACTTCCCATGTAAATGTGTATAGATAAATAATTTTAGAATTTGGGGTTTCATAGCTTTTTTGGCCGCATAGAATCTGAATTTGTGGCTGGAATTAGTAACACAACATGTCTGTCTCAACGCTTGGCAACATAGCATTTGCAAGATATCATATTTTAAATTGCTACTTTAATTACTTCAGCCTAAATCTGACTATCCTAATTAAGAATTAATGAAATGCTACGGATTAGTATTCCTCAAGGAATGAGATGATAGGTATTTTCATTCCTTAGAAAGAAACAATATAATTTATATTTTTAATGAATAACAGTCATTTTATAAGTGTTTTCTCTAAATTCTTTTAATGAAGTATATTAAAATAATATTACAGGTGGATGATCATTGCCTGACAGCACTCAGTATTTTTATATACAGTTTTAGCACCTTATACATATGGACTCAGGTAAGATTTCATTCATCATAGTTTGATTTTAAAAATATGGTTCATATCATAATAATATGCTTTTTTATGCTGACCATGATTTTACCTGCCCCACAAACGAAAAAGGCGGGATATGTATGTATGTATGAGATCATATTATTCTATTTTTCAAATAGTAATTTTGCATTTATAATTACAGTAAGTACCTACTAGGTGAAATATTATTATTACTTATACAGGGAATTTAACTTTCTACATTCATCATCTAACACACTAGAATGTTTAAAATAATCAATCTCAATGATAATAATTTGAATAGGATTGCTCAATCAGTATTTCGTCATCATATTGCAATATATTTCCAGGTAATGGCTAAACCTAAATGGTCATATTTATGTTCAAGTTGGTGTTATGTAACATAGGCTTTCCCAACCATACCTTCTTACTACGACTGCTTAGTTAGGTAACTTCATCATTGTGCCTAGTCTTGAGACATTTCACCATGTTGGAGAAACTACTTAATCATAAAATATATTTTTAAACATACAGGGTGTCCCTCTTTAAGTGGTCAAAATAAAAAAAAGTACTCTCTACAATCCATACAAAATGCTTTACCAGTCATCCATCATAATTAGTGGGATTACCAAATACCTTATTTCAAAATATTAAATGTTTTTCCCAATATCCACTCTACATAGAGGTATTTTCTTTAGGCCACTTAAAGAGGAACACCGTGTTTAAGTAATAGTTTGATTCTGCTATGTCTTATGTTATACATAATTATGTAACTGCATTATTAAGAATCTGAGTAATAAAATAAGGGCAGTTATGCAACACTTAGATATGTAGCAATAGCCAGAGGCTGACTGGCCGTACAGCGCAATTATTTTTATGTTATTAGTACTTACGTTATATTTATATATCACGCCTATATCTCATGCGGGGTAAACTAAAAAACGGCAATTTTCACCACGTCAGACAAAAGTTTGAATCATTCAGAAGACAGTGTGTCACCTTAGTGACAGGTTGTCAGCCTGTCGCCTAAAATTGCAATACACATCAACTCTCAAATCCCTTAGTCGCTTCTTACGGCACCCACGGAAAATTATGGAGTGATGCTATTCTAAGCCGGCACCACACGGCAAGGCGATCTAAACCGAATAGAAAGAGAGCTAGAAAATCATCTTTTGCCTACTTACCCATCATAAATACCTACTGCTATTGGTAATAAAGCGGGCCTACCGAATTTTAATGCCTAGCAAAATTGATATACACTTAAGAAGTTTGGGTACCTACTAGAAGTTTTTAGATTCGTACAAGATTATGAATTACATACACGTACGTTGCTTCTGTCACTACTTGCGAAACTGTTTAAACTATCTCTTTCAAAGTAACGTTTGCCTGGAAGAGATCGCTGCAAGCGATAAGGCAGCCTTTGCTTACTTCTAGCTCTAAGTTTTGTGTATTGTTGTTTTGAATGTTTTGAAGTGTATGCAAGCAATAAAGTGTCTATCTATCTTCATAGAAGATTACTAATGCGAAATGATTTTCCATTTCAGTGTATAATAACGACCTATTTATCGACTCTGTATTTCGACCAACAACTGACCAGCTTCCGTCAGTTCTTGGCCAACGCGAGCTTGCTACTGCTTATAGTGATGGCGATATTTGGCATCATCACCTCATTTCTACCAAAGGGTAAGTTATTTGTTGTGTACTTTTAGTAAGATATACTTGTGTGTATTTCGACCAACAACTGACCAGCTTCCGTCAGTTCTTGGCCAACGCGAGCTTGCTACTGCTTATAGTGATGGCGATATTTGGCATCGTCACCTCATTTCTACCAAAGGGTAAGTTATTTGTTGTGTACTTTTAGTAAGATATACTTGTGTGTATTTCGACCAACAACTGGCCAGTATGTGTCAGTTCTTGGCCAACGCGAGCTTGCTACTACTTATAGTGATGGCGATATTTGGCATCGTCACCTCATTTTTACCAAAAGGTAAGTAGGTATTATAATTTTAGGTAAATTTTCTACCGCAGGCAGGATTTGTACTAGCGACTTTTGCTAATAGTACTGGCGACGCCTCTTCCATCTGGGCTCCCGCAGCTTAATCGTTACCTGCGTTATGCAAGTGTATCTTAACCAATACTGCATGCCATGGCTCCATCTACTGGGATAGTTTTGCAACTAAGTTATAGTTTAGTGCAGGTACTTAGTAGCATCACCTCATTTCTACTAAAGGGTAAGTAAGTTATTTGTTGTGTAATTATCGTAAGATATACCGACTCTGTACTTCGACCAACAACTGTCCAGTTTGCGTCAGTTCTTGGCCAACGCGAGCTTGCTACTGCTTATAGTGATGTGATGGCGATATTCGGCATCGTCACCTCATTTCTACCAAAGGGTGAGTAGGTATTATAATTTTAGGAAAATTTTCTACCGCATGCTGGATTTGAATAAACGACTTTTGCCATTTGTAGTGGTGACCCCTCTTCTATCTTAAGCAGCTCAATCGTTGCCAGCGAAATTATGGCATGGCTCCATCTACGTCACTAAGTTAATAAGTTATAGTTAAGTGTGCTTACAGTGAGTTTTACTTGTACCCCTGCATTACGATTACGAGCAAGACGATTGTCCACTACGTCAATTCCCGGCGCGAGCTTGCTACTTCTCATAGACAGCCGATGTGGTGCAATGGTTAGTATGCCTGCCTGCCACGCAAAGGTTCCGGGTTCAATTCCTGGTGGGGTCACTCACAAAGTTGATATTTATCACTTTGTGAATTTGTTCCCAGTCTGGTTAGGACATTGCAGGCTGAACCACCTGATTGTCCGCAAGTAAGATGGTTCCGTGCTTCGGATGGGCACGTTAAGCCGTCGGTCCCGGTTGCTGTCTATGATGGCGGTCGTTACACAACCATGTCAGAGGCCTGCTACTTGCAGTAGGCGGTTGAAAAACTCTGACACCAGGGTTCATCGGGTCGTTGAACGACTCGGTGTCCCACACGAAAAGAAAGAAAGATAGTCATGGCGGTATTTGGCATTGTCACTTTTACCAAAAGGTGAGTTGAATTTTCCCTTTCACGTTTTTCAATGTGGGGTGCGAGACCTCAAGTTTACGAACGACCCTATTTACCTTGGTGAACGAGATTTAATCCTCTTTATTGAGCCTTGCAGCCATTTGTGAAATTCGTAGACTGACCAATTTGCCAGAACGTGTTCTTCGAAGCATGGAATGATCGCACCTAAAATTAATTTGAATTTTACATACACCTACATACATGTCATGCTATATCCCTTGCGAGGTAGGCAGAGCGTTAACGGCTGTAAAAAAACGGCCTTTTAGTAACACCACGTCCGACAAAAGTTCGAGAGTCATTCTAGCATTTACGGGTAGGAAAAACTTCGTACCATAATAAAAAAGTTCTTTCATAATACAGTATTCAGCTTGTTACATTGTTTTTCATTGAACACTTACTGAAAATACCGCAGTACCAATCAGTGTATTGAATATGTGTCCTGTGTGACTATCTATGTGTTAGGGTTGCATCAGAAGGATGGTGTTCAGTGAAATACGGAAATGCGGTTCACGAAAGTTTCGCTTATATTTTGCACAGTATTACAAGTACATGTTACGTGACATGAGTGACTAGCAAGGCTCGCGGGGAACGACTGGCGAGATCTCGCAGCGCTAGGTATATCAAAACTGTAACGTAAGCTCATTCAAGTACATGTGTCCCTACATCACACCCCTCCTAAAATTTGGTACGAAAAAAGGAAATTATACAATCCAAATTTTAAAAACTTATCTCCTGACTCTAAATTTATAATACAAAGTTTCAATCAAACGTAACTCGACATAAGTCGACGTAGTTATGCATCCCATATCTGTAGTGTAAGAAACGTTGTTACGTTGATGTCAAGGGCATGGTGATAGGTATGTGGCCGACACGGCGAGTGTCAGACTACAAGAGGTGCCTGAGAACTGATAAGAGCGTGGGACGCGGATGTTTTAGACGCTTAAATAAATAAGCTTAAAGTTTATTTGTGTTTTTAAATAAGTTCCTCACGTTACGTTCCCGACATTTGACTACGTCTTATACAATAACAATAACATCTGTGTAACTTAATAACTTGTTTTGACCTAGCGAGGTGTGTGTTCTTCTATGAATTATACATTATACAATCTTGCTGAATGCTGCTCAATGGATCAGTTGGTAGTGACTAACAATATTCTAGGTTCGATTCCTGGTGAAAATTTACTTTACATATTATATTATTAAATGTCACTCATGTCGCAAATAAAAAATTACATAATTACAATTTTACTGTAGGTACATACAACAGATAGTGATTGATGATATCAATTGCTAAAAATGCTTATGAAAGTTACTTATTATGCTGAATTACAATGAAATATTTTAGTCTTGACAATGAACAAATTGATTATACAAAAATATGTTATTATTTCTCGAAAAAAATACTTGTGAGAAATATCCAAATAAGGCGATAAAATTAACAATGCAATTACATATGATATCAATTTACATATAATTAAATACATAGTATGTCTGCCAAAAAAGTCTTTTTATTAAATTACGATACTGACGATACTAACATGAACCTTTCTAACCTACGAAAAAAAATAATTGCTTACCTAGACTTAACCTACTTACATGTTATAAAAATCGCACTGGCGCTTTAATTGTGCGTCCACTGCGTGTTTGTTTCGGCAAACTGCTGCCGTCGGCGCTGTTGCGTACATTGCTCTGTTCCGAACACTTACCCGTCGATTTCGTGACCGATACGAACTTTGTATTTAGCGAGTCATTAGTTTCTTCGTTTAAAAGATACGCGGGTTTTAATCTATCGATTGAAACTGTTACCCTTCTGTTAGGTAATTGCAGTTCGAAGGTCTTTGAACCCCTTTTGATGACCTTATAAGGCCCGTCATACGGTGTTTTCAATGGCTTTCGAACTGTGTCGTCTCTTAAAAAGACATGTGTGCATGTTTGCAAATCCTTGTGCACAAACACGTTGCGGTTACATTGCTGCGCTGTCGATATAGGTTTAAGATTTTTAATCGCATTTTGAATGTTTCTGATCACGCTATTTGAGTCGCTAAGTACATCTTTCGTCGTTGGCTCGAAAAAATCGCCTGGCAACCGAATTGTTTTACCAAACGTGTATTCGGCTGCGCTTACCCCATTTTCACTGCGGCCTACTGCGCGTAAACCTAGAAGGACTGTGGATAACTCGTCAACCCATGCCCGTGTTTTCAGTCGAGCCATGAGCGCTGCTTTCATCGCGCGGTGCCATCGCTCGACCAAACCGTTGGCCTGAGGATGATAGCTGGTAGTTCTTACCCTTTTTACACCAAGGTATTTCAGCAGCTCCGTAAACAGCTCACTTTCGAACTGTCGCCCTTGATCAGTTGTAATTCTAACTGGACAACCGTAACGCGATATCCAGTTGTCGTAGATTACTTTAGCTACCGTTTCCGCTGTGATATCCTTAATCGGGCATGCCTCGATCCAACGAGTTCCTCTGTCGATCATTGTGACACAGTACCTGTAGCTCGGGAGCCAATCTTTGCTATCTCGTCAAATAACAACTTTTGCGGAAGTTGGCTAGTTCCTACCGACAACTGGTATGTACTTGTTCAGCATGTTTTCCTGAGCACGGAATGTGCGGTAGTCACCTCGTAAGTGGAAGTGGGGGGGAGTTATGACGTAACAAAGATGGCCGCCCAACCAATTCTTTAAAGCGGTATATCTAGACAACTACTGGACCGATTTACATAAGTGAGGTGTTAAATGAGAGAGAATACAGTTTTCTATATTTGATTCCAAACATTTATGCATGTAATGCTAACAAAAAAAGAATTCTTTAAAAAAATGCGAGTTTTCAAAAAATTTACTTTTTTTAATTGGCTTATAACTCTGCAACCGCCAGAGTTATCAAAATTTTGACAAAGACAAAATGTTTTGCATTTTTTATTAGCTTTCTAACGAACCCCTAATTATTCAGATCAGACAAGAAACAACGGAGATAAAGTCATTTAACTGGCCCGAATCGATTGTAAAAAAATATCGAAAATTGACATAGCCCACGCTGCGGATCCACGAATCCAAAAAAAACAAAAAATATTTGTGTTTTGACACTTGGGGGGGTACTTGATATAATCTGGTTCACAAAAAGAACCCGAAATGGCAACATTATTGTTGACATCTTGCTAAAATGTCATCTAATGTGAAAAAGACGCAAACAATAATGTTGCCATTTCGGGTGCCCCTTCTTTTGTGAACCGGGTTATAATCTCATCTGATAATGACAGGCGGGTTGGCAAGTGCAATACAGGGTGTTAATTTACTTTTATTTGCTGGTTGGAGGGTAGTGAAGATCTTTATGATGCCATGTCACCACAATGTGGTTAAAAAATTAAACTAGGCAATTAAGAAACCAAATACCGTTTTACTCAATTTTACATTCATTTAAATAAAGACAATCAAACAAAATAAACTACTTAATCATCGACAATCACATCACTATAGTTAATCTCGTCTATATAATTACATTGGTTAAAACATTTGTATCCAAACATGATATAAATTCGAGATCTTTTAATGAAATCAAACGACGATGACCGTTTTTCCTAGAGGCCCGTCTCCCTCCTCCAACTAGGGCAAGATATGGAGCACCAGTTTTGGAATGTATCTCAATTTGGAAGTCATGGTTAGTTGTATTTTTTTTTACTATGGTGACATTTCTCAAACCCGTTATCAGTTATGTTGGGGCTTAAAACAACAGATTATATGACTTAATTATCTTAATTATGACGAGGTAACGCCTCTCAACGCAAGTTGGATCTATCCTTGTGAATCTCTCTACCTATTTAAAAAAACCGTATCAAAATCCGTTGCGTCATTTTTAAGGAGTTTGTGTTTCACTTCTCCAAATTACCGCCGCCTACTCCCCTGCTACTCGTTACCTAATTGGTCTCACTCCGCACATCCACCGAAGCATTCTCATGGATGGGTTAGACTAGGCATTTCAGAACAGGCCTGATTGTATTTTACAGGGTCTTTATTTTACAGGCATTCCTACTACAATACAAGTGTAAAACACAGAAAATTTTACCCATGGTCGATTTCTGAGAAGAAGAATAAAATATCTACCTAATCTATGACTGATTTTGCCTATGGACTTCCTGCTGATCTTTGCAGCTGGATATCAGACTTCTTATGTGGACAGTCCCGACTACGACCACATACGACTGGTTTTAGAAAGACGCTCTTCTGAACAACAGGCAATAGATGCTGGAGTCCCTCAAGGTTCTGCCTGACACCTTTGGGTACGCAGATGACAGCACCTTTGTTGACAAATACATGCCCAAAGCGAAGGCTAGCTAAGAAACCACTCAGTCTTGTCAAGAGTCCATGATCGAACGTTTGAACTTGTCACTTAACGCAAGCTATTAGTGGGGGGAACCTTGAACACTGTGGAAAAGTCTCATGTAAGTTAGTATTCTATGGAAATTTTTCGGTAAGTATGCGCAATTACTACAAAACTGGATACACCCATCCACATTCCATCTCCGGGGCTCGCGTCGCCCACCATATTGTTTTTGATATACTTTTCTCTCACAAGAAGCGATTTGCTTCAACTTTTATCTTGCGAACTGTTAAGAAGTGGAATTCACTGCCAGCGAATCTGTTTTCGAAACTACTTAGGCCTTTCAAGGCTGGAGTGAATAGCATCGTCACCACAAAATATGTATAGCAAGCCAATACTTACTTTGTGTCGTCACCGAACAGATGTCGTCACTAAACATTTGAGAATTTTTGATAGCAGACAAATGCGGGCTTATTTTACATAAAAAAATATCGTAATGAAACAAACCCAAGTCTTTTATTATTTATTATATAATTATGAGCCAGATATATCCCACAACAGACCAAGGCCTCCCTCTCCTTCTTCTAGTTTTCCATATCTTGAGCCACTCCATCCCAAACTCCATCCAGTTTAGGGCGTGGGCATTTGACTCGTCTCTCCATCCTTTCCTAGGGACCTAACTGGAAATTATCTTTGCTCATAGTTCATCAGGTATTCTGGTGGGCAGCGTCGTGTTAAAATACAATCAGGCCTGTTCTGAAATGCCTAGTCTAACCCATCCATGAGAATGCTTCGGTGGATGTGCGGGAGTGAGACCAATTAGGTAACGAGTAGCAGGGGAGTAGGCGGCGGTAATTTGGAGAAGTGAAACACAAACTCCTTAAAAATGACGCAACGGATTTTGATACGGTTTTTTTAAATAGGTAGAGAGATTCACAAGGATAGATCCAACTTGCGTTGAGAGGCGTTACCTCGTCATAATTAAGATAATTAAGTCATACAATCTGTTGTTTTAAGCCCCAACATAACTGATAACGGGTTTGAGAAAAATGTCACCATAGTAAAAAAAATACAACTAACCATGACTTCCAAATTGAGATACATTCCAAAACTGGTGCTCCATATCTTGCCCTAGTTGGAGGAGGGGAGACGGGCCTCTAGGAAAAACGGTCATCGTCGTTTGATTTCATTAAAAGATCTCGAATTTATATCATGTTTGGATACAAATGTTTTAACCAATGTAATTATATAGACGAGATTAACTATAGTGATGTGATTGTCGATGATTAAGTAGTTTATTTTGTTTGATTGTCTTTATTTAAATGAATGTAAAATTGAGTAAAACGGTATTTGGTTTCTTAATTGCCTAGTTTAATTTTTTAACCACATTGTGGTGACATGGCATCATAAAGATCTTCACTACCCTCCAACCAGCAAATAAAAGTAATTAACACCCTGTATTGCACTTGCCAACCCGCCTGTCATTATCAGATGAGATTATAACCCGGTTCACAAAAGAAGGGGCACCCGAAATGGCAACATTATTGTTTGCGTCTTTTTCACATTAGATGACATTTTAGCAAGATGTCAACAATAATGTTGCCATTTCGGGTTCTTTTTGTGAACCAGATTATATCAAGTACCCCCCCAAGTGCCAAAACACAAATATTTTTTGTTTTTTTTTGGATTCGTGGACCCGCAGCGTGGGCTATGTCAATTTTCGATATTTTTTTACAATCGATTCGGGCCAGTTAAATGACTTTATCTCCGTTGTTTCTTGTCTGATCTGAATAATTAGGGGTTCGTTAGAAAGCTAATAAAAAATGCAAAACACTTTGTCTTTGTCAAAATTTTAATAACTCTGGCGGTTGCAGAGTTATAAGCCAATTAAAAAAAGTATATTTTTTGAAAACTCGCATTTTTTAAAATAATTCTTTTTTGTTAGCATTACATGCATAAATGTATGAAATCAAACATAGAAAACTGTATTCTCTCTCATTTAACACCTTACTTATGTAAATCAGTCCAGTAGTTGTCTAGATATACCGCTTTAAAGAATTGGTCGGGCGGCCATCTTTGTTACGTCATAACTCCCCCCCACTTCCACTTACGAGGTGACTACCGCACATTCCGTGCTCAGGAAAACATGCTGAACAAGTACGTATCAGTTGTCGGTAGGAACTAGCACACTTCCGCAAAACTTGTCTGAAGAGCCTTTGGCGCCTACTCTACTGTAACCATCTTCCGATATCGGTAATGGACCAACGATGTCGACGTGGAGATGTTCATGCCTTCGAGCCTCTTGAAAACAACCATATTCTGCCGATGTGTGCCTACTGACTTTTGCCTTTTGACAACTAACGCATGTTTTCGCCCACTTTCCAATGTCGGCATTCATGCCTGGCCAAAAATATCTATCAGTTACCATCTTTCGAGTTGTGCGAATGCCTGGATGGCTAAGATTATGCAAACTGTCAAAAACTTCGCGCCTGAATTGTTCTGGCAAATAAGGCCTCGCTTTTGCTGTTGACATTTCACAATAAATGTGACGATTGCAAGTTGGCAAAAATATGCGCTTGATACTTACTTTGTTAAACGCGTTATCGTTTGACGCTAGGTATTGAGCAATGTAGTCGTCATGTTCCTGCGACTCAGCTAGTTGTTCGTAGTCGAGCGCTGTTGGACACGATATTGTAGCTACTCTCGATAAGGCGTCGGCTACAACATTGTCCTTACCTTGAATGTGTCGTATGTCGGACGTGAATTCACTGATGAAAAGCAGTTGTCTTGCTCGTCGCGGCGTCTCTGAATTAGTACCAATTTTTGAAAAGGCATGGACTAAAGGTCGATGATCTGTATAAACAGTCAGCGGCCTACCTTCGAATAGCTTGCGAAAGTGTTTGATTGCCAAATAGATTGCCAAAAGCTCTCTATCATACGTGCTATATCGCTGTTGGGTCGGAGTCAAAGCTTTAGAAAAGTATCCTAATGGTTTCCACTCACCTTTTTCAAACTGTTGTAGAACGGCCCCAACTCGAGTATTGCTAGCGTCAGCCATAAGACCTAGAGTCGCGTTCATGCTCGGATATGTCAACATGACTGCGTTTTCTAATTGCTTCTTACATTCGCAGAAAGCTGACTCTGCATCCGGTGTCCACGCTATGGGTGTTCGATCATTTTTCTTTGCGTTGTGTATGTGTTTTAATAAAACAGCTTGACTTTTGATTGCCTGAGGAATATGGTTGCGATAAAAATTAATCATACCTAGAAAACGACGAAGTTCGTTGACGTCCTTCGGTTTTGGGTAGTTGATGATCGCTTGTACCTTGTTGTCAATTGGTCGAATTCCTTCGGATGTAATGTGATATCCTACGAAATCTAACTCTGATGCCCCAAAACAGCTTTTTGACAAATTAATCGTTATACCGTACCTGTTCAAACGTTCAAACAGTAGACGCAGATGTTCCTTATGCTGCTCTTCGTTGTCGCTCGCGATGATTATGTCATCAATGTAACTGAAGAGAAAATCTAAGCCATCTAAAACGGTATGATGCATAAAGCGCTGGAATGTTTGCGCTGCATTCCTTAGTCCAAACGTCATTCTCGTGAACTCGTACAATCCGAACGGCGTGATGATCGCTGTCTTTTCGACGTCATCTGGGTGTATTGGTATGAAATGGTAAGCTCTGTTAACATCTACGCTTGAAAATATTTTTTTACCTGATAAGATGTAAGTGAAGTCCTGTAAGCGAGGAATAGGATACCTATCTGGCTTGGTGATCGCATTTAGTTGTCGGTAATCGCCACACGGTCGAATTTCTCCATTTTTCTTGGGAACTACATGTAGTGGACTCGCCCACATGCTCTTAGAAGGCCTGCATATCCCTAATTCCTGCATGTGCTTGAACTCTTCTCTTACCTTTTTATAACGATCGGGCGGTAGTGGTCTCGCTCTCGCAAAACTGGTGGCCCGGTCGTCTCGATGTGGTGCTGAATCGTGTGCTGCGGCGGTTCCTTGAAGTTGATTGGCTTAGTGATATCTGGAAATTCATTAAGTAAATCGCGATATGGATGTGCTTCATCAACAGTTTTGACAGACATTTCATTACATCGTATAACAATAGCGTTAATAGATAGGTCAGTTACCGAATCAATCAACTTTTTTTCCTTCAGGTGAACAAGCAAACCATAATGGCTTAATAAATCTGCTCCTATTATAGGTTGCTTGACTCCTGCGATGATAAAAGTCCACTTGAACGCTCTCCTTAGGCCTAAATCCAGTGTCATCGTATGAGTACCATAGGTGTCAATTTATTCGCGGCGTATAGCGTATACTCACTCCGTTCACAACTTACTCTATGTCGCACTGCGCTAAGTGGTAATACCGAAACGTTCGCACCTGTATCTATTAGAAAGTTTAGGTTACTTGCTTTATCACGGACACTAAGGCGACGGTTGACGTTCCCGATGCAGTGTCCCGTCGTCGACTGCACGGAATCTAGTTTCCCTGACCAGATTTCCAGCTGCACGGGTCCCTGCACTTCCTGGCACGCTCACGGAAACGGAAGTGAAAGAAGCATGGTCCACCTTCGGATTGCTGCCACACACGTCGCCTCGACTTGCTCCGGCTCTGGCTATGATAACGGTACGCGTTTCCACTGCTCGATCCGTCACGACGTTGACGCGGTCGTCCTCTGCGCAGCTCTGCCACTTCCAGGGTCAGCTTCTCTATTGCCGCTGCTAGACTGTTGCCGTCCTGTCCTGAAATTGCTGCGACGTCCACCGGCCTGCTCGTCTCCATCACCTTGTCGGCCACCGCGGCCAACTTCTCGGAGTCTTTCAACGAAGACGCTGCTAACACCGTCCTTACGGAGACTGGCAGATGGTTCTGCCATAGGACGAGTAACGTTTCACCTGTCACCGCCGTTCCTGCTAAAGTCTTCATCTTCCTGAGCAGTTCTGATGGTCGCTGATCTCCTAGTTGCATGTCTCCTATCAGCTTCTGGATGCGTCGATTGAATCGACTCGATTCTCAGAATCCTCGTAGGCTTGCAGTAAACGCGCCTTCAAACTGTCGTATTTCCCAGTTTCCGGGGGCGTTGCGAGGAGATCTGCCACTTGTTGTATGACCTGCTTCCCCAGCTTGGCGATCAAGAGCTGGAATTTGGCGTTATCACCCGCATTCTGTGGTGCCACTGCAGCTTCGAATTGAATGAACCATAGTTTAGGTTGGTCCACCCAAAATTCAGGAATCCGACTGCTCACGGAAATTAGTACGAGGTCCGGTTTTTCTTCAGTCATTGTGGTTATGGGCACGTGGTCCGCGGAGCGCGTGCAGAGAAAAAGGTAAAAACCTTATGCGTCACCTTGCTAGTCGTGAAGTTGAGCCGTTCCCTATCACGCGATTTCGATAAGTCCGCACCACTATAATTTCACTAAAAGGGCGTCACCACTATTGAATATGTGTCCTGTGTGACTATCTATGTGTTAGGGTTGCATCAGAAGGATGGTGTTCAGTGAAATACGGAAATGCGGTTCACGAAAGTTTCGCTTATATTTTGCACAGTATTACAAGTACATGCTACGTGACATGAGTGACTAGCAAGGCTCGCGGGGAACGACTGGCGAGATCTCGCAGCGCTAGGTATATCAAAACTGTAACGTAAGCTCATTCAAGTACATGTGTCCCTACAAGTGCTAACACGCTGAATCATCGCGCTGAAAGGAAGTGTTCAATCTAGGCCATTACCGGCAATTGGCATAGTTGGGGCTCACCTGAAATGGCGTTGTAGTTCCCCTGAGATTCGAGTTATTTCCAGTTAAAGTCAATAAGCGTCAAAATCGTCGTTAGTACTGAGAGATAGCCATATTGCAAAGGCGCCCCGCGTGCCGTTTCCGTCATATGTGCAGCGATTCCTGGGAATGAAACATTTTGCACTGTGCTTGCTAATCCGCCTGCCAAGCGTGGCGAGTATGTCGATACCTTCCGAAATGGGCTTTCCCCATATTCAGCATTGGACTGTGGCGGCATGATTTACTTTCCAGGCCACACTCGACGCAGTGCTTTTAGTATTTTTTTTTTATTTGATTCAAGCAGATTTTTCGTAGGAAATTCTACTTATTACCCATCAAAGAGCGTTACGCTTACAATTCCTACTTTGAATTTTTAAATATGATTTCTATTTCCGTTCCAGGTGCCAGTGGAGTTTACATCTGCCTGGTGGCGACCACCCTCTGCAGCTACTTGCTAGCTGCCATGTTCTGCGTCTACCTACTCAGCTTCGAGAAGGAATACAGATATTTTGCAGAGGTACCTACCTACTAGAGACGAAATGCTTCCGTGCTGCGGATGGGCACATTAAGCCGTCGGTCCCGGTTGCTATCTATGATGGCGGTCTTTACACACCATGTCAGAGGCCTGCTACTTGCAGTAGGCGGTTGAAAACCTCTGACACCAGGTTTCATCGGGTCGTTGAACGACTCGGTGTCCCACACGAAGAGAGAGAGAGAGAGAGAGAGGGACGAAGGGCCCATACATGCCGATTCCCATTTTATTGCTCGGGCCTACCTTCGTTCAAAAGTCACCCTTCACTACTGCTACTTACTTAAGTACCTAATTTTAATAATTTTACCAGCTTGCTGGCGACTGGCTTCGGCCTAGCTGGGACGGCGCCAATCTAATCTAAGCACAAAAGTCATCTGTCTCGGTCGGGAATTGAACCCACAAACTTTGCATAATGATCTTGTACAGAATGCAAAAAAAATTTAAAATTTTAAATAGGTGAATGTGCCAGATATTTTTTTAAAGATTATTTTATACGTTTAAAGGGCGCCACATACCGCCTCCGTATGCGTTACGTGCACGTCATCATGCGCGTTGCTATTACGTTGTATCGTACGGGACCGTATGAGACACCGCACACCGCGCTACGCGCGTGATTACGCGCATGCATACGCAAGCAGTGTGCGGCCTCTCATACAATACCATACGATATAACGTCATAGCTACATGCATGATCACGTGCATGCCACCATACGGACATTGTATGCGGCGCCTTTAAAAAGTTCATAAATAGTGTTTGAGTGTTGATATCGACTACACCGCTTCCGCATGCAACCCACGAAACTGCAGAGTAACCTTCACTTGTAACAAAGCAGCTGTTGCGACATAATGACAACATAACACGCAAACTTACTGATTTTAATTAGTTAAATCGCTCTTACACGTGTTGCTTATTGCCAAACAGTTAAACAGCGTAAAATAAAAACTTCTTTTAGATTGTGATGCACAGTCTCTCACGCTAACTCATGAAGGTTTGGATTTTCTTGTGATTGATACCACAAGCTCGACAAAAACTATGTTGTACGATTCATTAAATGGTGCTGCATTTAGAAAAGTAACAATTATTGCTGTAAATTTGAAAGAAATCAAAACCTTACAATTTGGATTGTTCATTTACAGTCTGAAAGAAATCAAAACCTTACAATTTGTTCATAAGTGAGCGGGAGAGACTGTTTGCACAATGATTCATCAGGTCGCTTGCCACGCGACAAAAAAGGTATTTCTGAGATTTCGGGCAATGATTTACCTACCTATCTATCATTTCTTTCCTTCCAGGGACTTCGTTCCGAGTTACTTCTTGACGACGCGTGCTCCGTCGACGAGAACTACGGCCAGGAAAGTCTATTCGGGACCCAAGAGCTCTCCAATTCGCTGGTCATAAAGGCCAGCATTCGAAACGCCAAGATATCTTGACCCGCGGCCGTGCCTGGCACACCAGGCACACCCAAATCCAAGCTTTCGGCCTACGGAAGCTTCGGCAAAACAAAAAAGCTAAAGAAAGACTACCAAAAAAGTGCTAAAACAAATAGTGATAGTGGTATGTCATCAGAAAACGATGACTCCTTAAAATATGATCTGAGTGCTATGGATGTTAGCGTTGATAATGATAAAGTAATAAATAAGTGCCTAAGTGAACCTCGAAGTGCTGAGCACAGGAATGAGATTCCGTGTTGTTCCAACGATTTTAATGTAAGTGTTTTAGTGGAAGAAGACGGTCTAAATACGAGTGACGAGGAGGAGAAAGTTACCGAATTCATTGTGATAGATCTGACATGTGATGTGAATAACGAGTCGAAAACCGACAGTGAAGCTGTCGACTGTGATAATTTATGTATAGATTTAGATACGAGCCAAAGCTTAGTTCCTGTTCATAATGAAATGGTGCGATCTGACAGTCAGAAACTGGTGAGTCTCTCTCTGTCAATACTTCTCGCTGCGTTGCTCCAAGCGATGCAGTGTTTCGCGCAGTTTCTCGAAGATATCGTAGTACCGCAGCGGCACTAATTGTAAAGGCCTGTTCAAATTGCAGCGGTATCTACTGGTTCGTGCGTATCGGTAATTTGTACTGCTGGGTACAAATTGGTAAGCGATTAATACCGCTGCCGTTTGAATAGGGCCATAAAGATAGCGCGAAATATACCTACTGGCAAAAGAGGTCATTATGATAGTGTATGTTATTATGACTGCGATATAATTGATATTACAATGTATATTTCAAGCACCAAATAAAAAAAAAACTACGAAATTACAACCACATTTAATGGTAGATGATTGTATAAAGTTCACCACTATTGCCAGTCAGGCACGCCGCACGCCTACTTCATCTAGTGACTGATACTTTGGACTACTTTAGGTGAGCAGGTATTAATCAAACAAGAGTATTAGAAAAGTAATGCTCATCTATCACCACAAGAAGAGTAGGTACTCTTTACCCAATTTCCTCAGAAGGAAGATTATGTTTTTTGAAAGTATGTATGTAGCTAAGGGCTGGGCGGATCTTGACATGTGAGGTGTCGTTAGATTCGTCTCAGCAGCGCATTATTAGAAATTTAAAAATTGCGGATTTTTATCGCAAATACAACTTCGAAATTAGTGCAGTTGGGTTTTTGTTTTTAATACACTTGCTTGTTATGTAGGTTTAAGCGTCTTACTTGTTTATTATTCTGTAGAGTTTAGCCCTCTTTATTTCGGCTGGTTACGACAGCCATCATCTTAGTTCATATTCTTTGGCAAAAGCTATATTGTTATTTTTAAACTACCTAGGTACTCTAATGCATCAGTCACTAGCAAGAACTTCCTGAATAGTAGTTTTTATAACAAGGGAATAAAGTGATATATTTAGGGCGAGGGCGCTATTTTGAATCATGAGCGGAACGAGGGATTCTAGAGTAAAATCCCGAGCGTAGCGAGGGATTTTAAAGTAGAATCGTGAGTGAAGCGAGGGATTCAATGTAAGTCGCCCGAGAATAAATAACTTTATACTCGAGTGATACATACTACTTTTCATCCCCCTCTATGAGAAAAACAATAAATACTTACTTAATCTACGAAGTTCTTTAAATATTGCTTGCTATTATCCATTATTTTACAATACATCCTATAAATTGCGTTATAAATATCCTATATTTACAAAATCATTATCACACATTTCATTTCATATTATTGCAATAAATTGAGGTTATATTGTTGTTGCCCATTGCCGGCCAGTTATCGCGCCAAAAGAAAAAATAAAATGTGACACATTACTTTTTAATTTCAAATTTTGCTAGGAATTAGGTCTTTTATAAGCTACATACTAGGTGTAAAATACTCAATAAAATAGCAGATAACAGGTAGTGTTGCAGAGAAAAAACCCATCTGTAGTAAATTTTCGATTGATTGGCTGCGTTCCAAATTCAAATGAATTTTAATCCCTTGGGATTAAATGACCTATTTTAATCCCACTTATGTGCGACCAAAGCGTAGTTTTTTGAATAGAGGGGATGAAAATTAATTTAGTTATTTAGTAGGTATCAATATAATACTCATTTCGTTCCTTTATCTACTATAAGTACAATATTACTGTATTTTTGGTGCATTATTCACCTGGTTGTATTAAAATTATGCTAAGAATGTCAATAATATATTTCATTACGACATTTTACTGAATAGTTTTATTCTGTATCACGTACCGTAGGCCTAAATAAATATACTAAATACTGACTTAATTCTTTTGGACAATTTGGAAACTAAATCTTAGCTTATATTTCTCGTTACTTTCAGAATTAAGTTAAAGGTAACATTTTGAAACGAATTCTTAGCTTTTGTTTTAGAAATACTACTTTTAGAAATAAGTAAAAGGAAATAGAAAATCTACAGATGCCATTTTATTTTTATCACCAAAGAGAAAACTGTTCAAGTTCTTGTTTTTAAAAAATGTCCCTTTAAATAACAGTTGGGCCTTTGTAATTCGAGAGGCGTCGCAAAAAAACAGCTGGTAGGTTTCCTTTAATTGAAACAACAACTTTCATAATAATAATTTAATAAATTATACTGAACAATACACAAATGCTACTATTCACACACATCAAATAAATTAATGAGGTTAAATAGGTACACTAAACTCTATTTATTGTCTCCACAATATCATTTCACTATACGTTTTGAGATTTACGCGGTTTTCACTAAATTAAAATCATTGTTTTGATTGGGGTTTTCACTGCGGCACAGGATCAATACATAAGCAATAGGTCCGTCACTTTCCATCCTAATGAAAAAAGACAAAGAGGTTTGCTGTTAAGATTTTACTGACACCATGTAAAGTAGACTTATTTCAATTATTTTTTATATCTATTTCTATTGTAGTATAGTGCGTTTCATCTTATCGTTCCTATGGCGTCATGTTGGTAGCACTGGAAATTTCTATGAAAATTTTATGGTGGCAATAATATTACATACATATTTCCAATGCTACCAACATGACGCCATAGGAACTTTAAGATGAAACGCACTTTATTTTACTGAAATACTTACTTAAATTTTCGCCCTGTCACTTGTTTTTAGAATCGAATCCGAACCTAAAAATCCATGTACTGTTAAGTATTAAAACCGCTGTGAAAACCTCGTTCAAACCAATGCCACTGGTCTACAAAGACGCTTCATTGATCACTGTGATGAGTCTGTTGTTCGAGTTATGGCACTTCTTCTTCCATTTGAGCGAGTTGCGTCCATGTTCCGGCGTCCTGGAGTCTTGTAGGGCTGGTAGGGACTGGTATGTGGAATTCGCCACCAATACCACTAATAAAATATCGCTGTGAAAACCTCGTTCAAACCAATGCCACTGGTCTACAAAGACGCTTCATTGATTACTGTGATGAGTCTGTTGTTCGAGTTATGGCACTTCTTCTTCCATTTGAGCGAGTTGCGTCCATGTTCTGGCGTCCTGGAGTCTCGTAATGCGACTGGTTGGTGGAGTTTGCCACCAATACAGCTTTGAAAACCTCGTTCAAACCAATGCTACTGGTTTACAAAGACGCTTCATTGATCACTGTGATGAGTCTGTTGTTCGAGTTATGGCACTTCTTCTTCCATTTGAGCGAATTCCGACCATGTTCTGGCGTCCTGGAGTCCTGTAAGGCTGGTAGGGACTGGTTGGTGGAGTTTGCCACGACGATGGACCAGCGGCGGCCGCGGCGCTCGTTGATGTTGGGCAGCTCGGCTATCAAGTTGTTCTCGTATTCGCTGAGCATCAGGTAGTTCTCCACCTGGGAATTTTTAAAGGATTTCATTATCATCACAGGCAGTAAAGGTAGTATTTAAACGGCCGAAATTTGAAGGTAATAAAAAATAAATTATTGCGATTTGAACTAATTAGTGGGCGACGCGAAATCTTGTTGGCGACTCATAAAATTATCAACAGCTACAACAGTCTACTCTTGGAATGAATTGGCTTAAGAGGATTTACTAGGGAACCTACTGCTTATCTCTTGAATACCACTGGCTGGATATCGGGTCAGCGAGAAAAATGCCTCTTTGTACCACTGACTCGATATCGAGTCGCTCAGTCCCTATACGTTTCAAACCGCTTGGGAAATGGCGGTTTTTGACATTTCGAAGTACTGGGATGGGGAATTTTTATTTATTATTTTTGCTTTGTTTTTACGACATATATTTCTGGAGAGATGCTATTCTAAACCACCCGGCAGACAAAAGATAAGTTCCCACCTTATTGCAACTAGTGATACAATCTCCGCCGCACTCGAGGTCCTCCAGCAGATGCTCTGGAATGTCCAGGTCCAGGTCGAGGTCCAGGCCGCCTTCTTCGCTGATGCAGGTCAGCTCGGGCGGCAGGTTGGCTGGCGGGGAACCCAGGGACCCTGGACCGATGCTGTCGAGGAGGAGGTCCCGGCCTGCTCGTCCTGGTGCTACTAATTCTGCTCCTAGAACTAATGATTATGTTATACAAATTGATTTGGTCTATCCTTCTTTAACAGCCACAGTTACATTGCAGGACTTAGGCCTAAACTTGTTGAGATAGATAGTGATCACGCTTGGCAAGCGGATTGGCGACTTCTGTGTTAGATGCCATGGCAAGGTTTTGTTTTCACAAGAGATACATAACACACGAGGTGAAATGAAGTGATGCTATTCAGTGCTATTCTAACCGGCATCACACAGCATAGAGATCACTGCCGCTCATTCCTTGGAAAAATTAATCTAGTCGCCTTTACGACTGAGTGACCGACCGAGAATTGAACCCGTAACTTTCTGCGTCGCAGGCAGTCGCACCACTGCGCCACCATCGGCCGTACTAGAGTTGTCGATGTCGAAAAAACGAATCACGACACTGAAGTGGGGGTGGGCAGGACACTTGGCTCGTCGGGAAGACGGACGGTGGACCAAAGCGGTAACGGAGTGGCGACCAAGAACAACTAAACGTCCAGTAGGCAGACTACCAGCCAAATGGACGGACGATATAGTGGCCATTGCCGGTAAACAGTGGCTGCGGGAGGCACAGGAAAGGAGGAGCTGGCGTAAAAGAGAAGAGGCCTATACTCAGCAGAGGGTAAGGATATAAATAGGAAATCATATCATACCTAAGGCTGTGGCGGCTCCAGCGGCGGCGCGGGGCTCCCGGTCGCGCTCGCGACTCCGGCTGCGGCGTGACTGCCCGCACGCTGACTCGCAGTTCACCGGACCGCCATTTTCTCTGAAAAACACAATGAAAACTTGATATAATTTAGGATAATTTGCAAAATTTTCCACCGCAGGCTGGATTTGAACCAGCGACCTTCGTTATCTGTACTGGCGACGCCTCTGCCAACTGGGCTACAGTGACCACTAACGCGTGGTAAAACTTGATACTCTGAAAATCAGTGCTGCCCCCTTTTGGGTATTTTACGCACTGAACCTTGGCCCTTTGCATCGCTGCAGCACACCACACAGTGTGCATCGTAGGTAGGTAGGTACTATGTGTCGGTATCCCCAAAATAAATAAATAATAAAATATTTTTTTGTTTGGAACACCAACAGATTTGTTTACTTATTTATACGAGTAAACCAATTACAGGTAATCACTTATAATAGGTATAGGTATAACAAAGTGCGACCACAAAATGCAGCATGCAAGTCATCATTCGGAGCAGGTACCTACCTAAATTATACTCTGACCTAAGTTGTGGTCCGTTTACATCATTGTATTCATTATAGGTACAACTTTGATGTGATCCGTTTTTAGGGTTTCGTAGTCTACTAGAAACCCTTATAGGAAATATATAACATAACCAGGAAAATAATTGCACAAATGACAAACTTGGTGTGTTTGGTGGCGACGCTGCGGCGGTGCAGGTCGATGCAGAAGAGTGACAGCGAGCCAATCAGCGAGCACGTCGAGCTGAAGTAGTAGCCCGCCTTGCCGCCGCAGCCCACGTTGATGTACCCTGCAATCATAAAACACAAAAAATAACATCACACACCAGGATTCGAGAGAAAATGCAGAGAAGCGTTACGTTCGATTCAGTTTTCAGATTCACCTGAGAGTGGCACTCCGATGGCGATGGGCACCGCTTGGCTGCACTGCACGAAGCCCCACGTCCGTGCGAAGTCCCGGGACCTCACTCGCTCATACGTGTACCTACCTACATCTTCAGTAGTACAATCAAAAGTACAACAACAGTAGAGTTAAACTAGGTACCTGAGAGTGGCACTCCGATGGCGATGGGCACCGCCTGGCTGCACTGCACGAAGCCCCACGTCCGCGCGAAGTTCCGGGACCTGACTCGCTCATACGTGTTGTACCTACCTACATCTTCAGTAGTACAACCAAAAGTACAACAACAGTAACCTGAGTACAAAAGTAGGTACCTGAGAGTGGCACTCCGATGGCGATGGGCACCGCCTGGCTGCACTGCACGAAGCCCCATGTCCGTGCGAAGTTCCTAGACATCACTCGCTCGTACGTGAACCTACCAACATCTTCAGCAGTACAACCAAAAGTACAACAACAGTAACCTGAGTACAAAAGTAGGTACCTGAGAGTGGCACTCCGATGGCGATGGGCACTGCCTGGCTGCACTGCACGAAGCCCCATGTCCGTGCGAAGTTCCTAGACATCACTCGCTCGTACGTGAACCTACCAACATCTTCAGCAGTACAACCAAAAGTACAACAACAGTAACCTGAGTACAAAAGTAGGTACCTGAGAGTGGCATTCCGATGGCGATGGGCACCGCCTGGCTGCACTGCACGAAGCCCCATGTCCGTGCGAAGTTCCTAGACCTCACTCGCTCGTACGTGTACCTACCTACATCTTCAGTAGTACAACCAAAAGTACGACAACAGTACAGTACAAAAGTAGGTACCTGAGAGTGGCACTCCGATGGCGATGGGCACCGCCTGGCTGCACTGCACGAAGCCCCATGTCCGTGCAAAGTTCCGTGACCTCACTCGCTCATACGTGTACCTACCTACATCTTCAGTAGGAAGTACTATTAAAAAGTACAACAACAGTAACCTAAATACAAAAGTAGGTACCTGAGAGTGGCACTCCGATGGCGATGGGCACCGCCTGGCTGCACTGCACGAAGCCCCACGTCCGTGCGAAGTTTCGGGACCGCACTCGCTCGTACGTGTACATCTTGAGCGAGTAGTGGTATCCGCCGCAGAATATACCTGGAAAATTTTGGAAACTTGAATGTAAGTATGATGTGAGCATGTAGGAAGAACGCAAACGTATTGTTTCAGAACCTACAGAAATCAAAAGACGTTCGTTTCGCCTTCGTGGCGCTGCTATAGTCCGACAAGTTCGTGCGCGACCTTCCCTAGGGGGTGACAGACGTTGAGGGGGTGATGTCAGCGGGTAGCGGGAGGTTAGCGGGGAAAGGTGACGCGCGCATCCGCGCTGCACGTCATATTAAAATGACGTGCTTCTCTCCCCCCCACCGTCTGTACCCCGCAGGAAGGTCGCGCACGAAGTTGTCGGACTATAGCGAAACGGCGAGACCATTATATTTTGACTAAGACCTAGAGTTTTAAGTTGGAGCTGGTAAAGTTGGGGCGTGTAGGCTGAAAAACTTGGCTCTACTTGTGATCTGATATATATTTCGCTCGACTAGGCATATTCACACACTTGTCTTGTAACATGCACTTCACATGAAAATGTTTTTAAGTGGGATTGCATCTCACCGTAAACCCAAGCGAACATGACGTAGCCCCTGTAAGAACCCTCGACGGCAGTCAGCGCCATGGTCGCGAGAGCGCAGCCGAAGACAGCGGCTTGCGTCAGGTACTGCCTCGCTATTCTGCACTCGGCTGAGTTCTGACGCACCAGCAGGCCGAACGCAGCGCAGCCCACTGCCCAGGCCAGGCCGAGGTAGGCTTGCAGGAGTTCTGCTGTGTCGCCTAGACCTGGAAGCAGAAAACAGTATAACAGTTAAGTAAAGCATGTATTACAGCCACTGGACCATAGAGCATGGACCTTTTATAGTTATACGTTGAAATTTTGCAACAGGTTGATATTTTGTAATCTTTTTATTTTTTACCAGCATACCTACTTAGATATTTACCTACAGTTCAGACTTGCTGCTTGTTTCTCGGAATTATTTTTGTATGCTTTAAAAGAAATTGGGCCTCTTATAATGACTTGCCTAGGTGAGGCTCTAGGTATACATATATACAAAACAATATCAGTGTCAGAGTACATAATCCTCCATGTGGTATTACCGATGCCTTAGGGTGGGCGCCTGCCTATCTATCACTATGACAGACTCATCATACACCTATCTATCTTGCTGGGATTATCTGGCTTAGTCCTTATTATCGAGCAATCACTATGTTTCCTTGGCATACAAAGTAATGTGATGTGATTGATAAGTAGGTACCTACCTAAGTATATATGCCATACAAAGTGGTAATGGAAGAAGCATAATCCTGTCAATGCAATGGAGCTCGCCGCGGGCTGAAATGTTTTGTGCATGCTATATCTTTTATTTCGCCGAACCGAACTTTTATTCTTCGTCAAAGTGCTACGCAAAACTATCTTTATAAACAAGAAATTTTACCTTCGTACGATTGTGTAGGTAGGGATGTACTTACGAACTACCAACGAAAGCATAATGCTCTTCAAAGTAAATCTCGATGGGAATGTGTCTCTTCTCATTTTATTCTGTACGAGACTCGTTTATTTGTTTACCCGGGTGGCTCGGGCCATACATCTTTAGTACCCATCTACATCTATAGAGAAAACGCCTGTAAACCCTGAAACGAAAGTAAATATAGTGAGTTTCCATACCTTCTTCTTCAGCGTGATAAGCTAGATAGAATATAGGCGTGTTGATCCCAAACGCTGATATCCCGGTGGACATTAGCAGAATCCTGACCGTCTTGGATCTCAGCGTGGAAAAGTCGAAGAACGGCTGCCGGTCGTCTTTGTTGTTCTTATCCTTCATCTTCCTCTTGATTTTGTTCTGGTTCTTGAGGTGGAGGATGGCTCGTCTTTGGGGGTGGTAGAGTGAGGCCGACCGGTAGAATGTGCCGAGTATGAAGGTGGCGAATACTACTCCTGTCACAGCCTGCAGTCCTAGTCGCCAGCCTATTGCTCTGAAATGCAAAAGAGAAGACATCGGGACTAAAATTGGTACTTGATTTTGTTTAGTCCGCAGATAATTCGATTTTTAACAAGTATTTAAAAAATGTCTACCTACTAGTTTTCCACTGGTGAACTGAACATGAACTCGCTTTACCTATCTAGGTAGACGATTAGGTAATATTATTTTAGTAGATTAATAGCCCACGAAGTTTATGCTGTGTTCGGTCTACTACCTCTACAAACCAGATTTTCTCAACTAATTTATTCTAAACCTTTTTCAGTCAAAAAGCTAGAATGTTTTTAGCAATAAAGTTCTCTGACAATAAAGACGGCAACGAAAGTAAGTAAGGTTGTAAAGTTAACAAATCAGCTGTAAAATAGTCAGTTACTTTAGCTAGTCTGTTTGTTTTACAGTTATTACCGAAATAAGCTAAGTTCACAACTAAGCAGAGTTGGGACAAAATTCTGGGAATTGTTTTATCACAAGACATCGCCGTTGCGAGAATATGCTGCACTAAGTAACAAAATGCAGCAGGGATTTACGCTTATTGCTGCATGTTTTTTATTATACCTAGGTAGATTCCAGATTTTCTTAGAAGTCGAAGTACATTTTATGCATAAAACTTAGCGCCTAGTGCTTCCTCTAAAAATGTAGTAAGTAAAGCAAATTTTCTGCGCTTTTATATTGTATGTTGGTAAGTACGTGCTTTTAGTTATTGTTCTTAGGTAAGTACTGGTAAGGACCGTGTTATACAGGGAGTAACAAAAAGGATATACCCAACAAGCCATCTCCAACAGTTCCCGGCGCCTCTTGTAGTACTGGGCCACCATCATCAGACTAAAGATTGACAGGTGTCAAGTTACCTGATGGCGCCTTTGATGAAGGTGGACATAACTCACTATGAAGATCTCCACCAGTTCCCGACGCCTCTTAAATTACTGGGCCACCATCATTTAGCCACTACATTGACAGGTGTCAAGTACCTGATGGCGCCTTTGATGAAGGTGGACATGACGGCGATGCCGAGCCCGCTGCCGCTGACGATGAAGATCTCCACCAGTTCGCGGCGCCTCTTGAAGTACTGGGCTACCATCAGCGTGGAGCAGTCCCGGGTCAGGCCCACGCCCACTCCGACAACTGTCCCTGGAATACAGAAAGAGGCATGATGTTAGTCATTTTGCAACTTTGCGTCATAGAAACGATTCCCTTATTTTCATCCTGAATAGTGATAATAGAGCTGCTTATAATTCTTATTTTATTAAATAAGTCTTATTAAACTAATATTTTTTTTTCGAACAAATATTTCTATATTTCGGGCATCCCTATAATAGACAAAATTTGTAGCTCTACTTGCATATTCAGAAAGAAAACACCAGAATACGTTTGCTTGAAAACTTGGCACTAGGGATTCCTCTTAAATCCGGTTATGATCCAGCACTGTTTTTTTCCTTTTCGCTGTTCTTACGTTGCATAGTTAAGTATATGGAAAAATCAAATCTATAGTGGAAAACTCTTTCAACTTTTTCTGCTCATCATTTGACGTCCCATCAAAATGACAGAAGTTAGTCTATAGTAAACCGTATACCGCGTCGTCTTTATCGGCGTGATATAGGATAAATTCCTTGTTTTATTTATCCACGGGGACAGTGTAGGTAAATCGTGTTGTTATCAGTTATTAGTTTTATCCGTTGTTACACATTTCCCAGTGAAAATGACTCATTTTCCTGATTTTTCCCGTTGTCAAAGTAAGCTCACGTTCCTTACGTTCCTCAATCCTGTAAACCTATAAAATGTGTGATATTGATAGTGCTTTGTGTTGTGAAATGTGATGTTGAAATACTTAGTGTGTAATGTGTTTAGAAAATGTGATTAGTTATGTGTTAGTGCTAGTGGTACGAGAAGAAAATTCAAGTCAGCGTGCAAGTGGTAAGTGCGTGCGTAGTGAACATAGTACTAACTGGTTGAATTAAGAATGGGAGAATAAATGCCAGCCACGAGACTTCTTCCTTCACCTTACGGAACCGCCGACATTTATAATTCCATTCTTTATTGAACCAGGCTATATGGTAGACAGACATATAAAGGACATTTTCCACTTTTTCTCTTGGAGTCGTAGTTATCTACAAATTTCAAAACAATCTGTAAATCTATCCTTGTAGGGAGGTAGGGACTCTCTACCTATATTATTATGTAGAAGCTATGTTTCAGTCAATAAGATACAAATAAACTCGGATGGACCTTACCTACCTAGTTCATAAAACCCGACCAGGCGGGTAGCGTTATGCACTTCAAGTTTACACAAAACAAGCCTTTCTTTGTAAATAAATCATAGCCTTTGTATTATGTACCAACATAACAGCGGCAAAACCAAAATGTTATGTTTCTGCTAACTCGCATAATTTTGTTTTGAAATTTCTTTCATGTACCTATTCGGTTTTTCAGTAGGTATGCATCTACATCGGTCCTTTACATTAACAATGAGATAGCAAACTGGAAAACTAAAGGCGCCACACTCGAGTGTGCTTTTTTTCTGTGATCGATCGGTTAAAAATACGTAAATGACTGTAAATGACAAAGTTTTATTACTTTTATTGGTTAGGTACATGATTGGTTATCGTTACGTCATTTAGGTACACTTGCGCCTGCTGTCGTCTGGTAGCTTTGAGATTTCCTCCCCATTTCTTTAAAATAGTTCACGAACACAGGATTTCCATCAGCTGATGCGATAGCTATTGCAAACCGCAGGACATACTTTGAATCACAAGTGCAGTAGGAACAATGCCAACAAAATGGTTTACGATGCAACGAAATGCAATAAAATCGTCCCAGGTCGTTTTCATAGAGTGCATACAAATGTAGAGTTCCTTTTTACGACTGGCATTGGCATTGAGTAATAAGGATAACTGTAGGGGAATACTGTTAAAATAATTTATATTTAAAAAGGTATTACGTACCAGTGCCTGTCTGATCAACAACCATGTACATATACTGTCTTTCCGACCTTATCTAATAATTAACTTCCAGAGCATGTAATCTTCGTAGCAAGCTACGAATGTCAAATCTAGAAGTAAGTACTTCAAAGTAGGAAAACCAATAATTTAAATATACCTACGAATTCATATATTATTTACACGACCAACAAGCAAGTCAAAATTATGATTGGTTGTATGCATAGAGTGGTTGTATGTAAAGGTATGTAACCTTTTGTTGGCCTGAACTAAACCATATTGTTCTTCGTGGCGAATTGAATAATTTAAACCGTTGCTTTTATTTCGTATACAGTCTCAACCAAAGTGTAGTACTAAGTACTACTTCCTTCCCTACCCACACAGCGTAGGGCCATAAGATGTTAATGGCGTGATATCTCGACCCGGCGAGCATCTCTTAAAAGATCTCATTACGGTAAGGTACCGTCACCATTTCGAGATTGCCTCAAATCTATCTCTGTCAACGCTTGCCCTACGCACTGACACGAATTGCCTTCATGTCTTCCCATTGGGTACAAATTCCATTGTACAAATACAAAGGATTCTTGTTTACGCTTGGTTGTTTTGTAAGCTGACAGATTCTGGTCAGGTTATAAGTTGGGACTAAGGTTGGGACTCATCGTCAATGGTCAAATACTTCACGTTCGAATTGTTCACTCAACCGAATGTCCTAGGGGCAAGCTAAACAGAATAGACGTGAGACGCGTCACGTGACGCGCAACATGATATCTGTCTGACAGCGATCGTCAGCCGTTATCGATGCGTCAGCCGTTACCTTTGCCATCTTACGTCTAACGTCTCCTCTGTGGAGCTTGCGATCTAGATATATAAGACATTTTTTACTGCGTCTGTCAATTCAGGAGTGAATCCAAACGTAAGAACTGAATTGAGCTCCGTGCGTCGGATGGGGCATGTTAAGCCGTCGGTCCCGGTTGCTGTCTATGATTACTTAGATAGCGGTCGTTACACAACCATGTCAGAGGCCTGTTACTTGCAGTAGGCGGTTGAAAACCTCTGACACCAGAGTTCATCCGGTCGTTGAACGACTTGGTGTCCCACACGAAGAGAGAGAGAGAGAGAGCTACGTAAATATTGATGCTGAAAACACGCAGATCCCTAAGTAGTCGATTACTTCACAGTGAAGAGACGTGCCGGTAATGCTATTTAACTTTCAGGGTCTACGTATTGCTTTATTTTTATTCGACTGCCTCAGGATAAGGGTTACGTTTTTCGAGAGTATGTATGTGTGTTGGTTTGTACCAATGTATGTTACAGTTTTTTTTTACGGGCGACAGCCTACAGGCCAAACGGCTGGGCGGATCTTCACGTAATGAGGTATCGTTAGAGTCGTCTCATAGCACGAGTGACAATGGCCTTATTAAAATTTCATAAATTCATGATAGCGGTTTTTAAACGCAAAATACAACTTCGAAGTTACCGTAGTCAGGTCTTTGTCTTTACTTAAAAATTCTTTTAAAATCTGCTTGTTTTCGCTGTAGTTTCAGGAAAACGCCATGTAGGTACACCTTTTATGTTATTCTCAAAGCAGTATTGCGTACATACTCAGGTAAAATCATGGGTATACATTCGAGAAACAAAGCCGCTGATCGGATAGCTACTTTAATTTCCTGGCGAAGGTATTCTGCATGAAATAGAGGAGAGGAATTTAGTACGAAGGGGAAATATGGGGCTGAGTCGCCGTATATAACTTGGTGCTACGAACCTCGGTGTGCAGCGCGCCAGTAAAGATTGCATCGTGCTGATTCTGGTACAGTCATGCACAGGAATCAATGGGTGAAAACAATCGAATTGTTTAAGTTTCAATACAGCTGCTTTCTGGATGCAGGTAGCGGTCAAACCGTAAAAATAGAATACCTTTAAAATACTTCTCGTGTTAGGTATACATTATTTTGGCAGACTAGCAAAATTTTCGATTTTCCTACATTCGATCTGCAAAGAATTGAATTAGTTGCAAAACTATCCCGATAGATGGAGGCCTGTGACGCGTTAGTGACCAAGATATACTTGCTTAATACGCAGGCTAGGATGGAACCACCGTAGTCCGGTTGATAGTGGCGTAGGCAGTACAGATGCCGAAGGTCGTAGGTTCAAATCCTGCCTGCAGTGGAAAATTTTTCAAGCAAAAATACTTTGAAATTGTATCTAAAGTAAAAACTCTACACAGCTTTGTTGCTTTGCACTTGTCGAGAAACAAAGCCGCTGATCGGATAGCTACTCTAATTTCCTGGCGAAGGTATTCTGCATGAAATAGAGGAGAGGAATTCAGTACGAAGGGGAAATATGGGGCTGAGTCGCCGTATATAACTTGGTGCTATGAACCTCGGTGTGCAGCGCGCCAGTAAAGATTGCATCGTGCTGATTCTGGTACAGTCATGCACAGGAATCTATGGGTGAAAACAATCGAATTGTTCAAGTTTGAACAGAGCTATTTTCTGGGCCCCAGGTCTGATGAACATTGTATTAAGTTGAGTGTCGATGGAGTGTCAGTTGGATGGTTTTCGTAGTTTCGTATTCTGGTAACAGTTTGTAGTAGGTATGGATAAATCACAAAGGCAATGAAAAGAGGAATGACAGTTGATGAGTAGAGTGTCGCTAGCTTTACAATGGCTAAAAATAGCAAAATTAGGTAGGGCCCTGGATACAGTTAGTGGTCAAACCAGTAAAAATGCTTCGAAATTGTATCTAAAGTAAAACTCTACACAGCTTTGTTGCTTTGTACTGTCTTGTATTCGTATCTCGGCAGATGTTGCGAATCCAAGAGCGCCTTGGCACTGGAACATCCGCCACCAAGTTTACGACTCGAGCGTGTTTCGGTAGTAACGGTTGAAATTGTCGCGTTTGTACAATTCTGCTGGCGAGTGTACATTCTGAACACGGAGGATATCGCCGCTTATCAAAATTCAGGGGGACCTCGTATTTGACGTGTAACAAATCACCTGCTATGCTTACCAATAAAATGCAACGCTGAGAATTGTGGGGCTGTAATTGAATGACCTTTCAATGGAAAGCTGTAATCATTTAGGGAGATTTTCAAAATGGAACTAAAAATATATTGTAATGGTGGCCAAATTCCACTATTGCAACTTTAAAATGTAGCAAATTTTATTTCTTTAAGTTGTTGGTTTCAAGGTTTCTTATCTGAGCAGATGTTGCGAATCCAGAGCACCTTCTACGGTTGAAATTTTCGCGTTTCTACAATTCTGCTGGCGAGTGTACACTCTGAACACGGAGGATATCGCCGCTTATCAGAATTCAGGGGGACCTCATATTTGACGTGTAACAAATCACCTGCTATGCGAAATTAGCTCCCTTTAAAAGTGCAACGCTGGCTGTCATCATATAGGGAGATTTTCAAAATGGCACTAAAAATAGTATAATAAGTATAGATGAAAATATGGGGTTGGGATATAAAGACACGGTCTAATTCCACTATTTAAAATGCAACAAATTTTATTTCTTTACGTTGTTGGTTTCTAGGTTTCGTATCTGAGCAGATGTTGCAAATCCAGAGCACCTTCTACAGTTGAAATTGTCGCGTTTGTACAATTCTGCTGGCGAGTGTACATTCTGAACACGGAGGATATCGCCGCTTATCAGAATTCAGGGGGACCTCATATTTGACGTGTAACAAATCACCTGCTATGCGAAATTAGCTCCCATTAAAAGTGCAACGCTGGGACTTGTGGGAGTGTGTTTGAATGACCCGATTGATTTTAATGGATGGCTGGCTTTATTAGACAGGGTGGTACCAAACGAACCACTTTTCCTCAACAGGTTAAACTGAACAACTTTTACGAAGGACTAAAATAAATTTGCGCCTCCCATATAAAAAATCTGTTGTCCGAGCAATTTTCTACGATGGGAGGACCAATATTTTTTTAGTAGACTTTGACCTTACGTTCTTGTGGAAGATTCTTCGGTTTGATCTGTTGTGCTTCGTATTTTCGAGAAAGTGGGTCATTCGGTACCACCCTGTAGACGCAGTATTTTCAAAAATGAACAGAAAAATTCAATTAGAGATAGTAGGTTTTTCGAAATTTAGCTACAGTCGTAACAATCTCTCCCTCGAGAAAACTCCATCGCAAATATGGAAGGATCATTTTTCACCACTGTTCAACATTTGAAAAGGATCAATACAGAAAAAGAAACGCTAAAAAGTGTGAAAACATTAACTGGTATCGATGATCGTGTGCAGTGTAGCGAGTGGCCAGCAATACACCAGCTTAGCCTCGGGATGCAGCAGGGATACCAGATGCTCGGATAAAGTCATAAATAATCGTAATTTTTGACTGCTTTTCCAGGAAGTAGTGTAACGTTTTTATTCAGTTATTCGCCTTTACTCTATAATTTTTAGAGTTTTTACCCGACTGCCTCAGAAGGAGGGTATGTATGTACCTATGTATGTATGTATGTATCAGTGGCGAAGGGTGATATTTTAACGTAGGTAGGCTGGAGCTAACAAAAATACTAAATGAGAGTAAATTGCCTTGACCTATGCATTTATACATTTCTGAAAGGGAAGCCGATGGGAATCGGTATGTATGGAGCCTTCGCCACTTGTATGTATGTAGGTATGTATGTATGTGGACAAGAAAATTCTTTTTCACGGGCTACAGCCCAAACGGATAGTTGGATTTTAACATATGAGGTGTCGTTAGATTCGTCTCAGCAGTGCGAGTGACACTGGCTATATAAAAAAAAATTAGATTCAAGATGGCGGATTTTTACAGCAAAATACTACTTTAAAATTACCGCAGTCGTGTTTTTTGTCTTTTAACACATCTACTTGTTATTAGTTAGTTACACTTTATAGTTAGGAAACACAATCCTTTTATTTTCCGATGCTTTACGTGTTTTTTGCGGCGAACAGGATGTGAGTGACGTACGATGATGGATCGAGCTAACATTTTACAAAACGACGGTACATGGTTTTACGCCCGGATGTCGGTTAATAGTGGTTGCAAGTCGACCTTTGTTTTGTTAGCTTAATTGTTATTATTATGGGTAAAGAAAGGGTTAGGCTTCTTCGTTTCGATTGTCTGCTTCTGGACGTCGACAGGTCACAGACTATCACTCGTCAGTTATATTTGATTTTGCTACATATTGAGTATTTTTTTATTCATAAGCAATAAAATCTTGACCATCCGTTTTCCTTGTTTTTCATATGCGTCACAGTTGGATAAACCAACAGATCAAAATGTTAAACCTAGCAACTCTAAATTCCTGAAACGGACGGTGCAATCCCGTGGGACGCTGTGCTCTTTGAGCAGTTACATACACAAGCTACTTGCGTTTTCTGGCAGCCTGGTACGAATACCTTCTTAGCTACGATGTCCTAAGGAATGTTTTTTGAACTTTTTAGTGTCCTAAAGATCTGGATAAAAGATCAGCTGTATGAGCTGGCAACCCTGGGATTCTCAACACGGACGGTGCAATCTCGCGGGACGCTCTGCTCTACAAGCTGTTAGTTCCACAAACTGGAAGTATTGTACGAGTGCATTTTTAACAACGATATTCCAAATAATCTTTCTTAATAATTTTGTGGCTTTGAAAACTAAACATCTGGGGATAGATCAGGTGTAAGTCCTGGCAACCCTAGAAACTGACAACCCTGGCAACTCTATAAGCTGTTAGTTACAGAAGCTGCTCGCGTTTCATGGAAGCCTGGTACGAGTGCCTTCAGTTCTTAGCTACGATATTCTAAGGAATGTTTCTTGAATATTTAGTGAGTTTGAAAACTCAACATCTGGTTAAAATATTAACTACACAACCTGGTAACCCTAGGTACTATGGCTTCCCGACACGAACGGTGCAATCCCGCGGGCCGCTCTGCTCTATAAGCTCTGCTGTTAGTTACACAAGCTGCTCGCGTTTCTTGGAAGCCTGGTACGAGTGCCTTCTTAGCTACGATATTCCAAGAATATTTCTTCGCATTTAGTGAGTTGAAAACTAAACATCTGGATAAAGGATCAACTACACAACCTGGTAACCCTAGGTACTATAGATTCTCGACACGGACGGTGCAATCTCGAGGGACGCTCTACTCTATGAGCAGTTAGTTACACAAGCTGCTCGCGTTTCCTGGAAGCCTGGTACGAGTGCCTTCTTAGCTACAATATTTAGAGGGCTATAACGCTGTACGTACAACAACATTAACAAAGAAATTACTCGTCTACTGCTAGACCATAATATCATAACAATTGTTGTAATTTGCCCATTGCCCAGTTACTTACTAATTTAAAGTGACTTGTACCCTGTTTGTCCATCTGGTCCAGGTATTTTGGCCAGCTTGTATTCAGCGGCTGCCCGTTTATTCTTATCTCGTTCCATAATGGTTTCAGAACATAACATAATGTTCATCATTATTATGGATGAAACATTATTCACAAGGGTAATTCACTATAGCACGTGAATTGCCTTGTGAAATTCAGAATTCATAGCAAAACAACAGGTGCAATTTATTGGTTTTCATTACTTAGATACATGGGCGAGATGTTGCAAATATTGCAAGCAACAGAAACACACACTTACATTGATTCGATGAAGTATAGGTACCTACATACATAAGTGACTCTTGACACTTGTTAAAAATGCATTTTTAGAATATTCTTTAGGCTAGCATCTTATGAATGTCCTCTCTCTTTCTCTCTCTCTCTTCGTGTGTGTTGTTTTTCAGTTTTGAATTTTTTATCTTGAAAATCCGAGTCTTAGCTATACACGCTTAGAATTGTGCCTATTAGATTCATTGTTACGTTAATTTTTTGCACACTTTGTGCTTTTACCTATCGCTTTTCTATACTGATAAAAAGTGTAGAATAATTTAGCAGTTTATTTAATTTGTTTAGACTGAAGACAATGAAGGTTACCTAGTTTGCAATTCTAAGTGCAAAAGACAGTGCATATTTATTTATGCATTGGTGGTCAGACAGATCCTGGGCGATTGCATTTGCTCCGGTCGCCTCTATTTATTTTATTTTCTCTGGCCAGATCGTGCCGATTGCCAAGTATGTGTAGAGTTAAGAAGAAATAAATCTTTGCGCTACTTTTCGCCATATTGGTTTTAGAAGTTGCTGTGACCTATGACTGTGATTGTGACCTTTTAGTGAATTGCATTAATCTTGTTTTATGAGTTTATTTTATAATATCCCTCCCTGCTTGCCTTCGTATATTTTTCAATCCTTTTTTTGACCAAATATAGAGGTAAAAGAGGAGGAGGTTCTAATCTAAGTTCTACGAGAGTCAAGTTGTCACACATTTTTTTAAGTTCATTAACTAGTCACATTTGTTCTTGATTGTGAGATTGATTGGTCTGTTTTTAAAGAGGTATAGCCTCGTAGTCAGGTCAAGATTTAATTATGAAACCTACGAGAAATCGAAAGAACTTTTCGAATTTCATAGACACATTTGAAGATGGCACCATATTTTTTTAGTTCCAATATTTCATCTTATTTTAGTTAGTCAATAAATATTTGTGTGCATGCTTATGAACCTTTTTATAACTACAATTCTAGAATCTATCCCCTTTTATTTCTTCTCATATCAATGATAGGTGCTTATAGCTGCTTACGACTAAACAAGTTCTTTGTTCTTCTACAAATGAGTATAGTTGCAAAGTGCACAGTTGGTGTAAACTGTACTCGTTAGTAATGCAATGAAACCCCGTGTTCACATTTAGCTACTATCGCCAGCAAATCCACCTAACCATTTTTGAGACCAACCTTATACTGGTTTTATACATATACCTACTTAGTAAGAAAAAACCAGTATATAAGTGTAAAAAATCATCTGCAAATATTTTAAGGGGTGAACCAGCCCTTGAAACTGAACAACTTTCCCCAAGGAACGGTCGAAATATGAAAATAAAATTGGGCCTCCCATCCAAATTTACCATCAATTTGTATGGGAGGTCTATTTTTTTTTTCAAAATCAAAAAAGTTTTATTTCTCAGTAGGAATTTACAAGATTCTCTTCAAGAAAGTCAAATTCTAATTCAAACTTAAAAAAGAGAAAATTTGTAGTGCAAAATTTTCTCGTTTTTATAACAATTTGTGTTCCTACTCTAAACGCGGCTCGGCTGTCGTATTACGACCTATGTTCCCCTTAAAATATTTGCAGTAGAATTTTTTATATCCTGTATGTCGGTCCTTTAAATGGGTAGGTGGATTTGCTGGTGGTAGTACTATTTCTATGTTGTTCGATAGTCAATGGATATTGCTGTTCTTGTGTGATTACTGAGCAGTTACTGGCAGAGAATGAGCGTGACTTGGAATCTCGACTTTTCCAATTTAATTTCTAGCCATTGCGTGTTTGTAGATGTTTTCATTGTATATTCTATAATGTAAAATTAGACTACTTTGTATGTGGGCACCGTAGTCACTATAATTGGCTACTTTTCTACACTATTTCTAGAAAGTAGAAACCATCTCTTATATGAATTTAACCTCTTCTTTTGTCGTGTATATGGGATACTAAACCGACGAACTCTGAACCTTGGCGTATTTTTAAACCGTGTATTAATAAGTAGAAAAATGATAGTTAACGGAACTTTACCTAGACCGACCAAAACGCTAGCCCACGGAAGCAGTTTTTCAATGAAATCTAGTGGAAAAAACAACTCTACTTCCACAGTAGAAGAAAACCGATAAGTCGTGCAATATTTTCCAAACTTACGTGATAGAAGCTTTGGATAGAAGGCGCCGAGTGTCTTACCGTTACCGGGGACATCCAAATGCAAAAGCGACGACGCAGCTCCGCGCATCTTTACCAACTACCGGCATTAACCGATCTTAAGAGAAGTTGTGTCGCAAAACTAGCACCACTTCAGTAACAAAAATTAAATTGACACCTAAAGTCTGAGGAACAATAGGCGGCCAACAAAATTAACGCTATCTTATCTATAGCGCTAGATACCTACTTGATTCCTAAAGTAAAGGTTCGTCTCGACTCGTTAGAACGCTGGATCACGGAAACACTTCTTCAATAAAAAAGCGTAAATCTAGTGCAAAACTTTACTTCTCTAGTCACAGTAGAAGAAAACCGATAAGTCGTGCAATATTTTACAAACTTACGTGATAGAAGCTTTGGATAGAAGGCGCCGAGTGTCTTACCGTTACCGGAGACATCCAAATGCAAAAGCGACGACGCAGCTCCGCGCATCTTTACTCAATACTCAATACTCAATTCTTTATTGCTTTCATGTTGTACATAAATAAGGTCTTATAAAATAATCTTGCTTGACACAAACATGAACCCGGATAGGGTATCGCAATTTTGGTGGGTAACACCAGGTATATGATGTATATGATAAGGTTATTTACTAAACCTAAATAACAAGACAAGTGTAGGTATTTAGAAATTTTCAAGCTAGACTAACTAATATTTTAACCTATTATCTTTATACAAATACAACTTTACTTAGACTTTATAATAAATAGTTTTCTAGATATATCACAAAAAAATTTAGTCATCTAAGAATTCTTGGACGGTATAGAAGCATTTTTTTAAAAGAATATTTTTTAATTCCGTTTTGAATTTATGAGGGTCAGAAATTTGTCGGATTGTCTCAGGGATTTTATTGTAAATTTTTACCGCCATCGCAAAGGGGCCAGTGTGAAACATTTTCAAAGGTACGGCAAGTTTGGTCGCTGGTCGGAGATTCTGTGGGCGGGAGTATTGGGGGAATAAATCAGAATTCAATTTTACAAAATTACTTATTTCCAGTATGTATATGCAAGGGAGAGGTAAGATCTTTAAATTAACGAAATGCTTTTTACAACTTTGTAGGGCGTCTATGTTTTGGATAATCCTAATACATTTCTTTTGCAATCTGAATAGTACGATAGAGTCTGAGCTATTTCCCCACAATACAACTCCATATTGGAGCCAAGCATGAGCATAAGCGTAATAGGCATTTATTGCTGTCTGTCCGTCGTTGTCTTCAGTTCGTAAAGTGCGTATGTAAAACTCGACAGTTTAGAAGCTATTTTATTAATGTGACTTTGCCAGTTAATATGAGTATCTATATTGATTCCGAGCAGAGGGTAATTATCAACTACTTCTAAGTGTTTATTATGAAAAGAATATTTAATTTCTAATGGGGTTCTTTGAAAGGGTCCAAATTGAATGATTTTTGTTTTCTCAAAATTAATTAATAAGTTATGTGTTTCTAACCAAATCACTATTGTATTTAATATATTGTCTAATTTGTTTTGCAGTTGTTGATTATTTTTACAGGTTATTACAATTGAGATATCATCGGCAAAGAGTGTACACATACAGTCCTTCTCGATTATTTTAGGCAAGTTATTTATGAAAATTAGAAAGAGGATGCAGCCTAGGACACTACCCTGTGGTATAGAGTTTATGGTGGTAGCCATTTCAGATCTTATATTCGTGATATCTCCGGTAACGCTATCATGGTTTTCGATTTCTACATATTGTATTCTGTTCTTTAAGTAAGACACAAACCATTCATAAGCTGGACCTCGTACACCTATGCTCTTTAATTTGACTAATAACTGGTTATAAGGGACTCTATCGTAAGCTTTTTTCATGTCTATTAAAAGCCCGACTGCATGGTTCTTTTCATTTATTATATTTAATATTTTATTTATGTATGTAAATACAGCCAGAGACGTTGTATGATGTTTACGAAATCCATGTTGTTGATTGCTAAATATGTTAAACTTTTCACAATATGAATATAGCTGGTTTGACATTGCAGTCTCAAAGATTTTTGAAAATGTGGGTAACAGTGAAAAGGGCCTGTAATTATTGCAATCTGTGTGTACACCCTTTTTATGAACCGGTTTAATAATGGAGATTTTTAGGGAATTCGGGACAATGCCCTCTTGGAATGACTGGTTGATCAGAAATGTTAAAATTGGTGATAGTTCCTGTGCACAGAATTTTACTAAAATGGGGGGAATTTCATCATGCCCAAAGCTTTTCTTGTTTTTAATTTTTTTAATAATATTAAAAACTTCTTTTTCATTCACCAACCTTAAATACATTGAATTTAACATGCTGCTTGCATCTATATTTGATCTCTCAGTCTGACTTGGTTTCGGGGGCGTTTGCTACTATGTTTGGATCTTCTATATTGATATTATTTATTTTTAATTTTATATTACTTTTTTCCTTTTGAATAATTTTATTAGTTTTCTCTTTTACTATTCGCCACATTGTAATTATACTATTTTTTGAATTCTTCATTCTTTTAATATTGTGATTCTTTTTCGATATTTTAACTGTTTGTTTAAGTAATTTTTCGTATTTTTTATAATGGTCTTTTAAAATATTATTGTTATTATGTGAAATAAAAGTTTTAATAGACGCTTGTGTTCACAAGATTTTTTTATTCCAGGTGTAAGCCAATATTTTTTACGTTTGTTTTTAAGTTTTATTTTTGTTTTAGGTATAGTTCTATTCAAAATTTCTTTAATAACAGAGCTGAATGAATTATAATTTTGGTCAATGTTTTTATTTATGTCAATGACGTTGCTCCAATTTATTTTACTCAAGTGTTCTTTGAAATATTGCATATTTTTATCATTGAATTGTCTTTTATTTATGTACCAAACTTCTCTTGTTTTGAGTTTTTGTGCTGGCATCGTGAATAAAAGCCCTTTGTGGTCTGACAAACCATATTCTATAACTGATGTTTTCATGTTTTTGTTTTGGAAGTTTGTGTATATATGGTCTATGCAAGATGAAAGTGTAGATGTAATTCGTGTAGGTTCTTCAATGTGTTGGCGAAAGTTAAAGCTTGTCATAAGTTTTATTAATTTTCGAGACATGGGTGTATTTAAAAGAGTATTCACATTATAATCCCCGCCTAAAATTATATTTTTCTGAGTGTATTTTTTCTTTAAAATGTTTAGGAGTTTTTTTAATGTTTTAAAAAATGTTTTTGGTTCTCTTTTACTATCTGGCCAATATAAACATATTACTACTAGATTAATTTTTGGTATCTCGATGGCGCTTATTTCTATTATATATTCAACTGAAAGCTCTACAAATTCTCTTATTTCTACATATTCTATCTCTTCTTTTAAATATATACATGACCCTCCCCTTGTAAAATTAGTTCTACAAAACCGAGAAGCTAGTTTATAACCTTCTACTTGCATAGCATCTGTTTGGTATTCATACATCCAAGTTTCCGTGAGACAAAGGCGCAAATGTCTTTATATTTATCCGCTAATTCTTCCAGTAGATGGCGTTTATTTCTTATACTTTGAATATTTTGATAAATGATGTGAAAGTTACTGGCGAAAAAAATTATTTCTTTGTATTCTGGCAGTTTTATTTCTTTCTACTCTTTCTGTCTCTGTAGATTGGCTATTTGAGTAGTTTATCTCATCTATTTGGCTTTGGCATTTTTGATGTGTTTCTTTATATTCTTTTCCATTTATAATCAGTTTATTATTCATTATGTTGGCCCGTTTTCCTTGTCTTCGCGGTAATATTTTTGCTCAGAATTTCAATTACTATGGGTCTCCTGTATTTATTTTTCCCCATTCTTTTTACTTCTTCAATGTAGTTTATGGTGTTGACATTAATTATGTCTTGAAATATGCAAGACACATGTTCTTGTAGTGATTGGTCTGATTCCCATTTATTTTCTTTAACTCCATATAACACGATTTTCTTTCCATTTTCTGTTGGTTTATTTGGTTGGTCAGTTAGTGTATTATCTTTTAATAAATTCATTTGTAATTCTTCTATGTATTTATGTAATTTAGTGTTTTCAGCTTCTAATTGTTCTATCTTTTTATTAATTTTTCCTATCTCTTCTTTCAGTGGGGTCTGGGCTGAGTGGGAGACTTCGGTAGTTTGGGATATTTCAGATCTCAGCTTCGATATTTCACTTACTGTTAGTTCTATTATTGTTGACCTTATTTCTTCCATTAGATTAATCTTAAAATTTTCTAGTTTTCTGTCTAGAATTGTTTCCCATTGGTTTAACAGAAGGTTTGTTTCTAGGTTAGGTAAGGAATAATTAGAGTGAGTTGTAGTATCACCTTTTGTCCTGTTTAGTGGCAAAATCGTATCATCTAAGCCAGAAAGGCTATCTTGGTTTTCGCTTATTGTATTGGACATTTCACTAGCATTTTTCTGGCTTATTTTATTTTTTTCTGCAGGTTTGAATACTGGGCTTGGGATGATTGGGCTAGACTGGTTAGATTGGAGTCTGTTTAGTGATATCCTTTTATTCTCCGACTTGCAGGTATTGCACGACCAATTATTTTTCGAGTCTATACTCATCAGATAATAAAGTTTATCAGGAACTCTCGCACAATGAAGATTTGCACAATATATGCCTTTGCAGATAGAGCACTTTAAAAACTGTCGGCCAAAAATTTTATTTTTGCATACAAAACAGGATATTGTAGTTTTTCTTGTATTCGTCATTTTTCTAGTCTCTTAGAGCCATCTGTTGCCGAGTAGCGAAACCAAAAATTAAAGGTTGTCGATTAAGAAATGGGTTCAATAATTCAAGGCGGCGTTGGAACCTGTGAGAATTAGTACTTCTATTCAGGGAGAGATGGCGCTGGTATATCGTTGTGAGATGTTAACGTAGTTTCAAAAAGCGTCTTTTTATATGTTTAAATCAAGAAGAAGCCACTAAATGTCTTAACCAATGTACCAAAAATTCGTTTAAGCCACTGACACAATTATTCACACACCTCTTTATAATATTTGGTACTAGGTTAGAAATTTTCTCACTGAAAAAGTTCGTTGTAGAGTTTCAAGTATTTCGAAATTTTGTGTGAGAAGCTTGAGTTTACTAGGTTATTATGTGAACTGTTATACTTAAGGAGGTCTGAACACTATTTAAAATGTCTTTTTATTATTGGAATAATAGTTTTTGCACTTTATAACTGTAGAAAGTTTTGACGTTTGAGGTTATGGCGGCGGCGTCCTTATTTATTAAACGATTTCTCACTTATACACTGTTTATTTCGTTATGATAACAGTCACAGACTTGTATTACGTCACTAAGTTTAATTATCACTAATTATATTGAGAGTTAACGTAGAATATACATTATTTATTTAGTTTTGAAAAAGACTCTACTATTTTGAATGTTTTCTTGAAGCGCCACCTGGCGGAAAAAACTACCGGCATTAACCAATCTTAAAGCGACTGGTTTCACGAAACTAGAGCCACTTCAATAAAAAAGTTATGCTCAGTAATTTCCGATATGCTTGAGGATCTACGCGCGGCCACCAAACGTTATCAACTCCGCGAATACATATTTCTCCTTTCATGCAAAGAATTAAATTACAGATAAAGGTGCTAAAACGGCCGCTTTTTGTAGGTACTAATTAATCACTGTACGTAATAGTCGAATTAATAAATGAGATACACCCAAAATTGTAATTAAGCAAAGGACATTCTACTAATTTATTCTGTTTGTATGTAGAGTAGAGCTATAATTTTATCGTGAATGGCGCTAGTTCAGCGACACCACTGGCTGTAAGGAACCCAGCACGGTGGCGAGTTGGTCAAACACCCTTCTCTAAGTGTGGTGCCGCTTCCAGCTCCAATTTAAATGCTAATACATGCTACCTTCTATCGCTCCATGCTACCCTGGTACTAGCATCCACAAACTTTAGTCTATATTTTCGTACGATAACAGTTTCAGCATTAGAATGGAACGATTCTCTTATTATTCGAGCTGAGAGCTAAGAATTTTAGAAACGTCGCGTGAAATAAAAGTCGATGATCCTCCTTTATTCTTGGCTTACTTGAATGTACTGACAACCAATATGAAAAGGCTTCGCTCTCCGAGTAGGGTTATAAAAACGTACAGACTCTCAAATCCGACTTGTAATTTGAAGCGCGTATTTTGTGTAGAAATTGCTGGAGACCGTGCGTATTGTTTTTGAATTTCACGCTCGGCTTGCAGCGCGTCGGCTGAGATGATTGGCTGTCATCCCGGAGTGATCAAACCGCGAATTTACGACGCTCACATGGTCTTCCAAGATTCGGTTGTTTATTTTCGCTGTGCACTCGGATGGTGCGGTTATATTGAATATCCGCTTGTTTACTCAGAGGGCCAATTAACGTATACCTTTGAAGTTCGCCAAACGAGTTTCGGATACGGATCTGACGAAATAAATTGAGTTGTCAGAATGCGCAGCGTTGTCAGGTGCATTAACGTTCCAATTATTTATTTTATTTTAATGCACCTCTCGCATTGTAAGAGTGAATCATATTGAATTATAATTTAAAATTATTTTCATCGTTGAAATTCGATGTTGCTTTTTGATGTAAATGATGTCCTGCACTCAGAAGGAATGGTAAATAACAGGTTTGGGTTAAAGTTATTTTAATGAAGATGCTTTTTCGGCGGTTTACTGAATGGTAATTGTTAAGAAGTCGAAAATTATTGTCTTCCATAATTTGCCAATCAGTATAATAAGTGCTGTGATGATGATGAGGGCAGAACCCTTCAATAAATTAACCTAATGATCGAAGATTATTTTTACTAATAAGGAAGATAATATAAGAGCTGCGAACATTAACATTTTTAGGATCATCAGGATCTCTTTGTTACTCTGTTCTTTTCTACACATGCTGAAATGCTTTCTTAATGAAGGTAACTTTGAAGTAGATCTTACCATAGGCGAAGAAGAACTGATGGAACTGCGTCGCGAAGGACGTGAACAGTGGGCTGCCCTCGACCGCGGTCACCCACGTCGACTTGCGGTCACATATACCGATATTTATATCACCTAACATAGCTGAAGAAGAGTTGATGGAACTGCGTCGCAAAAGACGTGCCCCGTGGTGGACGACCCGGGCGGATTGGTCGCGGCACTACCAATCCGCCTACGACCGCGGTCAACGGGTAAACTTGCGGTTACATATACCGATATTTATATCACCTACCATAGCTGAAGAAGAGTTGATGGAACTGCGTTGCAAAGGACGTGAACAGGCCGCCAGCGCAGCGACCCAACCGCCGACAACTTTGGCTACCCGCATCGACTTGCGGTCACATATACCGATATTTATATCACCTACCATAGCTGAAGAAGAGTTGATGGAACTGCGTTGCAAAGGATGTGAAGAGGCAGCCAAGCGCCGCGACCAAACCGCCTACGACCGCGGTCACCCGCGTCGACATGCGGTCCCATATACTGATATTTATATCACCTACCATAGCTGAAGAAGAGTTGGTGGAACTGCGTCGCAAATGACGTAAACAGGCAGCCCATTGCTGCGACCAAACCGCCTACTACCGCGGTCACCCGCGTCGACTCGCGGTCGTATATACCGATATTTATATCACCTACCATAGCTGAAGAAGAGTTGATGGAACTGCGTCGCGATGAACGTAAACAGGCAGCCCAGCGCCGCGACCGAACCGCCCACGACCGCGGTCACCCGCGTCGACTTGCGGTCGTATATAACCATGTTCATATCACCTACCATAACTGAAGAATAGTTGATGGAACTGCGTCGCAAATGACGTAAAGAGGCAGCCCAGAGCGGCGACCAAACCGCCGACCACCGCGGTCACCCGCGTCGACTTGCGGATGCATAGCGCCACCGTCACCGGCGATAGAGCCAGTGCCACACCAGCTGATAGGGCGCCTAGGCATCCTGAAACAAAAGAAGGTTGAGTTAACACTGATATTTATAGGTAGGTATAGTTTGTTTTTTAAAGGTGGATCCTTTAGGATCACTGTTGGTCCCATAAGGATTCAGTAATAGGCCTTCTAGTTTGACTTTAAAATCGGATCAGTTTTTAAATTCCTAAACATAGAGGTATTTTACTCTTAACGATGACCATTGCCTGATTAATTAATGTTTTGCGTAGCCAAGACATTATTAAAATTTCAGAGGTCATTGCAAATGCGACAAATATTCTATAATTGTTTGTTACCTATGTATAAGGAGAGGGAATAAACAAACAGAGTTTTTATACACTTTTCTTACCAGATCATTATTCACCGTCCAAATCCCAATAATTGAATCAATTGAAAACCCTGTCGAACACCGCGAAAATCTGTTTAATCGTGTGTAAAAAGGAACAGATTTGGATTTCCTTCTTCCCTAAGCTTTTTTACTAAATGTAGAACGGATGTCCACAAAAGCTGTTCACAAAATCGTCGTTAACGATTTGTAAAAGCTTTGATGACGAACTCGACGATAGTTGAAAGAAATTCCTACCAAAGTTGTAATTTATTTCGTTTTAACTAATTATGCGTGTCATATTATAACTCATTCATAATTTATGAGGGGTATGTATCAAATCAAGCAAGGAGCTTAATTAATATAAGACGTCGTAAAAATGTTGATTGGGCTCTTCTTCTTTTTCCGGTGTAAGAAGTAGGTACAAAATAAATAACGCTGATCATGACCATTTTTAAACAGCCAAGTTTTACAAAATGCTTTGAAAAACAGAATCCTGTTGCAGATCGAAAATCATCAGTAACTATCTGAACGGTCGGCGATCGCAAAAGAGAAGATGCCGAGTTATGACAAGAAAAACATACACACAGAGCAGTTTATAACGTCGAAAACCTCTGTAGAACACGTTGTGTGCTCTTGAGAACGGGCTAAGGCCATACAAGGAGCCTGGAATGCCACACGCGGATGTTTATGACAGAGGATAACAATAAAACATCACGAGCTTTTTGTGGCTGTCGGTGAGAAAAAATGTTACGACATGATCGTGAGTTGTCGGCTCCGCTAGATATCATACGCGATGTTAGCACTTTACGCCGCCTATCAGCATAATATCGCGGATATTGCTGTACGTCTGCGTTGTAATCGCGTCTGGGACACATAAAGCTTTTGTTTCGATAAAATCTACCTTCTAAAAATGCTATGCGAAGGCACGAATATCCAGAAAGATCCCAAGATTATTCATTCGTAGCGAAAATTGATTCTTTCCCCAGTTCAGTGATCCTGTCCAAATCTTCGAAGACGTCGGATGAATATGGAAATAGCCGAGACCAGTCCGACACCTCGGTCCCGTGTAAGTTATTCGGGCCCGCTCGCAATCCGACACGGTATGAAATATGTAATTCTGACAGGTTGAATTGTGATAGTGGACCCGTAATGTCGCGTGCGAGAACCGCTGTCGTCTTTTGTAGAACCATTGTATGTTATCAAAATTCATCCATCATTCTTCCCTTTTTGGAATTCATGTTTTGACCCTTAGAAACTTGTTTGAATTGGAAAACAGATTTTGAAATTAAAAGAATATAATGCCCAAGAAAATGTCTGTACATTGACTCATAAAAACAGATTGGTCTTCGGAGTTGCGAAGTGCCAATCATAGTGTCCTATCAAAACTCGTATAGCGCGAGGGGCTCTCATGCAAGTCGTTTGCAGAAGTGCAATAGTCGAAGGAAAATCTTCAGTTTAGCGTTCACAAACAGCGCCATTGAAAAAGTTTAGGGACGGCCGCCCGTTTGCAGGTTCGTCGACATTCTAACTAGCTGTGCTCCCTGCATGGGATTTGTTTTGATTCTATTTACAAATGCACCCCAGATAGTTCAAATTGATATTTGATTGCTTACTTGGGTATACCTCTACCTCTAGCTACCACATTAATTACTGAGGACAACATTATTTACGATTCGATGGCGCATCTTTTCACCATCTTATTTTCCTCAACAAATCGAAAAGGCTGAAAAAAGTAGGTACCTACTATTTAGATAAAGGTGTTTTTGCAAAAGGTAAGCTTACATTTCACAAGCTAAAATATAGCACTTAGAGAAATTAAATTAAGCACTTCTTTAGGTTTGCCATATTTTCTGAACTATCATTCATTGCTAGCCAGTGGCCACCTACGTAATGTCTAGATATTAAATTAGTCTGGCTAGAACTATTACCAGATGAATGAGTCTAATACAGTTCGACTTGCAGATATTTCGCCTTTATCTCGAACTTGCCATTGCTTTGTTACCAGCACTCGTACACATCTAATTTGTTAGAAACTAATGAAAGAAAATTGAAGGAGAATTGGCTTGGCTGATTAAGTTTTAGGATTTAATTTCGACTGCAATGTCTGGACTAGAAGCATGATAAAACGGTTAGTTACCCACTGGTTCCCCAATATTTTCTAAATGAAATAAGTAGGTATCTAACTACAAAACTCGTTGAATGCTCTTGAATAGCTTTACAATTCTTGTAAGTTGGAAAACTCTACGAACTCAGAGTAAAAAATTGCAAAGCTTTTAAAAAAGTCAGTTTATTATTTTCTTAAAAAGGGCGACTTTTATGAAGAGCACTAAAGGCAAAATATAACGCTATAAATAAGGGTTCGGATCTCCTCCAGTGAAGCAAATGCAGTGGAACGAATAAAACCGACGCTTCGTCTCAATCGGATCGAAATAAAGAAATTGTGCTGCCTCATCGTCTTGTAAATAACTAGCAAATTGTCTGACTTTATACCACTATCGAATAAAATGTGATGCCATTGACAATAAAACGAAATCGTATCTGGATCGTGCCGAGATTCTTAAAACAATTTCTTACACACAAAATTATCTTTTCGACACTTTTATTTTATTTGCAAATGAAGTCAGACAATATACCTAATAACGCTTATTTATTTTGAGTGCGGGGTCCTTTCACTTCGTTTAAAGTGCAAAGTAGGTGGGTAAATACTCATGTTCCGTTTCTTTTGCAATGTGTAACGATTTTATTTTGCTAAGAATTTTGTTTTGATATGCGTGGAAAGCTGCTTAACCCGTACTATTATGAAATAAAATAAAACGATTGACTAAGAAATAAATTCGGATTTGTTTATTCAGACGTTGAACTGAAATATAAAACTGAAATTCTGAAATACGAGACGGACAGCAGGAGCAGTTTTGAGTTTTCTCGAGGGGTATAAAGTAAAGTTGACTACAATGGCCCGTTTCAGTTTATGATACGGAACGTACTCGTAGTATGGAACTACGGACACACGTGGTTGTGACGTCACTGCATTTTATCGATGGGTAATTCCACTGTGCTCCAAAGATGTGTCCCAAACAGCTCTACATTTTAAACCTGTTTTTTTGCTATAAAAGCTGCTTGTTGCTTAGGGGACGGGAACTGCATCAACAGTCGAAAATAAAGATCATTTTCGTTACGTCTGACGAATATTTGAGGATAATTTAGAATCTGTGTTGTAATCAGGTTGTCACCCTAGTTGTAGTTTTACAGATTTACCTGTGACTTTATCGTTTGACATAAGCATTTTTTTAAAAAGGTGCTTTGATCTCATGTTCAATTCAATTTCTCAGATTTTGGTTTCACCTTGCAGAAAGAATATGGGTTTAGGAACGCAGTGGTTTATCCAATTTTCCCGCGCGCCGTTCTAACTTTCGATCGTAACTCGCGGATATTGCCAAAAAATTAATTTCGGTGAATGGAAAAAAGCTTGCACGCGTTCCGGTTTTAGTTTTAAAATTGTCAAATATTTTAGGATGTTTCCAAATGTTTTTTGGTGTATTTTTCGCAATTATACTTTCAGGTGCCTTTGGATGGTCTTATTCTTACATTAAAGTTCATCGGGTCGTTTATGAATTCCACAAATCAGCCAAATAGATAAGGGAGGGGTTGGTTTGGCGATCTCATAGTTCGGTGAACCTGTATTCGAACAGGTCATGTCCGCGTGAGTTCCGGACGGACAGTTCACGGAAATAGCAAGGAGATGAACTCTAAGAATGTTGCAGTGTGTGTAAGGTGAAGATGAAACTGAATTGAGAACATAGCAAAGCTTTCTACCTATTTTTCTAGCTACCCAGATCACCTAGATATTAATGTATTATAGCGCGTCTGTTCTGTATTTAGTATTTGCATTTTATTTACAGATAATTTGATTCTGCACATTCTCACTTTTTGAAATACTTTTTAGTCTAGTCAATATTTCTAATCTCCATTGACAAAGAAAAGTTGGTATCGGAACAACTATTTATTGACTACGAATGTACCTGTTATCATTATATTATATCGACCGAGGTTCGCAAAATCTTTCCGCTGTCAATCAAATTAATCTTTAACAGGGTCGTGTTCGGCCGATTTCTCAACGCATTTATCTTCCTAGTAAGGATATAGAGAAGGCGCTACAGCACCCGTGATGACGTTATCAACAGCGTCTATCGCGAAGTGTGCGATCTGGCTGTCAATCAAAACAATCATTTATTAAGATCGGGCGTAAAACGACACACCACATTTATCATCGCTGGGACGACAGCTAATTTTATAATCATGAAAATGGCTAACGGAGCGAGTATTTAAATACCGACTTACACATTAAATTTTGAAAATTAAACGTAAGTATTTTCGCCAAGCAGAGCTTCATCATTGATAAAATTAAAATAATATTACGATGAAACCAATAAGTACTAGGTGCAAGATAACTACACAAATTGAAGTAGGTAAGTATCTATTGTCAACACATACCTACCTAATATAATAACAGCGCAATTACAAGACAAAGGTAATGTGTGCTGAAACTTCAGCCTAGCACCTGTATTACACTATTTAATTTTGATGTTTTTATTGCATGGGGCCAATTTTGTCACCTCTCTCTGTAGACGGGTTACGCTGTCCTCATGTAGGTATCATATTACGTTTAATGTTTCGACGTGGTGTCAGGACGGGTGGTGGCGTTGGGATGACGCGCGGAATAATTATCACTCTTTTTGCCTCACCAGCCAGTGCCGGTCTTGTGCTACCCGCGGGAAATTTATTATGGGATTAAAAATTAATACCTGTGACGTCCTTGATATGCTAAATACTCTTTGGCACACTCATTTATCAATTTGATAAAGGGGTCAACCCAAATTAAAGAGATTCACGGTACCTAGTACCCATTGATACTTTAGAAAAGTCATTCTATGTTTGACCTTAAATGATACAAAGTAACATTGCGTTTTATTGTGATTTGTGAGTATAAACTACAAGTATACAGAACAGCTACTTTTTTAAGGGTATTTTAAGACCTTCAGCTTTCTATTTACAGAAATTTTACATCAATAAATCTTGCATAAATAAGGAAAAAAAGACGGCACGTGTCAATAACATCGTTTGTAGAGCTACAAAAAGAGCGCGATATCATTGAAGCGTAATAACAAGCCCTCTATAAATCAACTCAATGGAGAGGCGGCGGCCCTTTGGTCCATCATCGTAACAAACACTTTAGCTATGCGCACTCCCAAAATATTTTTCCTCACACTGCTAGTTTTTGATAAAAAATACTACTTTTGCTCAAAGGTTTTTATTACCTCTGTGTTTTCGTTGTAAAAAGTTGCCAAAGTAATTTTTCAAAGTGCAAGCTATCTCGTGCCAAAATATTGGTGCCGCGGTCTAGTCATGAACAGATAACAGACAGTCAGACATATTTGATATTAGCGATTTTTTATACTGCTGTGCAGTAAAAACAGTATCAAATTAAATTCATTGGATTTAAAATTATGGGTGCGTAGCCTAAGATTTTGTAAGTGTTAAATTATAAAAATCCGTACAAAGAATAAAATATCCAGCAAAAATTTTATCATTTGGCTTGGACGGAAAAGCTCGAATAAATTGGCTAAAGATGTGATTAATGTCTGTCATAATAAGACTGTGTGATGTGGGTATGAAAAATGGCATGAATTAATTGCAACGTTGGAGGATATTATACGGGTTATTTATAGGTTCCTGGAATGGCTGCCACAGGTTGGAAAGCGCAGTGTGTGACGGCCTCCTACCAGGCCAAGGCCGACTTTGTAAGGTTACGGGTAGCTGTTCAGTACAGTTTGCTTAAAGAAGCACGGCCTTTGGAAGCGTCTGGACTCTGGAGAGGCTTGTGTCCAGCAGAAAACTATGTAGATGATTTATTAGATGACTATTAGTTGAGATTTTTCAGCAAATATTTAGGTGAACACTACATTGAAACTTACTTTAGAGACGACACGGTACTTAGAGTCACGTCAAGATAGCGACAAACATATGATTATGATTGATCAGATATTAGAGTAGAGATTTTTGATTTTTGATTGGAACTAACTCTAAGACCCTTTTATCTTATCAACTTGGCCCAAGATAGAATTGAGAGTATTTACTGGAACACAAGGACTAGATACAAAGTTACAGCTCCATTTCACCGCGTATTCACTGCGTAATCGATTCTTGACGACTGCCAGCGGGCATTATCTGTATTTATCGACTGTTATTTTTACGACACACTTGTGCTAACTGCGACCCCTTCCGTCGTGGACTCGTAAACTTGTAACCCCTAGAACTAAGGGTATCTAAAATAGCTCTATAACATAATAGACTCGTAAAATTGTAACCCCTAGATCTGAGGGTATCTGGAATAATGACCTGCATTTAAGATGTCGTAGATGTGATGGATGTGATGGGCGCAATTTCAATGCTCTTTAGTTGCATTTATTTTATTCGAAAAGGATTTATGTTGTAAATTAACAACGAAACGGAATAATGATAAATATTGAAATATTATTGTAAATGGATACAGGTAAGACATAAACATTTTAAAAAAATTCGAAGCGTTTTTGTTTTTCAGGACACTTTAGGCGTGTATGGAGGCTCTTCAAGAAAATTATTATAGGGTAAAATTTTGCTATTGACCTGCGAAAATGCAGGATGATAAGGCATAACTTTTCCCGAGAAACGTAGGTCGAAATATGAAAGAATATCTATTGGAACCTCTCATACTGAAATTAGCTAATCGGTAATTTTGTAGGTATGGTCCAATTTTCTTTTCTTCTTTTTTCCACCTATGTTCATTAGGGAAAGTTGTTCATTATCATCAGCCCGTTCTGCATTTTCACTATCATTTACTATTATTTTACCCAGTATAATACTGGGTGTTACAAAACAACCAATAAAGCTGAACTGAAAGGAGGTCAAGGTACTCATGAAACTGAACAACTTTCCCCATGGAACATGGGTCGAAATATGAACAAAAAACTTTGGACTTCTCATACAAAATGAACTCACTTTGTATGGGAGATTTATTGGTTGTTTTGTAACACGTTGTATAAGTCGACGTAAATAAAAGGATTTTCTCAAACATGCTAGGAAATATGACAATTTCTTTCAAGAAAACAATCCAGAAAGTTTGACATTGTCTGTGATTTTGTAGTTTCTAAACGATTTCTTTTTTACACACCAGCAATGAATTCCAATACAACTTTTCTGGCGCGATATTGAAATCGTTCAGAAATTACAAAATAAAAAAGAATAACTCCTAATCCACATCTTGACTTAGTAATCAGTAAAACAACTTTTTATATCAAATTACTATAAAATAAATTAAAATCTTTATAATTTCCTAGCATTTTTTTGAGAAAAGCACTATGTAAGCCTCGGGAAAAATGACTTTGCCAGACTCGTATTTTTAAAGTCCTCGCCTGCGGCTCGGACTTCAAACTCTACTCGTCAGCCAAAGTCTTATTTCCCGTCCTCGTCAACAACCTACTATTGCATAGACAGAGCCATGGAGACTGAAACAAAGCCTAATATCAAAGGTGACAATATAAATCACGAGAATTTGCTATTGACAGTGTAGGGTCTCGCAGCCATGGATCTTCGTGATTTAGTGGTCTGTCCCTCTGCCCCCACTTGTTACAGGATTTTCATGAAAAACATTGAATTATTTGATATCCAGCCACTAGATTACAGGACAAAAAATAATAAAATTTGTCTTGGGCGGAGTACCTTCGTACCCAATAGAAAGTTGATTGTAATAAAATACAAAAAAACGATTTATTTGAAGAAGTTGTGATTATATCAACGGTTTCCCTACTCAAATCCATTCACACATACCCTAAGTAATTCCAACACATCCTAGACATTAACGAATTCGAGTACCCAGTAGAAAGAGTGATACGAGTGGTTAGACCAATCGTTAAAGACTTCCATGCACGATATCAGAAATCACAGTTCATAGTTTGAGGTTCAGTAACTAAAGTTGTAAAATGTTTTAGCTTGTAAAGTATTTGATTTTTGTCTGAGCCTTATGTGATCTATTCGTCCAATGAAGCTTGCAAATTTTCTGCATCATTGAAAGTCTGCAAAAGAAAATACACTGTATTTTTGAGTTTCTTTCAGCGCTTTATGTGGAAACTCTCGCTGAAACTTCTCAGAAAGTTTTGTTAAATGACGCTTGACTAGAGTAAATAGAATTAAAGTACAACATAGGCATCTGTAGTTTTATACGTACCTATCTAGTTCGTATCGTAAGTTTTAATTTGTCTTGGCGTTAGCTGGCCTAGCAGGTCCTGAAAAATCTCTTTAATATAACTTAGCGAGGAAAATCTTATGCATTTGTCAAAAAATTGGGGTCATTGAAAAACAATAAAATAATTAAGTAAATTTGGGTTTACTTTGGGTAGTAGGTATAGAGCGATGAATCTCAAAATAATATTGCTCACATAGAATAAGTAATTCGTGGATAAAATAGTATAAAACGGCGCGGACGGCTTGAGATTGACGGCAAAAGGCGTAAACAAACAAAATTACGTACGTACAGTACCTACCTACTACCTACCCGGCTTTTACGCTAGGCCTCCAAATAGTTTGCATAGATAAGTAAGTTCGCTTTTTTGTGCGAGGAACACTGTAATGTGTTTATTTGTTACATGTCTTTAGCATGTATCTTAGAATTAAAGTTTATTTTTGTTATTGGTTGACGTGTAAGTTGTAAATATCGACATCTTATCTGTAATATTATAAAGCGAAATAATTAGTTTTTTTGTTTGTGTGTTAAACTATGAAAGCTACAATACATCTGAGAGACATAGACTAAGTACTTCGGAAAATATCTTATTCCAACGGGATAACATTAGCAGCGGGTGAAAACGATGGGCTAGTCTCTACAATTAGCCCCACAAAAAGAGAGCCCCACTCACGTGATTCAAGCAACCTAAAAATCTACTCGTATCTAGGTACATACGCATAACATCGGGAGAGTACGCAACGAAGAAATATTCGATTTAAGTTTTAAGATTGTTGAGCAAAAAGGAACTCTACCAAAAAGGTCCACCTTTGCGGTTCTAAAGACGAATGCTCTCAGACGTCTCCCAGACGAAGCATAATGAAGCGATTGTTTTTACGCTCCGACCGCTCCTGGCCCGCGGCCAACTGCCTTTATCTCCTAAAGAATGATTCAATTTTAGTATTCAGTACTGCTCACTTTTAAAACTTAGGTAACACACGTTTGAATAATGCGGCAATGGACATCTTCGTTTAAACCGGATGATGTGTCCTGCTAATGGAAATACGGTCATAAGACAACTTTTTATCAAATTGCAGAACAAATGTGCCAACTTTTACTTTATTACCCTCATTCGCTGAGGAAACATCAGCATGCGAGCGGTATCTCAGAGGGTGCCGCTTTAAATTCATTGAATTGCTTTGGTCAGCCAATATCGGAGATTCTTGGGAAGCGATAGATATTTTAAGAGAACAATTCCCAAGAATTGGAGTCAATTTGATCCCTGTCTGTGGAACGATCCAATTTGAAGAAAGATATTACGAAATTATTTCCCTGAATAGGTTGAGGTTCAACTCTATTGACATATAAAAACTGTACCATCGTAAGGAGGAAAAATCTAAAAAATAGACTTTCTATCATGAATTTCGATCTACATATTAGTCTTGTGTCGATTCCGCATTACCGTCTAATAAGTACATATGTCGCAGTACGATGGCAGAATTAGGTTTTTGGCCAAAAAGTCTACGATTTTGCCATATGCCGGCTTTTGGCCAAAAACCTAATTCTGCCATCGTACTGCGACACATATATCTTTCTTAAAATAGCACTGTTTCTTTTATTTGAGTTGGTAATACGAGAGATGATATTGATTAATACGACGACAGCACTTTTTATAGTTAGAGAGAGGTACATAACCAGGAATCAAGATTATCATCTGTCTTAACAAAACGTACCTGCTTGCATGCGGACCTCGGGCCCGAACTTCCGCACAGCCTCGACGGCGAGAATGGCGGCGGCCTGGTGCAGGCCGTGAGCCAGCATCTGCGCGAGAGTGGCAGCCAGCGCAACGCCCCAGCCCCACCCCCCCTCTGGGTAGTTATGCCGTGTGAGGGTGAGGAGTTGCCGCGGGTGGTAACCTGGTTTGTATCTACACGTACCTGCTTGCATGCGAACCTCGGGCCCGAACTTCCGCACAGCCTCGACGGCGAGAATGGCGGCGGCCTGGTGCAGGCCGTGAGCCAGCATCTGCGCGAGAGTGGCAGCCAGCGCAACGCCCCAGCCCCACCCCCCCTCCGGGTAGTAATATCGTGTGAGGGTGAGGAGTTGGCGCGGGTCTAGCTTGGCTTGTATCTACACGTACCTGCTTGCATGCGAACCTCGGGCCCGAACTTCCGCACAGCCTCGACGGCGAGAATGGCGGCGGCCTGGTGCAGGCCGTGAGCCAGCATCTGCGCGAGTGGCAGCCAGCGCAACGCCCCAGCCACACCCCCCCTCCGGGTAGTAATATCGTGTGAGGGTGAGGAGTTGGCGCGGGTCTAGCTTGGCTTGTATCTACACGTACCTGCTTGCATGCGAACCTCGGGCCCGAACTTCCGCACAGCCTCGACGGCGAGAATGGCGGCGGCCTGGTGCAGGCCGTGAGCCAGCATCTGCGCGAGAGTGGCAGCCAGCGCAACGCCCCAGCCCCACCCCCCCTCCGGGTAGTAATGCCGTGTGAGGGTGAGGAGTTGCCGCGGGTCTAGCTTGGCTTGCCGCGTGGGCGCGCCGCCGCTCGCCGCCTCGAGCACCAGCGGCAGCGAGCGCGTGCGCAGCAGCGGCGCGCCGCCCGACGACCATGACTCTTCCATCAAGCCGCGCGCTCATCCTGCGACACCATCACCGCTCCACCGCTGCGGCTGTTCCAATCGCTCCACAACTTCTCATGTCCTTCGCATCACCACACTTCTTGTACCACTTCACTTTTATACACTGTTTCAAGTATCTTTTTTTAACACAAGTCAGGTGGAACCTGATTTCACGTGAAAGTGTTTAGCATTGAAGCAAAAATAAAATGGATGATTAAGGTGTAGTTTTCGATCGTAAGTGATCTGCCGGCTCACCGTTCATGATAGTTCCCACGGAAATCAATAGGTCAATTAAAATACCTCTAGGTACGAATTTTCAGAACCTTATTTGTTGGTAATTAAATGTCAATAAAATGTTAATTGTTCGATAATTACATTATTAAGTTTTAATACGTATTATTTCAATCATTTAATTCTTATAATAACAGTAGGTAGTATTATGTGACATTTCATTGGCTGTTTTGCTGGTCTGTGACGCAACAATTTTGCGTGCGGACGTCCTGAAAAGTGCTTTATAAGATAAATCTCGGGAATAAAAAGAAGCAGCTACATTGATGTCATGTTTCACTCGTCGTGTCGGGACATTTGCTTTGGAGCTGCAGAACGGAATATAAAGACGTTTTGACAAAAATGCTGACACATGCTTCGATGGAATAGCGCGTCTTGGAGTGAACAACTCTGTCGTTATTTACTCCAAATTTTCAAGTTATTTACACAAGCTCTCGAGACTTTTGGCACTTAAGAAAATACCTATGCAAGAGCACGTAAAAGTACTCACAGAAGCTATATTTCTTAAAATACATGCTTGTTCAAAAATACGGTCTCATAAGGGGTTGTTGTTGGCTTGTTGTAAATTTCTAGGGAGCAGGAGGTAAGCTGCCTAGTTATAGTCGGGTCATAAATCATCTTGTAGAGTTTAGCGCAGTAAATCTGAGCTATCAACATAGCTTCGGTTACATTAGGTATATATACCTACTTAAGTATTGTGTGAACGTGGCTGCTCAGTAATTTGATGAAAAGTTTATAAGAAAGTATAAGTTATATTTTATAAGTAAACTTAGTATATTACCTACAATAAAATAACATTCCTCTTTTATGAAATCCAAAATAATTAGTCAACCAAGTAATCATAAGTAGGTACATAAGCGTATTTTATTTTTTAACGTAGCCGTTGTAGTTTTAAAGATATTCGTGACAGATATATCTTTTACGTTTAGGAATATGTAAATTCTTAGATCCATCCACTTGTCATAAATCTTTTATTAGTAAAAACTTTTGTAGTAAACCTCAAAATTACCTTGTTTGCATTTTTGTTCGTTTCTTATTTTCGGAATGCATAGAGAGGTTTTATTTCCCCAAGTTTTTAAGTAAGATATACGATTTGACGAAATTGTTGAAGTTGAAAAAGTTTTCGTGGTTCAGACGAGAAATTTATATTTTTAAAAGCAATACAAATGCAGATGAAAGATAAGTTATGCTTCTAAAATACATCTTATAGCCATTCATTTTGTTTGCTCCATTGAGTTGGAAAAAGTAAAATATATTCTTTAGACACATCAGTCTGCTGACTCGTGAAATACAGAAGATATGAAGGAACTTTTATAGGTGAACGGATTTTTATATTTGTACAGTAAAATAGATACCCACGACATAACATTTTTCAGTTGGTATCTATAGTTAGATTTAGTCACATTTGGTACAAAATCAGAAGTCAAAAAACACGAATAATGTAAAAATAAATAGGTTTAACCTATCATGTTTTTAAATGTGCAAGCATGTTTTAAATGAACCTACTAGTATAGTTATAGTTATTTCAGAATATTGGTAAAATGTGATATAGTACTGTAGCAGAGTGCAAACTCTGCATTGACATCCTCCCTAAGCCACCCTCACATCTCCTTTTTTCGAATCATTTTATAACTTAAATTTGGAACACAGCACCGAAACGTCACCGTTCATGGCTTTTTTTGACGCATTCCTCACTAACTGACTGTAAAGTCCATACCTATTTCTTGTTCTTTTGTGTATTTCTGCAATTGTACGATCAAGTGAAATTCCTAAAATAGTGCAATATCGGCGTAACACTAAAAAAGTGAATGTGAATAGTTCGTCATCGTGTGATAGCTCAAACCGTTAATGGACCCATCCAAGGTAACCCTTAAGTCACTCTCAACAACTATCTGCTCACCTCCATACTCAACATCACACAGTGCTAATTTTTGTTACGTCTGCAGGGTCCATATCTTTGAATAAAAAAGTAAGTCGAAGAAAGAAGTTCGTGTATTATTTGTCGCCGTAAAGGCGACAGTACTATATCACATCACATTTCAGAATATTGGTGGGTTCATACTTCCGACTTTCCGCATACGTAATGCGATTTTTTGTAAATGGCAGTCCAATAGGTAGTTCGTTTGGCACTTTAAAGGTTCAGAATTTCAGATTTATTCATTAATTATATTTTACAAACTGTACGCAGTTAAAAATACCTATCTACCTAGTAGGGTAAAGTACGGATAGATGCGCACCTTTTTGAAAATGCTCTACAACTCAATAATAAAGAACTTATTTACAAAATGATCTTTATAGATTAGAGGATTGATCTTTGATCTTTCATTCAAGCCCTAGTTCACGAATTTAATTTTTATTGTTTTGTTGTAAATCCAGTTTTATTTGACCTCTTGAAAAGGGGATAGTCGCGCAGCTTTAAAAAATCTTGAGGGGATACTTGCGCTTTGAAGATTACCTAGATGACTTATTATGGAATTGGTACTTTTTAAAAATCAAACTAATTTTAAATTTATTTGATTAAATACATAATTTAAAAGTCGAATAGGCCTCCAATATTTCTAAAGTTATTGAGTGCTAAATCATTAATTTTCAGTATTTTCAAAAAAATTTATCAACTCGTAGGTAGCATAAAAATGTATGTAGAAAAACGCCCATATTTAAATTGTAATTTAGAAACATTTTTTTCATCTGCAACATATTAAAATAAACAAAAATATCAATCTGCGCAACTATCCCCCAAAGCGCAACTATCCGTCCAAAAAACCTGCGCAAGTATCCTTTTTGGTACGGATAGTTGCGCATTTAATTAAAAAAATAATTATTTGATATTTTGCAATAAATAATAAATGGTCACGTACTTTATACTGTAGTGCATATGAGGAAATAAAAATGTGAGCGATTTTGCAACCGTACGAAAAAATACCCCGAAAAACAAAATGTTCTAAAATAATTTCGACGCCCGATTTGACCACGCTACCGAAGATTTTTGCTTAAACTGACGTAAATTGTGCAATTAGTCCAATAATTTATGGGGTACTTGGGATTTCAGAAGGAAGACTACTATGTTTTAATAAGAAATTAACTAGAACATAGAGATTTCAAAACCAGCGCAACTATCCCAACGGCGCATCTATCCGTACTTTACCCTATCTATTTTACATATACCTACCTTACATAAAATTACAAAAGGGTCACTTTACGTCGCAAATGGCCGTAAAGTGGTAGGCAAAAGAGCCCGTGAACCTCTCGTAAATAATTTTATGAAGTCGTAAACACAACAACTTGTCGATGGCAAAAAAATGTTCTTAATAAATTGTAATGGATACGTGACACATCGTAAAAATAATGGATTTTAAAGTTGCGTTAAGATAGCTATATTTTAAGGAACGTCTGGAAATAATTTGGCGTGTCTTAAGGCGAGTCGCCATTAACTTGTCATTGTAGTATTATTATTGTGCGGTACGCAACGCGCGAACGCCGTACATCATTTTGTTGACGGCTTAATAAACATGCGAGTGTCCTTTGGGTAGTAGGTTCGATAAAACCGCAATTAAAGTGATTAAATCCCGAGGTGGCTCACGAACGCTTATGGCAAATTTAATTCGATGATAATTTTCAAGGCGTGAATATTGGTTGGATTATTTATTACATTTATTAACACTTTCGTGACACTGAGATCGTTGTTCGAGATTCAATAAATATTGAGGCTGATCGATCACGGTTTTCGAAATGATAGAGCGAGCTCTCTTTCTGTAACTATTATCCAATTAGATAGAAACAGGTTTTATGTGCGTCATAGTCATAAATAACACCATAGGTAATTCGAAGATGTGCTAATTTGGTATCTTTTGGTGTACAGGTAGTCATAAATACTAGAGGATAAAGAGGTACGTTTTAGTATCATATATCAGACTAAATGAAAGCAGTTAGGTACAGTTCTAGCTACGATACATTTTTTTAAAATAAATAAATGATTTTGTTCGAAACGCCTTAGGCTAAATGTAACAGGTATGACTTCGCTTTACTTAAACGAATTCGATACCTAGGCCTGTTCATTTTAGGTCTAAAAATTTAATAGACAAGAAAAGCTTTGTTAATTGTTTCATATGAAATTTAATTTAATTTTTAATTTATTTAACTAAACATAATAGCATGCTGAGCGTTTCGTGATTTCATTGATATTACAGTCCAGTTTGAAAACAAAATGTCCTTAACATCTTTGGAAGCCTGAAGATAATGTTCAGTATGTGTAATGTTGATTGTTATGGGATGTTAAATGGTATGGAAACGAAAGATGTTTATAGGAGTTATGGTTAGAATAGACCTACCCTTAGAGCTGTAGTGTTGTTGGATATATGCTGATGATTATACCTACTACAAAGTGATGGTATGAGTTCTTTTTACATAATACATCACTCCCATATCCTTTGCGGGGTGGGCAGAGTGTAAATGGCTGTAAAAAACGTCGTTTACACCAATTCTGACAATCATTCAGAAGACTGTGTATTAACATAGTGACAGGTTGTGTCGCCTAAAATTTATTTATTAATTTATTTATTACTTTTATTATTTATTTTGATTTTCATGTTTTTTACTTTTAGTTTCTTTTGTAATGATATAAAGCCTGCATTCTTCAAAGTTTGGCTACACTGATGAATTCATCCTGGGGTGGGGGCCTGGTGATTATGTAACACGGGTTTACGCCTATCACATACCTACATCAGTCTCTCATAGAACAATATTTGTGCATTTTTCACGAACTACTGTTGTATATTAATTTTAAGGCTGATTGTTTTTGTGAGAAAAATAAATGAATTTTATTTTTTTATTATTATTTTTTATTACCTTAATAATAGCTGGTACAAAATGATAATAGATAATAACAACGGGTGCAAAATGTTGTGGGTAGGTAAACAAATCGTTATCTACTAACATTTCCTTTTTTTAAATAATTATTTTAGAAACTTTGGAGATTTGCAGTTTATTCTGCATGGTGGCACCACTTCCCTATCTTGCTAAGATAATAGGTTAGGAACAAACAAGCTGAAATATTTACGACCAAACATGTAAGAGAAAAAAACTTGGAGTTAACCAACATTTGTTCTTATCTAAAGATAGTTTTGGGAAGTTATGTTATGATTAATCATAACATATTGTTGTGTTGAGATGGTAGTTACTGCGTCTTTATTGCTAAGGATAAATATTATGTAGTGTCGATAGGGAGCATGGACTTAATAAAAGTAAGTAGGTAGGTATGTAGAGATTTCTCGCTGTTTATTTATTTTATTATTTTTATACTTTATTGCACATAGTACAAAAGGCGGGCCTAATGCCACGCGGCATTCTCTACCGGCCAACCAGAGGGTATAGGTACTATACATTCCGATGTAGGTACATAGTCCGTTTGAGTTTTTTTTAACAATAATGATAGACCGGGGGATAGCGCCCGTTTTTCACCCATAGTTCATTCGACAGTGACTGAAACATGCCTATGGGGTCCTAAATCACAGAAATTTGAGTCAATATAAAATGAGTGTCAAGAAACTGAAACTAGTTAGCCATCTGACGAGGGTGCGACCGTCCTCACCACTCAGTGGACCCTCGGAAATGATATATCTTATCTCTTTTACATAATATCTGTCTCATACATCATCGATGTCATCATTTCGGAGGAAATATCTAAAGCCTGAAAGTATTTTTATTGAGTGTAAGTAACAAAGAATATAAAAAGGCATATTTTTGAATGGATAATAAACAAGATAGATTATGTCGCTTGTCTATTATTTATCATTTTCTACTCAGTATGTTGATCAAAATAAAAAGCTCTACAAATACAAAAGTTATGCAGTTACTTGTGAAATAAATGAAATTAAGTATCTATTTTGTTTTGTGTGTTTTATTTATGGGATGGAAATAATATGGCTAGAAATAGAATATTGCAAGAAGTCAACCAGTCTACGAAACTAAAAAACCTTCTTTCCCCAATAAATATACATAAGTCGAAAAATTATAAATAATGGTGAATGATGAATTCAGGATAAGTCAGATTCAAAGTGGTTCTGTATCACACAGCTATATGGCAGGTAAATTTTATATAGCAGCTTTAAAAAATTCTTAGGGACCAAATGATTAAATTTCGAAGATGTTGCGAAGATTTTTCAATAAGTACCTATTTATGTAATTTCACGTATCTTGTACCTGTGGTTTTCTAGCTGCAGTGCAGTTATGTGTAGTGCAATATAGCTTTATACACTTTACCTAGTGAGAAATTAGCTAATATACAGTTTTCACCCCGCCGCGCTTACCACCTGAGACCTGCAATTACATGGCCAGCTCGGTTTGCGTCAGCCAGCAGGCTTCCTGCGTTCACCAACACCTAGTTTGCATACTAATTAGCTCATTGGAAAAATTACAGCTTTTACGCGATAGGTGTGAAGTGGAGGAAGAAAATTACCTATTCGATTTTATCACCCTTTTACTTCTTGTATCGTGACTCGTGAGGGACCTGTATCGACCTTAATTCAAAAGGATTTTGTATTAAATACATACATACCTAACGTCTCTTTCCCGGAGGGGTAGGCAGAAACTACATCCTCCTATTTGATACGATCATGACACACCTCTAGGTATCGGTTCTTCAACCTTCATCAATCTTTTCATGCACGCTCGTCGGTTCATGGTACTTTTGACCTGACCTTTCTTTAAAACATCCCCGTTTTGATCTAAGTACTAGGTACTGTAGGTTAGGTACGTTTTATATTCTCATAAAATAAGTAAGAAAATGGCATGAAAAAAGCTGTTTGTCCACTTCATTCATAGGTACAGCGGCCATAAAGTTTGACTTATCCACTTCCAGTGCCTACCTAAATGAGTTGGTTTTTCTGAACATTCTGCTCAGTCAATGTCAGTCACACACGTTAAATTAGGTTTCAGTGCCCAAATGGCAAATTTTGGTAGATTTTGAAAGGTTGCTCTTGTAGTTATATATAATTTAGTTTTATGACATAAACATTGTTTACTTACTTCAATCAAAAGTGATTTAATTCAAAATTGTAGGGTAACAATATCCTTGATTTTACTTCAAAAGGCTCCATAAAAATTAAGAAGTGTGTATTTAATTGACAGTTAAGGAACCCTCTTTTAAATACCATCTTAATTATTTATTAAACGACGTCAAAGAGGGATAAAAGAATAATTAGGGCTGGCTATTAAGTCAAATCAAGTATAATTAATTACTGTGCTTTCGACAATAAATTACAGGCAGACTTGGAATGTAATGGATAAAAAATACGGTGTTTTGGTTACACTTTTTCGCCAAAGACAGTATTATGTTTTTGAGGAGGAGGTTCTTCTTTTTAGTAGGTAAGTGAGAATTTCTATACAAAAAAATTTTGGGATTCGCCGTGCGTGTACCAGGTCGGTCCCGCTTTGGAAACTAATCTTTAGACTTTTCTTTAGCTATGCCGAACCGGGGCTTTGCTAGCCTACTTACACAAAAAAAATGGCACCCGTTTCAAAAAATTTTTACTGGATAAAATTTTGTTATTTTGTAATAATTCAAAAATGGTAAGAGCTACAAATAACTATTGTATGGAAGATATGTTAAGCGTAAATTTCTGCATATGCAATAATATGCATGCTATCAATAACTTTTTCATAATCCAATAGTTTGCGAGAAAAACGCCGCACAACATGGCAGTTTTTGCTGAAAACTTACAAAAGGACCCCGCACGATTTGTTCGACAAGGGCCGTCCGGTCAAATTGGCTGAAATTTTGGGGAAAGGTAGTACGTAATGCTCTAACCAAAATGTAAAAAAATCTGCGAGCGCAAATGACCAGTTTTTGAGATATAGCTATTTTAATTTTGAAGTCACTAAACATACTTTGATGTAAAAACGATACTTACTAAGGCAAATGTCATGTTCTTATTTATTTTTTACGTTCATCTGTATAAAACCAACCTTCGAGGTAATTATTTCATTTGGAAAAGTGTCTGTTTCGGGTATATTACACATAATATATCAGCAAAGCAAGCTAGATCACCTAAGCTATACGAGGTAGAGCAATGGCTCCAAAGCAAAAGTTGTTTAGCATGATAGGCCGCTTCTGCTGGCACATGAACACCAGGAGTCTGGAGTAGACCACCAGGACCCCATCTAGACCATAAAATATACAGAAATGCCTCTATAGCAAAAGCTGTTCAGCATGATGGATAGCTTCTGCTAACAGACTGACGTCGAGGTTCTGGAGTACCTGATTTAGTCCATCAGGACCTCATCTTAACTATAAGAGATACGAAAATGCTTTCATTTCAAAGGTTGTGTTAACACTTTGGCTAATTCAACTGGGTGAATAAGGCATTCAAATCACAGCTGGCTCCTTATTCAACCAAAAATCTAATTCTTTAGTTGGGCATTTCATGGAATGGAATGAACTGTAGAACGTTGTGTTCAACCACTTAGGTAACGAATGTTTAGTGGTGTGGTTGAATGGCGCCGCTTGATTAAAGAGCAATCGCGTTTTTTACTAGTTGGCCGCAACATATTCATAACTAGAACTGTTACTTACTCGCTTTCCCGTAGGAATAGGATCTGCAATGGCACGTTCTACACCAGGATCTCCAGACTTTCGATATCAAAGTACCAGCAAAAACGGCTTAACATGTTGGACAACTTTTGCTATGAAAGCATTTCCGTATCTTTTATAGTTGAGATGAGATCCTGGTGGTCTACATCAGGTACTCCAAAACCTCGACGTCAGTCTGTTAGCAGAAGCAGTCCATCATGCTGTACAGCTTTTGCTATAGAGGCATTTCTGTATATTTAATAGTCTAGATGGGGTCCTGGTGGTCTACTCCAGACTCCTAATGTCCATGTGCCAGCAGAAGCGGCCTATCATGCTAAACAACTTTTGCTTTGGAGCCATTGCTGTATCTCGTATAGTTTAGGCGATCTAGCTTGCTTTGCTGATATATTATACCCGAAACAGACACTTTTCCAATTGAAATAATTACCTCGAAGGTTGGTTTTATAGAGATGAACGTAAAAAATAAGTAAGAACATGACATTTGCCTTAATAAGTAACGTTTTTACATCAAAGTATGTTTAGTGACTTCAACATTAAAATAGCTATATCTCAAAAACTGGTCATTTCCGCTCGCAGATTTTTTTACATTTTGGTTAGAGCATTACGTACTACCTTTCCCCAAAATTTCAGCCAATTTGACCGGACGGCCCTTGTCGAACAAATCGTGCGGGGTCCTTTTAAATATGAATTAAGTAGTGAAGTTGGGGATTAAGAATCACTCGTTGTGTGGGTGACCATGCTACGGTATCTTGCCTGATATTTAGTAACAAGCTTTCCGCCCAGCCGTTTTAGCCTAAAGATTCGTTTCCAAGGCGAGGCCAAACTTTTACACGCGCGGGAACTCTCACTTAAACGTTCTTGCCTACTATTTTACCATAGTAGGAATTGAATTTTTGTATGCTTTTACATAAATTGATATTTTTTTATTCATTTGGAATATTGTTTATTTGTATAGCTTCAACCGCAAAACCTAAGTAGGTATAGGTCATTTCCTGACAGTGGAAGTAAGAGAAAATTTTACTTAAATTATATAAATGAAGACCTGCTCAAAACTTGTTCTCTTTCCATTTGTCATTTTCCATTTGTCATTCATGTATCGCCTATCTACAATCAGTACCTATGTATGCAGAATGTGTAAGGCATATTTACACGAAGAAGTACGTTGGTATGTGAGGTAAGACTAGAAAGAGAATGTAGCCATACATTTCTGTAATGTTTGATTTCTGTCTGAAGATAGGGGATTGAATGGTTCATAAATACTATTAATTTAAGTGCTTCATTCATATTCTGTTCGCATGGCAGATAACGTCCGAGTAGGTGGCTGTTATATTTCGCTCACGAACTAGTCGTATTAAATTACCTAGTAGGTATAACTAACAGTTTTACTTTTTTCTTTCTTATATTGAAATTCTAATATATATTTTTTAGTGTTACATTAATTTAACCTAATTTTATTTTTAGTTTTACATTAATTTATTTATTTTCGGACGCCTAGGCGGTATATGGAAAAATAAATGGATCTACCAAGCAGTCGGAATACTAGGGTAATGAATTTAAATGATTAAACGGTCAATTGTACCTACCATGAAGATATTTCAAAGGGTTCATCTAGCATAGTTGAACAACTTTTTCCAAGAAACTTAAAGCGGCATAATTGTCGACTAAGGGATTTGCTTAGTACATGCAAACTTTAGAAGATTCCACCGCAAAAAAAACCGTTATGAAAATGGGTAGCAGTTGGTAAAACCGCATGGCGGGCCGCTAGCAAGAAATAAAACTTTTAGTTTGTAATCCTTTAATAAATAGCTTCTTGCGATCCGTTCGCCGTCTCCCTATCTTATTTACGTCCCCCTTATCGCTTAGTGAAACCATATATTCTGTTTACAGATTAATTAAGTTAACGAGAGAGTAGAGATGTCCATTAATGTCATTTTTATTGCTCACTTGTCATCCCGTTCCGTGCGATTGCGTAACAGAAGCCGACTACCTCGGTCACTTTCCCAACATATCTGAAGAACATGAAAATATGTGCACTTACTCCCTCTTTATTGTCAACAATAAATTCACCGATGAGAGATAACACGCAAGGTACGTCCACTCCGCGAAATTTGTGGTGTACTTACGGGATTCAATAAAATTTTACTGCCTTTAAAGTGTCAAATTTAATAAGCGAGTGTGATAATTTATGCGCGAGAAAAACTCTCTGTCAGATATTACAACAAAGGCTTTAACTTTTTTCAACAAATCGTACCCCATTTTGTTGCTCTTGCACTTGACGTGAACACGGCTCGGTAGCAAACGTACGGCATAAATTATGATTTTATATCTTTCGCAACAAACGAAACGCGCCTGAACTTAATAATGAAATGAGAGACGGGAATTGTGAAATTTCTGGCCTTTAAAAAAGAAATTCTCGATTATGAACTCACGACAGTTTTAAATGGTTTTTATGAGTGCTAAACTTGTGCAGGTTGTTTTTGATTGCAGCGTTCTGCTGTCGGGACCTTATTAAGAGGGCCGCTGACATTTTTGCTGCCGGACGGTCCTCATAACTAGCTACCTCATTAAAGTTCAATGATGCACTGTTCATACATATCTATACACATTTTACACTTTGGATATTATGCTATTTGCAAATTTCTTGCCTAGGGTGAGAATTCACTAGCGAAATGTGTTATTGCGGAATTTTGGATTTTTGAGATATGTAATAGAAAGTTTGGTTAATACTTAAATATTTAACTCATAGTATTCGCAGGTAACCAAATTTTTTTAAACTTCCCTTGTTAGGTATATAATTTTTGGAAAAGGAATGATTATGGCACGCTACGAATGAGCCGCGGTAGTCCAGGTGGTAGAGGCGTCCCCAATACGCTAGTTCAAATCCAGCCTGCAGTGGAAAATTTCGCAAGTGTTCCAAAAATTATAGTAGTAAATTTTTAAACAGGTACATCTTTGAATTCCGTGAAAAAAATCTGCAAGGAGAGCCAAGGCCTTACTATCATTAAAACAAACCGAGAGATTAACCTTATTGTGTTGCTCAACTAAAACCTGCAAGCACTTTGATAAATAATTAATGGGACATTCATTTATTCTAATGGGATTGTTACGAATTTGTACCTCATTTGTGTGACAGGAATGCACCATTTTGATAATTAACACGCACATAAAAGTCAGTTCAACATGTGTAATATTTTCCTGAGACAATATTTCACTGGTTGTATAGAGAAATTCTTTAAGGTTACGTTTAAATTCTTTTTACCCGACTACCTCAGAAGGAGGGTTATGTTCTTATAGATTATGTATGTATGTAGACAAGAAATTCGTTTTCACGGGCTACAGCCCAAACGGCTGGGCGGATATTGACATATGAGGTGTCGTTAGATTCGTCTCAGCAGCGCAAGTAGGTAACACGGGCTATATTAAAAATTATTAAATTCAAGATAGCGGATTTTTAACGCAAAATACAATTTTGAAGTTACCGTAGTCGGGATTTTGTATTTTTTTACATCTGCTTGTTGCCCTCCGTAAGTTATGTGGAATGTGTTTGTTTGTGTCATTTTAATATAGGTATTTGAGTTTGGCTGTTCACCTCAGTTTATGTTCTAATCCTAAAATACTGAATCAGGACATCTAACAAGATTTGTAACGCTATAGGCAAGCTATAGCATTTTTTTTCTCGGCATTAGGTATAGTATTAACGAACTGACTATAATATTGAGTAGGTATTTTGAGTCATTTAGTAGGTAGATACTTGTTTGTTTGGATTAGGTCTCCCATTTAAAATTGCCGATCAGCTGATTGATTTATTGATTTATTGGAGGTAATTTTTTTTCCATATTTTGATCCATGTTCCATGGGGAAAGTTGTTTAGCTTCATGAGTATCTTGACGTTCTTTCGGCTTGTTAGTTATACGCTTATCGTTACTCTCAGTATATTTTCTTTTCAATAACCTGACCTGACCCTGGACAGTGCCTTATTGACTTGTCTTCTGTTTGGCACGTGTATGTAACCTTCATCCTGTTTTGTGTATCTTGTAGGTATCTTCCTAGATTGTCCCTAGATGTACATTACGTATCCGCCATGACGTATACAGACAAAACAATGCAGGCATTCTGTGAGGTCATCGCCCTCTTTAAGGGTGTTTGGGCCCAATGTACCAGTTTCCGATAAATATACCAACAAAGCCGATCCCCGGTGATTTAGGAAACGGATTACAAAGGATAATGATGATGAACATAGTATACAATGTATGTACAAACGTGGATGGTGTTTTTGTAGGGAAATGATTTTGCTACGACTAAAGGTAAAGAATTTCAGTGTTCAGAATATACTCATCACACGACTGACATACTCGTGCCTACTGACACAAAATAGAGAATTTACAGAAGGTTCACTCGACCTTATTCAGGTTTTTTGCGATTGTCAATTGCTACATAGCTTGGGTTGCTACTGTCTATCGACAATCTCAAAGTATAAGAATATCAAAACAGTAAAATTTGATACAAAAACTCATACCTATAATTCTGAGTAAATTTCCTTGATTTATCTATTGTAATCTTTTTGTCGTACCTGTATGTAAGTATCCTCATTTCTTATTTAGATAGGATTCTTTAGAATTATCTACTTAAGGTGGATCGTTTTCCATACAAAATTTAAATGGAGTTACGTCTTTAAATGAGACAAAATTATGATTAAAAATCTTGACGGGAAGTCCCGTGTTTTTATAACATTTTCGCAAAATAAAACAAATAATTTTTTAACCATCAGATTTCTCTGTAAAAACCGTGTCGCCACTTAATGAACATAGATGGAGCTACTGCTGCAATAAACACGTTTAATTTTTTTGTGGAGAAAATACTTGATATTTTTTTACGTTAAGCAGTATTGCGACATATTTGCGTGTGCCTTCCTCATCTCACATAAAGATTTTTTGATAAAATTGTTGTTTAGCTCATGTGTAACTCGGTTGAAGTTCAGATTTTAGTTTGTATGACGTAACGATCCCCCTTAAGTGTCTGCTCTTGTGTTGAGGTATTTATTAAGATAAGAGAAATAAGCACGTTAGTGTAATGCCTAGGTAGGTATCACATCGTATGTCTAATTTGTGTATCTAGTGCGAGAAATTTGTAAATAGAAAAAAAACACGATGTATCCGATCGTCTATCCAAGCTTTTTCTGAACTTGATGTAAATCGAAAAACCTACATATGTATAGACTTTTTATTTTGGCAGCCGACACAACAGTAGGTTGTTCAATTAACTTTTTATGGCCTCCAAATTTTATGTACTAGTTAGTAGGTACAATGTTAAACGACCATGTCAGCTCTTGTGTCTCGGCAAGTGGCCAAAAGTCTACTTTATTATTACTAGGAAGTACCTGGTTATTTAGTTTCTGCGATGAAAACTTTTAAATGTTACTTATCGTTGGTTCTGCATGGTTCTGCCACAAAAAATTTTGCGACGGAATATCACGAAATGTCTGCATTTAACATAAGATTTTATGGTCTGACCTACGTGTTTCAGCGAGATATGCTGTTGAAAGCAGAGAATTATTAATTTCCGAGCTGTATTTTTACTATTAAATTATATGTAATGCAATTTTAAAATCCCCTGGGTAATCTTTTCTAGCAGAGAAAAAATTAAATCATGTAATAATAACAAGATATTCAACTGAATAGGATGTAGATGTTGGATATTTATTCATACTTACCTATATGTTTATTTTATTTATTTTTAATATACTCCAAAATAGAGATTTGTGATTAGTTCGTCAACTTGGGGTCAAAACGTTTTTTTTTATTGTATGAATGTGTATGTTCCTGAGATATTCCCGGGTCACCAATTAAGGATGAATACCTGATAAAATTACGGACATATTTTATCAAAGTTTGTAGAAATCCCAAAATTAGCGTGTTCTTTACTCACTTACTTCCCGCTGAAAATCTATTTTTGTATCTTTTTCCTCTTTGTCTGATCTTGAGCCATCAGATTACCTAAATCTCAAAGGTCCAACCGTCGTAAAATATTTACAAATTGATTAGGAAGTTATACCTACGCTGCCTATAGAAGTACCCCTTAATTTTGATGAATAGTTTTATAAAAAAAGCATGAAAAGCATAAATTGATTTACGGTTCGGTTTACGGATATTTTCACTTTAGCACGGAAAATATGGATGACAATGAGAAGCCAAATTATGAAATTATTTTGCTTTTGTAAATAACTGTATGAAAAAATAGAGTTGTGCTACAGATAGAACCATTGACTGGAAGCGCATGAGACACATAATTATTATACCATAACGGCTAACTATCGGGGGGTATTGCTATACTTGCCACGCTTGGCAGGCGGATTGGCGAGCGCAGTGCCAAGATGTTACATTTACAGGGAACGCTGCTGCCCATTCCCTGGATGAATATCCCATAGTCGCTTTTTACGACAATTATTAAACTTAATTGTAATTATTTTGCGACTGTTTTGAATTCTAATTTGTCATTAGTTTTCTGTTTCGACTGTACTAAGGTAAATATGAAATTATGACGCGATATTCAAGTTTAGAACCGTTCTTACTACAAGACGGTCTATTAACTTTTCTAAATGGGGCGATCGCATATTAATGCTGCACTTATCCCACGAGCGTTTAGCGCAAAATTAAAAGCGAGGAACCAAGATGTGCATCGGTACAGTCGTCCGCACAATTCACTATAGTCCGACAGCTTCGTGCGCGACCCTGCCTAGGGGTGACAGACGTTGGGGGTGGAGATGTCAGCGGGTAGCGGGAGGTGTAGCGGGGAAGGAAGACACGCGCACCCGCGCCGCACGTCATATTAAATTGACGTGCTTCCTCGCCCTCCCACCGTCTGTACCCCGCAGGAGGGTCGCGCACGAAGTTGTCGGACTATACATGTCATATCTCATATCAGACACAATACACATTTAGCCATATTAATGTGTAATTTATTTTATTAAAAATTTAGCTGCAGATTGTACTTATCATCGCACGCATCACTATGAGATCAGCGAAAAGCTTACCTGGAAACTATACAGATTTTCAAAGTCGATGGTGACAGATAAAGTGCCAATCAATAGTCAAAATAATTATTTAAATATTGAAACTTTTGTGGTTTCGTCTTTGGTTAAAGAAATGGATACGTCAATACGGAGAACCGCGTTTGAAACTTAAGAATAAGCACAAATAAGTTTGATAAGTATTTCTGACGTGTTAATCTAGGTACTCTCAGAATGCATCATACATCGGTATAATGTATGTATTGAGGACATAATATTCACACCCTCGTTGCACAATTTCATTTACAGAGGGTGCTTCCAATTAAAATTGCAAATCTATTTTCCACGAGAGCGAATTTATGATGGATCGGCGAATAATTCTTGTGCCCTATTTTTTCGCAGTTGACTGTACTGTCAGTACTTAGACGAGGATCACAAGTAACGTCCGTCGGTGCGCTATATTAGCGCTGCGTAACGCATTCTTTATGGTATAGGACGATGCAAATTTGCACCTTATATCCATACATATATAGGGTTACATTTAATTAAGTACAAATCTCTTGAGGGTGTGATCTACTCACAAAACTGAACAACTTTTGTTTGAAACTTTACTTCGAAATATGAAAAAAGAATTTGGACCTCCCATACAAAAATGCTGAAAAAATGTGTCACTTAGTATGGGAGGTCCAAATTTTTTATTCATATTTCGAAGAAAAGTTTCTAACAAAAGTTGTTCAGTTTTGTGAGTAGATTACACCCTCAAGAGATTTGTATTTAATTAAATGTAACCGTATATATATAGGGTTACATTAAATTAAGTACAAATCTCTTAAGGGTGTGGTCTACTCACAAAACTGAACAACTTTTGTTAGAAACTTTTTTCAAAATACGAAAAAAAATATTGGACCTCCCATACAAAAATGTTGAAAAAGTGTGTCACTTAGTACCTATGGGAGGTCCAATTTATTCTTTCATATTTCGAAGAAAAGTTTTAAACAAAAGTTGTTCAGTTTTGTGAGTAGATTACACCCTCGAGAGATTTGTACTTAATTAAATGTAACCGTATATAAATGGTTTATGTCACGCTAACTCTTTAGCAATTTCACTTTTAAGATTTCTGTTTTCTTGTAATCGATACCGACTAGCCAGTCAAAAACTATATTGTACGATTCAATAAACAATAAATAGCAATTATTGCTGTAAAATATTAGTCTAAAAAAAAAAACGAAACCTTACATTTTGAATGGTTCATATTCATGAGTAGGATAGACTGCATGATACTCAGCGCTATAGGATGCGTCTGTCAAACCGTTTGTCATAAACCGTATTTGTATGAAATAAGTTGGAAATTCGCATTTTCTTAACGCATGTGTTATCTACCCTGCGCTGAAATAGCGCACAAACGGACGTGACTTGTGATTCCCGCTTTTCTTAACGTATGCATTTGGGGCAAAACCGATAGCTAGTGGTATAAGGACTTCTAATTAGACTAAACATATTGCTTATAGTGGAATTTAAGAGGCATACCTGCATAACATTTCAAGCTAATTTGCGCTACAAAAATTATTTAAATTGATTGACTTGCAGTTAAAATACGGATTTAAATATTTACTATTTGCTTCACTTTATTAGTTAGTTCATTATTTTCTTAAACTTATGTAAACTTACCTACGTGTTTTTTATATCTTTACTTTACCCAGAAGTGGGATAGCAGGTAACTTTAACAAATTTTTCATCATCAAAGTTCGCAATTATTTTCTTCCGTATTTGTTATCAGAATTTATTGTATGCTTTTTTGATATCTTTTATATTAATATTATACAACGTGTTACAAAACAACCCATAAAAACTCCCTTACAAATAGAGTTCATTTTGTATGGGTGGTCCAAATTTTTTTTTTTGTATTTCGACCCATGTTCCATAGGGAAATGTTGTTCAGTTTTACGTGTACCTTGACCTCCTTTCAGCTTTATTGGTTGTTTTGTAACACCCAGTAGACACTATAACTTCTATAATGGATTCCAATTTCATAGTTGCATTATAAAGTTCCTAAGCAGCCGGTTTACCACCAAGGGGTTTAATTAAAGTCCAAGTGACGGAAAATCTGTTCCGCGGAGAAAAGAGAAAAGTGGAGAGGAACTTCCAGATTTCTAATTGGTCAGAGCCATGTCAGAGCTTTGAGTTTATTAGATTTGGTGCTTTTGTTGTTTTGTACTTGAGTTAATGTAGAAGAACTTACATTTTATCTATTAGCTAAAAAACAACAGACTTTAGTTTTAAAAGTAGGTATGATAAATATTTATCTGGCACAATAGTGAACCATAGCTTTTGATCAATTTTTCGAACTGTTATTGACCGAGTATGAGAAAAAATAGTAATTAATTTCCAGTTCTATGTAGAATAATAGGTATTACGTCACCTAAATATAAGTAGTCTCTAATTTCCACGATTTCGGTAAAGATATCATTTCGTGTGTAGGTAGGTAATAATGCGTCAATAATAAACTGATGATATTGACCAAGAGAGATAAGTCGCGCTCAGACCTGACGACACACAACGAATCAAACGTTACATATGTACGTAAACACCTACGCTCTATCGTGTTACTATCGTATAAAATAAAAACACTAGATGTATGTAAAAACACTGTATGTAGGTGGTCTCTTGATAATTAAAATGAAGATAACTTCTATAATACTTTTCTTCTATCACATTAACTCGTGATAAGTATACAGGGTGGATCACAGAGTGACGTCAATAAAAATAAATTTGATTCCTCAGGTATGTTCCGCGATTATTTTTAGTTTCCAAATTCTTCAATTTTTAAAGTTGTATGGGAAAAAATCGAATGGCAAACATTTTTTCTTTTTTTGTACGCTAAAAAGTAAGTACAACTCATAAAGATTGTGCTATGAAATCAACCGCGCGAAAAGCCTTTATACGAAAGTAAAAAAGGAATGGAAAAATTACTGCCAGTCGAGATTTTCCCATACAACTTTAAAAGTTGAATAACTTGGAAACTAAAAATAATCGCGGAACATATACCCCAAGATGTGAGGAATCTAATTTCTTGTTATTGACGTCACTCTATGGTCCACCCTGTATGCCTAACCTACTACGGTACTTGTTGATAATGAATCGTAGATCTCATTTAGGTGTATTCTGTTTATAGCAATTCGTTAGGTTTTGTTCGGTCTTTACAATAAAACTCAAAACATTGTCAAGAATACTTTTTCGGTAATCGCAGGTTCATTGACCACTGTCCATTATTTAATTCGGCCGACAATCGTGGCAAATCGCTAATTGATTTCTGTCCAGTTAACCGATTCTGAATAATCGAGAGTTTAATCACAGTTTAATTTAACTGTAGTTTAACCGACCGCCTGAATAAGGATGCGGTTTTAATTTGCAACTGTCCAGAGATTTATTATTTCTTGAATATTTATTGCGATCCATTAAGGTAGGAAGAGTAAACAAGTTACAGAGATTTGTTGAATATAAATAAATTCGAACAAAAAAAATTGCTAACCACAACTAAACAGAAATAAAAAATGCTTTTGAAAATGGAGATTGAGAAACATTGAAAACCTCTAAAACCAGGGTTCATCGGATAGTAGGACGAATCGGTGTCCCACAAGAAAAGAAAGACAGCAAACGTAAAAGACGTGATGCGATGCGACCTAAAATTTCTCTATTGCTATTATTTGCAAACAAACTTTTGTAATGTAGCTTAGTCTAAGTATATTATAAATATTCGATAAATTCTGTTGGAAGAAGATCATTTATTGTTACAAAAAATAAGTTCCTGTTTTGTATTTTAAGTACGTAGGTATTTATATTTACACACAAAACATATTTTTGTTAGCTTCTGGGCAAACCTTATTTTCATATTTTGGGTCTTAAATGTTGGAGGTTGCATGTATTAGCGCTGCCTGACTACCATAGCAAACCTAATCTGTCGCATGTAAATGAGACGTTGTCACTTTATCAACAAGAGAATAAAATGGTGTGCTACTTATAATCCACTGGGTTTATATAACTTCACGTACCTATTTAATCAATAGGTTATGTGCTTTCTTACGTGAAAAGTAGCATAAAAAACCGATACCATTTTTCTAAATCTATATTTTCTTTTGTGAGTGTATTTTAATTTTTTAGTGTAAAATGTCAGATGACAATTCTCCAAGCATCTGCGGAATCAAGAAACTCAAAGGGTCGAGCGATTATGCGATATGGAAATTCGCGACCCGAAACTACCTTGAAACTAAAGATTGGTATAAGGCAGTTGAGTATGAAGGTATTATCAATATTAAACCTGCGTGCATTTAAAATAGCATTAGCTCTCTAAAATGTATAGCTCTCCCGCCCAGAACACTTAAACTCGGTAGCTTGTACGCCACACCATTCATCAATCTTCACTCTCTTAAATGTCCAAACTTCTTCCTATGAACATTAATTTATGCCTCAAGTATTATAATACAGTCTTTTCATAAGTACCTATTGCGATAGAATTGCGGTGTAAAGAACGGATTAAAGTTTCTGAAACACGTATGTCTGGCACCTACAACAAGTTGAGTTATGTCCATTAGATAAATCCATTTCTTTGAAAATAAATGTATGCTAGATACTTACTACTAAAAAGTTGATGCCAAGCTAGTAAGGTACTTAATAGGTGCAAATGGAACTTCAAATGTTCCCTATTAACGAATTAATTGTGCGTTTGGACGATCTTACATCGATACGAAAAACAATTCGAGTCAAGTATTAAAAACATAAAACGCGGTTTTGCATGCTCGTCGGATTGACCCTTAGTTGAAAATCAAGAAAGTATGGGGTAATGCCGTAATAAGGGCAATGAAGACAAACTGCCCCCGCCATATTAATTTGCATTTTTGAGCCAGCACTGCATGAAATATGATTATTACCGCTAAAAGATGTACGCAGGTGGTCTTGAGATAATAAAACGTATTGTTTACCGACCATTTATAAATTTCATTCTGCCCGAAGATTTCATATTAAATTCGAGTGAAAATGAGACAAGACGTTTGTTAAAATGAGAGAACAAATTGCTTTCTCATAATTAGGCAATCAACACGAAAAGGCGTAAATTTTCGCCTTTCATTGACTGTTCATGTCTTAAAAGAAGTTTAATCCCAGTATAAAGTAACCTGATGAAAGTATTCATTAAAACACCCTTATAAGAATACAAATAAGCTTTCAGGGTTGAAGTGCTTTATTACAAGTGTTCGGTGTCCGATAAAACACTTACCGTAAAATTTATCGCTAAATTAAATCGTAAAATGAACGCTTGCTCTGGTGATGGGCTTGGAAGTGTTTTCGTCTCCATTATGACTTTATTTCATAGTCCTCTTAATCTACTTTTGAAAAGTATTGGTACCTAATACCACGAAGCAAAATGTCACTCGTGGTCTACCTATAAGTTATTTTTATCAATTTACATTGCCTTTGATATTACTTATTTCTATTTCAATTCATGCTCACAATATAAAAATAAAGTACACAAATGAAGCAAAATAATTAAATATAGCTACGAACATTTTCAATTTAAGTAGGTACCTATGTAGCATATTTTTCAAATTATACAACATTTTTGATGCTAAACCGGAAATTAAGTACGTACAAGAAATGGGGTGGCCTGCAGTAAAGTTCAAAATTACGACTTCGGGGTTACGCGAATGTCCCTTGCCAATGCGATATGGGAGTTCCAAATCCCCTGCAGAGCAAGTATTACTTTTCCGATCCAACGTCTATAATTGCAGTTGTGAAGACGATTAAATTTTATGTCAGCCATCGACCGTACATTAACATGAATCATAACATCATCTAGGTAGAGCAAAAACTCGCAAATAGCAAGTGGGATTGCTCTAAATAGAACCAGACTTTTTGTTTGCAGCAAACAATGAATGAATAAAAAATGAATTTATCATTATTATCTATCATTCATAGCTCAACTTTGCCGTTTCAATTGGCCTTTTTTGAATATATTCTAGATTCCTGACACGAACATAAAATTGGAGAATTATTTTCATCACGTTTCGACTATTTTCTTAGTCACTGGATCAGATAGGGTTTCACAAAATGTGAACCACCGAAATAAACTTCTGTCTGAATCAGTCAGATAATATTATCTCGGCTGTCAAGAATTCGATTTATTCAAATGTAGCTTCGTCGAGGATTACCGGGGCGAATAAGTTAAACTTTTAATATAGCGCGATGGGAGTAACTTGCGCTGTTTATCTGGCTGACAAAAAGTTGGTCGAAAAAACAGACTTGTCGTATCAAATCAAAGTTATGCTCGGCGAAGTTTGGCCGGAACCCAAAGGACGGACGTGATCTGAAATACTTGGGATTGCCTATTCATGATTTTCCCAACACGAACAGTTTTCCGGATTCGAACTCTGGTCGACATAAAAGTTTTTGAGTACTTTTTGAACTGTTCCCTTTTTTTGTGCAAATCGAGCGATTTCGTCTGTCTAGCTTCCAACTGGTTCAGCGCATTGTCATCATGGTATTGTCCATTTTCGGAATGAAGGACAAGGGCTGATCAGATTGGTATGTAAATTGCTCGTAAAAAGGGATAAATGAGGGGATTTTCCTGTTGGCCTTGGCGAACCCTTTATGAAAGTAGGTAAGTAAGTAGCAAACACAATTTCGTGCGTTGTATTTTGTTACTGCGCGTAAGTAAAGTAGATTATTGATTGTTTGCAATCAACTTAGCGGAGCGAGAAAACACGGAAACAAGACGAAAAATATATATGGTTTCTTTGTAAATATTACAGCAACTTTTATTCATAGTAAAAAAGTGCTACGACAACTGAGGTAAAATTTTCACCTGAGCCCAAATAAATAAGAGTTTTTGTTATCATTTCAGGAAACGCACCACTTGGGATCTACGATCTTTTTTCGTGAAACTTGACTTGCAAAAATATTTCTTAGTAAAGTGGCGATTATGAATGGGTCTCCAATGTACCATTATACTTATTCTTTCTTTGCTATCTGGAGATGAAATACTCATTTCTGTAGGAACCGCGTGGCTTCGTAGTGACTAATTTTCCTTGAATGCGTGCGGCGCGGGTTGAATTTGTAAGCGGAACTGAAACATTTTTGTATACTATCTGACATTGCAGTATCAGAGTGGTGCCGGCTTAGAATAACATCACCCCATATTTCCCGTGACGATGGGATTTGAGAGTTGTAACCTGTCACTATGGTAATACACAGTCTTCTATATTAGGTACTTTCAATCTTTTGTCAGACGTGGTGTAAATGCCCGTTTTTCACAGCCGATTACGCTCTGCCTACCCCGCAAGGGATATTATGTATGTTCTATCTGGATGATAGATACGGTTGAAAGTTCGCATGTTATATTCTTGGCAAATGATTTTCGTTCACATCTATTTACACCGGAAAGAAAATTTTGTAGAAATTTTCTGTCCCTGTGTGTGTACTAATCGTATGAAAAATATTTATTGGATTTGTAGAGCAGCGGTAAACGACACTGTCAAATATTTTTATCAGACTTGTTTTTAATTTTGGGCTTCACGTTTTTTCAGGTTTGTCAGTTACTGATTTGTGTCGCCTAACGAAATCAGGTTGTGTGTGTTGCGGGTAAGGCAGAGGAGACAATTAGTCATTTCCCTCCTAATAGTGCGTCTGTCTGCGATACGGCGCGCGTCCTATACAAACGTGCTCGGGACATGATGACTGACGAATAGAGTTGGAAAACCGGTAATAAATAACCGATATAATACCGGGTATCCAAAATACTGCGTCTGTCGGCGATGCGGCGCGCGTCCTATACAAACGTGCTCGGGACACGACGACTGACGAATAGAGTTGGAAAACCAGTGATAAATAACCGATATGATACCGGGCATCCAAATACTGTATCTGTCGGCGATGCAGTGCGCGTTCTATACAAATGTGCTCGGGACATGACGACTGACGAATAGAGTTGGGAAACCGGTAATAAATAACCGATATAATACCGGGTATCCAAAATACTGCGTCTGTCGGCGATGCGGCGCGCGTCCTATACAAACGTGCTCGGGACATGACGACTGACGAATAGAGTTGAGAAACCGGTAAGAAATAACTGATATAATACCGGGTATCCAAATAGTGCGTCTGTCGGCGATGCGGCGCGCGTCCTATACAAACGTGCTCGGGACATGACGACTGACGAATAGAGTTGAAAAGCCGGTAATAAATAACCGATATAATACCGGGCATTCAAATACTGTGTCTGTCGGGAGTGCCTTGGCCACGCCGCACTACAAACGTGCACCCGACGGTAAAATTGTCGTGACGACTGACGAATAGAAAGAATTATTAAACCGGTAAAAATGCCTTACTGATGTAATACCGGGTATATTTAACACCTCGTCTGTCGGCGATGCGGCGCGTGTCCTATAAGTGCTTCTGACAGTAACATTCTCGTGACGACTGACGAATAGAGTCAAACAACCTATTAAAATAACCGATATAATACCGATACCCTTGACCGGATATTCTCTAGAGAATTTTGTAGGACACACAAAAGTTCCTCTTTCGCAGGTACTGATAGTCATATAAAAATACGGTAGCAAGATGCAGTAGCACGGCTTGATGGCTTACAGCAAGAGGTAAAAAATAACCGGTTTCCAAACCCTAAAGAGCATTCATATTATTGTGCGCCTAATTTAGACGACGATTGATGTCTTTTGGGAAGAAATACTACATTTACGTCGTAATCAGGCATGAATACCCTTAAATCAAAGAGTTGACCTGTCGTTTACAATACTGTTAATTTATTACATACAGAAAGACATGAAAGAAAGTAAGAAGGTGTTTCACTAGCGTGTTATGAAAAATTGCACTTCATTCTTTTATATATAAAATATGTCCATGCTAGAGAAATAAACTAGCGGAAAATAAGACATTGTGAATAAATTCTGATCGGCTAGTGCTCTCACTCCTGCAAAATACTAAGTACTAGCTGTTACCCGCGGCTTCGCCCGCGTACTCATAGGAATTTATCAATTAGTTGCGTATTCTAAACGACACATCGTAAGGCGAAAAACTGGAAGGGCACTAAAATCATAGACGGGAAAAGCTTTTTTTCCGGGATAAAAAGCAGTCCATTTTAATCTCCAGCCTTTCATCTAACTGCACAATAAAAAAACTGCATGATATACTTAGCTGCATGATATTCATCTATGTATGTACTATGGATGTATTCTCATGCTAAATAAAAATCGGTTTTCCGATGGGAAAAATATGTTTTTCCGGGATAAAAAGTAGCCCAGCCTCTCACCTAACTGCAAACCCAAAAAAAACTGCATGATGTTGCTCTGATATGAAGTGAAGGAAGGACAAATAAACACACTTATTCATTTATAATGCCCATTTATAATATTAGTATGGATACTTTAGTGTTATTTGTATTTCTATTCAGTGGCGGATTGACCCTAAAGCAAACTAAGCAATTCCTTAGGGCATCACATCTTAGGAGGTACCAGAAGAAGCACCAGAGCCCCGCGACCGATTGGTGCCCCCATTTGTAGGTGCCCCCATTGGTGCCCCCTTTTCTGCCCGTGCATTAGTATAACTGAGGCCTCTTTCGAACTGAGGACTTTTGGACTTGGAGCTCTTTACTCTCGTGTTTTAGGGTTTCGTAGTCTACTAGAAACCCTTATAGTTTCATCATGTCTGTCTGTCTGTCTGTCTGTATGCCGCGCCCTCATATCTTCGTCAGTTTTAGAGCTATCGTCATGAAATTTGGTGAGAAGATAGATCGTGTTGACCCAAATATAGAAATGTTAAGAAAAAAATATTTTAAATGTTTTTTAGACCATACAAGTGAAAGGGGGGGCAAAAAATTATTTTTTCTTCTGTAATATTGAGTAGGGTATCATTGAATAGGTCTAAAACTAAGGTGAGGTTTCTTTGAAACAAAGTCACTAAAATGTTTCTGTCACGAGATATTTGCTTTTAAAAAGGGCGTTTTTGACCCATAATTTGTTCCAGCTGTAACTTCTAAAGTATAAACGCTCAAAAATTCAAATAAATATGGAATATAGCTTACAATCTGAAGTTACAATGAAAACTATAACGGATATTGTACCCGTAAAAGATTCAGAAAAAATTTAGTTTTTCTATATGCGGTTGGTCATCATACTGCTGCTAACAAACCAGCAACAAAATTAAGTTTTCAATGCTGAAAAACCTGATATTTAAACGTTGACTACGAAACCCTATCTGTGGGCGTGTCTGACACGCTCTTGGCCGGTTTTTTTCTAATTTTCACGCGACTTCCGTATTTTAAGAATGAAATGTCAAGCTTGTTTCGCTTGCGTTACTTGACTTTTGTTTTACATATGATTTTGTTTTGGGGCCCCACCAGGCGTGTATTGCTTAAGGCACCAAGTAGTCTCAATCCGCCCCTGAACCTAACATTACTTGGAATTTAAATATTTTATGTAGGTACCTAAATTGGGCCCCCCATTACTACCTTCGGTGCTCTAGTTGCGAACCCAGATCTTTTGATTTTCCGGATATTCGAGATTTTTCATTGAAGTAGGCACTTTAGAAGATATCGGTTTCAATTGAAAGGTTGGAAGTGTCAATATTTGTTTGGGGCACCCTAAAGTAAGTTCGTACCGACACTTTTCTAAGGATAGTGAGTGTGTGAAATGGGAATTTATAACTGAATTTAACATGAAATCTTATTTCTATGATTAAAGAATATACCCAAACTTGTCAGACGAGGTGTAAATGGAGTTTTTACAGCCTATTAGCTCTGCCTACCCCGCCAGAGATATAGGAGTGAAATTAGCATGTATTTTAATCTACGTCACTCGTGTGACATAATCGTGAGAAAGGAAATGAAGTGACCCAGTAATATTTAATTTAACTACGTCGCAATTAGGTACCTACTTCACTTTACTTGCAAAACAAGATTTCGTTTTTGATTTATATTACAACTTTTTTATTGGTCTCAGTCTCATACCTCCTCGACTCAATGAAGTTTTATGTTCCAAATATATGAGTATTTGTTTCTTATTCTTAGAGTATGTACGTCTCGTGAATTTTTACCAATTCGATGAGACCTTATACCTGTAGGGTAAAATTTTATAGTGACCGATAGCGAAAGTGCTGGACGGGCTAATGATATGGAACAACTTTTACCAAGGAACATAGGTAGAAATATGAATAATAATTGGACCTTCCACACAATTAACGGTCAGCTGATTTGATGAAAATGTGTACTAAAAAAAAGGTATGATATTTTCTATGATGTTACCGTTTTTAGTTGCTAAAAATACACAATTTATTTTTATAACTACTGGTAATTACTTTTATTGAGTAAAGCTTAGTACCTTACCTACATACCTCTACATTGAAATGTGTGCAGCAAAACGCAGCAAGCGATGACTGTGTGATGAATAGACTTGCCCTAAACTATAAATCCTTGCTATCTACAAGTAGGGTAAATATGCCGAATTCCGGCCCCCCGCCTAATCCCGGCCTTTTTCACAATTTTGGCTTGCTTTCCCAAAATACTGGAAAAACTTAAAACTTGTTAACTCTATTTACAACCTGATTATATTTGCTTCCCTATAAAACCATTGGTAATCCTTTACCCATCTCACACTTCGAGCAATAGACGTTGGTTGCGACAGAGGCGCTGGATCGGACAGTTTGTCCGAGAAGAAGTAAGATTGAAGCTCTTCACGTCCATTCTAGGCATTGCATTTATGAAGGGAAGGAAAAGGTTTTGACAATTTTATTGCATCATATCTATTAGAAGATTGTCTAAACTATATTTTAACTGCATTTTAAATTTATTTTATTGCTTAATTACAAGTAAATTAGGGGGGCCGGTATTGGGATTGAGATTTCCGTAAATTTTCAAATTTCGGCCGGTGGCCGAGTTTAGGCTATTTGATTCCATTGTTATAATTTCATTTATCTTAAGGCTATCGCTTTAAAAATGAAATTGTCCATGTCATTTATTAGATTTACTGTTTTTGCATCTCTTATTCAAAAATCGGCCGGGGCTACATGGTCTAGTTTCATAGCAATTTGGATCTTAAAATGCGGCCGACATTAGATATCCCGAACAACCTAAAGCCGGCCGTCTCCAATTACTTGCAGGGCGATGTACAGGATGTTCTAAACTAACATCGAAAGAGTTTCTATTTGTTTTCTTTGTGTTTTAATCATTTTTACATTATTATCATAGAAATCATATTATGTACTTACGAAACTGACAAAATAATTTATTTTCATGTCCATTATTCAATAGGACATGGATTTAATCCATTCATTCTGGAGCACCCTTTGCACGGCCGGGATTTGACAAAATCGCGGCCGGGAATAGACTGAAAACGGCCGACATTAGAGCTTTTCGCCCTTCCCGAGTTTAAACAATTCCTTCTTTTTTACGCTTCTATTTTACAAAAGTTTAAGCATTAGTTTTGAAAAAAGGTTAAATAAGCTACCTAAAAATGTATCAAACATATATATGGGACATTAATTGAAGAAGCTAAAGAGAGTCAAAGTTGAAAAATGCATCCGGGGTGCCGGGATTTGGCATATTTACCCTACCTGTGAGTAACATACTCGTACACTATGGGAGGTCATTTTAAATTCAGTGCAAATGTTTTTAGGGCAACGTCTATGGAACTACACAACATTCCCAGAACAAGATTCCCTGAGAAACGTAAAGATCGAAATATGAAGAAAATACAAAGAGTGACTTATTTTTTTGTAGCGGTGGTGGTCCAAATACTTACATAGATATTATGTAAGTACGAGAAAAGTTGTTCAGTTTCGCTTGTAAAACCCACCCTGAAAATATTTGCACTGAATACTTACATAGCTTTATCTTAGTATATTAACTCCAAATTTATACAACTGTATAGCAACAGTAGTAAACTTTGATACTTAATTTTATGGATGGATTTGTTTATCGCAGAAAAAGCTCTCAAATGAAAGCTAGAAAGGAGTTAGATAGCTTTGATTGCACGAAGTCTTAGAATGGAGAGATAATGAGCTTTTAAATGTGCACTGAGTTGGGTACGTCTCGTAAAGTTCATGACCACATTGGTAACTAGTACCTAACTTGTTAGAAATGCAACTTTCAAGCTCTGACTAGTGGCAAGATTAAGCACAGGCCGTTTGTTTACGACCGGGCGACACCGCCTAATTAGGTTCGATGACTAAGTTTCTGCAAGTTATTCATAAATAAATAAAAAACTTGGCTGCAAGTGCGGTACGAAATAGTCGAAGTGAACGGTGAGCCTCCAGACCAATAGCACACACGTGGTCGCCTGTCGTGATTCTATCGAAGCACGACCGATCGGCTGACTAACGACCATGCCGGACGTCGGGCCACGGCCATATGCTACAAACTTACATACAAACACTCACTTCACTGGAAAAACAAACCACTTTTTAAGATGAATGTTTTGGAAAAGTTGTCGGAAAGTTGCGTCGCGATCGCGTTCGGACGGGGCGAGGTAGCGCGCGACCGTATCGCCTTGGTGTGGAGCTTACACTGATTTTTTGTGCGAGGACTGTGAGGCATCGCCGCGGCCGCGTGCTCGCTGCTCCACATTCGACAACCGGTGTGATACGCACCGATAAGGCTGTCGAGGTACAGAGAGCCGGCACTGATGCTTTTTATTGCGGTGCTAGTTGATTTTATTTTCTTCGCGATTGAGGCGTTTGCTTGCAGTGTTACGCGCTTAGTACAAAGCTTTCGTTTGGTCAGGTTATCAAGCTTTTTCGTTTCTTTTTCGTTTCAGTGCAATGTTTTAGGCAGGTGATGAAATTGTCGTCCGAAATACTAGTTAAAATGTAGGTACCTACAGTCTCAATGTAAATTACATTGTTATGTTGTTGTAAGTTCTTAATTTAGAGACAAACTGGGGATCTTAAGCTTTTTGTTTCTGATAGATTTTTTTATTCCCTTTGTTACATACCTACTTAATATACTAAGATAAGTTTTACAGGGAATCCAAAAAGCTTTTCATTCACGGAAATAACTAAATAGGTACTTAGGACACGGTTACAGGGATGTTGCGAACTGCAAATTAAAAGAGCTTTTTTGTCTAAATATTTAGATGGATCCAATGTTATAAATTTTTAACTGCAATTTGACTAGTTTCCGAAAATGATTGCTGTGATGTTGTATTGCAACCTTATCCTACGCAAAACGGCAGCCCTAGACTAGTTAGTCAGTACAGTGCGACCTGTCAACATGACCCCGCTACTCCAACATTCTCTTAGCACCCAACCACGCCGCGCATCGGCCGGCTTACCTCACCCGCCGTACTACTTGAGCGCTACATTTACGTAGGGTGCTAGTACCAGTCCCAGGCCAGCTTTGTGCGAACTACGTCGCGCATCGGCCGGCTTACCTCACCCCCCTTACTACGTGGCGCTACAATTACGTAGGGTGCTAGTACCAGTCCCAAGCCAGGTCTATACCAGGTCTATGCCAGCTACTTCGCCCATCGGTAGGCTTACCTCACCCGCCTTACTACTTGCGCGCTACAATTACGTAGGTGCTAGTACCAGTCCCAAGCCATGTCTATGCCAGGTCTATACCAGCTACTTCGCCCATCGGCCAGCTTACCTCACCCGCCGTACTACGTGTGCGCTACAATTACGTAGGGTGCTAGTAACATTCCCAAGCCAGGTCTATGCCAGGTCTATACCAGCTACTTCGCCCATCGGTCGGCTTACCTCACCCGCCTTACTACGTGTGCGCTACAATTACGTAGGGTGCTAGTAACATTCCCAAGCCAGGTCTATGCCAGGTCTATACCAGCTACTTCGCCCATCGGTCGGCTTACCTCACCCGCCTTACTACATGTGCGCTACAATTACGAAGGGTGTTAGTACCAGTCCCAAGCCAGGTCTGTGCCACGGCTATACCAGCTACTTCACCCATCGGCCGACTTACCTCACCCGCCTTACTTCTTGTGCGCTACAATTACGTAGGGTGCTAGCACCAGTCCCAAGCCAGGTCTATGCCAGGTCTATACCAGCTACTTCGCCCATCGGCCGGCTTACCTCACCTGCCGTACTACGTGTGCGCTACAATTACGTAGGGTGTTAGTACCAGTCCCAAGCCAAGTCTGTGCCTGCTACTTCGCCCATCGGTCGGCTTACCTCACCCGCCTTACTACATGTGCGCTACAATTACGAAGGGTGTTAGTACCAGTCCCAAGCCAGGTCTGTGCCAGGCTATACCAGCTACTTCACCCATCGGCCGACTTACCTCACCCGCCTTACTACGTGCGCGCTTCAATTACGTAGGGTGCTAGTACCAGTCCCAAGCCAGGTCTGTGCCAGCTACTTCACCGATCGGCCGGCTTACTTCACTCGCCTTACTACGTAGGGTGCTAGTACCAGTCCCAACCCAGCTACTTCGCCCATCGGCCGGCTTACCTCACCCGCCTTACTACGTGTGCGCTACAACTACGTAGTAAATGTCTCATCCCCGTGGGATAACTGTTAACAGTAGTGGGGAAACCGCTGGTCTGGCCGTAATATTAGATACGCCTATCACGATTACTAGCACATCGAAGACTGACATAGATTACCTTTTGTCAGAATCTGAGGGGCCTGGAGTACTTGATATAGACAACAACGAGCGCATCCAGACCATAAGAGAAACAATGTTTTCATAGCAAAAGTTGTTCAGCTTGATGAGTCGCTTAGGTATGCTGGCACATGAAAATTGAGGGTCCGGAGTGCTTGATGTAGCCCACCAAGATCCCACTAAACTAAAGAGATACAGAAATGTATCCATACCAAAAGTGGTTTAGTATGATGAGCCGCTTCTCTGACATGTGGATCAATTTTGTAATACGAGCAAGGATCCAATTACCACGGGGTAACTAGGTAGCAGTGGGTGAAACCGATTATAATTGTCAATTGAGTTTTTGTCATTCAAAATTAAGAAGATAAAGGTATACAATTTTTGTTTGTGATTATAACAAACTGGTTTGGGACTGGTAACCCAACCCTACTATTACGCTTTCGCAACGTAAGCGCTCGCGCACACAACCTCACTCACTCGCCATATGTCAGATCACTGCAATCTAAACCTAACTGTATCACATTGAACTACAGTTCAAAATGAAATGCTAGACTTTGACAGCTAAGCTAACACATATGAATATGCTTTGAGTATAACCAGCCTTATTGAACCATTTTAACACTTTTACTGGGCAAAGTGATCTCTTAGGGTAATTTTATGACCGATATTATCTTCTGCAATCATTATGTAAACGCAAAGTGGACCACTTTACGTTATTCATTGCTTTAACTGCGATATTAACATAAAAAACGCAATCAAGGCAAAACGATCGGAAATCGTAAATGGTTTAATTTTTTAACACTTAACAATAAATCTGCAACCGTTACGAAGTTTACCTAATGGGAATTTTTCTATAAACAAATTGGACGAAAAAAGTCGTAAAAATAATTGCTAGAGCTAAATTAAGATAAATATTAATAATTTATATTAGAAGTTTTTAAATCAAACTTTCTATCCTGCTACATTATTTGGTGTTCTAACAAATTATCATGTTGCGCTGATCCCAACTGATTTGGGATAAGGGCAGGAAGATGATGATTTCTATGAAATAAAATAGTGTATCTACCTTAGGCAAAATGAAACGCGTTATTTTGGTTGAGAATAAAATACCTAGGTACCTATATGTTGATAATTATGTAGGAAGGAAACATTCTCTTTTCACTTTAGGTCCTACTAGGTTAAAGCTTTCGTGGCTGAAAGCGAAAAGCTTTTGACGATCGCACGGATCGCACGGAAATAAAATTGATCAAAGGAGTCTTTGAGCGGTATCAGTATCACACTAGCAGTTTGCAAGCTGTTGCGGAGTATTTGTAACGTTTTCATCGCGTGTTTGTATTGAAAATATCGTGAATCCGCCGCGCGTCCGCAACGAATTCGCTGCACGTCCGCGACGATAACGCTGCGCATCTTCGCTACGCAACCGCTCGCAAAGAGCTAATGTGATAGGGCTCTTTGATATATTTCCTACCAGGAATTTGTAGAGAAAGGTTTCTTTAGCAATTCACATTCTACAATCCACTTTCTTGGATTTCATACAATAATTGCATAGAAGCAGCGAGTGGTTATCTCATCTGTTTTAAATAGGTACTTACGCTCAAATAATTTCACAAAAGAATACAGAAAGCAGGCGTTGTTTGGAAAATAATAAGTAAACAAACTCTTCGCTAAAAATATTTCAAACTGTCATACGGTCTTGTATCACAGCCGCATAGTTTAATGCTTCCTGATAGTCTGTCACAACCAAACTTAAATACAAATCCCTTTTAAAAGATGACGACGAAATCTGATAAATGTTTACCATACGCAGGACTGAGCGGTTTGTCAAACATGCCACCGACTTGTACAACGACACAGAAATACAGAGGCATTTGGGTGTGAGACACCGGGTCCATATTCGAATGCATAACATTATCTGTCCTAACGTACTTTTGCATACCTGTTTTTGGCATACTCATCTTTTCGCATAATCTTAATCAAGCATAACTTTTTTGACATACATTTCTTTGACATACGATCGATACGCATAACGAAGTAAACGCATAAAAGGCAGTAGGAATAAAAGTACAATCGCAATATGACACAATTTTTATCTTATAAAATCTGTAAAAAATGGTTAAACTACGCTGCAATTGCCGCGCCGTGCCGCGCAACGCGGTTTCACCTTATCTAATTGTAGCAAAAATAATAATCTTCACATGGTAGGTAAGTATTTGATTGTGTATTTGACACGATTGGCGATTGACGAGTGCACTGCAAGATGTTGCATTTACAAGGAAAACCGCTGCCCATCCATCTTAAATTTAATCTTTAACTTGCGTTTTGCGACACCCACGGCTAGTATTGGGGTGAGGCTTTTCTAAAATGGCATGGCACGGCAACTAAATACTACAAAAAAAAACTAAAGTTTGAAAAAAATGCGTTATTATTTGCATGTTTGTTGCATGTTTATTATACCCAAATTTATTTTTTGTCAATACTCCACTGAGGAATACGGCAAAGCACCTACCTACATTGTGCCATTCGTGCCCAAGTGTATTTTCTGAATAAGTTTTTACTAATTATCCATTCCATGATTCTTATGAGGTTTTGAGTTTATGACTATAATCGTTATGGTAAACAAAATTATGGATATTTATTGTTATGCCAATATATACATTATGCATTTAAAAAATTATGCCCATTTACAATTATGCGAAATGACAACTATGCCGAAAGTGTTATGCGTAATGCAAATAGGAATAAAAATGTTATGCGTTCGAAGGGGCACCCTGAGACACCAGGGGTCGGCTGACAGCCGATGTGGCGCAGCCGATATGCCTGCCTGCCACGCCTGGGTTCAATTCCCGGTGGGGTCACTCACAAAGTTGATATTTATCACTTAGTGAATTTGTTCCCAGTCTGTTTAAGACATTGCAGGCTGAACCACCTGATTGTCCGCAAGTAAGATGGTTCCGTGCTTCGGATGGGCACGTTAAGCCGTCGGTCCCGGTTGCTGTCTATTATGGCGGTCGTTATACAACCATGTCAGAGGCCTGCTACTTGCAGTAGGCGGTTGAAATACTCTGACACCGGGGTTCGTCAGGTCGTTGAACGACTCGTTGTCCCACACGAAAAAAAACCAGGGGTCGAAGTCTGCTAAATGAAAATTGTTTCAGTTATCATTAAATGATAATAAGGAATTGAAAAAATGTCATGCATCGACTGGGGCTCGAACCCGAGCCGCATGGGTTTAACGCCCCACCGCTTGACTGGTTTGTAATGGGCGGCCCAATTTTTTTTTCATATTTCGACTTATCATTCACGGGAAAAGATGTTCAGTTTCATGAGTACCTTGACCTCCTTTCGGCTTGTTGGGGTATTTGTTACCTGTATCTAGTCCCTACGTGCCTTTTTTACAGAAAAGTTGTTTAGTTTCGCGTACTGATCACGCTGCAACATTTTCGGTACACAATTTCTTACACCCGGTATATGTACAGCAGCAATTAATATCAGCCCACTTAGTCTCTGTCGCGGATTTAAAATATTTTGTAAACATTATTGGCGGTGGAATCTGGTATTCCTCGAAGACATTAGGGTGCCTTTACATTGACGATATTATGGTTTCAATTCGATGTAGCTTTTTTTACATTGAAAGACTTATTCATTTCGTAATGCTTAACCCGGCCAAACTAACTTTGCAGTAAAATAAAGTATCTGCATCCCGATAAACTACTGTTTTTGTAGGTTACAGAAAATATGCTAACATTGGGGTAGCCAACTGAAGTCCTATTGCCAAGTTGTTTTGTTTCGGAACATCTAATTGTCATTTTCACTTTAAAATATTTAATTTCACTATTTACACTATTATGATATTTTAAGAGGTCTGCTTCATCTCATCAGTATCTAATCGTGTAATGTAAAAATGTTGAATGCCATCATCGTATTTACTGGGATGCTCAATCCCAGGAGTAGAAGCACGATATCACAATTTACATAACAGCAATCAATTTAAATCAACTTACTTATAAAATGTTTATACAGGATGGACCATACAATGACGTCAAAATAAAAAAAAGTCGTCTAATACTGAGCGGTATCCGAATCACCCCCATGCATGTTCCGAGATTTTTTGTAGTTTCCGAGTACCTACTTTGGCTGGCTGTATTTTTGTCTTGTTTTTACTTCAGTATTTTTAGGTTTTGATCAGTTGTTTTTGTAGCATAATATACAGTACAACTTTAAAAGTCGAATAACTCGAGAACTCCAAAAAATCGCGGCAAATTATGAGGGTGATTTGGATACCTCTCAGTACGAAGTTTTTGTTTTTCTGACATCACTGTATGGTCTGGTCCACCCTGTAAAATTCCATTAGGGTGACACGTTCTGTTTCTGTATTTTATCAACAGCTAACTAATAACGTGTACATTAAAAACAAAAAACAAGCTAAAGCTCCTATTGCTACTTGCAACCAAATCATGCTATAGTGCTGCCATCTAGATGTACCTACAATGTAATGTTTCGTGCTGAAAATCATAAGTGAGGCCACGAAATAGTAGTTTGTACAACAATTATTGTTACACTACAAAGTTTAATGAAACTGTCAACTTCACACGTGCTATTTGAAAAGTTAAACAACAGCTATATGAGAGTCAAGAGACGCATGCTAAGTACTTCAAGTACATACAAACATGATGTTAAAATAGCATTCTGAAAAATTATAAGGTGAACCAATTGGAACACCAAGATTCTAAATAAAAAATTACCTATGCCTAACAAGGGAAGTATTTGAGAATTTGGTATTCAATAATGCAAACGATTTACTTTCTGAATGTAAAACGCCGAAATCAAATTAAAGGAAAGTTTCAAACAAACAAATTAACACAACGTCATAACCTCAAAGAATTGAGGATATTGTACGACCGCTTCGTCGAGTTTATAGTTCATACTCTGTTCATATCTTCTTATTATCTACTTGGAAACTGAAGATTTTGTAAAAACTTTGTAAGAATAAGGATGGCGGGGATGTTTTCTAGAAGAAGTAGGTTACGTAAGCAGAACGTAAATACTTAGTAGGTATCTATGGGTTTATTTGTTAATATTATTTTAAGATATTTTTGACAAGTTTTTTGATAGATTATCTGCGAAAAGTCGCCGATGATATTTAATTTTACTTGCGTCGAACATATTATATTGATGATGCAAATAATTCGAAAGTTAAGTTAGGTAAATATGTAACTGTAGTCTGCCAGTTTCGCTTTACCGATTTTGATGTAACTGATGCGAATGTTGCTTTCCTCAAATCAAAAGATTGTTTTTTCTTGAAGCCTTTTCTTACATCACAATATTATTATGGACATTACCATACCACAAGACATGACGTGATATTAAAAATAGGCGCCGAAAAAAGGAATATGAGCAGAAGTTTGTGTAATATTATAATGCGTTTACCAGGAAGGAAACGAATCTATATAGGTATGTCACCAAATGTTACTATGTCCATATCAGGTTCCTCTCTTTGATATTAAATGCTACTTTAGAAAAGATAGAATAACATAAAATAAACCAAGACAAGTCAAAGAAAATGAGTTGAAACAAAAATAAATTACTTTTATTATGTTCGAAAGTTTCCGGACTGGTCACGCGTCAAAGAGTGAATAAGGGTTCCGAATATTTTCAAAATTGCAATTCAATTATGTGGGGTACGTACAGTTCATGTTATTTCTAGGAAAGGCTTGTTTCCAGGAGCAAAAGAGGATGTCTCAAGGCTATTTATTAAGGTGCTGCATCGAAGCCGCCAGCACCGTTTTAGCCACGCCCCCAGGGGGTGCTCCCTTTGCGGGGGTCAAGATGTCAAAACTTTTCTTTCCAAGTAAATTCACAATAATTAGCCATCTGTTGATAAATTGTGGAACAAAGTAGTGCAATGCCACCTAGGGGAAAAGCTTTGAACAAATACACTTCTAAAACAGGTGAAAGTAAATATACCCGAACACCCGCAAGGCAACGCACTCACCGTACGCGCCGAATAATGCGGATGGCTTAGCACACTTAGCAGCAAGCACAGCTGCATCGAATCGAATCGGTGTTGCCAAGAAAGTACTTTCCTCCCAGTTTAATGGATAATTTTGCCATGTATGTGTTCTTTTCGGAAATTTGTTGCATGCGGCAGGCAACAATAGGTGGAAATATTTTTGCCCACTAGTTCTACGGTGGAACAAAACTTGTAAGCATATCATAGGTGCCACTAGTTCAACGTTTTAAAAATATTATTGTTCAAGGAAGTAGAATGTGCAGAAAGGCAAAAGGACAAAACGTCAAAGTAGCAGAATGTCAAATTGCTAGAATGTAAACGTGATAAAATGTAAAGAAGAAGCAGAAAACATTTTGTCTAAATGTGTAAATGTTAAGGTAACACAATGTCAAGTAATTGAATTTTACTATTGTTCATGTAGTTATTGTAATGGCTTCAAAGTAAAAATTGTTCAGCATGACGAGGTGTTTTTGCTGGCAAATTGTAACGAGGATATAGAGTATAATCTGCTAAACAAGTTCGATTGACTGATGAACTGGTGTATACGATTTGTATTTGGCCTTCGCAAGTATGACCATGTGTCACAATACCGCTCGCAGTTAAAGTGGCTTCCGATTCGTGAGCGTAGGAACGTGCGTATGCTCTGTGTTTTGTATACGGTTCTAAATGATCCCAGCGCGCCACCGTATCTGAGTGACTTTTTTCAGTTTCTTTGCGATTCGCATGAACGCCAAACACGATCATCGGGAAACCTCTTGTTAGCACCGAGACGCCATAATACGGGATTTCTAAACAAATCGTTTGCTTCTCAAGCAGTTCGACTGTGGAATTTACTTCCTCTGGATATAAGAAAAGCTCCAAGTCAGCCAGTGTTCAAGGCCAGATTGCGTGAACACTTTTTAAAATTACTTGAAATAAAGTCATCTCGTGTGTAATTTAGGAACATTTTTCACTATGTTTCATCGGTTGGTTTTTATAAACTTTTAATAATGACCTTGATAAGGTATATATATATATATATTGTATGTATTAGTGTATATAATTATATATATATAATGAACCGTTCACGGTAAATGTAGCTCCAGTGTGAAGTTAGAACTAATGTTGATCCACCTTTTTGGCGTGTATACTCGGCTCCGCACGGCGCGAACTGATATACTTTGATCCGGCCTTCCTGCGCGTGTGACGTCAGTGGATCTGCACTGACACGATTTCAACATACTCGTCAGTAATTTGACCGTCATTGGTTGATCCATTAACGGTGAAAAAAATCATACTGAAAAGGATTTTTTAGATCCAGAGTATATTAAATTTATATGCCACATTTGCTTAGACTAAGTAAATCCGGAGCCAAACTTGACGAGTACGTACTCGAGCACAAAGCGGCAACGTCGCTTTCTTTGTGTGACAAAGAACACAGCAAGCTATTTCGTAAGAGTAACAAGGTAAGAAAGATAGCTGTCACGAACCAAACATCCATTCTTCCAAACTTAATATTGTGCATTGGCACATAGACATCGAAAGTTTGAAGTACCTCAAGTAGACCAGGTGTACCCACACGAGCCCTGCTAAACTATAGGAGATACCGATATGACTCCAAGGTAAAAGTTTTTCAGCTTGAGGAGACGCTTATGCTGGTGAATAAATATTTTATGTTTGAAGTACCTGAAGTAGACCACCAGTTGCACCAACAGGAGCTCTGCTAAACTATAGGAGAAACCGATATTATGACTCTAAAGCAAAAGCTGTTCAGCTTTATGAGACACTTTTGCTGCCTAAAAGACATCGAAAGTTTAAAGTATCTGATGTAGACCACCAGGTGCACCAACAGAAGCCCTACTAAACTAAAGGAGATACAGATATGACTCCAAAGCAAAAGTTGTTCAGCTTGATGGGCACTTCTGCTAGCCAATAGACATCGAAAGTTTAGAGTACCTGATGTAGACCATCAGGCGCACCAACCTATAGCCCTTCTAAACTATAGGAGATACCGGTATGACTCCAAGTAAAAAGTTGTTCATCTTGATGAGATGCTTCTGCTGGCGAATAGACATTGAAGGTTTGAAGTACCTGATGTAGACCACCAGGTACACCAACAGGAACCCTACTTAACTATAGGAGACACAGATATGGATCCAAAGTAAAACCTGTTCAGCTTTTAAGAACGCATCTGCTGGCCAATAAACATCGAAGGTTTGAAGTACATACTTGATGTAGACCACCAGGTGCATCAACAGGAGCCCTGCTTAACTATAGGAGATACAAATACGACTACAAAGCATAACATGTTAAGCTTTTTGGGACGCTTCTGCTGGTCTAGGTCTAGTCTAGTTATCAAAGATGGATTCTACTCTGATGTAGACCATCAGGTACTCCAACAGGAGCCCTGCTGAACTATAGGAGATATGAATCTAAAGCAAAACTTGTTCAGCTTGATGAGACGCATTTGCTGTCTAATAGACATCGAAGGTTGGAAGTCCCTGATGTAGACCACCAGGTGCACCAACAGGAGCCCTGCTAAACTATAGGAGATACTGATATGACTCCAAGGTAAAAGTTGTTCAGCTTGATAGGACGCTTCTGCTGGCGAATAGACATCGAAGGTTTGAAGTACCTGAAGAAGGCAACGAGGTGCACTAACAGGAGCCCTGCTAAACTATAGGAGATACAGTTATGACTCAGAGGTAAAAGTTGTTCAGCTTGGTGAGATGCTACTGCTGGCTAAAAGACATCGAAGGTTTAGAGTGCCTGATGTAGACCACCAGGTGCACCAACAGGAGCCCTGCTAAACTATACAAGATAAAAATATGACTCCTCCTTCGTCTTTCCCGAGTGCCTCCTCATTCTTAAGCTGTATGAGAGCCGCCCCGATTTCATCTATATCTACGTCCGGGAGATTGTCTGTAAAGTGGCGGGAGAGAGGAGCTCTAGGGTCTGGGATCGCTTCAGGTGGCTGATTTGCGCATGCGAGGCATACAGATTTCCATTGGAGTCCTTAATTTCAGCGAGAATCTCTGGAACCCATTCGAGGTAGTTGTCGGCTTTGTCAGATGACTCCTTCCCAGTGTCTTGGTAAAAACTTTTGACCCTCGGGGTTTCTCAATGACCTCCTTTACGAGTTGAGTATAGCATCGGAGGTCGCGTCTTACCATACTTCGGATCTTTTTGTTAAGTGACTGGGGATCTGGCAATGCAATGCAATCTCTCTGGTGTTTCCCGTCTAATTCGTTTCAGTACCTCGCTTGAAAGTTTGCTTGACTTATTATCTGTTCGCCTTATACGACAGTGCTTCGTCCCTTCTTCACGAACAACCTATGCTCTTTAGGTCCTCGTCACTGTTTGTCGGGGTTTCCAAGCTTCGGCCGCGGCTGGTTACCACCCTCCTAACTAAGACATGGCGCCAAGCGGTACCACCGTGTTCCGACATACAGTTAGGAGTAGCCAGAATGGAGGTTGGGTCTGTGCAGTAGTACAGCGGCTGTAGCAGTTCGAGGCGGCTGATTGTTGCGGCATCGAGTGGCTGGTTCTGGAGGCTAGCGAGATCCGAAGCATGGTGCACCGCTGGCCGACCGTGGGAAGTTGGGGGCCCAAGTAACGGGAAAGCCACCCGTGAAAGGCTGCCCCGTCACCCAACAAAAAATCCCGGGATGCTCCACCTTGCCGGTTGGCGACCATATGGGAGGACTAGGTGGCATCCCCGGGGGGGTTCAGGCGTCCCCGCAGTCTCCAACCCAGCTATCTTTGTGTGCCATCGCAATCAGACCGTTCTCCAGGCTAAACGCCAACTGCCTTCCTTCTGCCAATTCACTTTTCCCCACTTCACATATTGGAAACAACGGTTGCACGTCCACCCACTTAAAGTGCACCTCACAAACATCCGAGAGACAACTAAATTATTTGAGCGACTTAGTGATGCTGCTGATGAGGTTCTGCAGAGGTACCCTTCGGCGCAGCTAGTTATCCTGGGGGACTTTAATGCCCACCACTAGGAGTGGCTGTTCCCATACCAGGAGACCGAGCATGCTGGGCGAGAGGCGCGCAAATTGGCACTGTCGCTAAATCTCTCCCAGCTTGTAAGCTGTGCGACAAGGGTTCCCGATGTGAAGTCTCAGACAGCCAACTGCTTGGACCTTCTGCTGACGACTGATCCAGACCGATGCTCAGTGTCGGTTGTAGCACCTCTGGGCACATACGACCATTGTCTGGTGAAATCTGTATCCGTGTACTCACCACCCGATAAGGGCCCTCGTGGTATGAGACAGGTGTGGCGATACAAGTCAGCAGAATGGGACGAAATGCGTCATTTCTTTGCGTCGTATCCATGGCAGACCTGATTCTCTTCAGGAGAATCGTCGCGCTGCGCAGATGCCATAACAGAAGTCCTGCGTCAGGGTATGGAGCATTTCATACCGTACTTTGATGTTTCTTCTGGTAGCAAAGCTCGCCCATGGTTCAATGCTGAATGTAACCGCGCTGAAGCGCTAAAACAGACGGCTTACCAAGCCTGGGCTGACGCTCGAGCGCGCAAAGCTCCGAATACTCGGAATTTGAAGAAAACCTACAATAAGGCCTCCAAGTCATGCAAAAAGGAATTACGCAGAACACTTTTCAAGCACATCGGTACTATAGGCGCCAAATTTGCTTCCCATCCCGCTGGCAGTAAGACATTCTAGTCTCTGGCAAAGGCAGTTGAGACCAATTTCTGCCAGCCTTCTTTGCCGCTATGCAGAAACCTGATGGGCCGCTTGCTCACACTGCGGAAGAGAAAGCGAACCTGTTTGCTTCCTTTTTTGCGTAAAACTCGCGTCTGGATACCGCAGGTAAAACGCCACCAACGTTACCTCAAGTCTGCTGCAACAATAAAGCCGTCTGCATTCGCCAAAAAGAGGTATTTAAAATCCTGCGAAAACTAGACGTAAATAAAGCGAGCGGCCTTGATGGTATCCGTGCAATTGTTCTGCGTAACTGTGCGCCTGAGTTGTCTCCGATATTGACACGTCTGTTCCGCCTCTCACTGGAGACTGGGGTAGTTGCCCAATCGTGGAAGCTTGCAAACGTGCAACCTGTGCCCAAAAAAGGCAGCCGTGCTGATCCTGCCAATTATAGACCCATATCAGTCACCTCTATACTCTGCAAGACTATAGAGCGTGTACTAAACAATCGGCTCCTAGCTTACCTCCAAAGCAATGATCTCCTTAACGACCGTCAATACGGCTTCCGCCGCGGGCGGTCGACAGGGGACCTCCTCGTGCATGTCACCCACTCATGGTGCGAAGCTATCGAGAGGCACGGCGAAGCCCTCGCCGTATCTCTGGATGTCTATATTTGACAGGGTCTGGCACGCAAGTCTTATTAACAAGCTTCCCGCCTACGGTCTACCTGCTAGACTCTGCAACTGGATCGCAGATTTCTTGAGTGGACGGTCAATACGAGTGGTCCTAGAAGGACGCTCTTTAGATGAACAGGCTATTGATGCTGGCGCCCCTCAAGGGTTTGTACTTTCCTCAACCCTATTCCAGCTGCACATCAACGATATGCTCACGCCCGACACCTTTGGGTATGCAGATGACAGCACGGTTGTTGATAGGTACCTGTCCAGTGCAAAGGCCAGCAATGAATCTACTCAGTCTTGTCGAGAGGCCCTAGTGAGTCGCCTAAACTTGAATCTTGAAGCAATATCCGAATGGGGTGATGCAAATCTTGTCAAGTTTAATGCATCTAAAACACAGGCATGTCTTTTCTCCACTAAACGGAGTCCCTTCGACCTGTCTCCGACTTTCCGGGGTGTATCCCTACCGATTTCCGACCATCTTGAGCTTCTTGGCATGAATCTTTCATCTGACCTGAACTTTGGACAATATATTGAGTCTTCGGCCACGACTGCAGCAAAAAGACTCGGAATTCTCTCGAAGGTCAGGCGATACTTTACACCACTGCCGTGTCAAAACATTAGACTGTAACTTCAAATTTCAAGTTTTGAGAACGGACACAAAAACATATTTTTTGGTTTTTGTATGGTTTTTATATGATTTTCGAAGATATTGGAAATAAAATAAAATTATAGAGATTTTACGTGTCAAGATCTTTATAGCCATTAAAAAAATTATACTAAAATCATAAGACATACAGAGATACTTAAATAAAACTGTTTTGTCTTAACAACAGCTGGAAAAATCTTTGCGGTTTGACACGACAAAACACTGTATTGTACATTGCAGTGTATTTATTGACTTGACTTGACCCAACTGCGGTTGTATTTGTGGTAATGAAACTCTGGTTCAAACTGTGTTCTGACCTGTACACAAGTTGTACATTATAAGATCTTTTTCTGATTGTTCTCATAAAATAAAGGTCTCATCAAAACCTACAACTTTCCCAAACAAAATGATTCTAGCATGAATAATTACCGAGATAAACGAGTTTTTAGTTTGACAGCTGTCACATAAAATGAACATCTCAACAAGGCCTACAACTTTCCCACACAATCTGATAGTCTAGCTTGAATGATTACCGAGACAAACGAATTTTAGTTTGACAGCTGTCACATAAAATAAAGGTCTTATCAAGGTCTACAACTTTCCCGAACAAACTGATAGTCTAGCTTGAATGATTGCCGAGACAAACGAGTTTGACAGGTGTCACATAAAGTAAAGGTCTCATCAAGACCTACAACTTTCTAGAACAAACTGATAGTCTAGCATGAATGATTGTCGAGATAAACGAGTTTGACAGCTGTCAAATAAAGTAAAGGTCTCATCAAGACCTACAACTTTCTAGAACAAACTGATAGTCTAGCATGAATGATTGCCGAGATAAACGAGTTTGACAGCTGTCACATAAAGTAAAGGTCTCATCAAGACCTACAACTTTCTAGAACAAACTGAAAGTCTAGCATGAATGATTGCCGCGATAAACGAGTTTGACAGCTGTCACATTAAGTAAAGGTCTCATCAAGGCCTACAACTTTCCCAAAGAAACTGATTGTCTAGCATGAATAATTGCCGAGATAAACGAGTTTTAGTTTGACACCTGTCACATAAAATAAAGGTCTTATCAAGGTCTACAACTTTCCCGAACAAATTGATAGTCTAGCTTGAATGATTGCCGAGATAAACGAGTTTGACAACTGACACATAAAGTAAAGGTCTCATCAAGGCCTACAACTTTCCCAAACAAACTGATTTTCTTGCGTGAATGATTGCCGAGATAAACTAGTTTTTAGTTTGACAGCTGTCACATAAAATAAAGGTCTCATCAAGGCCTACAACTACAACCGAATATATGCCGAGATAAACGAATTTTTAGTTTGACAGCTGTCACATAAAATAAAGGTCTCATCAAGGCCTACAACTTTCCTAAACAAACTGATTGTCTAGCTCAAGGGTCTAGCTATACAGGATGTAAAAAAATCAACTGCAAATATTTTAAGGGGTGAATCAGCCCATGAAACTGAACAGCTTTCCCCAAGGAACATGTCGAAATGTGAAAAAAAATTGGGCCTCCCATACAAATAAAATCGGCCGGCTGGTACATTTTGTATGGGAGACCCATTTTTTTCAAATTTCGACCTATGTTCCTTGGGGAAAGTTGTTCAGTTTCATGGGCTGATTCATCCCTTAAAATATTTGCAGTTGATTTTTTTACACCTGATATAACTAAACACTTAGGAGAGAGCGTGATATCCTCCGCGGCGCGTGCGCGAGTTAGTCAAATCAAAACACTGTAACGGCGAGTATAGTCGCAATTATAGACCTTGACTTTATAGACATAGAGTGTGAAATTAGTTTTGCGGCTAGCGCGTGGCTTTGTCAAATCAAATCACTGCAACGGCGAGTACAGTGTTACGCAATTATAAACTTTAAGTTTTTGGACATACAGTGTTTTTTCCATACTAATATCTTGATAACTATAGTATTTAACATAAAACAATGTTCTAGGGGAACATGTAGGAGGGGAGGAGATAGCGAATTGGCTTTATAGAAACAAAACACTGTATTGGACTTTACAGTATGTTGTTTTGACACGGCAGACCAGTTCAGCTTTTACAACTATACCAAGCTCAAGTCCGTTCCTGCATGGAGAATTGCTGTCACCTTTGGGAAGGATCTGCCAAATACCTGCTGGCAGACCCGATTGAAAAGCGCGCCAAGAAACTCATCGCTGATAGGGCACTTATTGACGCAAAGTTGCAGAGTCTCGAACACCGTCGCAAAGTAGCTTGCTTGTCGGTATTCTACAGGATACATTTCGGGGAGTGTGCACAGTCTCTCCATGACCTGATACCTCCGTCACCATTCCATCTCCGGTGCACGAGACGCCGGTTGGGATTCCACCCTTATATCGTAGACATCCCGTAAATTCACAAAAAGCGCTTCGCTTCTACATTTTTAATGCGAACTGCTAAAGAGTGGAACTCCCTGCCTGCGGAACTGTTTCCGGAACGTTATAACCTGGGCCTTTTCAAGGCGAGAGTGAATAGGCATTATCTGCGCTATCATCGGAGCGCACGCGTAACGTGAGGCGCGCGGCAACCAACTGATTTCTCCCCTCGCGGGGGCCGCCGCATGTACTTACAACTCTATACCTACGCCGCGTAGTGCACCAAGCTTGTGTCTCCTAAGGAAGTTGAATAGCATTTGGCCCCTCTGGTTTCTGCTCCCGTAGCCATGTGAACCCTAGCTTGATTCGCCGTGCTCCTGTTACATTTTAGCGTTAAAGTCCCCCATGACAACAGTGAAGTGGATCTTTGTGGTTTGGTGTATGGCCTTCGATACGTCGTCGTATAGGGTCTTCGTCTGAGCTGCTCGAAGTCGGCGCATAATGTCTGTTGAGAGAGTACCTCCCGGTCAACTTCAGTACAAAGTACGCTACCCTGTTCGAGACGCTGCAGATCTCCCTTCAAGTTGTCACAGAGAGCCTAATTGACGAGGAAACCTACTCCACTCTGGGACCGTGCGCTCCCTTCCCTGAAGTAAAATAGGTGACCTGATTTTAGGGTTCCGGTTATCATGTCTTCACCCTCTCTTCGGCATTCTGACATCCCCAGAAAATGCCACAGTATCTTATCTAATTCTACCCCAAGGATATGGAGGCTGTCGCTTTTGACCATCGCCTTTTTTCTTCGCTCTTGGCCGTCACCCTTCGCCGTTGCCTTTCGCCCTTTGCCATCGCTCTTTGACGTTGCCCTTCGCCGTCGCTCTTTACCGTGGGCCTTTGACGTCGTCCTTTACCCTTGCTCTTCGTCGTCGCCGTTCGCCTTTCGCTGTTGCTGTTCGCCGTCGCCCTTCGCAATTTTTCTTTGCTGTCGCCCTTCGCACCTAGCGAGTGCCTCGCGACATTTTTTTTACATCCTGTATACTGATTCCCAGCTAATACGAGCGCTTTCACCCGAATTAGTTGGAAGATACTTTTTTCGCTCTTGTCTTCTTCGAGGACCGCCGGCAAGTCAGGGCACCAGGTGGGACCCTGTTCAGGGAGGCCCAGTGAGCGACTTCCAGCCAGGCGGTGATGATGTTGACCGGGGAAGGCAACGAGCTTGACCCAAAAGAATTCGGGCCCGATCGACCGCCGATTATCATATCAGGTAGTACAAATCCGGTAGTGGCCATAATTACAAAGTGTGCGTACAACGCCATCAACCAGCGGCGGAAGTAAAGTCCATTAAGAGTCAAATCAGGTGGTACCCTCGTCAAGCTCCTCCAAACCGGTGGTCGCGCGTGGTAAGGTACCTGATCCCGAAGATGCAGAAAATCTGATGCGTCAGCACCCGCGAACATGTAAGTCAAGTGCTGGAAGATAAATTCTACGTTTGTGCGGCTTAATGTACGAAATGGCAACGTCGCGGCTGATTTCAGCCAATCCAATCATTACTGTGCTCTGATTGGCTCATTCAAATCGGATCAACATTTTCCAAAACTACTGCAGGGTGGATTCGTATATCGGATCAACATTTCCATAGACTTTATTTTAGTCCCCTTTTAGTCCTCTGAGTGCAGATGTTGATCCGATCGGAGCCACATTAGTTACCAGACATGCACATTGGATCAACTTAAGACGTCGGATCAACATGTGTTTTCGGATCAACAAATAACTCGCGTGAAGTCGCGTCTGATCAACATTTACCGTGAAGGGATCTCTATTGTATGTATTAGTGTGTATTTGAGGTTATGTATATATAATATTATAAACATTATATTATAACTTCCGTTTTTGTTGTTTGTTTAAATGTATGATTTTTGATTTGTAGTTATTCTGTAAAGCTTTTATTGCACCTGCCCTGTTTTTTCCACATGCCCTAAGGTAGACTGGGAGATAACGCCTTTGGCGTTAAGTCCGCCATTGTACAGATGTGCATAAAGTTTAATAAATAAATAAATAAATAAATATAATCCGTTCCACTAAAGAAGGGGAATATAAATGGCGGCACTTGACAGCTGACAGCGCTGCTACAGTCAGCATACAAGGTTTAGTTTATACATCCGTGTTTTCTTTTTCGTTTTATTTCCTTATATAGCATTAGATTCTTCATGAAATGGATCCAAAATATCAACCAAACCCCGATTACAGTGTTTACACTCAACTATTACATGCGGAAAGTTATAATTTCAAGTTAAACTTGTATATAATTTTGTGCATCGACAACGTCATAGTCATCATCATTATAGTCTATGATCAGCACTGGCTGGGGAATCCGTTCGATTCGGCGCGTGCGGTTCGGAAATATTTTCGAGGTTCCATAGATTTTCATACAAAGCATCCAAAATTCGGTGAGTGCGTTTCGGGTGTGCGGGTATAAGTAGGTACTTTTAACTATAAACAGCTTTGCAAATCTGAATTCATGTAACAAAAAGTGAGAATTGAGATGGAATGGAGTCGATATTTTCTTTTACTTGTAACATTAAATTTTGCTAGTGAACAATACTAAAAACCTAGAACTTGCGTTTAAAATTATCTGAATGATGTTATGGAACGGAGTAGATTTTTTTTATTGTAAAAAGATATTTCGCTAGTGATCAACACTCAAAACCTACACTAAATTTCAGTAGGTGTAGGTTTTTGTCGTATAGTTTTTAAAATGAGTTAAAATTCACTGAAATAAATTTACTTGCATACGTTTATTAGTTCCTATATATATTTTTAAATAGGCTAGCAACGCTCGACCGGGCTCGCATGTGTGACGTCACTAGACATAAATCAATGAGAAATATATGAACTGGAAATAGATGAACTGGAAAATGACCCTGCTGAAGCGGATCCACCAATAATCAACCCTAATGAAAATCAAGTCACAATGCCTAAGAACAATGAGCAGAATAGATCCTCAAAGCCACCCCCTATCATACTCTATGGCATAGAAGACCTACAAAAACTTTCTGAGCTAATTGAAGAAGTAGTAAATAAAGAAAATTACACCTATAAGGTAGTATCTAAAAACCAATTAATAATAACAGCTACAGATGTTGAGAATTACAAAAAAATGATTGATATTGTGCGCGCTAAAGGCCTTATCGGACATACCTTCACGAAAAAAGATGAAAAATGTACCAGGATAGTCATAAAACACTTACACTACAGTACTCCTTTGGAGGAAATTACCAAGGTAATAGAAGAATCAGGAAACAAAGTCAAAGGTGAAATTGTCACAGCACGTAAAAAAGGGACAAAGGAACCGTTAAATACCTTTTGTCAATGTCTTGCCGCACGAGAATAACAAAAATCTTAAAGATATCCAATACATCTACCATCAAAAGGTGAAAATAGAAGATCCTAGAAAACAAAAAGGTATTGTCCAATGTATGAGATGCCAGCAATACGGGCATAGCAAAAATAACTGTATGAGACCGTACCGCTGCGTAAAGTGTGCTGGACCACATAAAACCACAGAATGCACAAAAGATAAAAACACTCCAGCCATATGTGCACTCTGCTCTGGAAGTCACCCTGCCAACTACAAAGGTTGTAAAATCTACAAGGAGATATTAGAGAGAAAATATCAAACCTGCAGAAAAATAGGCAGAACCCAGTAGAACCACAGAAGCCAGTAGAGTCCCAGCAAGTAGAAACAATTACAATTCTAGAAGAATCAAACACAGGCAAGCAGGTGAAACAAATATCAAACCAAACATTAAGGAATGTTAACAGACACTTCAATGATGTAGTAAAGAGTGCTCCGTCTAAACATCTTGACCAAACACAAGCCTTACAACATAAGCAAGCTGATGTAAATGAACAAACACCACTGCCACAGGCAAACCAACACATCCCTTACCAGCAGAACATACCACCACAATCACGCCAGTATGTACCAACTCAACAGAATGTTCCTCCCAACTAAACCAATGTGTTCCAAACCAACAGAACCCACAACCATCAGAAAATAGACTGGAAAGAATTCTAATCAAACAATCTGAAAAGATAGACCAACTATTATCACTAATGAGTAACATTATGAATCTTCTCAATGCACTTGTACTTAAACTGTAATCAATGGCTTGCCTTCGCAATGCCACCTGGAATCTCAATGGTATAACCACCAAGACAGATGAGGTAGAATTACTCCTCAAAGAACACAAATTAGATATTTTATTAGCCTCCGAAACGCACCTTAATAGTAAGAAGACTTGTAAAATTAATGGATATTCTGTGTATAACACTGATCATCCAAATGGGACATCCCAAGGTGGAGCTGCAGTTATTATTAAAACACTCTACGTCACCACCTACATAGTGAATACAGAAAAGTTAACATTCAGGCAACAACAGTGACAATAGAAGATAGATCAGGATACATAAATGTGAGCGCAGTCTACTGTCCCCCGGGCAGAAGCATCAAGGAAGAAATGTTTAAGGACTATTTCAACACTCTTGGTACGAGATATATTACCGGAGGAGACTGGAACAGTAAACATACATCATGGGGCCCACGCCTAACCACAACTAGAGGACGTGAGCTCAAAAAGTGTACTGAAAGCCTCAGACTTCAAACATTATCAACGGGAGAACCTACATATTGGCCAAAAGACAGAAATAGAATACCGGACTGCTTAGATTTCTTTATCTTCAAAGGATTATCACACATGTTCTTTGATGTAGCACCATGCTATGATACCTCATCAGACCATAGCCCTGTAATTGGAAGTTTTAGTTTGACAGTGATACAAAATGAGCGACAGGCAACTCTTTACAACTACAAGACAGACTGGAACGCATTCTCCGAATATCTGGAAACAGAAATAGATCTACATATTCAACTTAAAACCAGCACTGACATTGATGACGCTACATTCTACATAACAAACAAAATTCAGGAAGCTGCTTGGCGTTCAACTCCAGAATTAAAGCCAAAGAAAGAAAATTATAACATCCCTCTCATGATACGTCAGCAACTAGAAGAGAAACGTCGACTACGAAGACAGTGGCAACTAAGCAGATTAACAGAAGACAAAAGAGCTTTTAATGCAGCAGCTAGGAAACTAAACATAATCATAAAAGAAAGCAATGATGAAACATTTCACCAAAAGATTAGCTCACTGAGTACAACAAAGAAGGACAACTACTCTCTGTGGAAAAAACTAAACAATTCAAGAAACCTCAACAACATGTCCCGCCAATTCGAACACCATCAGGAGACTGGGCGAGATCTCCCTGTGACAAAGCTGAACTTTTTGCCCAACACCTTAGCAAAACGTTCACTCCAAACGAGTCAGATATGGTGAACTTTGAGGAGGAAATTGAAAAAGTGATAAATAGTGATCAGCAAATGTCACCTCCGATAAAACCAGTTAGTCCCAAAGAAATACTCAGAGAAATAAGAAAACTTGAAAATAAAAAAGCTCCTGGTTTTGACTTAATATCTGCAGAAGTTCTTAAACGCCTCCCGAGAAAATGTATAGTATTTATCACTATCTTATATAACGCAATCCTAAGAGTACATCACTATCCCAAACTGTGGAAGGTATCACAGATTTGTATGGTGCCAAAACCTGGGAAACCACCAACGGAGCCAACTTCATACAGGCCAATAAGTCTTCTTCCGACATTGTCAAAGTTGTTTGAGAAGGTGTTTTTAAACAGGTTAAGACCAGTTTTGAAGAAAACCACATTATCCCCGATCATCAGTTTGGGTTTCGACCACAACACTCAACTATAGAGCAGGTCCACAGGATAGTGCACCAGATTCGTCAAACCTTTGAGAAAAGGAGTATTGTTCTGCGGCGTTCCTCGATGTCCAACAGGCCTTTGATAGGGTGTGGCACAAAGGACTTCTCTATAAGCTGAAAACACAATTACCAAACCCTTTCTTCATGGTATTAAAATCGTACTTACTAGATCGAAAGTTTCAAGTAAAGTTCCAGGAAGAGTACTCAAACCTCTATGATATCCAAGCATCCGTACCTCAGGGATCAGTTTTAGGTCCAGTATTATACTCCATATATACTGCTGACCTACCTAATACAGCAGAAGTAGAAACTGCTACCTATGCAGATGACACTGCGTGCTTAGCCAGCGATGAGAACCCCAAACTAGCATCAGAAAAACTACAAATACAACTAAACAAAATAGACGATTGGCTCACGAAATGGAGGATCAAATCCAGTGCAACAAAATCGGTCCAAATTACTTTCACACTGCGTAAAGGTGACTGTCCACCTGTCACTATGAGTGGTGAACCTCTACCGACAGATACCAGTGTCAGGTATCTGGGACTACACTGGACAGAAGACTAACATGGGCAAAACATATTAAAACTAAAAAAGACGAAGCAAATCGCACATATCAAAGCTTCTACTGGCTCATTGGACGGAAGTCACCCTTATCTCTAGAGAACAAACTACTAGTGTACAAATCTGTTATAAAACCAATATGGACTTATGGACTAGAACTATGGGGTACAGCTAGTAACTCAAACCTGGAAATACTCCAGCGATTCCAAAACAATGTACTTCGGGCTATTACCAATGCACCATGGTTCACAAGAAACAAGGAACTACATGAATATACAGAAATGAACACAGTAAAAGAAGAAATAAACAACGTCTGCACAAGATACAAAACTAGACTGGAAATCCACACCAACCCACTAGCTAGTAACCTGCTTTTGACAGACAATGGGACGAGATTGAAGAGATGGAATGTCCTACAACTTGATCAAAGAGACTAGACTCTGCAATATAATGGATGGGCATGATGATCAATGGATCATCACCCATAAAAATTGACTCTAAATACCCACCAACTCATCTGATAAAGACTGATAAGTCGAGGGCAGATATCAAAAGGAAGAAAAAAAAAAAAAAAAAAAAAAATCAATGAGACGGAGACCTACGCAACGATGTCAGATGTCTACGCCACAACGTCATAAACGCCTAGGCAATCATATCAGAGGACTAGGCATTAATGTCCGAGTTATAAAAAATATATATTTTAAAGTAGTCTTATTGAAAAGATACCGACTGGCATAGCCATTTTTAGGGTTTTGTAGGGTTTTTACTCATCATCTGCCTGCCCTTATTTATCCCAATTTATTTGGGGTCGCCGCAACATGTCTTTCTCTTCCATTCATCAGTCGTCAAATCTTCGTTTACACCTTTTTGATTCATATCATCTTTTACACAATCCATCCAAACTTTTTTAGGCCTTCCTCTCCTTCTGCGTCCATCCACATACATATTCATATTCATTATCATTACTATACTAATATTCATTACCTTTTTCGTCACATGATTTCCATCCCTCCTCGCGGCTAGCTCTCAACTTTTCTGTCACAGGTGCAACTTTTAAACTTCCTCTAATATACTCATTCCTTATTTTATCCATTCTTGTCACACCACACATCCATCTCAACATTCTCATTTCAGATACATGTAATCGTCTTTCATCCGTCACTTTTGTAGGCCAAGACTCAGATCCATACATGGCGACAGGTCTGACCACCGTCTTGTAAATCTTGCCCTTCAGTTTGAGGGGCATTCGGGGGTCACACACTGTGCCCGTGACCTGTCGCCATTTCATCCATCCTGCATTTATTCTGCGCTTGATAGTCCGGTCTATCTCACCATCGCCTTGCAAAAGTGAACCGAGGTACCTGAAGTCGGAGCAGACTGGTAAGGTAACGCCATTTAGCGCTACCGGAGCATAGCCGGAGAGACCGCCGAAATCACAAGACATTTCTTTTATTCAGTCTCCGTTCTGCCGTTTCTCAGGCCGACACTCTCCAGCTTTTCCCGCCATTTTTCCAGTCTGCTCTATGAGTTACATCATCAGCCTAGTTTATTTATTATTAATAATAAAATATATTTGATGAGATACTAGCCAAAGTCAAATCTAGGCAAAGTCATGCCAAGTCTAGGGTTCCTTGATGCTATTTCTTTATTCATAAAGTTAAATTTATACGACTGGACGTTAAATTGTATCCACAAATCGTATGTAAACGTAATGTTCAACGGCCACTCGTATTAAAGATATAGTATCAAGGAACCTTAGACTTTGCCTAGATTTGATTACTTTTTAGAGATAAACAAGCAGCTCCATCGAGACTTAGCTGCTTTTTTACAGAATGTTTTTGGTGGGATTTCACTTATTTTTATAGAAGAATCCCATCAAGGTGAACAACTTTTGCTTTGAAGTCATATCTGTATCTCCTATGGTGCAGCTGGGCTCCTAGTGGTGTGCCTGGCCTAACCTTCTATTATCCTAGTTTTTAAAGTTTTCCTTTATGTGGTCATTAAAATCTAACTCCGTACTAAATTTCAGCTCTCTGAGTTTATGGGAAGCACTAGTTCTATTTTGATGATCATGAGTAAGTGAGTGTCTGTCTAAAATCTGAAACTTTGCCTTTACGGACTTCAAATTTTGGCTTTTAAGTATGTGATTATAGCTTACGACGAGATAGGTGCCTGAAAATGCGGCGAAATTGTTCCAGTAAAGGATGGTACGGTAGTGTTTGCTTTGCGCTCGACTCGGCAGACAGATAGACAATAAAATTTCCACCGCTGACAGGATTTGAACATGCGACCTTCGGCATCTGCAATGCTGTATATTCACACTTATGTCATTATCATTGTCCCTTTTTGTAATAATTGACATTTCTCAACTGAAGGTCGGGTTTCCAATATTGCAAAAAAAAAATGTAAGTATCTAGGTACTGGAAGTAGTGTTAGAATTCAATGCCCATAATATTAGGTGAAATTTTACTAGTGGCTGATAGTGAAATCTCAGATCGGGCTGGTATAAGAATCAACTTTGTCCAACGAACATGGGTCGAAATATGAAAAAAAATGTACCTCCCATACAAACAAAGTTGCCAATCAGCTGATATTTTGAGTTACTAGCGGAGATCAAATTTTTTTTTTATATTTCGTCCTTTGTTCCTTGGAGAAAGTTGAACCTTATCACCAGCCCGTCCTGAGGTGTCGGTCACTAGTCAAATTTCATTGTATATAAATTTTAGTACCTATAAATATATTTAAAAATTGACTATCTGTGAAAGCCATTACTAATAATACCAAGTAAAAAAATTTTTTGATAGGTACGTACATTGTTTGGTCATCAAATTTAAATAATGTATTGGCGACTCTATGTACTCTGTGCCAAAGTCTCCGTGACGTCTGTGGCAGATATTTTCGCAATTTAAAAATCTGTAAATATCTAATCTAATAGGTAAATATAAAAATTATTTTGTGAATATGTTCATGTAATTATGATGGTTTTCATTGATAATAAGCAATAAATAATAATCCAATAATCTTTCATCAAGTTAAAAAAAAAACATGAAAGAATAAGTAATAAGTATTAAGAATTTATGATTAAAGTAAGAGTGTAAAAAGAGAAAACCTAAAAATATCCAACAAAATAAATACAAAAAAACTATATCTCGGGGATTTGATCCGAGTACCCAAAGTTTATTAGTATGCAAAAGAATTGTCTCACTCTAGCCACTAAGCCAAAGTCACATCTGACAGAGGTATCAAAATTTAGAGTAGGTATCGGCAAACTCGTTCAAAGTAATGCGATTGATTAGAGGAGATTCCATGCATCAACACTTCTCTCTACCAATAAGGTGTCTACATAACGTGTACGCGTTATATTGGTAAAAAAAGCCAACTACTCTTCTTCACTAACATAAATATAATTTACTTTTTCACATAAATAGATAGTACTTGATAAATATGAACAAAAAAACGTTCACGTAATGCTAAATGTACTTATTTCCTTATTTTTTTTGCATTTTGCTATTTTCGCGTTGAAAAAATCTTATTTGCGCTTCCTCGATATGATTGTTTTTGATTTGTTGCCCATTTTTCAAATTTACATTATGGGTACACTGGATGAGGGAGGCACAAGACCGTAAACTGGCGTAAAAAAACTAGATACACTTATTATAGTAACGTATCTTATTCAGAGTTGACTACAAAATATTTAGAAGCCTAAAAATGTACACAATCTTCAAATAAACAAAAAACTGAAATTACGACTAAAGCTGTCAGTTTCGGCGTAGCGTGCGACATGACCTCTCTCTGGCAGTGGCCACGGTGGAATGAGAGCGCAGCTGGGTGTGGCCTGATTGCAATTCGCGCGTACGCGTTAGAGAGGGACAGAGCGACCCGTCCGCAAAATGGTTGAAACCAAGCCATTGTTGAAAATCTAAAATCATTGATTTTTCAGCAATAAAAGGTTTAAATAAAAAAACAAACGTTGACGAACTAGATAAGTATAATGTGCTTATGCTTACGAAAAATCATTGATTAACTCGGCACCGTTTCGGCATAAAGTTAAAAAATCTGAGAAAATGGAGTCATCTTTGGAAAAAAAATCTATCGAGAAAATTTAATCGAATCGTGTTTTGCGAACGTTGAGAATCTAGCAAATATTATCAAAAATCATATATAAAATAACCACAGTCAGGTGTCGTCTCCAAGTGGAAGTATTTTGAATTGAAAAAACCCTTTTTGCATCACGGCACGGCCTTAACTATGCTGAAGTGAATACTATTCACTGAACTAAGCATAAGGCTAGTTTGGTATAAGGCACTAAAGGCACCTAAATGTCGACAATGTAAAGACATTTAGTTAATGAATAAGTAAAAAAATAACAAACAATTTACATCTCAGCAATTTACCATTTACCGCAAGCTTGTTATTTAGGTTATTCAGGTTTCAGCGCTAGAGACATTTGTTTGGACAAAATGGCCCCCGTTTCATTAGCAAAGAAATGTGCGGTACGTAAATTGGATGGCATTCGCCGGGTGCCGACGGATCTCTATTTAATTCGGTATACTTGTGGTTCTGTATGTTTTTAGTGGGTTCAATTTTTGGGTTGAGCAAGCGCGGTTTTGAAGCAAGTTCTAAACAACTATAATTAATGCATAAAATTTTATATTGTATGACATTATATTTCTCGGAATTTATTTAATTAAATTAATACAAATTACAATTATAAAACACAATAAAATACAGAAGAAAAATGTCAAATACAAGTAAAATCCAACAAAGTTTTCGTCACTTATTTATCAAAAATACCACCCCGGAGCATTCCCGGCCCAAACGTTCCCATCAGGCTGGCAGCATTGCCGCGCTGGATGGCAACAGATAAACGCTGGACTAGGAAAGATCCGGAGCGGGGATCCCCACCCTTCTCCCTCATCCGCTGTCCGATCTCAGCCACAAAGGTCTTAGCCTCTCCGCACCAGCAAGTTCTTCATTCCAAAAGAAAGCATTTTAAAACTTTTTTGATACTTTGTAATTTTCTTCGGATTGGTAAGGAGTTAATAAGTACGTTTAATGTCAAGCTTAGGCTAGGTTATATAATCTGGAATTGGGACCGTTCTTAGGCGCAAGCTCCATAGAGGAAACGTGAGACGTGCTACGTAAGATGGCATCTGTCAAACAAGTGATCGTCGGAGATTAATCGTGAGACATGTGACATCGCGACGTTTGAAACTGTTTCCATATTTTTTTTTTGAAGAAAAACAAAGCTAAACAAAGTCTGACAGATATCATGTTGCGCATCGCATCATGCGTCTATTCTGTGGAGCTTCCCTTATGCCGTGTGCGTGCATATGATTTTTTGTTGTCGGTACGAGCGTCTAACCGGACGTGATCTTGACTGTATAATATTATGCAGCACTACTTCACGTTAAATTACTGACGCACTTTTCAGAGCAGCAAACATATTCTTAATGCAATATGAACGAGTTGAAAGGGGCTGATACGGTGAACGCGAACATAATTTATTGTACACAAAACGACGGAGCTCTCCGATTTATCAGCAATTACCAAATCATGATGTCGGCCGCCTTTCGCTTCAGGGCAGCGTAGAATGATTAAGATACAGACACCAGAATGTTTATCACCGACGTTGAGGCGTATGTACGAGTCTCTGCTTTTATCTAAACTACCTTCCCATAAGATCGAATCACTAAAATACTCAAAATCTTAGTCACGGCACCAAAATTGTAACAACCTCAACGGATGACGTTTTGTGACCTGACTTACCCATCAGGTACCTAATTTAGCGATGAGTAAAAAGTGGAATTAATGAAGTAATCGTCATATTTTTACTTTTTCTTTATTTTATTTATAATATTTTGTTTTGTTTATAATATTTTTCATTAAATTAAATGATTTTCTTTTATTTTTTCTTGAGTTACGTTACGATGGACTTATGCAAACAACGGGCTATCGTTACAATCACAACACTAATCTATCTACTAACTAAGGTCAGGTCATCATAAAGTCAGCCATTCATCTTTTATTATATTTGTTGTTTCATATCAACCAAATGTCTTTTGGATGTATTTGGGCGACGCATGCGACCAGGGCGGGCGTGTGCTCAGTAACAAGGAAAAATTATGACCTGTTTGTTGCATTGAAAACATTATATTTTCGCCGAAAGATTTGTTTTAATATTTACTTTTAAAGAAACATTAAAACATAAATCATTACGGGACAAATAAATACACAACTTTTTCAAAACTATGTTCATATAATTCCTCTACGAGTACGTTTTATCGTTTATGGTCTCAATGATTGATATGTTTCTAGTTTGCTGTAGTAGGGACGTTGAATTTATAGAGGAATTTTTGATTCACCCTTAAAACAGGCTAAGTAATTACATTTGATACATATAATAAATAAACTGTCATACATTCGTGACGAAATGCTTTTGTTAACACCCTAAACAGACACGAGTAGGTAAAATTTATTGTTTAAATATCTACCCACGTTTCGCAATTCGCATCCTGTTTCAAACAGCTACAAACACTATACGAAACTGCTGCATCCAATGACACAGTAACAGTTCAGTTCACTGAGGACTCCCCTCGCCCTCTAATGTAATGATCTATGGCTCAGCTGGTCCGCAACACGGTTCCCAACTAGCAACGAGCAAAACGAGCGTTGACACAGGAAAATAAAACACAGCTACGGAAGCAATATTCAATGGAATTGCAACTGCGTAGGCAGAATTTCAATTGTCTGCGGAGAGTAATCTATGGTCGCAATACATAAATAAATAAAATATGATTTATACTTTTACAGATCGGATGTCAGAAGTAGGATTTTATCCGGAATATGCACTCGAATGGACACGAAAACGCTTTTTAGCTAGAAATGTCTTAAATATTTATATTTTTGTGCAGTGTCCGGCCACTGGCTGGAGACAAACGAGTTCATTCCGGCAAGCTAACTTACGCTGACTTTTATTAACGAGGAGTTTTAAAATTCCTGTCAGTGCAGCGGGTAGGGGGAGCGGGAAGGAAGGAGTGAGCGAGCGATTAATACCAGGCTCCTGCACCATTTGTATGGGAATTAGGGGACAATTGTTTGCAGTGGCTTGCGCCCTGTACTTGGAAGAACCAGGAGAAAAGTTACCCAACCGAAGGAGGAATGAATTATAGTTGTCTTGCAATCTTGCATAGACTCGGCGTGAGGACTTGTGGAGCTTATAAACCCTACTAAAGCTTAACCTTGACTACAGTGTCATCGATGCAAAACATTTTGGAGGTCACGTAAAACTTACTATCTTTTATGTTGACCACAAAATTGTTATCTTCCTCGTTCCTACATCCACCGGACTTGCCGAACAAAGATTTTATGGGCCAAAGCTTGCAGCTTATCTCGTCATCTTTATGACCCTAACCACTTTTGTTACGCTAACTTTCAACCATTAAATTAAGACAAGGACATTACCAAATCTTTCTGGTAAGGAAAGGCTGAGAACAAGAAAATTAACAAGCGAATCGGGTTATACCAGCTTTATAACGCAAAAGGTAATTTAATTGAAGAAGCATTGTCGAAGGAATAAAGTAACTCGAACGAGTGCTAGATTGATCTTTGTTATACTTTGACCATGACCAGTCCCACTAGACAGGTAAATTATAATCAGGCGTTTTGTAGTCAAATCTGAGGTTTCTCTTGTTTTTGACGATCACTTTGTTCTTCCCTTCATAAAATCAGCAACATTAAACGCGAAATTGCTTAGTCAAACAAAAATGTTTCATAAATGTCAGCACAGTTTATCAATACTTATTAGGCCAACTTTGTTTCTGTTGTTTTTTGTCTTGTTTTTCAGTTGCGCTCGAACCTGCCCGACAAAACAACTCCCCAATATGTCTTCCGCGAGAAAATTGATTTCGTTCCCTCCGCTGCGTCCTTAGGCGAGAAACACACATAATGTCTGTTTGTGCATTATTTTTGTGCTGCATATTATCTCATGCATTAGGACAATACGAATTTCAACGTTACTCTCATACAAATATGGTCTATGCGAAACGTGTTGCGCCGACCCCAAGTAATTGGGATAATGGCAGGAAGATGATGATGGTTTGTGGACAGACGCATTCGTTAGCAGCGCTGCTCTCTAATTTGTGGCTGCGTATCGCACAACGCTATGTCGTCGACGGGTGCGTCAATTAAACCGTTCGACCTAAACCGTAACTATATGTATGAAAATAAGGTGGAAATCGCATTTTCCTATCGCATGCAATAGCCCTGTCCAAAAATAACGCACAAACGGGCGTTATGTGTGTTTCCTGATTTACTTTCCCTGGATTTACTTTATATTCTGCGGACAAAAACTTGTCACATTTGTAAGCAATATTTATATTCTTATGGAGTGCATTCAGTGGCGGTGGTACATACAGTCGCTACATCTTCGGAGGGACGTCGCAGTATTTTTGGGGTAAAAACACGTGATATTTTTCGGAGGGTCTCGATAAAAAATGGCTTATGCAGGCTTATCATAATTTAGTCTCCGGGCATCGAGGACGGCTGGAGACGATTAATCTTATGGCAGTCTTAGTTATGTGCAGACTTGGTGGCATCAGGCGAATTTGATTCGTTTTAATAAGTAGGTATCTATCTTGAATCAAAATAAAATTTAGATGTTTTCCTGAGGTGTAAATGGTAATTAATGAATGAGACATTTTAACAGCGCCTTAATACAACTGGTTTTTTTTTTCACAAAATGTCCGTTAACATAAACGGAACTTAACAGCATTATTCTTGCGGCGCCTTATCCAATACACCGGTGTTTTTTATGCATCTTACTTTTTTCTTTCAATTTAGTTAGGTATCTTAAACGTTTTGCCGCCGTCTGTCTGCCCATTATAAAAATTATTGTTCTCTTGCTATCTACCTATCTGTACGAGCCCGTTCAATCGCTCGCGTGCGGTGCGCGCATCATTGGCCGAAGAGAAATGCCCCGGATTTATCGCAGCTTTAAAATCAACAAACCTCGAGCTGCAGGGTGTAAACAGCATTATTCTTGCGACGCGTTATCGAACGTGACGCTGTTTTTTATTGCGTTTAACTTTTTCTTTCAAATCATTTGCGTGGCGTGTGATGTTTGTTCCTGAATGATCGTTCTCTTCCTTTCCAAATGTCTGTACGAGCCCGCTCGATCGCTCGCGTGCGGTGCGCGCATCATTGGCCGAAGAGAAATGCCCCGGATTTATCGCAGCTTTAAAATCAACAAACCTCGAGCTGCAGCGTGTAAATAGCGATTCTTACGCCCATTAAAAGCGACGCTGTTTTTTATTGCGTTAAACTTTTGAAGTGTCTACAATTGTCGGTTTTTTTGTTCTCTTGTTGTCCACTTGTCTGTACGAGCTCGTTCGATCGCTCGCGTGCGGTGAACGCATCATTCGCCGAAGAGAAATGCCCCGGATTTATCGCAGCTTTAAAATCAACAAACCTCGAGCTGCACGGTGTAAACAGCATTATTCTTGCGACGCCTCATCGAACGAGTCGCTCTTGTTAATTGCGATCAACTTTTTTCTTTCCAATCATTTGCGTGAATTGTCATGTTTGTCCCAGAATGATCGTTCTCTTCATTTCCAAATGTCTGTACGAGTCCGTTCGATCGCTCGCGTGCGGTGCGCGCATCATTGGCCGAAGAGAAATGCCCCGGATTTATCGCAGCTTTAAAATGAACAAACCTCGAGCTGCAGGGTGTAAACAGCATTATTCTTGCGACGCCTCCAATAGGTACACCGGTGATTTTTATTGCGTTTTATTTTTTCTTTCTATTTAGTTGCTAAGGATGTTTCGCCGTCTACTAATCATCGAAACGATTGTTCTTTTCCTGTCCACTTGTCTGTACGAGCTCGTTCGATCGCTCGCGTGCGGTGCGCGCATCATTGGCCGAAGAGAAATGCCCCGGATTTATCGCAGCTTTAAAATCAACAAACCTCGAGCTGCAGCGTGTAAATAGCATAATTCTTACGCCCATTAAAAGCGACGCTGTTTTTTATTGCGTTCAACTTTTGAAGTGTCTACTAATTGTCGATTTTATTGTTCTCTTGCTGTCCACGTGTCTGTACGAGCTCGTTCGATCGCTCGCGTGCGGTGCGCGCATCATTGGCCGAAGAGAAATGCCCCGGATTTATCGCAGCTTTAAAATCAACAAACCTCGAGCTGCAGGGTGTAAACAGCATTATTCTTGCGACACCTTATCGGACGCGACGCTGTTTTTTATTGCCAGCCCATTATCTTACTCAAGCTGGACACATGTTTGGTAAGTGTGCACTTAAATAAACATGCTTTACTGAATTACTGATGGAAATGATAGGTGAAGCAGGAAATATTAAGTTGAACTACGGTGTTTGTCTTTTTCTTATAACCTCTTCTTAAACGGATTCTTTAATGTAGGGAAACTCAAAATAGAGGATGATTTTATATCCGCAAAGTTAAAAGAATAGTAACTAAACATAGCTACATTACGTAGGTACTTATAGGTTACTAAATACACATGGCTACATTAAAGTCAAGTTCACTACGTTGATTTCAGTTCAGATTGTATCACTTGCGTAGATATTTGCCTCACCCGTTCGCAATAAACGCATCAGCCACCACCTGACGCATTCACACGGAAAGATTGATGGCTCCTGATGTGCGGCACGCGGCACGCATAAACACCAAGTCAAAGGTCCAATATGACATGACATGACGTAAATATGGCGCGTGTAAAATATTACATACATTTCATCATGGCTCCTGATGTGCGGCACGCCTAAACACCGCGTCAAAGGTTCCAATATGACATGGCATGACGTAAATGTAGACCTAGGACCAGAAGCGACCTAGAGGAAGGCAGATGAGATGGAAAGACGACATCAAAAAGGTTGCGGGTAGCAACTGGACTCTTACTGCCCAAAACAGAAAGAAGTGGAGAAGTTTGAAGGAGGCCTACACCAAATCCTTGGTTAATGATGGCTAGAAAGAAGAAGAAGAGAAGACGTAAATATGGCGCGTGTACAATATTACATGCTGGCGTACATTTCCTCTTCGTTTCTTGCAAGGCAGGCAGACTTTAAAGGGCCAACAAACGCTTGAGAGATCCGTAGATGCGTTCACACGGAAAGATTGGTGGCTCCCAACGTGGCTCCTGATGAGCGACGCGCCTAAACGTTCCAGTAAGACATGACATGGCGTAAATATGGCCTGTGCTAAATGTTACATGGCCTCACTTAGCCAACTATGTTTCTTGCAGAGTTGAGCAGAACCAGGAACTGCCAGACGCGTACACTCAAAAATATTGTTATGAAAACACGACACAATCTAAATGCTTAGTTCAAAATAGTGTGTATGAGATTTTAGATTTTTACTTTCTCCTTACCAGCTGACCTTCGGCTGAAAGCTTGAAAACATTAGCGGTTTTTACATTAGATATGTTTTTGATATTATTCGAGATTCTATTCAATAAGTTATGAGTCAAAAACGAAATTTTATTATTTTATTTAATATTTTTTTAACAATCAGTAGTATGAATATTCAATCCAGCACGGACCATCCATCTTATCGCCGTGTCAAGGTTCGTTATGATTTATAAACCGAATCTTTACACAGTTTATTGTTATTTTCGATTATCCTGTGCCCTGTCAACCATATTTGTTCAAGATTACTTTGTAACGTGTGACGATAAATTGTTTTCTCATTTAATGATCTTTTTACATTGATGTGGATTGAATTCTGCTGCTTATGGATACCTGCATATAGGTTTTTTGTTAAACGTGTATTCAAGCGAGTAAAACAAATAAGTTTAATTGAAAATACAATAAACAAAAGCAATATTTCCTACTGCTAGACACAATATCAAAAACACCATTGATAAGAAACAACAACCGACTTCGTCCTCGAACCCAATAAAAATAAATTTTAATTGTCATCGAATGAAACCTTTTATTTTACCTCAAAGATAAAAGTGACAGCTGTAAATTACGTGTCCAGTAGCAGAACCATTAAGACATTATCATATTCTTATCTGTGATTTGTTACACCTCAATGCCTTTAATAGATAATTCGTACTTGTTTAGTGGGTTAATAATAAAGGTGAACAAGCAGCATGTAGTCAGGCATCTTATCTATGGCACAGTCTATGGGAACAGGTTCAGCATTTCATCTTGAAAGTTAATATATGTTTGTGGTAGGTACTTCAAAAATGTCTGTCTTAGTTGAATAGGCCCCTTATTTTGTATTACTCCAAAATCCCTGTATCAGATTCTTTAATAGTGACACCAAGCGTATAATTATACGTCTGAATAAGAAAGAACCTTAAACTTTTTCGAAATCGGACAAAACTATAACGTTTGTGCTAGTTCAGGGCACATTTAGTGCTGTTGACTCAGATGGTTTTAAGAAATCTTTTATATAAAAAGGTACTTAAATACTACTACTACTACTAGGTACATTATCAGCCACAATAGTCCACTGCTGGACTGATGATGATAGGCCACCACGCTAGGCTTAGAGGTATACAATTTTTAGTATAATATAAAGACTAAAATAGATTTAAGGTGTGATTATTTTGAACATATTATACAACATTTCGGACACTTTCAAGTGTCCGTGGTCGCGGATGATGAATTTTTAATAATTTTTGAGCTTTTATGATAATGTGTTCACAAATTAAGTGAGAGATAAGGTTTGTTTTGCCTCTCTGCTCAGATATTTTGCAGATTATTTTCTCTCTTGTTCTCTCTAATAACTACGTTGATTTTATTTCAAAGGTAGATTGCGCTGAGTTGAAACTGTTTATTGCAGAAGCGAAAGGTGAAGAGGGGAAGTTGCCTGGATTAAAACTACGATGCAAACGCACTGGTGGGTGAAATCATGCCACTGAAAATTATCAGGGGTCGCCTGTGCAATACGTCTTGTAGATTTAACGATGACTGAAATATTTGGTTTTAAATATGGTTACATTTCGCTATTTATAATAAAATTATGCAATCTATTATAATGTTTTTTTATTGGCTGATTTTGTAAGCTTATCATCTTTGACTTGTGTGTTTGCAGCAGATTTTCACATCGCCACAAAATGATAGTTCTATTTACCTTTTATTGACCTTTAAATTAGTATTTAATTGAAACATAAGCTAGAACCACTAAGCTTGCAAAGTGACTGAATAGTTACTAATGTATTGAAGAGGTATGTTGCAATAACATTTGGGTATTAGACAAAAATGTGCCAAGAATAGTCATGAAAGTTTCGTGCGGAATCGTGGGCTTTATTTTGATAGCAATTATATTTCGTCGCTCTGTTCTTCAGATATAATTCTAGTTAACCATGTAGTTTCTTCAAGCTACTGGCATTCATCGCACTTTTAGAGAAAATCGATTAAATCGATCGATTTCACTCTTTTTTTTTCTATGGCCACCCTTTCCTGTCGCCTGACAGATGGCCAAGTACTCATTCTTTAACTTGCGCGGCATGATTCGCACGTTTTTTTACAAAAAACGTAAAATAATTAATAAATTCAGTGTTAATTGTTGGGAAAACTAATTATTTCCCTATTTAAACTCAGTGATACACCGGGTGAGTGATTTTTTGGTATTTTTATGTGTCTTGATGTGATTGATTGACTGAGGTGTTTTTCACCTGATGCACCATTTTTTCCTTGACGGTGGGTCTACGACTCAATTCGCTGGAAAACCACACCATTTTTCCTAGATGGTCTCGAACCACTGGAAAGCCTGGAGGTTGACCGCGAGTCATCACGATAGCATTTTTGCATAGCAAAACATACGGTTCAAACTGGATCTATGTTATAAGTGTGCAATATATTCGCATAGGGCTTGCCCAAGCGATATATAACGTCTGGAGGTTATGCCGCGAGCTAACACGAAGGCAAATGTTATATAATACAAATGGTTGCTGTCAATCTTTATTTCGTTGGTAATCGACCCCAGTCTTCCACGAAATACATCTTAGCCTAAACGATGCCCAAAAGTCATCAGTAACGTCTTGAGTTTATACCTTGACAAAATTTTATAAGAATATCTTATAAGTACCCGCTACCGATTTAAATAATCAAGCAATTATTGGACACAACAGTACACAGCTTGACATAGACCTCTCTTTGTCTTATGATCTGTTTTTCACACGATCGTGTCATACCCAATGTATTCCTAAAAGTATATATAAAATTTCTACTTAGAAATAGATATGTTAACTGTTATTTGGTCGTTACTCGAACCACTAGGCTATGTCACACATATAAGCTTGCTAGCAGAAAAACAACTGTTGATTTGTGTCAAGTTATTACGCGAGAGCGTCAACATTTTCACCTATGCGATTCAATTTATTCGCATAAGGTTACTGATAAGGAATACATTTATTTTTCCTCTTATATACGGTACGCGCCCTTATTCCTACGAAAAAGAATTAACTCGAAGGCAATGCCACGAGATAATGATGTACTTACTAAAACATGGCTAAGATTCTATATATCATATCACATCACCATGGAATATTTCATTAATTACGTAAATTTTGTATTTTATACAAAAACGTATCTATTTGTGAATAACACTATTGAAGTCATTGCGAAACTTGCAACTAATCGCGACATTGTGCGCAGTTTTTTTATACCATGGATTCCCATGGTTCTCGTGGGTATTCACCCTAGCTCAAAATATACCCTTCAAAAATACAAGTAATTAATAATGCCAAATGCATAATATTACACGCGAAAACCGCAATATAAGTTACATTCTGTTAAAAGAACGCACCAATATTAGATTTACAAATATTTTTTTAAATCTACCTTCTTTTCGATTTACGTTTTATCGAACCATGGTGCAATTGAGTAGTGAAATGTCAATTAAATTTCACGTACCTATTTGCCTACAGGTGAATAAGAAAAATATATTGGTATACAAATACCGTATTAAATACAACCAAACCAACGCATTGTGCTTTCTTAACATATGGAAAAAATGTTTCTTTATTGTACAAACATAAATGTTTGTACCCTGTATTTATCCTACTTTGGATACCCTGTATTTATTATACTTTTGATAAACCAATTAACTGGTTGTGTTGTATGCAAGTTTCCCGTTATTCAGCAAGATTTTAGGACGTAAGTTCTTTATAGAAAGAAAAGATTCAAGACAAGATTTTGTTTACTTCTTTCTAGTAGATTTATATTATATTATATCATATAATGATAGACACCTGCTCGCCAAAGCTTACTTCAATACGCTTATGGTCTTACCTTAAAAAATCTTTTACAGTTTTTGATTTTCATTAAATAAAACAAAGGATAGAATGATTAGTCGACTTGACAATACATAACTTACCCAACCATTGGTTGCCCACCCCACCTCCCATAAAAGGGGGAGTGTGTACTTCCTGCAGGAATAGATGTGTACCTATGTAGGTAGGTCTATACAGGCCAGATTCGTGCACATATTGCGACTGGTCTATGAAAGTCCATCATTCAGAAAGAAACAAAATAAGTAGATAATAAATAATATCCTATTATTGAAAATACAAGTATTTTCCTACTCGCTATATTATTATTATTAAGTATAATTAATATAAATTAATTATTACTTACAATGTGATACTTTGATTATTTCATTTCATAAATTACCACATTACGACAAGAAATATAAAACATTATATTTTGAACACTAATAAATAAACCTATTTTGGGATTCACACTTATTTACCCAAATACATACATTTAACCAAAGCACATACATTAAGTATTCAACTATTCCTTATTAGGAATTGAATATTATGATTTTTTATTTGTAAAAATATGTAACCTCTGTCCTAAGGTTATTTAATTTCAATTCAATTGGAATGTTATGTTACGAACACGTATTGCGAGGATAAAATTACCAAAATATTTTGGTAGTTGGATAAACATATTCTTCAGACAGAATAACTTAAATGACTTATGTCATATAGGTAATATCATGAATATTTGCTACCCTGTCGGTATAAATGAAGAGTGAAAACGAGTAACTTTTATATTTTTCTATACTAAACAATAGAAGATAATAAAATTATCTTACCTAATTGGTGAACTATTTACTTCTTTTGTGATCAAACCTATTTAAATATAAGGTGGGATCAAAAATGTTATATCTTATTCCTATCTCGTTTGTTACGTATTTTACAAATACTATTGAATTATCTCAGGACCTAACAAGGTTGCTGTTAGATTTTATGTGGGTAAAAAAGTTGTTAATTATTTACAGTATTGTAAGGAATTCTCAATTAATTCGTTCTACGTAGATCCATACATTATGCACCACAGTAGACAAAGCGTTTTATTATAAATATTGTATTTCGTTCCAATTTCAATGAAATTACTTATGAAATCAATAATCTCTAACCAAATGTTTCATTTTACTTGACTTCGTGTAAAAATGAAAACGAGTAAATCTTTTTTCGCAATGTTTGATAACATTGTTTTAAAATAAATAGGTAGTCCTGAAAATAGTTAAATCTTGTACTTCCGCTTTTCAACCAAGTACAAGTTGTTAAGTGATAAATAAATTTGGTCCTATTCTAGTAGACTAGACATGGTTTAATATTTAACAAGGAAATCATATTATTCAATATTATTGTGTCATGATTAGAAGGTTACATGCAGTAACCTAATCGAAACATTATGTTCACCTCGTTCACCACAAGAGTATCCTTGCAATTTACAAAAATTTTAAATTACCATAAACATTTTACATCAAAATAAAATGTAAAAAACTTAGTTCAATATTATTATTATGACATACAGAAATAATATTGAGTTTTAGAACCAATAACAATATTGTTAGGAAGAAAATCTGTCTTCCTCGTTCTGCAGGTACACAAAACTTTAAAATAATAAAATTTATTAACAACCTATTAACATTCTGAGTATTTTGAATTGCTTTTTATTAATAAAAGCAATGAGAAAAATATAAGACATCAATAATAATATTAAATTTATTTATTGATTATTATAATAATATAAAATTAAGTGTAACCACATAAACGTAATTTTTTTTCCGTTTTATTAAAAAAAAAAAAATTAAATCAAGTGTAAACACATAAACGTAATTATATTACCGTTTTATCCAAAGTGTTGTTATTATTTGAAAGCAGACATTAATTCTTTAGGACATTAATGCTAGATGTCTGACTTATGACTGTTTTAGTGTTTTATTATTTTATAACCAAAATCCTGCATCATTAATTCTTTTAAAGTTCATTTATTTTAAAGTTCTTTGGGAAAAAATAGCATTAATAATTTAAATGCTTATTCAAAGACTATTTATTTAATCTTATGTACATGGATTACAATTTAATAATTATAATTCCTGTTTAAATAATCAAATTATAAAATTTCGTTGCTGTGTGAGTATACACGAAGTAAGCACAGTTAATTAAGTTCCTATAAAAATTTAATAATTTACGCCTTAATTAACTATAAAGTGAACTATATCAATAATCAAATATTTGTGTAGCTCAAAAATTATCCTACACGTATTCGAGTTTACAGGTATACTATAATGTACCATTCAAACCGAACTTGATGTAGTTTAGCCTGAAAAAGCTTTTGAAGCAAAACATTTTTCAGGTGTGTTTATAATCTTTGATAACTTTATATTTAGTTGAGTCAACATCATCATCATCACTGCTGGCTCACAGCGCTCGATGATAATGTAAAGATTATGGTTAATATTTAATTACCAGAAATAGAAAGAAAACTATGTTTTCACCACGTTTTTATTTCAACGCCTTAGAAATTGCTTGCTAATGTGTAACGCTCGTATAATTTTTGACATAAGTACAAAAACAACGATAATCAGAACTTTTATCTTAATCGGGGTTTGTGGTGAACCTATTTTTAGTAGTTAACTTAAAGATATGTTTAGAATAAAATAATTTAAAGTGAATGTACCTAATCCCTACACATAATCCAACTTATGTTTAAGGGCTGTCTGTACAACTGACTAATCTTTTCTATTATAATGTGTTGTGAAATACAACACAATATCTCTGAACATCTACATGGTTAACTAGAATTATATCTGAAGAACAGAGCGACGAAATATAATATATGATCAAACGAACTTACCAAGTGAAGTTCGATCGATATTATATGAGTCGCTCTGTTCGAAGATATAAGGTCCCTCCCACCCAAACCCAGTTGTATAATAGAAAAAGATTAGATCTACTGCTATCTCTAAAGAATGAGTACTTGGCCATCTGTCAGGCGACAGGAAAGGGTGGCCATAGAAAAAAAAAAAAAAAAGAGTGAAATCGATCGATTTAATCGATTTTCTCTAAAAGTGCGATGAATGCCAGTAGCTTGAAGAAACTACATGGTTAACTAGAATTATATCTTCGAACAGAGCGACTCATATAATATCGATCGAACTTCACTTGGTAAGTTCGTTTGATCATATATAATAGTTAAATTTTATAATCAGGAATATTGATCACGTGATATCTGTACCTCCCCTACATTGGCACCTCTCGATTTTAAACAAACTTGTAATAAGAAAAGTTGCACTGAAATAAGATTATGAGGTTTCCGGGAGTCGCTAGCAGGAACTGCAAATGCTGGTTATTTGCGCTTTTGCTAGTTATCGCTTCGTGCTGCAAGTTGCAACTATCCGGGGAAAATAACATGGAATTATCAGCCACCGGTAAACAGCAACGTCTAGTTATACAAAAGTAGCTTTGTTAACTTTAAGGCTACGTTCAGTCGTACTACTTACACGCGGGACGTAGCCATTCAGTGGATGAAAAAGTAAGTTGATACCAAATATCAATTGAAAAGCCAAAGAAGTAAATGTGTCATTTGGATAAATAGGCAAATTTAGAAAAATTCTAGAATTACTTGCATAATATACCGTATTTTTGTTGAATTAACTACTATGACCCTTTCTATCCTTGTCTCCTATTTTCGTTATATACAGTTATAATTCCTTGTGTGGACAGGTTCTTTGTGGTCACGAGGACAATCCTACCATGATCAAAGATTTTTGCGCCTTTGCAGAAAAGTACACTTAGTATTACCATGATTTACTCTCGCACATACACTTACGTTTTGCAACCTCACTGCAAAGTCAAGAGTTATCTCCCCATCTTAGTAGACGCCGGTGACGTTGATGTGCGAACAGATGATAATCACAGACAGTTGATTTGTAGCCATTCACTTGCAATTTGGTAAACAAGTACATTTGTGATTAATTTGCTGGTGTATTTACTCGCTTTTTGACACCTGTACACTGAACGCAAACAAACAAATACAAAATAATAAGGTCCTATTAAGTTCACTGCAAATATTTAGGTATTCGTAAAACCGAAAAACATATTATCTTAGTAATTTTTTTCCTAAATATGAAAAAAATTGGACCTCCCATACAAAAATGTCCAAAACATGTGTCAGTTTGTATGGGAGGTCCATTTGTTTTTTCATATGTCAAAAAAAAAATACTCAGAAAAGTTGTTCAGTTTGACGACTAGAACATACCCTGAAAATATTTGCATTGAATTTAAAGACAGTGACATAGCAACATTTTCAAGGCAACTATTGTAAGAAACTGTGTATTAGGTAAGTTTATTTTGTAAATACCTAAATGTGGATGAAAGTAAAATCTAGTAAATAGGTAAAATTAACTTAGTTAAATCCTAGATAGTTTAGGTAGTTTCAATGTAGGTATTTCAGACTGAAAGCTGAAACACTGATAAAAGTTTTTGTGTGTCAATAAAGAAGAATCTTAGCTACTTTAGATTTGTAATTTATTGGCTCTGATTCCTGAACAAACACCTCCAGCTATAAAAATAAGACATTTCTGGTGTTTAAAATTCTTTCGCTACTACACAGAACTTGTTTTTGTCAGATCGGAAGACACTTTTCACGGTCTGAGAACGGTGATCTTATCCTACCTCAAACAAACAGATATTTTCGTACCTGCGATGTATCACAGAGAAAGATCTTCCGAACCTAAATAGGTAATGAGTTGTCAATTTCAAATTAAAGTAAAGTCCTCGTCTAAACGCATGCTAAGAATTACATGCATTTTCTGGCCTAGTAACGATTCCACCCAGTTCGACTTCACCCGGTTATAAAATGGCGTCACTAAGGCCCTGTCCGCACAACAAATATTATTCGTGTTGCGATTTTTTTCTATGTATTTTATTTTGTATGAACAAACAATCGAAAGTGGATGGAAACAGATCTAGGCATTTTTTTACGTTTGAGCTGACGATGATGGGCTGGTCTAGGTTCTTAATTTCTGCCACAAACAAGAAAATACGTATTGGAAAAAATTAAAAACTACTTACAACGCGACTGTACTTGTAAGCACTTTTACTGATGCAAATCAGACATAACAGCTGTCTGTTTAACAAATGTGCATGATAAAAAAAATATAATTTTGAACCGTGTCTGGTTAAAAATTGATGTGTTACGGTTATGCCGATAAGCATCTGACTTGAGTGCGACCACACACGAGAAGTGACCAAGCAACTTAGGCGGGAATCACACGTAACGTCCGTTTGTGCGTTATTTTTGCACTACGTAACGCATGCGTTAGGACAATATGAATATCGACCTTTTGTCATACAAATATGGTTTGACAGACGCATCCGTCGACGCAGCGTTATACGATGCGCAGCGCTAGCGGGTTTGTCTGTCAAACTGTTGTATTTGTATGAAAATATGTTGAATAACGCATTTTTCTAACGCATGCGATAGCACTGCGTAAAAATAACGCACAATAAGACATTGCGTGTGTTTCTCACCTTAGGTTATGCCATAAACAGCTTCATGTTAAATTGCCCTCCAATAAATAAGTAATAAGTACATTATTATTATAATGGCTGGACCCCAGTTTGGGAAAATTGGGAATTCAAAGTAACAGGTAAGGTTACCCGAAGCTAAACTCAAGTTTATGGTGGACAAGATTGATTGGATACAGAAAAACAAGAATGATTGGTTCAGAGATTTACAAGTATTTAAATTCTTACAAGTAAATGCTAGGTCTTCTACTGTGACTGACATTGGTAAATTTCCGCTGTAAAAGCTTTTTTTAACGGGTTGTAGCAATGTCTCGGTAAAACCTAAAAAAAAAACTGTTAAATAAAAACACATCTTGAAAAATTGCCTACTACTCCGACTGGAAGTCTAAAAAATACTTGGTCAATCTTAAAAAATAAATAGTAGTATCGAAGGTACTCTTGGGAGGCCTTTGCCCAGCTGTGGGACACTGTAGCAGAGTGCAAACTCTGCATTGACATCCTCCCCAAGCCACCCTCACATCTCCTGTTTTCGAATCATTTTATAACTTAAATTTGGAACACAGCACTGAAACGTCACCGTTCTTGGCTTTTTTGACGCATTCTATTTTATGGTGCTGGACAGAGAGGTCCAGATTTGTTTATATTTGTACAATTCATATCAGAAAATAAAATATCCTTAGGAGGATAATAAATATTCATATTCATATCCTACAGTGCATATCAGCAAGTGTCTAATATTACCGTTTTACATCACTTAACTATAAAGGATTATAACTTATACGTTATAAAGGATTGAATAAGTTAATAATTGAAACCCAGAAGGTAAGGCGTTATTCCCAATCTATATATATCAAATTACCCACCCACCATTACTTACCCATTTAATATCGTATCATAACATTTTTAGGGTTTCATATGCTAGTTAATAAAGAGTGAAGTGCGAAGAGTTGTATTCTTTGTCACCGGTTCCGGTGACAACACTATTATGGGCTAACAATAAATTATAATACCCAATGCAACATCATATTTTTGCATGTATCTATAAAAATTCAATCCGCTAAAGGCTTGCCCACATTGGTCATGTATTTTCACTAAACTTACCCAGTTGGCAGCACAAGGCTACCATTAGGAGAAACTATTCCCATAACGCAAATGTATGTGCCCCATCTTCCGGCACCAGAGGTCGTTGAACCCATGGGACACATTGACGGTATGGTAAATAAAGCGACGTCTGGATAAGGATCTTTATGAGGACTATATGTCTTCTGGAATCAATTTGTAGGTAAAGGATTTTTATTTTGTGTGAGTTCAACTGATAGGCACAGAGAGGGTTGGTTGTAACTTACGTAGCAATATTTTCAAAGGTTTATTAGTGGATCAACAATGCAATTCAAATAGGTACTTAGCTCCGCCAAAAAGGTCGGTCTCCCTTCCGAATAACGTATAAAACAGTGTTTACTTATTATCTATTTGCTATACTAACCTACGTGACTAGATAGGTAGCTACGGATACTATTTAGAATTCCGTTGAAACTCGTCCCTCACGTCTCCGGAATCAAATTTGTCTCTTGCATATAGTTGCTGTCTTTACTGAATATACCGTCCCTGCTGAACTGGCGTAACTAAGTGACTCAGTATTGAAATGGGGGCAAATTTTAGGATCTCTGGAGATTTCTGTTTTTAATGAACAAGTCATCGATTTCACATCACATCACATCAGTCCATAGCAGTCCACTGCTGGACATAGGCTTCGCCCAAGGTACGCCACAAGCCACGATTTCCCATACATTCGGTACCAGCCGACCTCTTTAAGTCATTCAACACTACGCTTGCCGAGCCGTGGCCTACACTCGGGAACCCGTAAGCTATCGGTTCTACGAAGATGTGACCAGCCCACTGCCACCTCGGCTTGCTACACTTCCAGACTATGTCCGTTACATTGGTCTTTTGGCGGATAATGTCGTTTCAGACCTTATCCATTAGCGAGATCTTTATCTCTCTGAATGAAGAAGTACCTCATCCGAAATGAGAGAAGATCTAAGTTATACGTCAAGAACATACTAGTAGATAATATGTAGATCTTCGATTTAAACCGCTGTTAGGCACGGTAATTGCTGTCGTTAGGATGGAATATAAAATAGATAACATTTTAACGTTAAAAAGTAGCCAATTTCTACGAATAACCTTGCATCTTCAGCTTTGAAAAGAGAGCGTTTGTAGGTATTAGATAAGTAGTAAGTATGGCAGTTAAGGTGTCCACTACTTTCTGTAAGTACAAAGTCAAATCTTTTCATCTTTTCAGCACTGCCTTTTTAAACCTAATTTAACATTCAAACTTAACCCCATAATAAACGCGTTATCAACATGATTTCGGGGTAAAAATAAAATCAAGTCAATAACGACACCCGGGCCAGAAGTAACAACGTCGTGTTTTTAAAAGTTCTTAATTTACATGCATTTGTAATTAAGTTGCTTTGAGTCTTGAAGACTAAATAAGAATATAGTTAAATGAAAAAACTCGATTAAGCTACGGTTTTACAGTGCTTACATATGGATATTGCAGAAATAATGTACATGGTAGGTCTCAAACTGAATATCGTTATTTGTGACTATGTAGTTTTCAGCATTAAAGCCAAATATGCGCTAATGTACGCTAGGTATATAAGTCTCGTGTGGTCCATTGAAAAAAGGTCGTACTTATGTGTCATTTTCATAAAATGGTTCTTCATGGCTGTTGTGGTATGTACCTAATCAAATGATTAGTTTTACCATTTAATCATCTACATCACCATGTAAAGCCAACTCAATACTGTCTTTAATTAATTCTGGTATTTTGATTACCTTAATTTTAATTGCGATTGGGGCTGTCTGTCCCACTTTTTGTTATTTAGTATGCACTTTTAATTCGGATTAAATCTTGGGATTAAGTTCGCAGCGTGTTGAGGTTAATGAAACTTTAAGGCGATTAAGGATTCGTGTAACCGACGCATTTAATTTAATTGTTTTTTAAGGTAGGTTCAATATGTGCCCTAAATTACTCTGTCTTGGATAATATTAAGTTGTACTGCATGCAGAGAAGTAGACATGTATGATCTCTCGCAGTCAAATAACCCGATTAATTTTGTGTTAAAGGATAAAATATGAGCTGTGTGTGTTAAAAGAAAAAAATATGAGCTGAATTTTTACTAGTGATCGATAGCAAAAACTCAGAACCAGGTGGTGATAAGGAACAACTTTCCAAAAGGAACATAGGCTGAAATATGAAAAAAATAGTTGGACCTCCTATACGAAGTTCCCGATCATAAGTTAGTTACTATGGGAGGTATAATTGTTTTTCCAAATTTCAACCTATGTTTCTATGCGAAAGATGTTCCTTATCACCGGCCGGTTTTGAGTTTTCGCTTCTAGTCAGTAAAATTGGAACGAATATTTTGTTCATAATAAATTCGACCTAGGTAGGTAAGCGTTCTTTGGAGACAGTTGTTTCTTATCATCAGTCCGTTATTATGAAAATAAAAAAATAAGCTTGGGAACTCATAAAAAGTTCTTTTCTCTATAAAACGTGGGTGGGCAGACAGAGGATTGAAGTTCCTCGAATTGTACAGTAATGAAGAAATCTTTTCAATACCTACTTTGTTGCAAAGTGCATCGCCCACTTAAACCACGTGGGCAGATTGAATTGCGAATAAAATATTGAATTAATAATCTAAAATTTAGATTGCTTTTTCCAGGCAACTAGGTGTTTGATTCATTATGAAAATAATGGTGAAAGCAGGAGATTAAGATCAAGAGACTTCTGGCGTACCTTAGACCTGCGTCCGGTAGTGTAATGCTTTAAGGTGGTTCGTTACGTCATACAAACGAAAAACTGTACTTCAGTCGGGTTACACATGAGCTGTAGAGTTTCTTTTTAAAGAAACTTTATTCTGAATGATGAAGGCACACGTAAATTTGTCGCAAAACTACTTATAGTTAAAAGATAATCAGTATTTTCTGCACAATAAAATTAAACGTATTTATTGCAGCAATAGCTCCATCTATTTTCGTAAAGTGGCGACTCGCTTTTTACGGGGAAATCTGATGATTTAAAAATTCTTTTTAGTGTTTTGCGACAATCTTATATACCCACGGGACTCCCCATCAAGTTTTTTAAACCGACTCTTGTCTCCTTTACATACGTAACTCCATTGAATTTTTGTATGGAAAACGGAACGCCTTAAGCTACAAAATTGCCGATCGTACCTCCCATACAAAATTGCCGATCAGCTGCTTATTTTGAGTTATGGGTTTGAGTTACTATGGTACATATTTTTTTGTCAATCTTCTTAGAAAAGTCTGTTCTTTATTACCAGCCCATCCTGCATTTTCGCTATTGGTCACTATAATTTCTGCATGAATGTATGACGACTACAGCTGTCAAATTCCTGACTTAACAACAGAATGATAAATGGATCGACCTTATTTATGCCGTAGCATTAACATGATTTTGACAGCTGTCAAAGTGGGGTTTTAAGGTTGCCCGAATATGATACTATAGACTCAAACATATGATTCATCCAAATAAAGCTGAAATGCTACTGAACTGAATTTGCAAACATCCAAGCTTTCTAAATACAAAGGATAGGTAGTTAAACATTAGATTTTATTGCAACAATACCTATCACATTTAAAATGTTGATTCCTTTATAATCCGAGTCGTAGAGTCGACAGTTAACACAACTCTAAGCCACGCCATTTTGATGTCGTTCTTTTTCTACACAATGCCTTCTCTATGCTAATAACACGTGCTTACGACATGTAATAAACGAGTATACATATTTATACATTTTATTGAATGAAGTCATGGTCCTAATATTTGGTGAAGATAATTTACATTTATTTTCTCTTAAAGTTGTGTACCTACCGCACTGTGGATGCTGCACAAAGATTTTTGGTCATAGAGGCTCAAAGCTCTAGGGGGTCCTAGGGCGGGGTGTTTAGTTTAGCACAAATTATGCCCATACTAGCTGTCTTGTCTAGTCTATCTAATACCTTTAAACGAGGAAAAATTGTATGTAGGTAAGGTAAATAATCGGGATCTCGGAAACGGCTCTAACGATTTTCTCGAACTTTCGTATATCTAGGGGTTTTCGGGGGTGAATAAATAAATCGATCTAGATAGGTATCATTTTGAAAAAAGGTTCCTTTCGCCTTTTTTGTTTTTTAGTTTTAAAACAAGCAATTTAAAATGCTCTAAACTTGAAAAGCTCTGAGAATTCCCTAACTTAAATTAAATCAGAGTCAACATCTGGTCAAAATTTGCTCTAACAGGTAGATGTATTTTTGGATATTTTTTTATTCTTACTGAAATTACCGAATGCAGGATATGGATGCGGGGTCCACTTGCCTCCACCGGGCACAAGGAAACCAAAACGGTAGTTTTTGCTGGTTTATGGTATTTGTTTCCTTGTTTGTGTGTTTAAGTACTGAAATGACCAGGATGAAATGTGCAGGATATGGATATGGGGTCCACTTGCCTCCGCCGGGCATCAGGAAACCGAAACGGCAGTTTTTGCTGGTTTATAGTATTTGTTTCCTTGATTGTGTGTTTAGGTATTGAAATGACCAGGATGAAATGTGCAGGATATGGATGTGGGGTCCACTAGCCTCCAACCGGGCACCAGGAAACCGAAACGGTAGTTTTTGCTGGTTTATGGTATTTGTTTCCTTGTTTGTGTGTCTCCGGTTTTATTTATCGCCACGCGAGAGGAAGAGGGATGGCCGTCCGACCCATGTGGTGCGTTTGTTTGTTTTGCATGGACAGTATGTAAAAAATAATAAGCATTAGAAATATTTTATGGAATGACTGTAAGTTGAGATTGGCACTAAAGCTAACGCACAAGTACCTATTGGCATGGCCCTTAGTGTACGGATCGAAAAAAAAACACTGACTGAATACGTAAGTGATTGAGAAACCACATTATGAATTACTGACAATAATTAACAACAAAGATTTTATAGAATCAGTAAAACCTTGGAAAAACTGTGCACTTTAGTTATGTAAGCCGAATTGGCTAAAAGTGGCCACTTTAGCAATTTCGGCTTACATAACTCATGGATACCAATTTTTATACATTTTATTAGATTTATTTATTCTTTGTGGTTAGTTATTGTCGGCAATTCATAAATTGGGCTCCAGATGACCAGCGTGTTCAGACAGGGATTTTTTCCTGTTTGAGGGCGCCACTAGTCTGACGTTTAGCCTTAAGTTTAAAAAATCTTGTTTTGTTTTTATTCACTGTACCTAAATTAGGATCTGATGGCTTAGGATATTTACGTGGCCTTTTCTGTAATTGTTCCTTTTAATTATACCTACTTACCTACCTTTAACTTTGGTGTGCGTTCTAGCTGAGAGCCTACTCAGAGGTTTGACAAATATAGACTAACCTACGTAGGTACTTAAAATGTAGGTGAGTGAGTGTGCACCTAAATGGGCTTGTAAAGTGTTTACTTATTTACTTTCTCATTGTCTTAGATGTACTCGTATATTAGGTAATATTAAATTACGAGTACCTTCTTTTACGCAATGACCTTGTGAGGTTACCAAAGCTAAAGCTAAAGCTAAAGTGCAGTTTTAGATTTAAAACTCATTTACAATTTATAAAAGTAAATAAAGTAAAGCTCTATATTGTATAAAGTAAAAACTCAAACCAGCGCCATCTATGACATGCGTGAAACTCTACGTGGCGGTAAAGTTGCGTTGGTTAGGTTGGGTTATAGGCTGAGTGCGCCTAAGTTTGCTCACAAGCATTCCTCCGTGGTTTGATGCGATAGCCATAGATGGCGCTTTTAGCCTTAAATACAGTTTTGGGTAAACTGTTGTTACTTGTTCTGTTCATATTTGTCTTGAATAGAATATACCTTGACGACGTGATAATTTATGAGTTAGGCAACGCCAGGACCATAGGAAGAGGCGGGACTTGTACACAGCAAAGTATGTGGTTTGGTTACTCTAGTAACACGAATTAAAAAATAAAAGGTCCCCTTGAGAATATTTTTTTTATCCAATGTCACCTTAAGAAACTGTTAAAATTGACAGGGCAGGTAAGTATATGAATTTAATCCTGGTGTGCGTCATTTTGGCACGGCCACCATGGAATACCGTGAGTTTGATGGTGTGAAATAATTGTCCTCTAATTGTCTCTAATTGTCGCACAAGTAAAAAAAATTGTCTCCCCGCCGTTTATAAGATATTCCATGTGATAGGTGTCCGTGACAAAATGACGTTTCTACAGCTGGGCCACCATTAAAGCAGCCACTTGGCGAAGATCTGATTGTTCCAAACATTGTCCATTTAATTGTCTATTCTTCATACAAAATTTCATCAGTCTTCGAAGAGCCGTTTCAGAGATATTATGATTGGTTTGTGGCCGTGCCAAGATGACGTTTCTACAGCTGGGCAACCACCTAAATCGGCACGTAGCGGAGACATGTCTATTACCAAAAATTGTCCATTTAATTGTCCATAACTGCCTGCCTAATCATTTTAATTGTCTCGTTATCGTTAATGAGAAAACTCATTTTTCATTTTGTGGGTAGGGGAAACTGGGGTCACTTGACCCCAGTGGAAGACATGGTATTTTTAATTTCCAGAAATACTACCAAATCTATGTTTAGCTAGCAAAACTTTTGTCTACAGTCGGATGTGTCAACTAATTCATGTTTCAAAGTGACAGGTCTTTATATAAATTCTATGGTGGCGCAGGATCAATTTGGCGAGTATTTAGCTCAGATGGAGAATTGACAGCTTAAAATATCCCTCAAATAAGCATAATAGATTAGTAAGAAAGTGATAGAGTTATTGTGGTTGTTTCACTGTGCCCCTTGTTCCACTGTACCACACCTTACCCTACCCAAATAAATTAATAACAGTTTTCTCGTTAATGAAGCCGGGACAATTAATATGATTGAGCAGGCAATAATGGACAATTAAATGGGCAATTTTTGGCCATAGACATGTCCTCGCAACGTGACGATTTAGATGTGGCCGTGCCAAGATGACGTTTCTACAGCTGGGTCATCATCTAAATCATCACGTAGCGAAGTCATGTTTATACCAAAAATTGTCCATTATTTGACCATTATTGCCTGCCCAATCATATTAATTGTCCCGGCTTCATTAACGAGAAAACTGTTATAAATTTATTTGGGTAGGGTAAGGTGGGGTACAGTGGAACAAGGGGCACAGCGAAACAACCACAATAACTCTATCACTTTCTGACTAATCTATTATGCTTATTTGAGAGATATATTAAGCTGTCAATTCTCCATCTGAGCTAAATACTCGCCAAATTGATCGTGCGCCACCATAGAATTTATATAAAGACCTGTCACTTTGAAACATGAAATAGTTGACACATCCGACTGTAGACAAAAGTTTTGCTAGCTAAACATAGATTTGGTAGTATTTCTGGAAATTAAAAATACCATGTCTTCCACTAGGTCAAGTGACCCCAGTTTCCCCTACCCACAAAATGAAAAATGAGTTTTCTCATTAACGATAACGAGACAATTAAAATGATTAGGCAGGCAGTTATGGACAATTAAATGGACAATTTTTGGTAATAGACATGTCTCCGCTACGTGCCGATTTAGGCCCATTTGGCCGTGCCCAGCTGTAGAAACGTCATCTTGGCACGGCCACAAACCAATCATATATCTCTGAAACGGCTCTTCGAAGACTGATGAAATTTTGTATGAAGAATAGACAATTAAATGGACAATTTTTGGAATAATCAGATCTTCGCCAAGTGGCTGCTTTAATGGTGGCCCAGCTGTAGAAACGTCATTTTGGCACGGACACCTATCACATGGAATATCTTTTAAACGGCGGGGAGACAATTTTTTTTACTTGTGCGACAATTAGAGACAATTAGAGGACAATTATTTCACACCATCAAACTCACAGTATTCCATGGTGGCCGTGCCAAAATGACGCACACTTAATCCTGGACTAATTTGAGTGACGGCGACATTATTATAAAATATTGGAATCATTTGCTTTGGTTTGGTTTTTAAAATATGAACCTATCTACAACACCAAGTGACCGAGGCTTGACAAAGGAATTAAACTATTACTTTACAAACATTGTATTTAAACCTTAATCTCACTTTTATTAGCACAACTTCAACTTTGACTTTATTAGCACAGCTTCACAAGATTAACCTTGTTGTAAGTTACCTAACTAAATTATATAATTTCTTGAAAGTAAATGCATGCTAATAATTCATATATTTTGATATCAAGTGATTTGTATTATGTACTTTGTATAAAATGAAAATCTAATATTATAACCCATATTATTATAAAGTGTAGGTACACACACACACACACACACACCACTGTTTGTTCTACACACACATTTATGTCACGAAAAATTATGAGGAGGACACTGTGCCATAATTCTCACATGAGAAACACTTGGAAATATAACATTTTCTTTATTAAATTGTTCTGTTTCACATTGGTAACATAAAACTGGTAGTATGTTTTTTTTTCATTTTGTTTCAATATATGTACTCGACACATTCAATACCGACTCTTGCGGTACCGTTTGGACAATCGGCATTAAATATAGCTCCTATTATCCTTTGATTGCCATCACTTGTAGTATTTGATTTATTCGATGAGTTTTCTTCATCAGAAACGATTTCTTCACTAATCACTTTGTTTTCATAATTGGACGTAGTTATGCAAACGGGATCCAACCCACACCTTAATAGTTTTGAGATAATTGAGGTTTTGTTAGAAATCAAAAATTTAAAAAAGTATGTGTCTGTTGAATGCCAAAAGTTAAAAACATTGTAGATAATTTGACAAGGTATCTATGCAAATGACACATTTATGTAATCTCCTGGTAAATGATTGAGTTTTTAGGGAAAACGTCGCTTGGATCTTTATTGAAAAATTGTTATTGTGGCTTGGATCTTTTAGACTGGATAGATATTACTTTTTCAAGTGAGTTTAAAGGTAAAAATAAAAGATTTTCTGCTATTATGATTGATAACTTTCTTTTAAAAACTAAAGAATATAATTGTTTAGAAGTGATTTTCAGCTGCAATCAAAAACAACTGTGTTTTATATCCCTTTTGTTGATTGTGTCCATTTCTCGATTTGTCCATCTCCTAAAACTTTATTCTTAAAATTGCCCCACATCCAGATCAGCCTATCGCAGAACATGGGGTACGCCACGATAAGCACGATCTTTGATTTACACTACCCAGCAGGTACCACCCGCTCTCTTTAGGACATAGGACATCGGTCGAACTGGCCGGAGGACGGCCAACGCTACGCTTTAACTAACGCTAACCTGTTTACTCCACCATCCATCAGTTACGACAGATGTAGCCAGCCCACTGCCACTTCAGCTTGCTACACTTCTAGACAATGTCCGTTACCTTGGTCTTCTGGCAGATAATTTCCTTCCGGACTTTATCCACTAGCGGAATACGTATTTCCATCCATAGCTCTCTGTGGGCCAGTTTTACTGTTAGGTTCCACGTCTAAGCCTCGTAGATCATGACTGGTAAAACGCTCTGATCAAACACCTTGGTTATGAGGCATCGTGCCAAGGGAAGGGTGACACGGGAATATGACGCAACTTCCCAAATCATGCCAAGCCCAACTGGTTCAATTCTGGTGATTTCAGCCCCGAATTATGTATTAATCTTCCCAATTGCATTGTTTGCCTACAATATACATATTTTAAACAACTTCAATGTCTACATCACGATGGAGAATGTCTTCACATCACATCAGCCCATAGCAGTCCACTACTGGGTGCAGTCCTCCTCCAGGACACACCACAAGTCACAATCTCCCGTTTATGCCATCCAGTCGCTAGCAGCCGTACTTTTTAAGTTAAAGGTCCATCTGGCCGGAACGCGCCCAACGCAACGCTTGCCGAGGCGTGGCCTCCTAACTCCACCGTACATCGCATCGGTTCTACAACAGATAAAACCAGCTTTCTGCCACTTCTGCTTACTTCTACCTCTACGCTTCCAGGCTATGCCTATCATATTTTTGGTCTTCTTGCGCATAATATCGTTCCGTAGTTTATCCACTAGCGAGATTCCCTGCACAGACATTTCAAAAGCTCTCTGAGTGATATGTCAGTATACCAGTGACTTACTGGATGGCGAAAGCGGGATAATGTGCCAAGTGTCGCACTCTGGGAGACCACCGTAAGGCTATTGTGATGGTGTTATGTTTGATATAAATTTAAATACGTACAAAAAATTATGAGACAATACTGTCCTAAGAAGATCCAAGTCACCATGGTCCTTGAAAAATGAAATAAAATCATAACATAAACAAGATCCAAGCCACAAGGTACTGCAAAAATATATAAGAATGTATAGCACAGACAAGATCCAAGCGACATGATTCCCGAAAAATGAAAATAAAAGCTTTATGCAAAAAAGATCCAAACCACATGGTTCTTGTAAAAATAATTAAAAGTACAACGCAAACAAGATCCAATCCACATGGTAACTTAGAATCATTTAAAAAATAGGCAGAATGGATCCAAGCAACTTGGATCTTACGTTTTGTTTTGCGTATGCGGCATGGATCTTCTAAAACATGCAATTGAGGATGGTATCGTTGTGTTTATGAAATTATTACAAGAAAATGACGTCACACGACAGTGATCTTTATTCACATATAAATAGGTCTCATTCTGGATCCGTCTGAGCACTTAACTCAAAAAGTGTGTGGTTGTGGGTTGGATCCCGTTTGCATAACTACGTCCAATTTACACTGGGAATATTTCCACTATCACTTGCTGCGCTTTTGTTCTCATTATTAACATTATTTTCGTGAATAGGGACACACACTACTGTCACTATAAATAGTGTAAACAGTGTCAAAATTAACGACAGTCTCATCTTTTGCGTGTTTATTACTTATTCCAATGTGTTAAAGTAAGTAAACTGATACGATTGCCGTTAACTTGTGTAGAGTATCAAAACTTGAACTTTAACACTAGTTTATGATATAGGTATACATACAGGGTGTTAGGAAAAGAAGTACGTTCCTTCAAACCACACAGGTTCTATAGATAATAATTAAGTGTGTTAAGAGTGTTCAAAAAATTTACAAAAAAGATTGTAAGAATAAAATATATTTTTGAAAAACTTTTAATTAAATTGTTCAAACCTACAACACAGCACGCTGTACAGTGTCTGTACCGTTAATTACCGCTCGGATAACTTTGCATCATTCCTCCGCCGCGCGCAATAAGGTCTACAACCGTGCAACCGCAGATGTATGTGACCGTAACAACCTGCTATGTTGCGTACCATACCTAGGGTGAAAATTTTAATAAAAAAAATGCACATTAGGAACGTACTAATAACCTGTATATTTTGCCTAATAACCTGTTTATTTCCTCATACCTTACCAGTTAGGTATATGTTTAAATGCTGTGGTATGGCTTCTCACTCATTATCACTCTGTTATTTGTACCTGTCATAAATATACGTCCATGAAAATTAAACATATTTAACTTGCTAGTTTAGGCGCCTGATTTAATTATTTTCCTTATCTCACCAACTCGTCATAATAAAAGATTTAACCTACTTTTTACACATAAAAACTAACATACTTAATATGTAATAAATAATATACATTTTGAAACGGATAAAATACGTATATTTTAGGCGAATTTTTTTTTTCTAAAAGTGTATATTTTGTTTTATTCAGAACTAAGTATATCACAACTTGAACTAAGATAGCTTCACAAGATGATTCTTAATATAATTTTGCTAAACTACCATAATCACGTACACACACACCAACATACCAACTATTATATAACAATCAATGAGGACGAGGAAGGTTAGCCACAATTTTCCATGTGAAGAACGCGCTCAGAAAATAATATTTTCGGTATTAAATGGTTTTGTTTCGAATTGGTCACGTATCGTACATATTTTCTTCTTTTTCAATATACTCAACACATTCAATACCGACTCTTACAGTACCGTTTGGACAACCTGCATCAAATATAGCTCCTATTATTCTTAGTTTGCCATCACTTGTAGTATTTGATTTGTCCGATGAGTTTTCTTCATCAGAAACTACTTCTTCACTATTCACTTTGTTGTCATAATAATTTACACTGATATTTTTCTTGATTTCGTTAGCTGCAATATGGTTTTGATTATAATCATTGTTTTCGTTAATAGTGACACTCACAACTGTCACTATAAGTATTGTAGACAGTATCAGAATTAGCGACAGTCTAATTTTTTACGTGTTTATTATTTCAATGTCTTGGAGCAAGTAAACTGATACGATTGTCGTTTTAACTTGTGTACAGTATTAAAACTTGAACTTTAACACTAGTTTATGATAGGTATATATTTGCTCCAAACGAAACAGTTAGGTTTTTGTCAAATGTTGTGAAATTGATAATTTAAGTATGGCTTTTCTCTCATCACTCTATTTTTCGTAGCTATCATAAAAATACGCTTATGAATATGAACGTTTTTCACATTCTAGCTTAAGCGTCTAATTTGATTGTAGTTCTTATTTTACTAACTCATCATAATTAAAGATTTAACCTGCTTTCATTACAAACAAAAACTTACTTTAATAAAATTAATATACATTTTGATATGAAAAGAATACATATACTTTATATAATAAAATATTTATCTAAAAGTTTATCTGTTTTATTCAGAACTAAGTATATAATATCATAAATTGAACTTTGATAGTTTCACAAGGTAGGTGAACCGTGTTATAATTTTGCTTTACAATCATGTACCTACCTACACTTACTCCGTCATACATTTATGTCACAACCAATGAGGACGAGGAAGTTTTGCCACAATTTTTCACGTGAGAAAGCACTCAGAAGAATAACATTTTCTTTATTAAATTAATTTGTTTCGGATTGTTCACGTATCGTATATTATTTATTCTTCTTCAATATACTCAACACATTCAATACCAACTCTTGCTGTACCCTTTGGACAATCGGATATATTTAATATATCTCCAATTATTCTTAGTTTGCCATCAATTGTAGAATTAAATTCATGCGATGATTCTTCTTCATCAGAAACTACTTCTTCACTGACCTGTTTATTGTCATTATTGACACTTATATTTTTCTCAATTTCGTTGTCTGCCATTTGGTTTTGATTATAATTATTATTTTCGTAAATAGAAGTACACACCACTGTCACTATAAATGGTGTAGTTAGTACCAAAATTAACGACAGTCTCATCTTTTGCGTGTTCGTTATTCTAATGTGTTGAAGTAATTAAACTGTTACGATTGTCGTTTTGACATGTGTTCAGTATTAAAACTTGAACTCTGACACTAGTTTATGATATCAATTTCCTCAAACCGATTCAACATAACTGAGTATTGAGAAATTGAAAATTAAAACATGGTTTCTTACTCATTATACCTCATCTTTATGAAATATTTAACGCAATATGTTTTTTTTACAAACTATGCAAACGAAGCCAAACTTAAGTAAATAATAATATAAATTTTAAGGTAATGAAACTAAAACTAATAATCATTATATATTTAATGTAATAAAATATCACTTAGGTATCACAGAAGCCACTACAAGCAAACAATATTGTAAATAATCAAATTTATTATCTTTTTAAAGTGGTGTCAATAAGATCCTGCGATTCTTTTTCGTTTAGACATCTTATCAAGCTCGAATTCGGATATCAATTTCGACATTGTCATCACTATATCCCACTTTGTTATCAGGCTGGTGTGGATACTTATTCTCTTCTTTATTTGGGCCTCTTCCTCCCTCATTGTGATATTGTCCTTCAAACTCTTGTTGTGGGTCTCTTCCTCCCTCATTGTGATGCTCTCCTTCAAATTCTTCTTTCGGGCCTTTTCCTCCTTCGTTGTGATATTGTCCTTCAAACTCTTCTTTTGGACCTCTTCCTCCTTCATTGTAATACGCTCCTTCAAACTCTTCTTGTCTGTGTACGTCATTCTCTGTAATAACAATTTTATGTTTATGTTTTCCGACTATGCAGCCAACGCCATCTATCGCTGAGTTAACTTTATCTCCGATGTTTTTAATAGCATTCATTTTCCAATCTACAACTGAGTTTACTCCTGACTTCATTTTGTCTACCATATCCAGCACGAGACCACATTCTGCAGTCAGAAATAATAGAAAACACAAATTCAAACAAACTATTGGGCGCATTTTCGTAATATCGACTTGATTCTGGAGCGTGTTAAACGAATATGTTGAGTTTACTACACATGCAAATATTTATCGTCTTTTATATTGATAATAAGCCAATATTTACGTACTTTATACTTATTCGATAATGCTTGAACATTATCGGTTGTCTAGAGTAGATAGGAAAAGTTGGAACGGTCCCACAGTTAATAAAATACGTTCCGGTCAAAGCTCGTTAAATGAGGAGACAAAAAAGTACAACGAAGAATAGAAAATAGAAAGCATGTTAAAAATGGCAATTTATCGGAAGGAATAAATACATACCTATAATGAAATTATAAAAGATTTTGTCAGAATTTGTCAGCAGGAGAGGCGAAAATGAGAGTCTTATGCAGCTGATGCTCTGCCTACTCCGTAAGATATAAAGGCAAGATTGTTTGTTTGTGAAAACTTTAACCGTTTTAAACTAGTTAGGTACATTACATTACTATAACGCCACATATCTTTATTAAGTACCTACCTACCTATCTTCTATTTGGCGTCCATTAGGCCCGAAACTACCCGGGGGGTCACTGTGGTGAACTTTTATTGATAAAGATATTAAATGCGGAATAATACTTAACTTGTTATTATGCAATTGTAGATCAGGTTTCTTGTGTATGGGATCAATCTGTACTAATTAATTATTTGCATGACTATACAACGTGTTACAAAAGAACCAATAAAGCTCCCGTATAAATTGAGTTCATTTTGTATATGGGAGGTCCACATTTTTTCATATTTCGACCCATGTTCCATGGGGAAAGTTGTTAAATTTTATGAGTACCTTGACCTCCTTTTAGCTTTATAGGTTGTTTTGTAACACCTAGTACCTATAGAAAAGCAGCAAAAGTTCATCTCAGGTAATGAGATCTGCTGCCTATAGTATCTAAGAATTTTTATCATTTCCACATCAGGCAATACATATAACTGAACAAGTTTTCCTAAGAATCAAAATTCTAAGCCTAAAAATAATTTCACTTCAGATAGAAAATTGCTTGGCCAGCGGTTTTTTTGTACCTCTATAGGCGGCCCACTTTTTTTGAAAGCTTTGAACGTTGCTCCTTAGGGAAAGTTGTTCAGTTTAACGTTTCCAGGAAGTGGGTCGTTCGGTACTATACCGGGAGTAACGGAAAGGGTATAACAAGCCGAAAGGACGTCAAGGTACTCATGAAACTGAACAACTTTCCCTATGGAACATGGGTCGAAATATGAAAAAAAAATTTGGACCTCCCATAGTAAATCAATCAGCTGATCGGCGATTTTGTATGGGAGGTCCAAATTTATTTTTCACATTTCGACCCATGTTCCATGGGGAAAGTTGTACAGTTTCATGAGTACCTTGACATCCTTTCGGCTTGTTATACCCTTTCCGTTACTCCCGGTATAGTAGTAGCTTGTAATCTTCTTGTCATAAATTAAATCGAGAGTTCCACATTTTTTTTTCTTATAATAGGTGCGGGGTGCAGTGAACGGACGACGGTGTGCAAAAACTTTGCTGGCGTGATCAGACCATTAAAACTGATCAACATTCCTCAGAGAATAATGTTGATGAACGATAAAAATAAACGACTTTCTATGCAAGGTCATTCAGCTACTAGTTAATTTTATTTGGGCGATATTATAACATTTCTTAACATTGGCTTCCTATTGAAAATCTGATTACGCCTGCAAAGTTTTCGGTACACCGTCCGTGACGGACGGTCCGTCCCTTACACACCGTACCTATTATAGGAATGTAAGTCGACCTCTTACACCCGGTATGGTGACTTAAATTTTGCTCATGTGGAAAGTGGCACTAGTGGTCAAAGGTCAACATTAAGATGTAGTGTCAAGTGAGGAGGGTGTCCCGATAGATCTTTATCCGCTTCCCCCAGGGTCAAGATCGTAAGAGGTCAGCTGAAACAAATGGCTTCTTCTGCGGTTACACTTACGGTTTTCCGTACATCACCGTATCTAACACCCGGTCCGGTATGGTGCTACAAATTTTGCTCATGTGGAAAGTGGGACTAGTGTTCAAAGGTCAACATTAAGATGTAGTGTCAAGTGAGGAGGGTGTCGCGATCTATCACTATCCGCTTCCCCCATGGTCAAGATCGTAAGAGGTCAGCTGAAACAAATGGCTTGTTCTGCTGTTACACTTACGGTTTTCCGTACACCACCGTACTTAACACCCGGTATGGTGCTACAAATTTTGCTCATGTGGAAAGTGGGACTACTGTTCAAATGTCAACATTAAGAAGTAGTGTCAAGTGAGGAGGGTGTCCCGATTGATCACTATCCGCTTCCCCAGGGTCAAGATCGTAAGAGGTCAGCTGAAACAAATGGCTTCCTCTTCTCGGTTACACTTTCTTCGAACTTTACACTTACTTGGAGTTCTCTGAAATTAATTCTCTAACGATAAAATAAATCCGGGCTAGCGACCAAGGTGACATTAAATAAAGGAGAGTTACAAGTTTTAAAAACCCTGTGTCTAGTGTTACTTCTATCTTAGATGTAGAATGCCGTGCGTGTGGTATCAGCTAACAATACTGCCACTCTATTCATCTATGGGTGTTTTGCTAAAGGTGGCGGCTTTGAACTTTGCTGCCAACCATGATCAACCCTGGATAACCCTAAGGTGACAATTTGTGACAAGTCTACCTCTACGAAAGTATTCCCAAACAGGATTGAAATCAGACAGACGGCCTGAGCCTAATCATATTGTTATATGATTTTGATTACATTACGTGATGCAAAGATCTCAAATAAATTTAGATATGTGCAGGATAATAAATATTGATGAGTAAGTAGATATCATTTTTACGGTACATCTCTTATTACCGAAGAATTTACAGGACATAGCAAGTACCTGGATGCGTCAGTCAACATTACAGTTCTACTGCTCTGCTCAGCGATGCATAGCAAATCATGTCTCACTACCCGCTCTGCCTTCCTGCACAAAATGTAAACAAAGAGAAACGTGTATAGAAAGAATATTTAAAATACCTTAGGGGTTTACTATGTATGCATAGTATATCTTCCATATACCTAGGTACCTAGCGCCTTGATGGATCTCATACATTCTAATATCTATGTGTATGACGTTGATTTATTTACGCTAAGTCTTTTTGTGATGGTTTATCATTGCAATTTAACTTTGTTATATTTTTCGTTTTACATCTGAGTCGTTTCAACTATGTAATATTGTTTTAGAAGAAAATTAACTTCTAAACTACGTGCGACGAAAAAATGTGGCTCTAGACGTTATTGATTCCTGAAAAAAGAGTGAAAATTTAGTTTTCGAAATTGCTTTACAAACAAATTGCCGTTTTAGCCGTTTATCTTACTAAAGTGTATCTAATAGCTTAGCTTGAGCCAATATAAGCAGAAAAGTGCTCTTGGCAGTAAAGCCAAAATCGCTATTCATGAGTGAATATCGAATGTTATCTATCTCAAAAGTTTGAGTTGCGTGGTCATCGAGTAAGTTCGTTGAGTAGATTGGAGAAATCAATCGTTATGTTGAAGTAAATTTGAGAATAATATGTGGTTGACCGAAAGGTATCTTATAATCATTATTCATTCCAGTATATCTGATACCCGAGTTCATACAGTTGTTCGTGGACTAGATGTTCTACACGACAAGTGATGATGGTTTTAGCAACAGCATCAATCTATAACTTCTTGCTTTTTGAGAGTGCTATCCAGAAATTTTTGTCGTTCCTATTATATCAAATCTACCCACTGCCAAGTATACAAAGCTACTTTTTAAAATTACACAACAGATGAGTTTCGTTTCGACCCTTAGTAATTGAATTTCGCGAGTCGTAAATTGACTGTCTCAACTTTCTTAAACTTCATTTTATGAGGTGTAAAGGGCCTAGTTCTAAGGTCAATTTTGTCTCCAGAGAAATGTAGGTAAACAGTATTTATATGACAGTACGGCCTTAAGGGACGTAGCGTGTTTAGCACAAGGTCAGGGTCGACCAACTCCCTCGTCAAATGTGCTAAATAATAAAAGGGTTCTGGGTACTTTGTGTCAAACCTCTAGTCGGAAGATGGGAACATCATGTGTGCGTGAGTTGCAGATGTAGAGCAGTTTTAGGGGGAACTCATTAAAGTTTCAGTCAAATTTAAAAGCAAGTAAGATAAGTTTTTCCTACGACAAAACATGTAAAAGTCTTTGCGTTAGGGATGAGAAAGTGTTTGTGCATTTTGTGAAAATCAATTTTACCATTTGTTTCGCAAATCACTGGTACAATTTTAATACGGTTTTTAGCGATATGGGTTTAATTTTGGTTAGTGTTATCAACTCCCCAGAGGGCGCTGCAGTAAACCTTTATTTGTGCAAACCAATGTACATCTTCAAAACCTAAACCACTGATCCTATTTTGATGCAGTTTTCGTAAATTTAGATTTGATAGGTGCATATTCTTAAATACATGTTACGTGAGAGACTTGCCAGGGGGCGCTGCAATAAACCGTCGTTGGCTTTCCTAAAATTTTAATTTAGTTAATGCTTGTTATATCAATAACTGAGAAGTAAGTAGCATGAAAACTATTCACTTTCTGTTCTATTCATATAGCTGTTCTGAGATGCAATTAGATGATGCAGAAATAAATCCCTTGAGGCAGCTTGTTGCGTAGGAGTTTTCAGGTATCTATCTCCTTGGTATTAGCTAGTTATTGGAACGAGCGCTGCCAAGAAGTACTTGAGTGACTCAAAGAAATATTCTCAGACCAAAGAAGAAATATCATTTGATCTGTAAAAACATTTGAAATCCAGACAAAATAACAGCTTTATAGAGGCACCTAATCCGATGATAGATATTTTTTTTATTTCTTGCATAGATAATATTATGTAGATTGTAGAATCCTGAACAATTTTCAGATATCTACATTCTCTTGCAGCATAATCGGCAAATTTTGTTATCTAAGGCCTTACTACTGAGGCCTAGATATTGACCTGATCATCTCAAAAAGTTGGTTCTTATCACCAGCCTGTACTACGTTTTCGGTACTGGTTACTGGTTAAATGTCACCCTATATTTTTCCAAGATATAGTTACTTACTGACAAGGTCACACGACAGGATTTGCCAAAATGGACCCGGACGGACGGTCCCGAACGGGCCGAGTTGTAATTTATAGCGGCCTTAAAGGATATTGCATTTATCCCCAACGTATACTATATCCCACCAATTTAGGGCCAATATGCGGTTATAGAAATATTCTGCTGTCGTCAACTTCAGGCCGAAAGGGGGTTCTTAATATTACATTGTTTGAAAAGGGTATCTTTCAATCAGAAGGGTTCTGTTAGTTAAGGATGACTAAACTTTCTCAATTTTATCAGTCATATATTTTACGAGTACTTTCAAAGTTAGTCTATAAGAAAGTAAGTGTTAAATATTAGGTACCTAATAATTACACGTGGTGTAAAGGACGTTGTACCGAAAACTTTGCAGGCATGACTAGACCATGACTCTGGACATCTTTTTCCATGAGGCTATGTTGGTAAAAAATTATAGACGTTTCATACAACACCATTTTCTATGGAAACTAAAAAATAAAAATTTACAATTACATCATCGGCAAAAATATAAATGTAATCATCATCGGCAAAAATATAAAAGTACCTACTAAAGTGTATTAAATTTTTCAATATTACTTAAAGCGTAACAAGGAAATTTAAGTACTATTTCTTAATGCCTGAATTTCTGGGAGTTCTATCAATTTATCAATTTGAGAGTATCGGAAACGGAGCGGTAGGTAATGAATGAAGATATCTGCAACGTCACTCGGCCGTCCATTAGTGTTATTAGCCTGACGAGAGAGATGTAGGTAGGGAGGCATATACCTACCTAAAACTTACTCCGAAATAAAGAGATATTCAGAAGGTTCATTGACGCACTTTAGATTATAACGACATAAACTAAGGATTTCTGCTGTGGCTTCACAGCAACCATATATGAAAATCTGTTTATCTGCACGCGCAACAATCACGTTATTTTTTTTTCTTGAACATCCTTTGATTATCGTCTGTATTATAATACTGAACTGAGTGTAATCTGTGCTTCTACCAGTAGGTGTTGTGTGGTACAAAGCATTTTGACACAGCCAGACAAAAGCTTAATTTATTTTTAAATTTGAAACATAGTGAAAACAACAATACTTTCTTTCAGTAGGAGCTTACCTTTTCCGTATGCTCTCCTAGCCAATTACTCTCGACGGTCCTTTGAGGTATTAACAACGAAATTATTGTTTTTATGTACTTCGTACAAATCGATAATGAATGCAAAAACAAAATGAAAACAAATACTCGTAATGAAGTCATTTATTAGTTAAGTAATTCTTGTTTGGGAATACTACGATTGCAAAGCGACTAGTGTCAGATCAGTGTCTGAAACTTAAAGTATCAGGTCTTATGGGACCCAAAGTTGGTAAAATCTTATGAAGTAACTTTACTAAAGAATTAGAGACATCAAATTGTTTGTCAACAGGACCCATTACAATTCATGTTTTAGTTATAATCTCCAAATCAATATGCATATCGTAAACCTACATGGTACGCAACTATTCAGGCCCTAATGTGTAAGTACAGTCTATTGCAAATGCTTGCAAACCGAAGAATCAAATAAAAAAAACAGCGTTCCGTTTCGACACATGAGTGTCGATATAAGGTGACTAAGGGTAAATCCTGGGAACGAGTGTGGCATTGGGCTGTGTGGCTGTCGAAAAAGAACGAAAACTCGTCTCTAAATTAATACTTATATACTAGCGCCAATAGTTATATTTAGTGTGAACTAGTTTGTCGCCAACCTGCCCAAGGGATCCAGTTTCTTTGCATCTGACTGTACTTAAAGGTGACAAGGGTGATATAACATGTGTAGGTAATGTAAATCGTTTTACAACCAACGATCCATAATGCATGAAGGAGATAACAGCTCGAATTACGCAGCCGAGGTAAATCGAACTCTCGTGGGATGAAAGATAAACGTTGATTCGAGCTTACATGCGGCTTTTCACGTAGCTGTTTTGGTAAACTTTTCAAAATTTTATTATCGCTTTTTTGATAATGTATCTTGCTTGACTGAATTGATATATTTTTGTTTACCTAACAGTAACTACCTACACACATACATAAGTCACGCCTATATGTAGGCAGAGCGTAAACTGCTGTAAAAACAGCCATTTACACCACGTCTGACAAAAGTTTGGAAGTCATTTTAAAAGACTTGTATGTGTAGGTATCACCATAGTGACAGATTGTCAGCTTGTCGCCTACAATTGCAATACACATAAACTCTCAAATCCCTTATTCGCTTGTTACGACATCTATGGGAAAGATATGGGGTGATGCAATTTAAGCCTAAAATACACGGCATAGCAGCTGCAGTAATGGTGGGTTATTAAAGTGTTCGCTAAAATAACAGTGATATGTGTTTCGACCGTAGGTATATCAAAGTACCTACAAACTACCAAGCTAGCTTATTTTGATACCTACCAGGGATGCAAACAGCTTCCCATTTCCTGATACAAGTGACCCCATGTTCTGATGTGATTGGTTACATTGTTACCAAAATAGATTTTAGCAAAGCAACCGACGGTAGAGCAGAATATTTCTCAGCGCTATTCAAAGCCTCTACAGAATTTTCCGAAGGCAAACCTCCCCGAGATATATTTTTACACGACTACCAAAAAAGGAGTGTTATCATTTTATCAGAACTTCCAAAGATGGTAAATACATGTAACTATAAGCCAGTCATGTAGGCCTTTTTTACATCTGACTGAATTATTTACTTATGTTTTGCTTCTGGCAAAAAATATGACTGCACTCATAATTTTACACGGAAAAACAATCAAAGCCAAACATGTAAAACCCAGGTGCACACTTACAACAACCAATCCTGCAAAATCGTTGTTATATATTACGCATTGTTAACATTGAGCCAGTAACCCACTTTCAATACACGTGTTCTGCCTAATAATTCGATGTTATGTACACAGCTTTGTATTATTTGATACTATTGTCACATATGTGTCCCGGCCTTTATTAATTAATATGTGTTTCGGCCTTTATAAAGATTTCAAAACAGCGACATCTATTGGTATAAGATGCGATTAGTACTTGGTTCTGATCTGTCAAAATTGTTATAGAAGTTCAGGAACACAGCTGATAGATGGCGCTATGTGTATGAAACGGTGTTAATGAAATAAACTACATGGTTGATATTGAGCAGTAAGACTGTATATTTAAATAAATTATAAGTTTGGCATGGCCGTACGCAGAGGGCCAGAAAAAAGATGGACGTTTTTAGCGGAATACAATATTACCAACACAACGTACAAGATATTTGAGTTGCCATATGTAATAAAGTTACAATCAGGTAGCATTGATTGCTTTATGTTGAATATTTATTTAACATAGTTGGGCGCCGGCAAAGAATAAGTTAACAAAGGCAAAGGGAATATTAAAGATGAGCCATCAACTATTAAATCTGAATTTTTACAAATGTTCTCTAATGTTTCTTTTTTATACATTACTATCTATTCAATATTAACCCAGTAAAATAATACTAAACAGATATTAAGTATTCAAAGACTGAAACTAATTTTCTTTTACAAATGTTAAGTAAAGAATATTTTTAAATTTTGTACATAATAATAGGTAAGACCTAAATAATATAATAAACAGTTTTTACAATGAAAAAATCTGCATACAAACCAAATAACAGTAATTGTAATAAGTATTTAATTTGGAAGCTAGATAACATAACAAAGAAAATAATTTATAATAACATATTTAAACAGGGATTATATGTTAAACCTATTTTAACATAATTGGGCCACACCAATTATGAAAATTCAACAAATCTTAAAAGTAGCTGCTTATACAAAAATATAAACATAGATATTTATGTAAACCAACTCTTTTTTTTGTTCATGTACATTATTTACTGTACATTGTTCTTAGAAATTTTAAGTTAATTATTTTTTAAAGTTTGTTTAAAGTTAATTACAAGATCCCAAGAACTTGTTTAAAGGAAGTGAGTTTTGTACATGTATTGCATATTGTTTATACATTTTATATGCAAAATTTTAACCTTAGTTACATATGTGCTTATAGAGCACTATTTTTATTGTTAGTAGTATGCTTTTGCCTACATTTTAAAAACTTTATTACACATATTTAAGATATCGGTATTCTAATCATTTAAATAACTAGTGAAGTGCTTATAGAGCACTTACTTATACTACCCAAATGACTAGGTATTCCTAGTACCTACAAATAATTTAATTACAATATAATGTGTTTATAGAGCACAAATTTTTTACAATTTGCAAAAATACAGTTCCATTACCTCGTACTATAGGACGCAAGTGACAGTAAATGACTACTGGGAAATAGGTATTCTTTTATTTAAATGTAGTAGAGATGCCACCTAAATGACTAGGTATTCCTGGGCCCTACGACTAGGTCTTGGGATCAGCTGTTTGCTATCATAAAAGGGATAGTAAACAACCACCAAGGAATACCTATTCAAAATTTAATTACATATGTGCTTATAGAACACTTATTGTTAGCAATTTGCAAATAGACAGTACTACCACTTCGTGCTATGGGACGCAAGTGGTAGCAAATAATGATTAAGGAATAGTTATTGAATACCTATTCAAAGGTTAATTACATAAAAGTGCTTATAGAGCACATTTTTCTTTAGCAGTTTAATGAGTAGGTAACCCTTAAATTTTTAAGACTTAATTATTTAATGTGCTTATAGAGCACTTTGCAAAAAGACATTACCACCACTTCATACTATGGGATGCAAGTGGCAGGAAATTACTACTAAGAAACATCTATACTTTTACCTTTTTCTTTTAAATGAATTACATAATGTGCTTATAGAGCACTTTTTAAGCAGTTTGAAAAAATACAGTACCACCACTTGGTGCTATGGGACACAAGTGACAGCAAATAACTACTTAAGAACAGCTATATAGTTATATTCTATTTCTTAAATAACTAGTGAAGTGCTTATAGAGCTTACTTAAACTTTCTTATACTATACCACCTAAATGACTAGGTATTCCTAGGCCCTACGACTGAGTCTTGGGATCAGCTGCTTGCTATCATAAAGGTGATAGCAAACAGCCACCTAGGAATACCTATTCACTTGTTAGAAAGGTGATTGATCTTTTTTCTGGTCCTCTGCTGGCAAAGGACTATAATAGCTTACATAATATTGCATTATTTGATATTATTATTTCTGCAAGAAAACTTTTATGTTTATATTATTAAACAGAGTTGGGCGAGGCCAAAGAAGTTCTTATGGTCTGCTATCGGAGACACTTTAAAGTTAAGTACACTATAATACTTGCATAGCGTTTAAAATCTTGTCCATCTATTGTCAGGACACAAATGGTTACACAAAAGTCCATCTATAGTCAGGACAAAAATGTTTACAAAATTTATTGGTCTTCTATAGGAGCCAATTTAAATTAAACACTTGCATTTGGTTACCAATATCCGTCATATGGTCAGGATATATTATAAAATTTAATGATCTGCTATAGGAGCCATTTTATTATTGTACACACATGTGTTTGTTTACTAGTATCCGTCTATAGTCAGGATAAAGATTAAAAATTATGTACCTTATAGAGGTTATCATTTAAATGTCCGTGGGTAGCCGTTAGTTTGAGAGTTTGTCTTCAGTCTTTGTGTTTGTAGTCATAGCGAACACACAGAAGCTCAGTTCATGTAGAAATAAACGACATCTTCTTGTACACTAAGCCGAAACCTTTACCACTACTTGGTACTATGGGACGCAAGCAGGAATAGGACGACAACACGCGAGGTTGCTTCACTACAAATACGCACTATAAGCCGAAACCATAACCACCACTTGGTACTATGTGACTCAAGCGGCAGCAGCAGGGCGATAGTAGACGAGACCGTTTCACGCACGACGAATACGCACTGTAACCCGAAGCCTTCACCACCACTTGGTACTATGGGACTCAAGCGGCAGCAGGACGACAGCACACGGGGCTGTTTTACGACGAAAACGCACTGAAATCCGCCACTTAGACACTTTTTGCCGTTACGTCACTTATTTGAAGCACTCCAATTACCAAACGCACTGTTGCGAGGCTCGAAAGGTCGTAAAAACGCAAGAAGCTCCCGACGAAAACAAACCGTATAGGTTATGTTTTGACGAAATGTCAAGTTGACGTTTGACGTTCCAGTAGTAGTGCCAACCTAAGGACGAAAACTGCAGGCAGTGACGTAGTTCTCGCCGACGACGATGGCGCCACTCGCGCCGTGGTGTAAAAAACACGGTACTAAATCCCACGATGAGCGCATGGACGTATAAAAGGGCGGACAGAATGCCAGTTATGTCAAAACTGAATAACCGTAATGGCGGCGGATAAACTTGTGTGAGTGAATTAGGGTTGCCATGTTAAGATTTTTTATACTAATAAAACCCGAGAATAAAACACAGTTAATAATACGATAATATTGACTTGTTCTATTTACGACTTACATCCCATATGTTGAGTAAGTTTTTATAATACGTTCTTTTGTTTTGAGAAATTCTTGTCTCGTTTTCTAATTTTAAGATGTGGTGAAACCGAATTTTTTGAACCCACCCACCCAATAATTACCTATACTTTAGGGAAATTTATGACGTGAATAATGGCAACACCAGCCCTCAGTTCGAGGCTAATTTAAATAATTTAAAACATGAAAATGAGTGATCAAATTATTAATTTACATGTGAAACGTGATTCCCGAACTTTTATTCCTTTGATCTCTGCTGTTTTTTCAAATTTTTACAACGCACGACATGATGTTTTGTTTTTGTTTATTTTGCAAAAATCGGTAGGGTAGGCTGACGTTTGCGTTCGGAATGGCTGGGTTTGGTGTGGATGTGTGCGTGCATTCTTGTACGTACAGCCAACTGGCTGACTCGGGGCTACACAGAGATTTTATTAGCGCGACTCTGTCCGCCCTTTTATACGTCCATGGATGAGCGATGAAAAAACGTAGTGGGTATTTGTGAATGCAATCACAGCTTGCCACTCACAAAACCATTGGAATTCCTGTGAATCTTGCAGAGGTTCCCTCGACGATTTGTCCTTTGCACCGAAAATGATAGATTTCGTGCAATAAGACAGTACCACCGCCTCGTTGTATAGGGACTCGGCGGCAGCAAGCCAACAGCACGCGCGGCTGTTTTTGGACGAACGCACGAGTTTCACGCACCACAAACACTCACAGGGTCAGAAGGACCACAAACCATGTTAATGAAATAAACTACATGGTTGATATTGAGCAGTAAGACTGTATATTTAAATAAATTATAAGTTTGGCATGGCCGTACGCAGAGGGCCAGAAAAAAGATGGACGTTTTTAGCGGAATACAATATTACCAACACAACGTACAAGATATTTGAGTTGCCATATGTAATAAAGTTACAATCAGGTAGCATTGATTGCTTTATGTTGAATATTTATTTAACAAACGGTAAAGTTGTAAGTTACTTTCTTGGTTTTCTCATCATATCGTTCGTATAGGCAAGTCTAAATAATTTTGGATAATTAGCTGATAGTTGCACAGCGTTTGCAGTAGCATTTATAATTTTTCGTGCTTATATGATACAGGACATAACATTTTGCTATTTTGTTTAAAAGCCATCTATTGTCGAGTAGCGGAAACTGCAAGGTGTCACTTTAGACAGGGCCCTACTAGGCCTATTATAGTGCCATAGCGACTGAAATACCTAAGGTTTATTTTATTAGTCACATTTTCGGTTTATAGAAAATTGATGTATTTTCTAAAAATTCTATAAACCAGTAGTAAAATGTTTAGAAATATTGGTAAACCCATGATTTACTCAATATACACTAAAAGTTTTTCTTGGATGTCAGGATGGGTCGTGGCCCCTTCCCTGAATTGGTGTCTGGCAACAAGTAGCGAAACAAGACATTCTAAAAAATTCTAGAATAGTCGAATGTCTTCTAAAATGTGTATGAAAGAGAGGAGAATATCTTCTTTCGTGATGAGTAGCAGATTTCTAGAAGATTATTCTTCTCGTAAGTTCGAAGCTTTTTGGTATAAATAAGCGAGCCATACGGCCTGCGTTCAGTTATAGTTTTAATCGTGAAGTCTCCCAGGACAGAAAAGGAATACCTAGTGCAGTGATTAGTTTACCTATCAGTCCTGGTGGAGTCGCGCCGTGGACCAGAGAGTCTCAACGTTTGCCTGGTCACCCTCGATTCGCGAGTGTGTTTGGTTTGTGAAAAGTGATTTGAACCTGTGTAGTACGTGGAGAGTGTGTTGTTGGATACAGAGGATGCGTGCTTCAGCGTGCACTGGAATCGGCATTGTGGATGTCGTCGTTGTTGGTTCTTCGTGTGCTGGTGGCTTCAAGTTCCAGATGGATAAGTACAATTCATGCTTTCTTTCGAACCCTATCAGCAGTATATATTCCCTATATGAATGTTTACAAACATATTAATTACCTATGCTTGATAGTTCTGTATTCATTGAAAGCTGATAAGATTCGGAACATGGTCTTATGCTTTGGTTTTTAGTGCTAAGGTCATTTTATTGCAATAACTTTGTTTTGTTGTCGGGTCAGAATGTTTTAAAGAATCTGGGTTCTGATTGTTTCATATAAACTTTATAGTATCCACATCTAATCTTTAATTAGGAAATCTGGGCTAGTTAGTGTGTCGGTAGATAGGTAAATTAGATGTTAGGAATAGGTAGGCTACCCTATAATCCCATTACTCCTATTCCTTACTTATCTATCTATCATGCCATATATGTCGTCTAGAAGGGGTCTGTGGTGCGTGTGTCTTCTTGGTGTCTTCTTCTGGTTTCTGGTGTGGCAGGAGTGCTTTCCTGCGGTTTCATGGTTGTGGGCACGTAGTGGGTACTCAGGCAAATCCAAGTAAAGTCAGGAAATGGTCACGAACTCAGATTTTATTTAGCTTCTCAAGGAATGCACTTTACAGGATAAGTATGCACCAAAGTGCATCTAGCAAGTGCAATGAACGTGACCGGTTCGACGTGTGCACCGTTCCGTGGTCTGGAGTGAGAATGCACCAGCCGACCCGATCCACATGGGCGGAACTGATATTAGCGCCACCACACGGAACGTTCACTGTACTTTTACAATCAACCAATCATAGAGCTTCAAATCCCACTACCGTTATTCCGAGTTGCCGGTACTATGATATCGAAGCGATACCGCTGTCGCTTAAATTGTCGCTCGCTACGACACGGCCATACTGACGAGTCACACGTCCTCGTGTGTACCTGAAACAACCAAATAAAAGTGTAGAGCAACATGTTACGAGTGGCCTGCTCAGCCAACCTGATTATCACAAAATTAAGAAAATGTCTGATCAAGCAATCACTTTACAATGAAATCAATTCAAAATAGTCAAAGGGAAAACAATAGCTAAAACCATGATCTTCGCCCTAACTAGCGAGTTGCGCGCATAACTCACTTCGGGCCACTCCAAGTCAGCCAAAGTCAATACCAATAGTCTCATAGAGACTTCGGGCCACTCCAAGTCAGCCAGTAGGTACTAATAGTCTCATCGAGACTTCGGGCCCCCGCCGTACCGTCAGCCGCGCACCGCTCCCTGAACGACCATAATATGGCCGCAGTTACGACTACGACTAACGCATACAGTGCAGCCAAATAAATCATGATTTTACCTCAGGTTTTTAACTATCAACACTACCAGTTGAAGACCAATTTTCTCATCATATCACACCGAGTTTAGAAATCTATTGAGTCTACTAATCCGAGTTTAGAAATCTATGGAGTCTACTAATGCTTGATCAAAAGGCATCTTCTCAATTATGTCATTGTCACACTGTATGTTCTATCAGCAGTCTATAATTCTAACAAGAATCGAACTTATCAAACAACTACAATAATTTTGATTCAGCCCTGTCTGGTCATTTTCTTTACAAGATTGTCTACCTCAAATCTCACTACCTATGCTACGCATCTATACGCGGAACTAAGAAACGATACGACCTGAAATCGCACAACCTATGCTTCTATACGCTGCAATGAAAAGTTTACAGAAGGTTCACTCGACCCTATTCAGGATTTTTGCAATTGTCACTTGTTAAATAGCCAGAGCTGCTACAAATCACAAAGAATAAGAATATCACAACAGTAAAATCTGATACAAAAACGTCATATGATGCCAAGCTAATTCTAATCAAAGAAATATGACGTTAGTGGCAACTAACTTCCTAGTTACCCTGAGTTCCCCTGAGATTCCTGTTATTTCCAGTTACAGTCAGTAAGCGTCAAAATTCTAGCTAGTTCTACGTGAGCCATTTGTGAAAGTGAAAGTGAAAGTGAAAATGTTTATTCAAAATAGGACATTAAAATATCACTTATTGATAGTCATTACATTACGCAGAAATGGATTAGACATTGTAAAAAAGAGAAATTTGCAAAGCACAATTTTCTCTTTTTTATAACAATTTTTTATTCCTACTATAAACGCGGCTCGGGCGGGATAAAAAATAAAAATAAAGGCATTGCCTCGAGGCTGGCCAGGCTAACCACACAGCATGTAACTTTATACCTTAACGACCAGTAAGCGAAACTAAATTCGATCAAGATTTTAAAAAGGTGTTACATGTGTATAGTTAGTCGGACCTCCTGAACAGGAAAACCCCCCAAAAACCTGCCCAGAAGTGCTCCTATTCTAAAGATTACAATTTTTGTAGGTAATTTGTATAGGTGCCCCGCGCGAATTTTCCCTAATTTGTTACAATGAGAAGCGATCCGACTTTGTTTGAATTTTGCTCACGATAAACTACTATCATGCGTTGTGAACTGTCGCGTTGCGCTACGAGTAGAAAGTTAGAAACGAGCTAGTAATACGGAGAATTGTTTAGTCAAATTATGTTTCCACTTTGTACCTAATCCGTTTGTTTACTACGCACTGCCTAGCGTTATCGTTGGCTAAACTGACAAGGATGATGATACACTACGAACTAGATCATTTAAACGAAATTTTCATCTCACCTGTAGTTAGGTACTCGCGTCTGTACCCTGTGGTAAACTTTGATAAACGGAAACCAAAACTCGCGTTACAAATTGCACAATACTTTATAGCTACACTGGTGGAATTGGGTGGAATGTCAGTTTCGATCGCACTCAAATCTATTTCCATGACAGGGGTAAAAACATGAAACCGGGTTTGAAACTGTAACTGTGCTAAGTCGATATTACGTTAAAAACGCAACAAAGTATTCGAACCGATCACAATCTCGTGTGGCATGAATTTATTTTGTGCGTTCACAAATGTCACTAGTAAACTACGACTACCCCATGAAAATTCCTCAGAACATGACTATCGCGCCTGTTGAAATTACGTTAGCAAATAAACGAAACCTCATGAAAATTTATTTGCGACACTTTTATAAGGCGAAACGAAAACTATACTCTGACCCGAAAATCTGCACCATTATCAAAGTAAAATGATTACGACTCACCGGATTGTTCAATTATCTCGAGAAGGCCTCTTGCAGTAGGTGACCGGAACGGAGGGTTCGCGCCGCGCCTTCGGTCCTGGAACCACCGCCGCTGCCGCCGCCATTGCCTCTGCCGTTGCCACCGCTTTGATTGCCGCTGCCCGCTGCCGCCGCTTTGGTTTCCGCTGCCCGCTGCGCCACCTTGCCGAACTTCTTGTATCATCTTCTTCTGGGTCTTGATTTTTGTAGGCTTCTAACATCCGCATCTTGAAGTGGTTTTGTTGCTTGAAAAATCGACGTCAGTTTTCGCTGCTGGTTGGATGCCCGAGGTGATCCCGCTTCTGATGTCGTCTAGAAGGGGTCTGTGGTGCGTGTGTCTTCTTGGTGTCTTCTTCTGGTTTCTGGTGTGGCAGGAGTGCTTTCCTGCGGTTTCATGGTTGTGGGCACGTAGTGGGTACTCAGGCAAATCCAAGTAAAGTCAGGAAATGGTCACGAACTCAGATTTTATTTAGCTTCTCAAGGAATGCACTTTACAGGATAAGTATGCACCAAAGTGCATCTAGCAAGTGCAATGAACGTGACCGGTTCGACGTGTGCACCGTTCCGTGGTCTGGAGTGAGAATGCACCAGCCGACCCGATCCACATGGGCGGAACTGATATTAGCGCCACCACACGGAACGTTCACTGTACTTTTACAATCAACCAATCATAGAGCTTCAAATCCCACTACCGTTATTCCGAGTTGCCGGTACTATGATATCGAAGCGATACCGCTGTCGCTTAAATTGTCGCTCGCTACGACATATATATATATGACTTTAACGACCAAAATAATGTAGCTTCAATTAAAATAATTTACTTTAATTATTATTGCTATGCGATCAGGATAAAGTTCTTGGGTTAAAACTTACATAAGTAGATATTGTTAGATATCTACTTATCTATTATTTGCTGTGGTCATCAGTGGATAAATTACTATTCTATAATTGCCGAGCGATTAAGGATTTACTTGATAAAATTCTTGTGTTTGAAACATACTTACATATTGTATCTACTTACCTACTGTTCGGCTTAGTCCAACAGTGGACAGATTTCTATTTGTACTTAATTAACTAATGTTACTATGTATGTATGTACACATAAGTAGATATTGTTAGATATCTATTTCTGTTTGGTTATGTCCAACAGTGGATAAATAATCATTTACAACAGTATTTTTGTCATACAAAGAAAACTGTCTTCAGTATTGGAATGTGTTCAGTGATGGATAAACATTTATTTACAACTATTTTTGATACCTTCATAAAGGAATGTGTCCGGCAGTAGACATCATCTATCCACAACAATATTATTTTATAGTACTTGCTATGTTGTTAAGTACTGTGTTATATAAGAATATATGTATGGCTGGTAGAATGGATAATATCCTATCCTATAATCCTATTCTATAACGGATTCAGATGATCCTCATCTAAAGTAATATTCTAGTCATGAAGTTCTTAAAGTTCTTCTTATGACTGGCTAAAATGGTGCCCATCATAGTAAAACTATGACTACAACTACCTACTAATTACAATGGTTGTCATCAAATGTCATGGGACAACTTTTATCATAATTATCTTCATCGAATACCTATCTATTTATTACCTAGCATTCGGTATGGTTGTAATGGCAGCTTCTGGTCGTAGAAATCCACATTCTCTCAGGAGGTTCATGTGAACATCATGGCTAATACTACAACTCTCTCTTGGGATGTGCAAAATATTGCTCTCCTGTCTTCAACTTATAAGCATGTATGCTCACATGTATTCAGTATTCAGTATTCAGTAGTTTATTGGTAAAAAATAAAATATTTTACATGTCAAATGTTCTAATAATATTTATAACTATTATTAACCGGTATGCGACATTAGGTGCCGATCGGCACCCGAGCGTCAACATTCCGTCAAGGACCGTAGGTGCCGATCGGCACCCGCGATTCTGGCCGTTATTGCGTAAAAACTACGGGTTATTTTGCTTTGGAATGTTTTGACAGATGATTCCTTACGATATTAGCTGTCAAATGAGCCATAGACAATAAAGATTGGATGAGTGAATGGTTTAGAATGAACCGTCAAAGTAAGGCCCCTGCACACCCACTGCACGCTCAAAACGCACGATTTTACGCACGATTTTTCGGAATTTTATCGGTTTTCGAGCAAATTTTTTGTTTCTCATCACTAGAAGCGAGTATCCAAACCCAAAAATAAAAAACCGCTTGTCAATCTGTGCAGGAACAGCTGAGTTTGACGCGGAAAGCTGAAGGTCGATTGCGCGGGGTGGTCGCGGTTGTATGGGGGTTTGTTTTAAGGCTTCTATGGCGTGTCCTTGACGGAGTTGCAGTCGAAAATCTAAGCCTTCCCCAGGTTAATATATAGGTACAATAATTGTGATACCACTGGTATTTTGTTAGGTAGTTTGGGGTAGCAAAGCTGCAAGTGTAGGAAGGTTACCTATCTATCGAATTCGCGTATAGTGTAGTAGGCGTCAGACAGTAACTTCTTTTTTAATTTGTTTACAAACGAGCTAAATGTCTTAGTATCTTTTATATCAGACGATATTTTGTTGTATAATTTGGGCCCCATTACATGTAGGCATTTCCTAGACTTAGCGAGCCGAGTGCGCGGCAGGCATAATTCGTGTCTCCCTCTCGTGTTGTAGGTATGGATATCACCGCGTGCAGGTAACTGCTCAATGTTGCGGCGCGTGTGCTTCGCTACTTCAAGTATGTAGGTAGAAGGTAATGTGAGTATCTTTTGCTTTATGAAAAGTTCCTTCGCGGGGTGATCCCATACCACACCAGATATTATTCGAATGGCCCTTTTTTGTAGTTTGAAAACCCTGTCACGATCTGCCGCATTCCCCCACAGGTCGACTGCGTGAATCATAATCGAGTTAAAATACCCATAGTAAGCTTTTTTTAGGTTACTTTCATTTAAGTTCGGTTTCAAGCGGCTCAATGCAAAACAGGCTGACGACAGGCGATCACAGAGTGCGTCAATGTGAGGACCCCAAGTTAGGCCTGAGTCTATTGTCATACCTAAGTACCTGACCTGATTTACTTGAGGAACGATTTTGTTGTTACACATTATATTTAAGTTGTTTGGTTTAGTACATCGTAATTGAAAGTGAATAATGTTTGTTTTTTCCACATTAAGAAGCATACCATTTGCCGAAAACCAGAGAGAGATTTCGTTCATTACTTTTGATAGTTTAACTTTTAGGAGATTATAGGTATCAGCTGCAACTATGACGCAACCGTCGTCTGCAAACATCACAAACTCGGCATCCGCAGAAGAGGTGGTGAAGTCGTTCATTAGTAATAAAAACAGGTTATTTCCCATAATAGAACCTTGCGGTACCGCGCAGTCCCCAAGTTGCGACATATTTGATCTGACACCTTTGACCGAGGTCAGTTGCTCTCTGTTTTGAAGAAAGGATTTAATTACATTATAGAAACTTCCAGTCACTCCATAATGGTCCAGCTTAGCGAGTAAGAGCGGGTGGCTAACTAGCTCGAAAGCACGCGACAGGTCGCAAAAGATAGCTGCGACCTGTCGCCTGCTCTCGATGTGCGCCATTTCGCGTGTAATGACGTCACGAGCCGCGTCCACTGTGGAGCGACCGCGCTGATAGGCATATTGCTGCTCATTCATTAGGTTATACCTATTAAGATAAGACATTAGTTTATTACTAAGAATTCGTTCGAAAACCTTTGATAATACAGGTATTAAAGATATCGGCCTGAAGTTTTTAAGCATGGACATTTCACCTTTACCTTTATACACAGGTTGCACTTTAATTTGCTTTAAGTTAGATGGATATACGCCCTTGCATATACACTTATTTAAAAGTAAACAAATTATTTCAAAAATGAAGTCAGGTAAGATATCTAGTAGTTGAGTAGACATATCGTTAATATCGGTGGAATCCTTCCTTTTTGTTGATTTAACAGCATTCAGTACACATTGCATTGAAATATGCTCCGATTGTAGTAATTGCGGGTGTTTGTTTACATACTTACGTAGGTAATCAAGCGCAGTAGGTATATCCGTGGAGGAGTTGCAGTTTTGTTCGCATCTACGTAGAACCGGTTGAGAGCGGCGGCTGCGGAGGCGGCGCGCTGCACGTCGGTCTGCCCAGATGATTTACTCGTCAGGACGTCGATAGCACTATTTTTATTACTGTTACACCTGCCTGTTTCACTAGCAATTATTTGCCAAGACGTGCGACAAATATTACTGCTGTTTTCTATACACCTATCAATGTAGTCCCTTCGTGTGTTACGCAGTACGTTGTAGTATTGGTTTTCTAGGGGAAAGTAGTATGTCATGTTGTGTTTGTGTAGTAGATAGCTCGTTTGATAACAATGCTTTTGTTTTAAAGATCTCATTACGCGTGTTTTTTACAGCTTTGCTTACCCAAACTTTACATGTTGATTTCATTGGATATTTACGAACTGGGAAGTGTATGTTGTAAAAAATGGATTATAATATTACATAATGAGTTTACTATTGCGCTAGGGCAACATGTCATAGCGAGTAATTGATTCCAGTCATAATTATATAAACTTGTATTAAAATTAAATTTATTACTATTTGAAAATAATCTTTTGTGAATAATTTTATTGCATTGTAGTATTTTGTTTATCGCGACGGATAAAGCAATACCTAAATGGTCAGAAATATTCATATTAAACGGATTAATGCTTATAATGTCACTATTTTGTATGTTGGTGTAGGCGTGATCGATGCATGTTTTAGTAGTTTTACAAAATCTGGTTGGAAAGTTAACTAGCGATCTAAATCCAACAGATTTTAGCAGATTGCATAGGTCTTTACTTTCTTTCTTATCTATTAGTAAATTGACATTGAAATCTCCCATCAGAATTATTTTATAATTTTTGATAATTGGTAAATTAAGGAGCAATGACAGTTTGGTAAAAAATAATGGAAAATTATTGGGCTCACCTTTTTTTGGAGTGGGTTTATATACACAAATGACAATCACGCCTATACCTACATATTCAGCTGCACATAGTTCAATTGTCGATTCAACACACATCTCACTTACTTCCGTGCGTTCAATAGTTAGTAACGATGATTTTGAAAATATACACGCACCCCCGCCTTGGCGGTTTGGCCTGGAGTAGCTGGCGCTCAGCTTGTAGTTCATCAGGTGGATGGATGTTATTTGAGATGCAGTTAGAAAATGTTCCGTTAGGCACACAGCGTCAATGTCATTGTTATTTACTTGGAGCTCACATTCCAATTTATTTGTTTTGTTCTTCAGCCTGTTGACATTTTGATGCACGACGGTGAACGACGAACACTCAGTTTGGTACTTAGTTGTTACCGGCCCGGTTACGTGCAAGCGGGGGGTTGGATTGCTGTTGCCCGCGTCCTTTGTTGTACAAAAAGGGCCGCCAGGGTGCGATCCTCGTGTTGATGGGCCATACAGCTGGTTTTGCTAGTTCATCGTAGAAAGCCGCAGGAACGCCTACTTTGAATGATGCGTAGTTGTCATGTTTTGAAGGTATAATCTCCGCAGAGAAATCACACTCATCTTTGATTGATTTTAGGTACTGGATGAGGTCATCAGCACTGGTGTTTTTCCTAAAATAGCACGCATGCAGATATTTGACTTGTTCAATGCCTTGAAGTTGTGTGTTTTTTGCAGAACCGCTCACAATGCTCGATGTTGATGTCGCGCGGCGCTGATTTCTTTGTCTCGCTTTGTTGGTATGGGTCACAAAACTACCCATATCGTCAGAATCCAGGTTAGGGGTCGGAGGAGCAGATTCGTCGCTTGCCGATGTAGCACCTGGGATTTCGGCGTTGTTTCTCGTGGATTGGTTCAACTTCGGAGTGGAATTTTGCTTGGATGCATTATCAATTTTCGACCCATTTTTTTGTGGTTTGGTCACTGAATTTGTTTTGTTTTTAGTCAATTTCGCCAATGCAGCCTCGGCGGCTACACGTTTGTTTCTTCCTTTATCTTCAGGAACCTTCGGTGGAGCAGTAGGTGTCGTTTCAAGGGCCGCTGCGTAGGAAGATTGTTGTGAATCTACCTGCGGTCGCGCGGGCACTGTATTGTTCGTACTATTAGATTTCAAGTTCAGTATTTCACTCTTTAGATCGTTTATTATGGTCACGAGAGCACTAATTTTTGTTTCCAACGGTAGAATAGCACTTTTTACGGCTTTTGATATAATTTCCGCGTTGTTTGGCGGCATTTTGGTGATTTCGTTCGGAGTGTAGCAGACCACCGCTAGCGCGTCCGACTGTGCGAGCGAGACTGACGACTGACATGTGATTTGAGACTTGCATAAAGCATTCTCATATTATATTCTGACTTCCGTAGGAGTTAAATGTGGGTGGAGACTGACTGACCAGTGCAATTTCATATTCGGTGCTTACCGGCCTTGCCGGTACCTCTTTAGGGAAACCTAAAGATAATTGTTGAAATCATGTCATTTGACTGATAACATACCTATTTACAACATACATACTTACTTAACCAACTAGACACTAGGGTGTCCGTTGGTCAGTCATAAGACTGTTTATTTTAAACTACTTCATTTGTTCTGCAAAGGACATCTGAATCTGATCACCTATCCTTCTTCGTGGTGCTTTTAAGCACCACAAGCGTCTGTGGCTGACGCATCTATTAGCAGAGACGGCAGGTCTCACCATATTTATCCTTCTTCTGGGGGAAGCAGATAATTTACCGTTTGTATTCGGTGGACGCTCTAGTGGTTATCTTTACAATGAAGTTTTATGCATGAAGAATTTGCATGCGTAGGGCTGATTATGTGGGAATGACCGTGGAGCGTTTATGAATACAGATAGGTATATATTGGCGTGGGCTTCCATATTCCTCGGGCGTTGAAGTACTGGGGGCCCGTTTGGAGTTCAGTTTCCTGCCCTTTTCCCTCTCCTGTTCATCAGAGTCACTTTATTACAATAATTAGTACAGAGATGTCTCAATTACCTTTAAAAGAACTTATGGGTTACATATTACTTTATTTAAACACAACGTATGGGTCAATAATTAACTAGACATCACTTTTATATCACGAGCCATTATTACACTGTGCTTGAGGTAAGGGTTTCTATGAAATCTAGAACTCAAGACATGATCTTCATAACAGACAGAGACTGGCGGCTGGAGGCGTGTAGTCCTTCATAAGGCTGCGGGGTCGAGTTTGTTACATTTGGTGCCGTGACCAGGATAAAAAGGTCCCAAAATTGAGACATTTCATGTACATTCTTGTGATTTTTGTGAACTGGTGAGGATGGGCTGGATTCTGGGTTCCGTGGGGTCCCTTGGGTAGGTTTTGCGCTGTGGTTTTAGGCCTTACGTGCCTTAGGCGAAGTTCCGAGTCATCAGGCATCCATTAACAAGCATTTTCCAAAGATTTTCCTGCAAAATAAGAAAATATTAGTACGCAAATAAATTTTACGTATTTGAATTGTCAAAGTGGGGTGCGTTCGCACGACAAGGTTTCGTCTAATAATTTTGAAAACGTCAAAATTCAAACCAAGAAATTTCACGTTAGGAACTTTGCAAATTATATTTACGCGTAGATTTTACAATATTTGTGTAAGAATAATCATTATTTAGGTTATTTTTATGCTATTATAATTTTAAATGGTAAATTTGTAAAACATTTTTCCATCTTAAAATAACATTGAGAAAAGTTTTTGAACGAAAACGAAACGCAGCCTTGATACGTCAGCCTGATGCTTTATTTTTTCGCTCGTTTAGCTAAATTCTATTTAAGAAAGAGACGCAGCCAGTCTGTCATACTAGTAGTATTTTCGTGTCTTGCTATCTCGCTCTGACTTTATGATTAATGTAGAATGTGTGGGGAAAAAAGTACGTGTTTGTTTTTGGTTATGTTTTGACAGTTCTTTGGAAAAAATCGCGACGCGAATTTTCCGCGAAGTCTTTAGTGTTTTTAAGACAAAAATCTGATTAAGTATCCAAGCTTTTAGTAAAAAAACAATGGATTCAGTAAGTTTTGTGCGTGCTGTGAAGTTTTTAGTGTTAGTTCTAAAGATTCCTTTGGAATCAGTGAAGTGTCTTGAGTTAGTGATTTTTTGTGATAAAAATGCACTTGAAAGGATAAGACAACATTCAAGTAAGTTTTAACATAGGTTAAAAATCATTCACTAACACATTCTTGAATATCATTACAAAACTCTGTTGAGTTTTTGTAAATTGTGCAAGAAATCCATTGAGTACAATTGGGCATTGCATTTTGAACAATCTTAGATATTGTAGGTATTGTTTGGGGTCATAGGAATGCTTTGAGCTAAACATAACCTAGGCATTAGACCTAAGAAAGTTGGAATTTAAGAATTGGTTATTTACCCTTCAATATGAAAATATTTGCCTCTTGGTAGTTTTGGCCGTACTAAGTTAATGTTGTATATACCCTTTATTTATTATTTACTTCATAACAAAATTAATAGGTAGGAAAATATCTTACTACGACTATTGTAGCTTATTTCCCATGGAATTTGAAGATTTTGTATGTGTCTAGCGTTGCTTTATCCTAAATAGTTGAAGAGACGGTACTTCTTTGAAGTTGGTGGTGTCCTTTATGGGGAAACATAAACCTGGCTTTGTTGCACAGTATACATATTATATGTAGTAAAGCGTAGGTATTTTGTAATCCAGTACATATTTTATCTACAATAGCAAGCAATGACACATCATGAGGTCCTAACATGTTTTGTGAACACACAACATGTTAACTATTAGATGATTTAGTTGAGTTTAGGTATATAAATAGAAATCAAAAAGCTAGTTTTGCTTCTAACCAAAAACCTTTATTAGGTAAATCAAAGTAGGTAATTTATCATGATGAGAATTTATTTGATATACTAGGGTGCGGAGGGAAATTTTATGAATAACTAGCTGCCCGTCAGCGGTTTCACCCGCTGCAACCTATTATTCCGCGGGAAAAAAGCATTCCTCGCCAAGATATGTCGCTGTTAGTTTTCGGCGAAAACGTTTAAAACGCTAATCGGCTCAGTCACTCCACCTTTGCAAAAATTTTGGAATATGCGTGATCCCGTAGGAATAAGACATTTTCCCGTATTAAAAAGTAGCCTATGAGTTATTCTAGATACTCTTCTATATTTGTGCAAAATTTCATGTCAATCTAATCAGCCGTTTTAGCGTGATGTCGTAACAAACACACACACAAACATCCGCCTTTATAATATTAGTAGGATGTATGTATTTCGGGGTCTAATAATCTTGGTAAAACAATTTTACAGCCCCGTTATTTTTGGACGTAGTATGTATGTATCTGTAAGATCCAGTACATTGTTAAAAAAAATCACAGCACTGTCATTTTTCAACGTCGTGTGTATGTATTTGTGGGATCTAATACCTTGATAAAACATTTTAATGGCATGTCATATTTGTATGAAATATGTATGTATTGGTTGGTTCCAATGGGTATTGGTTGGTAAAAGTTTATACCTGCCATATAATTTTTATAGTGTATTTGTGGGATTCAAAATCTTGTTAAAACATTTTCATTGGCATGTTATTTTGTACGTACAATCGTACATGTGTTGTGCCATATACATCAATACTTCATATGTATGTATTTGTGGGATCCAATATCTTGGTAAAACATTTTCATTAGCAATTAATTTTTGTACGTACATGTGTTGTGTTGTGGCAGTGGGGTATACATCAATTTTGCCTTACTTACTCGCCAAGAGATGACGCTGTTAGTTTCTAAAACGCGAATCGGCTCAGTCGCGCCACCTTTTTCAAAAATATTGGAAAATGCGTGATCCCGTGGGTATGAGACATTTTTCCGTGGTAAAAAAAAGTATATGCTATTCCAGATGCCCTTTTATATTTCTGCAAAGTTTCATGTCAATCTAATCAGCCGTTTTGCGTGATGTCGTAACAAACACACACGTAGGAAGTATAGCAAGACCAGTGCGTAAGATTTTCCAATATCGTAAGACAAAACTTAAATTAAATAAAAGTTCGAAAAAATAAAAACAAAATAAGGAGAACGCTATCCGGATTCGAACGCGAGTCACCTTGTTTGGTAGGCAAGCGTACTACCGCCGCAGCTACCGTGACTTTAAGATGATCGTTGAATTAACGGATTATGCTTCCCCACAAAGACGCGAATCGGCTCAGTCACGCCACCTATTTCAAAAATTTTGGAATATGCGTGATTCCGTAGAAATGAGACATTTTTCCGGGGTAAAAAGTAGCCTATGTGTTATTCCAGATGCCCTTTTATATTTCTGCAAAGTTTCATGTCAATCTAATCAGCCGTTTTTGCGTGATATCGTAACAAACACACACACAAACATCCGCCTTTATAATATTAGTAGGAAGTAGGATATAGTAGGAATAAGTAGGATTTGTGGATCCAATCCAACATCTTGTTAAAACATTTTCATTGGCTTGTAATTTTGTACGTACATGTGTTGTGGGATATATATTAATTTTGCCTTACTTACTCGCCAAGAGATGTCGCTGTTAGTTTCTAAAACGCGAATCGGCTCAGTCGCGCCACTTTTTTCAAAAATATTGGAAAATGCGTAATCCCGTGGGATTGAGACAATTTTCCGTGGTAAAAAGTATCCTATATCAAATTTATATGTTATTCCAGATGCCCTTTTATATTTCTGCAAAGTTTCATGTCAATCTAATCAGCCGTTTTTGTGTGATGTCGTAACAAACACACACACTAACATCCGCCTTTATAATAATAGTAGGATTAGGAAGTATAGCAAGACCAGTGTGTACCATTGGCCAATATCGTAAAATAAAACTTAAATTAAATAAAAGTTCGAACAAAATAAAAACAAAAAAGCAGGAGTTTCCGATTCGGATTCGAACGCCAGGCGCCTTGCTTGAAAGGCAAGCGCACTACGACCACACCACAGTGACTTCAAGATTGACCGTTGAATCAACGGATATGCTTCCCCACTAAACGTGAATCGGCTCAGTCACGCCACCTACTTCAAAAATATTGGAATATGCGTGATTCCGTAGAAATGAGACATTTTTCCGGGGTAAAAAGTAGCCTATGTGTTATTCCAGATGCCCTTTTATATTTCTGCAAAGTTTCATGTCAATCTAATCAGCCGTTTTAGCGTGATGTCGTAACAAACACACACACAAACATCCGCCTTTATAATATTAGTAGGATATTAAACATAAACTATCAGTGTAATTAAGTGTAAAAATGAATACCAAGTTTTTAAATTACATAAAATTACTTAAATTATGTAATTCTTTTTAGATTATTTGTTGACATTATTCGACAACAAAACAAATGTCATCATCATCTGTCTGCCCTTATCCCAATTATTTATAAACAAATGTATGATAACTAGTAGGTATACAATTTGCCTTTTCACATTGTACAAGATGCAGATGTAAGTGTAATAGGTATGTATGTAATTTAAGATGTTTATCTGCTTTTATTTAAGTGAAAGTGATTGTATATTGATAATAACTAGAAAAAAAAAGAGAAGAAAATCAAATATTACTACCCGACTGCCTCGGTGGGAGGGTTGTGTTTTTGAAATTGTATGTGAGTAAGTGTGTATGTGTGTACATGTGTAGTAGGTATGTATGTAATATGTATGTATGATTGAGTGTTTATCTATACTGATGATAATAAGTAAAATGGAAAAGAAGAAGATAATTTCCGACTGCCTTCGAGGGGGGGTTGTGTCTTTTGTATGTGAGTATGTATATGTATGTATGTGATCGGACGGGGAGATTCTTTTCTGTGGGATGCAGCTCGTGGTTTTGTTGTAAAAACATCTAATATTTTTGGGTTGTAACGATCAAAGGCAAACATAAAAATATCACAAGCGAGCGTTCTAATAATTATGTTATTCAATTTAATTATTTTGAATAAACTAAACTTAATTTTATCTTGCAGGTCTACTATCTGGGAGTTACTGATTATGTAGTAAGGGAGGCGGTGTCCAATTTTATCTGGTTCAGGCGGACTGGGAGTTGATAGTTGAGGTCATTATGTATGTGTCTAAGTCTAGGCTTTATCTAGTGTTCAAGCAGTATTGATGATAGATTGTAGTCTGGGAGCCGATGATTAAATAGAGGTCTGGATCATATCATCTATAGATCTAGGTCTAGAAGGTGTTAATAAGTACTTTGCAGGAAACGGTTATGATAGTTTGGGAGATAGTGGTTATAGTCTAGGAGCTGGTGATTAAATATGGTTTAGGTAATGTTGCGTATAGATGTAGGTCTAGGTCTAGGGGATATCCAGTTATAGTCTAGGAGATAGTGATTGTAGTCTAGGAGCTGGTGATTAAATATGATCTAGGAAATGTTGTGTATAGATGAAGGTCTAGGTCTAGGGGATATCCAGTTATAGTCTAGGAGGTAGTGGTTATAGTCTAGGAGCTGGTGATTAAATATGGTTTAGGTAGTGTTGTGTATAGATGTAGGTCTAGATCTAGGTGATATCCACTTATAGGTTAGGAGAAAGTGGTTAGCTAGGAGCTGGTGACTGGATATGGTCTAGGTAATGTCATATATAAGTACAGGTCTAAAAGGTACTGACAAATTATAGTCTAGGAGATAGTAGTAGTCTAGGGGGTGTTGACTAAATTGTGGTCTAGGAGGTAATGATTAGAGAGTTATAGTATAGGAGTTAGTGTTTATGTTTGGGGTAGATATGATTCTATTGGTTCATTGCTTATTTAATAGGTTGTTGTTAGGAGATTAGGAATTGCCTATTGTTGTGTGACGAGATCAAGTGTAGGACTTTTGTTGGACGGAATTCTTAATAGTTTTTGGAAACAGTGACTCTATAGATTTGGGGGGCGAAATTTTTACCAAATATTTCTTAAATTTGAATAATTTGGGGGACGACATTTTATTTGATAATGAGATATGCCTGAACTAGATGGCACTTTTGCATAAGTGGTATGTTTGTTCTGCTCAGTTTGTAAGTGCCATAAGTTTATGGTGGTTTAATTAGCACGCAAGTTTTTTTTTTACTTTCCTGAAAATCTGACTTACTTGCTTATAGATGTTTTACTTTGATAAAACACTAGAATTTTATCTCCATCCATACTTGATATGATTTTTTTTTTATAACTTTAAAGTAATTAGCTAGAATTGTTATTTTCATATAAAGGTTCAGGATCAAATCATCTCACGACACTCTGTATTTACTTCTGCAGTGATTTAATAACAGGCATATTTTGTTAGCACAATGGCAAGATATGTTTGTGTAATTTCACTGTTAGAGGTAGTATTGCTAGCAAAAACACAAAGGGAAGAATACGAGTGTATTCTTCTTGACATGATACTTTTGCAGACTGAACATTTAGGACCAGGTTGGTCCAAACACACAACACATGTCACGATTTGATCAGAACAGTTTTCTAATATGTCTTTTTCTGGTTCTATCATGTCATGGATGTGAGTAGGGATCCTAATTTTAATTAAATTACATATGTATTCTGATTTTGCGAATTAAGATCTTAGCTATTTTGAGTTAAGGTCTGATTTAAGCCAAATCATTCATTACTCTGTCATTACTGTGGCAGATAGCTGGCGAAGAGGCTGGATTTTTTGGGTCAGCATGAAGTCAGCTTCAGCTGGTTCGCTGTTTATGGTAATGTTGCAAGCAGAAATCCACAGCAGGTTTTCGTGCGAAAATCTGTGAACAAGGCAAATTTACAGACTGTTCACGGAGATTATAATAGGTTCCTAACACTAAGTGTTAGTGAATCTATCTATAATACAACCTACACACAACAGATTGCACAAAGATTTGGTTTAAACGCTTAAATTCAATTTATAACATTTTTCAATCAGATTCTCTGTATAATTCTTTATTATGAAACACCCATGATTTTCAGGAATGACAATAGTAATTATTGGCACAAGCACTTTGGGTAGAATAATCATATTAAAAGCACTTGGCTGCGTTTAGCGTAGTATTACTGGTAATAAAGCACTTGGCGTAGGCATAGTTGCATTAAGCGTAAATTGCGTAGTTTTTATTTTAGTTTATGCATTTGGCGTAAATTGCGTATTTTTTTTTATGCACTTGGCGTAACTTAGCACATTGGCATAAGGATAGTTAATTCTGCATTCAGCGTAAATTTGCGTGATTTGCAGCATTTGGCGTAGGTAACTTCATTAAGAGATGTATACAGCTTACTACTTAATACTATTAGGGCTCCATGACATTTAGTTCAGGCATACACATTTATGGAGTTTTGTAAGTCTTGGGGGCGGGAAGTGTTTACTTTTGTTGATATTTTATGTTCAATTTAGCTCCAAGCAACTAAATTTCACATAAAATAGGGGGCGAATTGTCACATATGTGTCCCGGCCTTTATTAATTAATATGTGTTTCGGCCTTTATAAAGATTTCAAAACAGCGACATCTATTGGTATAAGATGCGATTAGTACTTGGTTCTGATCTGTCAAAATTGTTATAGAAGTTCAGGAACACAGCTGATAGATGGCGCTATGTGTATGAAACGGTGAAGTTGTAAGTTACTTTCTTGGTTTTCTCATCATATCGTTCGTATAGGCAAGTCTAAATAATTTTGGATAATTAGCTGATAGTTGCACAGCGTTTGCAGTAGCATTTATAATTTTTCGTGCTTATATGATACAGGACATAACATTTTTCTATTTTGTTTAAGAGCCATCTATTGTCGAGTAGCGGAAACTGCAAGGTGTCACTTTAGACAGGGCCCTACTAGGCCTATTATAGTGCCATAGCGACTGAAATACCTAAGGTTTATTTTATTAGTCACATTTTCGGTTTATAGAAAATTGATGTATTTTCAAAAAATTCTATAAACCAGTAGTAAAATGTTTAGAAATATTGGTAAACCCATGATTTACTCAATATACACTAAAAGTTTTTCTTGGATGTCAGGATGGGTCGTGGCCCCTTCCCTGAATTGGTGTCTGGCAACAAGTAGCGAAACAAGACATTCTAAAAAATTCTAGAATAGTCGAATGTCTTCTAAAATGTGTTTCATACACTAGAATATCTCCTTTCGTGATGAGTAGCAGATTTCTAGAAGATTATTCTTCTCGTAAGTTCGAAGCTTTTTGGTATAAATAAGCGAGCCATACGGCCTGCGTTCAGTTATAGTTTTAATCGTGAAGTCTCCCAGGACAGAAAAGGAATACCTAGTGCAGTGATTAGTTTACCTATCAGTCCTGGTGGAGTCGCGCCGTGGACCAGAGAGTCTCAACGTTTGCCTGGTCACCCTCGAGTCGCGAGTGTGTTTGGTTTGTGAAAAGTGCTTTGAACCTGTGTAGTACGTGGAGAGTGTGTTGTTGGATACAGAGGATGCGTGCTTCAGCGTGCACTGGAATCGGCATTGTGGATGTCGTCGTTGTTGGTTCTTCGTGTGCTGGTGGCTTCAAGTTCCAGATGGATAAGTACAATTCATGCTTTCTTTCGAACCCTATCAGCAGTATATATTCCCTATATGAATGTTTACAAACATATTAATACCTATGCTTGATAGTTCTGTATTCATTGAAAGCTGATAAGATTCGGAACATGGTCTTATGCTTTGGTTTTTAGTGCTAAGGTCATTTTATTGCAATAACTTTGTTTTGTTGTCGGGTCAGAATGTTTTAAAGAATCTGCGTTCTGATTGTTTCATATAAACTTTATAGTATCCACATCTAATCTTTAATTAGGAAATCTGGGCTAGTTAGTGTGTCGGTAGATAGGTAAATTAGATGTTAGGAATAGGTAGGCTACCCTATAATCCCATTACTCCTATTCCTTACTTATCTATCTATCATGCCATATATATATATATGACTTTAACGACCAAAATAATGTAGCTTCAATTAAAATAATTTACTTTAATTATTATTGCTATGCGATCAGGATAAAGTTCTTGGGTTAAAACTTACATAAGTAGATATTGTTAGATATCTACTTATCTATTATTTGCTGTGGTCATCAGTGGATAAATTACTATTCTATAATTGCCGAGCGATTAAGGATTTACTTGATAAAATTCTTGTGTTTGAAACATACTTACATATTGTATCTACTTACCTACTGTTCGGCTTAGTCCAACAGTGGACAGATTTCTATTTGTACTTAATTAACTAATGTTACTATGTATGTATGTACACATAAGTAGATATTGTTAGATATCTATTTCTGTTTGGTTATGTCCAACAGTGGATAAATAATCATTTACAACAGTATTTTTGTCATACAAAGAAAACTGTCTTCAGTATTGGAATGTGTTCAGTGATGGATAAACATTTATTTACAACTATTTTTGATACCTTCATAAAGGAATGTGTCCGGCAGTAGACATCATCTATCCACAACAATATTATTTTATAGTACTTGCTATGTTGTTAAGTACTGTGTTATCTAAGAATATATGTATGGCTGGTAGAATGGATAATATCCTATCCTATAATCCTATTCTATAACGGATTCAGATGATCCTCATCTAAAGTAATATTCTAGTCATGAAGTTCTTAAAGTTCTTCTTATGACTGGCTAAAATGGTGCCCATCATAGTAAAACTATGACTACAACTACCTACTAATTACAATGGTTGTCATCAAATGTCATGGGACAACTTTTATCATAATTATCTTCATCGAATACCTATCTATTTATTACCTAGCATTCGGTATGGTTGTAATGGCAGCTTCTGGTCGTAGAAATCCACATTCTCTCAGGAGGTTCATGTGAACATCATGGCTTATACTACAACTCTCTCTTGGGATGTGCAAAATATTGCTCTCCTGTCTTCAACTTATAAGCATGTATGCTCACATGTGATTTGGGACTTGCATAAAGCATTCTCATATTATATTCTGACTTCCGTAGGAGTTAAATGTGGGTGGAGACTGACTGACCAGTGCAATTTCATATTCGGTGCTTACCGGCCTTGCCGGTACCTCTTTAGGGAAACCTAAAGATAATTGTTGAAATCATGTCATTTGACTGATAACATACCTATTTACAACATACATACTTACTTAACCAACTAGACACTAGGGTGTCCGTTGGTCAGTCATAAGACTGTTTATTTTAAACTACTTCATTTGTTCTGCAAAGGACATCTGAATCTGATCACCTATCCTTCTTCGTGGTGCTTTTAAGCACCACAAGCGTCTGTGGCTGACGCATCTATTAGCAGAGACGGCAGGTCTCACCATATTTATCCTTCTTCTGGGGGAAGCAGATAATTTACCGTTTGTATTCGGTGGACGCTCTAGTGGTTATCTTTACAATGAAGTTTTATGCATGAAGAATTTGCATGCGTAGGGCTGATTATGTGGGAATGACCGTGGAGCGTTTATGAATACAGATAGGTATATATTGGCGTGGGCTTCCATATTCCTCGGGCGTTGAAGTACTGGGGGCCCGTTTGGAGTTCAGTTTCCTGCCCTTTTCCCTCTCCTGTTCATCAGAGTCACTTTATTACAATAATTAGTACAGAGATGTCTCAATTACCTTTAAAAGAACTTATGGGTTACATATTACTTTATTTAAACACAACGTATGGGTCAATAATTAACTAGACATCACTTTTATATCACGAGCCATTATTACACTGTGCTTGAGGTATGGGTTTCTATGAAATCTAGAACTCAAGACATGATCTTCATAACAACAGAGACTGGCGGCTGGAGGCGTGTAGTCCTTCATAAGGCTGCGGGGTCGAGTTTGTTACACTATACGTACCTACATTACAAGAAGCCCTGCATGAAGCTATATCAAAATAACACAAGCAAAGGTCGGAACTCACTAACCAAATTTTCACCGGAGAATTTCGAATTATTTGCAAATATTTTTCATGCATTTTACTAGAAACTGAAAAATCTGCAACTATATTATACGAAGAGGTGTTTGACAAGGAAGATTCGTAATTTAGGTTTTGCAATTTCATGAACAGAATGCAAAAGTATGAGAAAAATAAGGTTGGGTAGCACTTATTTGTGGACCTTGAACAGGAAGCATTCAATCTCTCTTTTAGTGGTCTGAAGACCTAAACACACAACCAGTAAAAAGAGATTGATCGAATCGAGCCTTAGATATCTTTATTCATGTATACCTTAGTAGCAAATATAGAGCGATAAAATATAAAACGTAACTTTTTCAAATATTGGCTAGTGGAATAAATTAAATATTCTTTTTAGAACGATAAAGGTACGGTTTAAGAGAATTAGTGTAGGAATCGTTTCACAGTTTTTATTGCTCATGTAAGCGATACCCGCCGGTCGGGTTACCCCGCAACACAGAATATTTAAAGTTACATTTAATTAAGAACAAATATTTTGACGGCGTGATCTACTCACAAAACTAAACAACTTCAGAAAATTTTCTTCGACATATAAAAAAAAAACAACTCCCGTACTAAGTGACGAACTTTTTAGGGTTTCGTAGTCTACTAGAAACCCTTATAGTTTCGTCATGTCTGTCTGTCTGTCTGTCTGTCTGTATGCCGCGCCCTCATATCTTCGTCAATTTTAGAGCTATCGACATGAAATTTGGTGAGAAGATAGATCGTGTTGACCCAAATATAGAAATGTTAAGAAAAAATATTTTAAATGTTTTTTGGACCCCCTCCCATACAAGTGAAAGGGGGGCAAAAAAAATTTTTTTCTTCTGTAATATTGAATAGGGTATCGTTGAATAGGTGTTTTAAAACTAAGGTGAGGTTTCTTTGAAACAAAGTCACTAAAGTGTTTCTGTCACGAGATATTTGCTTTTAAAAAGGGCGTTTTTGACCCATAATTTGTTCCAGCTGTAACTTCTAAAGTATAAACGCGAAAAATTTGAAATAAATATGGAATATAGCTTACAATCTGAAGTTATAATGAAAACTATAACGGATATTGCACCCTTAAAGGTTTCGGAAAAAATTGAGTTTTTCTATTTGCGGTTGGTCATCATACTGCTGCTAACAAACCAGCAACAAAATTAAGTTTGTAATGCTGAAAAACCTGATATTTAAACGTTGACTACGAAACCCTATTTGTGGGCGTGTCTGACACGCTCTTGGCCGGTTTTTTAACATGTTTGTAGCATTTGTTTAGAGGTTATATTTTTCATATTTCTAGGTATGGTTTCCAATAAAAGTTGTTCAGTTTTGTGAGTAGAAAACGAGGCCCTTAATACCTATATTGGTACTTAATTAAATGTTAGGTACCTTATTTATTAGTCCGAAATAAAAACTATATCAAATGAGTATAAGTGTTCTAGTCAAAATTAAATTAAATTATTTACTTATTAAGGGTAAATAGTGTATTAATTCAAACACGTGCTGTTGAGCTAAATTATTGAAGAATATAATAGCTAAATTATTGAATTCAAGTTTTGTACCGTATCTTAGTTAAATACAAAGATCAAGTCAAGTTAAACAGTTTCATTTATCCACATTGTTCTAAAGTAAACGCTATTATTCGCGGCTATATTTCAGTCCGAATAGTCTCCTGTGAAGCACTTGCCGACCAACGAACGTTATCTCCGGTGACTTATTTTGTATTCAAAACTGAAACGGCCAACAATAATTATTCATTGAGATATTTTCCAGGATAGGACTTTGTAATGACACCATTTCGGGCAATGAATATTCACTATTTGGTAGATCCCTTTACAATGATTTATATGAAGTAGACACCTAAATACTGGTATTTTTTAGGGGTCCGTACCTCAAAAGGTAAAAAACGGAACCCTTATAGGATCACTTTGTGGTCCGGCCGTCTGTCTGTCCGTTCGTCTGTCATTTTGTCAAGCCCCTTTATCTCAGGAACATGTAAAGATATCGAGTTGAAATTAGAACCGTATACTCAAGTCTATGAACGCTAGTAGTAAAATTAGAGTATAGTAGGTGGTAGTTACAATAAAAGTGCACCTCGTCAGTGTGTTACAATAGCGCAAACTAAAAGCAAGTTTCTGCGTAGTGTTCTAACTTTTAGTACGGGGAATTCGAATTAGACGCATGCGTTAGTGCTGCGCTTTATAACTATGACATGAGTGATTTAAGTACTTTACTGGTTCGTAAAGTCAGTTTCGATCATATGTTTGCTGTCAACTCCTATGACCATAATTGTAACTCAAAAGTTTATCAAACAGCAATAAAAACATTAGTAATTCTATAAGGCACTTACCTATTAATACTTATCTCTGCCACAGTTGTGATATTATGTGGCTATCCTTTAAACTAAATTATTGTCATTTTTAAGACTTTAATATCCATTGCATTGGAGTCCTAAGCCCTAATATAAACTAATACTAGCGTAGACTAAACATGAGCAACAAATTATGATTTTAACGGAACTATATTTTTCCAAAAACCTTTGATCTTTGCGTAATTTAAAGGCAAAATGTATGTAGGCTCATAATAAAGAAATATTTATAGGTGTTCGCTCTTCATAAAATTTTAGAGATATTTGAATCAATAGATTAATACAAACTGATGGCGGTTACATTTAATAATATCTCTCTCTTCCAGTCGGTTGCCTCACTGCTGAGGATCATGACTGCGTACACAAGCTTTGGTAATTCGCCTTTAATCGATTTTTGATTGATTGTTAATATTTTTCTACATAATACATTCACATACAGTAGTTACTTGTTATTGTAATGCAAATTGATTAGTTTATCAACTTGCCTGCAGTTGTACCTTTTTTGCTTACCATGTAACTGTAGTGCAATTGTATTGTAACCTGACCTGACGTTAAACTCATTGCTCTAGTAAACAGGGTCGAAGGGACTTCAAGGAACGGCTTCCGACACGCTCAGGTATAAACCTAATCGCTTGGGACACTAGCAGAATCCATTACAGTCTATGTTTCAACAAAACCAGCGTTTTTTACCCAACTAGCTTAAAAAGACGGGTTATGTTTTTCGAGAGTATCTATGTAGGATGTAGACCAGTAAATTCTTTATCACGGGCTACAGACCAAGCGGATAAGTGGATGATAACATACCTAATCATAAAGGTGACGTTAGATTTGCCTCAGAGGCGCGAGTGAAACTGGCTATACCTATTAAAATTAAATTAATTCAAAATGTTGGATTTTAAAAATATAACTTTAGCATTACCGCAGTTGGGTTTATGTTTTTTAATACTTACGCTTAATCCTTTTACTAGAAGGTTTGCCATGTAACTGTAAGTGAAATTGTAACCTGACCTGACGTTAAACTCATTGCTCTAGTAAACAGGGTCGAAGGGACTTCAAGGAACGACTTCCGACACGCTCAGGTATAAACCTAATCGCTCGGGACGCTTGTAGAATCCATTACAGTCTATGTTTTAACAAACTACAAATAGAACTTGTTGTCTACTTTAACTTAAAGCACGAATCTATACATGAAATAAAGTTGTAGAGGGTTCAAAGTCTGCACATAGAAGACTATCGAAAAAAAAATCTGGTGATACTTAAAATAATTGATGACAGATCACGTTTCAGCAATTTTTTTTCTGTTTGCATATTTTCCTGTTTAGATGTTTGTGTGTGAAAGCATCACGCGAAAACGACTGAACGGATTGTGACTCCGTACACTATCTTTACTTATTCGCCTCAAATCGATATTTGATTGATTGTTAATATTTTTCTACATAATACATTCACATACAGTAGTAACTTGTTATTGGAACGCAAATTTACTTTACCTACTTGCCTACAGTTGTATCTTTTTTGTTTGCCATGTATCTAACTGTAGTGCAATTGTATTGTAACCTGACCTGACGTTAAACTCATTGCTCTAGTAAACAGGGTCGAAGGGACTTCAAGGAACGACTTCCGACACGCTCAGGTATAAACCTAATCGCTTGGGACACTTGCAGAATCCATTACAGTCTATGTTTCATCAAGCTACAGATAAAGCTTGTTGTCTAGTTACCCGACTGCCTCAGAAGGAGGGTTATGTTTTTCAAGAGTATGTATGTATGTTTGTATGTAATATGTATGTATGTTCTTTTTCACGGGCTACCTACAGCCCAAACGGATAGTTGGATTTTGACATAATGAGGTGTCGTTAGATTCGTCTCAGCAGCGCGATTGAGCAGCAGTCATCAGCAGAGTGACACTGGCTATATTAAAAAAATCTTAAATTTAAAATAGCGGATATTTTATTGCAAAAACAACTTTGAAATTACTGCAGTCGGGTTTTTGTTTTTTAATACATCTGCATATAAATGAAATAGCTATAGGTACCTACGTGCTTCAAAATTTTTAAAGCACGTATAGCTACTATAGATAGACGCTCAAATGTTACTCACACACACTTTTCGAAACCATTTTTTCTTTCCTGTAGTTCTGTCTGATGTCTGTCTAGTCAATCTTTTTATTTGGTTAGGATTTGTCTTAAACCTCCTCTTACTCATTTAAGGTACCTATGTAAGCAATTCGTTTCATTTCTGTGTCTCGTTTGTATGTGAGTCGGTGCGTGAAACAGGCAAAGTAAAAGCTTTTGGTGGGTTTCGCTCTATCGTATCTACTATACTCTTTCTGGCCTAAACTAGTTAGGCTCAGGAACAATTTAAAATAGCAAAGTAGTAGGACAAATAACATAATTTAACTGGGATTAACGAGATCACAAGAAACAAGGAAGAGATCATCAATCACATAGCATTTACAAGCTTCTAAATTACTTGTTTGTGTAATAAAGGTTTTATAAACATCCCATTTAGCGTATGTTTAATATTGGTAACAGGTGTTCAAGCAATAATATTGTATGTACCGATCGTTCGAGAAGCTTCTAAAGGACAGGGCTGGTTTAAGTTATATGAAGCCAAAAAAGATGTAACAAAAATATTTTTGGGCACATTTTCAAGCAATGGAAAACGGAGCTTCATAACGCAATTTCGAGGTAACAATAATTTTACCATTTCAATCTTGTACGGAATACTTAGTTTAAAACTTGTTTCCTTTTTTGCTTACTATCCACATCGACACAATCAACACTCGATTGTTTCTATATCTCTAGGCTGTTGGGTTAGCGACCACATTTGTCCCTTTTTGAAAACATAGTGAAATCATCCTGAAAATGATGTCTGCATCTGGTAAAGGAAACTAAGGATTGCTATTATTTTATCTCTATTCAAGTCGTTCCACACCATTGAATAAAAAGAAGTAGAAAAAGAATTGAATACCAAAGTTATAAACACTTCTCGTGTTAGATTCTTCCATTTTCGGAATACTTTAGTTTTGCAGGCAAAAGATTGACCCGCCGCTGGCGACAATGGCGGAGGTCAAAAATTCCCACCAAGTTTTCAAAAGAGAAAAAGAATGAATTCTAAATGAGTATCTGTACATCCGCATCTCGTTCAGATTCACAGTGAGTGGCTATATCCGCTTATCACCATCGTCTCTGAAATAACCTACTTTCAGGAGGTAAAAATTAAAACTGCTGAAGCTTGCTGCCCCCAGGTAATATTGAAAAGTCTAGATGTACCTAAGCTACAGTCAAATGTAAATACATAGGAAACGACAGAAACAAAGGCGCTGAAAAGTTTCTAATGCGTCATTTGTATTTGTTATGTTGACCTAGACCTTATTTTTTTCGACCTAGGTTAGACAAAATTCGTGAAAAAATACAACGAATATTGAAGCCCTCGTTTTAGGTCAATTGTAACTTTAATCCCTTAAGTACAGCTAGACCCTAGCTAATAATGGATATCAAAACGGTTTTGTTATATCCTCCTAAAGCGTAGTGGTTATCCTTACACCACCGTTAAGATAATATCGAAATTGATCGAACCGTTTTAAATGCAACAATTCTAACTAGAGCTTACTATTGAAAATTATCAGAATTACCTAACAGATAGGTACTTATATTAATTAAATTACTTCGAGCTATTTCTACTCAAATGAGTATCTTAGGTACTTACTAAGCAAACTTTGTTTAGTACCTGCTCGAAATAGAGATTGATCTTCAAGGCTTTACTATTTTCAAGATTATCTAAACTCATCATCAACTAGGTTTATTTGAATTCACACTGAAACTTCTATTAATCTGGAACTAAGTTATGAAATATTTTACGAAACAATTTCGGATAATTATTATTTAATCGAAAACCGATTTGTTACCCAAAGATTAAATTGGTAAAGCCTGCAAAGGATGAAATAATGATGTAGCGGACATTCACAAACTACGAGACGCACATTTCACTAACTTTCATATTTATAGCTAAATAAGTAACTTAACTGACTTAGCCACCAAAAAGGATCTTGGCCTATAGATACCTTATAGCGAACAAGAGCCACCTACGGGCGCATCATCGCCGATTTAATCAGGAGTAAAAGCAGTCGGCCAAAATCGGCCGGAGTGATCATCATCATCGTCATACCCATGTCGCAATAATTAATCTTATTAATATAATCTAGCATTATTTATTACTGATTAAGAAAAAGCTTCGAACTACTTGAATTTTATGTGATTAGGCTATATTATGCAGATCAAACCCCTTGAAATTTCTTCATTCCTCTGAAAAATTAAAAATGGTAACGGGACTAACGGGTGAAAAAAGTTGCTGACTGGGAAGAAACCTGTGCTGCCCCCCAGTACTATTATATATTCTGTGACTATAGGTAGATTATCTCATCAATAATTGTTTTGCTCTACTAGGCTTTAACGATGCTTGTTCAAATGCGCCTTTTTATTAAACCTAGTTAACCTACATCAGAACTAAATGACAAATACAAGTTTTTGGCTTCAAAACTGATAGTTTCACGTATGTTGGGTGGATCGAGCCAAATTGTTCGCATATTTTATGAACGCCCCGCAGGTTCAGGCTCATCAATATCTGATCTATCATTGATATTGAAACAAGCGAACGGAGAACTTTTCATCTGATCCCCATCTATCAGTCGGACGGTGCAAGTCACTGTTTTAAACTATGCTTAACCGTCATCGGGAAACTTGGTGATACTGCCTCAAATAAACGAGGGGTTATTTTTAGCTCTTAGCAAGTAACAAAATACTGGGTGTTACAAAATAACGAATAAAGCCAAAAGGAGGTCGGTCAAGTCTAGGTACTCATGAAACGGAACAATTTTCCTCATGGACATTGGTCAAAATATTAAAAAAAAAAATTGGACCTCCCAGGTCAATTTGTATAGGAGATCTAAAATTTTTGAGTTTCTCGACCTTTTTTCGGCTTTATTTGTTGTTATGTAATGGTATGAATGAACCCTATTCGGAAAACTGTAACGTCCTTTACACGCTGTTTATGTATATGATGAGATGAAACCATAATAATTATTCATTAATAATGAAAACGAGACGGTATTTTCCGCAATTTCTGTAAAAGTTTCAGAAAAAATTGCAACTACCTAAAATATAGGTAAATAAACACTTGTTTATTTTTTCTCTGTGATTAATTTAAAAACAAACTACAGGTAGGAACATTAGTTTTTAAATGGTCTTCGTATGGTTAGTTGATAAGTGACACTGTGTAATATACAGAGTGTAAAAAAAACAACTGCAAATGTTTAGTTTCGCATCATGTACACGCGCGAATGCGATTTGAGTTTCGCGCCATTTCGTCTGACACCGGCTGCTCGGTCGACGCCATCTTGCTTCTCGTTGTGCGACCCCCGCAAATCACGCGGCCGCCGGCGATATAACCTTTACTCGCTCGGTTCCCGTATGCCCACGGCCGGCGTCGGGCCATTGTAAATGTAATTTTTGGTGTTCCTTTATTATTTCGTGTGTGCAATTTCCACCAGGGAAGAATTCCCTGTTCGATGTGGATCCTTTGTTATTCGCGTTTTGTGCAGTAAACATTTAGTGCTGTCGCGAACTGAACAATAGTGGTTGTGAAAATCTTCGGTTGAATATTGGAGTGGCGGATTGCGATCCCGAGCTGGTATCCAGAGGCAGTGAGTCATAGTGTATAAGTTCCTATCCAAACGTGCTCCAAAAATTCCTTGATACCTCTTCCCGTCACACTTTGACTCATAAGGGAACGGCGGCGACATACTTGCCAAACGGTAAGCAATTCGCTGTTAGGTTTTGTATAAGTACGTCATTTGTAGTGATTTAGCAACATTACGTGGAGGTCACCACCTTGATGACCTTTAGTACAACCGGAACTTGGTACATATACTTTAGATATGAGCTGCGATAGTGCGGTAAAACATTAGTCATCTTGTAGGAGATTAAGGGCCGTCGCAGACTTCGGAAACAAAAATTTCTCAACAGGAAATTTTATTTTCCGGAACAGAAAATTTTCTCATTAAATTTATTTTATTTAGCTATAGTAAAGAGCACTACGAATCGTAGTCAAATGTTGTTCCGAGGCTGATCGACCATTTAGTTTTAGATTTTAAGATAACTTTAATTTGCTTCCACTGCGCTAAGATCAGCTTCGGAATCAAACATTTTTTTGGTAGCAGAGCGTGGTTGCTTTATTGCAACATAGTTAACCGTGATTTAGTATTAAGCGTGTTTTTTATACTACCCACATATTTTATTAATTTTGGAAAATATTGTTTCGTTTTTTTTGTGACTATATTGTTTGCCTAGTGAACGGTACCTTATCGGTAAAGTCTAGGCCAGTCAACTAACATTTATTTTGTGGTATTTGTTTATTGGTTTTTCGTTTTTATTAAGTCGAGTGTGTAAAAGTTGGTACCATGGCTCCTCGATCGCCAGGTATAAGGCTGCTATAAAGACAGAATTAAGGTGGTTTACTACCACAGCGGCAATGATCGGCCGCGAGGACCGGGAGGACGCGCTCTTGAAAAGTGCACTACAGGTAGATGAACGGGTTCGGGTTGTGTCGGAACACCTCACAGAGTGCCTCATGCTCCTTGAGGAAACTCCTAACCCTGAAGATCAGGAGCTGGTCGAGGGCGATGTAAGCCAGTGCTTGGAGCTGGCACAGGACATTGAGCAGGCAGCTGCGGATATAACTAGGCGACGTGACGGAAAGGAAAAGCCATTCCGTGGTAAAGTGGGACAAGGATTACAGGTGCCTCTTCCGCCTGTTACGGTTCCAGTCTTTGCAGGCGATTACGCCGACTGGCCGGCGTTTGAGGACCTGTATAGCAGCGTGGTCCACACACGGACGGACATAATGCCAGCGTACAAGATGGCTCAGCTGATGTCCAGGCTACAAGGAGAGCCTCATGAATTGCTGACGCATTTGGCTGTCTCGGATAGCAATTATGAGGTGGCGTGGAAGATCCTTACCGACCGGTATCGGAACAAGCGCCTGATTGTAGACAGGCTGTTAGACCAGTGGCTGTTAATACCAACCATAACGCGAGGTACGGACCTCCGCGAGAAAATCTTCCACCCAGTCAGTGTCGCGGTCAGCGCACTAGAGCGACAGGGTTTGCCAGTGGCGGGCTACGGTTATATCTTGGTCCACACAGTGCTTCGCCGCCTGCCGAGCGAAATGGTCGCTCGATTCGAGCAGCTCCATGGCGGCAAGTCCTTGGACCACCTCCCGACCTACGAGGATCTGAAGTCGTTCCTCGAGGCCGAAAGCAGGCGAGTGGACGTCCAGGCTGGTGAAGCCCCTCGCAAGGAGACCTCTGCCCCTCGCCACCCGGAACGGCCGGGTGCACCGGCGCGAGGAGGCAACAGTAGGCAACCCAGGCGGTACAACACCGCATTGGAATCAGGGTGTGCCTACTGCAGGGAGACAGGCCACAGGGTAACAGCGTGTCAGAAGTTTGTTGCGCAGCGGGTTCAGAGGAGACGGGGTGTGGCACAGCAGAGGCGTTGGTGTTATCGGTGCCTGGGGCCGCATCAGGTGCGAGAGTGCCCTTCAAACACCAACTGTAGGTACTGCCAGGGTGCACACCATCCGCTGCTCTGCATGAATCGCTCCGGAGACGCCGGGGGCAGCGCTGGATCGGATCAGCGAAGGGAGCCTGCCCACCAAGGGAGGGAGCAACGCTCCCCACCCCCTCCAAGGAGGAGCCCACCTCCGCATCGGTCACAGGGACAGGCAGGGGGACGTCAACAGACGGAGCCCACTTACCCAAGGACGTGGGGACGATCCCCACCACGGCAGCAGGTGCCGGATTGGGGAAGAACGGCACAGGAACGTGGCCAAGGACACCCATCCCAGGTACGGGATCCAACGGGCGGGTGTCAGGAGAGCAGGTAGGCAGCCACCAGGGTACATGCAGTATTCTGCGGGCTTGAGCCACCTGGTTGGGTCTCAAGACCCACGCATGCCTCCGCCTATGCCTGAGTACCCGCGGCTACAGGCGCAACCTCGGTACGCACGTTTACCGTTGGGGTACTATAGAGCTCCAGCCATGGCCTTTATGGGCAGACCTCCCTACCAGCAGGAGTGGGACCCATACACAGGTTTGGGTAGCGAGGGGATACCCCCGCGGGACGCGGCCTCACCGCGTTTAGATTCCCGCTAGGTAATCGCCGCCTACTCGTCAGCTTCGGCTCCCCGTCCAATCACGGTACTTTTGCCAACGGTTAAGATTTGGGTATGGGGATACGGTGGCCGGACCATTCAAGTAAGAGCCCTACTGGATACAGGGGCTCAGGGATGTATTGTATCGAGTAAGCTGGCGAGTAGGCTAGGCCTAAATGTACAGCCAAGTGCGGATGAAGCTGTAGGCATCGGGGGCCTAAATGTGCCTGACATTCGGGGTCAGACGAACTTTGAGTTCACATTAGGTAGCACATGTACAGGGTCAGCTATCAAGTCTCAGCCGTGGTGCTGGATGAAGTGGTTGGGAAACTCCTCAGGTTAGGTTACCACCAACGGTACGAGGGTTAACCACAGGGTTGGAGTTAGCTGATCCTGATTTTGATACTCCTGGTACGGTGGACGTACTTCTCGGGTCAGACGTCCTCGGGAGATTATGGTGCGGTAGGAAGAAGGTACTCCAGGAAGCTGGTTTGGTGGCCGTAGATACCACAGGGGGGTATGTTGTTTTCGGCCCAGTTTGGAGACCTCAGGACCTACCAGAAGGGGATACGGTCCTCTATGGTAGTGTGCTGTCAGAGGTGCTGCAGAGGTTTTGGGAGTCTGAAGAGCCGCCCACGGCGGATAGACGGAAGCCAGAGGATGACGAGTGCGAGTTGTTCTATCAATACAACACTGCGAGATGCCCGTCAGGCAGATTCGTGACCAGGCTACCTTTTCTCCCAAACCGCCCCGCTTTAGGTAGTTCGCGACAGCTCGCGGAACGGAGACTACTCGGAATGGAGCGGAAGATGAGGCGAGACCCAGCACTTCGGCAGAAGTATATAGAATTCATGCGGGAATATATTCAATTGGGCCACATGTCGGTTTCCAGCCTGGATTGAAGGTGTGTCGAGCATTATTACATTCCACACCTGGCTGTCTTGAAGTCACCTGAGGCGAAAATACGGGTGGTGTTTGACGGTTCTGCTCCTACCTCGAATGGTGTGTCTGTGAACCAATGTTTGCACGCGGGTCCTAAATTGAACCGGGACATTGTGGACATTCTCACAGACTTTCGTTTACACCAGGTAGCGTTCGTCGCAGACGTCAAAATGATGTTTCGCCAAACCATGATACATCCGGATGACCGTCGGTATCAGCTGATTTTGTGGCGTGAGAGCCCAGATGAGCCGATGGTCACTTACGAACTTAACACGGTGACGTATGGACTTAAGCCAAGTCCGTATTTGGCAGTACGTACAGTCTCTCACACTAACTCATGATCCGACATTATCTCGATCAGATCATTCATTGCTGCTTAGTTAACAGTTTTGCATAAATGATTCTGTTCCATGCGCAGTAATCTACTTCGAACAACACAATAAAGTTCCAATCCGGTTTAACTATTATATTCACAGTATTGGTAAGCAACTCTAGTATGACGTAGAATAACTCATACAGTAGCTAAATTTCATTGCCTTTAACATCTGCTCCGATAGCCTATTGGTAGTGGCGGTAGGCTGCTAAGCACAGGATCATGGTTCAAATCCCAGGGCATGCCTTTGCAACCGAGATATTTTTGTTTTTCTAACCATACTGTATTTTTTCTAAGGTGGCCTATTTGTTCTATATTTGAGAATCTTGGATTGATAGTTCGAGATTTCTTGCGGTTCAAACAAGCTTTGGTTGTTATTTATTTACCCTCATAACTTGAAAAATATTCATACGATGACGTCCGTTAAGGACAGACGTTGTTATCATTTATCTTTAATTGATGTTCGTGTTTGGTTTTATGGAAAAACACTTTTAAATTGTGCAAGTGTATGATTTATGTATACGGAAAATATATGACGTGTAGTTAAACCATGAAGAAAACATATTATTATCATTGTCAAGGATTATAAGACTAACATGACCAAAATAGTTCTGGAGGTGAGTGGATAACTTTTGTTTATTTACTTTGTGAGAATAGATGTTACCATTAAATCCTACTTACTTCGAATAATTTAGAAAAAGACTGTGGCCTTAATTTAAGATTACTAATGTTTTTATTCTTCTCTGTCGCGTAGGTAATGGAATCAACAAACGATCCATTGTCGTCTATCATCATCAACCATCATTTGGATACCATAGAAACCAACTAGATACAGGAATGACCTAGTCATAACGGAAGATTTGCGGCGTGTTCAAATTCAACCTGCAAACAAAGGCGATTAACACACTACGGTTGCGGTTACACTACGACGTTCGGTTGAGCGAATGTCTATATTTTCTGCGGAGTTTATTTTAATTAGTAATAGGAAATAAAAAGATAATTCTACTGAAAATTATTATAATAGAATGTTACGAAGGCGGTTTATTGTGGGGTGAAATTTTAAGGGAATGAACCAGTGTGGGATGTGCAGGAGCGGGTAACCTTTATTATTATAATAGGTTCCAGAAAAGCGGAACTACAGTAAAATTCTAGAACCGCTCCGCTACCGCCCCGCTACTGCCTTGGGTCTGCCGCCACGGTAATGTGTAAACAGCTTTATATCTACTCAATAAAATTTAATTTTACTATAAAAATAATACCTACTTGACATGAAAATGTTCTTATATAGTTATTCTTGCTTAGGTATATTTAACAAAGATAGGTATAAGTATGTAGATTTAGTGGTAGCCAGATATGAAAGTGATGTTATTGTTGTTAAAGTTGGGAAAACAATAATCCAACTTATAATAACATGTTGATTCACTTTAATCGGCAATATATTTTAAAAAAAGCTGCAATTTAAATGTATAAAATGTAGCAAGCTGCAAGATGCGCGGTTGAAGCGCCGATCAAAGTCCCGACGCATAGAGTGAGACGGATAGTCAGTGTGCGAGCAGGAAAGTATTCGAGATGGAACGCCAAACGCGATAATCTTGCTGCAAACATAAGTTTTATTTATTACCTTAGTGTAAAAATATATATTTTTAATTATTTTTTGAATTACACCTAAATTGTTATAATAATAATCAAATGTTTAAAAGTTTATTTGTTTCTAACATGTTTTTACTACAGAATACTTAGCTACCCAATAAATTAACTGATTACGACAAACTTTTACTTTTCATTTTCGCCTTAAACCCATCCCTATCTATTTTATTGTATCCACATAATTTTAGTTATAAAAATATTCCATAAAAACATTAAAAATAAAAATAAGAAATTACGAATAGCGGTCGGATTCGAACATCCATTCCATAGTGATATGAGGCAGCCGTTCAACAGACCACACTGAGAACGCATTACTAACTACGATGAAATTAGTGGTATCATATCATTGTTGTGAATTGCTTCGCAAAAACGCATATTAAAACCTGTTCAACTTGTGGTTCTAGTAGGAAGTACTTTTAACAAAGCCACTATCGACTTATTGTCAAATAGTAGTAAACACATTTTGCTTTGAGGTTTATTAGAACGACACATAGGACGTTCTTCTTATAAGCGTTTGGCTTATACCAAGACTCCGGTTCATAAGCCAGTTCATGAGATAGTGGGAGCGACTCTGTACGCTGCGAGAGTTGGCCGCACAGGAAAGGGTAAGATATCCTCGAGCCGCAGCAGTACTGGATCGCGACGTCTACGTGGACGATATCTGCACGGGTGCTGATAGCGTGGAGCAGGCGCTAATTCTACGAGACGAGTTGATCGCGATCATGGGTTCAGGAGGTTACGAGTTGCGGAAATGGTTGTCCAGTTGCCCAGAGCTCCTGGCCGGTTTGCCAGGCGAGTTCCATCAGGACCCGCACCTCTTTGAGAACCCGGACAATCCAAACACGTTGGGCATCCTCGGGGTGCAATATAGGCCAACGCATGACGTATTCACGTACAAGATCGAGCCCGACCTTTTGGAGAAAACTTGGACTAAGCGGTCGGTACTGTCGACAATCGCTAGAACGTTCGATCCTAACGGATGGATCGCCCCAGTTACGTTCATGGCGAAGTGTTTTTTACAAAGGTTGTGGCTAGCCAACTTAGGATGGGACGACCAACTCTCCGGAGAGTTGTTGAAGGATTGGCTCAAGTTTGTGACCACCTTACCAGGGATTGTGCACATCGCGATACCCCGCAAGTTAGTCCCATCGGCGGGATGTAAGGCTACCCTACATGGGTTTTGTGACGCCTCGGAGCGAGGGTACGCGGCAGCTGTATACCTTCGGACAGCAAGTTCAACGGGAACTGTGCACGTGCGTCTGGTTATGGCCAAAAGTAAGGTGGCACCAGTCAGAACTAGATGGACCATCCCCAAGTTGGAATTGGCAGGGGCAGCTCTTCTAGCGCGCTTGCTAAATCATGTAACATGCAATCTGCGTGGTACCATCAACTTGGATGAAACGGTGTACGCGTGGACCGACAGTCGGATAGTTCTGTGCTGGTTGCAGACGTCGGTACATACACTTGAGGTTTTCGTGGCAAATCGGGTGTCACAGATTACGGGGTCAGAAACTCCGTTAGTGTGGAGGCACGTACCGGGAGAATGGAACCCAGCGGACTGCGCATCGCGCGGGTGCAGGGCCCCTGATTTGGTGAGTCACCCACTGTGGTGGGGACCTCAATGGCTAACTGAGTCGCCGCAGGAATGGCCGTTCAACGAGTGCAGGGCGCCGCTTGGGCCACCTGATCGAGGTTTGCGAGTGAACGTGGGGCAACTCGTACCGAAGCCTAACCCAGCTTTCTTGCTGGAACGGTATAGCTCCCTCGACAAACTTCTTGGGGTGACAGGTTGGATCAAACGGTTCGTGAACAACTGCAGGAAGCCTCAAGCAGAACGGAACTTTGCACCTGTCCTCTCGCCTGCGGAACGGAATGCGGCTCTATGCTCATTAGTTAGAGTCGTCCAGGCGGAACATTTTGAAGAGGAGGTCAGGCTGCTCAGGGATGGACGTGGAAAGCTGAAGGGAGGAATTGTGCGCCTCAACCCATTCCTGGATGAGCAAGGTATGCTCAGGGTTGGAGGCAGACTTCGAACGCTAGCCTGCCCTTTTCGGCTCGGCATCCACTGTTACTTCCAAAAGGGGACCCTTAGTTGAGCTCTTAGTCAGGGATCGTCATGAGAAAAACTCGCACGCGGGCTGTAATGCGCTATTGGCCATTCTACAGCGCGAGTTCTGGATCTTATCGGGACGACGAACGGTACGTAGCGTTGTGTTTAGGTGCTTGCCTTGTTACCGCTTGAAGGCAGCCACAATGCAGCCACAGATGGGAGATCTTCCACCGGACCGGGTGACGGAGGCCTGGACGTTTGCAGGTGTGGGAACGGATTTCGCAGGCCCTTTCATGGTAAAGGCATCACGCCTGCGGAACGCAAAGTCTATCAAGGCGTACTTGTGCGTGTTCGTGTGCCTAGCCACCAAGGCCGTCCACTTGGAGCTCGTGGCCGACCTTTCTACGGAGGCCTTTTTGGCAGCGCTGGAGAGATTTACGTCGCGACGAGGGCGACCAACGCTGATCAGGTCGGATTGTGGTACCAACTTTAAGGGTGCTGATCGGTGTATGAAGGAAATTGTAACGTTCTTAAGGGAGAACGAAGAAGCCATCAGTACGGGCCTCTCCCGTCAGGGCATTACCTGGGTGTTCGATCCACCAGCGTGCCCTCACTGGGGTGGTATTTTTGAAGCGGTTGTAAAGTCCGCTAAGACGCATTTGTTGCGCGTCGTAGGGTTAACAATTTTGACTTTCGAGGAGCTGGCAACCGTGTTTTGTAAAATTGAGGCTGTACTCAATTCGCGTCCTTTGTGTCCGCTCAGCTCAGACCCAAATGATTTAGAGGCCCTGACGCCAGGGCATTTCTTAATTGGCCGCCCACTTAACGCCTTGCCGGAATATCCCTATACGGAGGTGAATGGCAATCGTTTGTCGCGTTATCAGTTGTTGCAGCAAATGACTCAAAACTTTTGGAAGCGTTGGTCGCTTGAGTACTTGCACATTCTGCAGCAACGCCTTAAGTGGACGGACAGGACTGAACCCCCCTGCATTGGGGATCTCGTTCTGGTTAAGGATGCCAACCTACCGCCACTGCGTTGGCGCCGGGGGCGCATTCTCAACCTGTTTCCGGGTAGTGATGGCACTCCTCGAGTTGCAGAAGTTCAGGTGGGGGATTCAGTTCTTAAGCGAGCAGTAGCCACATTATCACGCCTGCCATGCATTGAGCGGACCGATGGGTCGGTCCGGGGCGGGTGAATGTTTAGTTTCGCATCATGTACACGCGCGAATGCGATTTGAGTTTCGCGCCATTTCGTCTGACACCGGCTGCTCGATCGACGCCATCTTGCTTCTCGTTGTGCGACCCCCGCAAATCACGCGGCCGCCGGCGATATAACCTTTACTCGCTCGGTTCCCGTATGCCCACGGCCGGCGTCGGGCCATTGTAAATGTAATTTTTGGTGTTCCTTTATTATTTCGTGTGTGCAATTTCCACCAGGGAAGAATTCCCTGTTCGATGTGGATCCTTTGTTATTCGCGTTTTGTGCAGTAAACATTTAGTGCTGTCGCGAACTGAACAATAGTGGTTGTGAAAATCTTCGGTTGAATATTGGAGGGGCGGATTGCGATCCCGAGCTGGTATCCAGAGGCAGTGAGTCATAGTGTATATGTTCCTATCCAAACGTGCTCCAAAAATTCCTTGATACCTCTTCCCGTCACACTTTGACTCATAAGGGAACGGCGGCGACATACTTGCCAAACGGTAAGCAATTCGCTGTTAGGTTTTGTATAAGTACGTCATTTGTAGTGATTTAGCAACATTACGTGGAGGTCACCAACTTGATGACCTTTAGTACAACCGGAACTTGGTACATATACTTTAGATATGAGCTGCGATAGTGCGGTAAAACATTAGTCATCTTGTAGGAGATTAAGGGCCGTCGCAGACTTCGGAAACAAAAATTTCTCAACAGGAAATTTTATTTTCCGGAACAGAAAATTTTCTCATTAAATTTATTTTATTTAGCTATAGTAAAGAGCACTACGAATCGTAGTCAAATGTTGTTCCGAGGCTGATCGACCATTTAGTTTTAGATTTTAAGATAACTTTAATTTGCTTCCACTGCGCTAAGATCAGCTTCGGAATCAAACAGCAAATATTTCAAGGAGTGAACCAGCCCGTGAAACTGAACAACTTTTCATTAGGAACATAGGTCGAAATATGAAAAAAAATTTGGTCCCCCATACAAAATGTACCAGCCGACCAAGTCAATTTGTATGGGAGGTCTAAATTTCTTTTCATATTTCGACCTATGTTCCTTGGGGAAAGTTGTTCAGTTTCATGGGCTGGTTCACCCCTTAAAATATTTGCAGTTGATATTTTTACACCTTATATAGCAACAATATTTACATTTTCAGCAGAACCCACAGACCTGTCTATTTGTTAATATCGTATTTCACAGTGCTACTTCCATATTCCATTGCAAACCGCATAATTATTTCTCATTTGTTGTTTTCTGCACTTCATGAAAATATATGACCGCGGGAATCACATTACAAGCCTTGTTAAAATGAGGGTAGGTTTTATTTTATATTATCTATAGCTGTTCGTAGTACGTAGGGTGCGTCGTGATTTTGTGTGAGGTCGTTTTTTATGTCGTGTATTTCGTCTATTCCTAACATACTTATAGGTATGTTCCTACTTGCATGAATCTCATGTTTTCCGCATGAAATGTTCAATTTCATAGTATATGCTATCCCGCGGTTTGTATGTAGAAACCTCAGGGACAGCATGAGTTCCGGAGCTCGCAGAGGGTGGTTGTTGGGCGAATAATTCCAAACACGTAGATTACATAGTAAGTAATATTTATTGCAGGACGTCCGTACAGTTTAGTGTCTACATGAGAAGTCTGATTAAAATACGATATAATTTATAAATTCAAATAATGCTTATACTAATCGACCTACTTACACACACTACATTATAAGTACGCACGTTGCGCACACATACCACTACATCATCCCCCTATTTTTCAATAAAAAATGATAAGTAGGTACATATCATTTTTTTTTATATATGAGTTAAAGTTACAATTTTAGTATCTTAAAACTAAACACCTAAGTATTACAAAATGATTACATTATAAATTCAAATAATGCTTATACCGAGACATTCTTCTTTTCGACTTACTTTCAAACTAATATCATATTAATCAATTAATGTACTACCTACTAAAACAAAAATCGCTTAGTTCTATTTTTATGTACAGTCATTTCTTTTCCATTAATTTATTTTTACATTTGGCGCAATGTCTTGAATTACATCATATGGGCCTAAGTACAAATTATCTAGCTTATTGCCAGTTTCATTTTTCAGCAACAACTTATCACCTGGCTTATAAATAATTGGATTTATTGCCTTATCATAAGACTGCTTACGTGCTATTTTACTTTGAATTAAATTATTTCTTGCGTCATTCTGTGCTGTTTGCAACCGATACTTAAATTCTTTTGGGTAATTTTCAAAATTGTACAATGGATCTATAACATTATTTTCATTGCTAAGGCTATGTGGTAGTCTACATACTTGACCAAATACCAATTCAAACGGAGTGTACTTGGTTTCAGTGTGAACACTTGTATTGTATGAAAAACTCCAATACTGTAACCACGTACTCCATGTAGATGGATTATTGTTTGTTTGTATGCGTAAATATGCACCTAGAACTTTATGAGAATTTTCTAATGAACCTATACTTTGGTGATGGTAAGCGGTAGAAAATGTCTGTTCAATTTTCAATATTTTACATAATTCTGACATTGTGCTAGAAATAAATTCTGTGCCTCTGTCCGATGCTATCTCTTTAGGGATACCATATCGCAAAACAAAGTTTTCTGCAAATGAACGTGCAACTTCTTCTGTGGTTTTTGACCTTAATGGATAAGCTTCAGTATACTTAGTTAATTCACATTGCAATGTCAGTATGTAGCTATAGCCGTAATCGTCTTTATCGAGAGGTCCTACCAAATCTAAAAATATCTTTTCAAATGCTGAGACTGAGTGCTCTTCTTAATGCCTTTAAACTTGTAAATATCTCTTTTATGGATTCTTCTGCCATTAAAACATACTACATAAATACACCCTATCTATTAATAAACAAAAATATTACGACATTCCTAAAAATAGATATAAATTAAATCACTTACATACCGTAATACAGGTTCTAGATTACTTGCTTCGTCTTGTCATCATTCTTGAATCGCGCGGACGGCTGACTTCGGCTCGGTGATGCAATGCAGGCTGTAGACTGCACGTAGACCTGGGCTGGTTGGCTGCTTACGTTGTGGGCCGGGCTATACCCTGGATACCGTGGGCCGGGAAAATCCTGGACACCGCTCGAACTCTTCTTTCTTCTTTCTATAAGGTTTCTTCTTTCTTCTATAAGGTTTCTTCTCTCTTCTATACGGTGGTATCTTCTTTCTTCTATAATGTTTCTTCTTTCTTCAGAAAGGGTTCTTCTTTCTTCTATAGGTTTTCCGCTTCCTTCTTCAATAATTGGGCTGGCTTCATTCTTCTAAGTCTTCGCGTCTTCTTATTCAAAAACTGTTGGTGCTAGTCTTGAAGATTCCATCTTGATTCCCTTCGGGGTCGCCATATGCTATCCCGCGGTTTGTATGTAGAAACCTCAGGGACAGCATGAGTTCCGGAGCTCGCAGAGGGTGGTTGTTGGGCGAATAATTCCAAACACGTAGATTACATAGTAAGTAATATTTATTGCAGGACGTCCGTACAGTTTAATTCAAATAATGCTTATACTAATCGACCTACTTACACACACTACATTATAAGTACGCACGTTGCGCACACATACCACTACAGTATGCATGCAACCTATCAGTTTTCGAAGACTTGCCGCTTATTCCCGCATATATTCTGAACAGTTGTCTACGTCATAGTTATTACTGTCGACTATTGCATGCATAATAAAGTCATTGTACGCATTGTGGCGAGGACTGGCTCACCACAATGCTTATAGGCCTTTGGAAATTGATAGTTCCCGTTTAGTTAGACCATTTTCATTGACAGTATTAATCAACAATGAACTAGTCATTTAAATGCTGGTCTATAAAGGTGCAAGTTCGTAATGTGTGGGCGATCGCAGCCGCACGCATCGGCCACCACATTCGAGGGGTGCGACAGACGCGTGCAACCGTGCGCCATAAACTTTCATACTACGACTACAGCCGCATCAGCCGCACATGACGAAATTGCACCTTAAAGCCTACTTACTTATTTTAATAAATTGAAAGAATATATAATGCCTTAGACTAGTAATGTTCCTGAACTCCCTGATCTGATATCGATGTGATGCAGATTAAGATGTATCGATGTAAGCAATTTTCCCTTAGTCTTGAGAGCTGATAATTTTATGGGTCTTAATTGAAAGAATATATAATGCCTTAGACTAGTAATGTTCCTGAACTCCCTGATCTGATATCGATGTGATGCAGATTAAGATGTATCGATGTAAGCAATTTTCCCTTAGTCTTGAGAGCTGATAATTTTATGGGTCTTATCTTTACAAGTATCTTTAAAGAGATGTTGGAGAAAAAGTAGCTGGAAGAACTATTAGCAACTGTTCGTCAGCTTGTGAATCACCAGCCAATAAACACGGCGGGGTCAACAGATTTATTCAGCAGTCGTCGCATCAGGTTTTTGTCTATGTGTACTTTTGCGGGTCCACTCAGTGTGATTGGCGGGCCATATCCACGCTTTTAACGGACACCGAGTAAATAACAGCTCGCCATTCACCGAGAAGCAAAAAGATTGTAGCATATTTCACAGGCGCCACGTTTTTATCCGCACCGCTCTACTTCGACCCTAATAAGGCTACTTTTTAAACAGTATCGAGATTTATTCAGATATCCATTTGAGGGGAAAATCTTATGTAAATACACTTCTCTGACGGCTACCTCACAAAAAACGGTAGCAAAGAAAGCTAGTTAAAAGCTCGTTAGGTCGTTACACAAACACCTACTTTACTCTTTTGTAGTTTATTGGATATTTTTTGGCACGAACTACACTAAACGGTCTTTATCAAAGATGAAGGAAGTTCCGTGTTCCGTGCCAAACATTTTTACGTATGAATAGGTGCACATTCGATATGAATTCTTTCTCTATTGTAAATTAACCGTTTCTTGGCCCCAGTGCGAGTTAGAAGATGTTTACTTGAAGATAAGCTATTATATATTATAGACTATGTTTGTCTTAAAGTATACATTATTAAGCAAGCCATAGAGTGCGCCTAAAAATTAGAACCGGGTAGTCGTAGTAACAACACAAACCTCTCTGTCCATCAGTAGCAAAACGCCAGTGACTACATTATTCAACATCAATTACTTCTCATACATTTGACGTGGTTATCTACGGAACAACTGCTTACGTTTGATAGTACGGCGATACGCGCACTCTATAGCTTGCTTATACAGGGTGGGCCAAAAGAAGTCATCCCATAGGATGTGCCTCCCATTTTTTTATTAGTCATTAAAATTTACTTCTGTTTTCGGAATTCAATCTTTTGAAGATTTAAAATTTATGTGATTATGTTTTTAAAAAAGACATTGGTCAAATTGCCACCTCTAGAGTCAAATCAAAAATGGTCTCTGAAAACCTCCCTTCTCATGTTAGAATGGCCCCCATTTTTTTTTATTAAGTTAAAATAAGTTTTGTTATCACTGAATAATCCTTCGAAAATGTGAACTTAATGCTGTAAAATAAAAAATAAAGAAAGCAGTTAGATGCCAACTCTAGACTTGATGCAAGTTGGTGAAAAACAATCCACAGAATTTGGTTTTTGAACCCATTGGTCAGATCTCCAGGTCTGACAACGCCAGAATTCACCCAATGGTATTTTTGAAAGCTCAAGATTACAAATTATTATTACAGTTTATAAAACTTTCAAGTCCCTGAAGCCACCACAAACGAAAAAAAAACATGGTGAAGAATGTATGAAAATTAGCGTGTTTAAAGTTAAAACGTACGGTAGTGATGGCAATTTCACTAATGTCTTTTTAGAAACATAATCACATAAATTTGGCATCTTCGAAAGACTGATTTCCGAAAACAGTAGTCGATTTTAATGTCTAATAAAAAAATGGGAAGTGATTCACATAGGGTGATTACTTTTGGCCCACCTTGTACTTAGGTATATACTCTTAAGATGTTTGTTCACCGATTCCATTGGAAGTGCCTGGAGATTCGTCAACATTGTAGACATTTGTGACTACTGAAATCAAAGCGACTTCGTGAAATCCGTCTCCTGGGATACGATATTTGTCAGGATAGGAAGAGAGATGAAACTATTTTGTCAGATCACTTTACTTGGGCAAATATAATTTAATTCTGTGCATGCATAAGCTAGTTGGTATGTAAAATGAAACATGGAAAATATTTTAACTTGTCGGAATGCGTATGAAATAATGTACCTAGTAGGTAAGTAGGTTATCCAAATTAATACAATTAATAATTCACATTCATTATCAATTTATAACTTTAGGTACTTGCTTTTTTGGCTGCTTTTTATTAGGGTTTCGTAGTCTACTAGAAACCCTTATAGTTTCGTCAAGTCTGTCTGTCTGTCTGTCTGTCTGTCTGTCTGTATGCCGCGCCCTCATATCTTCGTCACTTTTAGAGCTATCAACATGAAATTTGGTGAGAAGATAGATCGTGTTGACCCAAATATAGAAATGTTAAGAAAAAATTATATTAAATGTTTTTGGACCCCCTCCGATACAAGTGAAAGGGGGGCAAAAAAAATTTTTTTCTTCTGTGATATTGAATAGGGTATCGTTGAATAGGTCTTTTAAAACTAAGGTGAGGTTTCTTTGAAACAAAGTCACTAAAATGTTTCTGTCACGAGATATTTGCTTTTAAAAAAGGCGTTTTTGACCCATAATTTGTTCCAGCTGTAACTTCTAAAGTATAAACGCAAAAAATTTGAAATAAATATGGAATATAGCATACAATCTGAAGTTACAATGAAAACTATAACGGATATTGTACCCTTAAAGGTTTCAGAAAAAATTGAGTTTTTCTATTTGCGGTTGGTCATCATACTGCTGGTAACAAACCAGCAACAAAATTAAGTTTGTAATGCTGAAAAACCTGATATTTAAACGTTGACTACGAAACCCTATTTGTGGGCGTGTCTGACACGCTCTTAGCCGGTTTTTTGTTAGAAATATATCCATCAAAACATAAAATGTAAAATGTGTTTCAGCCTTGCATAAATTCCATAGGAAATGCCGCAAAATATTTTACGAGATTTCACTTAAAGCCAAGTCATACTACACTACATGTACGTAGGTAGAACATAGACATTAGGTACAAAAGATATAATTTTTTTAAGATAGAATTTTTTTTCCTAACAGTATCTATCTTCCCAAAAAACGACCGTGCGAATTCGTTCGACTTGGCCCGAAGGCACTGCCGAGTCCCCTAATTCAAATTGTCGTACAAAGAAATATAAAGAAAAAGCAATTTTCTCGTATTGTGCGACTGCGGAAAAGCAACATAAAAGTGTAAAAGAAATAAACATTTGAAACGCTCAGTGCACGAAGAGTCTCATGGCACAAATAAAGTGGCGTTATTATCCTCAAGACAACCGCACGTAAATACTTTCTTAGAGAAAACTAGAGGCACTGGAAATTAAGTAAGGCCTAGAATATCTGGAGAATCCAGAAGATTTTGAGAAAACTTTGTTTACGTATGCCTGGAGAGCTTTCCTTTGATTTGATTTTATCCTCACTTAAAAAGCTTTTGTGAATAGGTAAATTAATATAGGTACCGAGCTCCTATAAACACTTCAGCCAGGTACAAACGAAATTGTAACTTCAATTACTCCTGGAGATGTAGATACAACAATTTTGCAAGAACTGTATTCAACGACGTTATTAAACTTTGCGCCGTTCGAAATTGCTCCATAACCCACATACGTATAATTCCTTTATAAACTCAGTGTGGAAGTCAAATTGAAGCCCTTACTTCCAGCTCTGGTGGTTTGGTGGCAATACAAAGTATCTATACCAGCATTACCAGCATAACAATGTAGGGCGAAATTTCACTAGTGACCGATAGCAAAACCGGCTGCTGATAAGGAACAACTAAGTATTTCTTCTTTTTCCTTTGGGAACATAAGTCAAAATATGAAAAAAATTTGGACCACCCATACAAAATTGCCGACCAGCTTGCAGATTTAGGTAAGGACGGATGAATTTTTTACTTCATATTTTGACCTAGGTATGTTCCTTTCAGAAAGTTGTTCCTTATATAACCAGTTGGTTCTGAGTTCGTTATCGGTCACTAGAAAATTTCACACAGTATACAGATTTAAGGGATCAACTTCTAATGGATTTTCTTACAATTACAAAGAACAACCAGTAAAAGTTGATGATCTCTTAAATGGGTGTTTTTGTGGCAATGCAAAGTATCTTCTATCAGCAAAACATCAACATACACATTTAAGAGGCCAACTTACACTGGTTTTACATACAGTTACTAATAACATCCAGTATAAATTGATATCTATGTAGAGTGACATGCCGCTCGCAGTATCACACATGGTGTGAACAAAGTAATCCTGTCACGTTCTTAATATTCTTGTAGACGAGAATGCGTCGCAGTGATTTATTTGTTGAGATACCAATATGAACGATATTACAAGTAAAAAGGCCTCTGGGTACGTGTCGAATTGTAATACGATGGATCGCAATGTTTTTAATATTTTGAAGAAAATGGTACTGCGCCATAGAGATAGAGACACAAAAAAATCGTCAGCGTGGCTGACGAACGAGCAAATCTGCTGAAAACAGCTTTGTATCGAGAATTTACGTATCTAAAGGATTGTGCCTTAGTCTACAACAAACAAATCTATTACCAAACTAAAGGCATTCGACGCAATATCGGGCAGTTCAAATCTTTAGAGCCAGCTCACCAAATGTATGTTTAGGTTCCGCAGCGAGCCAACTTTGTTACTATCCTCATCAAATTCTCCCGTCGCCACGTTTGTGGACGTGATAAAACCCAGTCACCAAACTGCCGGCCGCCGATCGAGGTAACCAACCAATAAAACATTTGGATTCGCTAAACTTTTACACATAAAATTTTAAAACGGTCCCGTTCGCGCTCCGCTCCCGTTTACCACGGTGTCTTCAATAAACTCAAAATCGACGATCGTTTACGGTTTGTGATACACAAACTTTATTCTGTTGAAGTTTCTTCTTTGTTAACGGCAGTTCTGTTCTGGTTCCTAGTAAGTAGGTGGTAATTTCTTACATGTTCATTTGAATAAAAATAGAATTTCCCATTTTTTCCTGGGCATCCTACTACTAAGCGCTTGTAAATTTTGATATGATTAAAACTATGCACTTTTATTATAATGATAGCAATAGCACACATTGTATGTGACCGTCCTAACTACCCTTCTGGAAAAAGTATTTGACGTCGTTTGAAATATTTGATGGAACATAATATTATACGGTCATGAAGATCACGCCTTTATCAGATCATTATGTTAAGCACAAATCCATATCTACCACCTACGCTTACGTAGTTATGTACCATCAAATCGTGGCTACAATCCAAACATATCATAATATCATATATAACAAATGATTATGCTAATGGAAATGAATAGAGCTAAAAGCTCTAAAATGGACATGAATTTATCATACGGTGGAATTAGAATCGTACCTAGCTACGTAGTATACATTTTGTGGAATTATATTATCATACAAATCTTGTATCTTCCATCCTACAATTAGAAAAAAATGAATTTACTGACTGACTGATTTGTTCGTTGGCTCAGAAAAGCGTACCTACTCAATTGTGATCTAAGATTTTCAATTTGATTAGTCAATTATTCAGTTAAGTATCGATAAAATGATTTTTCAGTGACTAAGGTTTCGCTCTACCTAGTTAGTGAGTGCATCTGCTTATAGCAAACTGTATTAATCCATTTAAATATTTTCTCAGTAAAAAGTTGAAAAAGCTGCGTTGACTGCAAATGTTATATTTATGCAATAGGTAACAGTGTTTGTTTACCAGAGACAAGAACGAGGAATCAAGCTATTTTTAGAAATTGAGGTAAAGGTATGCAGATTATTGCAGATAGGTGCTAACTAACTAGGAACGGAAAGTTTTCACTAAAGAATCTTGACCCAAATGTATAAGTTGGCCATCCGAACATTTAGCCAGCTCAGCGTTAACCCTATCGGAAAGGATCTGCAGATTCTAGTGACCTCGTAGGCGAAAATTCCTATCCTAATTCCATTTGCAAGAAGGTACCGTACTCGCAGGCTGCCGTGATTGACGGCACGACAGCTGACTAGAGAGATATCCTCGCAGATGTGCCCGTCACTCTGATAGCGGTAACCCGCCGCTCTATTGTAGAACATTGTACCCGATGAGTGAAGGAGATAGATTAGCAGACACCTCATTAAACATCGAATCCAAGTTTCCATCGTTAAAACTCCGGATGAAAGTTTTCATTCAGCGCAGTGATAAAGTTTTATGCACTGTAAACGCTTTTTTATCTGAATAATTATGTGCGCGATATTTCATAGCGTTCAAATTTTCGAGATCAAAAGGATCATAAATCGGAAAAAAATAAAACTTACCGTGGGTATAAAGCGGTGGCACTCTAAATTTGACGGCGGCAGCGCAGGCGATTGCCCCGGTACCGCCGCCAAGTTGGAGACCATGGGACAGTATCTGGACGATGGTCCCGACCACGGTGATGGTCCAGCCCCAGCCGCCTTCTGGGTAGTACCGCCGGGCGAGCGTCAGGGCAGCGCGCGCCCTCAGCGCAGCCGCCGTCTCCGCGCCCACCGTCGCCCCAGCACTAGCGCACCTGACACACCAAACACTTTAAAACCACACTCAAAAAGGACTCATCTACTACACAAGCAGATGAATTCTCTTAGAAGCACACAAAACACTAACCGGCGGAACTGAGTCACTTCTCTTGCAGCCTCATAGCCGACACTCTTGGAGCGACCGCGCTCAGCGAATTGACTACTTTTCTCCGGTGGCTTGAAGCGCACCGCACTAGCACCACACGTACACAGCAAGTCCTCCGCGGTGAGTCTCGGCTCGGGCCGGCTCTTCGGCATGTACTTTTCGCGGCAGTCGCACTCCGGTGTCCTCCAGGAGAGAAGCCTCTGTAGAAGAGTCTTTTTGCGCGCAACTCCCCGCTCCGCCGTGTTCGATTGGCCCGGGTCCAAAGGGAAAGACGAACTTCTATCCACTTCTTGACCGGCTCCAGTCTGCCGATTTTCATAAGTGACTTTCCTCCGCACATCTCTATTTTTGCATGCGTAACCTGAAATGAATTTGTGCTTGATGGATCCCCTTTTGTTCGTCCGGTTGGGTGGCTCGCTTTTTGTGAGGAAACCATTTTTTATTTTCTTGACGTCTGTGTGAAGGGATTTCCACGTAGCGAGAATTTGTTCGCGGTCAGGAGGTTCGTTGAAGTTCGGGGCAGTGGTAGTGTCCGGACTGTTCGTGTGGCAGGGTCGTGGTTCGCTGCCGGCCGGGCCTGCTGAGTCCCGGAGCCGAGTTGGCAGACTGTCACACCGGCGGAGCGTCATTGTTATTTAGATTCGGCGGTCGCATTTTTAAACACCGGCGCACGTCCAGGGTTCACTCACATTTCACTTGCCGCGCGCGATTCTATCTGGAACGAAAAAGAAGCCAATGAATTTCAATTATGTTTTGTATTGCGATGGAATATCAATGAAGGTAGGTGAAGTATTGTGAATGAACTCATCGACTAGTGTTACGCGAGATATCATAATGCCTTTAGAATACGGGACACCTTTGAGCAGCCATGTGCAACTAACATGTTCGTAAAAATGGAGAGTAGGTACATAAACTGCTACGTGCGAAATACATTCACAAATAAGGAATTTTGTTCTTGGAACTGATTAATCGCCATAAAAGTTCAAACCATAAAATACTGTAGGTACTAAAATCGGGATTATGAGGATTACTTCATACAGTTTAGGGGATTAAAGAGTCAATACAATAAATTATTTATGCGGTTGGTAAATGCTATGCAAATCGGGGTTGTTGAAATTGTTGAAATAAGCGGAGCATTTGAGCCTATAAGATCCGCGGAGAGCCGCCCTGTTTACTTCCAACATTCGTGTAAATAAGCACAATAATCCCCGACTTTGAATCATTATGCCCGAACGCCGCAAAACGGTATCAACACAAATAACCCAAAAATCGATTTTATTAATCAATAAAGCTCCCTCCCAAACAAGTTTACTGTGAGAAAAATCCTCTTGCGGTTATCAAAAGACTTATAAATTTTATTAATCCGACAATATATTCCGAATAAAACCCCTTAACCCTTGCATTTCGTGCGCAATATTTCCAGGATAAGCATAATCTGAAATTTGTGGATGATAATGATCTGATGGACGATCCACCGAGATGCAGCTCCAAAAACGGACTCGCCTTAAATCTGGCTGGATAGTGTAATTGCTGATGTGCCTTTAGATTTATTGTGAAAGATTTATAAGTCAAACCATTGGTTTAACGATCGTCCGTCTGGCAGCTCGCATTGTTTTCAAGAATGTGAATTAGGCCCGACAGATACAAAACGGTATGTCGACACACGACTTCAGTGTAATACGTTAACTGTATTTTAAACTGAAATTTAACACGTAATTTTAAAAGTTTGACAGGATGTGCTATATGCACCGTCGTTGTAAATTTCCTTACAGTTTCACAGAACTTTTAGCCCGTACCTAATAGCAATTTATGACCTGAGGGTTGGATTTCATCTGCATACGATTCAGTCACGGTGTTTCAGAATGGTGTGAATAAGGCACAGAAAATTCTTCATACGAGTCCTCATATTTCATACGAATAATTTAACACGACACTGACTTATCTAACAAGATAGGGCCTCTACATTTGTGTTGTGACTTCGCGTAGATTTGGAGAAGGATAAAAAGTTACTTACAGGATATACTAAATTAATGGTCCTACGTTCCAAAACTGAGAAGAGAAAAAAGGTTAGTGATAAAATAAAATGGGAACTACGCCTTTAACAGTTGTGGAGGCGAAACAGTGAACCTTCAGACTCGGGGCACCCCCCGCCCATTCATAGTCAGTAATTACATGCGCGAATTCTTTTGTTGCCTCATCGCTTCGGCAGACAATTGAATTTCAAATCTTTTTGTTATCCTCGGGTGATCCTCAGAAGCACTTCTATCCCAGCCTTTATTTGGCTAAATGCTCTCTGCCATTCCTCGGCGTATATTAACATGTCTGAGCGAGTAATCGCGCCCGGGCGATGCGTTGGCTGTTTTAACGCAAAAAGTGAAATTTCATCCATTTTTTCCGCCGAAAACTATTATTAGACGCAACAATCATGAACAATCTGAGAATTTAATTAAAAAGTTGGCAGAGGCAGTGCAGTCACTCATGCGCCGCTTGTTTTCGTTTCATAAACTTATTACAGTAATATATTTTTAAAATAATGAGCACAATATGAGCGCAAATGAATAAATTTTCAAGAGTTGAAGCATGAAATACGGATCAAAAACGAAGGAATCATCTGCTAATTTTGTTACCTATCCATCAATGTCGATCCTCGTTGATGCGTAAGAATTGAAACGAGGTGAAAGGAAAGTAGCTAATGAAATGGAAAAAAATGCCGTCAATTTATTAAATTAAAATTCAAAATCCTCCTACAATTTTATCCATCAGGTATTCTAATAATAGCAAAACTTGGAAACTTGGAAAAGTAAGAAAAGCTCAACTGCAATTTGGGAACGATTCGAAATTTAATACGATTTAGTTAATTTCGGTAAGTGATCTTCTAAGGTTTTGATTAAGATTTGCCATCAGTCTGGTACCGGAGTTTGTCTTAAAAAATCCACAGAAACTTTAGTCTGGATCGTGTCAGCGAGACTTTCAACTAAGCTTGTAACTCATAAAACCAAATTACCTAAAGTAAGTAAATGAGTACACAGCTTAAGAAGAAATTTCATTTTCGAGGAATTTTTCTTTCAATTTTCATCCGTCTCTTGGTGAACCATCAATAAAATTTGTTCAGTAAAAGTTTGAGGCTAAAACAGATAAGTTACATTTGAAATTCAATCCGGTCCGAAAGCAATTGAGCAGTTCATACGATACCGAAATTGCTACCGATTGGCTGTACAATTTGCAATCTGCATGCAGTAGGGAGTTTCTTTTATCGTTCAAAGATCAGTCTGGCAGCAAGTTTTGTTGCTATGGAGAAGAAAAGACACTCAAGTCAGGGGCGGACATGAATCAAAATGACGTCACTAGTTTGTAGTAGCACTTATAGTTATGTCGGGTCCCAAACCTTTTATTCTGTAGTTATCAAAATATTTCAATTACCAGTAGGCAGTCGGATTTTCCTGTCGATGTTGGGGGAGCCTAATGCCCAAAAAATCGCAGCTAACTCGTCCCGGCTGAGCGATGGGGGATGACTATTTATTATTCGGGGGAAAGGAGCTGTTTTCCACAGTGACATTTCCGCTGTGATTAATTTTGATATTCAAATTGCTCTCTGGCTGGGTCAGCTCGAGTACCATTATTTTTGTTTCCCGGAAAAGCTAAGTGTTTCTGTTAATATTAACAACATCCTTTATTGTTTGAACGACTGCGGAAAGACAAAGTATTCTATTCACACCAAACTTCGAATTTCAGAAATCTCGATGTGTTGTGGCTTAGTTCCAATTGTTTAAAAATATATGTAGTCGTGTCAATAAATCCGGAACATAAGACCTCTTACAAATCTTTTATACACGATAGAAGTGGGATAAACTAAGTGCCATAAATGAGGGATGGTTTGCCTACTAAATCGCTACTTAAGTGAAATAAGGGGCCCTTATATCAATTTTACGTTGGCAATGTTTTTCAGATAAAGGATGTGCACGCTTCCTACGCAAGCTTTTATTTCATAAGGAGGTCGTCGAGGTAAAATGTGTCTGAAAAGCTCCTTGAAACGATCTTCTGCAGTAACTTGCAGCACTCATAGAATTCTGCAAAAGTGCAGCCCACAGGACGTTCGTTATCAAAGAGAAAATACCCACGCAGGATTTACTGGTCTATACCTGCTTTTATGTTAATTTGTTCCAAGTAAGAGAATTATTTTCAAAGGCCCGTGGGATGTCGAAGATTGAAAACATAAACTAGACATGAAAAAAATAAGATTTCTTTTACACTAAATTAGTTTATATTAATGAAAAGGGACGGAAACTGGCCGTGCCGAAATGGAAACGATGACAGGAAATAAATTTCAAATTCGTTGTGGTGCTGCGGGCCTTTGAAATTTAAATAATTACATGCAATTCGAGCTAAATTATGAAATAACAGCGGGATGCAACATTTAAGTCTTAACTGTCATTAGAAGTTATTTTATGGAGCAGGTTATTTTTGTTGCTTGGCTTCTGATGTTTTGCTTGAACGAAGAACTTTTCAATTTGTATGTATTCCTATCAGAAGTAGTTCTGTGCTCAGAAGTTAAACTCTCTACTCGACTAAAGTAAAGTTTAGTTGACCGCGGTGCCTATAATAGCCATTTAGAATAGCATCACCCCATTTCTTTCCCGAGAGTGTCATAAAAGGCGTCTCGAGGGTTCCGATATCAACTATAACTATACAATGGCTGGACGCAATGGGCTGACAACTTCACTTTGTGACTGTGACACACAATTTCCTGAAATGTGCCCTAACAATTTTGTCGATTGGTAGCTTAAATGCGTAGTTTTGTGTGCGTTTGTGTGTGTGTTTTAGTTATTATTAATTACAACGGAAACATGAATCGCATCAAATTGGTATCAGAAACCGTACAAATTGAGTGAAACAGAAATAGAGCTTCAGATACTGGAAACTTCATAAACTGGGTTGTATTGCATCGTTGCCTCGTAGTATCAGAATCAGGAACTATTTTAACATCGTGTATTGTTTCGACGTCGTTTCAATAGTTTCTTACTTTAGTTTCTAGTAAAATAACAGGTTTTAAATTATTTTAGGCGGTAAAAGGGCCAATGACACCACGCATCTTTAAAAAAATATACTCGATTGGCTCACACGTTTTAATGACCTAAATTTTCTGAAGTGTCCTGTCAAGGTAGGTAAAGACTTATTAATTACATTATGGTCATTTACGGTCTTTTTAGCTCGAAAGGGGTAAAGGTGTAATATATGTATTTGCTGGGTCAAACTACTACCCTAGATGCTATCAAAGTTTTCTTAGGAAAGCTTCTAGCAAGTCATATATCTCCAGAACCTTATTACTTACCCCATCAATAATTCGAGTTACAGCAGCCACAGGGGCAATCCGGATGAGAAACGACTGTTTGCTCATTTTAAACTCGCTGTGACAAATTTTGATGGAGAGTTCCATTAAAACGACAATATCAAGACCATCAGTATTCAGCATCGCATTAGACAGGAAATATGCTGCAGATGTTTTGTTGACGACGTTCAACATAATAATAATCGAATTCGTATGTACCTAGGTCACTCAGAAAGTTTAGAGCAACTAAAAAAAAATTAAATCTACGGGTTATTATTTTTAATTAAATCTTTTCGAAGTACTCCGTCTGCATCTATACAAAGTTTCATACGCCTAAACCAATTTTGAAATCACTTTTTCCACTCCTCATCAGACACCTCTTCGACTGCCAACTCAAATGCAGCCAGAGCATCTTCCGGTGACGAAAGCTGTATTCCCTTGAGTTGACTTTTTATCTGCATTTTTTTGGTTTCAGACTGAACATTTTCTATTCAGGCCTGTGATATGACTGAAAGCTATATTTTTCAAGCGTATTAAATCATTTTTGGTTGTAAAAGAAGTTCAAGGACGTTGTTGTATCATTTGTCACCGCGTAAATTACTTTTTTGTGAGCTTTGAGCTTTTTGTTTGTTCAACTTTGTTTTTCCCTTTATACTAGGCTGTGCAGTATGTACCATGATCGAAATTGCTTTTTTATGAATTTTTGACGTCGTATTTTCATCAAAACTTGTCACAGTTTTCATGCTTCTGCCATTTTCCAGAAGAACAAAGTTTTAGCCAAAATTTTAAGTAGGTAGGTAGGGTAAGCAAGGCGTTCAACGACGTTGATAAATAAGTAAATGGACATACTTGAGACAATGTCAGATGCTTCCTGGTTTAAGTCAACCCTTTGGCTTGACCTAAATGTCGCCCATTTATTACATTGCTAGACTTGGTGGAATTTCATCAAATCACTCCATTTTGAAACTAAAGCATTAAGCATTTTGTTGCCTAGAAGAACTATTTATATGTGTGATGCCCGTTTAGATTAGTATAATACCCTAATGCCTGTTACTACCCGTAGGTGTCGTAAACAGCCACTGGGGGATAAATTCAGGGAATGTTTACAACACCTTGCACTGCGCTCGCAATGTCGGACTGAACTGTGTGGCTGTAGTAGTAGCTATGCTTGGTATGAAATGGATGGAGTATAACTTTTAAGAGCTTTTTTCGCGTTTTCTTATTCTGCTACTTCTTGTACCTAAGGTTGGTTTACTAAGTAAGTAGGTAAGGTAAATACATAATTTAAATACAAAACAAACTTGAGTGAATTTTCTCGGCCATTGAGTTAGTTTATTTTGCAGAATCTGGTTTGAAGTTTTAATAATGTTTACCGCAAAGATTGTCCGTCCGTGACTTGGACTTCATAATAATAAAATAATTTTTCATCTGGCTGTGTTTGCAAAAGTCATGAACTTATTTTGTGACATTTTTCAAATTAGCGGACCAGATAAGAAAGATGATAGGTATAGTTATTATATTAGAGTAAAAGGTTTGTCCGGTACTACTAACAACCACTTCGATTTTTGTAGATTTATTATGGCCATTCATGGATAATATAAAGTATATAAAATCCCACCCAAAACATAAATGTGAAAGGCTGTCAAGTTCGATAATATTGGAATGCTTCGCCTATAAAAGAAGTGAGATCTAAATAAGTACCAAGTTCCATACGCAGACCTCAGTTAAAAATAGTTACAGGAATGCACACTTGATTTTCCGCAGTTTGGAAAGTAGATTCTTATTTCCAAACTGCGAATAATCAAGTGTGCATTCCTGTAACTATTTTTAACTGAGGTCTGTGAACTTGGTAGATCTCACTTCTTTTATAGGCGAAGCATTCCAATATTATCGAACTTGACAGCCTTTCACATTTATGTTTTGGGTGGGATTTCATTTATTTTTGTAAGGTTTATTTTGCTTATAATTAAGTTAGGTAAGGAAATATCTCATTTATACTTTACTTTGACTAAATACAAACCTTCGTAACGAATTTTAGGTCGGTACGACGATTGGAAGATATAGATAAATTTTTTGTTTTAGTTCCTTAGGGGTATGAATTTACACCTTCATTATTTTTAAAACCGACTCACACTTGGCCATTTTCAGATTTTTTCCTTTACCTTGACCTAAAGACCTACCTCCATGCCAAATTTCAAGTTAATACGACCATTGGAAGTGGTCTAGGTTTTTGATGAGTGAGTGAGTGAGTCAGTGAGTGTATAGTAAAAATTGCGATTTTCTGACGTCAATATCTCAAGACCTACAATAGGTACATTAATGAAATTTTGTATTTTAGATAAGTAAGTAGATCTCGACAGATACTAGAATTTTCATATGCGTAGATAAAATAGATTTTGAGTTATAGGTGGGTCGAACTTGGCCCGAAATGGTTCGTGTAATATAACCCACGGCCGGTGTGTCGCATTTTTTGCTCGAACTTGGCGGACACACTGCCGTGTGTCTAGATAAAACTGAACAACATACCCGAAGAAACATTGGTGGAAATACGACAATAAGTAATTTGGCCTTCTCGTGTACAAAATTGACCTGGCGACCATACATTTTCTATGGGAGGTCCAAATATTTATTTTTCATATTTCGACCAATGTTTCTTGGGGAAAGTTGTTCACTTTTATGAACTGGATCACCCCTTAAAATATTTTCAGTATTTTTTTGACAGTTTGTAAGTAGTAGGTATAGGTATATAGTAAATAACTTCGCAAAAAAAATTTTCAGACTTCACAGTTTCCATTGACTGATCTTGAAATTTTCTGAACTTTGATCTTTGCTGGGCCGACTAAATCGATTTTCTAAACTCTCCGTACGAAACAATTCAACATTATTTTTACCATGAAGGCTGAACGGAACGACGACTGCTCATTCTAAAGCAATGAAAATATTTTCCGAGTTGAGTAAAATAATGGCGCCAATAGAATGGAATGAAAATTAAACGGCGAATGAATGGCCATTGAAAGCATTTCACAATTTTTTGAAGGCTTTCCTAACTTGTCACCAAATTCCGACCTGATTGTTCAACTTTGGTCAATAGCACATTTGCCGGATGTTATTGCGGTTTTTAACGTGGCGTAATTATGTCGTCAAGTCTAATTTAGGCTTGGTAGAGGGTTAAAATTTAGCGCTTTAATAGGTACCTATATCACAAGCTAATTTCCAATTTCCATTGAATATTAATTTCAATGGCAAACTTATTTTTTTGTATATCATATCTACAACCTGTGCTAGCCGCTATTTGATGCGGCGATGTGTACCATGATATCCGGTTTTTGTACTGGATTTCATAATTTCCAACCGAGTCCAGCTAAAATCTCACATCCACCACAGCTAAAAACATGTGGTGGATGTGAGATCCATCTTTTTAAAGAGACCCAAATTTCTTTGTTATTCTTGCAACTTATTGAAAATGCGTTACCTGCCTATTAGGGGCGAGCTCCACAGAATAGACGCAAGACGCGACGCGCAAAATGACATCAGTCAGACGAGCGATCTTCAGCCGTTATCTGAAGTGTGTAGCTTTGCTTCTTCTGTTTCATACAATTTTTATGGAAACGGTTTCCATTCGTCGCGATGTGGCACGTTTCACGTGTCCGATGACCGCTTGTTTGGTAGATGCTATACTACGTCTTACGTCTCACGTCTACTCTGTGGAGCTTGCGCCTTGATAATAGGTAATCCATTTTGTTATTATTGTGAAGATCAACGCAGCGGAAGTAAGGACAATCGAAAGTTCGTGTAAACAACACTGAACACAAGTTTCAAATGTGCTTCTGGAGGATTGTTGTTGGAAAACATTCGCGGCGTTGTTCTGTGACTTTTGTTGAGATAAAGCATGGTCAGTATTGTTTGTTTTCTGTCGTATCGTCGCGGTATTTATACTTATTCTATCAAAGAAAAAAATTGACATGAATAAACTCGTACTGCGTAAACCGATCCTGGACAAGATGAATTTCAACTTTATTTCAATCACTAATATACTTTATTACAGTTTAGGAATTCTGACTTTGTCGCCGAAATAAGAAATGTCGATTTTCCCACATTATTGTCCATTCTGCGCTCCGCAGTTTAGAGTTTTTAGAATAAAAATTTTCGTTTTTAGGATACATTTCAAGGTTTCGAAATATACGTATGGCAATTTACTCTACAAATCGTTTAAAAATTAAGTTAAATATTTTTCGCTCAAAATACAAATGCCTATTTTTTGCTGCGTGTTTCTCTACCACCGTCTGGATTCTTCAGTTTAAGTACCTACTTATAGCTGAAAATTACAGAAAGTAGTTTTGTCTTTGACGTATTGACATATTAAGGTATAATTGATACCTAGCTAAACATGATTATTAATCGATACTCAGGTAGGTATTGCATTACAACCATAATTTGCAATTAAGTGAGTGATTATAATTAATCATCAGTATGGTATGTGCCAGGTACCTACCAACCTACCAGTGGCAAAGAGTCCATACATACCGATTCCCTTCGACTTCCCTTCAGAAATTTACAAATCCATACTCTCGCATGAATTTACTTTTACTTATTTATAATTTTTTTTTCTGATGTCTGTCATAATTCGCTACTGCTACCTACCTACTAAACAGATGCTTAAAATAAAATTTTGTCGATAAGATTCTTTCACTTCCACGAAAGAAAAGCGATCAGAAACAAAATGAAGTGGAAAAATAAAAATAGACCGGTTCGTGTCGATTTCCTTTGATTCAAGATAAAAATAGCTTAATTTGTTTTACCAAAATAGACATCTGAGTAAATAAAAACCGAATTGTTTGAGTGAAAGTGCTCCCACACAAGCTTTCAGCGATTGTGTTGTCAACCGGAGCAATTTTAACATCAATAAAAGATGTCATTTGTGATTAAATCGTCAATGTTTGAATTGCTGTGTGATGCCGGCTTAGAATAGCATCGCAATTCTTTCCGTGGGTATTGTAAAAAGCGACTTAAGTATCCAAGGAATGGGCAGCAGAGTTCTCTGCAGATGCAACGTCTTGCATTGTGCTTGCCAATCCGCCTGACAAGTGTGGTGAGTACCTATGGCAATACCGTCAGATAGGGGGAGGCCCATGTCCAGCAGTAGACTTTTGTGACTGTTATGGTGGTATAGATGCAATTAAGTAACAAAATTATGTAGCCATTATTTTTTACGTAGGTTCGCTTTCTGGAGAACTTAGATATTCTTATGCCATACCTTATTTTCGCCTGTGGAACGTTATTTTTAGGTCGTTAGACCTCGGCTAGAGTCTCTTAGAAGGAAACCACACGTGCCGCAAAGTGTTGCGATATTTTGAGGTATTAAATAGCACGAAGCAGAACTTCAACTAACGCTGCCACGCCTGTCGCCGCCCTGGGCGGAAAATGTGCGTAGGTATCTATGCGGTTTTATACAACTCCTTTCCACAGTATATAGTATTTATAGTATTTCTACAGTAAAGAAACTCGGCCCGTTTCTGTTGAATCGCAATAGTTGCTACTTTCTGATATAATAATATAAAATTTAAATGACTTTAAAAAATCTTTCACCCTTTATAAACTGCATTATCCCTGTGAGGTAAAAATGCCACTTATTACTTTGGGAAAACACCTTATCAACCCGAGCGAAAAGTTTAGCTTTCGGAAAACATTTCGCTCGGGTGAGACTGGGTCAGTGTCTTTGTAAGCGCCATCGCGCTTCTTCTCCGAGCGTTTGTATGAAGTTTCCACACTGCTGAGCCATTTTACCCATTCTTTCGCTGTCTCTTTTCATCATAACACCGGTCGTATCGTGCGGCACATGTGAAGACCACCTCAGTGCCATTTCTTAGGTAGTTACATAAACACGAGGCTATCTTAACGAGACTGACAATTTGCAAGGAGCACATTGTCGTTCCGCTTACGGTCTAGAGTTGGTACCTACAGTCAATTAATGTTTTGGCTGCACTCCGATTTTCTGTCTGCAGTAGAAGCAATATTTTTTCATTGCCTAACTTTTTAAAACATTCAGGAATTGGAGCGCAGAATTAGGTGTAGTTTTTCCAATCTCAAGTTACGAGGTAGAGTACTTTTCTGATTTCGATTTGGATTAATTTAGGTCCCATTTTCTGGATAAAAAGCTGAAAATCATTTTCGTGACAACATAACGCATAACAAATATCTACAAGAGGAAGTTTTCCCAAATTATCAATTATACAGTTTATAGAATGGATATGCTAGGCAGATACTAAGGTACCTACTACGTACGTACGTAGTAAAAAATATAGCACAAGAAACCTAATAAACGAAATCTACACAGCCTTAGCACAATCAGTTCTGATCTACTGCATACCTGCATGGGGAGGAGCAGCAAAAACGCGTTTTCTCGCAGTCGAAAGAGCACAGCGTGCATTGATAAAAGTGATGTATTTTAAAAAGAGAAGATTTTCCACTGAATCCCTATACCAGATCCGCAATCTTTTATCGGTTAGGAAACTTTATATAATACAATCGGTTTTGAAACTACATAAAACATTGCCATACGATTCTAAGTCAAAAAGTGAAAAAAGGAGGAAACCCGACGTAGCTCCAGTGTCCCGAACAAAAAAGGTGTTTGCGAACAGGCAATATTATAAACTGTTTGCTGTGCTATACAACAAACTAAATAAAGAGTTGGATATACACAAACATCTATTACACAATTGTAAAAAGCTGCTTAAGGTGGTTCGTTACGTCATACAAACGAAAAACTGCACTTCAGTTGGGTTACACATGAGCTGTAGAGTTTATTTTTAAAGAAACTTTATTCTGAATGATGAAGGCACACGTAAATTTGTCGCAAAACTACTTATAGTTAAAAGATAATCAGTATTTTCTGCACAATAAAATTAAACGTATTTATTGCAGCAGTAGCTCCATCTATTTTCGTGAAGTGGCGACTCGCTTTTTACGGGGAAATCTGATGATTTAAAAATTCTTTTTAGTGTTTTGCGACAATCTTATATACCCACGGGACTCCCCATCAAGTTTTTTAAACCGACTCTTGTCTCCTTTACATACATAACTCCATTGAATTTTTGTATGGAAAACGGAACGCCTTAACGACTGGTTATTGCCTAAATCTTACCTAGACACGGAGAACCTACTAAAACGCGCACCACAATGACATACATAAACACACACCCACACACACACACAGACACACATATACACACACACACACACACACACACACACACACACACACACACACACACACACACACACACACAAACACACACACAAAGTTAGATTATCCTATCTAACTTTAATTACTTACCTATTTTATTTGGTTTTTACTGTATATTTTTAAGTTTTTTCTGTTTTGTCTTTAGTTAATTTTTAAAGAAAATCGTTCTTATCTATAGTTTAAAAATACCTACGGAAGAGTGGATCCTCCTGGCACAGGCATTGTTATGCTTAAAAGGAGGTTCCGATGCCTAGCTTTAACTTAAAATTGTAAGAATGAAATAAACATATTTTTATTTTATTTATTTTTTAGTAGTTACCTATAAGCACTGAGGTATAGTACGATTGACCACTATCTATTAGCATGAATATCGCATACAATATGCACCGCAATTTGAGCGCATGCAAATAAACTTTTATGAACCTTAAGTCATTATTTTCTATTCGCACATTATAATTGAATGCCCATAGAGCTAGTGGCTATGGTTGCTTTTATGGAATGTAGTCTACCTTCTCAATTAAGCCCTGCCAGGTTCCAAGTGACTGGTACATGACACTTTGCATAGCTTCGCCTAAATGGATATGGTATGGAGTGGAGAACATCTATCTAATCTCTTATCGGGAATAAATTTTCTCGTATCGAGAGGTTTACACTACTAAACGAGTTTTTTCTACAAATTCCAGCAACGGTTGAACGATAAGTCGTTGGTTATCAGAATTTATTTACTTATTAAATGCTTTTTGTGGGTCTTGTCTTGGCAAGTTGTAGTTTTATGCACGAACATTCTTGGGTCTCTTAAGGAAACGACGTCTGAAATCGAGGTGTGATACAGTAATTTAGTTGGTGCGGCTGTGCTTTTTTGTATGCAAGATTTGTGATATCCCTTGAAGTATTTCTATTGTAAGTTCGCGTTCGAAACTGAATATAGATGTCGTGGTTTGTTATGAAGTTTATGGTTGTCGCTTTGTCAGTTGCGCGGCGCGGCGTCGACTCGCGATGTAATGAGCGTGATAGAGGGCGCGACGGTGCCATACCGGCGACGTATTGCAGGTGCTGCGAGATACCAGAACTTAGGCATGTAGGTAGGTAGGTGCTAAAAATAGCATCTCGGGTTAAGGGGCAACACTTGCTCGATTTTAAAATTAAAATTTTGTTTAGAGAAACAAAACTATAGAGCGCCTAATAGGTCTAACAGCAAAAGGTGGAACAAAGGCGACCGAGAGGAAGTCCGAAAATATGGGCCGACCAAATAATTAAAACTTGAATATTTCCGTCAGAACTGCACCATAGCAGGCATCAAAATAAGTAAGGAAGAAAATTGAAGAGAAGCCAGTATATTGATCATTTAAATTTGCAACTCGAGGTGCTACTGATAGTAGCTAGGTACTGTATTATGCCTTGCCAAGTGTCTGCATCTTTATTCACAGAACTTACGAGCCTAGATAAAATACCAAGAAATACCTATAAAGTATTCAAAATTATGAGTAAAGTGTGACGGTGTAATACAGTTTACAATCATAAGTTTTACGCATTCGAAATTATGGGTTCGATTCGTAGATCTATTATGTTAATACAAGTTGAGCCATAGCCGCAAACATCTACTATTTATTTAGATCCCTCAATCACATCATAGCCTTTTACTGCTGAGGATACGTCGGTTGCGATCGTATTTTTCATATTTTATCCTGGCCGGTAAATCCAGGCAAATAAAAATAAAGTATGGGCTGTCCTCTTCAGAGGGCGAAGGTCGGAAGGTGCGTAGGAAAAAAACATTTATCAAGTAAAATAAATGCCTATACTACGCAAGAAACACTGGCTTGTTTGACGGATGCCATGTAAATTAAAAGTAATGAGAATACACACCAAGAAGATGGTATAACTTTTATAGACAAAGAACAAATCCCGAATAGGTAACATATTGTTGACATCCTGTTCTTATGTCATAATATAAAATGATAGAGAGGCAAAAAATAATGTTGGTACTTAATTCGGGATTTGTTCTTTATCTGCGCAAATTGTAGATCTAGATGATATACTATGCTCCAAAATACTGCTAAGTAAATGCTATGAATAAAGTTACAAATACCTATTTAATATTTATAATAAGTACCTATTACATTAGTACGTGATAATGCTAGTATAAAAAAACCGGCCAAGAGCGTGTCAGACACGCCCAAAAATAGGGTTTCGTAGTCAACGTTTAAATATATCAGGTTTTTCAGCATTACAAACTTAATGTTGTTGCTGGTTTGTTAGCAGCAGTATGATGACCAACCGCAAATAGAAAAACTCATTTTTTTCTGAAACCATCAAGGTTACAATATCCGTTATAGTTTTTATTGTAACTTCAGATTGTAAGATATATTCTATATTAATTTCAAATTTTTAGCGTTTATACTTTAGAAGTTACAGCTGGAACAAATTATGGGTCTAAAACGCCCTTTTTAAAAACAAATATCTCGTGACAGAAACATTTTAGTGACTTTGTTTTGAAGGAACCTCCCCTTAATTTTAAAAGACCTATTCAACGATACCCTACTCAATATTACAAAAAAAAAATTTTTTTCGCCCTCCTTTCACTTCTATGGAAGGGGGTCCAAAAAACATTTAATTTTTTTTTTAACATTTCTATGTTTGGGTCAACACGATCTATCTTCTCACCAAATTTAATATCGATAGCTCTAAAACTGACGAAGATATGAGGGCGCGGCATACAGACAGACAGACAGACAGACAGACGGACAGACATGACGAAACTATAAGGGTTTCTAGTAGACTACGAAACCCTAAAAAATAGTACGAATTCATTTGTTTTGGTTAGAATTCAAAATATCCCAGGTGATAAACTTATAACTTTGATCATTATAAATTGAAATTGAAATCAAACAATTAACGATCTTGAACAATATTCCAATACCTAGAAGTTGGTACCTGGGTAGAAATCTGCCTATTTCAGTCGGGCCCATTTCCAAAATACGGATGGTTGATATTGAATAGTACATTACGTCACAGGCCGAGTATATAGCAATTTCTGGTCGAGTGGCATTGGAAGGCCGAGACGAAGTCGAGGCCTTCTAAAGTAAACGAGACCAGAAATTGTTATTTCGGCCGAGGTTTGTAGGTATAGTGCTTTTCTCCAATTTGCAAGGAAACAAATATTTAAATCGTGATAAAATTGACACTTTGTAACTTTTAAAGTTCGCAAAGCGTTGGCGCTGGTTTTGCTTACGTTCCGTTTCATAAAGAATGCGCGGGAAATTCACATTCAGCCTTCAAACTTCAAACAAATTGTGTTCCATAAAACACCTAATCACGAAAGTGTGAAGTTTAAGAACCCTTTTATTACTGGCCTAGTCCGGCAATTTCTATTACAGTCCTCTGCGCCTTGACTACATAAATGAGCCCATTGACGTATTCTTTTTTTAAAGTAATGAAGCTATTTCCGAGCAAATTGGAGAAAAGGAATATTACCTAATTTAAAATCGGAACTTTGTCTGACCTTCGAGAATAAAATTTCGTACAGGTCTTCTCAATAATCGGTCTACGCGAGTGGTGCTGTAGAACTACTCACGAATTTATGCTGTCTTTTTATGCAAACAATACATCAGAATTCAGAATGTCTTTTGCGCAGGTTTTTAGTAAATATAGTTTTTTTTTCACTTTATTAGGGTTACTTAACAGTAACATAACAAACATCACTAAACGAATTATAAGCTTTTAAAAAGTAGTTATGTAACCAAGTCCATTATCCACAGATTATGTTTTTAAGTATTATCCTAAAGTTCAATTAGATAGACTTTTCATGGAACTTTTATAGCAGCAAATGTTTTATTGCGTTTGCATGTTTTTGTTTTACTTTACGGCAAAATCATGTGTATAGGACATGATGGCTTAAGAAGATATTATATGCTTATTGTCGTGAAATGGCGTCGCCTTGATATCCTAGTTTCTCCTAGTACTAACCATAACAGCAACTGCTAGCCATTTGGCGAGCGCAGTGCAAGATTTTGCATCTACGAGTACAAGACACGCTGCTGCCTATTCCCAAGGTGATGATCCCTTAGTCGCTTTCTATGACACCCACGGATCGGGTCGGGGTGATGCTATTCTTAGCCGGCATCACACAGCACTAGTCTTAATACTAGTCATTGTGCAAAGGTACGATAAATCTGAACGATTAAATGTATCTTTATGACTCTCTCTGTGATTTTTGCACTAAAAGCCCTGGGTTGGTTTCACTGTGTAATTTAATATTGTAATAAGTTAATTGTTTAATTAATTGTTTAAGATTGGCTAGTTCTTCGTATTTTCGAGTGGGATACCGAGTCGTCCAAAGACAGGAGTCAGAGTTTTTTAAACCACCCACGTTAGAGGCCTGTTACGTTCGACCGCTGTCTAAGTAGTCATAGACAGCAACCTGCACCGATGGCTTAACGTGTCCTCCGAAGAATAGAACAATCTTGCTTTAGGACAATCAAGTGGTTCAGCCTGTATTGTCCTACTAGTACTATCCAGAAACTTACTTTCCATTGAAAAAAATGAGAAATGTCGACTTATTTGAAAATAGGTGAATTTTGCCATTTGTATGGGAAGTCGTCTACATAAACGCCATTATCTCCAAAAACAGACAAAGAATGTGTTTGCCCCTCACATATTTTTTCAAATACGTCATGATACGTAAATATCAAAAAATTAGAAAACTATCACGTAGCTTTTTTTTACCTACATTTCCTGCTGTGTAGGTACTTTCAACTATGTAAGGATAGAAGCGACATAATTGATTACTAGCATTTTGGAAGCTTCACTCGATTTCCTTGTAGCTAATGAAGGCATTAGGACTGACACCGCACACACTCCTATAGATCCGTAGGTATAACTAGATATAGGGTTGCCAGTTAACATAAAAGCCTGCGTATTTGGCCTTACATTTGGGTAAAAAAACCTGGCACCTCGTATTTTTAAAGATTTTCAATTTATATTTAGAAAAGTTTTTCTCTGCCTTGGCTTAAAAAGTCGGAGTCTTGCATTCTTGGGTCTTGCGTCTTAAAGGTTAGCTACATGTATACTTATGCGTTTAGATATGAATTTTATGAAGGGAGCATTACCTATTTTAATAGTTTCCCAATAGAAAATAAATAAAGCCAAAAAGTAATGGAATTTTCAACCGGAATCGATTTTGGATTGTCTGGGCCATTGTTTAGCTAAGTAATAGGTAAATTATTATCTAGACACACGGCAGTGTGTCCGCCAAGTTCGAGCAAAAAAAGCGACACACCGGCCGTGGGTTATATTACACGAACCATTTCGGGCCAAGTTCGACCCACCTATAACTCAAAATCTATTTTATCTACGCATATGAAATTTCTAGTATCTGTCGAGATCTACTTCCTTATCTAAAATACATAATTTCATTAATGTACCTATTGTAGGTCTTGAGATATTGACGTCAGAAAATCGCTATTTTTACTATACACTCACTGACTCACTCACTCACTCACTCACTCATCAAAAACCTAGACCACTTCCAATGGTCGTATTGACTTGAAATTTGGCATGGAGGTAGGTCTTTAGGTCAAGGTAAAGGAAAAATCTGAAAATGGCCAAGTGTGAGTCGGTTTTAAAAATAATAAAGGTGTAAATTCATACCCATAAGGAACTAAAACAAAAAAATTATCTATATCTTCCAATCGTCGTACCGACCTAAAATTCGTTACAAAGGTTTGTATTTAGTCAAAGTAAAGTATAAATGAGATATTTCCTTACCTAACTTAATCATAAGAAAAAAAGAAAATAAACCTTACAAAAATAAATGAAATCCCACCCAAAACATAAATGTGAAAGGCTGCCAAGTTCGCCTATAAAAGAAGTGAGATCTAAATAAGTACCAAGTTCCATACACAGACCTCAGTTAAAAATAGTTACAGGAATGCACACTTGATTTTTCGCAGTTTGGAAATAAGAATCTACTTTCCAAACTGCGGAAAATCAAGTGTGCATTCCTGTAACTATTTTTAACTGAGGTCTGTGTATGGAACTTGGTACTTATTTAGATCTCACTTCTTTTATAGGCGAACTTGGCAGCCTTTCACATTTATGTTTTGGGTGGGATTATTTAAAACCGAAGCTCTTAATCGAGAGACATAAAACTAACAGTAGTATAATTACAGGAAATAAAGAAGTTAAATATACAGGGTGTAAGGGACAGCTCGCCGAATACAGACAGGGTGCATTTAGAAAATAAGACTGAACAATTTCCCGTAAGAAATATTTCAGGAGACGTAAAATAATTTGACTTACTATAGTAAATACAGTCAGTGGATCCTGATTTTGTACGGGAGGTCCTCCTGAAATATTTTCTTAAGGAAAGTTGTTCAGTTTCGTTCTCTGAATGCACCCTGTCAGTATTCGGAGAGCGGTCCTATACAACCCGTATAAAAAGACATATTATATAGGGTGAAATTTTACTAGTGACCGATAGTGAAAACTCAGAACCGGCTGGTTATAAGGAACAACTTTTCCCAATAGAAATAGAAATATGAAAAAAAAATTGGTCTTCCCATACTAAATTGCCGATCAGCTGATTTGAGTTACTATGGGAGATCCAAATTTTTTGTTCATATTTTGACCTATATGTTCCCAAGGGAAAGTTGATCCTTATCACCAGCAGGTTCTGAGTTTTCGCTATCGGTCATTAGTAAAATTTCACCCTATATTAACTAGTAATAATAAACTATTCAGCTCGATGTCTAAAATTAGCCAGACTCAATTCAGGCGCGTGGTTGAAAGCTATTTCAGGCTTTAGTGAATTAAATGCCAATTTTAGTATTTCATGCTGGGAATGCATTGCACCGCATTTCACGTCTCGATTAAAAGTAATTATTAGATACTTTCAGAGCTAAAGTAAATTAAATTGTAGTAGTAAATATTTTAATTTTGCCATAGAATTGAGATTTTCACTAATCAATTAGTATTAAAACTAAATAAAATACCTACGCTATACTTATTTTTGTAGGTGTCGCAAAGGGTGACTAAAAGATAGGTCCAAGGCAGGCAGCTGCGTTTCCTGTGAATATCTACAACACTTTGCACGGCGCTCGCCAATCCGCCCGCCAAGCGGGGTGAGTATGGCAAAATCCCCCAAATGGGAGAGGTTCCCAGAAGTGGAGTATTGCGGCTGTAGTAGTAGTAGAAGTATTCATAAACAGAAAGCACGTTAGTCGCAGCGAATATGAAAATTAATTAAGTTTTTATTTTATTGCTTATTCGAAGCTATTTCAATAAGCGGAGTCGTGATAATTATTTGCACAAGGGGCCATGGACCACAGTAAAAGTAATCAACAGTACAACGACCTCTAACAAGCTAATGAAATTGCAACTACCTATCCGCGACAGATCCGCTTACCGAACGTTGCAAATTAAGATTTCAATAGATCATTATTGTAAACAGCGATACTTGTACTATGACTTGATTTCATTTGTCGTCTCTAGATTTTGAATTGAACACAGATATTCAGTTGTTGGACGTTCTCTGTAGGTACCTATGTACTTTATGTGGAATGGCTTGACTGGCAAAATAGAAGATCAAATCAAGCAACAGAAAGCTAAAGTTCTACGTTCAATATTAGAAATGATAGGCTGATGTGTGATGCAGATGTTGTACGATTTGTCTATTAGGACAAACTAAACTATTAAATAAGTACTAATTTACATTAGAAAGTAATACTTAACTAACTAGATTCGTAAAAGTACTTAAATCATAAAAATATTAGGACTATACTTTATAAAGACTAAGCTTATACTGAACGAATAGTTCGCACGCAAGTTCATGACTTAAAGAATGGGCCTCTATATCTGTACATACCTACATACATACCGGTACCGCAGCGAGTGTGACATAAGGAAAAGTGAAAAATCACCAATCAAAACCATATAATCGATCTGGTGGTTTTGGGGATAATTGGGAACATTGATTGGCACAAACAAATGTTTATTGCAGCGCCCCCTAGTGAGTTGTTCGCGTGATATACTTATCTTAGAACATGCACAAAAATATATCAAAATCTATCACTGAAAACCGCACTAGCTAGTGGTTTGGTAGATATTTGGTAACTTAGGTTTGCACACACAAACAAACAAACAAACACATATTTTCTCACCCCAAACGCATATACCGTCTCCGTTCCGTCGTGGGTAAAAAGAGGCACATATTTTTAGGATGATCATGAAATCGGATGCTCACTCACTTACCCTACTGCTTTATATCTGTACCTACTTCTACTCTACCCGGAGTGTTTGTCATTATTAAAGTAAAAGGAAAACTTTTAGGTAGTGACTGTGGCTTTAATTGTAATTTATTGGCCTAGTTTAACAGATCGCTATCACTATCTTTTATTATTTACAAACTTATGAAGGATTCCGCTTTTGGAGACGAGACGAAAAGAAACGGAATATACGGGGTGTTAGGGACGGTGTAACGAAAACTTTGCAGGCATGATCAGACCATCAAACTGAACAACTTTTACTATGGAGCCAATGGTGGGAAACGAAATAAAATTTACCGACCTCCCATACAAAGTCAGCTGACCTACTAACCTACTAAAGTAGAATTTAAAACTACGTATATACCTACACTACACAAATTAGAGAGACGACGCATGGGGCATTACAGGTGGCTCACTCAGCTCACTATCGACAGTTTTGACGCTCATTGACCTTTATTGGAATAACCTGGTATCTCAGAGGAACTCAAGGTAATTAAGATGGTTGCCGCGACCGTCATATTTCTTGCATTAATATCACCTCAGCATCATACGAAGTTCTTGTTTCAGATTTAGCTATGTTCGTCCTCGCATGGAATCTAGCTACCCCGGCTATGGTATCCAACAAGTGACAATCGCGAAAAACCTAAGTAGGGTCGAGTGATCCCTCTGTGAACTCTCTATTTACCAAACTGTCTCAGAAGGAGGGTTATGCTTTTCGAGAGTATGTATGTATGTATGTATGTATTTGGACAAGAAAATTATTTTTCACGGGCTACAGCCCAAACGGATAGTTGGATTTTGACATATGAGGTGTCGTTAGATTCGTCTTAGCAGCGCGAGTGACACTGGATATATAAAAAAAAATAATGATTCAAGATGGCGGATTTTTAAAGCAAAATACTACTTTAAAATTTACCGCAGTCGGGTTTTTTTGTTTTTCAACATGTCTACTTGTTTGTTACATAGGTATGTACCTGCCGATCAATGCTACTGTCGTCGAGACAAACAATAATTTTGTAAAATTTACGTAACTATCTACAAGAAAACCCTTTCAAGAATATTCACTTTTCATAATTTTCTTACCAGTAGAAATATGGTATGTCTAAAACGATATCATAATAAATTAATTATATTCCGTCTTGTTTCACATATTCCTTAATACAATAACAAAGTTAACATTTTCATGATAAATGAAAGAACTCAATGGTTTACGTGATAATAATTTCTTGTAGAAGGTTTATAACATAAACCAACATCGCTCATATGAAATTCAAGGAAAACAATTTGTTTTAGAAAATTATGATATTGTCCTGCCAATTACGAGATACACAGGATGTAAAAATATTAACTGTAAATATTTAAAAGGTTACCATTCCATGAAACTATCCCTTTCCATGAAAAATGTTAGCCCTCCCATACAAACTGACCTGGCTGGCCAACAATTGTTTGGGCAGTATTTTTTTTTCATATTTCCTTTTTTCATAGTCCTTTAAATTATTTGCAGTATTTTTTTACATCTTATATGCCAGTTGACTGCAAGTTGACAAAATTGCAATTTTAACAACAACTATGTATAAGGGCATATCTTCAATATAGGGTAAGTAAGTATATACCTAGGGCGATTTAGCGCGGCCCGTTTTCCGTAGCGAATTGTCAATGAAAAGTATTGATATAAAGGCTAGGTATAATGGACTTTTATCGGAACATTTCGCACGAATGGTAGAGTCGTTTGCTAGTTGCTCGTCCACTTTATTTTCATTGTAGCGCGTCAAGTAGCGTAAGGATGTGCGCCGACTATGTATACCTAAGGGCACATCTTTGTATATAGAGCGATTTAGCGCGGCCCGTTTTCCGTAGCGAATTGTCAATGAAATGTATTGATATAAAGGCTATAATGGACTGGTATCGGAACCACCTCGCACGAATGGTTGAGTCGTTTGCTCGTGCTCGCTCATCCACTTTATTTTCATTGTAGCGCGTCAAGTGGCGTTAGGGTGTGCGCCGACCTTAACGTACCTACAGAATGGAACCACACCACCTTATCGCTAACTAAATAATTTTAATGCATTAGGATTTTCGCACTCAAGAGTGTGCTTATGATTTTAATTTTTTTTTTCATTAATAAAAATATAAAATTTAAGTTCCGGTTGCAACTATCACTTTTTACCCGACTGCATCAGAAGTAAGTGGACAAGAAAATTCGTTATCACGGGCTACAGCCCAAACGGCTAAGCGGATATTGTCATATACCTAAGGTATCGTTAGATTCGTCTCAGCCACGCATGACGACAATGGTATTGCTATTGTACAAAAATTTCATAAATTCGAAAATGACGGATTTCAAATGCAAAATATAACTGAAATTACCACGTTCGTTTTTTTTTTTAATAAATACATACATATATCACGCCTATTTCCCTTGTGGGGTAGGCAGAATGTAAATGGCTGTTAAAAAAGGCCATTTACACTACTAAGTCGTTACATTTCTTACTACGTCTGACAATAGTTTGAGAGTCATTCAGAAGACTGTGTATTACTATAGGGACAGGTTGTCAACTTGTCGCCTAAAATTGCAATACATATCAAATCTCAAATCCTTAAGTCTCTTCTTACGACACCCACGTAAAAGATATGGGGTGAAGCTATTCTAAACATTTATTGTAAAATTAATTATTTTTTATTAAATTTATTGATCATTATATATTTTTTATTTTCACGTAGAACCTTTTTTGTGCAAAGTTTCATGAGTTTGTGTTCCCGCTGATTCTGCGGTCAAAAACCGTCAAACTTGGACTTTGGCTAGTTATGGATGCTAAAACTTCGCACAACTTTATTTTCACACAAAAACTAAGTTAAAACCTCGTTTTTATCGCGAAAACTTTGCGTGAAACCGAAAAATACAACTCTGATTGGTTTGGGGTAGCTTCTTGAAACTTGGATAAGATTATGTTTAACTTTTGTCTTGGAATTAAACTTAGGTATTTTACTTATTTTGTAACTTTACTGTTAGGCGATTATAATCTAATTCAGAACTTCACGCTCGAGCTCCCCGCATGGATATTGCTTTTACAAAATTGCCTGTAAATTCAGGAACTTGTATTTTATGTTTGATCTTACAGAGTTCATTAATGTGGGACACTGAGTCGACGAAAGAAGCGATGAACCCTGGTGTCAAAGTTTTTCAACCATCTTCTACAAGTAAAAAGCCTCTTACATGGCTCTGCTTATTAAACTTTATCTATCTTATGTACACAAGATTTAATAAACAAATCTCGTAATTACATACCTGTGATAGAGACAGCTACTTACGTAGGCATTTAAGTAAACGTTTAAGTTAAGGTTAAAATGCTAACTGCCAATTAAAACAAGGCCTGTGATGCAAAATGACACTTATGACATAAATACTAATTAAAGTAATGACACTCTAAGGCGTAGGCAAATAAATAAGATCTCAACCAGCGCATTAAAAATTATGCGTGCGTTTGTGTCTGTTTTTTTTTTGTTAGCATGGCTGACAGATTATGTAAGGATTTTTTATTGTTGCATAAAGTTCACTCACATTATTCCTTATTGCTTGATATCAAAGATTTTCCTCGCTAGTTGTGATAATGTTCCATTCAAATCAGAATTAGAAATTCCCCTACTAAATCGGAACTTATTTTTATTTTTTATACCTTTAGTTACTAGCCAGTATTACACTAGCCATTTACAAAAAACTCAAACTTACCAAAATGGAACACAGTAAAGTTTAAAATTCGAACTCGCGGCTTGTTTCGCCGGCGCGCGAAACTACTGCCGACCGCGTGCGTGCCTCGTCAGCCGCGCGGCAACACTGGCTGATAATACGCCTTGATATCGTCTCGGCCGCCCGCCTTCATAAATGCAGCCTGATGTGTATGTAGCACGTGCAATGGGATGGGACCCGAGCTTTCCATATTCGTTAAGGCATGTAGGTAGGTACCCAAAGCACAAAATAGAAAGCAAAGCACAAAAGCCAGCCAATACTTACTTTGTGCCCAAAGTGTTGTGAACTGTTTCCGTTAAGGTTTGTCGATCCTTGCAAAAGCATAGAATAAGTACAAAATATACATTTTCCAGGTTTACAAAATTAGTTTCCACATCACATAATATGATCAGTTTGCTTAAAAATTATTTTGTTTTCATTTAATTAATGCATTGTTCTCTTGTCGTATGGTGAACCGAGCTTACAAACGACCTCATGAACTCATGCATGTTTTATTTAAGTCTGAACGATAATATTTGAATGACGTCTTTACCCTACATGTTCTTAATTGTGATATTAATGAAAGAAAAAGAAAAACTGTAGAAAAAACTACAATGTGCAAGTTCTGTGCATATAAAATATTGTTGCCCGGAAAATAAAATTGAAAAGCTGAAATGAATTTAAATGCTGGACTATGTTCCTTTTCAAACGAACAGAATAAGAAGAACACACATAATGTGTATTTTCGTAACTATAACTAAAAACTTATCAAAGTAAATTATTTATGTCACTTCCATGCCTATGTCCACTCTTCTGTAAAAGTTTAATCATACACCAAAATTGTGTGTGGTTTTATAACAGAATACGTAATTAGGTATTTACTCATTGAATTTTGGTCAAAGTTTTCAATTTATTGGCTTTAGTGAGAAGAATTTTAATTGGTTATTTCGCAAGCTGTCAATTACACGGATCACTAAACACATGGAATGTTGTTTAACATAATCGAATTTTAAAAATATCTTGCAGCCTCTCACTCGCTCAGCACATTTTAAGTTTTTAGGCCTAAAGCATTAGGTACATTAGGTCCGAAGTTTCTTTCAAACTCGTACCTATGCTTAAATGCCAATTTTTCTTAGAGCTACTGGTGACAGCAGTGGTGGGTAGTCTCTAGTGTTTTAGGCTACTACTTAGTCACAAGCTCCACAGAGTAGACGTGAGACTTAAGATGGTATCTGTCCAACAAGTGATCGTAGGAGACGTGCGACATAGCGACGCTTTCGAAACAGTTTCTATTTAAAATGTATGAAACAGAAGAAATAAAGCTACACAAGTGAGACAAGCGTCGCATCGGTAACGGCTGACGATCGGCGTCGCGTCGTGCGTCTCTGTTCTGTGGAGCTTGCCCCTTAGGTAATACTGTTTTGTTATGGCATTGCAAGTTTTAAGTTTATTTCGGAACATCTCTGCGAATAGTTCAGTTGTGGAATTAGAGATATTACCTTAGTATAAAATATGAAATCTAGCACGAAGGATATTTGATGTTATATTGTAAAAAATAATATCAAAAATCAAATACATATTTCCGGATTGACCGTTAAAAGTGACAAGGTACACAAAACACTAATAACCGTGAGAACCTTTGCTGCCCCTGTTCAGCAATTCAGCTGTTAACAGGATTGGCTGGCGGTAAATAAATTAACATTTGAATATGTTTTTGTAGCCGCATTTTTGTTATTCTGGCAGTCAATTTAAAATTTGTTCCCATAGGATTTCATAGTATTGCAGAATTTGCAGACTCACCTCGTAAGGTATCATAACACATCCGTCGAGGCAGCGTGACACGTAACGTCAAGCCATTTGACGGACACCATATTTGTAGACATCTCTCTCTCTCTCTCTCTCTTCGTGTGGGACACCGAGTCGTTCAACGACCCGATGAACCCTGGTGTCAGAGTTTTTCAACCGCCTACTAATAAGGTAGAAGTTAGCCCCTTTCTTACGCATGCGTTACGCTACGTTAAAGGCCGCCACACACCGATCAAGCACGGCGTAGTGACGGCGTGATCTCGCGCGTAGAGATGACGTTGTATCGTATGAGATCATATAAGAGGCCGGACACCGCGCTACGCGCCCCATTACGCGCACTCATGCGTAGCGCGGTGTGTGGTGTCTCATACAATCCCATACAATACAACGTCATCTCTAATCGTGACATTTCGATAATGACATCTGAGACGTGCACGTCCAGCATACGGGCCCGGTGCGTGGCGCCCTTAAATATGATCCCCACCGAAGTCCTCGTACGTAGCGTTCCCGGAAGTTGGATGTTTTTGTTTTGCGATACGAGTTCAGTACGTTCTTATCTCAATTACAGTCGAAAGTGGCAAACTCCATTTTGTTTGAAAACAACTGTTTCGCCTGTCAGATTATCTGTAACATTGTATCCTAGATATTTTATAGCAGAAGGTAGCAACTTTACAAACCCACCACCATACATATTTACAAGTTGGTAGGTAGATACATTTTTTATAAAACCAATAATAGTTATAATGCATTGATGATGATTCGATGTTTCAACTTAGCGTTGCACCGAACTTATAGGTAATTTGACCAATCGCGGAATTTCTAGATAGCTAAATCTTTGATATTAGTTAAATCCAAATTGCTGTTTGGTGGCAGCTTAGAATAGCATCATCCCATATCTTTTCTGTGGTTATCTTAAAAATAGCGACGAAGGGATTTGAGAGTCAATGTGTATTGCAATTTTAGGCGAGAGGCTGACAACCCTCTAATAGGTATGGTGATACACAGGCTTTTGAGTGACTCTCAAACAATTGTCAGAGGTGGTGTAAACGGCCGTTATGTACTGCTGTTTACGCTCTGCCTATCCCGCAAGTTATATAGCCGTGACATAATGTAAGTATGTATGATACCCAATGAATTCTTAACTTCCGCGAATGGATTATACAAAGGTGTGTTGCGAACTTGCAACGCTGTATGTTTCGTGATACCTAGCTATTTCTACAAGGTAAGTAACAGCCTTATTCAGCAAGTCTAATAGGTACTGGAAAATCCGGGAACTCAACAAATTCAGAAAACGTAATTCGGTAGCCAACCTTTCAGTCACGTTTCTTTTAACACCAGCCAATCTCCGCCATAAGAGCATTCAAAACAAAATAAGCATTGAAATATCTAGAAATCTTCCCGTTCTTAGGTTCCAACAAATATGTATTTATTTATTCACAAATTAATACCTATAATATGCCTTATAAATATAATATCATCTTTTACAGGCCAGCTATGTGTTACTATTTCATCTATATTCGTTCAACCATTTTAAATCTAAGCGGCAACCGACATGCATCTATACACGGACCAACTTTTCCCATTAGTATTTATTGTAGTAAAGCGATTTCGAAACAAAAACATTGAAATAAAACTGGCATATGGGTCGATATTCCATCACACACCGAACATTTTACTTATTTTTAGAGCTTTGGAAATCGATTTTGATTGTTAGAAATTTCACCACCTACATTCGATTAGGAAATCGCAGTACGTGACCTGAATGAAAATCGGTAAATCGGTGTAGGTAAGTGAATGTGTATGCTGGCTAGAAGATATGTTATGCGTAGGTATGTACTGCCTACAGCCCTACTGGTAAAGAAACATCGATGAAACAAACACAATATTTGATAAAAGAAAACCTCATGCATGTAGAGTTAGGTACTAGAGCGTTTTTTAAGCCGTTAATCAAGATCAACCCAGCACTATCATGCCATCTTGAGATACTCGTAAGATGGGTGGGACCACCTCTGCATGCCTTTTTTCTAAAACATCCTATTTAAATATACCTAAATAGGAACATTAAGACTGAACCGCAGTAGTTAGTAGTTTGGGTTAAGTAAATACGTAAAAAACACTCAATAACTTTACTTGACTAAGCATTCGAGAGTTTACAGAAGGATAACTTATTTAGGATTTTCGCGATTATCACTGGTTACTATGCTAGGGTTGCTATTGTCAAAAATCTCAAAGTACTAAATGAATATGAAAACAGCAAAATTTGATACGAGAATGTCATATGATCCTGAGCCAATTTTAATCCAAGAAATATGACTTTCGTGGCAACCTTAAAGGACGGTTAGCTCAGGTTACCTTGAGTTCCTCTGAGATTTTAATTATTTACAGTTGAAGTCAGTGAGCTTCAAAATCGGCGCTAGTACTGAGTGGGCCTTTGCCCCGTGCGCCGTGTCCGTAATTTGTGATTATTATATATCCTGTTCTTTTCATTTTCATTTAGTTGGTTAAAAATGTTTTGTTTTTCTGTCTGTTGTGGTAGCTGATTCTTTATGAAAGTGTAAAGACTCCTACATATTCGATTATCCCATGCATCAAATTCAATAATTTGTTGCTGCTCTGCTTAACTTTGGCAGCTGATGTGTTTTGGTTGCTGCAAATGTTTAGATATTATTTGAAATTTGTTACTATATTGAATTGCACAGCAGGAGTCAACCAAACATAAATATGAAAGGATATAATCAAATTGGCCATACAAGTTTAGGCCCCTCACATATGCCTCGTAAATCAAAATGTATGATCATGAAACTTGTGGTACATATTCCTTGTACTACCTAAATTATGCTGGTTTATCTACTTTTAAAAGCTGATAAAATGACGCAAAATACAACATAACCTAAAAATTACATAGACAATCTAAAAATAACTGTTTTGATAGCATTTTGCTCCAATGTGAAATAGTATTGATATTTAAACACGTAAAATCACACCATACAGCCTTTATGGTGTAGGCAGAGCGTCAAAGGCCTTATAAATAACAATGCTTGCCACATTTCATACGAAATAAAAATATCTTTTATTTTGAATTTGGGATTCCCGTTTCGTATAAAAATGATAGATACAGGGTGGCGCAATAGAACGTGCATTTATTAAGTATAGGCTAAAAAAAATAAAACGAAAGATAAAGTTAAAATAAAAGATAGGCCAATTAGGTAAATAAATGGAGTTTATTTTTTTTAAACAACATCATCTAAATGACGGCCCTCTCGAAAACGACACTCCTCTAAACGCGAAGCGAAATTTGTGAAACTCTTTTCAATAAGGCTGTGGTGATTGCCGCCGTTTCCTTTGCTTGAGATTGCTGCCCATACCGTTACTTTCGGACTGTGCAGTGGTTTTTAATGTTTCAATTTGAGATTCTCGTTGCTCAAAAAATGAAAATTTTGTCGGTTAACAAAACCGTTTAAATGGGAAGAGGCCTCATCAGAAAAAAGGATTTTGTCAATAGTGGAAAATCGACTAAGCATTTCTTCAGGAAATGCCAACCTTGCTCTGAAGTCAGTCTCTTTCAACTCCTGTGTTAACTGGAGCATAAAAGGATGCAGTTTAAGATCTAAGTTTAAAATTCGCTGTAAAACTTCATCGTGACAAGTGTAAAGCCACCGGTCGCTTCCGAGTAAACAATTGCGGATTTTTTCATACTGACTCCTTCAGCCTCTCAATATTGTCTGTGGTCCTAGACGTTCTTGGAAGACCTTTTGCTGGGGGTTTAAACGTGGAACCGATCTATTCAAAACGCTTTATCTATATTTTAATTAAATTTGCACTCGGAGCTTCATAATGTGTTTTAATCCATAGTTAGAACAATAGAGTCGTCTTGTAGAGATGTATGAACGACCGTTCTCGTAAAACGTGTGAACACAAAAAGCGCGATGCTTCCCGTCGAAGTGATACATGGCTACCAAAACTCCATGAGTGTCACTATCCAACCACGCAAAGCTCCGCCCGCCCGCGCGCCGTTTACCCCGCCAAAAAAGATGACATAATATGCACGTTCTATTGCGCCACCCTGTATATGCAAGATCGTGATAAAAAATCAATCATAATTATTATTTTAGTAAGAATTTCATACAATACCGTTTTAGAAATTCGGCAAATTCGGGGTGGGCCCAAAATTGATTATCACATTTGCGTAAGTATTACCATAACGCTGCAGTCTGCTGCTGCCTTCTAAGTACTTCATAGACTGCTACCACGATGATAGTTATCCTGCTCTGTCGACATGCCATCCCCTCCTAAAGTAGACCTTTAGCAGAACATGCCAAATATGTTCGTATGAAGGAATCTCAAGACATTTCAATAGTTTCCAGTACAATATGCTATCCAATATCATTTTGAATAAGAAACATAATGTAAAATGTCAGCAGGCAGGTATTCTAATACATTATACGGAGGCTGTAAGTATACGTTTTGTATCTATCACCAGGTCTTCCTCGAAAGAATATGCCTTAGTTTCCAAAACTAAGAATTTTAGAAAACTGATATAGGTACAACCAACCTTAGATTTATTTGAACCTAAAACTTTTACCATCTGTTTTCATATCTTTAGCCGTTATCATTGAAAGTTTTGGGCGATTTTTAGATCCAGAACAAGTATGTTGAGATAATTTTGAAATAATAACTTGTAACTAAGTAAGTTTATTTGTGTACCCAAAAAATATAAAAATGTGTGTTAAACTTAATTTTTTCCAAGAATATGTAAGTTTACTGTTAGGTAATTAAGTACCTACCTACAAATATTTTAAGGACGAACTCTACTCACAAAACTGAACAACTCTTGTAAGAAACTTTACTTCGAAATAATATGTAAGGTTAAATTTGGGGCTTCAATACAAGTTGTTTAGTTTTGTGAGCAGAACACGCTGCTCTCTTAAAATATTTGTACTTAATTAAATTTAACCCTAAAAAGGAACTTTTATTGTTGTGGCTTTGACTTTACTGGGCCCACTGAACATCACGTTTTCCGTAGGTACTGCCTACGTAAAGTTTTGTGGGTCTTAGCACATAGGAATCTTTGCAGATCATAAATTTTTCTTTAGCGACGTAGGTATATAACAGTCATGAGGACTAAAAAAAATTTTCGTAATGCAAATGCGAATTTGTCCTTCAGACAATAATTTTGCTCTAGGTGTATGTGAATTATATGTTCTTCTTTTAAAGAACCGGCCTTCGCTAAACCTTGCCTAAATATAGCCCGAAATTTATAGTCCTCCTGTCACCTCCATCTAGCTTCAACTTGCGGAAAGCCTATCGTATATCCTATCTAATCTAAGCCTAACTTAAGACAAGCTCATTACTGTAATGACAGTGATGTAGGAGTAACCTTAAATCCTATGTCCTTGATATTATGTAGGTGTATGAAGTTGGACTAAAGATTAAATGAGAGTGAAATACTTTTACCTACTTAAGATCAAAATAAAAACCGAGCGCGACGGCGTCGTAGTGCGCCATCAATGAGACAGCGTCGTTCATTGTATGACTGGTTATATATGTTTGTCTATGGGGATACCAGAAAGACCGGGCGGCACGTCGCGGCGCGCCTTCTAAATAAATTCGACCTCTCATACAAAATGCACGATCAACTTTGTATGTGACGTCAAATTGTTACACACCTACATCGTTTTCTTCTTCTCTGTCGTATCCTCATGACTGAGGGACGTGACTTCACTGGGCTATATTCGTCACCAGCTTCCTCCAAACTCCACGGTATGATGTCCTGAACAACGTGTCCAAATAAATGCATTTCCTCAGAATTGATTAACCTAACCAAAGTTTGATAAAAGCCTTCGAAGATGAATAAAAACGCGAAGTGTGAAATCAGACTTATCAAGCCAAAAATCTCACATATACTTAATAGATACCAACAGTAGGTTTTCCATTATTTAATTTAGTTTTATGAATACTAACAACATGGTTCAGGGAGATTTCAGTTTGTTCTAGTTTTAATAAAACTTTATTGTCACCGTGTGGCCTGCAAGTTGAAAATAATATAAATTTCGAAACAAAGCATTCCCCCAATGAACAATAGAGTCACCACATGGACGCCATAGTTTGAAAACTGAAGTTTATATCTCGCTATTCACTCAACGTTTGAATGCAGCGATAAAAGTACGCGATACTCAGTTAGACTAGGTTTTTGTCGGCGTGTATGTAGTTTATTCATTATTACATTATTGATATAAGTGATGATGAGTATGTATGTTACATCACAGTTGCTGCTGCTGCAGCCATTGCGAGTAGGTCACACTTCACAAGCTCTTCCAGCAACCGACGTCTCCGCCGGCAGGGATGCGGAGGTCCCTCATTTGCAACATTCTTCTTCTTCTCAATCACCGGCATGTGTAGAGAGTTTCAGTCCGATCAGTTCTCCCCAGAACAACTTCTAAGCCAGTCGCGCCCCAAGAACGCGATATTTGGCTGGTTGTTTGAACAACCACAGACACACTTCCGGGTGAGCTCTCGCTTCTCACTAAATAGTTAGGTGTAGATTTGATAGCCCCGGGGCTAAAATTGCAGAGTCAATCAGGAAAAAAATAAAAATGTTACTTCGAAATCTTTTAATTTACCCCATCATAGATATGTTTTAGGTTCCGGTTAAAAGAAATAAATACTAACTGAGACTATCCTACTTATCTACCTATACACGCAACCACAGATCGTACTGAACTGAAGCTCCATAATCACATCTCGTTTCAGGTTTCAATTATTATCTTGCACGCATCACAAATAGGGATTGACACAAATCTGGCCGGATCTGGCCTTATTCGGTAGGACCTCTCCGGATTTGCAGGCACAACAGTAAAGTCAACTTATATTTACTTACCAACTACCTCTATATACCAGTGAACCTATATACTCTACAAGTAACAATATTTCACGAATTATGAACTTTGAGATCACTTAGAAAAAGTAAATATCAGATACTTACGCGAAGAGATACTGGGTAGTCATTAACAAAACCGTTATCAAGATAGCGCATGTTTTAGAAAACGTCGCTATATCGTCAGATTATAAACTAACAAAAACATCACTTCAAAATTCATGTTCCCTATAGCTTTTACGCTTTCCGAATGCAAAATCCGGTGATATTCGACCGATGACGGAAAGAAACAACAAGTCAAAACAAAATTTAAAATTTGAAAGAACCCACGACTGTTTACTGTAGCGCCCCCTGGTAAGTTGTTCGCGTAACACCTAGCTTAGAACATGCACTAAAAAAATATAAATCCATCACTGAAAACCTCATCAAAATCGGATCAGTGGTTTGGGAGATATTTGGTAACATAGGTTTGCAAAAACACACATTCTCTCACCCCAAACGCATATACGTTCCGTCGTGGGTAAAAAGGCAGCGGATCGGATACAGGCCGGAGCAGATTGCAATCCCTAAACACATAGATACCTATTCCCGTAGGTAGAGCTGGGTTCAATTTTACCCTGTTAGCCTAATACGACTCGTGAGTGAGGCTGTCCGTGGCACGTACAAAGCGGGCTGATGCAATTTTATAAAGTAACAAAAACATCACTTCCAAATACATGTTCCCAATAGCTTTTACGCTTTCCGAATTCAAAATCCGGTGATATTTCGACCGATGACGGTAAGAAACAACAAGTCAAAACAAAATTTAAATAACCCACGACTGTTTACTGTAGCGCCCCCTGGTAAGTTGTTCGCGTAACACCTAGCTAAGAACATGCACTAAAAAATATAAATCCATCACTGAAAACCTCATCAAAATCAGACCAGTGGTTTGGGAGATATTTGGTAACATAGGTTTGCACAAACACACATTCTCTCACCCCAAACGCATATACCATCTCCGTTCCATCGTGGGTAAAAAGGCAGTGGATTGGATACAGGCCGGACCAGATTGCAATCCCTAAATACATAGGTACCAGTTTTCATACGTAGAACTGGGCTCAATTTTACCCTGTTAGCCTAATACGACTTGTGAGTGAAGCTGTCCGTGGCACGTGCGAAGCGGGCTGATGCAATTTTATAAACTAACAAAAACATCACTTCAAAATACATGTTCCCAACAGCTTTTACACTTTCCGAATTCAAAATCCGGTGATATTCGACCGGTAACGGTAAGAATTAAAAAATCTGCGGGTCTAGGGATCCGCCAGACCGGATTGCAATCCCTAAACAGATGGGTACCTATTCTCGTAGATAGAACTGGGCTCAATTTTACCCTGTTAGCCTAATACGACTCGAGAGTGAGGCTGTCCGTGGCACGTGCAAAGCGGGCTGATGCAATTTTATAAACTAACAAAAACATCACTTCAATAAACGTGTTTCCAACATGGTTCTCAATAGCTTTTACGCTTTCCGAATTCAAAATCCGGTGATATTCGACCGGTGACGGTAAGAAGCAAAAAGGCAGCGGATCGGATCCAGAGATCCGCTGGACCAGATTGCAATCCCTAAACACATAGGTACCTATTCTCGTAGGTAGAACTGGGCTCAATTTTACCCTGTTAGCCTAATACGACTCGTGAGTGAGGCTGTCCGTGGCACGTACAAAGCGGGCTGATGCAATTTTATAAAGTAACAAAAACATCACTTCCAAATACATGTTCCCAATAGCTTTTACGCTTTCCGAATTCAAAATCCGGTGATATTTCGACCGGTAACGGTAAGGATCAAAAAATCTGCGGGTCAAGGGATCCGCCGGACCGGATTGCAATCCCTAAACACATATGTACCTATTCTCGTAGGTAGAACTGGGCTTAATTTTACCCTGTTAGCCTAATACGACTTGTGAGTGAGGCTGTCCGTGGCACGTGCGAAGCGGGCTGATGCAATTTTGGCCTAACGTTGTTTGCATGCGTTTGTCACGAAACAAAGAACTTGATTGGGTTTTGAAAGCTATTTTTGTTAGCACTGATGAAAATGCTACAAAGTTAAGGAAAGACAGGCGTGTAGAGCGACAGTTTGCTGTGCAATTCAATACATATGCCTAAAATTGTACAACTAAAACATATTTAAAAACATTGGCTACCTTAAAATTAGGTCCTGTAGCTTATATTTTTTGTATCTAATGTAAAAAGTTTAAAAAACCGGCCAAGAGCGTGTCAGACACGCCCACAAATAGGGTTTCGTAGTCAACGTTTAAATATCAGTTTTTCAGCGTTACAAACTTAATTTTGTTGCTGGTTTGTTAGCAGCAGTATGATAACCAACCGCAAATAAAAAAACTCAAACTTTTCTGAATCCTTCAGGGGTACAGTATCCGTTATAGTTTTCATTGTAACTTCAGATTGTAAGCTATATTCCATATTTTTTTCAAATTCTTTGCGTTTATACTTTAGAAGTTCTGGAACAAATTATGGGTCAAAAACACCCCTTTTAGAAGCAAATATCTCGAGACAGAAACATTTTAGCGACTTTGTTTCAATGAAACCTACCCTTAGTTTTAAAAGACCTATTCAACGATATCCTACTCAATATTACAGGAGTAAAAAATTTTTTTGCCCCCCTTTCACTTGTATGTCCAAAAAACATTGATTAATATAATTTTTTCTCAACATTTCTTTATTTGGGTCAACACGATCTATTTTTCGACCAAATTTCATGTGGATAGCTCTAAAACTGACGAAGATATGAGGGCGCGGCAAACAGACAGACAGACAGACTTGGCGAAATTATAAGGGTTTCTAGTAGCCTACGAAACCCTAAAAAACAACAAATGCATGCGAATTACTTAAAAGGACGCATCCACACAGGCACATGCCAGATTAAAACGTTCCGTTCAACTATGTTGCATAGTAACTTAAGGCTCTTGGAAATATAAACAATGTCAAGTTTAGCTTGAAAACCCATTTCATCAGCTCAAGTACCCTAGTACTATTATATGGGGAGTAACGGAAAGGGTATAACAAGCCGCAAGGACGTCAAGGTACTCATGAAACTGAACAACTTTCCCCATGGAACAGGGGTCAAAATATGAAAAATAAATTTGAAGCTCTCATAGTAAATCAATCAGCTAATCGGCGATTTTGTATAGGAGGTCCAAATTTTTATTTTCATATTTCGACCCATGTTCCATTGGGAAAGTTGTTCAGTTTCATGAGTACCTTGACCTCCTTTCGGCTTGTTATACCCTTTCTGTTACTCCGGTATATTCTGTGCTCAAGTGCATAAGCTGTACTAACATTTGCACACTTTGAGACTCTGCGCTTGCGAGAAGACTTTAGAGTGACGATATATTGGCACGTAGAGTGTACTCGATAAAATTAAAGTTTTCGCTAGTAACAACCGATGGCATGGTGGTTTTCCACAGACAGACAATTTTTCACGAGCTACAGCCCAAACTGCTGGGCGGCTCTTGACATAATATGTCACGTATTATGTAGTATTGTCAAATTTGTCTCAGCAGCACGAGTGACCTTTTTTTATAAACAATGGGTAAGCATTTGTCCGCAATCTCACCTGATGTTAAGCAACGATGCAGACGATGATGGAACATGCTCGCCCAGATAATGCCTATTCACTCTCGCCTTGAAAAGGCCCAGGCTATGACTCTGGCTATGTTAATATTTCAAAAATAGCGGATTCATATGCAAAATATAATTTGAAATTGCCGCAGTCGGGTTGTTTTTTAATACATCTACCTACTTGCATAATTTCGCAGTCTACGATTGAGTCGCAGTAGCCCAGATGGTTAAGGTGTCGCTAGTACATGTAAATACTAATAGCGAAACACACAGGTTGAATTCCAGTATTCTAAAAGTAGGAGGGTGATATGATAATGATAAATCGGTTTAAGAAATTGTTGTACGAAGCTAGTGAATGATTTAATCAGATTTAATACTAGAAAATTAAACCCGTAAAGAATTTGCTTTTGCCTAGTTCTCATGCAATGTGCCACTTGAACTTATGCATAACGCACGTTATGTTTCTCCAGCGGTAAGCCAGAGACATTTCAAATCCTTGAACTTACTCCTAGTGGTGAAATTAAACTCAGCTTAACAGTTTAAACTGTTTCGTTTGGCGACGTCTGTGTGCGCTAAATTGATAAAATATACGGGTCCCCGAAATGAAATTTTAATTGAACATTGTCAAGGCAGACAATTTTCTGGAAATTAAATTAATTTTCAGTGTTTGCCTGCTTCTGCCAATAACCCCCAGGCTTAAAAAGATACTATTTAGATTACGTGCTGTCTGCGCGCAGAGTCAGTCCGAAGAAATATTTTTCTTCATAATCATCAACAGTTATTCCCCAGGCGCATTTTACCCTGTTAGCCTAATACGACTCGTGAGTGAGGCTGTCCGTGGCACGTACAAAGCGGGCTGATGCAATTTTATAAAGTAACAAAAACATCACTTCCAAATACATGTTCCCAATAGCTTTTACGCTTTCCGAATTCAAAATCCGGTGATATTTCGACCGGTAACGGTAAGGATCAAAAAATCTGCGGGTCAAGGAATCCGCCGGACCGGATTGCAATCCCTAAACACATATGTACCTATTCTCGTAGGTAGAACTGGGCTCAATTTTACCCTGTTAGCCTAATACGACTTGTGAGTGAGGCTGTCCGTGGCACGTGCGAAGCGGGCTGATGCAATTTTGGCCTAACGTTGTTTGCATGCGTTTGTCACGAAACAAAGAACTTGATTGGGTTTTGAAAGCTATTTTTGTTAGCACTGATGAAAATGCTACAAAGTTAAGGAAAGACAGGCGTGTAGAGCGACAGTTTGCTGTGCAATTCAATACATATGCCTAAAATTGTACAACTAAAACATATTTAAAAACATTGGCTACCTTAAAATTAGGTCCTGTAGCTTATATTTTTTGTATCTAATGTAAAAAGTTTTTTAAGGTTGCCTGCTTCTGCCAATAACCCCCAGGCTTAAAAAGATACTATTTAGATTACGTGCTGTCTGCGCGCAGAGTCAGTCCGAAGAAATATTTTTCTTCATAATCATCAACAGTTATTCCCCAGGCGCATCCATAGATTGATTTTTCGGCCAAATGCATTCAAGGGTAGGAACAAAGTAGTCGGTCCCTGTTACACGAGTAGAAAGTCATCTCATGCTACTCTTTTCAAAGTGTAATATTACTCTGAAAACTTTCGTTTCGATCCTAAGTTTTGATCCCATTGATTGTCAGTTTTACAACTTGTCTACAAGTAGGATACTATGCCTCGAATTTCAACAGCAAATAAATAAAAATTATTTCTTGAAAACGAAATATATATTTACCTAATAGAAGACTGGTTTCATGTAACAAATTCGAAAGCAATTACTTCCAATATAAACAAAATAAATTGATACGAAATGATAAATGATTTTAAAATTATTGTGATGATGCCAAAATCTGCCAAATTCTCAAATTGAGAGGGCTCGATGTTGCATCCTTTCATGTGGCTTTTCTGAACATCTTTAAGTCGGATGAGTCGACCGCCATGCTTTCGTTTGCCCTCCTCTAACTCCGGTGCCAACACTATAAATAATAAATTATGATTAGATTAATCATAATTCGTTTCGTGATTTAAACCACACCAAATGCCCTGCATCTGGATTCCATGCACATTTATCTTCGAATTGACTCGCAGCCAACTTGAAATATCCACAACCGGGTGCCAAGGTAGCAAATTGCATATCTACCTACCTACTGATAGGATGTTTTGAAAATATTTATTACTTTCTTCAAGGAATATATGGGAACATCGTTTGCTTGTTTTTAATTGGGCTAAACTAATCTTCCACAGGAGGTGGAATGATGTAGGTAAGTGTGTTATTCCCCGGGCATAACTGATCAATTTGCTTGGATATGACTGATTATATAGTAGCTTATAATATAACTACCTAAGTCTTTCTTCTTTCCAACGACCTGACGACTCAACTTGGTGTCAGAGTTTTTCAGCCACCTACGAGTAGGTACTTACTACAAATAGCAGGCCTCTGACATGGTTGTGTAATAACCACTGACTAAGTAATAATAAATAGCAACAGATATATTGCAATAAACATCGTCCTGTGAATTGAACTTACCAATATTACGTGTAGACTGTCTTAGCGCACGCAACGTTTGTCTTATCATATCAATACCTACCTATCCGTGGCAAATGTTTCATTACATGCCGATACTCATCGGCTTTCATTTCAAAATTTCACAAATCTATACTCTTGGATCAATCTACTTTCAGTTAGTACCACAGCATCCACCCCGTGCGCCTTCTCCCTAATTAGTGGCACCATTAAAATGCTTGCACTGAATTCAAAATTAACTTAGTTGGAACCTAAGGTTGGAACTAAAGCTTACATACCTACTACTAAAACGAAAGGTTAAGTATAGATGGAACAATTAAACTTTTCTTTAAGAATCTACAAAACGATTAAAATTGAATGACAAGCTTGGAAAGCCATTCGACCTTTTTTAATCTAACCACGAGCTTTGCTTTACTTGTTTAGAATTCACTATTTTTGTCACACAGACTGTGTTGTTTTGTCATTCAAAGAAGCTCAAACTAAAGTGTACAGAAAATTCCCACATCTAGAAATAACGAATAGGATTAACTGCTACGTTGCCGACTCTTGGAAGATTTTTTTTTCTCTTCAAAATGCCTTTGTTATTTGGTGTCCAAATTAATTCGAATGAAAGAAAGAACTTGTAATCCGTAACAACTTTAGGTTTTGTCGCTTGCAGGGAATAAACAGGTGATTCAAATTTTAAAGGGAGTGGAGAAATAAAACTTTCCTTATTTCAGTTTTAACTTGCGTGACATATTCGGTTGGTAACTTTTGTCATTTGCGAAAAAGATGTTAAAAGTTTACAAAAAAGACATGCAAGCTCCGAAGCAGACGGCTGCATTTTGTTTACTTGCTCCAAACATTGTTCCAAACTAATTCAAGTCTTTGTTATTCAGCTCAAGTCTGATGAAACCTTCTAAAATATTTCGCGTTTCAAATTGTTGGAGATCTTAATTTAATATAGAGAGGTACATTTTTACTGTACGCCTGAGATGGTGGGTCTCTATTTTGTACATTTTTATGTCACCACAATGCAAATTGTCTACTTACGTCTAACTACTTCGAGCTACAATTTAAAGCTAATCATTTATTGAGTACATTTTTAAGTCACCACAATGCAAAATTGTTTACATACGTCTAACTACTTCAAGATGATTGAAATAAACAGTATAAGTAATTCATTCTGTTTGCAATAAATAGTTAAAAAGGTGTGTTTTGGTACAATTCAAAGAAGTTTAATATCAAATTACTGTATTAAAATTGTGGTATCTAATCAAAATAGCGTAACGGGTCTTATCCTGATAGCTCTGAAAATTTCTTACATTATCATTTTTCCCACCGGTGTGGCTCTTCATAAAATTTTAATCTGATATTACAGGTAATGGCTCCGTCCTAATTTCGTAATTTATTGCTCCTAAGAATGGGAATTAGGTAGCTGATCATAAAATGATTAATATTGCCACGTGTCTGCTCCGTTTAGATTAACATGCTACATAACTGTTTATGATAAGACGTCTTGGTTTACCATTTGTGCTCTACCTATGCCGACTTTTTGCATTTCAAAAAGTACTACGCTGTTTTAAAAGTAGGTAAAGTGCTTCTTTTATAAAGGTAGTAATATCAGACAGTATGGATTTAGTGATGAACCGTACCAATAACATGAGCAATTTCATTAAAATTTTATCGAACTAAATTACTAACAGCTTAACATTTTTAAACATTCATGTCTCTACCTTCATTAAACGATAAAGTAACAAAATTACACTCCCATCAACAATTTCATTAAAAAATACTCGTTTAAATCGGATCCCATATCAATTGCGAGACGACGTCAATTTGCAGATGAAAAAATCATTTTTTCTCAGTAATTTGACTGTCTCGAGACGTGTTCATTTCACTTGTTTCTGAAACCTTTCAATTTTTCTTGAATAATTCATTGGTTTTGTGTGAAAGATCGGTTTCATTTCGAAAATGGCTTGTCTTGTTATAGACGGTTGACACCGCCAGTGGATGCTAGAGGGCTTCTTAGGTTACAAATAAAAGAAACTGAAAACTGACAGCGAAGTGAAATATCACCTCCAGCTGTGAAAAAAGTAAGATTGGATTGAGGCAGTTAGAATATGGGCAGGATAAAAAGAAAAAGCAATATGTTTTCATGCTAAATGATAATGATGGATGTGTTAAATCACCAGATAAGACATCAAAAATTTTACCAAGTTCTAGCTTAGAAATGTATTAAGTGTTAATTTTAATTTTAAAATGTAGGTATTTGTATCAAAGTGGGATTGGGATTTATTGTCATAAAGCTGTTTTGGTTTCTGTTGATCATTAAAAAGCAATAAAACTATTGTAAATTTTAAAGAAACAACTCAATTTTCTATTCAACCGCGTAATGGGTTTAAATTGGATATTTCCCAAAGTGAATTACATTATTATGCAGGCTTTGCTGTAATTGAAAATCGTTAATTATTATTATACTCACCGACATACATCCAATTAACCGTTCCTACGTAATAATTTAACACACAAGGCGATGCCCAGTTTTATATGAATTCTGAATAATGAAAATCAAAATAAGAGCAACTGACAAAGGACCACATTATTTTAGATCCAGTAAAATTGCAATTTTGATTGCTTCTGCAACGACTTGGAAATTTGTGTCAACTATCTCTTGTAAGGCAAAGGTTGCCTGGAAGAGATCGCTGCAAGTGATAAGGCCGCCTTTGCTTACTTCTAGTTTAAGCATTCTGTATTGTTGTTCTAACGTATGTAAGCAATAAAGTGTTAGTCTATCTATCTAAAATATTAATTACGAAAAATAGAATATTTAAATGCTTTTCTAATACTTATTCTAAAGAAGTCAAACGGTGAAGGAAGAATACATTAAAATGGGTTCATTATTATACCTAATCTTCTTTGAATACCTATCATTAATATCACAAATTGAGTAAATAGTGATATATTATGTCATTTTTGGCTACAATCCTAACATTACTTTTAATTATTCAGGAATATCAATACATTTTCATACATAAAAAAACATTCTCTTAAAAACTACTTACAAAATACATAACTAAAATAACTTTTTTTTTACGAAATGTTTACAAGGGTGCTACAACTGTTGAGCCATATAGTCGTATGAGCTATCGATGTCATATTATTTGCACTGTCAGTTTTGGATTTGCATTTTCTCATAAACTTTACTTCCCAATTTATAAGCAAGGCCATTTTGGGCACTTAATTACTTTGGTGTAGGTACTATATACCTGCACTTAATTATGCTGTTTGTGGTGGATTGGTTGACAAGTAGTATCACGAAGCTCTCAATATCTTTTCAAAAATATGAAGATGCTTTAATTAAGTATCATATTAATGCTTGAGAGTAAATGGTACCAATTTGAAACTCCTCGTGTGTGATGACAGTTGGCGAATCACTTGAAGTTAACTATAATATATTATTCGTCCCAATTTAGACGGTCAATGTTTGAGTATTTGCAAAAAATACTAAATATAGCTACTCGCGTAGGTATATTTAGTTTGAGTTAGAAACATGGCCGCGTTAGAAAGAAATCCGACGATATTATGTAACGATCTTAAACAATTTATCAGTTCGATTGACAAAGCTGTAATTGTAGGGCGCTACCTTCACACGGTAGCGCCCTACAATTACAGCTGTCGGGCCTCTCTTTTTTGCATTCATTTTTATGGAAATGGTTTCGAGTATCGCGATGTCTCACGTCTTACATCTGGAGATAGGGCCTCAAGAATGCAAGCAATTGTCTGATTAAGCCGACCCAATATTACCTCAAGTTATTATAAGCGATACGGTAATGGCTTCAAAGTAAAAGTTGTTCAGCATGATGAGACATTTTTGCTGGCACTTAGTAACGAGGATATGGAGTACCTACTTAGAGTGGAACCTGCGGAACACCAGAAGCCTAGCTCAACTGAAAGGGATATGGGTAAAGCTTCATAGAAAAAGATTTTAAACATGATAAGTCAGTTGGAGTAGGTAATCGCCTTTTTACTACGGGAATAGATCCTTTTCTACGGGAAAATAGAGGTAAGTAGCAGCGGGTGAAACCGCTGGTTGGGCCGTTAGTCTTAGAAAGATTTGATCTGCATGGTATCATAGGCTGTATTTAGTATTCTTTGATATAACGGATCACTCGGTGGGGGGTCAGGCCAATGATATAGACTGGACCGGACTAATACATGAAAGTCCCTATTTGGTACGGTACGGCAACAGTTCAATATAAGGTGTAAAAAAATGAGAGCAAATTAATATTTAAGGGGCGCCACTCCTTGAAATTGAGCAAATTTCCCCAAGGAACTTAGGTTGAAATATGAAAAAAATAGGCCTCCCATACAAATTGACTCGGTCGGCAGGTTTGTAGGTACAGTTTGTATGGGAACTCAAAATATTTTCATAATTGCGACCTATGTGCCGTAAGAAAAATTGTTCAATTTCTTGGACTAGTACACCCCTTAAAATATTTGCAGTTATATTTTTTACACCCTGTATTGTTTTATTGTAATTTCTTTAAACAGATTTATATATGTAATGTCATTCTAGATGGATTTATAGATCTAAACAAGCTAAAGGTAAAATAGAGACAAATTCACTTACGAGATTGGCTGGTTCATGGCTTGGTCGCATAATTAGAGGTTATTTATTGACTTTTGTTTCGTAGATTTTTTACATGATTTACAGCAAATTTTTGCCATGTAACTTTAATATTACTTGGGTCAAACGTCCATGAGCTTTGCGTCCATAATTTTCTTTTCTACAATAACTTCATTTATTTACTCTTAGAATGTAGATCTAGTGTTATCAGTTCCACAAACTTCCACGACTTAAATCTTAGCTGCAAGTGCTGCAACGTTATTTTAAAGATGAAGCCTGCAAAGTATAAAAGGTCCTAATAAATTTAGTAGACATATATTCAGATACTCTTAAAACTGAACAACTTGTCTTAGTCACATTTATTCGACATGTTTATAGAAAGTTGGACCTGCCATAAAAAGTGAGACATCTTCTGAACAATTTTGTATGGCAGGTCAGTTCATTTTCATATCTACACTAATATAATAAAGAGGAAAACTTTGTTTGTTTTTTTGTTTTTTTGTTTGTTTGTTTGTTTGTATGTAATCGATAAACTCCGAAACTACTGGACCGATTTCCAAAATTCTTTCACTATTAGAAAGCTACAACATCCCTGAGTAACATAGGCTACTTTTTACCACGGGAAAATTCCTCATTCCTACGGGAAAACGGTTAGCAGCAGGAAAACGGGGAAATAAAGCAGATATTACCCAAATTAGCCAAACCGCTTTACTGATCCTCGCGAATTTTGGCACTGATATTACTACCCACCCAAAACATAAATGTGAAAGGCTGCCAAGTTCGATAATATTGGAATGCTTCGCCTATAAAAGAAGTGAGATCTAAATAAGTACCAAGTTCCATACACAGACCTCAGTTAAAAATAGTTACAGGAATGCACACTTGATTTTTCGCAGTTTGGAAATAAGAATCTACTTTCCTACTATGTTTTGGGTGGGATTTCATTTATTTTTGTAAGGTTTATTTTCTTTTTTTCTTATGATTCAGTTAGGTAAGGAAATATCTCATTTATACTTTACTTTGACTAAATACAAACCTTCGTAACGAATTTTAGGTCGGTACGACGATTGGAAGATATAGATAAATTTTTTGTTTTAGTTCCTTAGGGGTATGAATTTACACCTTCATTATTTTTAAAACCGACTCACACTTGGCCATTTTCAGATTTTTTCCTTTACCTTGACCTAAAGACCTACCTCCATGCCAAATTTCAAGTCAATACGACCATTGGAAGTGGTCTAGGTTTTTGATGAGTGAGTCAGTCAGTCAGTGAGTGTATAGTAAAAATAGCGATTTTCTGACGTCAATATCTCAAGACCTACAATAGGCACATTAATGAAATTTTGTATTTTAGATAAGTAAGTAGATCTCGACAGATACTAGAAATTTCATAGGCGTAGATAAAATAGATTTTGAGTTATAGGTGGGTCGAACTTGGCCCGAAATGGTTCGTGTAATATAACCCACGGCCGGTGTGTCGCTTTTTTTGCTCGAACTTGGCGGACACACTGCCGTGTGTCTAGATCATCTAAAAGATGGACATGGTCAGCCCTCGAGGATCTGGAGTGCCTGATGAAGACCACCAGCATCCCATATAAACTATAAGAGATACGGTCATGGCTTCATAGAAAAAGTTGTTCACCATGACGGGCCGCTTCTGCTGGCACATGTTCATCGAGGATCTGGAGTACCTGATGTAGACCACAAGCATCCCATCTAAACTATAAGAGATAGGGTAATGGTTTCAAAGTAAAAGTTATTCAGCACGACAGGCTGCTTCTGCTGGCACATGGTCACGAGGGTCTGGAGTACCTGATGTAGACAACCAGCATCTCATCTAAACTATAAAAGATTCGGTAATGGCTTCAAAGTTAAAGTTATTCAGCATGACGGACCGCTTCTGCTCGCACATGGTCACGAGGGTCTGGAGTACCTGATGTAGACCACCAGCACCCCATCTAAACTATAAGAGATACGGTAATGGCTTCAAAGTTAAAGTTATTCGCCATGACAGGCCGCCTCTGCTGGCACATGGTCATGATGAGTAACTTCTGCTAGAATGGATTAATGGACTTTTTACTACGGGCAAAGATCCCATTTCTACGGGAAAACAGGTAAGTAGCAGCGAGTGAAACCGCTGGGCGGGCCGCTAGTTATTTAGAAAAATAAATACCTACCAAAGAAAGCTTTGCAGTTTCACAAGTAGAACACACCTTGCTATTATTTGCATTGAATTAAATAGGACCTCATAAATGTACCTACATGCTGATATCTATTGTACCGTGTGAAGCCAAAACAAATTTTATGAATTCATCCCGCCATGTCGTCTGCATGTATCTTTTGCATTGTGTGCACATAAAATGACTTGATGTCATTATTTTCACGATGGTCGTATATTTAATGTAAAATCAAAAGGGCTGACGATCCCCGACCAAAATCGTAAACTTGAGATGTATTCTCATTTCTGCACCCAACGTTGTGTTAGGATTTGTAGCTGAATACTTTTAGAGTGCAAGTTTTATGACAGCCTGGTAAATGATAAACCAAGTTTTTTAACATACAGTAAACATAACGCCTGTATCCCTTTCGGGGTAAGCAGAGCGTAAAAGGCTGTAAAAAACGGTCATTTTCACCACCTGACAAAAGTTTGAGATTTATTCAAATGTTTCACCATAGAGACAGGTTGTCAGCCTGACGCTTAAAATTGCAGTTTTTACACCTCAACTCACAAATCCTTTTTTAACAACTAGTACGAATAGAGCATTATTTAAGTAAACTATCTAGCTAGAAGATACGGTATATTTTTACACAAAATTATACGGGGTGTTAGGGACGGTGTAACGAAAACTTTGCAGGCGTGCTCAGACCATCAAACTGAACAACTTTTACTATGGAGACAATGGTGGGAAACGAAAAAAATTTTCCGACCTCCCATACAAAGTCAGTCAGCTGATCGTGAATTTTGTATGGGAGGTCGGATTTTTTTTTTCGTTTCCCACCATTGGCTCCATAGTAAAAGTTGTTCAGTTTGATGGTATGATCACGCCTGCAAAGTTTTCGTTACACCGTCCCTAACACCCTGTATAGGGTGAAATGTTACTAGTGACCGATAGCGAAAACTCAGAACCGGCTAGTGATAAGGAACAACTTTCCCCAAGGAACATAGGTCGAACAACGAAAAAAAAATTTCGACCTCCCATAGTAACTGAAATCAGCTGATCGGCAAGTTTGTATGGGAGGTCCAAATTTTTTTTTCGTATTTCGACCTACGTTCCTTGGGGAAAGTTGTTCCTTATCACTAGCCGGTTCTAAATTTTCGCTATCGGTCACTAGTAAAATTTCACCCTATATAAAATCTTTGCATTTTGAGATATTATTGGCTAGTACCAACCAACACGATTCTTGTCAATACACTGTTTTCTTTTGTGATCCAAATTCAAATAAATTCTGAATATGACTTGCATGCGTCTAACGTCAAAGTTCTAGCTTACAACGGCAATATTTGTTCTAGGTATCGCATCGCATCGCATCGCAGGCTATCCAAAGTTTGACGAACTATGCATTCGGATTACTATTACACTTATCTTCTTAAGATGTATTTGCTAAGATATCACTTCTATTGTAGTCTAAGAGCTGGGGCACGCTTTGTGACTGACTAGGGTCGCTAGGGTAATGTACCGCAACACCAACGCGACTTAGTTTCAAGTTCGTGCGAGTTGTGGTGAGAGCACGGCATGTAGATAAGATTTTTTAAATAATAGCCATATCATAGATCAGTGTTTTTCAAATATTATACTTATAAAAAAATGTATGTGCAACGAGAACATGCAACACAAAATTTGCTATTTATATTTCGGGCATTGGACATATCTTCCAAAGATTTAGAATATGGAATCCATTAAAAATCGGAAAGCAGTATATTTAAAGGAGAATACCCATTTCTGTCCAAGAAATGTAGAATAGTTACGGCAATTGTTGTACAAAACAGGGAAACTCACTTAATTAATTTTAAAGGTCTTTCTAACGTTAGGTATTTTTACCAAAGATTTTACAGTGGTGTGAACCCTTTTTGCACTGTTTACTTCGGTATAGCTAACGATAACGATTTAAGAACGAAATACTCAATACACAGCCAAACTTCAGCACTTTTGTCTCTTCCGATACCCAACTTGAACATTCAATTACTTCAGAACTCCTGCCATAATTAAATTATTTTCAGTTACAAAATGTTAAGCAATAATTAGACTTTATAACTTTGGCTTTGATGCCAGGCCTGCAAGTAGTGAGACAAGCAATGGACTAACATCCATACTACAGTGGGCATTATCCTTTCACGTGTTTATAATGGTAATCCCAATACACTTGTTTATGGCGTAGTCCCGAAAAGTGCAAGATTTGGGTCATTATTCAGATTTCGATTCTCCGTGTAAGCTGCGTGGCAAATTTTAATTTAAGCAATTTGAAGATGATGACAATGAAATATGATTCTGTATACTTTCACGATTATAGAACAGTTTGGTGCTCCTTGCTAGCACAGTTACTTTTCGAGAAATTTAATTTTTAAATTTTGTGGTCCACACAGATTACAAATCAAGCCACGCAGATTACATAGCCAATTTTATCTTTGTATTTCCATTAGTTTTCTATAAGTTTTACTTGAAACATGATTATTCTTGACTTAAGTCTAGGTTGTAAGGCAAAGATGGAGTCTGTGATGGAGACAGGTCATGGAAAATAAGTCTTTATTCACTACCACCATAAAAGATTATAAGGTTTTATGATTTTGGAATCAACAGATGCAGGTAATTAGTTCCTGTCTTTCAGTGTGCATAGTGAAAGACGATTCAGAGTGCTTAGTCCGAATTGGTGGATTGGCAAATAAATATGGATGGTATCCCGCCAAATATACTTACAGGTGTTCTATGGTGGAAAGGAGCTGGCGGAATAAGGTCGTGGGGGTCTTGGTTCAGCATAATTTTGAATAAAAACATGATGAAGACTGCTAGGCAGGCCATCTTGCGGCAAAAAGCAAGGCTGTGTAGATTGGTATTGACCAGATATGTGTCGTATTGAGTTCCATCAAATCAAGAGCAACTTATTGACCAAGTCATCCAAGGGGTGGCCGGATTTCTACACACAGGATCCGTCTTGAGTTTTATATGAATTCTTTAATGCAAACATAATAAATAACAATTGGTGATACTTAAATTTAGTTACAAGGGTGAGCATGTAAGCTTAGTTTTATAAGAAAGTAGTGATTTTTAGGCTCCGAAGTGAAATCGAAGTTCAGGATTGATGATAACTCAATGCACAGTCAAGCTATTCGCAATGACAGAAATAAGTGTACTTCAGAAAAGTTGTTGTCTAGTCGAGAGGACTACTTTCAGATGCAATAAAGCTCCTGTGTCGTGGTAGCATTGACTGAGACCAGGGCTTTCTCTACCTCTATAGAACGCAATTTCCACTCTGCCAAATTGGGCTTGACAATGTCTCTGTGACGGTACTGTCTTCTGCATACCTATGAATAGCAAACTGAAGTAGTTAAAAGCTATTCTGAAGGAAAGAATCGCCGAGAAACTAGAACCTTGAGGACCACAGACATCAATGGCCATGAAGTCAGAGAGATAGCTGTTATTGATTACAAAATCCAGCTAGGTTGTCATAAACAGGAAGCTTGCTGAGGTGCCAGGTCAATGTTTCTGCCAGACCTTGTCTAGCAGCAAAAACCTCCGAAATGTCAAGTGAAGTAGCAAGTTCGCCAAAAGATTCCCAGTAGTCTTAGGTGAAAGTCATATTGACGGCCGCAGTTGGTAGGGGCAACTAACAAGTTAACTCACCATAGCCTAACTCCGTCAATTGCAGTAGATTTAAATAATATCAGGAAGATTTGACTCTCCACAGACATTGTGTCGCCCAGGACACAGTTATGGAATACGCAGGGTTGCCTAAGCCCTATGCGACCCTCTCGGCCTCCCTGGTTGGATCCGCAAGAAGGACAGGTCAGCTGCAGGTGTTTGCTGCACATTAGACTTATATGACACGCGTCTGATGGAGACCTTCTTCCTCACCATGACGTAACAGTAAATCGAGTTCACGCTATCGCCCTGTTTATGAACCAATGATACGTACATAAGCAAGTTAAGGGGGCTTTGGCATTGTACTTCTTTTAGAAATAGATATTATAGATATATAGTGCAAACGAAGATAAATTTAGCAAGATTGTCAGCACAAGAGATAAATCAGGAGCACTGTCTCAATACAGTCGCTGGCATATTATCGGATCTACCTTACAATTTTGACTTTTGGCCTCAAAATACACATCAAGCCTATGAGACAACGATCACTGGCATCGAAAAATTGCTGCAAGACATAGTTAGGTGGTTGAATAGAGCCAACGTCCAGTATTTTTTGACAAAACATGCACTCAAATCCATGAAAATTGGTAAAAATTCTATGTCCAAGTATAACGCTATGAAAACTCAAAAACTTGATGATATTTGCCAAAATAATTATTTTAATGTGTTTTTTAATGAATATTAGGTAAAATTATAGTATTTAAAATGGTTATTTCAACCCTTTTTTAACTTTTAGAACCATTGTGTAATCTGCGTGGGAAGAATTGTAAGCTGCGTGGGTATTTTGCCACGCAAATTACTCCACGCAGATTACAAAATCAGAGTATTTTTGATAATAACTCGGCCATCTTTTATTGTATCTAAATAAAATTATAGACCAATAGTCCCGACTATATTACAAATCAGCCCTGTAAAAGACGAATCTCTAAGAGTATTAATTCTAGAAGAAATTTGAATCCACGTAACTTACATGCAAGGGTAGTAAAACTTGTGTCAGCCCTTATTTTTGGAAATATTTTTAGTTCTGGGCACTGAGGTGCCCATTCACTCTGCTTGATTATTGAAGCATATCATAATAATTTGAAGAACAAAAACTCAGCTGGATACGGTTATAATCTTAGAAGTTATGACCGATTTTACCATGCTTGGGCTAACTGTTGGAAATCGTGTGACCGATACATATTCGGGTTTATTTTTAAAATTACACGCATTACATATTTTCTTCATCATTCACCTAACATATTGCTTTATGACGATTATTTTGATATACAATAGATACATACAAAACATAAGGAAAGTAGTAAAATCATAATTTGTAAAAAGTTAGTGCGAGGTGTGACACGCGGAGAACACCAAAAATTCTCCCGTTTTCTACATTCAGACTGGGTTTTGAAACACTAAGTGAATATAAAATAAGACTTTTTAATCGATTCCACATAGGTATTGAAGTGTTTAATCATGCCCAATCGATCGATATGTCCAAACTTGTATAGTTTAGCATTTACAACCCTGTGACCGAAATTTTCGACCCTTTGAAGAATGACCCATTTAAGAAAAATTGTTATTCTATGTGTCTATCGGTTTGGAATAAATTGCCAAATCATTTTAAAACAATAAATTCTAAACCTAAATTCATAAAAGATATAAAACTGTGGCTCTTGCAACACGTTTTTTACTCTATTAAAGAGTTTTTAGAACACAAAAATAAGACCTGCGTATATTGTGGAAATGCTACATATTGACGTAATAAAGTAGTTACCTATAAGAAATCAAGATTTGCATGCTTAACGTACTTTAGGCTAGATATGTGAAACTTTTATTTGGTTTGTATTTTATTGTACCTACCTACTATGAACATCTTTGTATTTACCATGTCTATCGCAAATAAATACCTTTATCTTTAAAAATATTATATACTGTACACAACCATGCATGGCCAAGCTCTCGAACTTTAATGACATCTTAGCAACCGCCGAAATCCCTGCAAGGTTGCACTAAGATGCGGCGTCTACATATTTTTAGGCAACAGGCTGACAACCTGTCACTATGGTGATACACAGTCTTCTGAATGACTCTCAAAAATATTTTACTGTACACGATCATGGCCAAGCTCTCGAACTTGAATGAAATCTTAGCAACCGCCGAAATCCCTGCAAGGTTGCACTAAGATGCGGCGTCTAGACATGAATAAGTCGACACGTCAAAACAAAATAACCATTCAGCATAATCGCTTTAATGAAAACAACTAGGTAGCATAGGAATAATGTTTGATTTTTATTGTCCCTTTACTTGCTACCAAGACATTCATGTATTGAAATGTTGTTATCTGAAAATTGTTAGATAAAAGACATCCCGCAAATTCGCACAAAGCGCTTTGCTTCTACATTTTTAATGCGAACTGCTAAAGAGTGGAACTCCCTGCCTGCGGATCTGTTTCCGAAATGGTACTTATAACCTGGGGCTTTTCAAGGCGAGAGTGAATAGGCATTATCTGGGCGAGCATGTTCCATCATCGTCTGCATCGTCATTCGTCCGTCACTTAACATCAGGTGAGATTGCGGACAAATGCTTACCTATTCTTTATAAAAAAAAGACAAGTTTCATTTCAACGTTTCATTTTTATTTAGGTTTAACCCCTCGCGCCGTCATCTGCCCAATTATGTTTTAAATCACTAAGTTAAACTTTTAACCACGCGCGTTTTAAATAACATGATTTTAAAACTAACTGACAATTTATCCGTTCAACCGAGAATTTTACCGGAAAATGTCATCTTGCTTTAATTAATTGATGTCGACTGTCGGTGTACAGTTCTTGAAAACCGTTTGTGGTTTGTCGAGTCGAGTGTCCTTTCATGAACGATGGTAAGGACAGTACTTAATTTTGCAAAGAGGAGGCACAAAATAGAGAGTTTGCAGAAGGTTCACTAGAACCTACTTAACATTTTTGAGATTGTCACTTGTTACATAGACAGGGTTGCTACTGTCAAAAATCTCAAAGTAGATAGGTATAAGTATAAGCATATCAAAATCTGATACAAGAACGTCATAAGTACGATTCTGAGCCAATTTAAATCCAAGAAATTATCCCAAGAAAGATAGCAAAATCAGCGAAAAAAATCCCCGGTAACGAAATGTTGTGGATTTGTGTAGTGGAAGGTCCTCTTCACAACGTCCAATAAAATGCTCTCAAAAATATGCGGTGCTGGGAGTAGGGGGGTTAATTATGTGTCCCTTTTTTCAGTTTCTCGACTGTAACTCGTAAACGGCGCGTCGTAGTTTCAAAATGTCTGAGCAACTATTAAAGCTCATTAAATTTCCTATAACTTTGTTATCAACATGAAAACCATAACATGAATGGTTTTAAAGTTGTGGCCATTTCAAAGTCGGTAGATTTTTAACTTTTTGTATTACGACACTAAAAAGTGTTTGGACGTTTCTGTGAATCTTCGTTATCTTTAATGCAAACTATTTCAAAATCTGTAAGTAAACTAAAAAAATGAAATAATTAAATACGTGTTTCCGCATTTTGCAAATTTTAACCCTTAACAGGGTAAAAAAGAGGTTAAGAGTTTGTATGAAAAATCGTCATTTTTGATGTGATCTATTTCAAAATTTGGAAATAAGCGAATGACCCAAAATAATTAAACACGTGTTTCAGCATTTTGTAAATTTTAACCCTTAACAGGATAAAAAAGAGGTTGAGAATTTGTATGAAAAATCGTCATTATAGGGTTAAAATTTACAAAATGCGGAAACACGTATTTAATTATTTCATTTTTTTAGTTTACTCACAAATTTTGAAATAGTTTGCATTAAAGATAACGAAGATCCACAGAAACGTCCAAACACTTCTTAGTGTCGTAATACAAAAAGTTAAAAAACTACCGACTTTGAAATGGCCACAACTTTAAAACCATTCATGTTATGGTTTTTATGTTGATGACAAAGTTATAGGAAATTTAATGAGCTTTAATAGTTTCATAGACATTTTGAAGATACGATGCACCGTTTACGAGTTACAGTCGAGAAACTGAAAAAAGAGACACATAATTAACCCCCCTACTCCCAGCACCGCATATTATCGAAGGGATTTTATTGGACGTTGTGAAGAGGACCTACAACTACACAAATCCACAACATTTCGTCATCGGGAATTTATTTTCGCTGTTTCCTAGTTATTGGAACAGATGGCCTGGGATAAATATGACGTTCGTGGCAACCATCTTCTTATTTACCTTGAGGTCCCCTGAGATTTCAGTTTTTTTTTAGTTAAAGTCAGTAAGCGTCAAAAATATCGTCGCTAGTAGGTACTGAGTGAGCCATCTGTATAGACGCCCCGCGCTGTTTCCCTAATTTGTGGTGGAGGTAAAGTGCAACAATGACGTCAACATCGCTTTTATTATATTAAGACTTCTGCAGTGATTTATTAAGATGTTTTGTGCTGTTTTCGACTCGATAAAAAAAGAAGCATGCTTGCATCCTAGATTAGGTGCGAAGAATTTGTTTTCAAGTGCATAAAGGGCGCCTAACTAATGAAAATTGTGATATAAGATTTCGTGAGCTACAAATAGCTAGAATTTCGTAAAGCTTTGATAATTAAACAGTTGCGTTAGGAAGGACTCTGCGAAGGTACTTAATATTTAAATGAAAATTTTTTTGATGCATAAATATGAAATCTAATATATTTAAACGAGCAAGAATTGTATATTAATAGGTATATAATCGATATCACGGAAACGGCTTTAACGATTTTCGCGAAATTTCGTATCTAGGGGTTTTCGGGGGCGATAAATCGATCTAAATAGGTATCATTTTGCAAAAAAACGTTTCTTGACCTTTTTTTTATAAGTGGTTTTAAAACTAACGATACCGACATCTATTGAAATACTGAGGAAACTCAGTCAACCAGGCACTTTAATAAATGAAGTGTGTGAGGTGCATTAGTGAAACAAATCAGTACTTTGCAGTGGACACGAAGGTTCTAACTGCAGTTACGTAATTAAACTGTTTTTGTACCGAACACAACTCAACCTTACCTAGTTTTGTACAATAGCTTACTTCAGGCTTACTTAGCGGAATTGCCACGGCTTCACTGTTGAAGAGTTTGACAACTTTTTCACGTGGCTTGTTAAATATACTTACCCTACTTTTGTGACATAGTTGGTGGTTCCTTTATTCTTTGTTCATTTTTGATAAATATTAAGAGAAAACATTTCCTATTTTTTACTGGGTCTACTATTACGCGACTGTAATTACCAATTGAATAAACAAATTATGGCTTAAAAACCCGCCTTTTTAAAAGCAAATATCTCGAGACAGAAACATTTTAGTGACTTAGTTTTAAAAGACCTATTCAACGATACCCTACTCAATATTATAGTAGAAAAACTATTTTTTTTGAAGTCTTATAAACTTTTAATATTATATTTTTTTCTCAACATTTCTAAATTGGAATCAACACGATCTATCTTCAAACAGATGTTTTTTGGTTTTCAATTTAGTTTTAGTCAAAAAACTTGTTTTCAAATACCAGTATTTTTTTAAGTTTCCGAGGGGAACGGAAAGTCTTTACGCGACACGTGCACACAATGTTCCTGGAGATAACCTAGCAAAGGTTATCTCCAGTATCCTGACCTTAATTTGTTAATGCTCCTCTCAAGCTTTTGTATTGTCTTACCTTGTTTTAAGTGTCGACGATGCACTTGCGATCGTTATTGCTGAAGCGAGTGCTCTTTATTTCAGAAATTTTGTACAATTCTGAATTTCGTAGAATCACAGATTACCTAATAGTTACTGTAGAATCCAGAGCTGCCTATTTGATTTGTATGAAAAATAAACTAATAGCGCAGAAAATCTTCGAATTCATAATTTTAACAATGTGTAATTCTGTGCGCAAACTGATATGAAATGATCCAAATAATAATGTTAAAAATGATGTGGCAATTCTGATTGATTTTCGCAAGCGATTTATGTCTGAATCTGTCTATTTGTCTGTATCTGTATTTTATTCCATTAGATTTGTTTACTCCCATAACATACCATGGTGTTTGAGACGTTTTACAGCTAACAAAATAATTTCTTTTCATAAGATATTTTAGTCATTGTTATTGTTTATTTCAAATCAGCGTCTATTTATTTTTGTTGCCACCCAATTTGTTCAATCAACTCTCGTATTCCCTTTTGCTATACAAATTGATAATAGAATCGGTAGGTTTTATTTATCTATCTGTTATTCAGTGGGTTTTGAAATTGCAAGTGCTTTTTCAGAAATTTAATATTTACAATGGTTTTTATGATTGCGCTGATGTTTTTATATATTTCGAAAGTAAGGAGTCGTTTTTGTGAGCAATTAATTTTAACGATAGAATACTGTATTTTTTTTTTTAAATCAGGTTTTGTTCACTGACAATTTTTTCATTTATTTAACACTACAATTACAATTAAATATAAATAAAACAGAGGCAATAGAACCCTGACAATTATTGGGTTTGTTTTGCCGCCATATTACCTTCATCTACAAAATCTTGTGCATGTGGCAGAGAAGATTATCGCAAATCTGTTACAAAAACTAAGCCATTTTCTCGCCGTCATGGCTCTCCAGACGCTTGAGCAAGACAGACGGTATCGCGGCAAAGTATGTCGTTCTGCGGAAAACCCGCCTATATTTAGAAGGGATTATTTTGGCCGCGGCGTGTCGCGCCGTCCAGAACCAATCTAAACATTCAAACATTCAAAATCAGAACACATTACCCGCCAGCTAGAACTACCGCGTTTATTGCACCAACATGAAAACCGTTTTTGTACTAATTACTCCGTTTGTTGTACTATTATAAGCTAGTCACTTTTTCGCCTCTAGCGGGGTTTTTAGTGTAAATTCAAAGTTACAGTGATTGTTAGGGAAATGGGTCATTGTTGACATCGGTCGCAGACATGCTTGTTAAAGTGTTGTGTTTGCTTGTATGCTGTTTATATTGTGTTTCCAGTGAAGATGAACTTGTTATTGGTAAGTGAGCTAAACCCTTTATTTTGTTCTGGGTAATATTATACAAAATTAATATTCCTCAAGGAATTTCATTTATCTACGTGACGCACGTTTCCATGCACATTGTGACCTAGTAAGAATTCTTAGGCCTCGTCTTACTCTTGATGACAACGCCAGGCTTCAAGGAAAATTTTAATTTGAAACTGGTTTACCATATAAACAAATGCGAGCTCATTCTAAAAGAAAAACAAACCAAGCAGTATAGAGTGACTTGCCATATTTTGTGACATGCGTTTCGTCGTAGGTATGCTTGAAGCGCACGTTCTGAATACATTAACCAATCGAATGTAATATATTGTGAACAGCATAAGTCACATTACCTTTTTTATCTATCTTTCAGGGGGTATATTCTATGAGGACGAAGTGCCAAATCTGAGTGATGCCTTGAACATCAGTGCAAGCTTGTTCAACTTGGGATCCTCGGTGAAGACTGTCCGAAGAGGGCAGATCCTGGATATCAGCCAGGAGGTGTGCAGCCTCGCGGAGGTAAATGATTTGTTAAACCTTTGAATGTCTTATAAGTAAGAATGGGGTGATGCATATCATAACATCCGCTGCGCCACACTGTGATCTTTTCACAACGGGGCTCCCACGCCTTGTGATAGATGTGAGATGGTATGCGAGAGGATGTGTGAAAGAGTAAGCACAGTAAATTAGTATAGGAATAAGTATTTACGCCTATGTGTTTCTTTTTAAATAATTTATTGTTATTTTTAAATGTGATTATTGTACCTACATTGTAATTTCTTTATATTTAGTCCAGTTAATTGCACCAATTGTGAATTTTAATTGTTACTAATTTAATTAATTTGATTGCATCTGCTATATACTTAGATTTGTCGACTAACATTTATAACACTTTGGTAATTGTACTGTCACGTTATAAATTGTAATTAATAAATTGAAATTGAAATCTAAGATTCACATAACTCACTCACATCTTTATGACTCATTGTTTAACTTTATAACCTGAATGAAGACTTTGCGACAAAAACAAAACCTAACATAAGATAGCAATATTTGTAATACCCTTGCTAAATTCTCCCTAGAGACAAAAACGATTCTTCCTGATTTCAGGAAGGTGTAATAGGCATAATTGATGGCCTTGGTGGAAAGGGCACGGAACATGTTCAAGCAATTTGTGACAGACTGGAGCTGCCTCATGTCATCCTACAGCCCGATGAACTTTACAACGATGAGTGGTCGATACTCAACCTGTACCCTAGTGCTGATGCCTATAACACCGTAAGTTCTGAATTCTATACTCTACGAACAAGTTCAACAGTAAGACAGACAGCCTTATATCTGCTTCTAATTCAAGTTTGAATGAAAAATGATCTTTGTTTCAGATCCTTCAAGAAATAATTACCCATAAGGATTGGAACAACTTCACTCTGCTCTATGAAAAAGGTCACAGTATAAAGCTCATGTCAAGTCTCTTGGAGATGGGAAATTCTACTGATCCCTTTTACGTTTCCGTCAGAGAACTCAGTGGGGATAATTATAGGTAAGTCAACATTAACAACGTAAATGACACCCTTTGGTTGCCTTTGGAAATCACGTCATGCCCTGAAATGCGTAATATCGAAGTTTTCACAGCTCATTATTGTATTTTGATGTTTGGTAAAGCCCTAAGGATAAGTATTATTAAAAGTTAGTGTAGACTTTTTGCAATCTGTATGTAATTACGCAACTTTTGATACCTTTCCTCCTCCTACACTATATTATATAGCCTTCAATCTATTAATAATATTATTACATCTAACAACACAATAACTGACTATAGAGATCATTACATATTTTAAAAGAAATTACTCTCTATGTATACCAGGTCTTCATCTCAATAAACAAACAATACCTTCACGGTTTTCTTCTTCGTCTAGTTCTACTGGTTCTACATGATGTGTCTATGTTCCAGGGACGTGCTTATCAACGCAAAGGAACAAGGCTACACAAATTTTGTCGTCGACTGTCCCTCCGAGAAGATCCACCAACTGCTGACTCATGCTCAGCAAGTTGGTTTGATGGCGGACGAACATTCCTACATCTTTTTGTCACCTGACGTTTTCACGCTTGATCTCACCAGATTCAGATACGGAGGGGTCAATATTACTGGTAAATATTATTAAATTTATTTCTCCCATGCTTTTTACCATAAATAAATTAATTTATTATAAGACTTCAAACTCACTTTGCCGTGTGATGCCGGCCTAGAATAGCATCACCCCAATTCCACCCGTGGGTGTCGTAAAAAGCGACTAAGGGATAATTATCCAGGGAATGGGCAGCAGCGTTCCCTGTGAATTAAACATCTTGCACTGCGCTCGCCAATCCGCCTGCCAAGCGTGGTGAGTATGGCAATACCCCCCAATACGGGGGAGGCCCATGTCCAGCAGTGCACTGTTGTGGCTGTTAAGGTAAGACTTCAAAAGAATTAGATTAAAGATCATTTGTATTAACGGTAAATAGTGCATAATTTAAAAAAATAATTTTTTTTTTCATAGCAGTATCAAAATCACAAACTCGATTCTTTATTTACAGAAACTTAAACTAGTAGTTAATTAATTATTTATGGATTTTCAGGATTTCGTTTATTAAACATGAAGCCTGATTCTGATTTATGGAAGTTTTGTGAAGAATATAATAATTCTATAGAGGCAGTAGAGGCACAAGATTTAAAAACTAAAGTTGTTTTAATCTACGATGCTGTGAAGGTTTTCTATGAAGCAGTGCAAAAGATTAATATATCTGATACATTTACATTAAGTACGCAAACACTGAGTTGTGATTCCTACGAAACTTGGATTAGTGGAGCAACGCTACTAAATTTTATGAAAACGGTAATTCATTTCAACATTTAGACAAAGAATTGTAGTGAAGCTAATAGCATTTGAATATATTGAAGATATTGAGTCATCAATTACCGGCACAGGACCGTGAGGAGTAGAGGAGGCCTATAACCTGCAGTAGGTGGATGTGGGCTAATGATGATGATGATGATATATTGAGAAACATACATTACTAACTAGCTGTGCCCGTGACGTCTTTCGCGCGACGTATTGATTTAATTTCAGTAAAAGTTTTTTGATTGCGTTGAACTTTCACAACTTTAACAGTCCATCACGCTGTTTCACGCACTGTCTGACGCATAAAGCTATTTCCGCGTCTTTTTATACTCCTTATCAAAAAATCGAGACACTTTCGGTTTCATAGTCAAACAAAATATAAAATCTATGAAATTAAAAGTTGAATGTAGAAAATTGACATTAGGGTTTTGAAACCTCGTAATACTCACTTTTAAACTACATGAGCCATTTATTTGAAAATAAACATATTTCATGTCTCAAATGTGATCCATAAAAAACATCAACTTCCTAGGACAGTACCATTTATTATTGTATTCAGACCTTCAAACCTAATCGCGGTCAAAGTTCATTACGAAACTTTTTAACAAATCTATTTTATATTTCTTCATCATAATTTATATTCATTCCATCATGGAATGCTAGTGCCTATCTTCCGGCTTCATCATAAATCCTTGAAGCATAATCATGGTCAACGTTCATTAGAAGACCTTTCTAACAAGTCCAAACACGGCTATGATACAATCATCTATCATGAAGTTCCAGTTCATATCTTCCAGCTCCATCATCAGATCAGCTCGACAGTACCTAATTTTATTGTCACCAAAATCACATACTACTGCCAATTGTCATAACGCTACTTCTTTAGCTAAAATGGTTAAATTGTTTTTTTTTTAGATTTGATGACATATACAGGTCGACCTAATAAAAGCGTGTAAATAGTTGTATAAATCATAGATTAATAATACTATAACACCTTGAAATTATTTACAGAATAAAATTAGTGGAATCACTAAAACTTTGGCTTTTGATGGTCTTGGGGAAAGAGATGAAGTAACCTGGGATATTCTGGAACTCACTCCGGCAGGAAACCAAACGGCAAGTAACCATAGAAATGATCATAATTATTTTACTGCTTGATTGTGGGCATACACACACACCAGTTATTGCTATAGATCGACAACTTCGTGCGCTACCTTCCTGCGGGGTACAGACAGACGGTGGGGGGAGGGGGTGACGTGCTTCCTCGTCATTCTAATATGACGTGTGGCCCGGATGCACGCGTTTCCCTTTTCGACGTCGTGGATGCCTCGTCTCCCCCACCGTCTGTCACCCCTAGGGCGCGACTATAATATTATTATTACTTGTCAGACTATAATAATATTATGGGCTGTATTTAGTAAATTATAGACTAAGCTCCTGTCGACAAAGTCTTACCTCATAGGTCTACCGCGCGCAAGCGATAGATAACACTCTAGGAGGTCAGGAAAATAGTAGGGTGCCATCTGCTAATCTTTTTATTCGAGTTGGAAAATGCTTAAAAAATCCAAAAATTACATCACATGTCTACCGTTTTGAACGTTTTCCCGCCTAAAGATACGCCTTTTAAGATGAGGATCCGCTAGGGTTGCCAGCTCTAATCCTGGCAGGTTTCAAGGTCAGCCACTTTTTATGAGGCCCAAAAATGGAGATTTTTTCCTCATCTGTCTGTCTACCGAACGAAATTAGTGTCAATCGATAAACCTATGCATGCCATTGATAAATATAATTATAGGGTGCTTGCTATCAGCCTGGCAGTATCTCTGGTAAATCCCCTCAAAGAACCGACGGTAAAATTTTCTAACAAAGAAAAAGTCCTGTAAGTGACGGATGTTGCCATATGAGTTGTCATTAGATTCGTCTCAGCAGCACTAGCTACAGCCGATGTGGCGCAGTGGTTAGTAGGTATTAGTGTGAGTTTTACATAATTTTTCTTGGAGAGAACATTTACCAGGCTTTCATTTGAGGAAGTTAACCAAGGATACTGCCAGGCTGATAGCAGGTATCCCTATATATTCATCAACGGCATGCTTAGGGCTACCGATTGGCACTAATTTTGTTTAGTACCAAGATAACTCTTAGCAGTTTTACATTACTTTTTTTTGTTTGAAGATTTTACCGTCGTTTCTTTGAGGGGGTTTACCGGATATACTTCTAGACTGATAGCAGGTAACCCCATAGCATATATTATATATTAAATATATCAATGGCATGCCTAGAACTACTAAGTGTTTCCTATCGCTACAGTATACGTCCGTGCGGTAGAACTATGAGGTAAGACTTTGTCGACGGGAGCTTAGACTATTGGCAGCCTAAAATTTATGTAATATATCTGCGAATTTGTATTTTTTCCAGATTGGTCAATTCGTAGATAACAAACTAATTATAGACCGACCAATTATCACAATAACAGAAGACTCCGAAGATTCAATTATGAAGAATAAATCCTTTCTTGTCTTAGTCGGCGTAGTAAGTTTTCTTACTTTTTAATGCTTTTATTTAACTTGCAGTGTATGTAAGTAAGTATGTACGAGGGTACGAGTATGTAAAAATGTTTTTTCGGGTCAAATTTAGCAACTCGATTTTGAAGTAGATATTATCCTCAAGTTGGGGAACTTGCATTTTCACCGCAGGCTGGATTTGAACCAGTGACCTTCGCCATCTGTACTAACGACGCCTCTACCAACTGGGCTACAGCGGCTCACTCCAAGCCCGCGAATTTTGCAAGTTTTCCTAAATTGTATGGGTACCTAACACTGGAATTGTTTTAAACATTTTGTATTCAATTAATCGCGGGTTGTCATCGCTTTGGCTACATCCAATCTGTAAAGAATGGATGAGTCGTTGGGAATTAGTTGTACCTACCTAAAACTATCCTTATACATGGAGCCCTACACGCGTTAGTGGTCAAATGCACTTGCTTAATTCGCGGGCTTGGAGTGAGCTGCTGTAACCCAGTTGGTAGAGGCGTCGCCAGTACAGATGGCGAAGGTCGCTGGTTCAAATCCAGCCTGCGGTAAAAAATTTGCAAGCTTTCCTAAATTGTATACCTAACACTGGAAGTGTTTTAAAAATTTTGTATTCCATATTACTTAGGTTGTAATATAGAATTTAAATTAAGAAGAAATCTGTTAATTTAAATGCATGCCATAACTTCAGGGTAGGTTGAGTATCAATTAAGGATGCCGTAAAAATATTGAAAAACATCCCAGCCGTTTTTTTTTTACTTGGCTGGCATTTGATTCAAATACCTATATCTCAGCCGAAATTCGTTCAATCTCAAAGTTGTTTAGACGAAAGTACTTGTATGGGCACAGTGTACAAAATTGATTTTTCAAAAAAAAGTTTCGGCCAAGTGCGAATTTTTTTTTTTTTGCCTTGGATTTTTTTCAATATTTTTTACGGCATTATTAATCGATACTTACTTAACCTACGCTGAAGCTAAAGCACGCAAAATTAAATTAACACCCTGTATAGGGTAAAAATTTCGACCTATGTTCCTTGGGGAAAGTAGCTAAATTGCTAAATACGAAATTTATTTTAGAAAATAATTTTATTTTGACTGGGATTTTTCACAATATTTTTTACGGCAACCTTAATCAGTAATGAGTCCCAAAAAGTAAGTCCCTTTCCTTTTCGCTGCGTTAGAGAGAAACGGACGATGACGCTTCAATCAAGAAATCTGATCTTTTTTGTAATATAAAATGATACATAGAGATATTTGAAAATGTAAGGCCATAGATTTATTATAAATTCAAATAGGAAGAAGAGGACACAAAATAAAATAATAAATATTGACTAACAATAAAATCGTTGAGGTTTTCAGACAAAAAACGAAAAATTCGAGCTGACTTGAGATTTTTTCTATCGAGGCAACTTTTGGATCCCATACTTTTGTAGAGTATATCTCGAAATAGTCATAAAATAATTCTTATTATTTTAAGGAAATTGCAAGAAATGGCATCGAAAATTCTGGATGCTTTCTCACCTTTTCGCGGAAGTTTATGAGCTGATTTCGCCTTAACCTACCCTGAAGCTATGGCACGCATTTAAATTAACACTCTGAATAATAATAATAATATCAGTTTTCCCGCTGCTAACCATTTTTCAAGTGGGAAGAAGATATTGTCCCGCGGTAAATTATGGCCTATGCTACTTTTTTTTATAATGAGGAAAGAATTTTTGAAATCCGTTTAGTAGTTTTTGGAGTTTATCGATCATATACCTACAAAACACAAACCTTTTCTCCTTATTATTATATTAACTAGTGTGGATAAAGTGTGAAGATGATAATGGCATTATAAGTTAAGAGTTAGAGTTTTTAAGGAAAAACTTAGATTATTTTATTCTTTTTAGCGCATGTTTACTCATAATTTATTTCAATATACAATATTATATGTTTTACTCAAAATACAAGGTGTTCCTATGTAAATACATTAAATTGGAGACGTTGTGTAGGCCATCATACCGAATAATTTTCATTATGGGGCCAAGTTATAAAAACCCCTCGTTTAGAAGAAATTAGCAACTTAAATTCGTAAAATTTAATTGAGTCCCACATTATGAAAGGAGCTTTATTTATTATGACCTTTATTTATGTCATGTTGCCGTCTTGGAAAAACTTTTGAAATTACCGCCACAACTGTTGCCAAGGCAACGGTTTTGGCGGTAATTTAGTTGCTAAGGCAACATTTGTGGCGTAGACCAAGGTCAAATGTCATGTTCGTCAAAAACTGACACAACTGACACTACAGACTCTACTGGATTCTCTGATTGGCCCTTTGTCTTTCCGTCTCTATGGGTGCTCTAAGTCAAAAGAAGTTTTTAGTTTGAGGCGGCAATAAAATAAAATTGACACCAAGAAAGAGATCTTTTATCTTAAGTTTTCGTTTAAATTTAAAACATAGACAACTATGTTCCAAACTTTTTCAAAGATTCAAATCCAACAAGTTAAAAATGCAAAGTTGCAATCTTGGATAAGGGGTAATACATAATGGTTGTAGTAAATGTAGGCATTTAGTTTGTATGAAAATTTCAATTTCTTAATTGTTAAGAATTCAAACTTGGTGCCATAATGGAAATTGTTCAGTACAATGGTCTACACAACGTCTCCAATTTAATGTATTTCCTTTGGAACACCTTGTATGTATTTATATGGTAGTTATCTTTAATTTCCTAAAAAATGCTTTTATGTTTTAGGCGCCTCCATTTACTTACACTAGGGAGTCGGCAACGAAATTAACAGGCAACGATCAATACGAAGGTTTCGCGGTTGATTTGATTGAAGCATTGTCGAAAATGCTTGCATTCAATTATGAACTGAAGGTTGAAAAAAAAACCGCTAATATGGTTGAAGATCTAGAGGAAGATGTGAGTATCCTCTCCCACCGTACTAGTATATACGAAAAAAAAATCCGACCTCCCATACAAAGTCATTCAGCTGATCGTGAATTTTGTATGGGAGGTCGGATTTTTTTTTTCGTTTCCCACCATTGGCTCCATAATAAAAGTTGTTCAGTTTGATGGTCTGATCATGCCTGCAAAGTTTTCGGTACACCGTCCCTAACACCCTGTATAATCCTTCAATTAAATATACAGGATGCAAATAAATCAACTGCAAATATTTTAAGGAGTAAAACAGCCAATGAATCTGAACGACCAGCCGAGCCAGTCAGTTTGCTTACCTTCCCATCCTGTCATACAGTATAGGTTATTAGCAATATGTATTGGCATAAATTGTTTTCTTTTACGACTATAAAGAGTTTTAGAAAATTTACAACTTCTACCCTAGATGCTTTTTACCCACATTTTGCTTAAAATTTGTTGAATAATTACCTAAATACACCAGCGTAAGAAGTCAAGTCATTGTATGGTTAATTTATAAATATTAAATTTATCACCTGATCGGCGATTTTGAATGGGAGGTCCAAATATTTTTTTCGTATTCCGACCTATGTTCCATGGAGAAAGTTGTTCAGTTTTATGAGTACTTTGACCTCCTTTCGGCTTGTTATACCCTTTCTGTTACTCCCTGTAATTGAAAAATACTGTCTAAGCAGGTCGCGTAGTAACTTTACTCAGATTTCTTCTACTCATATTTTTAACTACAACTGATAATTTGCAATATTTTCATTGGGTCACAAGCACTTAACACCTAAAGTCCTTTATAAAGGCCCATGGGCGTCTATAGTCCTTTATAAAGGACAGTGGGCGTCAAGAGTTACGAATTTGTTAAACTCCCTGAGTTCAACCCTGGATGGCCAAAAGAAATCCGCTCTCTGTTTATTATGCTATTGCAGCTATTATAGTCCGGCAAGTTCGTGCGCGACCTTCCCTAGGGGTGACAGACGTTGGGGGGAGAGATGTCAGCGGGTAGCGGGAGGTGTAGCGGGGAAGGGAGATGCGCGCATCCGCGTCGCACGTCATATTAAAATGACGTGCTTCCTCGTCCCCCGACCGTCTGTACCCCGCAGGAAGGTTGCGCACGAAGTTGTCGAACTGTAGTACATATATACTCATAGTTAGGTATTTAATTTGGTGTGATATTATGCAAAATAAAACGCTATTCATCCAAATCGTTAATTATTTCTCATTGTAATTCGTATTTCAGTATTTATTTCTTGCACACGTATTTGGTTTCACGGTTCTTTTTTTTTCAGCGAGCACATTTTGCAATTTGTGACTTTACTATCACCGTAGATAGACAAAAAAGAATAGATTTTTCAACTCCATTCATGTCTGTGGGTATCGGAATAATTTTCAAGGAACCTAGCAAGCAACCTCCGGCTATGTTTTCTTTCATGGAAGTTTTTGATAAGGAGGTAAGTAATAAGTAATTCATAAGCTCATTTCATGAAGTAAAATCTTTGTAACAGTGGCGTAACTACGAAGGGGCAAACCGGGGCAGTGCCCCGGGGCCTTTGAGCCTTGGGGGCCCTCTGGGCCCTTGGGCCCTGATTAAAGCACTAATATTAAACTATGAAAAATTTCTTCCAAATTCAAAAATAAGTAAACTCGAAATCCGACCTTCATTCGGCAACTTATTTGATATATTTAGGGGATTCCCTATAACTTTCGTTCGTACTATAGGTTTGTTTGCCAGTGCCATCTGTTGATCGATAGGTAATCAAAATGTTTATGCACGGGAATTCACCCGACGGTCACTGGGTTCGGGCCCGGCGGTTCGGAGATTCCCTCGCGGCACGTGGCGTATCGTTCTGGGCTTGGGGCCCTCCCTGGTCAAGTTTTGCCCCGGGGCCTTTGGATACTTAGTTACGCCACTGCTTTGTAAATGTTTTTTTATAACTTCTTCTTCTTTGCGAGTCGAAGACGAAACTAAATTTCCTTTGACCAATATGTAGCCACGTACGTTAACAGGCCAATTTTATAAGCGAAGCGCAAGGGCACTTTGTGTGTCAATGAGTGACAAAATTGGCAATTTTTAGAATGAATTCGGCCTACCAGTTTAGCAAATACTGACATCTATTGTTTATCCCCAAATTCATGAAAAAATATCTGTAGAACTATCATTTCTGTCATCCAGGTATGGTTGTGGATGTTGTTCATCCAGATGGGTATTGGTGTGATCATGATCTTCGTTGGCCGCATCTCAAACAAGGAGTGGCAGAACCCTGTACCGTGTGTCGAGCAGCCAGAGGAGCTCAGCAATCAGTTCAGCTTTGCCAACTCCATCTGGCTCATCATTGGTTCTGTTATGCAGCAGGGGTCTGAAATCGCACCCATGTAAGTTTTCTATGATATTGTATAATTGTATCTCAAAATGTGCGGCGTTATCGTTTTGTTTCTTTTAAATCAGATTTCGCTACTTGACTGAGTCGTAAATACCTACCTACCTAATAAATTATAAGTAAAAAACATTTTAAAACAAGCTTTTATTTGGGTGCGCTAAAAAGTATAAAATAATCGTCTTCACAATTTATACGATATAAAAGCTTGTCGCGAGATTTAAGTAGGTACTCGTGTGGCGTGACTTAGTTTAAAAGTTTATTCAAGATCATTTACACTGGTTTTCTAATTTATTTATTGATTTAGACACAGGTCAAATCTCGCGACAAGCTTTTATATCGTATAAATTGTGAAGACGTAGATTTAATGCTATTAAAAGTTACAAGTTAAAGTTTTTAGTAAATAGATTATTTTATACTTTTTAGCGCACCCAAATAAAAGCTTGTTTTAAAATGTTTTTTACTTATAATTTATTTTTTGCTTTTTAGTAATCTCTGAAAAAAAATACAACATTCTTCATTGACTTTGAAACTGCGTCCATACGGACTACTGGTGCGAATCTGCGAGGCATCGGTCTCATGAGTGTCTTACGACAACTCGGTATGAGTTTCGTCCTCTACGATAAGCTTCTTGTACCCAAGCGGGGCAATCGCTAAACTTTATGTAGCTTCTTCATTGACAGTGCCATGAACAGAAGACTAAAAACCCCAAAAAATCTGTGCAAAGCGAGGTCATTTACCTCACACTATTATTTATCTTTCATTTGTCTATGTTTTTCACCCATTTAGTAAGAAAACATAGCAAACTTAATACGTCATCTAACCTTTAGTCCGTCATATCTGGTTTTGTTTTGAGTGACGTAAACGTCACTTTATTTTTCGAGTTATTCAGAAAAATTCCTTTCATTTGAACATCCATATTGTAAAAAAGCATAAAAATGTTATTCTGCCATCTTATGTTAAATAAGAATGACGTCAACTTGTAATTTGAATAGGTAATTCTCAGCAAGCCCTTTCATTTGACACTCATATTGTAAATTATCATAGGTGGCCATTTTAGATGTCTGCCATATTATTGTCTGAATTGTACTCAGCAAGCCCTTTCATTTGACACCCATATTGTAGGATTGCGTCAAAAATTACTTATCGGCCATCTTGGATATTCCGCCATTTTGGATGTAGAATAACCACACATAATCTAACATGCATTGTCATCTGAATTAAGCGTGTTTACAAAATTTCAGCTCAATCGGTTGAGGATATCTGCTTCAAAATTGAGTTGCAAGATTTGACCCGAACAAACATTTTTACTTACATACATACACTGCAAGTTAAATAAAAGCTTTTAAAATACAAAAGTTGTATGCTTAAAATCATAACTAAAACAGCTTATGCTTAAAACAAATGTCCAAAAATACTATAGACTTCATTCATCGTTTTTCATAATATTAAAGTTAGAATTATCAAACCCAAAAAATAAATTAAATTTATTGTCATGCATGACTCCATCCAAAATATTGAATTATGACGTCATATTTCAGTAATTTCATACAAAATATAGTTTTCGGTCGTTTGACCGAAACGTTAGCAACTTTGCTAAATAAAAAGTAGCTTATTTGACCTGTCAGTCAAGTAGCGGATTGACAATTATTTAGAGGAGAAAACACTCGTTCCTTTCTATTAGTAGGTACCTATTCATTTTTAGACTTAATTTGATTAACATTGACATTTTGTCTTTTATTACTTCTAGTGCATTAGCGCCCAGAATGATCACAAGTATCTGGTGGTTCTTTACAATGGTGATGGTGGCTTCGTACGTCGGTACCCTTGTAGCCTTCCTTACAGTAGAGAGGAATGTCCTGCCGTTCCAAACTATTGAAGAACTTGCCAGTCTCAAATCTGTCAGTTATGGTGTTGTAGCTAAAGGGTCGACGGAAACCTTTTTTAAAGTAAGTACAAGTATTATAAGCCTTAATTGTTTTTCCGAGTTAATTAACAGTATTTTTTCGTATAATCTATTGCTGGTTCACCTTTGACTTGGATTTGTATACAGAATATTAACGTATTTTTTCAGAATGCTAATGGTGATGTATATCAAAAGTTGTATAGGAATATGAAAAGGGTGGAAAGTAATGATGAAGGCATTGAAATGTAAGTTTGGTTGGTACTTGTAATATGTATTTTCATAAGACTTTACAAAAGTGTCCGACATTAGTTTGTAAAAGAAGTGTATTATTTTTTCAGGGCTGAAAACTCTACTTTCGCATTTTTTTCGGAGTCAAGCGCCATTGACTACTACAGACATAGGCATTGTGATCTGTTGCAAGTTGGTGGACTCTTGGATTCTAAAAGTTATGGAATAGGGATGAAAAAAGGTGCTTATTTTTTATTTAGGGAAACAGTACATATACTCCTATATGGTCCCATTAAATCAACCCATTAAAGAGAACAATATATTTCGTTCTCTTCTAGTTAATAAGCTTATTGAGCCAAGTAAATTGCAAAAAAAATATTTACCTAACACGAGAAGTGTTTTAAAAAATTTGGTATTCAATTTATCGCGGGTTTTCATCGCTTTGATTACATTCAATCTGTAAAGAATGAATTAGTCGCTGGGAATTAGTTGCAAAACTATCCCGGTAGATGGAGCCCATCCACGCGATAGTGGACAAGATATACTTCCCTAATTTCGCGGGCTCGATTAGAACCGCGGTAGCCCAGTTGGTTAGGGCATCGGCAGTACTGATGCCGAAGGTCGCAGGTTCAAATCCTGCCTGCGGTGAAAATTTTGGAAGTGTTCCAAATAAATTGCACACCTAACCACGAAAAATTTCAACTACTGATGTTGTAAATTTTGCCAGTTTTAAGGTTCCGTTTTTATGGGTCGCGTATTTCAGCCACGGAACCTCAGATTGTTTGAGTCTACGCTTGAGAATCACAAAAAATATTTTACCAGTTTTCTTATCCTGCCTTATACAATCTAAAGCTTAGCGACAAAATGCAATATTTATTATTTTCTTGTATTCAGCTATCTACTAATTCAGATGGATGTAACGCGTCGTGCTCATACGCCTAGATAACCAAATTAATAAAAATTTACTGCTCATAAGTTTAAAATATTTAAATGAACATAATTTGTTACGCAGAGTCATTGTTCAAGCCATTTATAGACGACGCGCTTCTAAAACTAAAGGAAAATGGAGAACTGCAGAAAATGCAAGACTCGTGGTGGAAGGAAAAGAGAGGAGGAGGGAAGTGTGGGGTATGTTTAATATTTTTATCTATGAACAATTTTATGACAAGAGGGTGACTAGAAGACCATTACAAAAATCTGATATAAGGTGTAGAAAAATCAACTGCAAATATTTTTAGGGGTGAACCAGCCCGTGAAACTGAACAACTTTCCCCAAGGAACATAGATCGGATCGAATTATGAAAAAAAAATTTGGACCTCCCATACAAAATGTACCAGCCGGCCGAGTCAATTAGTATGGGAGGTCCAAAAAAATTTTCATATTTCGACCTATGTTCCTTGGGGAAAGTTGTTCAGTTTCATGGGCTGATTCAACCCTTAAAATATTTGCAGTTGATTTTTTTACATCCTGTATGTATGGGGTGTAATTGTACAAGTGACTGGTAGCGAAAATTCAGGTCAGGCTGGTGATAAGGGACAACTTTCTCCAAGGAGCATAGGCCAAAGATGAAAAAAATGGGCCTCACATAATAATTCAAATCGATAATTTTGTAAATGAGGTCAAGGGTCGCATGAAACTGAACAACTTGTCCCAAGAAACATGGGTCACAATTATATGCAAGAAAAATGTCTGGCTTCCCATTAAAAATCGCCGGTCAGCTATTGATTGATTTACTAAGGGAAGCCCAAATTTTTTTGCCTTTCGTCCCATGTTGCATGGGGAAAGTTGTTCAGTTTTATGAGTACTTTGATCTTCTTTCGGCTTGTTTTATCCTTTTTATTACTCCCGCCGGTATATTTTTAATATATCGTCCTTTGTTCCTTGGGAAAGCTGTTCCTTATCATCAGCCTATCTTGCATTTTTGCTATCGGTTTCTTGTAAAAGTTCACTCTATAAGTACTTATATGAAATATTTTCTACGTTTTGCATCAAGCTACAAATACTCTATACAATAATAATAAATCACCCAAACGATACCAAAACGACAAGTATTTCTGCAAATCAAAGTTTAAAAGGCTTTAATGGTTGCAACTGGGGCCTTGTTTGTGACATTGAAGGGAATGTACAATTCAAAATTCTGCTGATATTTATTTCAAACTCTACTTTCCAGGAAAAAAAAGAGGAAGCCCCGTTGCAACTGAGTATGAAGAACATGACTGGAGCATTTGTTGTTTTGGGTGGAGGTTGCCTTTTCGGCATCCTCATTTCTATCATAGATATGCTCTGGTGGCTCTTCAAGCGATCCATCAAGTACAATGTAAGTTTATCTTCAAAGCAACGCACAACCTATTACACCATATTTCTATCTATTTACTTTTTTACTCTCTTTTTGAGTGGGACACCGAGTCGTCGCAACTTTTTTACCGAAGTGTAGTAGATTTTTTTTTATCTCTTCGGAACATAATGAAAGTATTTTATCTGATTGCCTTGCTTAAAACTTATTGAAGCTAATACCAATGTTTGTCATATATTATTGCCATTTATTTTGATTTCATTTTGTCAAAAACAAAATTGACTTAGGTACATTAACATCACGTTATTTTTCTAGACGACCTTCAAATACGAGCTGGTTGAAGAATTGAAGTTTGCCCTTAAGTTTCAAGGGGACGTGAAACCAGTAAAACGTCCGAACAAGACAGTTGGCGACGAGGAAGCCTTAGCTGATGCTGATGCTGCTGATGTACCCAAAGATGAACTGGCTGATGAACTGGGCTCGCTCAGATCTGCCAGAACTGTGAAATCAGGCAGGAGTGGTCGGTCTACGTCCAGTAAGAGGAGTGTACACTCTCATTGTTCAAGACATTCTAGGTCGAGTGATATGTCTGTGCAGTTTGCACGGAGGCGAAAGTATTCATAAAATGTAGCTGGAACTTACTACATGAAATGAAATAATAGTTACCTACATAAAATTAAGAACACAGCATAGGTAATATAAAACAGTTGACGTAATTTTTTTTTATATTTAACAATCTTATATAAATTAAATTATTGTTGATACATAAAGATAATTTCAATAATTGCTTGCAATCTTATTTTTATTCAAGCTGGAGCTGACTAATCCTATTGTAGCTAAAAAGTAGACTTACGTAGGCAGTAATATAAACAGTTGTATTTATTTGCGTCCTTGGTTCACTTTTTATCTTATCTACCTACATCGTAATTAGATACACCTAAAGTCTACTACTACTACTAGTACTACTATAACAGCCACCTAAAGTCTGCCGGTATTTAAATAGGTACGTCAGTTTTTTCTTTTCAAGCTCACAATTATAATTTCTTACTTTTGCCGCGCAGGGAATAAAATTATTGTTCTCGGTTTTGTACGGAATGTGTAAAGGAAGACGTTGGCATAGTTTTGACAAATGGGCCCATTATTCTAGCCTCTGACGGGAAGTGGACGCCGACCTCTGACCACCAGCTTCCATTAGCCAAACAAATTGTCGCCGATGCTGGGAAGAAAAACAATATTTACATCATTAAATAAAGAGCCTACTTTGTAACTACCTCGTAATATTTAGTTAGGTTTTAGTTATAGGTATGACCATCACTGCTATTGTAATACCGGCAGGTAGGTATTCCAAGTAAAACATAAAAGGTATTTAGGTAAGGCTGTATTATTCTCATCTTCATTCAATTTGTGGTTACCGTTTTTTGATATCAGAAAATCTGTTGAGCTTACATTAATATCCAAATTCAAAAGCTTCGAAACATATTAGTCTCCTGCAGAGAATAAGAATTCTAAAAATAGTTTCAATATTCTGCTATTCATTCTATTCATAAAGAAATTAGCTGTCTACAGCGTTTTTCTAAAAATAGCACTAATAGACCGTCTGGTGGTTGGAAATGTGGCTAGTTGCAAATATTATAATACCATCACTCTAGTACAGTTTTCGTTCTTTGTTAACGCTTTGTGAACAGAGTTCTTTGAAAATAAAGCAAATTTGCTAGATTAATTACGTACAAGGCATCCTTCTATAGATGAAAGTACCATACAGTTGATTGCCTACCTAGCATCTAATAAAGGGGTTCATAATATGCACATCAACGTATCTTTAACTCACGATTAAATATTTCCATAAAAATAATAATTGCTAAAAAAAAATTCTTTTGTTCAAGTTGTTGTGAGGAACAAATCAGATTGTAGCGCTCCAACTATGGCGCAGTAAAACCAGAGGCCCAGCAGCCAACCAGTTATGAGCTTTCTGATATTATTTTTCTATTCAAAGTACACCGCAGGAAATGTAGAAAAAGCACAGCTAATTTTAAAAATTTTGTGGTACGTTACGTATTATGATGTATTAGAAAAAAAAAATGTGAGGGCAAACACTTTCTATGTCTGGTTTTGGAGATAATGGCGTTTATGTGGATGACTGCATTAAGACAGGGTAACTTTCTAATCTGATTAAATAGACCCTTTCATGCGGTACTTTGCGATTCAGTTATTATATATGTTGAAATTTGACTATTGACCGGTACCTAGCGAAATTGCAGGACTAGTGATAGATAAGGAACAACTTTCCCCAAGGAAGATGAAAATGAGAAAAAACAAAAAATAAATAGAACTCCCTACAGCATCGCCAATCAGCTGATTTGAGTTACTATGGGAGATCAAAAAGTTGTTCCTTATCATCAGCTCAACCTGCATTTTCGCTATTGGTCACTATCACTAGTAAAAATTCATGGCTATAATCTATGGTTTGTTCAAATCACAAGAATAGGACGGCGACAACGACAGCGACGCAATGCGTTTTGTGTACCATAATATTTCAATAAAAAAGGAAATTCATTTCATTTGCGTCGACAATAGAACGAACTGTCTCCTTTTCGGCTAACTAACTGTGACGCTGCGACCTTTGGTCTGCTTGGCTCAATCACTTTGTTTCATTACACCCAGACACCCAGTCACCCTGACTGACTGATGAACATGTCCCGACAGACGGAAGGACATTTTTCAAGAGGCCTTCTAATTAACTCTTTGACACGTATCCTGGTAATAATACTAGATTTATCTAGGTGAAGAAAATTGGCCCTCAAATTTCTTCGACTTGCCGTTGGTAATTAAAAATTTGTTTTCGTTCGTTTGTATTAACTTTGTAACCAAAAAGTTAATATCAATATCTAGTGTTTGATTAAAACACCAAGTGTTCCAAAAAAATACTATCTTGTGGAAAAATTTCTTCAAAATAGTATACATTCACAAATCGGAAAAAGCTCCATCTCTCGTCAACTTGTACATACGTAATGTTGTCAGATGAGTGACTGTATAGTTCTACTACAAAGTCATAGATGGCGCTCAAGCTACCCGTGAGTAGTCAAGTGACAAAGAAATATGAACGAAGCAAGTGGATCATAATTTCGCCACCTCGGGCAGAGCCTGCCATGGTGTAGCGGCTTAACACGTCTGACCCGGCTTGTCAGAAGACGTGGGTACGAATCCCGCTGGCGGCGTGAATTTTTTCCGCTTGCTTCGTTTGTATTAACTTTGTAACCAAAAAGTTAATATCAATATCTAGTGTTTGATTAAAACACCAAGTGTTCCAATAATTACTATCTTGTGGAAAAATTTCTACAAAATAGTACCTAAACATTCACAAATCGGAAAAAGCTCCATCTCTCGTCAACTTGTACATACGTAATGTTGTCAGTTGAGTGACTATATAGTTCTACTACAAAGTCATAGATGGCGCTCAAGCTACCCGTGAGTAGTCAAGTGACAAAGAAATATGAACGAAGCAAGTGGATCATAATTTCGCCACCTCGGGCAGAGCCTGCCATGGTGTAGCGGCTTAACACGTCTGACCCGGCTTGTCAGAAGACGTGGGTTCGAATCCCGCTGGCGGCGTGAATTTTTTCCGCTTGCTTCGTTTGTATTAACTTTGTAACCAAAAAGTTAATAATGTTGGTAATTAACTTGAGTAAGAGTAAAATGTGGTATAAAATAACTTTATCTACACTCATTTCGTAATATTCTTTTTACAGAACCGAAATCGGTACGTGATGAACTACATTAAGAAATATGCAGCCTTAAAAAATGATTTCCATACTAAAGTTTGAATCGTAATGGAACGTAATGTCTCATATTTAAAAAAAACGAAACGAATATGCCAGTGAATTTGCCGCTTTTTTATTTCGTGAGTCAACAATAAGTGAAAAAAAAAAATGTCACTTGAAATTATGAGGACTTATTTTATTATTAAATCTTTGCTTCAAATCATTTTTCAAATTAAAATTTACCGATAAATGCTTTTTAATTTTAAAAGTTGTTCAGTTTTTATGAGCCTTCATTTTAAAGTTTAATTAAAAGTTACTTTATGTACAAACGTCGTTCAGTTGGTGGTTCAGTAGATGGCTTGCAATCGCCATAGTGCAGTGCGGAGGTTTGAATTATTTTTCGTAGTTTTTCTTGTAGAGTGTAGATAAAATAGTGTATGCAACTGCATATAATTAGACTTTAGAATGCGAACAGACACTCACATCCTAAAGCCTCTCATTATAAGGCAGTTGCATAAACTACTATTATTGAGTCAGGAAAAAGTTTTGTTACCGTGGATTTTTTAGTTTTTGGTAGTTAGGTATATTTTATTAGACAAAATACAGTGATGCAATTACATTTGGTATTTTATTGTGGATTGGCTCATTGTAATTGATATCTAGTAGGTAGCAAAGATTTTTTTATTTGTAACATGCTGTATAAAGCGTGGCTTATTAACAAATTGCACAAACGTTACAATTGCAAAAACGTGTTTGTAAGGTTCCGATTATTTTCAGACTGTAATATTTTACAAGAATAATTGTTATTTTTCTAGATGCTGCAAAATATTTATTGAATCGTACAACATATTTTTTGTAAGGCCTGTCGGTACGGTAGCAATCATAAGAACATCAAAACCTTAAAAATGGACTTGTTCATGACTACTACGATTTTGTGCAAATTAATTATGTTGTTCAAACTCTCCCACTATATTTACGGATTCTCATGCTAGGTCTTCTACTGTTTTCGCTCTGTCTTCTGCTACTGGCTCTGACCATCGCAATACTCTGTTTCCTACTATGCGGAGGATGTAAACTATGACCAGATCTATGAGACTTCGGTGTAGGAGGAGCATCGTCAACCTCTGGTTCTTCCACGTGAGACTCCACGTCTTCGTTCTTCAGCTCTTCTTCTTTGGATTTTTTGGACTTCTTGGATCCCCCAGATCCACTTCCAGTTGACTCTCGATGGCGAACAGGTTTTACGTCCCCGCTGAAGCTGAACACAAACTTGAGTTCGGCTATCAACTCCTCTTTGAATGGTACCTGAAATACAATAAAGTGGTATTTAGTATTTATACCTATAACATGTAAATTGAAATGAATATGCGGGCTAGCCTTAAATGGAGGTAAATCAAATGCATTAGATAATAAAAAAACAGAAACGAAACTTATTTCTTGCTTAACTATTTTCAACTCATTTTTACCATAAACGCAAGTAAAACGCGACAACTACCCAATCTGTGTATATGTCAAGTCAAAGATTTGTTGCAGGTTGCAGGTAAATTATGAGAAGCAAGTTTGAAATGAATATTGGTTTCAATTCGGAGCAAATTAGTTTTGGGTCACTTACCTCTGCCAGGGGATGACTATGATAAAATCTGCGTATTTATTTAGGTAGGGGTAGGAGGCAATCTGGGCCATGCAAATCTGCTAAAATGAAACATTTTTTTATAAATGGGTTTGTTAATGGCAATATAATACGTGTCGCAATCGCAAAGTTTGAAGCAGATTCTTTGGAAATACGGGGTGTTAGGGACGGTGTAACGAAAACTTTGCAGGCGTGCTCAGACCATGAAACTGAACAACTTTTACTATGGAGCCAATGGTGGGAAACGAAAAAAAAAATCCGACCTCCCATACAAAATTCACGATCAGCTGACTGACTTTGTATGGGAGGTCGGAAAATTTTTTTCGTTTCCCACCATTGGCTCCATAGTAAAAGTTGTTCAGTTTGATGGTCTGATCATGCCTGCAAAGTTTTCGGTACACCGTCCCTAACACCCTGTATATAAAGTGATATGGGGCTAAGCTTTTGCTAATATTTATTTTCTTAACTATACAAAAAAGATCAGTACGTCACCTTTTCCTTTCTGGAGATCATCCATACGTCAACCATCATCTCCAGGAATGCACTAACGACAGCCATGGCGGAACCAGCAACTAGCACGATAAAAACACCACCGACGTTGGCCAACACTAAGGGCTGGGCGTCACCTCCACCTTCGTCATCATCCTGAAGATAGTTATTGAAGAAGAAGAAGAAGATTTGAACCAGTCGACACGAAAGAAGAAGATAGTTAAAGATTTAAAACCGGCATAGATTTTGTTATGTTGCTAGCTGCGTCAGTTGCCATCATTACTGAAAGCCATAATCATAACTTTTAATCCTTGACCTAAATAAATATTGTTGAGGAACTTTTACCCGACTGCCTCAGGAGGGTTATGTTTTTCGAGAGTATGTAGGTATGGACGTACATAGGTAATTGACTTGGGAAGTGTCATTAGATTTGTCTCAGCAGCGTGAGTGATACTGGCTATATTAAAATTCATAAATTAAAGATGGCGGATTTTTATCGCAAAATACAATTTTGTAATTATTTACCACAGTTGGGTGTTCGTTTTTTTGTACTTCTTCTTGTAGACAGATATATGCATCAATGTGAAGTAATTAGATAGTTCTTGGAATTTTACGCTAATATATTACCAACACGAGTGCCTGACTATTCCCCATTTGTGCCGATTGTGCTGATTACTTATGAAATTAGCATTAGTACACAAAAATCTTACAGCGCATGCACCACCACCACGTTTTTCTTTCCACCATTTATCTTTCATCCTTGTAAGCTTGCCCTCCTCTTGCAGCTGCAGAATGGATTCGCTCATGGGTTGACGATATGGTGAATCTGTACCATTAGAAGGCAAATATAGTTTCATACTTACATAATGCATTATTGCAAGTCATCATGTCTATCTCAAACGGCGCGATGAATTTTGGTTACTTACCTTGCTTCATAGCTATTCCGTAACCTTTACTATCCAGCAGTCCCCCTACTTGAGCCACGTCACAGTTTCTTTCAACCATGTACTCGATTGAAGTTGACTCCATTAGAAACGCGTAGTTCTCCTCAGTGGATTTAACTCTTTAATCAAAAAACCATTTATTATCAGGACTATTTTCTGGGACTCAGGTTTTCTTCATATAAATAATTAAAAAAACAGATCAAGTTACCTCGCCAGTCCTTCGTCATTGGAGCTTGTCTGATATTCAGGATGTGAGACCATATACTCATACATTTTTTGGTAAAGAAGATTGTCTGATTCCTAATAATGCAAACAAAAATAATATTAGGTCATGATTTTGAATCACGTAAGCCATGAAAAGGTGGGGAAATATTTTACACATACCTTGAAGAAACCAAGGGTAGCACCGCCCTTCTTTGCTCCGTAAGTAATACCGAAAGGATTCTGAGCTAGGTCCTGGACACTTTTAATAGCATAGAATTTTGACTCGACAGTCAAGAAAGCAGCTAGATTGGCAGTGTAAGACGATACCATGATCAAAGTGAAGAACCACCACATACTTCCTGCCATTCGAGTGGACACAGCTCTAAGGAAGAAAATGTAGATAGAAAAGTAGATGATAGATTAGTTCGAGTAAGGATTTAAAGTAAAATTTAATACAATTTTACACGTCATATGGATCATAATATTGAAAACTTATTAGTTGATTTGATTCACAGTTTTTATGTGATTGGGGAGAGAAGTCTTTGTGTCAACTTTACTTACATTGGTGCAATTTCCGAACCTTGAGTTAGTAAACTTCCTAAAGTGAACCAGAAGGAGTTGGCTAAAGTGAATTGGTTGTCCAAGGTCTCAGGGTCTTCAATACATGGGTAGGGATTCTGCCACTCCTCAGAAGCCATTCTACCAAGAAGGAACATCAGAACAGAAACACCAACATACGCTCCTGCTACCCATCCCCATACCTATAAAATGGGTTCAATATGTGTTACCATATAAAATAACTACAAAACTTACATTGGTGCTTCTGTCAAACTTACTTCGTATGAAAATGGAGAGATGAACGAGAAAAGATTTGGTGGTTCCTTGGTTGGCTTTTTGTAAAGTATCGTTATACCCAAATTCATGAAAGGGCTGGTAAAATCCACTGCTTTCTGTCGAGCTGCAGTTATGGTCAAATCTGTGATCGCAAAATCTACTCTCTGAAAGAAAATATTAAACTTTAAAATAATTTGAAAATTCTAATTAATCTTGTTATGAGGATTACAGTATACCTATTATGGTTGTAAGAATAGGTCTAAAGCCAAAGGTTAAAGTGTGAGGGTAAATGGTTCAAGTCAAAGTAAATGATAGTTACTCCGTCCATAACTTTCTCCATCATTCCGTTCCATTTTCCAGTAGCTTTGTCAAGAGAGCCGTAGACACCATCTTCTTGTATTTCGAATGTATAGTTGAATTCATTCATTTTAGCTAGCTCGTCAATCAATTCTATGCCAAATCCTTCATATCTATCATTACCTTCCAGTTCTTTTGCAGATTCTTTCAACATTCCATACGGTGCACTCTGCAAAAGAGAAGAAAATATGGAATTTAAGCATGTCATACCAAGGATATGATGCAAGAATAATATGACCCTCAAATCAATCGTCGTATTTATCGTATAATATTTAGTTGCAAATTACTTTTACTATAATCAATCAAACTTACCAAAGCAGTTAAAACAATAAAATGTTTCCCTTTCATGGAGTCTGATCCTTCTAATTCTTGAACGGGCTTAACGGGTCTTTGTAGTGTATAACCATCTTCTTGATTCCACGTTCCTACCTTGAAATTAAGCGAATAAATGTTCATTTCAGCGGTGGAATGGCAATCCACAGTCCCGGGTTCAAGTCCCAGCAGTCGCTAATGAATTTTTCAACTTTTTCATTATCAATTCAATTCAGTTCATTTCATTTGATATAATTATGCAAAATTGTAATTTGAATTGGCATAGTAAGGTTTAATGTAAAAAAAGGATGTACCATTTCCAAACCCTGATCCCCTAGTTCGATAACATCTACTTCAAAATCAGAACGGAATCCGCTCTCGTCAAATGAAACTGGTCCTGTGATGCCATCTATCTCCATCTAAAATAAAAACTATATCAATACCCCAAACTTTAGCATAAATTGTAGGTAGGTATACAATTTCAAGTTCAATACTTACGTTCCTCAAACAATTTAAGACAGTAGATCCCATATCCCAAAAATTGTTTTCTGTACATTTTACTTCCGGAGCAGCTTCTAATTCCGTCGCATTTATTGCTAACGCTTTTAGAATAACAGCATCATGTATCATTGCTAAATTGAAAGTAAGAGCATTTTCTGCAAGATCTAATGGTTCACCATCTTTAGTTAGTTCTAATACAGTGTCATTGACAGAACTCCTGAAGTTTTGGACATGTTCTTCTTTCAAATCGAAGAATCGAATTCCTGCAACGGATTGAAAATGTTCTATTCGATGATGCAAAATAAATAAGCCTCGATGTATGTGATTTGTTGTTAATACCTGTAATATTCGCTCCACCATGCATATAGGGCTCTATGTCGATGGTATGTAAATCAGGATTCATAATGATGTAGCTATGTGGATCAGCCATGAGACCAACTTGTTGTGCTTGGGTCAAAAATATTTGTAACTTGTCCAAATTGCATTGCACTAAGTAATTTACCGATTCAGATGCCTTTATTGTCTTCAGTTGGATCCTAAAATGTTATTAGGAAATGGCGCACATAATAAACTAATTAAATGAATAATGTTAAAGAATTTAGTAGTGAATTTAAAACCTTTCCCTGCGGATGATGAAACATGTAATATTTTTGGAACTATGTATTTCGTAAGCAAAATTTTTCTTAAATAATTCCTTCTGTAGAAGATAGCTTAGTGTAGCATTATCCTACCAAACTTTGAGATTGTACGAGCGAACTTTACGCACGTGTAATCGTAATACCAACCTATAATCATCATCACCACTTGGTGCAGTTTCTGGTAATTGTACTACGGTGATTTTTATCCTGTCTCCAGAAACGATATCTTGCATATTGAGAATATTATCTAGAAATGGCAAAGTTTCTGCACCTTCATAGATTATTGTGAACTCTTCCCAACCTTTTGCTTGAATTATGTCAACGAAAATCTGCGGAAAATCACATAAATACAAAATAAGCTTTGAGTGAAATTGTAGCGATCCAACATCACATCACATACGAAGTAAGTTTGTGTTTCATACCTGCGAAAAAACTATGTGGCTTGGGTACAAATTCACTGCAAACCAGTCTGAACTATGGGTCTCATCAGGATGTAACAATATATGTGGGATTTCATAATAGTCTGCAATTGATTGGACATGTTGCAAAGTATCTTTGTTTTGCGGTCCGATGATTCCAAACACTCTTTTCTGCAAAAACATCGTGACAGAAGTATTTATAACAAAATCTAGGTATACATACATTCCACACGGAAAACAAATAGATATAGCAAACAAATTAGTGCTAGTATTTTGAAAACGCTAAAACATGACATCCAATACCTCTAAAAGTTCGCATGCCGCACTCTCTGCACTTGCCAAATCTCCTAGGGCAACCTCTGCTTCCTGTATTTCAAAGGGTGTTTCCTCAAAATCCTTATTGACTTCTGTGAATGCAGCTATGAAAGCGGCTTTTAATAAAACTTCTTCCTCAGTGAATATGGCTCCTGTAAGAGTTGCTTGTATTATTTACTTAAATTTGCATCGTTTAGCGAAAAATTTTATTTAAAATTGTAATAATTTCGCTTATATTTTTTTTATTGCACTCACCCTGATTCTTTACACATGCTCTAGGGTAAACCAATAATAAGTCTGCCATTGTACAGTTGTGCATTGTTGTGCATACAGACTTCGGTAATGTTACGCGAAACAAAAAGGAACACTCAAACAGAAAATCCAAAAACACATACCTAATCTAATGGCTTAGAATGGCATCATCGCATATCTTTCCCGTGCGTGTCGTAAGAAGCGATTAAGGGATGTGAGAGTTGATTTGTATTGCAAATTTAGACGACTGTGTTTGTATCACCATAGTGATAGATTTTCAGCCGTAGCCTTTCAAGTCCCTTGGTCGCTTTTTACGACACCCACTATTCTAAGCCGGCACCACTAAGAACATTATGAAGTATAAAATTGAATAATCCTCCCTCTGAGGCAGTCGGGTAAATACAGCTAAAAACATCACCTACACTTTAGAGTTGCATAGAACTTCATCTAAAGTTTGCAGTAAACTTACCAATCGATCTCTGTCCACAAGTGTGAGAGCAAAAATACATCAAGATAACGCATTGCAGCAGTAAATTCAAATTCCATGACATTGCTAGCGTCCATTAAATTCACATTTTACTACTTTACACTCAAGACGTTCAGACGTTTATACAAACTATTTTATCGTTTGAGCACATTTTCGCAACAATATTTTTGAATCACGTTTGCAGCTTTACGGTCACTTTCATTCTTTTTTGTCTGTTTTTTATTGTTAAGTGCAATTCAGTGTGAAATCTGGTTCAGTAGGTATAACCGTGTCACCCATCTGTGCCCGCGTTGCTCTACAAATAGCGTGGCACCGCTTTCATTAGCTGCATCCGAGATATTATGCACGTCAATGCGACCTGGATTTGGGGCGAGCACGCTTTTGAATGCTCTCGCACCGTATGGATACTAGCGTAGGAATAAATTACACATACATACCAACGAGGTCTATTACTATAGAGCGGACACCAATCTCTACCACGGAGTTTCAATCCACTGGATCCAAGTAGGCCCAGCACACTCAGTTTGTTGCTAGCCTTGAAGCTTGTTGGTCTCGTTTGTTTTGAGCTGATTTTTATACAAAATCTCACGAAATCTTTCTGAAAATGCCGTCGTGCGTATTACGATATTGCAATAATAATGCAAAGAACACTTCTAAGTGCAGAGGAATAAGTTTTTATCGATGAGTAGCTAGAAAATCATTTGAAAACTTTATTCGAAAATAATATTTAGCGTAGACGCCATGTTGCGTCATTTGTCATAGATGAAATATTCAGAAGTTTCATTGTGTACGCAACAAAATGTACCTACGTAGGTAGTGTAAGTTGATATTTCCTTTCATAGCGAAATGTAATATTAATATACACTATTTAGATTAGAAAATTATTGTCTTCTGTAACAAAGAAAATCTTCAGTAAAGATGACGAAAACTGCGATTTTTGTTGGGAATGCTTATTTTGTTTTAAGGTATGATGGGACGTAAGAGACAGTGTACTAAAATTCTGCTATAAAACAACTACTTTTTATATGTAAGCGGTATTACTAGGTAAATGAAAAAGATCTACTGTAGGTAAAATATATATTCCCATTCAGTTGAATGAAACTCGAAAGAATAAATCCCGAATAAAGGTCCTAAAGTTTTTGGTGCACCATCTCTTACATCCGGTATAAGAATTATTAGGTATCGATGAATAACAAGCATAATTTAATTTATTTTACAACGTCACCGTAGGTATTAAACTTGTACTAAACCTACATAAGGAAAAATATAAACGAAGTGTCGCGTCTATGACGGTGACATCGAATCTTTGTTTCATAACTTCCCCCCGTGGACCCCCCAACCGCCCGCTTGCTGCTCCGGCTTTTGTTAGTACCAGCGCTTCTAGGACGTAAGTTCATATTAGTTCGATGATACATACATATTATTTCACGGCTGTATCCCATGCGGGGCAGGCAGAGCGTACACGGTTGTAAAAACAGCTATTAACAACACGTCTGACAAAAGTTTCAGAGTCATTAAGAATACTGTGTATCACCATAGTGACAGGTTGTCAGCCTGTTGCCTGAAATTGCAATGCACATCAATTCTCAAATCCCTTCGTCACAAGGATATGGGGTGGTGCTATTCTAAGCCGGTACCACACGGCAAACTACTTACCGTATTACTTTTGGATACTAGCGTGGTGGTGGTATTAGTAGTACACATAAGAAGGTAGATATATGTATTATGATGAAGGGCCTGGCATATACTTATTAATTTAAATTACTTAAAGCGAAACATAGCGCCATACAAACAAAAATTTAAATTTCAATCGACTTGAACATGATCTGCAGAGCAACTTTTTCGATAAAACTTTTGTAAAGAAGAGAGAAAGAAAGTGATTCTAAAGCACACGTAAATTAGTCGTTTAAAAGATAATGTATTACTCAAAACTTATTATATTTTCTCCACAGTAAAATCAAACGTGTTTATTGCAGTAGTAGCTACATCTATTTTCCGTTCAGTTTTAACAAGGACATCTGAAATATTTATATTATTTTGCTTTTTTTTATTAACTTTAAAGCATCAAAGGATTTTACTGAATTCAAGTGAAATAAATAAATATTGTAAAGCTTAATTTTGAAGTCTTATATTTTATGCCAATAAAAAAAATTACTGACTTATTCATTCATTATTTAGTCATTGTTATGTAAGGTGTTATTCTTGTAATTTCACAGAATTTGTAATTTTGGGTATCCTCATGCCCTCTTTTGAAACTCTCGTCAACTACTGTAAGGCTTTGGCCTTACAGACCAAACTGTTCTTACAGCAGCTGCTTTTTACCAAGAACCCTTACCAAAAATACAAACCCCTCTTCCGATCCGCTGCTTTACTTGTATTGCGTTAGATGGCGCTACGAGTTACTGAAATATATTGTGCAAAGATGCTCACGAAAGCGGTGAAATTAATGAAAAAGTTGATGCGTAAGTAATCGTTTCGTGTTTTAATTAGTGGTTACGAGCTGTGAGGTATTTATAGGTATTTTTTACAATGACTTTTTTAATGAACAACAGCTGCTGCAAATTGTGAATCTGGGTACAGTTTTCTAGGTTAGTTACCGGGAACAAAGGGCGATTCATCGGGAAGAGTGACACGGGGGAACGTTGGAAAAACATTGATTAATGGCCACTGCGGCTTGCGTAAACACAAAACACGTTTGACTCTAGCACACGGTCCCATTTGGCCACAGTCCCGGTTCAACGTCAAATATTTTAAACTTATGATTGATTTTAAACAATGAGTCCTGATTGCCATGTGGTGTGTTGCCGGCAGAGTAGAACAGCACCACCCCTTCTCTTCCAGTGGGGGTCGCAAGGGGTGACCGAGGGATAAAACCCGACCCAAACAGCCAGGGCCAACCGTATGGTGGCGGTTAATCCATCACTAAAGCATTCTCAAGGAGAGTTGACATCTGGTAGGCGGCCGGTCGTAAAATTCAGCCAAATCCTTTTGCAACACGATTTTGTGTTGAACGAAACGTGTTGCGCCGACCCCAAGTAATTGGGCAGGAAGATAATGAATGAGTCCCGATTGGTCGCAGTCAATGATAATTTACTTACACTAATAATTTAACAAGCAGATGTATTAAAAACAAAAACTTGACTGCGGTATTTTTGTGTAGAAGTTGACGCGTACCTAAGTAATCGTTTTGTGTTTTAATTAGTGGTTTTGAGCTGTGAGCAAGAGGTAAATTTGTTTTTTTTGAAACTGGCAATGCTTCTACCAACTAGGCAACAGCGGCTCACTCCTAGCCTGCGAATAAAGCACGTACCTACATATTTTGACACTATGGTGGAGTGGTTTAAATTTTAAGCAATTACAATGACTCTTTTAATGAACAACAGCTGGTGCAAACTGTGAATCTGGGTACAGTTTTCTAGGTTAGTTACCGGGAACAAAGGGCGATTCATCGGGAAGAGTGACACGGGGGAACGTTGGAAAAACATTGATTAATGGCCACTGCGGCTTGCGTAAACACAAAACACGTTTGATTCTAGGACACGGTCCCATTTGGCCACGGTCCCGGTTTGACGTAAAAAAAGTTAAACATAGTTGAGCCCCGATTCGTCGCACTCATTAATGATAATCTGCACTTTTAATTTAAAGACGCATAATTTGATTTTTGAAACTGGCGATGCTTTTACCAAGTAGGCAACAGCGGCTCACTCCTAGCCTGCGAATTAAGCAAGTGTACCTACATATTTCGATACTATGTCGGAATAGTTTAAATTTTAAACAATATTTCGCTTTTACAAATATTAAAAAGTGTTTTATTGACAGTAAATGTGATAATCAATTTAGGCTCACCCCGTATTTGCCGAATTCCGAAAACGGTATTGTATGTAATTCCGAAAACGGTACTTATTTATAGGTATTTTTACAATGACTCTTTTAATGAACAACAGCTGCTGGGTACAGTTTTCTAGGTTAGTTACCGGGAACAAAGGGCGATTCATCGGGAAGAGTGACACGGGGGAACATTGGAAAATATTGATTAATGGCCACTGTGGCTTGCGTAAACACAAAACACGTTTGCCTCTAGAACACGGGCCCAGTTGGTCACGGTCTCTGTTCATCGTCAAAAATGGTAAACATAATAATGAGCCCCGATTCGTCGCACTTAATAATGATCATCTGCACTTTGTGATTGTTTTTTTTGTAACTGGCGATGCCTCTACCAACTAGCCAACAGCGACTCCCTCCTAGCCTGCGAATTAAGCAAGTGTACCTACATATTTCGACACTTTGTCGGAATAGTTTAAATTTTAAGCAATCTTTCGCTTTTACAAAAATTATAAAGTGTTTTATTGACAGGAAATGTGATAATCAATTTAGGCCCACCCCGTATTTGCCGAATTCTGAAAACGGTATTGTATGAAATTCCGAAAACGGTATTTATTATAGGTATTTTTACAATGACTTTTTTAATTAACAACAGCTGCTGCAAAACTGTGAATCTGGGTACAGTTTTCTAGGTTAGTTACCGGGAACAAAGGGCGATTCATCGGGAAGAGTGACACGGGGGAACGTTGGAAAAACATTGATTAATGGCCACTGCGGCTTGCGTAAACACAAAACACGTTTGACTCTAGGACACGGTCCCATTTGGCCACGGTCCCGGTTCAACGTCAAATATTTTAAACTTATACCTAATGAGTCCCGATTAGTCGCAGTCAATGATGATAATTTACACTAATAACTTAAGGCCGCTATAGAGGTTTTCACGAAGCCCATACAATTTTCCCTGCCAGACCGCTCGGAGCGTCGTTTGGCGAAAAACATGGGAATGTTTGAATATTTTTTACAGTGATATTATGAACAAAAATACATTTATTTTTCTGCAATTAGATTAAGTAAATCTTCTTAAATAACATACATTTTATTTAAATCTTTACTACTGTTATTTATTCATACAGAAGCTGTTATAATGGCGCATTATTTTGCAAAAATTCGTATATAAAAACGTGCTATTATTTTATATTTCTGAATAAAATTGTAAAATGTTCACTGTAAACTTTGTTCTCAAATAAATACTCTATTTTTTTGTATAATTGATATTTTTTTACAGTGAACCAAAACTCAAAAATCACGCTTGATTTGAGGTCTTTTCCTGAATTTTGGTTTTGTCGCTTTAGATATCGCTGTTTGTAACATGTTTAAAACCAAAATGTTAATATTTACATTGTACATTTTTTAGATGAAGATATGCTTGATTAAATGTACAAGTAACATATTAATTTTACATAACGGTTTTCGAGAAACTCGCATGTTTATAAAGCCAATATTTGCAAATTTGCTAGAAAAAATTGAATGCGCTCTTAACAAGAAGATGTATTAGAAACAAAAACTTGACTGCGGTATTTTTGTGTAAAAGTTGATGCGTAAGTAATCGTTTCGTGTTTTAATTAGTGGTTATGAGATGTAAGCTATATATACGTATTTTTTGAGAATTATAATGACTCTTATAATGAACAAAAGCTGCTGCGAATTGTAAATCTGGGTACAGTTTTCTAGGTTAGTTACCGGGAACAAAGGGCGATTCATCGGGAAGAGTGACACGGGGGAACGTTGCAAAAACATTGATTAATGGCCACTGCGGCTTGCGTAAACACAAAACACATTTGACTCTAGTACACGGGCCCAGTTGGCCACGGTCCCGGTTCTATTTTATTATTTGACCGATAGCAAAAACTCCGAACCGGCAGGTGATAAGGTACAACTTTCCCCAAGGAAAATAGGTCGAGGACCTCTCATAGTAACTTAATTCAGATCAGAAATCTATTTTCGTATTTCGACTTAATGTAATGTCCATATTGTCCCGTTATTAGGTATGGTCCAATTCTTCGCACTCAATGATGTCAATCTATACTAATATTATAACGAAACAAAATTTGTTTTTTTAACTTGTATATTGGAATCATTAAACTCGTAACTTTAAACTGTAATGAATCGGGACTAGTGTTATAAGTGTGATAAAGGGCTGTCACATACCGACAAAACTATCTTTCTAGATTATGACGAGCCGAGTGTAACATTAAAAAAACTTACTTTTTGGTCTGTGACGAAGTGGGTCTCAGTCAACACCTTTGACTCTAGCCGCTGACTGTTGATTAGCTGGCAACACTGATTCTCTGTTAGAAGCCTAAGGTAGATTGTGACAAAACGAGACTAGGAATACGAAAAAAAGGTCTGTGTGTGACGAAGTTGGACTCAGTCAACACCTTTGACTCTAACCGCTGACTGTTGACTAGCTGGCAACACTGATTCTCTGTTAGAAGCCTTAAGTAGATTGTGACAAAACGGAACTAGAATTACAAAAAAGGTCTGTCTGTGACGAAGTGGAACTCAGTCAACACCTTTGACTCTAGCCGTTGACTAGCTGGCAACACAGTCTTCCTGCTAATGTTTTGTGGCTTATTCCCGACGGTGCATTTGCTAGGGGAACCGGACGACGGAGACAAAATGCCTGAAATAAGAATGGAGCTCTTTTAATATTTTTGAAAGGTTTCTGCTCTATTTAAGAACTTACAGTTTCTGATTTGGGAACAGATTTTATTTTCTTACTAGATGTATTTCGGGAAAGTTGGTTGGTGGAATAGGATCAAAACACACGATGAGTGTGTTCCTATAAGGTACCTTTATTTTGTATCTACCTATTTTTAGGCCTTACGTGGTACGTAACTGAGGAAGTAGATGTTTCAAAGATATTTTTGTAATTTTAAGTCGTTCCGTTTTCGATACAAAAGTTCTATGGAGTTATGTCTGCAAAGGAGACACAAGTCTGATTAAAATTTTTTTATGGGTACATAACATTTTCGCAAAACACTAAAAAGAACTTTTAAACTATCAGATTTCCCCGTAAAAACGATTCGCCACTTTACGAAAATAGATGGAGCTACTGCTGCAATAAATACGTTTAATTTTATTGCGCAGAATATACGAATCATCTTTAACCATAGGTTAGGTTAGACTCAAACTGCATTATGTATATGGTTATCAAATAATTTCCAAATCATATCTCTGCCTACGTGTTCTACCCTCAGGTAGCAAGCTCTTTAGTAGACAGAGAAGATCATTTCCAAGTAGATAAGGGACACGAGCCCGCTAGGCAGCTACTTTGAAATTCTGTCTACGATTTCTATTACAAAACTAAATTATACAGGATGTCTCGTGCAAAATCTATCTATCTTAACCTCGTGAACGAAGCACAAACAACTTTAAGTTCAATGAATACCTGCTACATAAGCTGTAAAAAAATCAACTGCAATTATTTTAAAGGGTAAACCAGTCCATGAAACTGAACAACTTCCCGCAATAAATATAGGTCGAAATATGAAAAGAATATGTGTCAAAATTAGGGCGACGAGTAAAACGACGGCGACTTATTTGACTAGAAATAACGCAAAAACATATTGACACTTTTTAACATGACATGACTTAGACATCTTCTTTCTTTGTCATGGAAAGTGAAAGGACCATAGACTTATAATATAGAAACAATATAGAAAGGACTAATTTTTGTTAGGTAAGACATTTTTTCGTTTTACCGAATTGAGACCAGTATTAGTAATTAACGCTAAAACAACCACAAAAGTGCTCCGCATAACATGGGTATAATTTTTTCGTGACCAATATATCATGCAACTAGCAGCCCGCCCAGCGGTTTCACTCGCTGCTACTTACCTGTTTTCCCGTAGAAATGGGATCTTTGCCCGTAGTAAAAAGTCCATTAATCCATTCTAGCAGAAGTTACTCAGCATGACCGACCATGTGCCAGCAGAGGCGGCCTGTCATGGCGAATAACTTTAACTTTGAAGCCATTACCGTATCTCTTATAGTTTTGATGGGATGCTGGTGGTCTACATCAGGCACTCCAGACCCTCGTGACCATGTGCCAGTAGAAGCGGCCCGTCATGCTGAATAACTTTAACTTTGAAGCCATTACCGAGTCTAATAACGTTTAGATGGGGTGCTGGTGGTCTACATCAGGTACTCCAGACCCTCGTGACCATGTGCGAGCAGAAGCGGCCCGTCATGCTGAATAACTTTAACTTTGAAGCCATTACCGAATCTTTTATAGTTTAGATGAGATGCTGGTTGTCTACATCAGGTACTCCAGACCCTCGTGACCATGTGCCAGCAGAAGCAGCCTGTCGTGCTGAATAACTTTTACTTTGAAACCATTACCCTATCTCTTATAGTTTAGATGGGATGCTTGTGGTCTACATCAGGTACTCCAGATCCTCGATGACCATGTGCCAGCAGAAGCGGCCCGTCATGGTAAACAACTTTTTCTATGAAGCCATGACCGTATCTCTTATAGTTTATATGGGATGCTGGTGGTCTTCATCAGGTACTCCAGATCCTCGAGGGCTGACCATGTCCGTCTTTTTTATGATAGTAATATCAGTGCCAAAATTCGCGAGGATCGGTAAAGCGGTTTGGCTAATTTGGGTAATATCTGCTTTATTTCCCCGTTTTCCTGCTGCTAACCGTTTTCCCGTAGGAATGAGGAATTTTCCCGTGGTAAAAAGTAGCCTATGTTACTCAGGGATGTTGTAGCTTTCTAATAGTGAAAGAATTTTGGAAATCGGTCCAGTAGTTTCGGAGTTTATCGATTACATACAAACAAACAAACAAAAAAACAAAGTTTTCCTCTTTATTATATTAGTGTAGAAAACACCATTTCCAAGAAACCTTTTTATTGCTACCAGTAACTATGGAATTTAGATAAAGTGATCATTTTGTGATGACATCTTAAATACTTATTAAATATTATTCTCAATCCTACCTCTAGGTATAGATCCTCTCTGTATCTCGGTCGTCTCACGATCAAAGGACTTAATAATTGGATTTTGTGGAATCCGATCTCAGATATCGGAATAAAGAGGTACAGAAATATCTATCTAGAGGAGGATTTGTAATCAATTTGTTGCTGAGCCTAAACTAACAGAAACAAATCAGAAAAGGAAGGAAAGTTACCTACTCAGCAGTTTATTGACCGGAACAATTATTAAAACACTGAAGCAAATTATACTTACTTAGATACTGGGCATGTAATATTAGGTTGATGTTTTTTTATCACATAAAGCACATTCATACAAGTATTTAGGTAGGTACTATTTGCAACCAAGACCGATCAAGTAGAAAATAACGTAGCTAGTAGGCAAGTAGCAAATACAAAACTAAATGTACTTCTGACTAGCAATCGCAAATTGCTGGTACTTTCGCCAACAAATCAACCTACGGTGGATTCAACTTATACGGCTTTTTCTTAAAATTTGTATTTTAACCAGTGTAAGTTAATCCCTTAAAAGTGTCGGTTGATGTGCTGGCGATAGTAGGTACATAGGTTATAGTTACCTGTACAGTGTGACCTTACTTACCTACACAGTATAAGCTTAATCTATCAGCAACGAATATAAATAAATAAGTAGCTCGTCTACTTTCCTTTCGTATTTTACAAAATCATCTATTTCATGAGAGCGTTTTGCACACTTTTTCGAGTCTTTCATTGTTAGTAATTTCACTAGCTGTACCTGCTTTGGGCTACAGGTAAGTGATCAACTTCCCGTTACGAAACACAGTTTTTTGCGGTGTCAAAAAATCTATAGTTGAGGTGGCTGGACAAATTCTCAAAAGACTAGCATGCGGCCCAGGAAAGAACAAGATGGAAGGAGAAATGGGAGGCCTTTTCCAAGCAGTTGGATGACGTCGGCTAGATGACATGAGATGAGATGAGAGAGGTGGTTGAGATGGCCACTTGCTGCATTCGCCGGGCGCTCCATTACTCAAGTGGGAAAGCAGCCGTCTCAACTGCAAATATAACTAACTCCGCTGACTCAGCGACCCAAAGAGGATCTTGGCCTCCGAAACGAGCTCTCGCCACTGATCCCTGTCCTGCGCGATTAAATCCAATTGCTGGCTCGAAGATCGCGCAGGTCAGCCTCTACCATGTCTTTCCAGCGGTACCTGGGGTGCCCTAAAGAACGCCGTCCTGTGGGACAACCCACGTACGCTACATATATAAAATTACATAAAAAGCAGTGCTGCTACATTCTGTATGTATCCGAATTGCAAATAAGTTTAGTTCTTGGCATTGGAAGTTGCATACTGCGCAAATATGGCTGTCGTTGTTCCTCGTTAGTGGACAACGGGCTTTGAATCAAACATTTGCAATCAGGGTCGGCACTCACCTGCCTGCGTTTCACCAGTTTCACAAAGCAGGGAGGTCAACCTCGCGTTCAGGCGAAAAATAATCCTAGAAAAAAAACAATAAATTTAATCAATCCCTCATTAAAAACTAAATATTTTTGCATTGTTGATGTCAAAGATTTCCTAACTGAGAAAACTTAGATAGGTACGTGATATTTCTTATATGTATTTTTAATCAAAACAATTTTGGGGGCGTCTGCAAAAAAAAAAACTGCGTTATATACCTACCTACTAACTATCAGCAGCACTTTGAGTCAGCCGTTTAAAGCCCCTATGTTTATAATAGCAAACATGGGGATACATTGACGGCTCTTCTAATGTATGCGAATGTGGTGCAATTCCTCAGACCATGGAACACCTCTTGACCTGCCTCATATGTCCTGACTCCTGCACAGTGGATGATCTAATGAAAGCCACTGCAAATGCTGTCCGGGTGGCTGAATTCTGGGCTTTGCTATCGACACGAAAAGAAGAAGAAGAAGAATAGCAAACAATAATAATAACTACTAAATATAGCAAAAAGTCACTAAATTTAATAAAAATTAACACGTTTATTATCGAAAAGCGTGTTTTGCTGTTTGTATAACAAACAGAAACAGTTGCCCGTTTATGCTCTTTAGGTACTGCAACGCTGCTGTCCCAGTTACAATTTGTTATCTCTCGCTCGTTGTTGCGGTGCTAATTAAAGCAGACGAGTGAAAACTGTGTCAAAAATAAACATAAAAGTAAAATGCAGGGTCAAAATATTTATAAACATTCGCTGAACATGTTTTTACTCATGCTTTTGTAGGTAGTTTAGGTATGTATCGGTAAAACTTTAAAGTCTTTTATTTATTAAAGCTGAAAGCATGTAGTAAATAAAGTTTTAAAGCTTTTTTACATCGTTCGCTTCATTACGCGCGTCAAGAATTAGAGCTAAGGCGAACATCACACATTTTTCCTGACCGTGCGGTTATGTTAAAACGGCATGGACTTAATACAGGTAGTGTGGTTGCCATCTTGCGAAATCGTGGAAGCAATTGATGAAACGAACAGATGTAGATAAGATGATACGAATTGACATGTGAATGATTATTTCTGAACGTAAGCTTGATGTAAGATTATTTTTGAATGAAGATGCTAGAACGGAAAAGCAATTTACTTCCAAAAACGAGTTAAATAAACCTAAGAAGCTTTAAAAAGTGGTTTATCTTATGCCCGATCCTATATTTATGGGGGCTCGTCCGGGATTTGAACCCGGGACCTCTCGCAACCCAAGCGAAAATCATACCCCTAGACATATGTACAGGGTTATTTTTTAGTCAGTGCGCAAACTTTGCAGGGTGTTTCTGGGGCCGCCTTCGAAATCTAAAAAAATTTTTAGGGTGTTCCATACATTTTTGCCGAGTATGTATGAATTTTTCTATGGAACAACCAAAATTTTTTTTGCAAATTCGCAGGTGGCCCCATAGTAAAAATTGATCATAATCACGAGTAGAAACACCCTGCAAAGTTTGCGCACTGACTAAAAAATAACCCAGTATGTATCATATCATCTAGGCCATAGACGGCGCATCTATCCGTACTTTACCCTAGAATCTAGGGTAAAGTACGGATAGATGCGATAGTTGCGCAGGTTTCGAAAACACTATGTTCTAGTGAATTTCAGCACTATTGCTTATTAAAACATAGTAGTCTTCCTCCTGAAAGCCCAAGTACCATGTTAATTATTAAAGTAATTGCACAATTTACGCCAGTTTAAGCAAAAATCTTCGGTAGCGTGGTCAAACCGGGCGTCGAAATTATTTTAGCACATTTTGTTTTTCGGGTATCTTTTCTCACGATTATAGAATCGCTCACATTTTATTTCCTCATATGCACTACTTTATAAAGTATGTGCCCATTTATTAATTATTCCAAAATATCAAATCATTATTTTTTTTATCAAATGCGCAACTATCCGTACCAAAAAGGATATTTGCGCAGGTTTTTTGGACGGATAGTTGCGCTTTGGGGGATAGTTGCGCAAATTGATATTTTTGTTTATTTTAATATGTTGCAGATGGATGAAATGCTTCTTAATTACAGTCTAGATATGGACGTTGTTCAACATACATTTTTATGCTACCTACGCGATGGATCAATTTTTTTACTGAAATAATGACTTAGCAGAAATAGTAATAATATTAAGGTTCGGAGGCCTATTTGATTTTTAAAATAAGTATTTAATCAATTTAATATCAAATTGGTTTGATTTAAATAAAGTAAAAATTTCATAGTAAGTCACCTAGGTAATCTTCAAAGCGCAAGTATCCCCCCATGATTTTTTAGAGCTGCGCAACTATCCGTGCGGGTGCGCGACTATCCCTTTTTCAAGAGGTCAAATAAAACTGGATTTACAACAAAACAATAAAAATTAAATTCATGAATTAGGGCTTTAATGCAAGATTAAAGATCAATCCTAATCTGTAAAGATAATTTTGTAAATAAGTTCTTAATTATTGACTTATAGAGCATTTTCCAAAAGGTGCGCATCTATCCGTACTTTACCCTAGTTATTTTTTGCAACGAACCGTCTTTTGTGGCGTAGATTTTTGTAAAACAAGTAGCCGCAAATACACGCGCCTAATGTGCAATTTATCTCAGCTCCACGTAAACGCGTTGAAGTGCTTAAACAAACTTGAAAAGACACATTATTTTTGATCATCAAACTTTGCATCGCATAAGACGAATGGAGTAAGTAAAATTATATAATGGGCGAACGTTTCAGCAAAATTAACTCAGAATTCAAAGTTACGAGCATTCAGAAACTTAAACCTGTGAACTTTGTTCTTCTGACGTTTTGGGAGCATTTCATTTGAGAAAGGAAAGGTGAGTTGATTGGTTTATTGTGTCTGTTGTAATCTATGAAATGTATGCATCACTGAACGTTCTGAAAAGGTACTATTTTATCATATTTGTAGGGTCGGACTTAACGGATATTAGCCAGTTGCTTGTGTCAGGGGGAGGAGGAAAAGACCTTCTTTCGGGGCGTCCAAAGCAGGATGTTTGAGGGCAGCGTCAGATATTTTTAAGAAATAAGTAGTTCTGAGTTGTTCAAGTAGGAGTATGTTTAGTAAACGTTCATGGAGTGTTAATAATTGTATCTATTTCAAGTTTTATTACTAGGATATAGATTCCGTACGAATATTCCGAAGAATAAGTTCAAAATATCTACGTAAACCAATGACTATGGATACTTCAACATTAACAATCCAGGCAAACACATGATTATGAAATAGAAAAAAAAAAGGAATAAGATTTCGAATTACCCAACGTACAGGTTTTCCGCTGGAGGGCGCTCGTTTTTATTTCCACTACAATTTATGCTAAACATGTGATATATTCCGGCTCGAACGATCGGGCCCCAACATTTGTATGTAAAGAGATACAACATGTGTCGTTCCGGATATGTCCCACTTGATTTAAGTTGGAGGAATGTAATTTTACAAAAACATGAGGTAAGATTGGTAGATGTTTTTTGTAGATTGTGTCCTTTTGACTCGAGGCTAAAAATAATGTAAACGAAATGAAAAATGTAAATGAAGATGTTGGAGGAAAAAGTATTCGTGTCTTTCTTTTTTCGTTTTAGCATATTCCTAGTCTGAAAGATATAAACATCCATACCCGTTTCTGGATTATGATTATGTTATTTAATTAAACTTAGTCAAATTACGCTAGAATCGACATTTGGGTGTGCACACAGGACTACCCCTTTATTAGTTTAAATCACAGTTTTTTTAAACATTTGAATATAATTATGACATCAAGTATTTTTCTGCCATTGTGTCATACCTATATTCTTTCACGACACACACATTACTATTCTCAAATGTCTTCAATCTTTTGTGATTGTGATAAGATAATAAATTAAGTCGCACTGCACTATACAGCTTTTACGAGTATCTACGGGGAAAACGTATAAAAACAGGATAAGATTGGATTACGAGTGGCCAATAATGCTTCCAGACGTATTTACTTATTCTTAGAGTAGCTTTCTTTACTAGATTTACCCGTAACTAGTTGGTAATAACAGTTGTTTGTACGAGATTTTTATTAACGATCTTTATTACTTTTTGTTTCGTAGAAACTCTTGTAGTAAATTGGTTGTAGTTAGAGTTGTAACCAAGGAAAACTAGAGTACCTACAATTAACTCAAATGATTAAAACACGAGATTTGTAACATTTTAAATGGGTACCTTATTGAGTAATTATATTGGATCCCTGCGAAATAATGCGTAATAAAAACATAAAATGTATAGTGCATCAAAATGTGCTACGCCACTGAGATTGTAGCAAAAGCCTACGTCACCGTAGAGATTCGTGACCTAATAATTTTGTATGTATTCAAAGGCATGAATTCAACCTACACTTGTTCCAAATTAAGTGATTCTCAGAGTAGGTAATTCAATTATTAAATTAAGGACAATAATTTTAGACTTGTGCTCGGCAAGTATAAGGTAACTGGCTAACAGCTCTACATTATAATTCTATTCTGAAGATAAAACCAAAATCTAATTTAATATCGTTTTGTCCGAAATTGTAAAATTTTACTTCTAAAGTTCCAAACAATTTATGCGCATTTTCAACATGCCAGCTAATATCTGATAGTGTTACCAAAGGCAATATCCCTGTGATCTAGATATTGGCAGGGCTTTTGTAATAGAATTCCTGCTCTACGCAACCCCATTATGGTTCATTTTAGAACCCAATAACAATTATTGAGCAGCAAACCCTCTTTCTAACGGTATTGGAATATAGGTCTTTACAGATTAAAAAAATCTGGCTCCAATTTAGTTCGTAGGTCCATTTCATAGATAAATAATAATATTATTATAATATACCTATTCATTTCATAGATAAATAATAATATTCGTTTGCTTATTATATTATTGTGGGGCAGGCAGAGCGTAAATGTTTGTAAAAAAACGCCATTTACACCAAGCCTGACAAAAGTTTGAGAGTCATTCAGAAGACTGTGTATTACCAAAGTGACAGGTTGTCAGCGTGTCACCTAAAATTGCAATACACATTAACTCTCAAATCCCATAGTCGCTACTTACCTCACCCACGGGAAAGATTCGGGATGATGCTATTCTAAGCTGGCACCACACGGTTGGCACTAACTATCCGCTGCATACAAAATTACTATTATACTTATAATAATTAGAAATGTATCTCAGAATAATATTAAGTTAATAATTTAGCACATTACCTGATTTAGCACTGTACCTGCTGAAGAGCTCCCAAAAGGTCATAAACTCCCATGGTCTACCTGGAAAACGTTAAATCGGTTGCGAACACAAGTTGGCCGATGCAGGTTTAGCCTAAATAAGTGGGGATACAGCTCTAACCCTAATTGCGACTGCGGTGCCTTGCAGACGATGCCCCACTTAATGTCTTGCAGTCAGTGCCCCACTACCTGCACTTTGTCCGACTTATATGAGGCCACCGACAGTGCCGTAACTGTGGCAAATTTCTGGTCAAAATTTATTTGAGTCATCGACACGAAAGAAGAAGAAGAAGAAGCACATTACCTAAACAGGGCGCCTGAAAAACTCATCAGGTCGTTGGACGACTCGGTGACCCATGCGAAAAGTAGTTGGTAAAGTCAGTAGTTGAGTTTGTTTTTAAGCATTTTTGTTTCTCAATTTTGCCAATATCAACAACACATTCATGCACAAAGAGAAAGTAGTTATCCTGAAAATTATAGGTAATGTTGACATTTTGTTAAATATTACTTTGTTAACAGAATCAAACGAACATTCAATACTGATACAGCATTTAAACAAAGTGAATATATTTTATTCATTATGATCTTATACAAGGTGCTAATTTCATTGCGTATCATAGCTTGATGGTAGGCTAAGTCTTGATAAACGATAGGTACTGTTAAAAAGGAATGGACATTTTTAATTTTTATTTGACGAAATTTGATTTAAATGCCTATAACTCAGCCAAGATTTGTTCAAACTCAAGGCTGTTTAGACGTTTTAGCACATAAAGTTACTGTTTTTTTAAAACAAAAACCCTTTCCATAAATTCAGGAAATTAAAAGCAAGACGTAGGTAATTTTTTAATATCTCGTACAGAATCACAATCACATAGGTGATTTTTCAATATCGATACTACCCCGAAGTCATGGCACGAATTTAAACTAAAACCATGTGTTTATTTGAAATTACTATAATATCACCTAAGCTACTTGATGAGATTAGTTTAAAATACAATTATGGATATTGAACAGGATACTAATGAAGGTACCTTATGTTATTGTAGTTAGGTATTATACTTAAGCTAGTAACAAGTTTATTAAAGTTCATGAAAATTTTCCTCGAAGACTGAGAGCTAGGTACTTACACATATTTTAATGTAAAACATTGAATCGAAATGAATTGCGTAGTAAGTATTCAGTAGTCATGATTTTAAGTCACTTTTTGTCATCAGTGATTTCTAGAAGAAAAAAAAGTAAGTTTGTCCTTGCAGAAATCAGGAGATAGGTATTTTAACCAGTTGTACATCCTGATTTTCTTTAAAAATAAAATATATTTGTGATTTTGCGTGATACTATTGCCAGGAAGTCCACCTAGGACAAGACTAACTTATTCTGGTTTTTCATAAAATTACTATGAACTATCATTATAAGTTGATCCCTTGAACGGCTAGAATGGGTAGATGGATTTCCTGGCGTTAGTACCTTACCACCCCTTAGTTTCAAAATAGGTCACCTAAATGTAGGTCTTCATAAACACATCGGAGCTAGCACTACTGCAGCCATAGCTGAATCTATACGAGCTGCAAGGAAATGAGGAATTGCCTGACGGAAATTGGTCCTGCTCGTACATAAAATCTATTAGCAAATCATGGAAAACGCATATCGAGCTAAAGATTTGTTATTAGAAGGGTTTATAGATAGAAAATTAGAATTTTGATTACCAAACTGTGTGGTACCGGCTAAGAATACTGCCAACCCTAGTCCACTCAGGGTGCTTCGGAAAAGGCGACGTAGAGTTTTTGACCTCGGCTGAATATCTGTCGACTATGGTCAACCGCATGTTACCACATGGCGGTGTTACCACCTTCAATAGCATTCCCAAAGAGCGTTGATGTCAGGCAGGCGGCCGGTCATAAACAAATCCTTTTGCTACATGATTTTGTGCTCTAACAAAACATGTTGGGCCGACCCCAACAGGTTTGCCCCTTCAAATATTTCACAATTTTTTTGTTTCATATTACTACACTTGCTCAGCACTTTATGTCGAGTAGGTATGGTAATTCAATTTAGGTTTCCTTGATTACCTCGACGCCCAGTAACCGGAATTCAGCCGAATTTTCCCGCCATAATTTAACAGCTGTCGTAAGCAAAGGTTGTACAAGCTCTCCAGGATTTATGATTTCGAATTTCGAATCTAAATTCTTGACTTGATTCCATCGGTTTATTTGAATTTGAAAAGCAGTAATTTAACCAAAACGTCGACCCCTCTGGCCTCAATTGGCGTAAATGACATTTAGCACTTTTTACAGGGGAGCCAAAAAACGAAAAAATAAAAATATAAATTGAGATATCTTTTTTGTCTTTTGAGCTATAATAATGCTTCTTTTATCAAAATACTTGCCCAAAATTGCTTCAAAACCTCATTACGTTTGCACAGGAGTAGAGTGCAGATTTAAGAAGTTAGCATGCATATACGCCCCAAAAAATTGTTTTTGAATGTCATTTACTACCCAAAAAATGAGTAGAAATTTACTGTTTATAAATAATTAGGTAGTAAAAGACAAGAAAACAACTAAACCGACGATAAAATGAGTCGTAAAAGACTATGTAGTTGAACTTTAACGTCTTTATTTTTATTCTAGGTTAAGATAGCTGTGTGTTATTTATGTAGATTTTTAATAATTTGCTTGCCGATTAGCCTAAAATAATTTCACTTATAAATAGTTATAAGTTTAGGTGTTATTAAATATAAGTTTTATAATTCATTGTGTATTGTATGTCAAATAAAACTATTTTGTAATTTATGCATCATTTAAAATGTATATGTCCTTTTTTCATACCATGAGCATTAAACAGGTAGGTATATACATAGCTAATGCCTGCATGAACAAGAAAATAACCTTAATTATAAAATATATCTAAATAATTGAATTATCCAATAAATTAAACCTCAAATACTTAAACTGATCACTTTCGTCATCTTTGTCACTTTCCAATAATACATCCACACCTTGAGCTTCATTTGGGTGTTGTGAATATTCATTATAATAACATCTAGGTATAGTTTGATTACCTTATAGGCGCTTGAAGTCCTTGAAGTTTGCAATTGAAATCAGTAGGTAATCTGTTTTAGTACAGACGTGACGGTTTTGATTCCCTTATTTTCTTCCTTTTTTCCCTTTCCTTTCCCATTTTCTTTACTTTTGTAATCAATATGCATTTCCATAATTGTTTCTGAAGCATCTGGAATCATGGGGTATTTAATTGTTGCAGTATCAAATTTATTTATTTCAAAAGATGCGACTCGGATTTCCTTCGTTTTCATATTTTTAACTCAATTTCTCTCAAAAATTATATTCTCTAAATTAGAGAACTAACTGTTTGGGCTCCTTCGCAGTGGCTGACATATATTGAAACATCGCGAAAAAAACTTTGACCATACACAGTGAAGATCATAGAACATACAGAATTTTCCAATTTGAATGAAATTGCCAACAAAACATTTTCGACTGAGACTGTTAAAAATATGAAAACGAAGGAAAATCTAGTGAAATAAATTAGAGACTTCACAAATTAAATCATCCATGTGACCAGATGCTCCAAAAACAACAATGGAAATGTAATGAAAGAAAATAAGGGATGTAAATCCCCGTCATTTCAGCAGCAGTTGCAAAATTCACAGCTTGAAGTACCATTCGTGACAGTCAAGCTATACCTAGCTAGACATCATCATACTGAATATTTACAACATCCAAATGATCCAAAATCAAAAGAAGTTTCAAATGTATTATTGGAAAGTGTCGAAAATGATGATCTGTACTTGAGGCTCAATTTAATGGCAAATTCAATAACAAAAATAATTTCATTCGTGATTTTATTATTTGCTTCGATATCTTTTCTTTTTCTTTTGTTCTTTATAATTTAAGGTATAAAAGGCAGATTATGTAATTAGTCCCAAAGTTAAGTACTCACTCCTGTTATGAAAATGAGACATCCACGTACCCGTTATGTTAGATAGATAGATAGATAAAACATTTATTCATATTTCTGCATCATACATGTTACTATTAAAATAAATGATTCCAGAAAGTTTTAGCAGGTTACTTTTTTTGTTGTATGCCGGCATAAGCTATGTACCAACCTACTGGTTCAATGCTCATGGCATGAAAGATGGACACCTACATTTTGATTATTAGATAATTGAATCATAAATTACAAAATAGTTTCATTTCACACACAATACACAATGAATTGTTCACCTTTTACTTAATGTACACCAAACAAAAAATAATTTACTAGTACAATTATTTTAGGCAAATTGGCAAGCAAATAATTAAAAGTGCGCATAAATAAAACACAGGTATCTTAACCTAGAATAAAAAGAGACATTTCAGTTCAACTACATAGGCTATTACTACTAATTTTATCCTCTGTTTAGTTGTTTTCTTGTCTTTTACAACCTAATTATTTATAAACAGTTAATTTTCACAAAATTTTTTGGGTAGTAAATGACATTCAATTACAATTTTTTAGGGTGTATATGCATGCTAACTTCTTAAATCTGCATTCTACTCTTGTGCAATACTAATGAGGTGTTGAAGCAATTTCTGGCAAGAATTTTGATAAAAGAAGCATTATTATAGCTAAAAAGATAAAAATGATATCTCAATTAACATTTAATTTTTTTTGCTTCTTTTGTAAAAAGTGCTTTATTTCAAATACTTTTGAGATTTACGTACATCACAAAAACTTGTATTTATGAATAATAATTGTCATTTACAGCTGTCTTAATGCAATGATTATAAAAAAAAAACTTAAACATATAAAAATTGACATTTACGACTTAAAAGTCACGCAATGAATTATTTTTTCTTGATAAGACGTAGAAGTAAATGACTATTTTTTTATTAGACACATGAAATAATCTTTTACGGCCTTAGACTATGAGACATACTATGAAATCAGTGTTGCATTTTGTTACAAGCAATGAAAACCTAAAGGCGATGTATTGTGAAATGCTCACATTGAATTATAATATCACGCAGAAAAACAGTATTTGCCTTAAGAACCACATTTTTTGGGTTATGATTAAGGTTTCATTGGGTTGTAAACGACAATGTTTTGTAATCTTTAGGTTACGATGGCGTTTTACGCCCTGTCTTCTACGATGAATTCTTCAAATAATCCTATATTCGGCATTTACGACTAATATTTTTGAATTTTTATTTTATTTTTTTGGGTCGTAAATGACATATTTTATAATTGATGGGCGCCAATGTATTTTACGCCATTTCATTAACAAGCAATTTGTTTTTTACGACACATGATCAAAATTTATGTAAATGAAATGTCTTTTACGGTAAAATTTTAAAATATTTTTAAAATTGGGTCAAAAAAACCGTGGTAGTAAAAGACATTTTTTTCGAGATATCGAAATTTCAAAAACACAGATCGATAGAGAAAAAAAAACTGAACAAAACTGCATTTTTAACTCATTTACGCCAATTGAGGCCAGAAGGGTCGACGTAGTCTCAAAGGAATGTAAATGAAAGTCGATATTTTATTTAGGTTTAATTTCGATACCGAGTTGCAACAAAAAAACCTTCTGTAGGATAAATATTTTGGTACTATATATTTTGGTACTATATTATTTTATATCTTATTGAAGATTTTTTGTCTGAGTAGTTTTTGTTAATAACAGCGTTTTACCTACCAATAAAACGCATATTAAGCTAATTATCTTATTCGAAGCCTACTGAAATTGAGAGAAGCATACTTGATTCTCTAGTTGCGTGTCGGATCTTACGTCACAGTGCGTCTGATTTCACTCCGGTCAGCTGTCAGTCCCCCACTCCCACTCCAGGCGAGGTGGCGGCGTGGTGGCGCACGCGGCCATCTTTGTTCGTCATTGGCTCTCAATTGCAAATGTTACAAAAGAGGGTACGCATAAAAATTTTGGTAAAAATTTGTGAAGCAAGAAAAAAGTGGAATGTGAATGTGAGTGAACATCGGATTTTTTCCAGCAACAGATGGGATTTGTTTTCGTATAAACCTGTAAGTATGACCAGTATTTAATATTTCGGTAATGTAAAACAAATATGTTGCTACTTACTTATATTGTAAGTTGGCCGTACCCGGTATTTTGTAACAGAAAAATGTGAGCCAGGCAGTGATTAAATTGTAGGCTTTGAATAAGATAATTAGCTTAATATGCGTTTTATTGGTAGGTAAAACGCTGTTATTAAGCAAATGTATCGTTATTCGAAGCCTACTGAAATTGAGACTTGTTTGTTTTCGCCTGGTGGTGGATAGATGCCAATGTGAAAAATAAGTTGGTAATTGTATATTTAAAGGACAAAGAATGAAATAAAACGTATATCTTTTAGAATTAATATTTTGTTTAATGAATAACGTTGGTAATCTTATATTTTAAATGCAAAGTATTATGTTAACGTACAAAATCACTTGTGTGGTATAATTAATAGTAGCGATGAAATGAAATAATCAAATCTATACTAATTTTCAGGTAAGAAACAAACCGATGTGGCCGATAACGACGTTGAAGGCTGTATTTCACGACAATAATACCTTTTAAAGGTATTTTCTGAACGCCAGTTGCCACGCGCTAATATGTCTTCTAACGGACAATTTTGGACCCAGTTTTTGGAAGCTACGGCAGGACGAATACTACCCGGACTAGCATGAATGCCTGCTTCAAGTAAGTATCGTTTTACCCAATTCGCAATCACAGTTCGGGACGCTGGCTTAGGGGGACCACACACAGTTAAGAACAAACTATCTAATTTACTGATTGATCTTCTAGGTTCAGATAATATAATTACTCTTTTAGTCCAAAAAACAGCATCTAATGCTTTGCATTCTCTGTTTGCTAACAAACGCCAGCCGGACTGCTGGTTATTATGGGAATCGGTTTTCGACCCAAACTTTGGCCAAAAAATTAATGACTCATCATTATCATTTAATATACATCTTGCAGGATCTACTGAAAGAAGGGTCAAGTCGTACACGACGACCTGAACAAAGTAAAAGTAGCGTAGCTGCTCTTAGAGAACACTGAAATAAACTGTTTTCATCTACAGATTTACTAATAAGCCATGACCTCAATATATCGGTATCCCAGATAGGAATTTTCTTGATTTTAGGATGTTTTAGCGATATTGCTTTTAATGCATGCTTAACTAACACATGTGAACTCAGCCTATGGTCTGAATTAGGGTCACAAAGAGTCGCAATAGCAGATTTGTAAACCAGGATTGTAGAATAAGACAGCCCATGTACTTGATGTAGATCTATAAGAAATCTTGCTAAGTCAGATCCAGTTGGATTAAAAGGACTTACAGAATTAAAGTTTGACCAGTTGAACCATCTTTGCCAGGCTGGTTTGTAGGTTTTCAAAGTAGAATCTCTCCAGCTGGAACGAAGGAATTCTCTCTGATCTTCTGACCAATGTTTGAGGCTTTCTGACCAGCCCCACATTTCCAAACTTCCAGAACCAGTTCCTGAACCTTCGGAGGAGGCTGTCCTGTGGCAGTATCGATCAGTACCTGATCCAGATTGTGGATCGTGAACGGTGCTGCCAGAGACCGGTTCTTCAGATCGGGCCGCCAAAAAACTTTCTTCCAACGGGGTGCAACTATCAGATATACGCCGGATGCTGAATTCAGGTGAGACAAAACTTTGGGTATTAGAAACGGAGGCGGAAACACCCAAGCTAGGGGAAAATGCCACGCTTGACTGAAAGCATCGTGAATGTGAGCCTGCCGGTCGGTCTGATCTAGTGTGCCGTAACTCGGAACAACATGTGCTATTGCCGAGGCAAACAGATCGATTTCTGGCACTCCCCATTTCTTGAAAATTTTGTTGGTCGCTTCCGGTAGAAGATGCCACTCGGGTGTTAGAGCAAAGCGAGACAATCGGTCTGCTTCCACATTGAAACGACCTGGTATGTAATGTATCTCTATGTGGATTCTGAACTTGTCGAGGAAATTCAATATTTCGTATGTGAGATTCATCAAAGTTACTGATTTTGTACCTCCCTCGTTCTTTAGGTATGCAACAACTGTTCGATTGTCGCTCTGAATCATAAGGGATGAACCCGCTAGGTAAGGACCTTGACCTTCTAAGGCGCGTAGTATCGCTAGCATTTCGCGCTGATTGGAATGATAATTTGATTCCACATTCGTCCACTGACCTGACATTTTCGTGTTGTTCAGTTGTGCTCCCCAGGCTAACTCCGAGGCATCGGTCACTAGATAGTGAGTGACAGGTGGATGATGAATTAAGGAGCTCTTCTTCATATTGGTTAACCACCATTCTAACTCTGTTAGTGCTACCTGAGGGATAGGATAGCGAACTTTTTAATTGCGATGTAATAGATCCTGGCAATGCATCAGCAGTGCCCGATGGAAGAGGCGGCCTCTCGGAACCGCCAAGCTGGCAAAATTTACGGAACCTACCATGCTTTGAATTTCCTTTAGATTGGCTGTTTTTCTTTTCAGCAAGATCGATATCTTTTGAGTTAATTTTTCGCACTTTTGAAGTGGTAGGGACACAGAATTTTGATGTGGGTCTCAAGTCAGTCCTAGATAGTCCAACTTTGTTTGAGGAATGGTTACGCATTTTGTGAGGTTTATTTGCCAACCGAGAAACCTCAAAAGGCTTAGAGCCTCTTGTGCCTGATGTTCTAGCACACGTGGGTTCTGATGGGCAAGAAAGAAATCGTCGAGGTATACTAAAATCCGGTAACCTCTGTCCCGTAATACTTGAGCGATCCAATTTGTCAACGAAGCAAATACTTTCGGGGCGCATGCCAGACCGAAAGGCAGACAAGTCATTTGAAAAAGTTGTTGTTGGTATATCAGACGAAGGAAACACCTGTGAGATCGAGTGATCGGGAGATGAAAGTATGCGTTTGACAAGTCTATTTTTACAAGCCAATCGAAAGGTTGAAGAAACGATGGTATTCTTTGCACATTTATCAGACTGAATTTGCTGACCTGTACATACTTGTTGAGGTTTTTCAAATTGAATATTGGTCGTAAGGAACCGTCGCTTTTTGGTGTCAGAAACATTGGTGAGACAAAACTGGGACTGATCTCTACAGGTTCTAAAACATTCATTTGAAGCATTTGTGACACTGCCATCTCCATCTCGTGTGAGGCTGGAGTTTGAAATTTTGTCAAGTCCGGTAGTATAAGAGGCGGTTTGCGGCAGAAAGGTATTCGAAAACCTTGAAGCATTTTTAACAGTGGTGGCGGTGCATGCAACATTTCCCACTGGTTCCGAAAAAATGCCAGTCTGCCTGCCACAAAAGTCTCTAAGTCAATACTTTCTTCTTTGATTAAAGTCCCTGCGCGGGGCTTTTTGAGATGAGGATTTGTTAGATCTGCCTCTGTTGTTAGTTCTGCCACTGGTTTGGTAGCCGTCTTGTGCTTGAGAGCGGCCCCCCCCCTTTGGCGTGTCGGCTGGCGACTTTGCTGTGCGCCAGGTTGACGGAATGAGCGAAAAGTATCAAAAGTCGGTAAAGGAGGCATACTATAGTTGAAAAATCTGAACGAATCTGAAGTACCTTGCGCAGGTACTATATTCACAGAGTTACTCTGGTCGGAACCTGCTTGCGCAGCAGGTTTATTTTGGGTAGGCGCACGGAGCGGCCAGAAAGTTTTGGAAACACCACCATTCTTTTCAAGAGCAGCAGAGAAGTGCTCTTTCTGAAATAAGTTGTTGCAACTGGGTGGAATCTTCCTCAAAGTCTCTTTAAAGTACTTGTCCTTGACAGAACGTAAAATGTTGTCTCGCCTTTGCTGGATAAGATCCGCGCGATGGCCACATGACAACTGAATAAGATCGTTCGAAATCTTTTGAAAACCACCCTGAATAAAAATTTCATTTATTTTATCTTGCAGACTAGTGGGTGACAAGTCGGCGGTAGAGCGCGACCAAGAAATCAGGGCTTCAAATCCGCTCTGGGCGGCTTCTCCCTGCTTTACCAAGGCTTGTGTGATTGCTGCGAAACCACGCTCAGTCAGACTAAGGTTAGTGTATTTATCGTACGCTTTTATCTCTTCATTTGTCTCAAGATCAGTGTAGCCAGGGCGTGAAACGTATTGTTTCTGGACTTCAGAGTATCGAACATTCGACCAGTCTTCAGACTCAAAGTGTTGGACAGCCTTGATTGTCTCAAGTAAGTTTTGAGATGACTTGGGTACTGAAGGTTCCTTTAAAACTGTATTGAACGAGAATTTCAAAGTGGATGGTTGGTGAAGTTTACTATCCAAGGAGCTTTGCGCAGCCTTGTCTTCTACATTTTCATCATATAACTGACGGCTAACGTCCATCTCAATTTCATCATCGCCTCGCTCGCTAGACTGATACAGAGGTTGATGCATGCTGTGAAGATAATTTTTGATCTCACTAACCTGTTCAGCCAGATACACAATAGCATCACTATACCGCCGCTTTTTTGGTTGCTCCTTTTGCTCATCACCTTCTGCTTTCCTTTTTCCAGGGCTGGCTTTATCATCGGCTGGAGGATCAGCAGGACGCCTTGGTTTCTGCGATGCCATTTCTATCGTTGCTTGGGTCACAACCGGAGATGCAGAGCCCTCTTCTGACTCTGTCGATGACGCACTCAAGGTACGAATTTTAATATTTTCCATATTAAAATTCAACTGAAAAATTAAATAAATATTAAAATAAATTCACGAACGGTAATACCGTTAAAAAATAAAATTAAATTAATAGTTTGAAGTAAGAAAAGTCTTACAATTTTATATAATCAAATATATATCTTAAATACTTATCGATTTTTATTTATGTATAAATAAAAATTGCTAAACACGTCCGAACGCAACAGGTAGACGCCAATGACGAACAAAGATGGCCGCGTGCGCCACCACGCCGCCACCTCGCCTGGAGTGGGAGTGGGGGACTGACAGCAAACTGTAAATTTTTCTTCCAATTTACGTGAATTTCAAAATCATTGTCACCCATTTTTTACTTATTTTAGGTTTACTTTTATATGTTTTTATTTTTTCAACACTTCCAACACGATGCCCTCTTGGGAAATAACAAAACCATTCCCAACAGGAGAACACGATCGACTACGGTACGGTTAGTGAAAGCTTTCAGTTACTCTCAATTATTCAAACAGGCCTGAATCACAAAATACAGACTTTACAGAAGGATCACTCGACCCTATTTAGGATATTCGCGATTGTCACATGTTACATAGCCAGGGTTACTACTGTCAAAAATTCCAAAGTATAAGATTATGAACAGCAAAATCTGATACAAGAACGTCACATTGTTCTAAACCAATTTTAATCCAAGGAATATGATGTTAGTGATAACCATCTTCTTAGTTACCTTAATAATAATTACCTCTGAGGTTCCAGTTATTTATAGTTAAAATCAGTAAGTAAACGTCAAAGTCGTCGCTAGTAAATGAGTGAGCCATCTGTAAAGGCGCCCCGCGTACCGTCTTTGCAATTTGGGCCTGAGTTCCATTAACCTACAGTCAAGTCTCCTACATGTTTTAATGCAAAGAACCGATTGGATGAGACGATTCTGGTATTTAGGCCCGTAGGTGCCGGATCAGAATAGCTTCAGCTCAATTCTTTCCGTGGATGTAGTTAAATGCGACTAATGCCAACTGATTTTCAACTCAAGTAATGTTGTTCAGATGAAGTGAGGTGTTCCACGCTTGAAAATCGCAAGACAGCGTTTGCCCTCAATCAGCTATAAGCATAACTCCAGGTAAGGGTCGCAGCCTTAGGTAGCAGCATTCCCAATGAATACAAAATAATGCACTGCATTCCGTTAACTCACCTACCAAGCATGCATAAAAGTGACAGCTCAAATGATCCTCTAGTTAATAAAGTAGCCCTGATTGTCAGCCATATCCTTTTCAATTCAATTAATTCGTACAGGTTAGCAAAGGAATTACCTACTTAAATACAATAGAAAAACTTTCGGCTTTCAAGCCGGCTTTGAAGATCAAAAAAATGTGAAAAATTCGCTGCTTCCACGTTTTCTCATTTTGTTTTCGTAGTTTTAATTGAAAATGAGGATGAAATTGGATTTGAGTGAAAGCATTTTCAGAGTGGAGTGCTTATTACTTCCGCTTCCTTTGACAGAGCTCTATTTGCACTCTCCTCGGCCATTCCGGACCATTAAACACTTCTGATATTTTTAACCAAAATAAATGTATTTTCAGCATCGCTTTGAAATTTTTCAGACTGCATCTTTGAATTGAAATCAATAATATTCTCGAGTAAGTAGGCAGGTACTCATACTAATTTTCTAAGGGAATATGGAACTAAAAAATAATAATTTAAAATGTCATTAACTGATCATGCTTGCAATGGACGAAACGCTATTTTAGTATGCAAGATAGTATGAAATGAAATAAATTTGGATTACCCGACTGCCCCAGGAGGGTTATGTTTTTCAAAAGTATACCCAAACGGCTGGGCGGATGTTGACATAATATGAGGTGTCTTTAGATTTGTCTCAGCAGCGTTAAATTAAAAATTCATAAATTCAAGATGACGGATTTTTATCGCAAAATACAACTTTGAAATTACCGCGCAGTCGGATTTTTGTTTTTTAATATACCTATCTGCTTGTTAAGGTATTTTATAAGATGATTGTTTACAAAGATTTGGTGCAATTACTGTTATATGTTGTAAACTTAAATGATTAAGAAATTGAAAAAAAGCTTGGTCAGATTATTATAATATACATCATTATTGTGGACGACCCCATATTTAAAGAAATGTCAACGTTAGATATACGTATACGATATATGACCCTTTTTAATAGAAAAAGCTAAAAAACGTTATTCGATTCATAAAGGAAATAAACAGACGCAGTCGTCTACATACGATAAGCACCCACACACCGTTACATTTTTACTTAGATTAGGGGGGGGAAAGGAGTCCTAACTGTACGTCAGAGTGTAATTCAGATGCTTGCATCCGTGTTACAGACTGAAATATAGTTGGTACTCCAATTCCGAGTCCACACCTCCTAGCGGTCCCCCCCGGTAACTGCGGGGCGTTGAGATAGATCTTTATGGTCAATATCAACGCTCTGCAGGCTAACGTGGCAGGGAGAAGTCGTCCCCGAAACGGTTGCTCGCGCGACGACTAGGCTATACGCCTTCTTTCAAAACCAACAAACATGAATAACGCCCAAACAACACGGCCCTCAGTCCCCGGCAGCCCCACTATTCCTGGCTCCGGCAGCGGTCATGGTTACGGTGGGGCAGAGGGTGCTAGGAATCTCCGGCAGAGATCCGGCTGTCACACAATGACCTTGGCTACCTTTAATGCACGGACTTTGAAAGACGATGATCGGCTTCTAGAGTTGACAGAAGAAACAAATAAAATCAAATTTGATATCTTAGGGCTATCAGAAGTTCGACGGAAGGGAGAAGACCTAACTAAACTACCATCTGGGGATCTTTTCTACCATAGAGGAAGCGACGACACATCTTACGGAGGAGTGGGATTCTTAATTAAAAGTAAACTGGCTTCAAATGTCCAAAATGTAGCTAGTGTCTCAACACGAGTCTGCTACGCAATAATTAGGATAAATAAAAGATACCAGTTGAAAATAATCCAAGTGTATGCTCCTACCGGTGATCACCCGGATGATGAAGTGGAAGCCTTTTATGAAGACATCGATAAGGCTCGGCAAGAAAACCCATGTCATTACACTATCCTGATGGGTGACTTTAACGCAAAAATAGGCCTTCCGTTACAGAACGAAATTTCAATAGGAAAATTCGGGCTAGGTCAAAGAAATGCTCGCGGCCAAACTCTAGTAAATTTCCTGGAACAGCATAAACTGTTTGCCATGAACACATTCTTTAAAAAGAGACCAGCCAGAAAGCGGACCTGGATAAGCCCTGATGGACGAATAAAGAATGAGATAGACTACATCATAAGCAGCGACAAACGAATAACAACTGATGTCTCTGTCTTAAGCCGTTTTAAGACCGGCAGCGACCACCGTTTGGTGAGAGCCACACTTAAGTTTGATGTGAAAGCTGAAAGAAAAACCTTGATAACATCTCAAAGTAATAAACATGAAAGTGCTGACTACAATTACTTAGGATCGAACTTTCAGCTGGAGCTTAAAAACCAGTTCAATAAACTCCAGGAACAAAACCTAGATGTGGACGCACTAAACGATGGAATCTGCCAAATAATATCACAAACTACAAAGAAGCATATTGGAGGTTTAAGACAGAAAGAACACAAACTCTCACTGGATACTCTGGATCTGCTGGAAAAAAGGAGAGAGATGAAGTTACAAACTCAAGCTGATCATCAAGAATTGCGAAATTTAAACAAAATTATAAATAAGGCTCTTAAAGCCGACCTCAGGCGCTATAATACAAAAATAATCACAGAAGTCATAAAACAAAATAGAGGACCTAAAGTATTTAGAAAGAAACTTGGACGCAATAAACAGCAAATCTTTAAATTAAAAACCAACAATGGTATTCTCGTCACTGATCGCAGTCGTATTCTTAATGTTGTTGAGGAGTTCTATCAGGATCTATACACATCTAAAGCCTCTGAACCTGAATATCCAGACCCTTCAGACCCTAGGGCATACCCTACAGAGCATAACTCAGAGGAAGACTTGCCTCCAATAATTAAAAGCGAGTTTAGGGTGGCATTGAGGCAAATGAAAAGGGAAAAGGCGTCTGGTGAAGATGGTATTAGTGTAGAGATGCTACAAGCAGGAGGAGACCCGGTTGCTGAAATTCTGGTAGAGCTCTTCAACAATATATTGAGGAACAGCACTAGCCCAAAAGCATGGAAAAATGCTATTGTAACGATTCTGCATAAAAAGGGTGATCAAAGTAAATTACAGAACTATCGCCCCATAAGCCTTCTCTCCCAGGTTTACAAGCTTTTTGCCAAGATCATCTGCAATAGATTAACCCGAGTAATGGACGAATACCAACCAGTTGAGCAGGCCGGCTTCAGAAGTGGATTTTCGACCATTGACCACATCCATACAGTCAAGCAGCTTATGGAGAAGTGCAGAGAGTATAACCAGCCCCTGTGTTTCGCCTTTGTAGACTACGAAAAGGCTTTCGACAGTGTCGAACACTGGGCTGTGTTTAACTCTCTACACCGCTGCGGAATTGACAAAAGGTATGTGCACACACTTCGGGAGCTATATAGCGCTGCCACAATGCAGGTACGACTGCACGATCTAACCAACCCCATCCCTATAAAACGGGGTGTACGCCAAGGTGACACTCTTTCGCCCAAGCTGTTCACTAATGTTCTAGAAGACGCCATGAAGACCTTGAACTGGGACGAAAGAGGAGTCAAAATAGACGGCAAATATTTATCGCATCTAAGGTTCGCGGATGACCTAATACTCGTCGCTGAGAACGTCGCAGATCTCCAAAACATGCTGGAAGAACTTGACTTTGCTTCTAAAAACATTGGCCTCAAGATGAACATGTCCAAGACAAAGATAATGACGAGTCACGTATCTGTACCAAACATCATTGTTGGTAACAGCATTGTAGAGTGCGTAAGTGACTACATATACCTTGGACATCGTTTATCCTTTGGCAAAGAGGCTCAGTCAAAGGAGATCGCTAGACGGGTACAGCTCGGGTGGGCTGCTTTTGGAAAATTGGAGGACGTCTTCAAGTCACGGAAGATTCCTCAATGCCTGAAGACCAAGGTGTTCAACCAGTGTGTTCTGCCCACGCTTACTTACGGTGCCGAAACATGGACGCTTACAAAGGAGACTATGCAGAAAATTAAAGTCGCACAGAGAGCCATGGAACGTTCCATGCTAGGCATCAAACTACTCGATCGCATTCGCAATACCGAAATCAGACGCCGGACTAAGGTGGAAGACGTTGGTAAGCGAATAAGTAAGTTAAAGTGGGGGTGGGCAGGACACTTGGCTAGACGAGATGACTCTCGCTGGACAAAAGCGGTGACGGAATGGCGGCCTAGGTGCGTAAAACGTTCAGCCGGCAGACCACCTGCCAGATGGTCAAACGACATCGTGGCCGTTGGAGGACATTACTGGATGAGGGAGGCACAAGACCGTAAAAACTGGCGTGAGAAAGAAGAGGCCTATGCCCAGCAGTGGGCTGTTGTAGGCTGTTGATGATGATGATGATGATACACTTTCCAGGGGAAATGTCATAGTTCCTTGCTAGGAAAGCTCCTTTTCGAAGTTCCTTTCTAGAAAAGCACCTAGCACCTTTTCATACATTTGTTTTCTCTTATCACAATAATAAAAATAAACAAATATTGAAAATTTCTGCTTTATTTGGGGGAAAATAATTTGACAGCATTGGGTACAAAAGAACATACAGGTAATTTCCAAACATATTTTGCCTTACAATTATTGGTCGGAAGACTTAAAAATATGAGGTAATTTCATTTAAAATGTTGTTTACATTACCTACATTTAAAATAAATATTCAGATAATAAAATAACTTATCATTAAATACACGTACTTCATTTGAAATGAAACTGTTTAATTTCTGAAATAAGTAAGTGATTTTGGTGAATTTAAAAACATACCGCAATGCGAATTAATTGCAGTTGACTTTTAAATATACAGTGCAATTTTACGTCAAAGAGATATTATAGCAACATAAAAGCGGGTTTGGCCAGCTTTACTATATATAATACCTATGCCCATAGGTAATACCTAAATGTTTTATGAAACTTGGGTTTGCGTGTTAGTCCGAGCGACGACTGGTCTCATCCATATCTCACAAAAGAATAGAATAATTTAGCTATGTACGGGTAGAGGTGCTCGAGTACTTCGGATTGGTCGTGGTCTGCACGTTTGGCGGAGTAGCTAAAGTTTTCCCTCTGAAAAAGTTAAAAATATCTCATCGAAGAATAGAATGAGACATGGCTGTAGCGATAGGAGCAGTTTAGTGAAGCTTATAAATCTTGGTCTGCCGGCTGCTATCTTGGCACGTTTGGCGGAGTAGCTAAAAGTATGCCCTCTAAAAAAAGTTAAAAATATCTCATCGAAGAATAGAATGAAAATATATCGTACCGATAGCTTGCTTGAGTCTGCCTACATATATATACTGGTCTGCCTAGCCACAGCCTGGCAGTTTTCCCGGTCCGACCACTTTTACTTTTTTTAGTAAAAATTTTATCTCTTCGAATAAAAGAATAAAAATATGTCGTACCGATAGCTTGCTTAAGTCTGCCTAGAAATACTGGTCTGCCTGACCACAGCCTGGCACAGACGACCACTTTTACTTTTTTGAGAAATTTTTATTTCTTCGAATAACAGAATGAAACTAAGTTGTAATAATAGTTTATTTAAAGCTGAACACATATCCTTGGTCTGCCTGAGCTCAGTCCGGTAGTTTCTCCGATGCGATCACTTTTCACTCTCAGTAAATTTGAATTGTAAAGGACCTGACTTTGTTTATTAGGGAGTGGGCCTCGCCAATAAAATGAAAATTTGTCAGTGTATAGAAGTGAGATTTACAGAGCTGTAATCTCTCAATGTCCAGATGAAGAAAATGCTTTCCCAAGTATTGTATTTTTAAAATAATTACTACGAATACATCTGAAGTTGTAGATTCTTGAAATTAACATACTTATTCTTCATATAGACATTGAGAGATTACAGCTCTGTAAATCTCACTTCTATACACCGACAAATTTTCATTTTATTGACGGCCCACTCCTAATAAACAAAGTCAGGTCCTAAAATGAAATTTACTGAGAGTGAAAGTGATCGCATCGAGAAACTACGGACTGAGCTCAGGCAGACCAAGGATATGTGTTCAGCTTTAAATAAACTATTATTACAACTTAGTTTCATTCTGTTATTCGAAGAAATAAAATTTCTCAAAAAAGTAAAAGTGGTCGTATCTGAAAACTGCCAGGCTGTGGTCAGGCAGACCAGTATTTTCTAGGCAGACTTAAGCAAGCTATCGGTACGACATATTTTATTCTTTTATTCGAAGAGATAAAATTTTTACTAAAAAAGTTAAAGTGGTCGGACTGAGAAAACTGCCAGGCTGTGGCCAGGCAGACCAGTATATATGTAGGCAGACTCAAGCAAGCTATCGGTACGATATATTTTCATTCTATTCTTCGATGAGATATTTTACTTTTTAAGAGGGCATACTTTAGCTACTCCGCCAAACGTGCCAAGATAGCAGCCGGCAGACCAAGATTTAAGCTTTACTAAACTGCTCCTATCGCTACAGCCATGTCTCATTCTATTCTTCGATGAGATATTTTAACTTTTTCAGAGGGCAAACTTTAGCTACTCCGCCAAACGTGCCAAGCTGCGCCGCGGCAGACCACGACCAATCCGAAGTACTCGAGCTCCTCTACCCGTACATAGCTAAATTATTCTATTCTTTTGTGAGATATGGATGAGACCAGTCGTCGCTCGGACTATGTCTGCTTACCCAGTAAACATGTGAAAAAAGGTGTTTAGAGTTAAAGATACTAAAGTTTATGAAATCTGCTTTTAACTACATACCTACAACAAACGAAGTCTATGCCTAGAATATTTGAGGAATATTTCGCTTTTTAGATAGCACGACACAGAATTAAGTTTCCACATATTTTTGTGTGAACTGTTCCAAAACATCTAAAGTACGAAAAGTTTTCTTAAGCATATTTACTGGAAGGTAAAAAAGGAATTGAAAGATATTTTGTGCAAGTTTTCATATAAACAGGAAAATATCATGACGTGACAAAGTTTTAAATAGTATACATATGACATGAAAATTTCGTTTTAATGCCATTTAAAATTAATACATAGATAATTTTTAGAAGTTGTACTCGACCTACTTAACCAAACGCTGTCCATAATTTATGACTTCATATTTTTTTTGGGATGCCCATCATGTTATATTCTGGCTTTACAATAGGCTAACCGATGTAAACCATAATCGATATTGTTATGAGAACAGGCTGTAATATCCTGTTACAACATATCCCTGCCGGATTAATACGTAAACTGAATTTCTATTGTTCACAAGCTAGTGATCTACACTGATGGAACATATGATACTAGAGGAAAGCGATCATAACAGGGATTTGATTTATCGAAATCTCGTCCAGTGTGGATCTAAAGATAAAATCAATCCGAAAGTTGACATCACGCCCGAGGTGAAGAATCATAGTCTGATTTATTCATAGGCACCAAAACAAGTAAAGGAAGTTACCGAACGACACACTTTTGCAAAAACGCTAAGTTCAACAGGTAAAACTAAACAAAACTAAAAAAAAAACAACAACTTTCAGTAGATTTTTTGTATGGGAAGTCCAATTTTTTTAAGATTTGTGTTTCAGTTTGACCTGGTGAGTTTAGAGTTTTCGGGAAAGTAGATCGTTCGGTGCCACTCTGTATCTTCCCACACTCTTGTTACTGAATACTGATAATTTTTATTTCGAATGGCGTAAATAGTAATGGTACAAAGTCGTGTATTTTATTCTCTCCCGGTTTGTGTGAGACACCGAATCGTCTGACGACCAGATGAACCTGTTATCACAGTTTTTGAAACACCAAATACATGAAGCGGGCTTCGGGCATGGTTGTTCGATTGCTGTATTTGTTTTATTTATCAATTGGTCAAAGTAGGTTACTTGAAGACCACTGTAAATAAACGTTAGGGCTCAAACATCTGACATCACATCTATGCGAATAAAATACGACAAATTGCGCAAGAAATTCTTGATTTCCAAATAAATACAAAACATTTCCCTGTAGAATTATGCGCTGGTGGAATTTGACCCTAAGGCTCATATTTCATGCTACATTGATTCCAGCCAGATACTCCATTGTGATTGGCTATCCAATGTGGTGTAATCTGCGTAGATCAGGGCCCGGCAGACAATAACTTCAGTTTACGCAGTACACCGGGATTGTTCCTGGTGCAGTGCTCATTACAATATCAATTACACTTTGTTTGGTTTACTAAGAGCTATAGATTAGTCTATTGTATTAGGTTTCATGATCTGTTTCGTGACGAGGTGATGTTTTACGGACGCCTAACAAGAATCACTGATGTCAAAAAACATATCACGACAGTGAGATGTAGGTGGGTAAAATATTTAAGCTCGTTGGGATGATGGATATCTAGTATGCCAACAGTACCAAGGTCCAAGGAGGAAGTAGAGTAGCTGCGAGAAAAATAAACCGTCCAGTTGGTACCGCCCGCTAAGTAATCGGAACTAGTCACTATTTCTGTCATAAAAAGAATACGGGAGGACAATAATCGACGCAGATGGTGGGGTAAACATGCTTAAACTGTTCATGGGTAGATTGGGCTGATACTAAGTGTTTTAAGTAATGTATTTTGACTTTTCAATACATTGATTTCGAACAGTCCAGTGTTATTGGTTATTTGACTCGTAGGATTACGCGTGTAATCTGCGTAGATTAGAAGCTACTGAACAATAACTTCAATTTACACAGAACGTCGAGATTGCACCAGTAAAGTCCTGATTAACAACATCGATTACCTACGCTTTGATAGTAAAGTTACTTTAGATTATCAAATTGAGCATAGGTAACTTTTAGCTACGTAGATTTGATTTAGATTGTTTAGATTTTAGGCTAACTTTCAATAACGCTTCTTGATACCATCCCGCTTCTACAATGACCCCAAAAGAAAATAATACATGTCCTTAAACAACGGAACCCTAAAAATAATAATCTTTGGGTGATATGATGTTTCGTGGATAAAATATGAAGAGGAATGTCGACGTTCATCTTTTGCAACGATCCTCCAGACGGTTGTTACAGTGAATCATTTGAATAGGGGCGTTGCGTGCCAGCAAGTTTTCAGCATTTGGAAACGTGTAAATTTTGTACGTACCTAATAATAAATGTAATAATGTAAGTTGAGGGGGAAAAAACTGCCATACTGCCACACAGTCCCACATAATGCCAATAGAGTTTTTTTGTGATTTATGATCATGAATCCATATCGACGGTGGAAAGGTAAAAGGGGCCAAGCGACATTAATGAAATTTTACAGGAGAGCGTTTTAAAGTTTTAAAAATCGGAAAAAAAATCATAACTCGGTAAAAAGATGTTATATAAAAAAAATGGAAAATTACTTTTTTACAATTAACAAAACGCATATTTTAAGGGTTATTCGAATGTTCTATCGTTCATATTAATTGAAATAAATGTCGCTTGAGACAAATTGACTCCAAATCTGGGCGAAGTAAAAGGGTCTAATGGCCATAGTAAATTTTAACGAAACAGGGAAAAAAGGTTCAAATTTCTTCATTTCTGATATGAGAATGTGTAAAAACGCATTACCATACAAGCAATTATAAAACCGCGCTAGGTATAAAGGGTTAATTTTTGATGTTAGTTAATTTAAAATGAGGTAAAAAGATATTAATACTGTCAAGTTCATATATCGATGAAGGAAAAAAGTATTAACATGCTAGCTCTAAATGATAAAGGCTAGGTAAAACGACTTAGTTTGAAACATAACGAAAAGTAAAATGAAGTAAAACGAACCATATCCTTCAAATGTAAAATAAAAAACAAGGAACAAAGAATGAAGTCATCAGGTTTAGATATTTAAATACAAGAATAATGGTTTAAATGCGTTACTTCAAAAAGAAAAAAGGGGGTTTAGCGCCGTTTTATTGAATGAAAAGTAGTAAATTGCCATTTAGGTCCAAAGATTGAAAGGAGTCAGGAAACATGAGTAGTTAAAATTAAACTAAATAATTCAGTTTTTATCCATAATCAAAGTTTTATTTGGAATGTTAGCCAGTAATTAACATAATTGTATTATTTTCTTAATAAATTTGATCAGTAATTCACATTAATACCGCCACAACTAAAAATTGAGATCAATCTCATGACTTATTATTGTATTTAATGGCGGCAGGCAGGAGTACGGGCCTTCAATTCATTGCGTTTAGCGTCAAGGTCTGCTTTAAGCTGCTCAAAGTTGCGGATTCGCCTCTTTACAAAACCGCGCCATTCTGGCCGTTGTACTGCCAAAACCTCAAATTAAGAGGGCTCGATGTTGCATCTTTTCATGTGTCTCTTCTGAACATCTTTAAATCGAAGGAGATGACCGCCATGCTTTCGCTTGCCCTCCTCTAGCTCAGAATAGAAGATGCGCTTCGCCACTCACGCATCCAGCATCCGGGATACGTGACCGCACCACCGAAGCTGTCGAAGCATTAAGTAGGTAGGCTTCAATGCCACTAACATTGGCTCGTCTAAGGACTTCGGTGTTGCGCACTCGGTCGGACTATCTGATCTTCATGATGGTGCGAAGGCAAATGAGGTGGAAACAATCCAAAGTGCGTATGTGGTTACGATACACACACCAGGTCTCGGAAGAGTACAGAAGCTTTGGCACCACTATCGCCACATATTAACACGTTTAAGGTCGTGCGAGCAGAAAACCTTGGAACGCAGCTTCCCAAATGCTGCAGCTGCAACACTGATTCTGCTATTGATCTCAGCATCAAGGTCACACTTAGCTGTTATAGTGTTCCCAGATATCGGAACTTGTCAACCTGTTTCAACACATCTTCACCAAGCTTAATTGACAGTGTCTCACGACCTTGTGTATCCAGGGACATCACTTCCGTCTTTTTGACACTGATCTTTAGGCCGAATTTGCAGCATGCTTGGTGAAAAACGGTCATCAGTTGTTGCAGGCCTTCTGGGGAATCTGCAAGCTAGCACAGGTCATCGGCATACATAATTTCAGTAATAAGTGTCTAGCCAAATCGAAAAGACCGATCGATCTGTGCGGAAGCGGATGCAGACTCCCTCGGATACAGTATTTAGGACCTCTTTGACTACTACCGCAAAGTATAAGGCTAACAGTTTGGGCGCTGGAACGCACCCTTGTTTCACCCAACAGGTGACGGGAAAGAAACCAGACTGTTCACCGTTTACAGATACGCAGCACTGCATATCGTCATGCAGGAGTCTCAGGAGGGGCACAAACTTCTCCGTGCACCCTAGTTTTCCTAGCACCATCCAGAGAGCTTCACGAGGTACACTGACGAACGCTATCTCTTGGTCAACAAAGCAGAGGTACAACTGACGACCTTGTTCTCTTCTTTTTTCTTGCAGTTGACGTACCGAGAAAATAGCTTCACATGTGCCTTGGGGCCTCGGTCAGGTCGAAAGCCAAATTGGGTTTCGGGCAGAATCTTTTCTGATAAGTCTTTCAAGCGGTTTAATAGGCTCTTGCAAAGGCCGTTCTGGGGACCGATAATAACGAAATACCGCGGTATGAGTTGCAGTCAGAAGGGTTACTTTTGTTCTTGTAGAGGGCACTAATGCGAGACACTTTAAAATCATCCGGGACTCGCTCCTCCTCCCACATTCGAACAAAAAGTTTCCAGCAATCGACTGTTGTGGCTGTAAAGGTGAGGTCAATGACAATCGCCCGCTTTTTATTTTGCTGTCTGATAGCAGTAACAACCACATCACACGCTGGGCTCGTCCAGCTCGGTGGCTAGGGGGAGTTGAGGTAATAAACCGATGTGATGCAGCTTAGCTGATCAATCTACGTTAAGCAGATCGTTAAAAGGTTCAGCCCATCGTTTGAGCACATCCTCTTTGCTGGTCAAGAGTTGCGATCCATCCAGAGACCTCAAAGGCACTTTTGCTCTATGGGGCGTACCTGCCAGTTTACGCACCTCGCAGTAGAACTCCCCAAGCTGGAGCATCTTTGTATCGGCAAGCCACTGCATCTGACAAGCTTTTTCCTGCCACCACTTGTCTTTTATTTGCCGAGATAGCCTACATAATTCTTGGTCACTCTCTTTGACTGCCGCTACACTTCCACCTCTCCGATGATGCTGTCGCAGGAGCTCTCGATGTTTGTCGAATGCTGCCTTGAGAACTTCGTCATTTTCATCGAACCAATCTTCACTACGCCGGTCCTTTGTACCTAAAGTAGCGGAAGCGGCTTCTATGAGATGACATGACATGACAAAGCTCGCCAAGCAGCATCGACATCAACTGTCTCATTTGTTAGCAACAGCTTTTCAGTTAAGGTTTCAGCATACTTTTTTCTCATCTCGCGATCTATCAGCCTAACCACGTTCAAAAACGCAGGTTTTTTCATTATAAATCTTCGAGTTCAACGAAAGAGGAGTTGCAGTTTAGTGACAATAAGTCGGTGGTCAGTCCAACAGTGAGCACCGCGCATGACGCGCGTAATTTGGACTTGACTGACGTCTCTTTGCCGCATAATAGCATAATCGATCAAATGCCAGTGTTTGGATCGTGGGTGCATCCACGTCGTCTTGTGCTTAGCGGCAAGTCTTAACATAGTGTTCGATATCGCTAGGTCGTATTAAGCACAGAGACTGAGTAGCAACTGACCATTGCTGTTCATGTTGCCGACTCCGTGTCGCCCCAGAACTCCAGGCCAAGCCTTATAGTCCCGACCAACTCTTGCATTGAAATCGCCCAGTAGTAGGATCAACTCTCTGGCATTTATGCTGTCAAGGCATTGAGATAGAAATAGATAGAATTTGTCCTTAATGTCATCAGACTTGTCTGGCATTGGATCATAGACACCGATGACATTAAGGTAGTTGTCTTTATCCAAGTGAAGGCGCAATGTGGTAAAGCGGTCCGAGATGTCGCTTTACTTAATGATTTTTGATGGTAAATCCTACCCATGAACGTCGAGGTTCGGATGCGGATGTACCCTTCCAGAAGAAAGTGTAGCCCCCTCCATCTTCTACTAGTTCTCCTTCATCGTCAAGATGTATTTCGCTGAGTGCAGCCACATACACGTTGTAACGGTTTAACTTTCAGCACAGGCGTTGCCATCACTACCAATGAGCGATCTCACGTTCCACGCGCCAAATGTCACAATAGATGGTGTAAAGTTTAAAATATTATTTTTGTTGCGTCGACCACGAGTTAAGTGATGCGATGGCAGCCGTGGTTACTACCACATTCCAGGTAGGGATGCGCATTCTTTTAGGGAACCTTTTCTAGCCCCCTCCTTGGCTGAGCAAAGAAAGCAGTGCTTCCCCAAATAGGGCTGCTTTGTCACCCCAGGTGCTGCCGAATTCGCATTATCGTCCCGATTTTTTAATGCAAAAGCGACCACGGCGTGTACTCACACCCCTGGGATCGCCTGCGTGCAGGCATCAGACAAAGTCCAGCTTGCACCACGCTAGACTTCTCTACTTCAACCCATCGCCGCAGGACCCATCGACGACGCGTCATCGGAGTCTATTATTCGGAAGCGGTCAGTTGCGCAGGATATATTAGGTTGCGCAAACGTTTGCGCAAACGCAAGCGCACACACTTAGTCCTTCCCCTCCCCGGTTCAGTGGAACGAAAAACCGCTACGATTGAAGGATATGTCGGATGCAGTGTCTGGCTGACATTAACTGCCCGTGCCCTCTACCGTCGCCCTAGGCCATCCACCTTGCTTAGCTGAGTCGCCGAGTTCGCCAAGCTCATTCGCACTATCTGCATTGGGTTGCCATTCTCGCCGAAACAGACTTTGTTTCTTAAACAGGATGGAGCTGATTTTGTGGGATCAAGGAAAGATGAGCAAGTAGGAATACGAGTGGGGAGGAATGTGGTGAGATTGGGACAGGACACAGGTAGTAGGATACTACTGACCGGAAGGTATTCAAAGTCAGTAGTTCAAAGTTTCGATCCATGAACTGAGATGCGTAGCCCTGGCTAACTAAATGAAATTTTCTATTACACATCCTCATGTGTAATAGAAAATTGGATCCTTAAATCTTCTAAAAAGAATATTTTTGGTAATTTAATGAATATTTCACCTATCAGTCCTTTGGTTTTGATTGGGGATACCGACTGACTGAGAATTCGCCCGCGCGCGCGCCGATTATTGGTGGGGCGCGGGCACAGATTCGGCTTCAGAATCAAAAATGTTTGGGGTCTATTAGGATAGGACCCAAAAATTTACGGTTTATCCGACTGCACTGTTTAATTTACTATAAATTTTTGATGCTTTAAATAAACATTGTTTTTAAATATGATTCAAGAAAAAAGTCTTACTTACAATAGAATGTAAACTCGTAGGCATTAAATACCTAAAGTCATAATAAATGACACGAAGTAAAAGGTGCCAACAATAATTGTTTGTAAAATAGAAAAATAGATAAAGGGCCTTACCACAAAAAAGTTAGACCAGTGTCGAACGCGTGTTTAAAATAAAACTTCATACAAAAAAAACGCTAGACACGCGTTCAACGCTGGTCTAACTTTTTTGTGGTAAGGCCCAAAGGGTTTAACAGTTATATAAACTATCAGTAAAGTACTGTAAAACGACTTAATCAAGAATATTTCTATGATTTTGATGACGTAATAAAGGCCTAACGGACAATATAATCAATCAACACGGCTGCTTATTACAGATCGAGGTAAAAGGGCATAAGCGACATTATTGCTTTTTACAGATCGAGGTAAAAGGGTCCAAGCGACACAAATGGTTATTATAGGACGAAGTAAAAGGGTTTAAGCGACACGGTGGGTAATTATAGTTTGACGTAAAAAGGTTTAAGTGATCTAGATGCTAATTACTGATTGAGGTAGAAGGTTTCAAAAGCAAATATTTTTTTAATGGGGTGTGGTAATAATGGTTAAACGACATCATCATTTTATCTGAAATAGCGTATAAGGGTTTAAATACGTTGCATAGAAAAAATGGAATGAGGTTAAACGACTGAAATAGTCTGTCTTTGAAAAGTGAAGATAGAAATAACGACTCAAGTGAAAAATTATTAAACTCTGTTGGGTTCAACCTATTGTAACAAATGTTCTACCTACCTAATAAAATCTTTAAAGGATTTATAGTGTAAAACTTGGCCTTCGATACCTAACTCGTCTAGTGGATTTAGTTCAGACTCTACGTTGTGCAATTATGAATACGCGCGTTTCTACATAAGGAAAGAACATAAAATAGGGAAGCTGGAACGGAATACACAACATTATTATAAATTAAAACAAGCGTCCACTTAGCTGTAATAACTCCAGACGTCCTAGACCGCACATATTGATCTGAAGCTATCGCGGGTCTCGTTCTGAGCTGGCAGCGTTGACTCGATTAGCTCGTAGTCTTAAACGGCCGAGCGGTCCTTTCTTCGTGAACGGCTGCTTTACCTGTTTTATTAAAGGTAAAAGAAAACAATAATATCACGGTTGTGCGATGATCGACTCGAACGGCGGCAAGTTACGCGTGCTGTAAGAAAAGAATATGACACGACTTCCCAGGGAAGGTTAGGTTTTGATAGAGACCTCTAGGTCTAGAAGGGATAACGATCAGGAATACCCGGGTCTCCCAGCACACCTTAAATAACCCGGCCATCACGCAAAACCTTAAGAGGTTTATGCCTAGCCAATCCATACCTATTCTTTCTATAACATTCAAACCTTCGTCAAACGTTCTGATCACCTCAAAACACATCAATCTTTCCGCTAATCTTTCATTCATCCTTCCAGAGCTCTCTTTCATAACAATTACCTACGGACTGCAGTCCATTGAAACGATTTTAGACTTTGCAACAATGCATAACCATTCTCATATGTATCTGATCGATACTACGCTCTCACTCAGGGCCCAAATTAATGAGCAAGGACATTCGGATTATCCAAATCATATCGGGTCGCGAATGCCCATACCTGGATGAACGCAGCTCGCCGGATGTCTGTATGCATATGTCAAAATGGTGATACATCGATTGGTCAGTCTCTAACTCCTATCCGAGAAATCGTTGTCGAAAATAATTCAGAAAGAAAACCGTCAACTTTAATATTCAGTGCCCTTTTAACGTGTCAGCACCAAATGTTAAAGTGTACAAAAGAATTACGTTTAATATTGAACGGAAGATATAAAATAAATAAATAACAGAAGGTCAAATGATTCACCCGTCACATTCAAACACATACATTAACTCTGTTCACTTCCTAAAACCCTAAGCTGCGATAATCTGGGGCCTAATCTTTCTACCCAATCAAACACCTCCGGCGGCTTCCTCGCGTTCTGTTGAAACAATAGAAAAATGTTAACCACACGACAGGAATTTTCTAAGGAGCCTAACACAAATCTATCGTTGAAACTCCGTCCGTCGCCTCGCTGGACAGCTGTTAAAAATGCAACAAAACCCGTTCGACGACGCCCAGGTCCGATGCACGACGACGAAGATGACCCTGAAAAATAATAATCTTATTAGTTCACTAAAGACAACATTTGGCGCGCGCGAGAGTTGTCCTTTATTAAAATTTTCCGCCATGTCCTCAGACGATTCCGCGCGTTATCGTCACCGAGGCCGGGGATTGACTGTCTCGCTTCCCTTAGCGACATCAAACCCAAAACAAAAATTATTATTGCAATCATGCAAGTAGGCTGTTTTAGTCTTTATTCCCTAGCAAAAAGGTCCAGCCAGATGCGATTGCATTCCTTTGTCCCGGGTGGGTGCGTCTACGCACGTGTTATTTACTGGTAAATGGTGCCGATTCTTGAAGCGGGTACGTATTCTTAAGACGATGACTTCTATCAGTCCCGCGTAGAAAATATAATAATCCACTTTATAAAACTGTGCGAATTAATATTCGTTACAGTGCGCCCCTACGAGTCAGAGCCATTTTAAACATTTGTAGAATGTGGAAAAATGCGAAGAATCGAATACTAGGAACTCTTAGTGCAACTTTGTTAATATTGCGTAGCCCAATCTATAACGTAAACTTGTCCAGTCTTCACGCCCCTAATATATCCATTTCGTTAGAATTCCTCAATCATAATACAACCTCGCCTCTTATTCATATTACTAGATAACCTACTTACTTACTCACTTGAAGTTATTCAGAATAAAGACTCTGACTAAAGGTTTCACTTTCATTCTTCGAAAGTCCCCTTTTTTCGGTTTGCTCAATAAACAAAAGCATTGCTACTATGACGCACTCGCTCCTTTGTCCTTTTTTTCTCGCTTGCAACTATCCGCTTTAATTTTCGACCAGTTAAAGGTATGCATGCTCCTCCAAGTTCACAGAAAAAATATTTTTTTTTTCTAGGTAGGTAACTCAGATGTCTATGTTGATGGAAATATGTGCAAGAAACTTAACGTTTAACGTCGAGACATTGCATGCCATATGTCAAGCAAAAAATTTGGCATCTCAGAAATTTAGATTGTGTACAAAAAAATAACTTATTCATTTGCAGGATGCAACTTAACACCATGACATAAATAACTTTTATTATATGTTCAAGTGTGTTAGGTCGACCGCTCTTACAAGTTTTAAATAAGCATATGTGAACCCAAATTCCATGGTCCCTCAAGGGCGTAATTAATTTTAAATATGTCAAGGGAAAAAATAAACGCCTCTCAACCAAGAGCTGTGAGAAACGAAGTGGTCGCCTTAGCAATAACTGATAATAAATAATGCCCACTTGTTTAACTAATAGCAAAGCTTTGGACGTTTTCTGAATTTATTGCCGGTTTATAAAAACAAAATGGGATTCTGGATGATTCTTTTCTACTGGAATAGGTTACTTGAAAACACGTGTCAGCGTTCCACACCACAAGCAGTCGCTGGTCATAACCAAAATACCCAGAACAAGCAACTAAGGGATGAATGCAAAAAAAAACGGTCGCCAATGTTCTACAAGTACGAACAAGTTTTTAACATGCTTGATTGTATTGTGACCGGCGTATCGGCTTTCTAATTTTTTTTATGACGATACCGTAACTTAGGGTAAAACAACAGTGATACTTATGTGAAGTTTAAAAACTCCAATCAAGAATCATCTCACTTCATAATAAATTCGCACCTGTTATTCTCATAAGCATAATACCATAACACGCCCCTAATCATCAAAGCCATTATGTCCACTGCTGAACCATAATCCTTAACTCAAAACATACATACATATTTTGCTAATTTAGCATAATATTTAAACTACGAGCATTATATACCTACTGCAACAAGATCTCTTATTCTAAAAGAATTACGCGCCCCTAACTTTCAAAAACCATAAATTATCCACTGCCGGACAATCAAACATTCATACATACTTACTGTCATGTAGGTATGGCAACAGTTCTGAAAAATTATATCATCTCACCTCACAATTAATTCTGTCACTTTGACAATAATTTACACGCCCCTAACTGTCAAAAGCCATGAGGTATCCACTGCCAGGCAACCAAAACATTCCTACCTATATACTGTCATGTAGGTATGGTAACAGTTCTGAAAACCCACACCCATTATTTCAACTCACAAGTAATTCTGTCGCTTTTAAAATAATAACACCCTCCTAACTATAAAAATTTTAAAGATGTCCACTGCTGGACAGCTATACATACATACATACACACATCACGCCTTCATCCCCTGCGGGGTAGGCAGAGCATCAACGGCCATAAAATACGGTCGTTATCGCCACGTCCAACAAATATTTGAAGGCCGCTTCAGCCATTGTCGTATATCGCTAAAGCGACAGGTTGTCAGCATGACAGGACAGCTATATAGGTATATATAACACAATATAGATATATACCTAGTTAGGTATTCCATTCGCAATCTGAACAGGTCGATAATGAGATCCACAAGTTTAGTACATCGAAATGAATCCTAAGGTCTACTTAGCATCCAGGTTTATTTAAACCCCGCGAAAATTCATCTAGCTTCCTTTTCAACCTAAGTTTACCAACTAACCAAGCGGCACTGCTAATGATCTACCTACTTGCCTAAATCAGAGATAAAAGAATACCGTCGTACAATTATTAAAGAATTTTAGGGTTCCCTAGCTTTGAAACAAACCCATTTGTTGGATATAATAAGGTGAAACATCAAAGAAAGGACTACGATGGCCTCTTAGCACATTACGGAACCCCTTGAATGCAAAATCGAATTGCATTTGTTTGGCTATTTAACTGTAGTTCCTTTGTTTAATAGATCCTTTGTATCTCATAACAATACTCCGTCCGTAAGCTAAGAATTCGACTGCAGGATAATGGATGATCATACAATGCCGTCACAAACATAATTTGTGCTAATAATCCCTAATCGCTTTAACGATAAACAGGTTTATTTTTTATTACCTAGGAACCTATGAAATCTCTTTTAAATAAAACAATTAAATCTTCTGTCGCGTCCACAATAAATCGCCATAGCCCGTGACTGAAATCCGCTTCCCATTACTAAGTATTTATGAAATTACAATCAATAAAATATCAGTAAATTTTTTTTTTTCAAAGTACTGATACAATACAAGCAATGTGGTAGATAACACACATACTATTTCTCTAAAAGGCAACCTACATAAGAATATACCTATACCTATTTTAATTTTGTTTTACGTTATGGTTCAAAACTCTTTAATCATTTCAAATGCTTTAAAACATTAGATTTTGTATACGTATTGTTCGGTTATAAAGTCGGCTTTACGGACTTTACTAGACCTACCTACTTTTTACAGCAAACAATAGCCTGACCCTTTTTTTTCTACCTAGCGTCGGACTAATAGCAGCCGTCTTTTCTATCTGTGATTAAACAATACTTATTTGAACAATACAACAAAATTGAGCATCTAAATTACAAAATATCTTGTACACATTTCTACTTTACTACTTTAGTAACCCAGTTTCTTTTTGATACGTGTTCGAATCAAAATGATTCGCCCTTCAAAAAACGTTTCATCCTGGTCACGGCACCACTGTAACAAATGTTCTACCTACCTAATAAAATCTTTAAAGGATTTATAGTGTAAAACTTGGCCTTCGATACCTAACTCGTCTAGTGGATTTAGTTCAGACTCTACGTTGTGCAATTATGAATACGCGCGTTTCTACATAAGGAAAGAACATAAAATAGGGAAGCTGGAACGGAATACACAACATTATTATAAATTAAAACAAGCGTCCACTTAGCTGTAATAACTCCAGACGTCCTAGACCGCACATATTGATCTGAAGCCATCGCGGGTCTCGTTCTGAGCTGGCAGCGTTGACTCGATTAGCTCGTAGTCTTAAACGGCCGAGCGGTCCTTTCTTCGTGAACGGCTGCTTTACCTGTTTTATTAAAGGTAAAAGAAAACAATAATATCACGGTTGTGCGATGATCGACTCGAACGGCGGCAAGTTACGCGTGCTGTAAGAAAAGAATATGACACGACTTCCCAGGGAAGGTTAGGTTTTGATAGAGACCTCTAGGTCTAGAAGGGATAACGATCAGGAATACCCGGGTCTCCCAGCACACCTTAAATAACCCGGCCATCACGCAAAACCTTAAGAGGTTTATGCCTAGCCAATCCATACCTATTCTTTCTATAACATTCAAACCTTCGTCAAACGTTCTGATCACCTCAAAACACATCAATCTTTCCGCTAATCTTTCATTCATCCTTCCAGAGCTCTCTTTCATAACAATTACCTACGGACTGCAGTCCATTGAAACGATTTTAGACTTTGCAACAATGCATAACCATTCTCATATGTATCTGATCGATACTACGCTCTCACTCAGGGCCCAAATTAATGAGCAAGGACATTCGGATTATCCAAATCATATCGGGTCGCGAATGCCCATACCTGGATGAACGCAGCTCGCCGGATGTCTGTATGCATATGTCAAAATGGTGATACATCGATTGGTCAGTCTCTAACTCCTATCCGAGAAATCGTTGTCGAAAATAATTCAGAAAGAAAACCGTCAACTTTAATATTCAGTGCCCTTTTTAACGTGTCAGCACCAAATGTTAAAGTGTACAAAAGAATTACGTTTAATATTGAACGGAAGATATAAAATAAATAAATAACAGAAGGTCAAATGATTCACCCGTCACATTCAAACACATAAATTAACTCTGTTCACTTCCCTAAAACCCTAAGCTGCGATAATCTGGGGGCCTAATCTTTCTACCCAATCAAACACCTCCGGCGGCTTCCTCGCGTTCTGTTGAAACAATAGAAAAATGTTAACCACACGACAGGAATTTTCTAAGGAGCCTAACACAAATCTATCGTTGAAACTCCGTCCGTCGCCTCGCTGGACAGCTGTTAAAAATGCAACAAAACCCGTTCGACGACGCCCAGGTCCGATGCACGACGACGAAGATGACCCTGAAAAATAATAATCTTATTAGTTCACTAAAGACAACATTTGGCGCGCGCGAGAGTTGTCCTTTATTAAAATTTTCCGCCATGTCCTCAGACGATTCCGCGCGTTATCGTCACCGAGGCCGGGGATTGACTGTCTCGCTTCCCTTAGCGACATCAAACCCAAAACAAAAATTATTATTGCAATCATGCAGGTAGGCTGTTTTAGTCTTTATTCCCTAGCAAAAAGGTCCAGCCAGATGCGATTGCATTCCTTTGTCCCGGGTGGGTGCGTCTACGCACGTGTTATTTACTGGTAAATGGTGCCGATTCTTGAAGCGGGTACGTATTCAGTCCCGCGTAGAAAATATAATAATCCACTTTATAAAACTGTGCGAATTAATATTCGTTACACTATAAGAACCAATAATTTTAGATTCCGCGAGGGCACTCAAGCGACATTTTTCACTAAAATACAGGGGGTACTAAGCGACACAAAAGTGCTCCGATTTAAGCCAAACCCAGCTCAAAAAACGCAGAAAAATTCGCTGATTCCGAATATGTATATAAGTCATTTTACCCCAAAGTGTCGCTTAGCCCCTTTTACCTTTCCACCGTCGATATGATTTCCCCTTTACCTCGTAAAATAAAACATTTATGAGACAGGCAGACCGACCATCGACCAGATTGTTGATATAATTGGAGTCAATCCGACACCGTAGGAAATCAGAATCTCACATCCTAGAGAAAGAACACGTCTAAGGAGCTATGCCGCTGACTGGTGTTTTTGATGAAAATCACTGTATGATCTACATTTATCTATATTTACAAAAATGATGTAAAAAGTATTTGTAGTGTACGTACGTAAGAACTCGCTGAATTGACATTTCAACACCTTTCACCTAATCCTTCCCGCTTCCGAATCATCTACATTTTCCCAAAATGCTTCTATCTAAAAATCTTATTCAAAGTTAAGTGCAAGATTTGTTCCTCAAACTCTGAGACAGAGATTTTACCTACTTGTTTAAAAAAAATACAAAATGTTAATCCAGGAGCTGCCCTGCAAAAAGCGAATTCTTTATTCATTGTAATCTTGAGCCCCCGATTTACAATCCCCCGTGACGGATTCTCGCTCCTTTTAGATTCTTACGTTTGGAAAACAGGAAAATAATTTATCAGGCATTTTCTTTTTCGGCGATAAAATGTTGTCATTGCGTAACATAGGGACTGCCATTCGTACTTTCTTAGCTGCATTTTTTCTCTTTATGTAGTTGATCGCTAGTATAAATTGAATACACGCAAAATTCAGATCGGTTTGGTATTTTAGAAAGCATTATTAAGCAGGTAATTATTTATTAGCAGCATAAAAATAACAACTTACCTATGCTTTCTAAAATATTCATTTTGACCAAAAATACCGGGATGATCTTCCATACCGAAGAATTAAAACAAAATCAAAAGTAAACGAAAATTTCCAACAGTAAAATATAATTCGGTCAGTTGTTATATTAAAGTTTGTCGTTATTACCAAGTTAAGGGCAAGTTAAGAGTGCCGCCCACTTAAACAATAATAAGAGATAATGCACCACTCGCGCGGAAACAAAACTTTCCAAATTTATTCTTTCCAAGGGAAAGTTGCGGGAATTGGCCAGCCCAATACATGATACCAATAAACTTTTGGTGGCTTTGCCGTACTAGAACCTATATTTGTTTGAAATGGGTGAAATTGGTTTTATTCATTATTAGTTTAAAGATAAAAGATAAAGATTTTTTTTTTTTTTTTTTTTTAAATATTCTTTATTGCACAAAAGGAAAGAATATAACAAATACAGCCAGAAATAAAAAATACATTGTACAATTTAACTAGGTATCGAAGGAGGCATTCTGGTCTACAATCAATCTCAAGAAATCTACTCAACAAAAAGTGACCCTACTCAATAAAGCTGTAGCTATCCTGATAAATATAAAGATATAAAGTAAGCTATCCTGAGCTATCTCAAGCCCTTAAAGATATAGGTCGGTATTTTTTTACTAGGTTCCATTGCACCAAATTGTGAAAACAGTAGCCATAAAAGATCTGAAGTTTATTGTTGAAGAAGCAGTATATACAACCACAGCAGTCCACAGCTGGACTTCTTATCTTTTGTATTTTGACCCACCTCCATCCAGGTTTAAGTGAAGTCGCCTAACTGGTCTAGCTCTGCATTTTTTTTAAATGATAATTACAACAAAATAAATTCAAAATAAAAAGCCAGTAAATTGAGTTCTATTCCGAGTTGCACTGCATTAAATGAACAGAGAAAATCCACTTTCCTTAGAAAACTACGCTTTGTTTCATGCCAAATTGCTTTGTCAAGACGGTATGAGAATCCTGCAGACTCGGAATATGAAAATAAACTATTCAAATGGAGTAATGCTAAATTCGTGCAGCAGATGCATTAAATTTTTAGCAGGGTCTGACGGTGGGCTGTATTCCACAGAGCCAAGATATTTTTTGCAACTTCCAAGCTACCTACTGAAACATGCCTTCTAAAATAGCAGGCTTGCAATGACCGCAGGCTATTTGTTTTTATTTTGTTTTATTTGTAAGACAAATTCGTCTTGTTTTATTGAGTTGAATAAGTACAGTCATGTTTTTGATTGAGTGCGTGTTTGTATTAAGGTAAGCTTGCACCTGTGTGTAAAATATAGATTACTGTTTTTATTTGGAATCTGGATTTGAATGCACTGCAAGTCATTCGGAGCTGAGTCAAGACATCTTCTGCTAGTAAGTACAGTTGGTGCAGAAAATTCCTAACAATCCATTCTTCTTCTTATAGGGGATTCAAACTGCCTGTAAAAAATGTTTAAATTAATTAGTAACAATAGTTATGTTTCCCTGTGTACGTACATAGTGATTGTAACATCACCGAAATATCGGAAACCCAATAAAAACACACAGTGATTAAAAAAGCGTAACAATTATCTGTTATAGTTTTAACAAAATAAATATTGTACGGTCATGATTGAGTAACAAATTTTATAATAATTCCTTGGTTGCAGCATGCAATTTTTGTAAAACTTGCGAAATTTTCCAGCGGAGGCAGAATTTGACCCTGCGACTTTGGGAATCTGTACTACCGACGCCTCTACTATCGCTACGCTGGGCTAACGCGGCTCAATCTTAGACTGCAAATTAAGCAAGTCGTCAACGATAATCCGATTAAATTACGTTTTACAATTCAGAAGGTAAAATGTGCTGTGTATGTAGAAAGATAATAAATAAGAGTATAATGCTCTCCGCCCGCTCGACCGCACAACCGTTCCGGTCTTTTTGAACCTATTACTGGAATAAAAAAGACTGGAACGCCCATGCTCTCTTCAAAAGACTTCAAACATTTATTGACCGTTCCAAATACCTACAAATTAAATTATGCGATAACTTGGTACAACCAATAAAAAGGAAAAAAATATATTTGAGTCTTTTGCACCGACTGTACAAGCTTCAAGACGTGACTGCAAGTAGGTATATTGTAATCTAGTTATTGTACACGAGAAGCACTCGCGCACAGACTTGAGTAACCTACAAATGGGGAGCAAAGTTTAGGTAGCAACATAGCATGTTAGCAGAGCTAGAGGAAAGAACAGTGAATATAGCTAGTATTACTTGTCTTGTGAGTCACGAAAGCGTCGACCAAGTGAAACTTGGTGTCAGAGATCAGTGCAAGAATGATACAGACAAGTTACCAACAAACTTTTTTTTCCTACAGCGACACAGTTCCTATTTTTAATGTACCCGGAATGGTGACTTTTATCAGAAATTAGAAAGCATGTACCTATTAGCTTAACATTATCACTAATGACTACAGCCACGAGACGTCCGTTGTTCCCCCCTGCGCCTACTCTATGTAGTCAAACGACTATCTAGGTAATCGCCTTACAAGGTTGCCAATTTATTTGGTAGATAGGAGGCCATTCCACGCTACGCTTTGTACTGCTTGACAATATCCTAGCAAAATGTAAACAATTTCTATTTTGAGATAAAAGTAAACACAAATGTATCAGCGACCAACGAAATTTAAAACGAGTTGTGAACGTGAGGGGAATGACACGCCAATCTATCTATACATATAATAAAACAGTAACGAAACAAAATCTGTACATTGAATATTTTTAGAAAAAGATGTTTGCATTTAATTGTTTTCAAGATACAGATCTCAGAACAGTAGTTAAAAAATTTTTTGTCTGTCTGTCTGTCTGTCTGTCTGTCTGTCTGTCTGTCTGTCTGTCTGTCTGTCTGTCTGTCTGTTTGTCCACGTTTCACGCAAAAACTACTGGACGGATTTCTACCAAATTTTGTACAGTGATTGCTTATTACTCGGGTTAACATCTAGGATACATTTTACTTCGGGAAAATGTCTCAATCCCACGGGATAACCTATTATCTGGTTCGGCAAATCTCGACCATCCAGAAACATTTTTTACAAATTTACTGATATAGAAACGAGGGTATACGTTGATACTATTTATTTTCTGCAATATAAAGTTTCTTCCTCATGGAAAATTATGAAAAAAAAATTGAAGTTGTTCGAGAAGAAAATTAGTACAAAAATAATTTCATAGATGTCGCTGATAGTTTTGTAAAACGCGGTATTAGAATGTTTTTCTTCAAGGTATATAAAGAGCTATGTCGAAATTAGACGATTTTTTACCCCTAATTTTTAATTGAAAATCATCATCATACATTACAAATATTAGAGTCAGAAAGAGTTGGTGGACAGCAAGTGGACAGTAACCATTTACTACCTGGTTCGCAAAAGGAGGGGACCCGAAATGGCAACATAATTGTTTGCGTCTTTCTCATATTACATGACATTTGAGCAAGATGTGAACAGTTATGTTGCCATTTCGGGTTCCCTCCTTTTGTGAACCAGGTAGTATCTATAGACTTCAAAAAACATCTCGATAGCGCGTTTTAGAAAACCTGCAGCGAAGCGACATTTATTTTTGAATTCTTGCCCCGAAAATATAGCACGGAGATGCGTGAAACTTTTTGTGGTGTGCAACTTAGTAGCTACGAAAAACACGTCAACGTCTAGGAAACTTCCTTATTCCTACGTAAATTACGATTTAGAACAATCATTTGTATGGGAGCCCCTCTTAATTTTTATTTTATTCCTATTTTTAGTATTTTCTGTTCTAGCAGTAACAGAAATATAACATCAGTGTAAGTTTCAATTCTTTTACTATCACAGCTTATGAGATATAGGTGACATACCGATGGACCGACAGACAGCGAAGTCTCAGTAATTGGGTACCCTTTGGGTACGGAATCCTTTAAACATAATGGGAGGGTAATTTTTTTCTTTTTGTGTGGGACACCGAGTAGTAGGACAGCCGATGTGGCGCAGTAGTTAGTACGACTGCCTGCTACGCAGATCGGGTTCAATTCCCGGTGGGGTCACTCACAAAGTTGATATTTGTCACTTTGTGAATTTGTTCCCAGTCTGGTTAGGACATTGCAGGCTATACCACCTGATTGTACAAAACACGATGTTTCCGTGCTTCGGAAGGGCACGTTAAGCCGTCGGTCCCGGTTGCTGTCTATGATGGATGGCGGTCGTTACACAACCATGTCAGAGGTCTGCCACTTGCAGTAGGCGGTTGAAAAACTCTGAAACCAGGGTTCATTGGGTCGTTGAACGACTCGGTGTTCCCCACGAAGAGAGACCGAGCAGTTTAACGACCCAATGAACGTAGAAGCCAAGAGATTTTCAACCGCCTATTACAAGTAGCAACCCTCTGACATGGTTGTTTAACGACCGCCGTATAAGTAATCATAATTATAGGATAGCAACCGGAACCGACGGCTTAACGTTCCCTCCGAATAACTGAACCATCTTACTTTTCGGACAATCAGGTGGTTCAGCTTGCAATGTCCTATCCAGACGGGGAACAAAGTTCATGCAGTGACAAATATCAACTTTGTGAGTGACCTACAGGGATAGAACCCGTTACTTTCACACATTAGAAAGTCACTGTACCACTGCGCCACATCTGCTGTCAAAGGGTAATAAAATAAGCACTCGATATCGACAAACCTAGACGGAAAGTCATGGCGCAGAAAAATTAGGAGAGCCGACCCCACCCCACCTAAAGTGAGGAGATGTAAACCAGTCAATCTGTTACCGGTTGTGTATATCGATGGTAGGACCACACGTAACGTCCGTTAGTGCTTTATTTTTAGCGAAGCGCAAACACATGCCTTTGTCAGATGCATATGCAAATTCCTCATACAAAAAACCGACGATAAAGTTACGTGACGCAAGTTTCGCGCTGCGTTGGCGTTTTTAGATGTATATAATATACATATTTCTAAATTTTTAAAACCGACGTTAGACGTTAGCGGTTCGTTAAACTAAAGTAGCTACGGGTGGGCGTTACGTGTAGGCCCAACCTTAGTTTGATTGTGCATCAAACTAAGCGATGTATTTTGATGTTTTTTAAGGAAGTAGAGAAAGGTCCTAATCAACATCTACGATAGAGAAGTGATAGTGACAAGTTTCATCAGCACTGAAGGGCCTGTCTGCCTTCCTACCTACCTAACGTCGAACACCAAGAGCGCGGGTAAACTATGAAAATAGTTCTATTAGACAAGTTGTTAGCATGACATGTCGTTTTTGTAGGCACATACCTACTTAGGTAACTCTATGCATAGGCGAGACGAAGTTCGCGGGCACCAGCTAGTACCAATATAAATATCGTGTGTGCGAGGAGCGTAGAAGGGGTGGCCACGGGCTGACCGCTCGCTGACCGCTTTTCAACATAATTGAAACGCGGACGGCCTATGATACGGAAAAAGATAAAAGATATGTAGGTGAGGGTCGCTTCTGATCCAAAACCTTTGGGGGCTTAAAGATCGCAACTTGTGCGTGAAATCTTTGATGGCATAATAATCAAAGAACCAGTGAATGCCTGAAAACATCTTTTGTCTCTGTTTTCTGAGCGTTCATCAATTACAAAAAGGTACTTACATTAGGATATTTGTATCCATAGTCAATTGAAAAAAAAACTTCCTTTCATTTCGCTGGTTATTAATTTCCATCAAAATTGGCTGTTCCGGCCGCAACCATTTGCCATTTCATATTTCGCTGTGAAATATTTTGCTCTCTTAAGTTAATGTTCTGGCGTGAGGCTTTCCTCTGTAATTTTCGCTGAAACTAACTAGAATTGAGTGGAGACACGAGTAATTTATTTATTCATTATCCCCGACGTCGCTGATATGAAATCTCATATTACGTTGTCAACTTTGCCGCGACGCGATTTATGTAGCGCGGAAAATTGTCCTGTGGCTCTGATATATGACGTTCTCACGGTATATTTCATAATTTACACAGAGATATTTCTTCACTGTTGTTGTTTGCAAAGTGAGAAGCCACGATGTTTTCACAGTAGGTTTTCACACTACCTATCTGGCTGGTGTATCCTTTCGTTTTAATATTTTATCTGTTCATAAGAATAATGTTTTATAAAATGTTTTTTTACGTGTAGATAGTCAGCAAACAGATACGACAGTAAACATTAGGTCTGCAAAATGTAAAACGGTGAATCATATTTCGACATGGATTTCAAACGGTGAAATAAGTCTTATAGAACCGTTACCAGGAGCTGAAAAGATTTACTAATTAAAAAATATACTACCACAGGTAAAAACGTTTCTATAAACGTAAACACACAAAAAGTATGAGTTACCTACAGCTTGTGCACGTCAATATGTTAGCAAAGCTCTTCAACAGCAAGCTGCTCTGTGGTCGTGTTTATATTGTGCCGTTATTTTACTCAACACATCACATTATACCTTATTTATACACAAAACTATATGAAGAAAACTGTTTCTTTTTCAAACGTATGTATACCTATCTACTCAACATATATAATTTGCTTTCTATTTGTTTCGTGTAGATACAATGAACGCGCTTGCTTTTTTAAATAAAATTTCAGAGCGCATTTCAGTTCATATTCCACATAAAGAAGTTTATTTTCACGGAGTCATTTCACTTTTGGCTTTATTAGGAGTAAATTGAAACAAACTTAAAATAGACTACTTTAACTATTTAAATGCTTTTATATAGACAGTTTGCACTGTTATAAAAGTGGGAAAAATGTACGTAACATAGGGGCGGATAGAAAGCGTACACATCCTCGTATCATAATTACGCCATTGGAGATAGGTATTAGAAGGATATGAAAATGATTTCGCGGCCAAAATAATTAAAGGGGTTTCATTAAACCCTAAACAGGCCTAATTTCTAACACGGAAATTCCCTTAACAGATATTAGATTCCTAAATAGAAATGGACTATTTAAAGATGGCGGCCGGAATTCAATTAAACGAGCAATCTCAGCGAATACCCTATTCCTACTAAGCGATATTAGTTCCTCGTAGATACGACTATCACACTCTTAGTACAGTCAAGCTCAGACTGGGTTATACAGTTTATATTTTGGACCGTTTTTTATACATACACACTAGGGTGGTCCAAAAACCACTTTTTTTTAAAGTTGGAGTTCCACAAAGCTCTTCTTGTTTGATATCGTTTTAAATACCCCTCAGCAAAATTTGAGCCAAATCTAATGATATTTAGGGGTCGCTATGATTTGAGTTTTTTTTGTATGGGATTTATATGGAACAAATTTCTCTTTGATGTTTTATATTGTAATAAATTATTTTTTATCCCATGTACATTTAAATCAGATAAGGATAGTTAGTTTTAATATTAATATCGAAAGCAAATGTTAAAAAAGTTGAATTTGGAAGCTACAGGATTTTTTTTCTGTGAAGGTCTATCGAACGGAGGAGATACTGCTTCTGCTGTTTGTTGTTGGAAATACGTTAGCCTTCAATTTTGTGATGAATATAAAATTAATATAGTTTTGGGTCCAGTTTAATCATTTACTGCTGTATTTTGGGGAGATTACTCTTTATTTAAATGTACATCGCAAAAGCAGGCTGTTTTGGGGATTTATCAACCAAAATTTCAGCTATTTTGCAAAACTTACTGAGGCTTCCAAACACAACATTTTCGACACGTGTTTTGGTTAGAAAGCTACAAAGTAATTATCTTTATCTGTTTTTAATGTACATATCGTAAAAATATATTAAATTTCTGAAAAATTGTTACATAGAAATTTGTGCCATACAATTCCATATAAAAAAGCATCAAATCATAGCGACCTCTAACTGTGCTGCTATTGATCTGATTTTTGGTTCAGATACTTTTTTTATGTAATGGAACAAAAAAAGCCTTGTGGACAAGGTAAAAACAAACTTTTATTTTTTTCATACAATTTTGGACCACCCTAATACACACATATGTAAAGCCTATATCCCCCGCGTGGTAAGCAATGCGTAAACGGTTGTAAAAAACGGCTATTTATACCACGTCTGATAATAATTTGAGAGTCATTCAGAATAAATAGTGACAGATTGTTGTGAATATTGCATTCGTCTCTCAAATACGGAAATGCTGTAAGACTTACTTCCATTAGCAGTTACAGTGGGCGCTATCTACACACATGAGACGAGAGACGTGAGATGAAACTGTCATGTCGTCGGCATCACGTGTGGAGAAGATAACGCCTTTTAGGACGTGAGCTTAAATGAACCAATACGAGCTGATAGAGAATGTAGCAACATTTTTAAAGTTTATTTCAAAACTAATAATCCAATTTACATAGAAAACTATTAATTCGTTTCAATTTATCACCTTCAAACTCGTCAACAGAATTATAATATTTCCATGGATAACGTGATATTTATCTAAAATTGTGAATAAAAATTGTTTCCTTTTTCCGATTTGAATGGTAACTGATTGGATTGAAAAATTGTTTTGTGTTTTTATACGTTATACCTAGTTTGATAATTAAATTAAATTAAATTATTTTCTCCGTACGGTTCCAACCTGGTTGTACCCAGATGAGGTTCGCGGGTTTGATGGCTCTTTAAAAGATGTCGTAGAACAAATTTTAAACGTTTCCCTCAGCATGACACAATGGGTGCAGGCGGCCTTACCAATAAGGCACGGAGGCTTGGGTATTCGTCGAGCGGCCGATGTTGGTCTTCCAGCGTTCATTGCATCGGCGCATGGAGTTGTAAGCCTAGTCACTAACATTTTACCCTCGAATGGTGACAGGGCGCACATTCCCTTTGCAGCCGATGCCTTGGAGGCTTGGACCACCCAACACACGACCGTTGATATACCAGACACCCCCGATGCCCAGCGCTCGTGGGATCACGTTGCGGCCAAGAAAATGCTTGATCAGCTCATAGACGGAGCTGTCGGCCCGGACCTGGCGAGGCTGAGAGCAGTATCGCAGCCGGAGTCTGGCGCGTGGCTGCACGCGCTGCCTTCACCACACACGGGCACTCTCCTCGACGGCGACTCATTGCGGGTGGCTGTGGCTTTACGCCTGGGCTGCGATGTTTGCGAAAAACATGTATGCACCTGCGGTTCCATGGTTGAAGCCAATGGCCACCACGCCTTAAGTTGCTGTCGCTGTTCGGGGAGATTCCCACGCCACCATGCTCTTAATGACATCCTCCACAGGGCACTGATCTCAGCCAACATTCCGAACGTACTTGAGCCTCCGGGATTAAGTCGTACGGATGGCAAGAGACCAGACGGTCTGACCATGGTGCCGTGGAAAAAAGGGAAGTGCTTGCTGTGGGACGCAACGTGTGTCAGCACTTTCGCGGCTTCGCACCTTGGCCGCACCACGAGATCGGCTGGAGCAGCTGCGGAACTGGCTGCTATAAAAAAGAAAGAAAAATATTCGGCCCTAGAGCACAGGTACTTGTTCGTGCCTTTTGCCGTGGAGACGACCGGGTGCTGGGGCAGTGAGGCTAAAGACTTTATCAAGGATATTGGATGCCGTCTGAGGGAGAGAGGTTGCGACCCCCGCTCCGGGTCGTTCCTGGTGCAGAGGCTGTCCATTGCCATTCAACGTGGTAACGCGGCGAGTGTGATGGGCACCTTTGCGCCGGGAATGTCACGGGGCGGGATATTCGACTGACCCCTTTAGCTTTAAGTTTTACTTTAATTCGTTGTGTATTTAGCTCTTCATACTTTAATCAATTCAAATAATTATTTATTACATACATGGTATGTTTGATAATAATATAACTATCTAACTACAATGAGTATATAAAAAAAAATCTAACCAAGTAAGTAATCATATTAAAATACGGAGTTTATTTTCAATATCCAGAAAAAAATTGAATTTAAGCTAATAGCCTGTGGATACCAGGATAATATAAGCCACGAACACAAAATTAAAAATTTATTGAATACAAGGCAAGTTATTCGGCATTTGTAACACCATACGCACAAACAGTGAAATAGTTCCTATCTAACGTTGATTACCATAACAGCCACAACAGTCCACTGCTGGACATGGGCCTCCCCCGTCGGAGAGTATTGCCATACTCACCACACTTGGCAGGCAGATTGGCGAGCACAGTGCAAGATGTTGCAGAACGCTGCTGCCCATTCCCTGGATGATTATTATCCCTTAGTGGATTTAAACGACGCCCATGGGTAGAATTGGGGTGGTGCTATTATAAGCCGTCACCACACGGCACATAAGGTTTATTAAATAAGAACAAATGTATGAATGTTACCTATGTATGATTTCGAAACCTAAATAGGTAAATAGGTATTTCATTTAGTACAATTATCATTTGCTTATTTAACCAGAACCTGTCTAACTACCTAAAATTAAGCTCAAGTTAACCTAGATCGTTGGTTGTAATTTACCAAGCCATCCTTTACCTATCTCCCTGAGATACAAGCCAGCAACCAAGTTTATAAGTTATTCATGAGAAAGCAGAATCCATTCTCCATTTAGGTATCTACCTGCCTTTGAGATGATTCCGTTTCAGGTGATTTAATTAACACCTACAGAACTAGCTCCAGTTTGGTAATAGTAGTAGAGATTTGACTCGAATTGAGAACGACTCTCACCTCATTTCCTCAATAAAGGGCGCTACACACCGGGCGCGTATGCGTGACGTGCACGTCATTACGCGCGTAGAGGGCCCGGTGTGTAGCGCCCTTAAACCCTTGCCATGTTAGGTACTATACACCCAAGTACGTATGCTCCACTCTTATTCCCCAGACTTCTACAGTCTGTCTGTTCTGAAGTCGAACAAACTATCCACATCTGACAAACAATTCAGGACCACCATGGCCACTTCAGAAATTTTGTACCTATGCCAAAAAGTGACAGATTGTCAGGTAACCGCCAAAATTGTTATACCTTACCTACCCTGAAACCCTCAAGTCCGCCTCTTACAATCTTACAACATCCATAGGAGAGAAATAAGGTGATGCTTTTCTAAGCCGGCTCTAACTAAACATTGTGCATATTTGAAACAAACAATGATGCACAACTCAAAAGTACGCATTCTTTCTACTCGTAGTCTTCAGATATATCCCCGCTAGCCATGTATATGTGGCAGTACGATGGCAGAATTAGGTTTTTGGCCAAAAACCTAGGTTTTTGGCCAAAAGCCGGCATATGGCAGAATCGTAGACTTCCTTCGGCCATCGTCCTAAGCTGATCCAGGTTTTTGGCCAAAAACCTAGGATTTTGGCCAAAAAACTAGGATTTTGGCCGAAATCCTAGATTTGTTTAGTATTATGGCTTTTTTTGCGTTTCGGGGGAACTTCTTCGTCTTCGAGTGGTACACCAAGTCGCCCAACGAGCCGATGGACTCTGGTATCAGAGTTTTCAACCGCCTATTGCAAGTAGCAGGCCTCTAACATGGTTGTGTAACGACCGCCGTCTAAGTGATCATAGAGAGCAATCGGGACCGACAGCTTACCGTGCCCGTGTGGTTCGGGGGAACGAGAAATGGAGAGGTAGTTTATGCACCTCCCTCTGATCTTTTGAGGGTAGACTTAGACACCGTAAATGGACACCCAGAAGGACGGGGGGTAACATCAGACAGTCTGAACAGCAGGATTGCCTCGGATTCCCTGAAGGGCAGGGGGGAGCATCAGACACCATAAGAGCAGGACGTACCACTGAACGCTCTAAAGGATTGGGGTAGCGTTGGACGCCCTGGAGACCAGGAGGTAGCATCGGTCCTCCAGAAAATCCAACGCCCGTCATATTACATCCTCCAGAGCGTCCGACGCTACCCACGCCCTCCAGAGCGTCTGACGCTACCTCCGACCCTCCAGAACGTCCAATGCTACCTCCTACCTTTCGAGGTGTATGCCCGAACTACACGGGCACGTTAAGCCGTCGGTCCCGATTGCTCTTTATGATCACTTAGACGGCGGTCGTTACACAACCTTGTCAGAGGCCTGTTCCTTTCAGTAGGCGGTTTAAAAACTCTAACACCGGGGTTCATCGGGTTGTTGGGCGACTTGGTGTAACACTCGAAGAAGAAGAAGTTCCCCCGAAATGCAAAAAAAGCCATAATACTAAACAAATCTAGGATTTCGGCCAAAATCCTAGTTTTTTGGCCAAAAACCTGGATCGGCTTAGGACGATGGCCGAAAGAAGTCTACGATTTTGCCATATGCCGGCTTTTGGCCAAAAACCTAGGTTTTTGGCCAAAAACCTAATTCTGCCATCGTACTGCGACATATACAATTTTAAGGCGCGTACACACACGCCGTCGGCATAAGTTAAGGCTCTGCGGCTGCAAAGTCATGCAATTTTCAACTTTACGACACTACGGTCCGTATCCGGCGGCGTACGCCAAGAAAGCAGTATGTTTATCTGAAATATTGTGACAAGCTGTAATTATTGCTTAGAAAGCCTTGGAATTACACAAAATGTAGATATTTTGTACCTTTTCTATTGCAATATTCAGGTAGGAAAGAGCGTTTATATACCTACCTCTACCTACTTTTACCTTACCTATTATCTAGGTATCTTCTCTTCTACAAACTAGATATAAATGATGATTTTAATGGAAAGCAGGAAAATGGAATTGAAAGACTTATTTATTTTGATTCAATACCCTTAGTAAGTTACGACAATACCTGAATGAAACAAGTTATTAATAATGGGGATTGGGATTGAAATTCCAAAATAAATAACTCTGTAAATTACTGTGTCATTGTAACTTTCTAGTAGTAGCTGAAATAATTTCTATTGGAACATGAAAATAAGTCGATAGAGTTCGATAGGTACAACACAACTAAAGGTTTTAGGTTTGGTCTAATTACTTTCCGCATTAGATAATTATTCGCTCTAAGTCTAAGGTCTAAGATTGGTGATTCCTTGGGAGCATAAAGTTGATAATTATTTGTTTATTTTATCTCTGTCTGAAATTTGTTCTCAAGTTGGTTAAGAGAATTTAATGCTGGCTACCACTTATCCGTAAGAAAGATGTACCTATTCGTACGACTTTTGGAAGGCAAATTAAGTCATGACTGAGGCCGTCTTCCAGACGCTTTATAAACTTTGATTCCAGGGTTTATCAGGTTGTATTTTCTGTATAATGACTTAATTTCACTTCAATCGCTATTGCTATAGCCTAGACGTTTAAATAAATATTTAAGCAAATACCTAGCAATGATTCTGTTCTGAGAATCAGACTTAAATAATTCAATATTAATGTAGTGTAAATTTAATTTTGTACTCAGTGAAGGATTAAGGTCTAGTTTAACTAATCATATTTCGCGCTCAGTGAGGCAAACTTACTTAAATATAAATAAGTAAGTCTTTCGCAGTTTCAAAGTGAATTATTTTAATAAATAAATAATTGAAATGGGCCGAGACTTGACCGACTTTTTATTTAGTTTAGATAAAGATAAAGATAAAGATTCTTTATTTGCCAAAAACATGGTATAGGAAGATGTTACATGTATTATTATTATGTACAAACATGTTTAGCCAGTATTAATTAAGCATGCAAATATTTCAATATTTTTTTCGTGATTAGTTTTCAAATTAATATTTTTACAATTACATGTCAAGAAATGCTCGAATGCTATAAAACATGTGGTCCGTCAACCATTTATATACACGTCGTTTGAACTCTTTTATAGTCATTTTTTTAAAATCATTAGGCAACTTATTATATATTCTCACACACATTGCTAACAAACTCTTGTCATATTTCATTATTTTTGGTATGTCATTAAATACAATTCTGTGGGGATTTCTTTTAACACGGGGGTTAACGACACAAGCTTTCTTGAAAAGATTACAGTTTTTCTTAATAAATACACATATCTCATATATATAAAGAGATGGTAGCGGTAACAGACCAAGTTTTTTGAAAAGTGGTTCACATGGTTCGTCAGGAGGTTTACCAAAGATGGCTCGAATACATTTCTTTTGAGCAATGAACGCTTTTTCAACTTTCGTGCTGTTCCCCCAAAAGATTATACCATACCGTTGTATTGATTCCACGTAAGCTGTATATGCTGTTACAGCAGTTTTTATATTCGTGACATTTTTTAATCGCTTAAGGGCATACACAAACTTATTTATTCGGTTATTTATATTTTCGATTTGCATTTTCCAATTAATATCCTGATCCAATATTACACCTAGAAATTTGACTTGACATGATTGATTGATTATTTTATTTTGATAATTTATGTCCATTTTGAAATTGTAATTATTATTATAGCAATGATTAAATTGTAAATAATTAGTTTTATCTAAGTTAATATTCAAATTATGTTTATTTAAGAACATTATTATTTTTGTTAAAGTATTATTTAACTCAGTTTCGTGGTCCTTGATGGAATCCTGATTTTTAGATTTTTTGGTAGCTACGATGATGGATATGTCATCTGCAAAGAGAACACAATGATGGCTGGTTATATTAGTGATATCATTGATATAAAGAAGAAACAGAATCGGACCCAATACGCTCCCCTGTGGGACTCCTTGGTTGACATTTCTGTACAAAGAAGAATAGTTAACAGTATTTTTTTCCTTATCTAGCTTTGTGATAGTAACACATTGCAGTCTTCCTCTAAGGTAAGACGAAAGCCATTTATGAGGTGTACCTCTAATCCCCATTATTTCAAGCTTTTTTAGTAGAAGTTCATGTGAAACAAAGTCGAACGCTTTGCTTAAGTCCAGAAATAGGCCAGTTGTAAGAAAATTATTATTTAAGTTTGTGAGGACAGATTCATGTATCGAGTAGATGGCATTCGTGGTTGATTTACCTCTTTGAAAAGCGTATTGTTCTTTATTTATCAGTTTAAATTTATCACAGAAATCAACTATTCTTCGTAGCATACATCTCTCATATATTTTTGATAATATAGGAATGAGTGTAATAGGCCGATAGTTCATTACGTCGTATTTATCCCCTTTTTTGAAAATAGGTTTTACTATAGCTATTTTTAGTCGGTTTGGAAATGATCCTGTAGAAAAGGAAAGGTTAACAAGATATGTCAGTACCAGCAGAATATCATTTAAACACTCTTTTATTATTTTGGTGCATATTTCATCGTAACCCTCCGAGTTGGTATTTTTCAACAGCAATGTTTCCGTTTTAATTTCATTTTCTGTCACCGGGGTCAAGAATAATGAATTAGGTAACGCATTATTTTTATCGAAACTATTAGTTAAATTATTATTATCATTAGTTAAGTCTATATAATAATCATTGAAAGTGGTTGCTATTTGCGTGGGATCCTTAAATATTTTGCTATTCACTTTGATATAATCAATATTATTGTCACTGAGTTTTGTATGTGGGATCTCATCGTTTATCACCGACCACGTAGCTTTGCACTTATTTTCTGCTTTGTTAATAAACTTAATATTAGTCATCTTCTTAGAAGTAAATAAACAGTTTCCTAGTATTTTAGAATATTTTAAATAATTGGTTTTATTTAGTGATGTTTTGCTTTTGTAGTATTTGTATCTTAATATTCTTTTTGCTTTACAGCTTACCCTTAATCCTCGACTGATCCATTTCTGTTTCTTATTACAAAAATTATTTATTTTGACTCTAACTTTTGGAAAACAGAGGTTATAAAATAACATAAGTAGATCATGAAACTTGTCGAATGCTTGATTTGCGTCTTCTAACTCGTCATAAACCTCAGACCACGATAAGCTACGTAGACACTCCCGAAACTTTATGACATTATCAGGGTGAAAGTCCCGTTTGGAAATATAGTAGTAAGAAGGTTTTGAAAATTTTCTATTTATTGGAAATTGAAGCACTTGGGCCGTCTCATGATCAGACAAATGAAGTGGAAGCACCGATTCGTTTGCATCTTTAATATTACTTAGGATGTGATCAATACATTTATTTTTCTAGTGGGAGTATTTATGTATTTTTAGGTTATAGTTGTTTGCTATGTCTTGTAGATTTGAAGAGACTTTATTACGTATTAGAGTGTTTATGTTGATGTCACCCGCTATCACTATTTTGATCTTGCTTTTATAAGTGTGAAAAATTTCGTAGAGTAGTGCATCTAATTTATCAAGAAACGTGATTGGGTTGGAGTCTGGTGTTCTATAAACGCAGATAATGATAATTTTATTAGGTATGATTTCAAGCCCACAACATTCAAACACTTTCGAAACAGAGTACTTTTAACGAATAATAATTCTTTAAAGAGCAAGTTCTTTTTCAAAAGTATGCAAGATCCACCTCTTTGTTTAGTTCTGCAATAACTTGAGGCCAAGGCATAGTTATGCACTTTCAAGTATTTTTCGCACCCACTCTGAATAAAACTTTCAGTTAGACAAATTGCATCTGGATCTATTTGTTGCTCTTGGAGTTCTTGAAGTGTGATTTCAAAAAGTTCTAATTTATGAAAAATGCTGGCAATGTTTTGATGAAATATAGTGAAGTTGACACCTTCTTGTATTTGTTTAGGGACGAAAAAAGGTTGCTTTCTGACTATTGGAGAAATAATACGGTATGGTACCCCTTCTAGCTTGTTTGTTTACAGTTTTATCATCATGACGAACCGTTTGTGTTTGTATACGAGCGAAGTAATATGGAATAGTGCCTCTTTTGGGTTTATTATCTGTTATGTTTTTGGGGTCTGTTACTTGCTATCAATTCTTTTAAAGCTTTAACATCTAGGTATTTGTTTTTATAGTCAATATAATCTATATTAAAATTGATAATATTACACATGTCCAATATTTCAAATGTTTTGCAGTCTATAAAATGAACATTTTTATATTGATTACATAAATTTTCAATTTCATTATTAAGTTTAGAGACATTAAGATATTTGTTATGAAACACATTTAGAATAAAGATAGTTTTATTGTGAAATTTCTGAAGAAGCATTTGTAAATCTGAAATCACCATCCTTGGATTGCTATCATTTTCTCCAGCACATATAATAAGCTTATCATTTGTGTTTATGATGCTAGATCGACATTTCTGTGTTATTTCGGTACTTGATGCATTTGGCATTGTTTCTGCGTATACATCATATTTTTCATATTTTGTAGTACTCCTAGTTTGTATCATCATTGCAGCAATGCCAACACATTGCTGTGTGCCATATATGTGAATTTTCCGGTCACATTTTGTGTTGATAGCTTTTGAAGGTTCTTTAATTTGTTTTTCTCTTAGTTATAAATTGCTCTCTAATATTTACATCTTTTCATTCCTTTTGTTTCACTCGCTATTTCGGGATATTTAACTTCCTCACTTAATTCACCTGTTTTAAGTTCACCCTCTTGTGTAGTAGTTAAATTGTCTTTGCTTCCGGATATTTAACTTCCTCACTTAATTCACCTGTTTTAAGTTCACCTACTTGTGTAGTTGTTACATTGTCTTTGCTTTGTTCATCTATTGGCTGGTCCGCAACTATTTCTAGGTTTTGAAGTTTACTTGTTAGATAACCGATTTCTTCTCTTAGAATTTCAATAAAAGAATTAGCTTTCTTAAGATCCTGTTGTAGTCCTGTAATCATTAGTAACAAGTCCGCAAAGTTAGTAGAATGTTCCTTTGGGTAACAGAATTTTGATTCACCCAATGAATATCTTGACGAAGGCGGTGTCGCATAACTTAGGCTTAGTTTTGGTTTATCTTTTTTCGGTCTTGCATTTGATTTTGGTGATAGGCGACAAATTGTTTTTAATGAGTTAAGTTCCTTTGTTTGCGAAATTATTTGTCTTTTGAGGGCGTTGTTTTCTAGTATTACTTCTTCTAGCTGATTTTCAGCACTATCTCTTTCTGATTTAAGTTGGGCTATTTCGTCTTCCATTTCTTTAACACTTGCAGCTATTCCAGTCGAAAAATCATAGCTTCTGGTCATTTTTTCTTCTTCGGATTGCGAGGAATATGACTTTTCCGATATATCATCTTTAGTCAGAACATGAGAATCATCAATATCTGAACAGCTTCGGTTTATTTCTTCCATTATAAATGCGTCATCATTTTCTCCAGTATTATCATCCTCGGTGGGCAACAATTCAAATGAGTTCTGTAAAGCAACATTTATAATCTCCGGCGCAACTACAGCGTTCTGGTTATTCGTATTTTTGGAGTCAATTTTTACTGTATCTGGTGTAAGGTTAACATCTTTAAGTTGTGCTGAAGAAGACGGCGTATGTTGCTTAACACTTGTAGTACTTACATCTTGATTGAGCGTGTCTTGGTCCGTTTTATTTTTGTTCTTGTCTTGCGGTAGTAATTTAGGAGTAACACGCCCCTGTCCTGTGTTTGTTGCTTTATATAACTGCATATGACATGGCTTGCATTTCCATATAAGGCGGCGATCTTTTTCACTATCGCTACGCATAAGTTCATAGCGTTTTATAGTCACGTCGGCACAGGTTAGGTCATAAGCTTTTTTACATGTACAGCACGTAAGGTAATTATTTCTTTTAAGCTTACCCTTACATTTATGACAAATGTTTTCAAAGAACGCCATTATTTAAGAAAGTGTTCCAGGAGTAGTCTCCCACTGCAACTTTTTTTTTTATTTTATTACTCTCCAACGGAGTGGTCACTCTGTGACCGGCTTAATCTATAGCAATTTCGTGCGCACGGTCGAGTGTACGTCACCGCGCTCGGAGCGCGCGCGACTTTCACGGTTAAGCAGTGCGCGTAACCGCGAGAATCCTGTGCAACGGGGGTCCGGCGACCGCGCAAGCGCAGTATGACACATTTAAATATCACAGTTTTGACCAATTTTTATCACTGTTTATGCACTATTACTTATTTTTTTCACTTTGATTTTTATGTTACACGGTATTGTTACTAATTTAATTATAAAATCACTGCAAATTATGGAAGATTTATGCACAAAATTTAATTTCACGACCGGAGCTGTGACAAAGAGATGTTAAGCGTGTGGAATGTTGTCAAAGAGTTAGACGTAATATTTTGAATTACGAGCTTGCATATAGTATTAGTATAGGTAGTATTGGGGAGTCGCAGCAGTAAACACAAATTAGTCAATTGAATTTATATAGGATTACATTTGATTACGTACAAATTATTTTAAGGGTGTGTTTTACTCGCAGAACTGAACAACTTTTATTAGAAACTTTTCTTCGAAATACATAAAATAAATTGGTCTCCCATACTAAGTGACACACTTTTTACAACAAATTTGTGTGGGAGGCCTAATTTTTTTTAGTTCTTTGTAAAGTTTCCAAAAAAAGATATTCAGTTTCGTAAGTAGAAAAAACTCTGAAATATTTGCTCTTGATAAAATTGAACTCTTTATACTAAAAAATAACCGAAAAAGTTAAAATACTGAGCGTCACTTAATTAAATTAGAGTCTTGGCCACCACGGTTTTTCAGTCCCAGTTAAGAGTTTACTTAGCATGCCGTCATTGAAGTAGAACTCCAGACGACTGGGTCCAAAGTTTATTGTTAAACTCAGGGAGGGGAAGTGAAACATCGATAACCTTCCAACTTTTGAGGTCACATAGTCTAGACGACGAAATAGTATTAATTTTGCTAATTGTTTGCTCATCCAACGCTAAACTACTAGCGAAAACTTTTGTGTGATTAGCAAATTATGTTTTGATAGAGAACAGATTAATAAAATATGTTGGTATTAAGATGATTTAAATATTCAGATGTTACAAATTCAAGATAAGTTTTTCATAAGTTGGCTTACCGCTGATTGGATACCAATAAGACACTGTAACACTTTAAAAAGACGTCGTCGCTATCGGGAGCGCGAAGTTCCCTGTTTTGTGCAATATTTTTGGGAATATCGGGCATGTTTGGGTAGATCCAGTCCAATCCGTTCTTCCTAGAAAATTTCCAGCCCACCCAATCTCAATTTAAGGTCGTTATTGCCCTGGTTGTTTTAAGAACCATGTTAATAATTCCAGATGAGTCCGAAATAGTTTTGATGGCCCCGCAAAAGTAAAAAGTAGGTTTTATAGCTGGAGTGATTTCCTGGTAACTAGAAGTTCCAGAAGTTGTGTGTCATTTATCGAGAAATATACATCACTAGCAGTACTAGCATCCCCGTTCCAGCACTTGCAGTATTAACGCAAGTTGCGCCAACTTTCTCAGTAAACACTTGGTTGCTGTTTAAGACCCCCCCAGTCCCAGTTTGCCATATTTTGGAGGGTTTAATTGGCGTCCGACAAAGTTGGTTCATACATTTATATAGTTTCGCTTTACTGACAACTTAAGTGCAATAAATCTTGTCCCATTAGTTTTATTTCGATTTAAAACGATTTTTATAGGTTTTAAGTTTTAAGTAGTAAAACAAAGGAAATAAATGACACTTCAAATTGGAATCTTTGCGCCTTAGCCTTGACAGATTGATACACCATTTAAATATACGCAATGAATATAAAATGTGGCGCTATCTTCTCACGTGTGACGCAAGTCGTAAGATGATATCTATCAGGCAAGTAAATCGTCGGCTATCAACGATGAGACGCGCGTCTCACAGGTCATGTCTTACGTATGTGAGATAAAGCGCGCACCAGTGTGAAAAATATATTTTTTTCACACCTACCAAGCTGTAAAAATAAAAGTTTATCTATGAAGGGGTTGGATCCTAAATGGTTCTGAAATGATTTTGCGAGGCAATAAAAAGAATGGAATGGTTTTAGCAATAATACTTTGCATAAGCGTACGAGAGTCAGAATCGAGAGCTACGTAATGGGTTGTCGTGTACTGTCGTCGTGTCTGAGGTAAACAAATTAAGCGTGTAGACATGTATTTTTTGATATTACAAGGTAAAAACAAATATTATGTACGGCACGCCAAAATTGTGTAATATTTTTCAAAACGTAGGAAACTTGAAAATGATATAATAATACCTCTATTTTAGGAAACGTGAAAACGATATAATAATCCACAAAACAAACATAAGGACCACCCAGTTTGAACTTAGACTTACTAAGTAGTTAGGTAGGTAGATACTGTTTTACTCGCTCAGTCAAGAAAATAAAGATAATTATGACAATTTTCATGGAAAACCATTGATTTGTATCGATAAATAATCAAATCATAGGACTTGACTTAAAAAAACTGTAATAATTTATAGTTTTGGATGAGTGTCTTTTGAAATCAGAATTTTGTACAGTTTGATGTTTTGTCTGGTGTGTATAGAGAACTCCAATATTGTCATATGAACTGCATAATAAAACAGTCTAAGTTTATCCCTTCAAAGGGTTGGTTGATTTGCTGTTTTGAAACTTGCTTCTGTTCAATTTATTTCAGAACAATAGTACATTGTACCTATAGAAAGCATATGAGAAACGGTGACCGTTCATACTAAGTGCCTCTATGCTCAGCGCATGTTGGTACTTGCTACTTTGGCACATGGCCAGAAGCGGAACAGACTAGTTTACCTACCTTCTAAGAAGTCTCAAAGCTGCAATGTTTTTGTAAAAAATTTAAACTGTAAAGGAGGTCTCTAAACGAAGGTAGGTACAGTGAGTGAGTAGGTAGTGAAATTTTCAAAATCGACGACTGAAATTTCGATATTTATGATAATATCTATAAGTAGGTGTCGTAGTGAGTGATTTTCACATACATTTTATATGATACCTAATACAACTAAATCATCTTCCTGGCCTTATCCCAATTGCTTGGGGTCGGCGCAACACGTTTTGTTGAACACAAAATCGTGTTGCAAAGGATTTGGCTTAATTTTACGACCGGCCGCCTACCAGACGTCAACCGTCCTTGGGAATGCTTTTGTGGTGAATTAACCGCCACCATACGGTTGGCCCTGGCTGTTTGGGTCGGGTTTATCCCTCAGTCGCCTCTTACAACCCCCACGGGAAAAGAGGGGGTGGTGCTATTCTACTCTGCCGGCACCACACGGCTATACATTTTAATAATAGAGGTGTGAGTAAGACTAACAAACTTTTCTTTAAAAGAAAATATTTTGTACATGATTCGACTCATGTACAAGATATAAGCGAAAGAGGTCATGCCATTTATGAGTGTGTGAGGTAGGGCTGGTTTCATTCAGTAGCTTAACCATCAAATTAAATAAGATACAAAATGAAAATCATCAGAAAGCAGGCCCGTTTTCACGAGTGCTCAGCTTGGCCAAGAGGTTATTCCACCTCGAACTATTATTTTTCTACCATCCAACAATTAAAGAATCACTATGGTCACATTCATATTCTATCTGGACTATACATATCCTAAAAGGTTGTCATATGGACACTTCGATGATGATCCGAAATGAAGGTGAAACAACCAGGACCTTTCGCCATCGGTACTTCGGCACTCATACCTTCAGCTTAAATGCTGACTAAGTGAATCACTATAGGTGACATTTTTTTTCTGTCGGTGTAGCAGCTATAACAATCCTGTTTTCCACCAGCGACTTCATTGATTACTACCACTTCTACTCCCTCTATTGCCATACTCACCAGAAATGCAGAAAACGCTGCTGACCATTTCCTGGACTCATACCTCAGTCGCCTTTTACCCATGGAAAAAAAATCAGAAATGGGGAGATGTTATTCTAACATAATATTGATTGGTACGATTGAAACTATCTATCACTAAGCCGTGTAAAAGGCTTACCTACGTAGCATAAAGTAATGATGACCTTTGTCTCCAGGTAAAAGGTGATGTTCGTTGTTATTAAAATGATAAGTGCTGGCATATCACATTAAAGTAAATATTCCCCTTGATGATATACCTAACACCATCAAATTATTGTTTGTCCTTTACACTCCAAAAAATCACGTCTTGCCTATTACTATTACTGTTGCTCGTGACGCCGGATTCGTAAATTTGTTACCTTCTGCCTACCTCACAAGGGGTATAGACGTGATATATATGTATTTTGCAATTGCATCTCAGCGTAGTATAACTCAATTTCAACATTGAAGAAGTCTTGTGTTAGAGCGCAGTGGAGTCATCTATTGCTACCCGATGTAGATTGAAGTAGAGTCATCATCTTCCTGCCCTTATCCCAATTATTTGGGGTCGCCGCAACACGTTTTGTTGAAGACAAACTGGTGTTGCAAAAGGATTTGGCTTATTTTTCGATCAGCCGCCTATCAGACGTCAACTCTCCTTGAGAATGATTTTGTGGTGGATTAACCACCACCATACGGTTGGCCCTGGCTGTTTGGGTCGGATTTATCCCTCGGTCGCCGCCCACGGGAAGAGAAGGGGGTGGTGCTATTCTATTCTGCCGGCACCACACTGCACAACATTTAAGAAAGGGCGCAGTGGAGTCGTCTGTTGCTACCCGATGTACATTGAAATAGCGTGTGTGCATTAAAGCCACATACACAGTTGCATCTAGTGCGGTATAACTCAATTCCAGCATTTAAGAAGTCTTGTCTTAGAGCGCAGTGAAGTCATCTGTTGCTACCCGATGTACATTGGAACAAAGTGTGCGGTATAACTCAATTTCAACATTTCAGAAGCCTTGTCTTAGAGCGCAGTGGAGTCATCTGTTGCCTTCCGGTCTATAAGAACTGAATCCCACAATGTGCAGCAAGTCAATGGGACTGAAAATCATAATGCCGGAAATTTAATTTGCACTACCCGATGTACATTGAAACAAAGTGCGCGGTATAACTCAATTTCGACATTTAATAAGTCTTGTCTTAGAGCGCAGTGGAGTCATCTGTTGCTACCCAATGTACATTGAAGTAGAGTCACCATCTTCCTGCCCTTATCCCAATTATTTGGGGTCGCCGCAACACGTTTTGTTGAAGACAAACTGGTGTTGCAAAAGGATTTGGCTTATTTTTACGATCAGTCGCCTACCAGACGTCAACTCTCCTTGAGAATGATTTTGTGGTGGATTAACCGCCATCATACGGTTGGCCCTGGCTGTTTGGGTCGGATTTATCCCTCGGTCGTCGCCTACGGGAAGATAGGGGGTGGTGCCATTCTATTCTGCCGGCACCACACGGCACAACATTTTAGAAAGGGCGCAGTGGAGTCATCTGTTGCTACCTGAAGCACATTGAAATAGTGTGTGTTTATTAAAAAGCTAAACACCGCTGCATCTAGTGCGGTATAATTTAATTTCAACATTTAAGAAGTCTTGTCTTAGAGCGCAGTGGAGTCATCTGTTGCTACCCGATGTACATTGGAATAGTGTGCGTTCATTAAAAAGCTATACACAGTTGCATCTAGTGCGGTACAAATCAATTTAAACATTTAAGAAGTCTTGTCTAAGACAGCAATAGCGACGTCTGTTACTACCTGATGTACATACATTGAAACATAGTGTGCGGTATAACTCAATTCCAACATTTAAGTAGTCTTGTATTAGAGCGCAGTGGAGTCATCTGTTACTACCCGATGTACGTTGAAATAAAGTGTGCGGTATAACTCAATTTCATAATTTAAGAAGTCTAGTCTTAGAGCGCAGTGGAGTCGTCTGTTGCTACCCAAAGTACATTGAAACAAAATGAGCGGTATAACTCAATTTCAACATTTAAGAAGTCTCGTCTTAGAGCGCAGTGGAATCATCTGTTGCCACCCGATGTACATTGAAACAAAGTGTGCGGTAAAACTCAATTTCAACATTTAAGAAGTCTTGTCTTAGAACGCAGTGAAGTCATCTGTTGCTACCCGATGTACATTGAAGTAGAGTCATCATCTTCCTGCCCTTATCCCAATCATTTGGGGTCGCCACAGCAAGTTTTGTTTGGTGTTGCAAAAGGATTTGGCTTATTTTTACGATCAGCCGCCTACCAGACGTCAATTCTCCTTGAGAATGATTTTGTGGTGGATTAACCGCCATCATACGGTTGGCCCTGGCTGTTTGGGTCGGATTTATTCCTTGTTCGCCGCCCACGGGAAGAGAGGGGGTGGTGCTATTCTATTCTGCCGGTACCACACGGCACAACATTTCAGAAAGGGCCCAGTGGAGTCATCTGTTGCTACCCGATGTACATTGAAATAGAGTGTGTTCATTAAAGCCGCATACACGGCTGCATCTCAGCGCGGTATAACATAATTTCAACATTTAAGAAGTCTTGTCTTAGAGCGCAGTGGAGTCACCTGTTGCTACCCGATGTACATTGAAGCAAAGTGTGCGGTATAACTCAATTTTATCTTTTAAGAAGTCTTGTCTTAGAGCGCAGTGGAGTCATCTGTTGCTACCCGATGTACATTGAAATAGAGTGTGTTCATTAAAGCCGCATACACAATTGCATCTCAGCGCGGTATAACTCAATTTTCATTTGTAAGAAGTCTTGTCTTAGAGCGCAGTGGAGTCATGTTGCTACCCGATGTACATTGAAATAGAGTGTGTTCATTAAAGCCGCATACACGGTTGCATCTTAGTGCGGTATAACTCAATTTCATCATTTAAGAAGTATTGTCTAAGACCGCAATAACGTTATCTATTGCTACCCGATGTACATTGAAACAAAGTGTGCGGTATAACTCAATTTCAACATTTAAGAAGAATTGTCTAAGACCGCAATAACGTTATCTATTGCTACCCGATGTACATTGAAACAAAGTGTGCGGTCTAATTCAATTTCAACATTTAAGAAGTCATGTCTTAGAGCGCAGTGGAGTTATCTGTTGCTACCCGATGTACATTGAAATAGCGTGTGTTCATTAAAGCCGCATACACGGTTGCATTTCAGCGCGGTATAACTCAATTTCCTACTCAAACGCTGTTGCCGACATGCAACTTGCTAAGAAGTAGGCGGAAAGGCAAGTTGGAACTGCGGGTTAATTTATTTCACTCAGAGAAAATGGCAGCTTGCAGGAAGTCAACGCGTAGACATTTGCTACGGCGTACCAACACGTAGTTGAGTATACCTCTAATTAGTGCTTTGCTACGCCACGAAAATTTTATCGTTTTATTAAAGGTAGTTAATTCATTTATACAGTAATTCTTTTTCAATATTGGTACCCATGATCCATTGGGATAGTTATTCAGTTTTATAAGTAGCTTGACCTCCTTTTAGCGTTACTCCCAGTATGTTGTGATATTGCGTCTTCCTAATCATCAACCATGATTATTATGTAAATACTATGGTAATTACATATTACAGCAACAATTACCTCTATGAGCGGCTAATTTTGACGTGTGATATGTAAATTAGGCCCATTATGATGTAATATTAGCCCCTTGAGTATATCTCGTAATGCTGCTCAATTTACATTATTTATCTAAGCATTGTATAATAGGTAGATTATTATAGCTAAGTTATTGTAACTGCAAATGTTAGAGCAGTAAATCCATTTTGATCTTTATTAAATTGTATGGTTTTCGTTTTTAATTTAATACCTAGTGTGAACCTAACATTTATTTTTCCGAATTTCTAAACTTTTGCTTAGCACAGGTAGGTTCAATCTGAGGTACCTACAAGCCAGCTTAACACGTAGTTTTAGTTTCAAGATGTTGAAGATTTGAAAAGAGTTGGTTAGGCGCCGGTAGCTTAGTTGCCATAGCAGTAGTGGTACGCTACACCATAGTCCCGAGTTTAAGCGGCTGCCGACGCTACTAATTTTTCAATTTCTTATTTACATTTGAAAAATACAGCACGATGAGTGCATTAAAATCCCAAAACATCAGTTTAACACGTGTTTTTTCTGTTTATTCACACATAAAACGTATTTGCAATAATCCCTGGTGGCATCGCTCAAAAACGTGTAAAATAAACAAGCTCGTTCCGTTTACCTCTTTTACGCTGGCACGACACCTATTTGCTTGCGTTTACCATTTCTCATGTTGTCACAAGAGGGAGACGTGACGCTGCCAAACCAAATCAGGGGAAAATTGGGGGAAACGGAAAAACATTCCAAATCAATTGTTGAGGCTTTTATTTTGTATTCAGTTTTCGGTTTCGTTAAGTTGACGAGACGCAATGGTAGTGCGACTGCTTGCGACGCAGAAGTTTCCGGATTCGATTCCCTGTGGGTCACTCACAAAGTTTATATTTATCACTTTGTGAATTTGTCCTCATCTCTGATATTTTGATTAAGACATTGCAGGCTGAATCACCTGATTATCACAAAAGCAAAGATGGTTCCATGCTTCGAAGGGCACGTTCAGCTGACTGCCGCGGTTGCTTTATATTATTACTTAGACAGCGATCATTACACAGTCACGTCAGAGGCTTGCTACTTGGAGTAGGCGATTGAAAAACTTTTACACAGTGTTCATTGGGTCGTTGGACAACTCGGTGCCCCGCACGAAAAAGTAGACGAAATTATGTATTCTTTTAGTACCTATGTTTACTTTAATCAACTATGTAGGTACACTGCTTTCTTTTAACTTAATATACATTTCCTGTGGATACATAAAACGTTACATTTACCTTCGAAAAAGTGTGTTACGTTTAGATAGGAAGAGCGCTGGGTTAATTCGATACAAACGATGTGTCTTTACGCGGGCGCCAGTTCAATGGGAAAGAAATAGTCTGGCATTTATCTACCGAACAATCACCTGAACGAGCTGCTCCAAATGTAATAGGAAAAGGAATTTCAATAATAGTTGAGATGGGTTGCGTGTCTAGAAAAATGTACTGTTAAATTGGGTTTATGCTGGTAAAGGAAAGGACTATTTGGAAATAAATTATGTGAATTGATTATTTCTCTTGGTATTTTATCACGAGAAATCTTTTTCCGCTATATTATGTGCCAAAGCTCTTAACTATCATGTTAAACACTGATACCAAATTTTTAAAACACTTCCCGTGTTAGGTACCTATAAAATTTAGGAAAACTTGCAAAACTTTCCACCGCAAGCTAGATTACCAGTACAGATGGCGAAGGTCGTTTATAATGTTTTTTTTATTAACTGATGTATGAACAAACATTTCATCTTGACCTCAAATTGATAGGTACATTTGACTCAATTTGATGCTGATTTTACCCACTTACCCTACCTCTTTGTTTTGATACCAAAACGTATCCAAATCTAGAAGAAAAAATATGTTTTGCTGTCATAATGTAATACCCAGTAGGTAAATCTACTGTATTTATTAGATAACTATTTATATAACCTAAAAGTCTTTCACCTTTCACATTTCACTTACCAGACGCAGACTGATTTAATAGACCCGGTATGATTTGATTTCCTTTTTTTCCTTATGTATTATTTCCTTGAGAGGAAATTACATGTTTTCTGTATTCAATTTCGGAAGCGTAGCATTGAGTGTTTGTAAAACTCTTTGAACCTCACTCCTTTTTATATAAACAGTGATTTTAATATCATCAAAATAAGGCAAAAAGATCTATGTACTTATACTTGATTTATGTCTACCCAATATTTGAGTCAATTCTATTTTACCTTTTCATCTAGAAAATTTATTTTCAATCCCAAACAATAATTTTAGCTAACAATTTATTTGGATGATACATTTTTATTAAACTGTGATAAAAACAAGCTTTGTTTTAGTTAATAGTTTTTCATAGCAGAAAAACGAACATCTAATGAACTAGATATTAAGAAACCTTTATTAATTTCGTAATAGAAAGCGTCTGACCAATTTACTCGCCGAGGATTTTGATTGAAAAAGATTCACAATCGTGGCGTACTTAGTTGATTGACACAGACTACTTAATTCTTATTTTTGTATACAGAGGGTATCGATCGAAGAACATTAAAAATGAAATATACAATGATGTTTAACTATTGATAGACCGTGAAATATCAGTAGTTAGTGAACTGAAAATTATAGTAAATAGCAATTTAGAAGTTTCTTAATTTCGTAATAGAAAGCTCTATTGCCTATTATAACTCTCAGTAGTATTCCCTGTGGGGCCACTCACATACAGGGGCGTGCAGTCCATAAAGGCATAAAAGCACTGCCTACCCTGCCATTTTCACCCGCTCGCTAATAAGAATTCAATTTATTTAAGAACAATAATGTAACGTAAAATGGAACGCAATAAATGCCGTCTTACTTTTGCGCCTTTATTTCGCGCTACTAATCCCCGCTTAACTCTCAAGTACGATATGTCATTCAAAATAAGTGGACTCGATCGCTGCCTCATGAACTCGCCCGATACCTCTAGTATGAATGTGTGAAATTAGCGTAAATACACTGTAAGTGTGAGCTCTCCGCACTCACACAAAGCTGAAAAATGTTAAGTAGTGTGCGTGAAAAGGCAGCACCTGTACCACAGAATATAATATATTTGTAGCATTTTCGGCAACATTCCATTTGCATACGCTAAACAAAACGCAAAACAAAGCAACTAAACGCAATTAAAAAGTAAAATGACCATAGACAACCGCTCGCTACGTGCATGGGGGGGGTTTTGGCGCGTATAATCCGACCGATTTGTTGATACCTTTGTTTCAAACATTTATTAAGGAAATGAGATTCATTCAGGATTGAAAGTATTTTATTATGATTTAGGTTAGAAAATGCAAAATATTGTTTGTTTACATAATATTGTTTTCGTTGTTGTTTTATGCTGAAAAAAAGTAGCAATTATAGATATTTTATAACGTATTATTAAATGTGCTTGACTAATAACGGTGTGATATTTGTTAAAAACAAGTTGTCTGAAAACAACTGATGTAGTAATGAAATGACTATGTTTACAAAAAGTTGAGACACCCGTTTCTGTAACTTTTAAAGTAAATTTTTAATGTGTAAGTGTGATGCGATGATGATAGAGGCAGATTGTACAATTTGGATGGAAAAAGCGCTCAGAAAAGGTAACACGACTTTAATTCATTCAACTTCTTACGACAGATGCGGCTGACTGGTATTGTTAGTGTGCATAGTTTATTTATTTTGTTGCAATGCACCGCACCGCACATAGTCGCAATTTGATGCGGCGACGACATGTGCCATAATGAAATCCAGTTTTTGCATGGGATGGTTTCTTATGAATCCGGTAAAACGTGCAGTGGAAAAAGATGCGGTGCGTATAAGATCCGCCTCGGTTCATATCTACTGCCTACCCAGAGATGAAACCCTGTGCACGCCACTGCTCACATAGTTGATATTTTTATCACTTTGTGCATTTGTTCCCAGTCTAGGTAGGACATAGCAGACTGAACCACCTGATTGTCTGAAAGCAAGATGGTTTCATGCTTTGGGGGGCACGTTAAGCCGTCGGTTCCGGTTGGTGTCTACGATTACTTAGATAGAGGTCGTTACACACTCATTCAGAGGCCTACTACCAGTAGTAGGCGGTTGAAAAACTCTGACACCAGGGTTTATCGAGTCGTTCATCAACTCGGTGTCCCATTTGAAAAGAAGAAGTAGGAGTATTCTATCCAATTTACTCCTATAGGGGCATTCCACGAAAAAGTCAACTTTGTCCGTTACGTGACGTGTACGGGGGCGTGATTTTGATTAAAAATGATTCTCGATCGTAGCGTTACTAGTTGATAAAGCGTTAATCATTTTCCTTCACCAGTTTGTTTATCTGTAGCTGTTTAGATAGCAAATTGGGTTTCTCGATATCATACAAATTAAAGCTGAATGGGGAAAGGCTCTCTCGGTAATTGTTTTCGGTCGTTGTTCCAGTCGTTCATTCGTTCATTTGGACCGTTTAGCCATCATATCGATGCTTAATACGGATCCGTTCCCGGAATTATTTATTAGGCACTAGAGACTGGTGCCGTCTTAGCGCGAGAATAATATCTATCACAAAAGGAGTGATAAAGTAACACTATGAGACGGGAAATAAATGATTTTCTGGAAACCAATATTTTTCTCTTCGAATCCGAATTTGATTGTTTGCCAAGACAACTTTCTATTGGCAGACATTTTTATTTTATCGGACAACATATCGTTGAAAATGTGTCAATCTTTACGTTGACAATAGTTGACATTCTAATCTAGGCAAGGGTTTATTAGTAAATCGATTACCTACTTTATATCATTTGTGCCATTGTTCCCTCGTTATATTCTTATAAATCAATATTCATGATTTTTAGAAGAAAAAGAATCAAAATTCGTATTAGCTGTTCCTTGGATGGCTACATGTCGATACGCAAATATACAAAAAGCGGTGTAGAACTTTGTTTTCTGTTATAATGTTTATGTAACAATGATAGTGAGCGAGTGATCCGTCTTATTATTAGGTAGAGTGGGTGGCTATGATGATAGGAACTAACGTCACGTCTTGCTGGCATTCATAATCCTTAGATATGAACCAAATATATTCGTTTCCCATTTTATTTGTTTTCCTACGAAACAGTAAGTTGTTGTGTAGGCGTGAGGATCTTTATATAAATGTACCTATTTAGTTAGGTGGCTCTAGCATGCCTTTTTTCAAAACAATATTACTCAGTAGATATTCGTTGTGAAATTCTAAAAAAAATATATGTTGCAGTTGAGGATCTAATAGAGGAAATGGGGCATTCAGTTACACGATTTGATTAACTTTGCTCGATAAAAAAAAATACCAAAGTTGGCTCTATTCAAAATTTATTTTCAATATTATGCCTAAGATATTAAATTCATAAACCTAATTTTTATACCAATCTATAGATAAATTAATAATCCAGGGAATGGTGCAGTATCAATGTTGTAGTGTTATATTGTAAATTAAGATGCCTAAATAACTACAAAAAGCGCGAGCGGCGTGGCTCGGCGGCCTCGTCAGTCGCGCGGAGGCGCTTACGGACGACGGATGTGTGCCAATTCTTCTCCCGACGCGCGACGTAAATTGGTTTTATTTTTTAATGGCGATCAGTCTAGTGCCACAGTAGGAAAAATGAAAACGGTATGTATGAAGAAGAATAAGAGGACTAGCTTTGGAATGGTTTCGCAGCTATCTAAAAGGCCGAACACAATATGTGAAGATAGATAACTATGTAAGTGATTTTGCTGAAAACAGATACGGTGTCCCTCAAGGCAGCATTTTAGGCCCAACCCTTTTTATTTTATATATAAATAACATTGCTAATATTCTTGACGATAGTAACTCGAAGGTCATTTGCTACGCTGATGACACAGCAATTCTCTTCGAAGGCGATTCTTGGGAAGATGTTTTCAGTAAAGCGGAAAGCGGCATGAGTTTAGTATCTCAATGGCTCAATAAAAATCTCCTAACCTTAAACACGAGTAAAACAAAATTCATGTGTTTTCACAAAACCATAGCTTCAGCACCTTCAAGAACTATGAGCTCAAACCTAAAAGTACACACTTGTTCCCCATTACTCCTATCCTCGAACATTTGTGACTGCGGCTCTATCGAACGAACAAACGAGTTAAAATATTTGGGTGTAACTCTGGATGAGCAACTTTCCTTTAAAAAGCACATTCGCGTCATGTCTGGTAGAGTTCGAAAACTTATTGGTGTGATGAAGTTACTGCGCGACTGTGCTGACCAAAAAGTGCTACGATTGGTTTATGTTGCTCTATGCCAATCGTTAGTTACGTACTGTATCGGTCTTTGGGGAAGCTCAGCTAAGACATCTATTATCATGTTAGAGAGGGCGCAAAGATCCGTTTTAAAAGTGCTATATAAAAAGCCTTTTAGATATACTACCTATCTACTATATCAAGAAGCACAAGTATTAACTATACGCCAATTGTACATTCTCAAAGCTAGTCTCGATCAGCACAAGTCAGTTTTAAAGTTAAGTAACTCAGAGCAGTCTTCTTTATCACAAAGACGGGTCTACCACATAAAAACGCCTAAAGTTAACTCTACCTTTGCTCAACGGTTTAGAAGTTTTTCCTTTCCTTATATATATTCAGTTATTAATAGAAAATGCAGCATAAAAGATTGCAACCTAGCAGAAGCCAAGCGTAAAATGGTAAGGTGGCTAAACTCGCTTGATTATGATTCTACTGAAGCTCTACTATCTATTATTATCTAGTTATTATCATTTATATAATACATATATATTTATTTATTTTACTTTATGCATACATTTCTATTTAATTATATACTTTATAATATACTTTCTATACTATTCATCATCATTTATATTCCCACTGACTCTACACCTATTGTAAGCTACATTCTAAATATGTACTACAGAATTTCAAGATTAGTTTTAAGTTTTTAATAAGTGTTATACTCTTCATAATTTAAGAATGTTCTTCCTGGTAAAGGTCGTGTGGGCTGCCGCGACACAGGCTTGCTTGACCTAGTGCGGAGTCCTCCAGTAACATTAATGTCTGATTGTTATGATTTTTGGCAAATAAAGTTTTTATTATTTTTATTATTATTTTATTATGACCACGGGTTTCAAAACTAAATTCGTCTTATTTGAATATTAAACTTAATTTTTTAAAATATGCCGTGGCATAACAAGATACAAGGACACAGTGTAACAAAATCAGTACATCCACATATTATTGTAATAGTAGGTATGTATTACGATTATTTTACCAAAATGTTAAAGTTTTGGGATGATTGTAAAATTATGTTTGACGTTAATATCACAGTAAGTATTAGTAATTCATTGTATTACCAATATTGATTTATAAAAAAAAAGTAAATTTTTCTTTTACTTATTTCAGCCCATTGATAACTGGCACTTGTTGCGAGTTAGTTTACTCGCACATTGATTTTGTTGATATACCTAATTAAACTCTGATACCCAATTTATGATTTTATTGATGCTAAATAACTATAGAGAATTTATAATGATGAGTACACGCGTTATGAATGAGTGTAATGACCTCTATACTGGCGTGTAATGACCTAATAATCGCCATGTGGAGTAAACTGCTGAGAGTGCAATCCAATGTGCGGTGTTCAGACCGTACATGCTCCCGGGCGAGAGAAGAAGAGGGTGAGATGAGATGAAGAGGTGAAAAAGCAATTGGATATTAAAAGCAATCCTATGCTTAAACTAAGGTTAACTTGTAAAAATACATGTAATTTATTAAAATTCATTGACATTAATTGTCGGCCTTCTTATAATTGGTGACGTTGCTTTATCTTGTTTGATCGCAGCGCGGGTGGCGTTAGAGAGCGTCTTTAATTCTATGTTTTCTAGCGCTAACGTCAGAGTCGTGTGAACTGCCGGTTTAGGGATCTCATTGATGGGTGTTGATAGGTTTTCAACTTTCGACTGCAAGTTGATGCTTCCCCTCAGACGACGACGACGCACGCACCGGACCACGTAAATAGCTGACACTACCATGCATCCTATCATTAGGATGTATATTACAGTGAATTGATGTATGTAATGCTAAATTAAAGTCTCGGGAAGTGGAGTTTCTGATTTCATATCTTCGATTTGCTTGCCGATTTTTGTAATTTCGGAACTTTGCCCTGATGTGGAATTCATCTCGATAAGAGGGACTGATACATTTATAATGTGATTAATCGGAGCGATGTCTGGAATGTATAAATCTGCTGACATCTTTGTTTCTATGCGCTTGTTGTTATGTGAGAAAACTATGAAGTCGTCCCCTTTGATGACGCAATCTTGTTCGAACCCGATGATGCCGGCCTTCTGGACTTGTATTGATGTAATCTGACTCCCACATATGAGTCTCAGTGCCACGTTGAAATGTCGAAGTCCAAATTTTTTATTGCGTTTAAACATTCGACGGTGGTGTCATGCAGTTTCTTGATTGCTGATGCAGATTGTTGCTGAAGGACTGGCAGGCCAAGCAGAATATTCATATGTGATCTGAAAATTAGCCTTTTGTTGCTGTAACGGTGATTTAATATTTCCCAACACGTTTCATAATTTTCAGATGATATTTGTAAATGCTGTATCAGCTTTTCAGCTTCTCCTTTCACTTTGGTTTTCAGAAATTGAATTTTTTGCGCTTTCGAGATGGAATTATTTTTATGTATGGTCTCAGTGAAAAGATCTTTGAATGGTGTCCTGTGAATATAATTTCCACTCAATGTTGGAATTTCTATAGTAGGCGTGGACTTTTCCCGATGTTTTTAGCATCATCAACATCTTGTTGTTGATTGATTTTTTGATCTCATTGTATCTTTGCTCACATGCGTAATACCTTTTGTCGTTGGCGAGATCTTCACTGGGCAGTTCGCAGTCTATTTCAGTGTAATGTGTCAACAGCCAGCCATCTAGTTTGTATGGTTCTCAGGGCATCTTCAAGCTCCCATTTTTGGTAATCAAATCTAGATTAAACATATTGACTGCTCGAACAAAATATTCTTTTACGTTGCTTTGCTGCTTTCTGAACATTTCATCTAGTTTGCTGACATTACCTTTGCCGTTGTTGATTTTTGGATAAACAACGTCCTGTGGTTGTTGATGCTGACCATCTCGCTGATTGCGCTGATGTTATTGAGTTTGCTGTTGAGTCTCTGACGGTGTTTCCGCAGGGGTAGGTGAGTGCGGCGCTTGGTACGGCTGCTGCTGCTGCCAATCCATTTTAGCTGCGCCTAGGATTGATGGCTTTAGAAATGGTTTTTATTCTTGATGCACTAGATGTGTGAGTATCGCTTTACGCGCTTTTTGATAGAACGCTGCAGTTATATCATATTGACCATCGGAAAAGTAATCATAGTTTTTATTTTCAGACGCGCTCAGGCTTTATGATTAAATGAAATGAAATGCTTGCCAGAGTTGGTCTACGGTATCCATCCGACGTTTGAGATATGCAGCTGTCTTCTTATCCGGTGGATCATTCTCAAATTTCGAGAATATCTGCTCCATTTCCGCAATAATCTGGTATTGATTATCAATTTGTTCCATCATGTTGATAGCAGTTGTATGATTAATGTGAAATGTTGAAAATTAGAAGAAACCTTTACCTCAAAATATTCCTTGTGTACTATCGAGCCCTCTTCCGTCACCCTCGGGGCAAATCGGTGAGGACCTCAAATTTGTTGCTAACAAAGACTCGTATGCATCCTCGTGTTATATTCATAATAATATGAATACGTTAGTGGATAAAATTTGCCTGGATGTAGCACCAGAAACCTGAATTTTAACGAAATTTAATTAAAAGAAAGTATCCGTTCAATCGTATTAGTTTTATTCATTAATTGTATTGTGTAGATAACTAGGTAAGAAACTAAGAACCATTCAACACGCTCCCAGCACCATCCATCACGCTCTCAGCACCATCCATCACGCTCCCAACACCATTCATAACGCACCCAGCAACATGTATCACGCTCCCAGGACATTGACCCTTTTATGAGTTTTGATTAGCTTCAATTTGTTTAAAACAACCTTTTACTGATTTTCAGAGTCAAATGGATTTTGACCGGTTAATAAGTACTTTTCTAATAAATACCTAACCTTACTAAACATTTGTTTCAATATTCTAAAAGAAAAACTAATAATACAAATAAACTTTATTTTCCTACTGCATTATTTTATACTGTGGCGTTCTCGCCCGCCGACAAAGGTCACAGGAGTTCAAAATTAAACAGCTCCCTCGTAGAGCGGAGGCAAGCCGCCGAGGCGCGAAAAATACCTAAAGCTGCCCCAGAACGCGCCCTTAAGCCTGTACTTCATCTCCCAGATTCTTATGTAAAAAAACCCTATGTAAAAAGAGTCAGGCAGTGCAGAACACAGTCAAAGCCCTTTAGATCATCATCATCATAGCGTATGGCAATCCCTGCTTGGATCAAATAATATCTAAATCAAATGTTGAAAGTTGGCCCTTTAGTTAAAGGTGATGAAACTACTCTTATCTACAGATATTTGTTATTCACATAACTTTTAGGCTAGTGTCTGACTTATACTGGCTAACATTTTTAAACCCCTCGGAACCTAGCCTACCAGCTATAGTTTTGGTATTATGTTGGAGTTTAATTCCAGAAGTTCGCACATCAAAACAGAGCGCGGTTTCTCTGGTCTCATTCCCTCTTAAATTTAAACTGAGGTAGATTTTTAGTACTTACAAGTAGTACTTTATAATTATCAGTAGGTTAATGCTGATAAAATATCTTTTTGGGAGGCCTATTTTCAGCATTACAATTAATAAATCCTTGCAATTAATAATGATTTCACACTCACACTCACAAACCTACATCCGGTGAGTTTTTTTTTTAAATCTGTTCATTTAGGTAGGTAAGAAAAAGTTTTTACAAATTCTTAGTTAACTAGCTTCTCCCAAACTTTCGTAGAGTTGAATACCAAATTTTAAAACATTTCGTAGAGTTATTGAGCGACGAGTAGCTTTATTCAAATCCTTAGGTTATTGTGTCTTCTTGTTTTGGTTTTAGTGTAAGTTTGTTCTTCATTTTTTATGCAGAACAAAATATCCTCGATGGATCCTGTCTGTCCTTTCTTTTCTTTACCGGCTGCGGTAGATGTAAGACTCGACTGGATAAGCGCCTTCCAAATCTGTACCAGAATCACGATTCTGGTACAGATCACCAACAATGGCTGGAATTTGTATGGAATTATGTATGGAAATGTAATTTTTTGAAAATTTGCATAATTTTCAGTCTAAGCAGGGAAACCTGCGACTTTCGGCATCCGTAATGCCGGCGCCAGTAGCATGGTTGGTAGAGGCGTCGACAGTACAGATGCCGAAAGTCGCAGGTTCAAATCCTGCCTTCTTACTTACTAAGACTCTTTGTACTGTTGATGTATGCAAAACTGGGGTTAAATGTTTTCACCGCTAAATCAGGAGTCTCTAACCAGAAATCGGTCGGTGCCGACTGAAGTGGGACTCTTGACATTGCCCGGCCTAAACCCGCCCATTTTCCCTACCTTTACTTTTTACTGTCAAGCTCCTCTTTTAGAATATTAATTTGGGTAAGCGTTATGTTTGAAGCTCTTTGTGCGTAACATAACAAGGTTCTCTTTATTTGCTCCCTTTGTGCTGAAAATTTGAAAATTGCGTTGGTATTACCTAGATACATAAAACGTTAGGTCATCATTAGGAAGAGTAAGGTAGTAAAATAATTTATCCAATGAAATAGTAAGTATTATCATTAGTTCTATCTTTTTTGACAAGTATGCCTCCGTTCTCCATATTATAAGTTTAAATGCTACGGAATGTTATGTTCATAACGATATCTGTATACTTAGGACCCATTTTCAATTTCTTACCAAGCCCATTGCAGGATCTATTTAATCGGAAGAGGCTTTTTCTGACAAATGTATCTTATATACAAACGTTTTGATCCTGTTCTGGGCATGAAACTTCTTTTCATGATAACAAAGAAAACTATTAGATCTCCCGCAAAAAAAACTGCTCCTTAAGGCGTTCCGTTTTCTATACAAAAGTTCAATGTAGTTATGTATGTAAAGGAGACAAGAGTCGGTTTAAAAAACTTGATGGGGAGTCCCGTGGGTATATAAGATTGTCGCATAACACTAAAAAGAATTTTTAAATCATCATATTTCCCCGTAAAAAGCGAGTCGCCACTTTACGAAAATAGATGGAGCTACTGCTGCAATAAATACGTTTAATTTTATTGTGCAGAAAATACTGATTATCTTTTAACTATAAGTAGTTTTGCGACAAATTTACGTGTGCCTTCATCATTCAGAATAAAGTTTCTTTAAAAAGAAACTTTACAGCTCATGTGTAACCCGACTGAAGTGCAGTTTTTCGTTTGTATGACGTAACGAACCACCTTAACCACCGGTAGTAGGACCAAGAGCAAGGCCACGCCGACAGTTTTTACCTACAGTCGTCAACAAACATACTGTATGTTGATGTATACCTCGATATACAGGGTGTAAGGGACGGTGTACCGAAAACTTTGCAGGCGTGATCAGACTATGAAACTGAACAACTTTTACTGTGGAGCCAATGGTGGGAAACGAAAAAAAGTATCCGAGCTCCCATACAAAATTCACAATCAGCAGATTGACTTTTTATGGGAAGTCAAAAATTATTTTCGTTTCCCACCATACGTTTCATGGGGAAAGTTGTTCAGTTTCATGGTCTGAGCACGCCTGCAAAGTTTTCGTTACACCGTCCCTAACACCCCACTTATTCTTACAATAATACGAGAACATTTTCACGGGCTTACAATAAGAAACAAAGATAATGCCAGCTTAAGCGTTTGTTAGCAGACTCGCAAACACTGTGTGGGCGTTTTCTCTTCTCATTTCCTTTCATTAGTTTCATTGCTACATTTATTAGTAACAACTTTAGACTCTATAAATTATTGTAGTGCAAACAAGTATTTTTGAAGCTATAAGATTTAATACAGTAGGTACTTAGGTACTAAAAAGTTATTTTTCTTCGTTTGAGATCATTTTCAGTTGCGAGTAACAGTAGAAAACCAAAAATTAAAAATGTATCGAAACACACTTGAGGAAAGTTTAGTACCTACTTACGTCACCTAGCCAAAACTCAAATATCTATCCATAAAGGTACAGTACAAGATGAAATATTCAAAATTTCATACAAACCTATAATTCCGACTGAATTTACATAATAAATGTGATAGGTACTAGTTAGGTATGCAGCTACGCCACCACGAACATTTAATTCTTTTTTTTTTTGTCGCAAATTAGTTTCGAACGTACTTATTTGCAAGTTAACTATCAAACAATTTGAGTCACGTATACGTTCATTGAATGAAACTACATATACTGGGGTTTAATTAAATGTTGACATAGGCCTCTGTCAGTTTGGCTCGCGGCCAGGAGATACGGACTTGGTGACGTTTTTACACTACTCCTGAATGATTCACGGCCTCCATGCCTGGCACCAATAGGAAAAAAACTCCCAAGTGCGAGTAACATTCAATTAGGTAGTAGGTTCTGCATAAACATTATACATTAAAACAACAGTCCACTGTTTGCCATACTAGCTTTGCTATACTTAGCAGGAAGGCACAGAGCAAGATATTTCGCAGGACACCCAGGTGCCATTTTTTTAATTTTTCAATTAGTCATCGCTTACGACACCTACGGGTGGCCATGGGGTGTGCTATTCATAACCAGCATCACACAACGTACAGTGCAGCAAAAAAGAGTAGAAAAAAATGAGGGCGCCACTTTGTATGAAATTTCAAAATTAAATGGCAACATTGGCTATGAATGGCAACAATTTACTATGTTTTTTTTTAGTTCCATTTTATTTAATTTCTACTTTTTTTGCTGGACTGTAGGCTGTATGTCAGTTTGATAAGTATTTCGTTACCAAACAAGTCTAAAACAAATACCTACGTAAGTAAGTACAGACAGAAAAACGACCGAGGTTTCTCGAATAGCTGACCCAAGGGTCTGACCTCATTATTTTATGTACCTACGAGTACAATATTACCTACACGTGGCACACTTCAGACCTTCTTCTAAGGCGTTATACTCTTGACTTGACAGAGTGGTTGTGGTCGTCAGTAGAGAGTTGGTTGTAATGCAAGCTACACTATTCGTCTTCTCAAACAAACAGTTGCTTTACCGGTACAATCTTAGCCTGGGTTAGATAGTTTGACTTTAGAATATTCTTACACCTTGCGCGTGAAGCAAGAGATTGACTGTTCACTCACGAATGGAACCATTTATATAAGGAACTCTAAAACCCACACAAACCGCGTCAGTTCTGCCGCTGCTCGCTGAAATACGACCATTACAAACGGATGCTTTTTGCGGCTTTTTCAGACAATCTTTTATGTAACGCTCGTGATCCTCACGTTTATTTTCAGCGTTCAATTTTTTTAAATATTTTCAAGCGATATCCCCGCTTTACTGACCTAGTTTAAGAGAATTTGTTTAATTTATACCGCAGGTAGGATTCGAACCTGCTACTTTCGCTTTTAGTAGAAACTTTGCCTCGTATCACTGAGCTACTTCTTACCTGCCGTTGTCGAAATTCAAGCCTATTACCGACAACGCTCTCCATCTAACGGGATAGTTGAAACTACATAAATCCCAGTAACGAACGATTTTTTCTTTAGCTTAAGAAAAACATGCTTGATCAAATCTGTGCTGTATTCCGAATCCCGGTGGATACGGGGTCTAGCGGTACTCAATCGCTTGTAATTTTTTACCAATCAGGATACCTCTACCCTCGTACTACTTAGAATTTAAAAGGGCTTTGTATACAATTGTATAAGTAGGTACCTAAGTAACATGTTGAGGCGTTGACCTAGTTTTGTACGAAATCAAACTTCGCAAAACAGCTACATTCATGTTAGCACATTTGTAGCCTTGTAGGTGATTTAATTTAATTACGGTCACTTTGAAATGTGTTCGGTTTGTCGGCTGTCGGACGCATATAAATACTTAGTTACTTAGTTAATGTGAGGCCAAGATTTTAATTATCCTAATGCCTTTGCATTCGGACTCTACTCTGCAATATTTAGTAGTTTTAGGTAGATGAGAATTTGATGACTTTTAAGATTTCAGAGCTGTATGTAATTTACTTACCCATTTATGAAATTAATCAAGCAATTTGTTTTAAAATGTTGTAAATATAAATAGAAAACTTATCGTATTAAAAAAACTATATGTTATATATAATGTAATATTACTTTATGTTGTATCGGTTTACACTAGAAAATATACTGTGCCAGACAGAGCTCAGTACCAGCTAAGGCTGTCATAAAGTTAACGCACAAAAGGCAACAGCATTCGAAATTAAAAGAACGTAAAAGCTAGATTGACCTTAAAAAAGGCTATAAGAACAATCTGTTTGTAGTTTTCATTCAGCAACTCTTTGGACTGTTGTTTCAAATACTAAAGTCGTTTACAAATGTATCACTTCTCGTGATCGCTTCGGCTCCCAAATGGTCAGTTCTGGGGTGTAGCTGTTAACGGGTGTCAATGCCGGGACATAAATCGTTTCGGGTCCATTACGTGCGCACATAACGCTCTAGTGGTCAAACGAGACGACGGTGTAAAATATGGCGCACCGGTCCTTTAGCCTCTGACAAACTAATCCTGTGAGGAAAGGGTTATTATGATTATGAATGACTACTAGCTATCTGGCCCGCGATGTTACCCCTGAGTGGTTCAGATAATAGTCGTTTTTCGTACAGTTACCAATAACCTGTAAAAGTTGATCTTTATAAAGGGTAGCTTGATGTGTGTAAAGGGATGTCTGGGCAGGTTTTTGGGGGTTTTTCCTGTCCAGGGGGTCCGGCTAACTATACACATGTAAAACCTTTCTTGTTTTAAATATTGACTTAGTGATTATTTCCATTTACTTGTCATTTATTAAGGCATAAAGATACATGCTGTGTGGTTAGCCTGGCCAGCCCCGAGGCAGTGCCTTTATTTTTATTTTTTTTATCCCGCCCGAGCCGCGTTTAGAGTAGGAACACAAATTGTTACAAAAAAGAGAAAATTTGCACTACAAATTTTCCCTTTTTTAAGTTTGAATTAGAATGTGACTTTCTTAAAGTGAATCATGTAATTCCTACTGAGAAATAAATGCTTTGACTTTGACTTTGTAAACCGTTTCGGGTCCATTAATCGCGCACATAACGCTCTAGTGGTCAAACGAGACGACGACGGTGTAAAATATTGCGCACCGGTCCTTAGCCTCTGAGAAACTAATCCTAAGGGGAAAGTGTTATGTTATGATTATGAATGACTAGCTTTCCGTCCTGCGGTTTCACCGTTGAATGCTTTTCCCGTGAGGTATACAGTATACGGTTTCGAACTGCATTTTGGCTGTTTCCCACGCTAATGCGAATCTACCTAGTGAAGGGATCAAATTATAGGTACAGGTTTTTATATAGTTACTAAAAATAACTAACTGTAATAGTTAATGGCGAGTCTGTAACTTATTGCAGCCCGGTCCTTTAGCCTCTGACAAACTAATCCGTTGAGGAAAAGGCTGGTTATGTATGATTAAGATTGTGAATGTCCAGCTTTCCGCCACGCTGTCACCAGCCGATGTTTTGTTACTACCTTGGGACTAAGATTTTTACCGCGGTGAAAAGTAGCATGTCCATCTAGACTAACTTATCCAAAAAACAAATAAAATTAATCAAATGGTTATTGTTATGGTAAAGAAGTACAAATAAAGAAACATTCATAACTTTCATGATGGGTTTAGGTACTACCTAAGATTCGCTTGGTAGACAGATTTAACACCTATTATTATGTATGTTACGGCCCGATTTAACCATAGTTAATTAAATCCTGTGTTATTACCTACTTCTAAGCAATGTTAAATGGTTGGCAAGCGTTTAACAAAGCACTAATGGTCGTATAAAATTCTTAACGGTGCCCTGAAGCAGTAATTCATTTTAACGTCTGACAAAATTATCAACATACGCTTTTGAATGACTATTTAAATATCCTATCAGGGCCTAGATAGCATTTATATGAGACTAATTAAGGAAACACAGATTTTATGGTATCTATTTACATACATGTTGGCCCAAGGAGTGACATCCAAACACAAAATATAAATCCCTTACTGGGAGGTATCCGCACTCCCCCTTTAAGTTCCACGACTTTTTGTAGTTTTTGAGTTAAACAACTTTTAAAGTTGTATGGAAAAAAGAATTCGGTATTAGTATTTTTTATTTCTTTTTGTGCCCAAATACAAGTACCTACATACCATGAAAATTATGCTATAAAATTAACTACTTGAAAAATGCCTGTAATACAGATATTAAAAAAGAAAAAAGACCGGCCAAGAGCGTGTCAGACACGCCCACAAATAGGGTTTCGTAGTCAACGTTTAAATATCAGGTTTTTCAGCATTACAAACTTAATTTTGTTGCTGGTTTGTTAGCAGCAGTATGATGACCAACCGCAAATAGAAAAACTATTTTTTTTCTGAAACCTTCAAGGGTACAATATCCATTATAGTTTTCATTGTAACTTCAGATTGTAAGCTATATTCTATATTTATTTCAAATTTTTAGCGTTTATACTTTAGAAGTTACAGCTGGAACAAATTATGGGTCAAAAACGCTCTTTTTAAAAGCAAATATCTCGTGACAGAAACATTTTAGTGACTTTGTTTCAAAGGAACCTCCCCTTAGTTTTAAAAGACCTATTCAACGATACCCTACTCAATATTACAGAAAAAAAAATTTTTTTGCCCCCCTCTCACTTGTATGGGAGGGGGTCCAAAAAACATTTAATATATTTTTTTCTTTACATTTCTATATTTGAGTCAACACGATCTATCTTCTCACCAAATTTCATGTCGATAGCTCTAAAACTGACGAAGATATGAGGGCGCGGCATACAGACAGACAGACAGACAGCCAGACATGACGAAACTATAAGGGTTTCTAGTAGACTACGAAACCCTAAAAAAACTGTCTTTCAGTCGAATTTTCCAATACAACTTTAAAGTCGAGTAATTTAGAAAGTACAAAAAATCCCGGAATGATTGTGGGGGTGATTCGGGTACCTCTTAGTATAAAGGATTTATATTTTGTCTGTGGACGTTATTCCTTGGGCCCCCCTGTAATAAACTTACCAGTATATACTAAAACAGACCAACGACAAACAATTTGTCAAATATCAGCGAATCTGTCCCCTGAGCGTTTTAAGCGTGGCAATGGCAAGGCAACCTTGTCGCAGTACTCGCACAATACACCTGTGTATATTTTAGTTAGGATGCTATTGGATATGACAACTCAAGATCAAAATCTTTGATGTCAAATTCATACATTCTACACGACTGCCGCGAGTTGCAAAGGTAGATACCTATTTCTAATGGGTAGTATTTAAACGCAAATCAAAAAATATCCTTTTTCTATGCAATAAGATTCCAAATGCCCATCAAAATTACTGACTGCACAGCATAATATTCAACTCAAAATATCACTAAACACACTACAATTTATTTTCGCAGCGTACAGCGATTTTTCCTAAAGCAAAAGCTTTTTCATCAAAGCACAGCTAATAATCTTAATGCACATTATACCTGTTAACTCTTTTTCTTTTAAATATAGCTTCTATTTTTATATTATTTACAGCAGTTTTTATTAGAGATGAACCATCATCGTTAATCATACATATCGATAATCATATTTTAAATTGATGACGCGCATAGCGTGTCGTTTCTGGCACATCGCCGGCCGCTGCCGCGGCACGCTCGCTCCGCTCGCTCGGCTCGTGCGTTGTGGTCAAAGTTCTAACCTAACCTAACCTAACCTGGCGCTTTCCGCGCCAGGTTCGGTTAGGTTATACCTAACGGACCTATAAACTTATGTTTACTTACGTATGTTTACTGGTTAATATGCGACTGGGATAGTTATTTTGCTATGAAATATGGATAATTTGCTGTGCAGTCAGTATTCATGCTATGTATGTAGTATTTTTGTACAAAAATAAATTTATCTGTATTGCATTATGAGGAAAAAAGTTATGTCATATTGATGTAAAATTTCGAATTATCTGCAGTTTATGTTTTGTTAAACATTTAGTTTATTTGTAGTGAAGTAAGATATTTGATGTAAAAAAAAATATAAATGATGAATATGTATTGATAGGCGATTATTTATTTGATATGCAATTTATAATATCCCATTTCTAATTGTTACCGTACTGACTCTTGAACCATGAATATGTTTCTTACTTTGAAATAACGTAGTAAAAGTGATTCTTCGTGCACCTAAATGTTATGAGCTATATACTCGGAAGTATTATCTCATGAATATTTTATGTTATGAATAGAAAAAACCGTGATAAACGAGCATTTGAAACTGGCTACGACTTCCTAAAGACCAATTTGGTCTGAAGGTCCTTACCCTAACCGGCTTAAGTGCTATTATGTGTAAAATATCTGACCTCCTACCACCCTTTTGAGGTCCAGCCTGAAGATTTATAGCTGAGGATATTTTTAACAGAATTAAGGGCGGGTAATTCAGTGTCCTTTCCCGGTACTTGAAACAATGGCTATAAGATAAATAGGTACTACTAAATAAAGCTTTTCATATTTCAGTGAATTCGACGAACTACTATTTTTTTATTCAGAAAGAAAGTTATAGCAAGAGACTGGCGAAAGGAGTTTAGTAATTCATGACCATGACGTTTTGAGACGACAGGTATTTTCCGGAGATTGTACAAAAGGTTTATTTGTGTACCTTTACCTAAGTATCTTTAACCTTCCGAGAGGTTAGCATGTACTGACTGCAGCTGTCTATGTAATTAAAAGTTGATTTCAATAAAACAATAACTTATCTTACCTATAACATAATACATACATACATACATACATACATCACGCCTTTATCCCTATAACATAACATAATAAAGTGCATACATTGTTGTTACATACTGTACCATATGAGCAAAATCTGTTCACAACATACAGTATTTTCTAGTAAGGACAAGACGACATCCCGTGGGAGGTCAATGAATTGACTGAGGGCAAACTGGGTTCGGTGGACCACATGCTATGTTATATGCAGGGGCGATCTTTATTTCGTTGCTGTGTTTACAGAATTCAAATCATACATTAGGACTATCAATAACATCTATTGGTATTACATACAAAATTTTATAATCTAGTAGAAAAATATCTGATCACAATACCCCATATTTTTCAGTAAAAACAAGATAACATCCCTTAGGAGGTAAGTGAATAGACTGATTACATCGTAACTAGCAGTCGCAGGGTGATTGGGGTTCGGTGGTCCACATTATATGCTATGTGAAGGCTTTGTTGCCAAGTCTTGCCTTGGGGTGATATTTATTTTCCCAGTACTAGGTTTACAGAATTTTCACATATAATGTTATCATTAAGTAGAACAAAGTCTGTTCACAATATACCCTATTTTCCGGTAAGGACAAGATAACATCCCGTGGGAGGTCAGTGAATTGACTGATTACATCGTAGCCGGCGGTCACGGGGCGGGCTGGGTTTGGTGGACCACATCCTGTGTTATATGAACCAAACTTTGTTGTTGAGTTTTGCCTTGGGGTGATCTTTACTCCCTGTACTATGTTTAGAGAATTTCTACTTACGCGACTGAAATATGTATAAAATTAGAAACCATCACATTTTGCTTAAGGCAAAACAATTCAAACTTAAATTCTGCATAGTACGTAGATATTTTTAGTTAATTAAAACGATTCATAACAAAATGTGTTTTTATTAGTTTTACAGTCAAAAATTCCTAAAACACGGAATGTGAAGCATTTATATGAGTTTAGAATACGCTGCAAAAATGCAACCTTTTTGTAACATGCGATTTTTATTTTGTGGGAAATATTCCGGCTATTTGCACTGCGTTGTTTTATACGTCACACTGTTTTTGAACCTCCACAACGATTTTAATGGAAACAAGATAGAGCACGAACGTATTACATTTCAGGTGAAACTCGACTCTGGTTAAACGCTCTGCTGGTTAAACACTCTTATTGCTTGTAGCATAAGAAAGGTAATCCAAAATGTTCAACCACAAGCTTGCCTCTAGCTGAGAGAAAAATCTGCAAAAGTTCCATTTATATTTGCAAACAAAACAGTCATAAAAGGGTTGATGTTTTTCATCATGCTTTCTTCTGAACTTATTCAAACATAATTTAAGCGAGCGCCAGAATTATCTTCTCGTATCCAGTTTCATTTACAGCCAATGCAGTTTCAGTGGGTATCAGTATCGGAATCTAGAATTCAATGAATAATAAATCAACGTATTTTGCACGAACTGATACAGTTCATTTGGAACTCTATTGTTTTGGAGCATTTGTTCTACTTGCAGATTAAAAAGTATTCAAACAGTCTATAAATTTATGGATGTGGTCAGGATTTGGAAGTCCTGGAAAAAGATTGATTGCAATTCATTTCCTAAACGATGTTTAAATAAATAAATAAACTGATTCGTACTACTTACTGCCAGCAAATCTACCCACCCGGTATAAGCTGTTCCCTTAAATCGTTAGTTTGATTTGCTGGCGATAGTAACTTCTACTGTATGCAAGCTCGAAAAGTCAATCAACCGCTGCCTCTCAATTGAATGGTATTTTTTAAATTATTCGTTCAGTTTGATGTCAGTTTGCAATATCGTCCTTTAGGGAAGCGTGACTTTCATATTGAATGCCCACTGTAGCACTGTGTAAATAACAAATCCACGCCCATTCCAGCGCTCAATTTGAAAAAGTTTTAGTACATTTTGTATAGAAGTCCAGCATAGCTTGATTCTTTATAGGTACAGAGTGTAAGGGATGGTTAACGAAAACTTTGCAGGCGTGCACATACCATGAAGCTGAACAACTTTCCCCATGGAACGTATAAACGTAAAATTATTTCCGACCTCTCATACAAAATTCACGATCAGCTGACCGAATTAGCATGGGAAGCCAATATATTTTTTTTCGTTACCACCGTTATGTTCCATGGAAAAGTTGTTCAGTTTCATGGTCTGAGCACGCCTGCAAAGTTTTCGTTACACCGTCCCTTACACCCCGTATGTAACTCGAGCGCTGTAAGAGTTTAAAATATTCAGTCTGTATAAAAATTATAATGCAGGCTTGAGGCAGGCTGGATAAGGCGGATCAAGAGAATGATAAAAACTACATTATCTCGAGCCCTCCACTGAGCTAGGTTAATAACGTTTTCCTAAACGGAATTTGTAATTTTTTGTTAGTAAGTGCTCGTTCTTGCCTGTAAAATTACGTACCCATCTACCTGTTTCAGCGTCATTATTTCGTAAGTATATTTATAAATAGAATGAAAGGAGGAACTAGCCAAAATGGTTCCTGCCTGCCTCGAAATAATTTGCTGAAAAGCTTTTTGAAAACTAACGTACCGAACATAAAAATAAATATTAAGCCCAGCTGGTAGAGGCGTCACCAGATGGCGAAAGTTGCAGGTTCAAATCCTGCCTGCGATAGGAAACATAGAGATTTTCAAAAATTATGTAATATGTTTAGGCTAGAAAACAAAAATATACTTGTTATTCTGTTTGTTTACTAGCTAGATACATATAAACATGACATATATTTCCCATTTCCTTATTCTGTTTGTTTACTAGCTAAAACCATTTGAATATGACTTACATTTCCCATTTCCTAGCCGCGTTGAGTAGATTACGAGCCCGTTTCCAAGCCAGGTACCTTCCTACTACACGCTTAACCTTAATGCACGAAATGTGCTATTTCCATAGGTAAGGAGAGTAAGTAAGCAGGTCCCCATTATGATTTCCATTTCAGAGCAGGGTTGATAAGGAAGCACTTATGAGGAAGTTTCAAGCACAAAGTTAAAGGATGGCGAAGCGAAGCACTTTTGAAAAAGAGGATGCAGATGAGGAAGGGACGATTCAGGAATAAACCCATGAGGCGCAGTATGACTACAGTATAAAAATGTCTACTGTATCGAAATGACCACGGTAAAAAAATACCACAGTATCAGAATGCCTACAATGCTTAAATAAACATCAAAAAGGGTGAGTGTGAAAGACTTCTATATATAAATTCGTCTTTATCCAAGAGGAAACGACAGCAAAAGAGAAATTTATAAATTTTCTTGATGAGGAATTTTCCAACTTCGGATTTCCTTGTTATGAGGACGTAAAAGCAAATTTCTCAACAACCCTATTTCAAAGTAGTTTCACCCGTCATGAACAGGTTTTATCACTTATGTTACGTGTTACAAATGATGGTTTTATCTGCACTAATGAAGGACACATGAGATGTTATGTTGAGAGAGGAAGCGCCGTAAATCAAGAGCCATAATTAAACATATACATTTTAGTTGCCAGACTTGTCGTTTCTGCTAGCAATTGAAATGAAAAATCCAAACAATTAAAGCAATGGACTGTATAATTTTGTCATGAATTTAGCACCCAAAATTTATACCCGTACTTAACAAAAAAAAACGCGTTATGGCAAAATAAAAAGTTACTTATACACATAGTGAAGTAATCCGCACAGAAAGTGACCCAGCACATTATAAAACCATCTTTTCAGAATATTCAACAAAACGAATTTAAAACGTATTTTAAAAAGGAAATAAATCCTACTAAAATATCGCTCCTTTGTGAGTCCGGAACTCGAATACCTGGGTAATCTAAAACTCTCAATTCAATTTATCTGGCAACGGCGAAGATCGAGGACTTTACAACGAAAATATACTAAAAAGTGGGTATCCAATATTTTCTGCAGTCGGACCATGGATAAGACCAGAACTGAGAAAGATATTACTTCTGACTCAGTGAGTTTATCGATAGCTGCTACCACAACGAAAACATTTTTATGAGTTTTGCGGACTGATTTTTGGAGCTGAATTAAAATTATTTTTAAATTCGTGGTGTCACCCACTGTAACAGATTTTCCCGCAAGAAAAAGGCATTTTCCCGACATGTGGTTTATACATAATATACCTTACTCATGAATCACCCTATCTATTACAAAAAACACATCAAAATCTGTTTTATGGCTTAGGAGGAGTAAGGGAATTCCACGACAGAGAGACAGACAGAGAAACGCAAGAAACAAAATATAAAACAAAAATTATAAACATATATAAAAGCAACTTCATGTTAAGAATTTCAATTTGAACATCATTTCCGCAATTTTCCGCGCGAGGTATCATATCTTATACCTATATACAGGATGTAAAAAATCAACTGCAAATATTTTATGGGGTGAACCAGCCCATGAAACTGGACAACTTTTCCAAAAGAACAGAGGTCGAAATACAAAAAAGAATTGAAACTCCCATACAAAATGTACCAGCTGGCCGAGTCATTTCTATGGGAGGTTCGTTTTTTTTCACATTTCGCCCTATGTTCTATGGGGAAAGTTGTTCAGTTTCATGGGCTGGTTCGCCCGTTAAAATATTTGCAATTGTTTTTTTTTTACATACACCTTATACCTATGATATTCCGCGGTCAACCTAGGCGGAAACTAACTATGAAAGTAAAATGTTACCACATCATTATGAAAACGAATTAACCCAATGAAAGTTGTGTAACATTTTTGGACGTTAATTAAAATTATACGTTAGCTGAGTTAATAATTATTATTTTTGGCTATGTTTTACCCATTACCGTTAATTCTGTGATTTATGCTTATAATATCCCAAATAAATCGGATTTTATGTACCTACATTTATGTAAGTAGTTAACATTTTTGAGAAATCAAATCAATGAATGACCCACAAGCTTAATCCTTTGTGGTATTTTCAGCACAATTTCGTTTTTGAAATTATTATCCGAGTTGCTGTGCGAGTTTAGGTTTATAGTTTACTGAGTATCGTATCTAGTCCCCAGATAGCACTGAGCCTCGGGCAGTGATACTTGCGAGTAGACTACGCTTGTTGTTCGTAGCATTAGTGAAAACTGTTCTTGGCTCTACTTAAAAAGGTCTTTACAATCACAGACCAGATGTCTCCATGCGCGCCCTCGACACGAGTGACTTCTTTTCTATGTTTCCCTTCTACTTTTACAACCACAACAGTCCACTGCTGGACAAGGGTCTCCCCCAGTTGGGGGATGATTTGTCTAATCATCTACAACTCTGACAACAGGGTTCATCGGGTCGATGGACGACTCGGTGACCCAGACTAAGAGAGGGAGATCAGATTCAGATCCCAAATAAATATAATTTACATTTCTGAGAAACCAAATCAACGAATGACCTACAAGCCTTTCCTTTGTGGTATTTTCAGCACAATACCGATTTTGAAATTATTATCCGAGTTGCTGTGCAAGTTTAGGTTTATAGTTTACTGAGTATCGTATCTAGTCCCCAGACAGCACTGAGCCTCGGGCAGTGATACTTGCGAGTAGACTACGCTTGTTGTTCGTAGCATAGTGAAAACTGTTCAATTACAATCATAGACCAGTGGCCTATGCAACGAAACTACAGGCTACAATTTTAAAGGTGAAATTTGATGTACATTGCGTAGTCGGTTAGCCATTATTGTCCCATTATTAAACCGGCTACGCAATGTACATCGAATTCCGCCTGTAAAATTGTAGTCTGTAGTTTCGTAAGATCGGGCACCGATGTCTTCATGCGCGCCCTCGACACGAGTGACTTCTTTTCTCTATGTTTACCATAGACAAATGAAACCTTTTTCGCGCAGCCCAACTGACATTTTGGTGCTCTCAACAGTATTATAAATTAAGATATTTTTGTAATAGGTATATGAAGTTTATAGATAGTTTCATGCAATTTGCATTTATTTGGCGACTGCGCAACGCATTACCTTTTCTGAGAAATCACATCAACGAATGACCTACTTTCCTTTGTGGTATTTTCAGCACAATACCGATTTTGAAATTATTATCCGAGTTGCTATGCAAGTTTAGGATTATAGTTTACTGAGTATCGTATCTAGTCCCCAGACAGCACTGAGCCTCGGGCAGTGATACTTGCGAGTAGACTACGCTTGTTGTTCGTAGCATAGTGAAAACTGGTCTTGGCTTGCTTAATAAGACCTATACAATCATAGACCAGATGTCATCATGCGCGCCCTCGACACGAGTGACTTCTTTTCTCTGTTTCCCTCCTGTTTCTACAGCCACAACAGACCACCGCTGGACAAGGGCCTCCCCCAGTTAGGGGGTATTGCCATACTCACCACGCTTGGCAGGCAGATTAGCGAGCGCAGTGCAAAGAGTTGTAGATATTCACGGAGAACGTTGCTGCCCGTTCCCTGACCTTTCCGTGGATCTATCTCTTAGTCGCCTTTTACGACACCCACGGATAAAAACGGGGTGATGTTGTTCTACGTTGGCACCACACGGCATGTTTCCCTACAGTGTTATTATTAAAGATATTTTTATACGTAATTATAAAGAAGTTTCCTGTAATTTGCATTTATCTGGTGACTGTTAAAGTCATAGTCTAAGTCTAAACACGAGTTTAATTTCAAGTCAAAATGCAAGAAAAAAGGCAAACAAATCTTACTATAAAACTGGTGCAACAGTACGATAAGTAATATCGTTATATATCCTTACACACACCTTCAGAGGGTCGTTTTAATGGCTACATCTATCAAACACATTCCCTACTTTACGACCGTAACCCTTGACAGATCGTGACACTTTCCCACGAAAAGAATAGAGACCTCCGACGGCAAAGACCTTAAAATATTACAGATATTTGGAAAAGTAATATCGCACATCAATCCGGAAATAGCTCTTTTATGTGTTCCAAAGAGCGGGGACTGTTTCTGCTCGCAAGTATGTTGCAGCGCGCTGTAGACATTGTAAAGTCGTTCGAAGCTGTGTTTTATCTCATCTTCGTTCGCCAGATGAAGCTCAAGACGATCTTATAAATATTACATCATACTTCCGGAAGCTGCACAGATTAGAGACTTCGCTCGCTGACGTTGTTAATCCGGAACATAAAATAGGATATGAAAGATACTACGTTGGGTAAATGAGCTGTACGAGTCCAGTGTGGCCAATAAACTTTGAAATATATCTCTTCGAGTTGTAAAAGGTGTAAATCACACTGAGGTTATAAATCTGGTATAAGCAGGCTGCAGTGCGGTGCGCTTTGAACTTTGTCGCCATTTGCATTTAAAGTGGTTCCAGTGATAGCGGCGTGCGTGTCGCTGGACACGGAGGATTTTCGAATTTCGAACACAAATCGCTCTGAATTACGTAAACATTGTAAACACTGCGCGACAGTTTTGCTACACTGTTGTTTTTAACCAATAGCGAAACAAAGTTTGAAAGTATTTTAGTTTTCCGATACGGACTTTTTACTTTTACGTCCCGCTAAAACTAAAACTTCGTGTCCGTCCGTTCACTAAAACTGCTCTGCACACATAAGTAACTTTTTTTCTTGTGTCAGGGAGTTGGGTTTACTCCGGCATTATTAAGTAACCTATTCGAGAAGAACCTCTATAACATAAATTGGAACAGGTAGGCAAAATATAATGCTTCATGTCATGAAGCATGGACGGTCCTTTGTAATATTTACACCGTTTTTTTTTTATTCCTTTGAACCAATGCTTAATACACCAACAGGAATATAGTAAGTCAATAGAGATACTAGAAACTCTGACATTAGGGTTCATTCGGTCGTTGGACGACTTGGTCTGTCCCATGTCTGTCCCACTCGAAGAAGAAGAAGAATAGACATAGGTACTTCAGTACGATTCATTTTCGCATCAGCATTCTGACCATTGAAAAAGTACCTACCTAAAGTGTTTTCATCACCGAGAGGGTTTTAATTACACCGAATGTGAAAACCCGACAAGGCCGCCGGATGTGGGTATGGGTCAACGACTTCACAAGCTACTAGATGGCACGCTAAAGGAGAATGAATGCTTCTTTCTTGTTCTATACCTACTTAGTATAAAAGGTCGCCGGTGGTGCCGGCTTAGAATAACATCACTCCAATCTGTTGCCAAGTCTTGCCTCGGGGGTGATATTTATATTCTCGGTAGGTACTATGTTTACAGAATTTTATTAGCACATGAATCCAAACATGGTATTTCAAACATAATTTTATAATTAAGTAGAACAAAGTCCGTTCACAATATACCGTATTTTCCGGTAAGGACAAGATAACATCCCGTGGGAGGTCAGTGAATTGACTGATTACATCGTAGCCGGCGGTCACGGGGCAGACTGGGTTCGGTGGACCACATCCTGTTTTATGAACCAAACTTTGTTGTTGAGTTTTGCCTTGGGGTGATCTTTACTCTCTGTGCTATGTTTAGAGAATTTCTACTTAACAAGGCGACTGAAAGATGTATATAATTAGAAACCATCACATTTTGCTTTTAAGGGAAAACGATTGAAACTTAAATACTGCATAGTACCTACGTAGGTATTTTTAGTTAATTAAAATAAAACGATTCATAACAGAATGTATTTTTATTAGTTTTTACAGTCAAAAACGGAACGTGAAGCATCTATATGAGTTTAGAATGCGCTGCAAAAATGCAACCTTTTTGTTACATGCGATTTTTATTTTGTGGGAAATATTCCGGCTATTTGCACTGCGTTGTTTTATACGTCACAATGTTTTTGTACTTCCACAACGATTTTAATGGAAACAAGATAGAGCACGAACGTATTACATTTCAGGTGAAACTCAACTCTGGTTAAACGCTCTGTTGGGTAAACACTCTTATTGCTAGTAGCATAAGAACGGTAGTCAAAAATGTTTAGCCACAAGCTTGACTCTGGCTGAGAGAAAAATCTGCAAAAGTTCCATTTATATTTGCAAACAAAACAGTCATAAAAGGGTTGATGTTTTTCATCATGCTTTCTTCTGAACTTATTCAAACATAATTTAAGCGAGCGCCAGAATTATCTTCTCGTATCCAGTTTCATTTACAGCCAATGCAGTTTCAGCGGATATCAGTATCAAAATCTAGAATTCAATGAATAATAAATCAACGTATTTCCCACGAACTGATACAGTTCATTTGGAACTCTATTCTCTTGAAGCATTTGTTCTACTAGCAGATTAAAAAGTTTTCAAACAGTTTGTAAATTATGAATGTAGTCAGGATTTTGAAGTCCTGAAAAAAGATTGATTGCAATTAGTTTTCAAAATGATGATTTAAATAAATAAATAAAAAAACTAATTCGTACTACTGCCAGCAAATCCACCCACCCGGTATAAACTGATCCCTTAAATGGTTAGTTTAATTTGCTGTCGATAGTAACTTCTACTGTAGGCAAGCTCGAAAAGTCAATCAACCACTGCCTCGCAATTGAAAGGTATTTTTCAAACGATTCGTTCATTTTGATGTCAGTTTGCAATATCGTTCTGCTAGGGAGCGTCACTTCTATATTGAATGTCCACTGTACCACTGTGTAAATAACAATTCCACGCCCATTCCAGCGCTCAATTTGAACTGGTTTTTAGTACCTACATTTTATATAAAAGTCCAGCATAGCTTTATTCCTTATACAGGGTGTAAGGGACCATGAAACTAAACAACTTTCCCCACGCAACGCATAGTGATAAACGAAAAATTATTTCCGACCTCTCATACAAAAGTCACGATCAGCTGACTGAACTGGTATGGGAAGCAAAAATTTTATTTTCTCTTACCACCATTATATTCCATGGAAACGTTGTTCAGTTTTATGGTCTGAGCACGCCTGCAAAGCTATCGTTACACTGTCCCTTACACCCCGTATGTATTACTCGAGCGCTGTAAGAGTTTAAAATATTCAGTCTGTATAAAAATTAAGTAAAATGTAAGCTTGAGGCAGGCTGGATAAGGCGGATCAAGAGAATGATAAAAACTACATTATCTCGAGCCCTCCACTGAGCTAGGTTAATAACGTTTTCCTAAACGGAATTTGTAATTTTTTGTTAGTACGTGCTCGTTCTTGCCTGTAAAATTAGATACTTACCCGTTTCAGCATCGTTATTTCGTAAGTATATTTATAAATAGAATGAAAGGAGAAAATAGCCTCTAAATAATTTGCTGAAAAGCTTTTTGTAAACTTTGAAACACACCTCTACTTACATAGACTTATACCTAGATACCTGCTTGCACAAAAATTACACACTTAAAAAAACGGAAGAAGCAAAGTTCTTTTTGTACAAAGTACCTACCTAACAGCAATAATACTAATATATTAAGCCCAGTTGGTAGAGCCGTCGCCAGATGGCGAAATATGCAGGTTCAAATCCTGTGCGAGTAGAAAATTTTGCAAGTTTCTCAAAAAATATGTATTCATTTTAGGCATGAAAACAAAAGAAAATATGTTTTTACTGTTTGCTTACTAGCTTGATACATATAAACATGGCTTTTATATCCCATTTCCTTATTCTGTTTGTTTACTAGCTAAAACCATTTGAATATGACTTACATTTCCCATTTCCTAGTCGCGTTGAGTAGATTACGAGCCCGTTTCCAAGCCAGGTACCTTCCTACTACACGTTTAACCTTAATGCACGAAATGTGCTATTTCCATAGGTAAGGAGAGTAAGTAAGCAGGTCCCCATTATGATTTCCATTTCAGAGCAGGGTTGATAAGGAAGCACTTATGAGGAAGTTTCAAGCACAAAGTTAGAGGAAGGCGAAGCGAAGCACTTTTAAAAAAAAAGAGGATGCAGATGAGGAAGAGACGACTGAGGAATAAACCTTTTGGGCACAGTATGGCCACAGCATAAAAATGTCTACTGTATCGAAATGACCACAGTAAAAAAATTACCACACTGTCAAAATACCTACTATGCTTAAATAAACATCAAAAAGAGAGAGTGCGAAACACTTATATATAAATTCATGTTCATACAAGAGGAAACGACAGCAGAAAAGGAATTTATAAACTTCTCGATGTGGAATTTTTCAAATTCGCATTTCCTTTTTATTATGAGGATGTAAAAGTAAAATTCTCAACAACCCTATTTCAAAGTAGTTCCACCCGTCATGAACAGGCACTATCACTTATGTTACGTGTTACAAATGATGGTTTTATCTGCACTAATGAAGGACACATGAGATGTTATGTTAAGAGAGGAAGCACCGTAAATCAAGAGCCATTATTAAACACACATATTAGTTGCCAGACTCGTCGTTTCTGCTAGCAATTTTAATGAAAAATCCAAATAATTAAAACAATGAACGGTAAAATTGTCATGATTTTGTGCACCTAAAAATCTTTAAACGTACCTAATTTAAAAAAGTACAATCGCATTGTAGCAAAATAAAAAGTTACTTATACACATAGTGAAGTAGTCCACTCAGAAAGTGGCCAAGCACATTATAAAACCATCTTTTCAGAATATTCAACAAAACGAATTTAAAACGTATTTTAAAAAGGAAATAAATCCTACTAAAATATAGCTCCTTTGTGAGTCCGGAACTCGAATACCTGGGTAATCTAAAACTCTCAATTCAATTTATCTGGCAACGGCGAAGATCGAGGACTTTACAACGAAAATATACCAAAAAGTGGGTATCCAATATTTTCTGCAGTCGGACCATGGATAAGACCAGAACTGAGAAAGATATTACTTCTGACTCAGTGAGTTTATCGATAGCTGCTAACACAACGAAAACATTTTTATGAGTTTTGAGGACCGATTTTTGGAGCTGAAATAAATTATTTTTCAATTCGTGGTTTCACCCGCTATAACAGATTTTCCCGCAAGAAAAAGGCATTTTCCCGACATTTGTGTTATTTTACACGTCCAGTCTTAAAACACCCATACCGAGTACATTTAAAAATCTAAAAAAAATACGTGTATTCTTTGGCATACCTAGTATCTAGTTGGAGAGCTATTAGAAAACTAAGTATAGATACTTAGATATAATAGATTTCAAGTAAAAAAAAAACTTAAATTGAAAAGCGGCACCTTTTCTGCATTCGGTGGCTTGTTCCCACTACTCCTAACACCCACTCCTTAACATATTTGCAGTTGTTTTTTTTACACCTTATACCTATGATAGTCCGCGGCCAACCTAGGTGGAAACTAACTATGAAAGTAAAATGTTACCACATCATTATGAAAACGAATTAAACCAATGAAAGTTGTGTAACATTTTTGGACGTTAATTAAAATTATACGTTAGCGAAAATGGCTTAATTATTATTATTTTTGGCTATGTTTTACCCATTACTGTTAATTTTTTGATATAAGCTTACAATATCCCAAATACGTCGGATTTTATGTACTAAAGTAGTTAGGTAGTTAACATTTTTGAGAAATCAAATCAATGAATGAATGACCTACAAGCTTATCCATTGTGGTATTTTCAGCACAATACCGATTTTGAAATTAGTATCCAAGTTGCTATGCAAGTTTAGGTTTATAGTTTACTGAGTATCGTATCTAGTCCCCAGACAGTACTGAGCCTCGGGCAGTGATACTTGCGAGTAGACTACGCTTGTTATTCGTAGCATAGTGAAAACTGTTCTTGACTCTGCTTAAAAAGATCTTTACAATCACAGACCAGATGTCTCCATGCGCGCCCTCGAAACGAGCGACGTTTTTTCTCTATGTTTACCTACAGTATTATAAATGAAGATATTTTTTAAACGTAATATAAAGAAGTTTCATGTAATTTGCATTTATCTGGCGACTGCGCAGCGCGTTACTTGTTAAAATCTCAGTCTAAGTCTAAAATGACATAAAAAAGCAAACAAATCTTACTATGAATCTGCTGTAATAGTCTTCCTCTTCTTATCGTGTCGATCGCTTTGCAAAATCTAAATAATTTTGGACAAGTACTCTGCCAGACGCACTGTCGCTGTAATAGTAAAAATAAGTAATATCGTTATACATCCTATACACACCTTCAGAGGGTCGTTATAATGGCAACATCTATCAAACACATTCCCTACTTTACGACCGTAACCCTTGACGGATCGTGACACTTTCCCACGAAAAGAATAGAGACCTCCGACGGCAAAGACCTTAAAATATTACAGATATTTGGAAAAGTAATATCGCACATCAATCCGGTAATAGCTCTTTTATGTGTTCCAAAGAGCGGGGGACTGGTTCTGCTCGCAAGTATGTTGCAGCGCGCTGTAGACATTGTAAAGTCGTTCGAAGCTGTGTTTTATCTCATCCTCGTTTGCCAGATGAAGCTCAAGACGATCTTATAAATATTACATTATACTTCCGGAAGCTGCACAGATTAGAGACTTCGCTTGCCGACGTTGTTAATCCAGAACATAAAATAGGATATGAAAGATACTACTTCGGGTAAATGAGCTGCACGAGTCCAGTGTGGCCAATAAACTTTGAAATATATCTCTTCGAGTTGTAAAAGGTGTAAATCACACTGAGGTTATAAATCTGGTATAAGCAGGCTGCAGTGCGGTGCGCTTTGAACTTTGTCGCCATTTGCATTTAAAGTGGTTCCAGTGATAGCGGCGTGCGTGTCGCTGGACACGGAGGATTTTCGAATTTCGAACACAAATCGCTCTGAATTACGTAAACATTGTAAACACTGCGCGACAGTTTTGCTACACTGTTGTTTTTAACCAATAGCGAAACAAAGTTTGAAAGTATTTTAGTTTTCCGATACGGACTTTTTACTTTTACGTCCCGCTAAAACTAAAACTTCGTGTCCGTCCGTTCACTAAAACTGCTCTGCACACATAAGTAACTTTTTTTCTTGTATCAGGGAGTTGGGTTTACTCCGGCATTATTAAGTAACTTACTCGAGAACCTCTATAACAGAAATTGGAACAGGTAGGTAAAATATAATGCTTCATGAAGCGTGGACTGGACGGTCCTTTGTAATAATTCCACCAATCCTTCTTTTTATGCCTTTAAGCCAATGCTTAATACACCAACAGAAATATACCTAGTAAGTCAATAGACATACCTACTAGAAACACACTAGGTTCATTGGGTCGTTGGACGACTTGGTGTCCCACTCGAAGAAGAAGAAGAATAGACATAGGTACATCAGTACGATTCATTTTCGCCTCAGCATTCTAACCATTGAAAAAGTACCTACCTAAAGTGTTTTCATCACCGAGAGGGTTTTAATTACACCGAATGTGAAAACCCGACAAGGCCGCTGGATGTGGGTATGGGTCAACGACTTCACAAGGTGCTAGATGCCACACTCAAGGCGAATGAATGCTTCTTTCTTGTTCTATGCCTACTTAGTATAAAAGATCGCCGGTGGTGCCGTCGTAGAATAACATCACTCCAATTCTATCCGTGGGTGTTATAAAAACCAACTAAGGTAAGGAATAATTGTTCAGGGAATGGGCAGCAGCGCTCACTGTGAATTATGCATCATATACTGCGCTCCCCAATCCGCTTGTTAAGCGTTGCGAGTGTGGCAATACCCTAGAAAAGGGGAGACCCATGTCCAGCAGTGGACTGTTGTGCCGGTTGTAATAGTAAGTTGTATAAAAGGCGGGCCTAATACCACGCTATACATTCTGTCAAGATGTCAGTACGTAATGATTGCGCGTATTGATTAGATGTGACATAAATAAGATGACGCAACCTTAAACTGGCCGATTAACATGCACTCATTACCGCTGCTACCCACCCTCTTACCTCGCTCGCTACTTGACTGGGTCGTAAATAAAATACGAAGGGTGTATGCTTAAAACTCTTGTGGTAAATTACTACAGACTTTATTCATCGTTATTTAAAATATTAAAAGTTAGAATTATGAAACACAAAAATTAAATAAAAGTTATTGTTTTGATTCCATCCAAAATATTGAATTATGACGTCATAGGTATTTCAATAATTTAAAAGAAAATATAGTTTTCGGTCATCTTATGAAGTATTTCCTATCTCGTTTGACCTGCCAGTCAAGTAGCGGATTGTTAGCTTATAGACTTTGGCATGGTACCTTACCTAGGCGTCTAGAAGGCCATGTGGTCTTACTTGCGGACGCTACCTACCACCCAACGCGATGACCCGCAGAATGTGATTACGGGTCACATTTATTCATGCTAAATGCCCGGCGGGTAACACGCTTACTGGCACAAATAAACTGCCGCGTCCAATGCAATTAATTAAATAAATATTTCACCCCTTTTTACTATTCGCTACGGAAGCACTCGCACGTAGTCCATTCCCAGTCGGTGTTTTTGTAATGGCACAAAGTAAGTATTGACGGGCGCCCAATACAGAAAGGCGGCTACAAGAAAACGTCAATGCACTCACACAGACATAAACCGTCTCAAACCTGCTAGACGTTAAGTGTCAGAGGCCTGCTACATGCAGAAGGTGGTTGAAAAACATTTAAATTATTGTTTAAAACGGGATTATTACCGCGATTAGGTTTTAAACAATAATTTAAATGTTGTGAACAACCGTGAAAACCTAAAAACTTATAGTGGTTGAAAAACTCTGATACCAGGGTTCATCGGGTTGTTGAACGACTCGGTGTCCCACACGAATAGAGAGAGAGTGTCAACAGCGTTCGGTGCGGGTAGAAGGCAAAATGGCACTTGCGTGCAAATTGTCATGTGCAAACATTTTGAGTGTCATAGTGTAAGTATGATCCCACCAAAAACATTCTGTAAAAAACTAGCCAAGTCTCGATGGAGATGATTGTTTATCTCTAAAAAGTCATGAAATCTAGACAAAGTCATGCCAAGTCTAAGGTTCCTTGATGCTATTTCTTTATTATTATAGTTAAAGTTATATGACTGGCCGTTGAACAATCTTTATACGTTTGTGGATATAAGTCAACAGCCAGTCGTATAACTTTAACTATAATAATAAAGAAATAGCATCAAGGAACCTTAGACTCGGCATGACTTTGTCTAGATTTCATGACTTTTTAGAGATAAACAATCATCTCCATCGAGACTTGGCTAGTTTTTTACAGAATGTTTTTGGTGGGATTTCACTTATTTTTGTAGAAGCATCCCATCAAGCTGAATAACTTTTGCTTTGAAGTCATATCTGTATCTCCTACGGTTTAGCTGGGCTCCTAGTGGTGTGCCTGGTGGTACTCCAAACCTTCGATTATCCCAGTTTTATAGTTTTCCCTTTATGTGGCCATTAAACCCTAACCCTGTACCAAATTTCAGCTCTCTGAGTTCATGGGAAGTACTAGTTCTATTTTGATGATCATGAGTGAGTGAGTGAGTGTCTGTCATAAATGCGAAACTTTGTTTTTGATTAACTTCGGAACTAAATGACCTACAGACTTGAAATTTTGGATTTTAGGTATGTGACTATAGATTACTAGGTGACGAAAATTTCTGCGTTCTGGTCTTATCCAAAGCTTCTCAAATAGGGGCCTGAAAATGCGGCGAAATGGTTCCAGTAAAGGATGGTACGGCAGTGTTTGCTTCGCGCTCGACTTGGCGGGGGCACTGCCGTGCCCCCAGATATGCGTATATAATGTAATAGATATTAGTACCTATGTTTAACCCGGGCACATCGTTTCAAAAATTCAGACTGAAAAGTAGCAACCCTAGGGTGTAGGTATAAATGATCGGAAAAAGGGGCGAGCTGTCCTTCTATCTATTCTCTACTTTGTGGTAATGGTTCGCTTTTATTCGTTTTTTCAGTCGCTGCTGGTTTTACAAACTGTTCCTCAAATACTCGTATTATGCTAAATGCCGTTTGCGCTCGTTTCCATAATCGAAAGCTATCTAGATTGTTAAACGCGAACGTGAATCTCTGATTTGAATATGTGTAAATTGCAGCAGATAACAAAAGGCACGTTTGACTAAAATTGGCTATTAGTCATGGTCCTTAGCAAAAAAATACTGTTTTGCCGGCACAGTTGATGCCGCTTTGCTCAGTGATACTAGGGACCATTGTGAATGATTCCATCCGAGGAAATGAAAAATCCGTCCACTGGATTTCAAGATGGCGGACCTTCGTTTTTTTGTATGGCACTAAAAAAATAATTCTTCTGGAGCCCATCGCGTGGGGTATCAAATGAAAGGGCTTGACGAGACGATTTCAAAAATATATCGTTTTAGTACATTTCAGTTGTCCTCTTGGAAAAAAACCAAGTTAAATTTTTAAAAGCCAGTCGGTTTGTTGCGCACGGATGGCAAACGACCAGATGGGTTGTCGTTGATACCGTGGAAACTGGGTAAATGTTTAATTTGGGATGCCACCTGCGTTGACACGTTAGCTCCGACTCATTTACCCTCTACGTGTCGGAGTGCTGGGGCCGCGGCGGCAACGGCAGAGGGACTCAAGCGCCGTAAATATCAAGACCTGATGCACAATTATGTTTTCGTGCCCTTTGCAGTTGAGACCCTGGGCCCGTGGGGAACGGAGGCCAGGTGTTTCATAACCGATCTTGCAGCGCGTCTCCGCGAGGCATCGGGTGATTCCAGATCTGGCAGCTACCTGGCTCAGAAAATCAGTTTAGCTATACAAAGGGGTAATGCTGCTAGTATTTTGGGTACTCTGCCTCGCGGCGACTCGTTGGAAGGTATTTATTACTTGTAGTTTTAGTTTATTTAGTTTTAATTTGACATGTTTTTTATAATGTATTATTTAATTATTTTATGTTTTAAATAAATTGATTTTACACAATTTTTAAAAGTAGTCAAAACATGCCAAGTTTGAGGTCCAGTAGGTACAAAATGGCTGGCATATAGTTTCTTAAAAGTATGCTTAATGATCCACCATATCCTGAACTCTAACGTGACGAAAGGAATTTCGAAAATAATAAGATTAAATGTATATTTTGCAATGGAAAGTAGATCATTGGGAACTGCAGTAGGTCAGTAAGAACTGCTTGTGCGCCTCCATAAATGTTTAAAATGCAATTCTTCTCATGATTGCTTTTACACTTTAAGCTAGATTATGATGTGCCGGATCATTTTGAATGTGCGGGCACGGTTGTGCCTCCGCCAAGTCCAGTAAAAAGCGGCTTTGTCGTACCATATTTCTCTTAAAGCAGTTTCGGCCAAAGATGAGACCCCTTTAACGATATCTCCTTATCTTATCTTAATAAGCCTATAAACGATTATGTTGGATAAAAATTGAAATATTTCATTTAGCAGATATAGAAGCTCTAAATGGAGTCAAATACTTAAGTGTTAAGTTTAAGAATAAAAAAACAATTAACTATGTGATTCTATGTAGGTAAATACACACGTTTACCATTTAAAATTTACAACGAAACAGCATTTGTCGCAGTTTTAATTGTAGAATCTTGTTAGTGTTTAGTGTATAAATATGAAATACAATGATGCTACAGTTATTTCGTACCGACGACGTCGTGTATTACACAGCTTTTCTGGTGGAGTGGCGAACTTGGCTGTCTTTAACAAAATATATCTTGCAAGTAGTAAGAATATGATTATTTGTTTTTGCAATTCTTTAAATACGGTCGCTCAATTTGTCAATTTTGAGATATAAGGTTATTTTTCTTTGATGCTGTGTCTTTTAGTATGGGCTGTTAAATATGGCCTATTCGAACGACCATACTCTAAGTCTATGTCTCTTTTTATGTACGTAAACTCTCATTTTTTTGCGGTAGATGTAGATGTAGTGTTGAGATGAGTAGTGGTGAGACTTGCTTTTTTTTCAGTTGTGTTGTAATGGTATCTCATATCTTTACATAAGGCTATTTTGATCTCTCGTCATTCATACCTATACATTTCATATAAAAGCGCTTTAGAAGTTTTATGGTCGGTCGAATTAGTAACAGATTTAAGGGAATTGAATGTTTTTTTTATATATTCAATGTTTATTTTATGACTGTTTGGGTCCTTAAAACACAGGTTTGAAATGTTGTCCAAAATATCGTTGTTCGGGTTTTCGAAATTGGCCTGAACTGTTTCGAGAGAAACATTTATATTTAATTTAATCATTTATTGTACACAAAAACAAATGCAGGACAAATACAAAAATAAAAACGACACAGCAGGCAATACTTATTTCTAACAAGAATGTTTCTTACAACAGGCCTACTAAAGCATTCGCAATATGGTACATAAGGCAAATCCACTTTTTACTCGACTTGGCGGGGGCACAACCGTGCCTGCAAATTCAAAATGATCCGGCACATGCGTTAAGAGTAAAAGCAATCATGAGAAGAATTGCATCTTAAACATTTATGGAGTTCTTACTGACCTACTGCAGTTCCCAATGATCTACTTTACATTGCAAAATATACATTAAATCTTATTATTTTCGAAATTCCTTTCGTCACGTTAGAGTTCAGGATATGGTGGATCATTTGGCATACTTTTAAGAAACTATATGTCAGTCATTTTGTACCTACTGGACCTTAAACTTGGCATGTTTTGACTACTTTTAAAAATGTAACTTGATTTTTTTCTAAGAGGGAAACTGAAATGTATTAAAACGATATATTTTTGAAATTGTCTCGTCAAGCCCTTTCATTTGATACCCCACACGATGGGCTCCAGAAGAATTATTTTTTTAGTGCCATACAAAAAAACGAAGGTCCGCCATCTTGAAATCCAGTGGACGGATTTTTCATTTCCTCGGATGGAATCATTCACAATGGTCCCTAGTATCACTGAGCAAAGCGGCATCAACTGTGCCGGCAAAACAGCTTTCGGGTGATATTTGACCGTACCCGCTTAGACTATATTATTATTACGTTCACAATTATATAAACATAGATTTAGATTTAGATTTAGATTCATTTATTTCATTTTTACATACATAGATTACAAATGTCATGAAGAATGTCGGTTTCATAATTATAATGCAAAAATGATCGTCAGATAATAATAAAATTCAAATACAATTAAAATAGAAACAATGTCAAGGAATATTAATATTAAAATACAAAGTAATTATCCAAAACTAATAAATTAATTTACAATAAAAACATGTCAAAATAAAAAGTAAAAATAATGTCAAGATATAATATAAAATTACAAAGTAATTCAGATGTCATACAAATAAAATTTAAAATTAAAATAATATAATATGGGAATAAAAATTAAAAACTACAATAAAAAAACATGTCAGAAAAACAAATAAATTACCAAGTGTAATTTTTAAATTCATTGATGGAATAAAACTCACCATCCAACAAAAGGTTTTTAAGTCGGCGACAAAACGTTTCGTCATTTGATTCAGCTTTTAAGTCTGTTGGTAGGTACTCATACAGAGTGGGCCCGATAACACGGGGGTTTTTAGTCGCTAGTGCAGTGCGACGCCGTACTGCTGCTAGCCTACCAGCGTTTCTGAGACTATGCCCACCTCCTGTTCTCTTGGTAAACATTGATACGTTCTGTCGAACATACATTAATATGCCAAAAAGATATAAAGAATACAGAGTCATAACATGATGTTTCTTAAAAACTCCTCTGCATGTTTGCCGTACCTTTATACCTTCTATAATTCGTAAGGCTCGTTTTTGCAATACAAATACTCTATTGGAATCTGTTGAGTCACCCCAGAGAATGGTTCCGTACGACATAATAGAGTGGAAATGAGCAAAATATGTTTGGCGAAGTGCACTTGCAGACACAACAGGTTTTAATTTCCGAAGAGCGTAGGCTGCGCTACTCAATCTATCGCATAGACTTTGTATTTGGGTTCCCCAGTTCAAAGTGCTATCAAGGTTTAGGCCAAGGAACTTACACTCTTTACATGTTGGCATGGGAGGAACCAAACTGATTGGCATTTGAATTTGTCTTCCACTAAACAAAATTACGTTTGACTTAGTCATATTCAAAACCAACCCATTACACGAGAACCACTGCCTCAACTGTTCACAAACGTTTTTAATTTTTATATCTAGCTCGGTAAATGACTTTGCACAAACGATAACCGAGGTATCGTCTGCAAACAGAGTTATCGAGCCTTCGGTAATGAAGAAGGCTAAATCATTGATGAAGGTAAGGAACATAGTATTACCTAGTGCAGACCCTTGAGGAATACCGATGACTATATCGCCTGACTGAGATCTGTGTTTACGGCCGTCTACAGTTACTTCTACTGTTTGTTTCCTGTCTGTGAGGAATGATTTTAAAAGATTGTGCGCATTATTGACTACGCCGTAGTACTTAAGCTTCTGTAACAGTAGATCGTTTCCTATGACGTCGAACGCCTTGGAAAGATCACAGAATATTCCGGCTGTTTTGTATTTATCGTCGAGTCCGGTAAGAACACAGTCAACCACCTGATGTGCAGCTGATATAGTAGACCTATTCCGCCTATAAGCGTATTGTACCTTTGTAAGTAAATCATTTTCCTCGAGATGCTGCATCATACTCGTTGACAAAATCGACTCAACAATTTTTGAGATTGTAGGCACAATAGTTATAGGTCGGTGGCTGTCGACTTTGTCCCTATCACCCTTCCCTTTGTAAATTGGGCACACACGAGTGCACTTAAGTACATCAGGATATATACCCAACCTAAACATGTCATTTATCAAATGTACTAGAACACCACATAATAACGGCCAGATGGACAACAATATATTTACAGAAATATCATATAAGTCAAGCGTGCTTCTCGTTTTAGTCATAGATTTTAGGACTTTATTTAACATAGTTTCCGTCACTGCTGGAAATGCTAGTTCAGGTATATTCTGTTCAGTTAAGTAACATGATAAATTACGAATAGCCTGATCATTATTACTCTGAATAGGTAATTTTGAAGTAATGTTTAAAAAATGATTATTAAAGCAGTCTGGTACTTTTTCAGGTGACAATTTTATACCGTGTTGTACAATATTTATTGTTTTTGGTTTACTAGGTTTAAAGGTAACCTCACTATTCACTATGTTCCATACTTCTTTGGAAGGATTTTTAGAATTAAGTATACGTTCCTCATTATAAACTTTCCTGTCACGCAAGGATGTGGACTTTATCAAATCGCTGTAGTAGTTGATGCACTGTTTTATTGCGTCATCGCCTGGATACTGACGTCGAAATTCACTTAAATCTTCAAAGTTTTTAATGTAGCTTGATAGCTCATCACTTACCCAAGGGGTGCTATTTTTCTTTTTAATTAATACTTTTTTTAGCGGAAAATGTACGTCAATGTAATAACTTAATATTCGAAATAATTTACTAAATTTTTCATTAATGTCAATATTAAAATCCGATACAAAATTCCAATTATAATTACAAATGTCAACATAAAATAAATTAATAGATAAGTCAGTGAATAATCTCTTTTCAATATATAAATTAGGTATTAATGATTGTTTATTTGATGAGTGCAATTTGAGGTGAAACAATTGTGCGCCGTGGTCACTAATGGCCGTATGAATGGGCTTTGCAGTTATGTAATCGGTGCCTTTGTAATTGACCGGTACCAGTCCACAGTCAATTGATGTACATGTACCACTATTTTTTTCGTATCGCGTCGGGAAATCAACAATGTTTACTACGCTATAACTGTTAAGCAGGTCATCAAATTGACTTCTAAGGCTATTACTGATAAGGTAATTAACGTTAGTGTCGCCGACAATAATAAACCTTTTGTTTTCGTGAATAAGTTTGCATAATAGTAATTCCATTGCTTTTAAAAATATTTTAAAGTCACATAATCCTGTTCTATAAATTCCAATAACTAATAATTTAGATTTTATAAGCTCAATAGCGGTCATGTCACAATGGTACTCCACAGCGAGGTTCTGCAAGTCGTTTCTATGTCTGTACGCGACACCATCTCGTGCGTACACAGCCACACCGCCGTGAATGATACGGGGTCTGCAGTAGGCGCTCGCTAGTTCGTACCCGGTTAGCGCCACGCGTTGGATTTCTACCTTTGTACACCAAATTTCAGTACAAACAAGCAAATCTGGACAATGATTACTCAGTAATATGTTCAATAAGCCTGTTTTACTTGTAATTGACCTGACGTTTTGGTGTACAATGGTGATAACATCGGTATTATTGTGACCTACTACGTTTGAGGTTATTTTTTGTTGTGTAGTGTGCGCCGCGAATTGAAGTTTTTTGGCTGGACTACGTTATAATTCCGTATGGACACACCTTCTGGCCAAAGTTTCATATCACGAACACAGTGAACCTTGCTTGTAGGAACATCTAACCGGAACGAAGAGTACTGGCCCTTGGTAGGCAGCTGCGCACATGTGAGACCTTCCATGCCGAGACGTGACTTCAGATGACTAGTTATATCTGATGGAACCGTGATGGAACTGAAGTTAAATAAGTGAAGGCTGGTGACACGGGGTGGCCCGGCACGAAGACCCACGCCGCCACTACATTCCGTATCCTGCTGCTGCTGGTCATCATGCTTGTGGTGATGTTGGCTGGATGGTCTGCCACCAGCTGCTGGTTGGAGTGCTGGTCCTTGGCGAGCAGCAGTACTGTTGGAGGCCTGGACGTGGCTACACGTCCGTGGGGGTGAAGTCCTCTGACCAACGCGCTTCCATGGATTTCCTGAAGCTGTACCAGGGCTGGTGCTAGTATCCGGTTTTGGTGATTCGGGACTGGTTTCCTCGCTTAGTGCAACCTGAGTGTCGTGATGGCTTGTAATCCCGGCAGGTCCAGAGTCATCTAGTGCAGCAAATGAGTTTACCAAAAGTATCCTAGGAACCTTTTCTCCAATGATCGTGTCTCTGGATTTGGATGCTGAGTTTTGTGGTGTCAACCTAGGATAAGTTTCTTTCGGTGAGTAAGTAGTCTTATTTTGTGAGGCTGTAGATAGTGTAGACTTACGGCTAGTGCTCACGTCTTTGAACTCTTTGAGTGCCTGGGTATTTTGATCTATTTTAATACCTAGGGATGTTATTATGCCTTGTTGGTTGTCGATTGTAGTTTTACAACCTTCTAATTTGTCTTGCAAATCAAGGACCACTTGTTCCAAATTCGTTATAACGGCCACCAATCTCTCTGTAGGCGTAGGTTTCTTTGGAGCCATTTCAACGGTACAATTTCTCTCACACAATAACAAAACCACTTGAACTACTAAATTATACTGTTTGTAACAATATTTCGTCAATAATTTAATATTAAAACAATAAATAATAGCGGAACAGTTTAAATTTACTAGGTGACACAGTGGCGCCACCGTAACATAAAAAATTGGACCCAATTTTTTGGATCATTTGCAGCACTAAAATCCGTAAAAATGTTTATTCTGCATGTAAATTACGTCATGTTAGGAAAAAACCAAGTAGATAGGTGCGAAGGTCTGTGTCAGCAGGATGTCATATAAGAATCTAAATTGGCGTGAAAAGGACAAAAGAAAAATTGTATTCACCAGACAGCTGTCAAAAATCAAATAAATCAAAGAAACGCTTGGAAGAACTGCTTGCGCTCGTGTAGGTATAGGTAAAGGCAGGTGTGTATGCATGTGTGTGTGTGGACGAACCGTACGAGGTGACTGCACGTGGACTGCACTATGCAAGGCGAGAGCGGGGTGAGGAAATGTCAGAAAGGGGGAGGGAGTGTCGCTTCTTAAACTGGCAACATAGGTACCTACAGTAGGGACAATGATCAAATTAATCCAGTATTGATACCTCAGAACCCCATAATTTTATTATCATTGTCACATATATAGAGATTTCATTATGACAACGTTTTCACAGTGGCTCTCGCTGTAACAATGCATCGTGTAAGCCCATAAGGGCATAAATGGAACCAACGATTCGATTTAGTTAAGCCCGGATCGTCATAGTCCGCGTTTGTCACAAATAAAAAGTAATTCCAATTTGTCACACGTACATTTTTTTTAACTTTACTATTACCTCTGTCGCTGGGCCATGTTTGTGTGTGGTGTAACTATACACGCACATTGTCATTATATGCGTAAGCTAGGGTAGAAGGGCGTATGATCAGGAGTAGAAGTGGTCGCCATGGCCGAAACCGGCCGGAGAGATTGTCATCATCAAGCTAAGGTGTGCTGTAAGTTTTGATCAAGCAAGGCACACAAAGACATTGTCAGACATTGACATAGATATACACGGGCATGGCAGACTAAAGCTCGAAAGATAAAGCATCTTTACTACAGTGCAGTCTAACAAATGATTTGAACGAATTTGCAATCTAACAAATATGAAGCTATGGACGAACCGCAAATCATTCATCATTGGCCGCATACGTCTGTGACAGACGATTTATTCAGTGTCTGAGGCAAGATTTTTCATGGCTGTATAAGCCGATACGGGAGCGGCATGACTTTCCGCACGCTCTACAAACGAAGGTGGAATTGGAGACTGACACATGCATGTTTAGATGTCGTTTTTGCCTTTTGTTTGCGAGACCAGCGAACCAGGCATCATCGTGAGCTTTACGCCCATCAAACACACGCTTTCTCCATACATCTTAATATATAAAACTCAAGAAGTCTGACTGTCAACAACGCACAGCCTAAACTACTGGACCGATCCGGCTGTAATTTGGCATGCAGATAGCCACTATAATGTAGGCATCCGCTAAGGAAGGATTTTTCGAAATTCAACCCCTAGGGGGGTAAAACGGGGGATGAAAGTTTGTATGAAACTTTTTATTCCTTTGATATAACTGCTTCAAATTTCGTATTTAGGAAGAACTTTAATAATAATGAATGACGTGTTTTAGCATTTTCCAATTTTAAACCCCTGAGGGGGTAAGAAAGGGGATGAAAGTATTATATTTACGCACAGGCCGCACCTTTGAAGCTACAGTTTTGAAATCTGGCACCCTTATTTTTAATAAACAGTTGATATTATTTTGATTTAGGAGTATTCAAAATTCATCCCCCGATGGGTTGACATAGGGGATGAAAATTACGCATTGTCGTAAAAACCAAACCCTTAGAGCTAGAAGCGTGAAATTTGGCATGTGTATTCATTAAGCAACGTTAGCATCAACTAAGAAAGGATTTTTCGAAATTCCTCCCCTAAGGGGGTAAAACGGGGGATGAAAGTTTGTATGAAACTCTTTGTTCTTTTTATATAACTGCTTCAAATTTCGTATTTAGGAAGAACTTTAAAAATAATGAATGACGTGTTTTAGCATTTTTCAATTTGCAACCCTTGAGGGGGTAAAAAAGGGGATGAAAGTATTATATTTACGCGCAGGCCGCACCTTTGAAGCTACAGTTTTGAAATCTGGCATCCTTATTTTTAATAAACAGTTGATATTATTTTGATTTAGAAGTATTCAAAATTCATCCCCCGATGGGTTGACATAGGGATGAAAATTACGCATTGTCGTAAAACCAAACTCTTGGAGCTAGAAGCGTGAAATTTGGCATGTGTATTCATTAAGCAACGTTAACATTCACTAAGAAAGGATTTTCGAAATTCAACCCCGAAGGTAAAACGGGGGATGGAAGTTTGCATGAAATTTTTTATTCCCTTGATAAATTCGCTCCAAATTTCGTATTTAGGATGAACTTTAAAAATAATGATTGACGTGTTATAGCATTTATAAATTTTAAGCCCCTGAAGGGATAAGAAAGGGGATGAAAGTATTATATTTAAGCGCAGGCCGCACCTTTGAAGCAACAGTTTTGAAATTTGGCACCCTTATTTTTAATAAACAGTTGATAATTATTTTGATTTAAGAGTATTCAAAAGTCATCCCCCGATGGGTTGACATAGGGGATGAAAATTACGCATTGTCATAAAAACTAAACCCTTGGAGCTAGAAGCGTGAAATTTGGCATGTGTATTCCTTAAGCAATGTAGGCATCTACTAAGAAAGGGTTTTTTGAAAATCAACCCCTAAGGGGGTAAAATGGGGGATGAAAGATTGTATGAACTTTTTTATCTCTTTGATATATTTGCTTCAAATTTCGTATTTAGAAAGAACTCTAAAAAAATGAATGACGTGTTTTAGCATTTTCCAATTTTAAATCCCTGAAGGGGTAAGAAAGGGGATGAAAGTATTGTATTTACGCGCGGGCCGCACCCTTGAAGCAACAGGTTTGAAATTTGACACCCTTATTTTTAATAAACATTTGATATTATTTTGATTTAGGAGTATTCAAAATTCATCCCCCGATGGGTTGACATAGGGGATGAAAATTACGCATTGTCATAAAAACCAAACCGTTGGAGCTAGAAGCGTGAAATTTGGCATTTGTATTCCTTTAGCAACGTAGATATCCATAAAGTTGGAATTTTTGAAATCTTACCCCTAAGGGGGTAATGGTAATGGTAATGGTAATGGTTATACGGGCTGTTTTCCGCAACTCGACGTCTACATGCGCCTATTTTGCGTGATGGGTGGGGGCCCACTACTCGAGCCATCCTAGTTCCCCGAGGAAACTCAGCAACCCTACCAAATCACTGAGTGCCTCGGGGATTGACCCCGGATTTCCGAGGTACTTTGCCCGGTATGTTGCTACCTCTTTGCAGTGCAGCACCACATGGACAGCTGTTTCTTCTTCTTCCATGCATGCTCTGCACAGAGGACTGTCAGTAACACCTATGACTGAGAGGTGCTTGTTAAAATGACCGTGCCCGGTTATGATACTGGTTAACATGCGAAGTTGGGGTTTCTTCAGTCGGAGCAACTTCTTGGATAGACGACTGGACAGTTTTGGCATGGCCTCTCTGGCCTGCCTGCAGTCTTCTAACCCGGTCCAGTATGTGTTGTGTTCGTTTTTTGTGCGTTCTCTCAGTAGGGAGCGGAATTTACCTGCCGGAATTGGTATAATTGGTTCCGGCCCATAGGCCTCAGTATCCGAACCCCTTCTAGCTAGTTCATCCGCTGCATCATTACCTCTGGAGCCGCTGTGTCCCTTGATCCATTGCAGAGTTACCTGATTATGTTTACATACCTCCATCAGACGTTGGTGGCATTCGTAGATTAGCCCTGATGTCATTGTGTGACTGTTCAGGGCTTGCAGTACTGACATGCTGTCTGAGAGTATACGGATGGAGTGGCCTTTACTCCCTGGCAGCAATGGCTGTAGTAGCTAGTGAGATGGCCATACACTCTGCTTGAAAAACTGAGTTGTGGTAACCCAGTGGAGTTGATAGTCTGATGTTTAAGTCCTCCGAGAAAACACCAGACCCTGTGCCAGATTTCGTCTTAGACCCGTCCGTGAAGATTCTGAGTTCTTTGGGGGTAAGGCCTTCGTAGAGATCATCTTCGTGGAGTTGTATTTTGTACTTTTTGTCAAATACAAACTGTTTTGGGATTCTGTCACCTGCAGCTGCAAGTAATGGTAGATCTGTTTGTGCCTCATTTAAGATGGCGGTGTGTATTGTTGTTACGCCAGAGATTCAAAGAATTTAGCCTTAC